>OZ022265.1:30333074-31653074 GCA_963978885.1 Nemotelus pantherinus | reverse complement strand
TGATGCCATTTTTATTACCTGGATGGATATATGCTTTAAAGATTATATCACGTTTATTTTGTGTATGTAAGTTCCTTCTTGTAGAAGATTTGAATTCAATATAATTAAAAATTCATATAATTAAAAATTCTAGACAAATTCATATAATTAAAAATTCTAGACATCTAGACAAAAATATATACTTTAGGCTGATGAATAAATGGATAAAAATAGATGTCTTATCTCCTCGAAATCGTTTATGTTCGTCCTGAAATTGTTCCACCCATAAACTGAGGCCATAATTTCTTCTATTTTTAGCTAATTTTAATACACGCTTTTAATTGTGAACTGTTTTCTTCAAGTTGTTCAAGTAGTAGCAGTAAAACAAACTAAGGGCCAGTGAAATAATAAAACGAATTTTGTACTCACAAAAGTTGTCCTATAGTAAATTTATGTTGACAAAGCTTTTTAAAGTATAAGTACCAATTTCGCCCAGTTTGTGACGTTTATATGCGTATCAATCGACACGCTTCAAGTACCCTTCAAAATCAGAAACGATGCTAATCAAAGACGACACAACGACGTTCGTTTAAATTGAAATGAGCGCCATGACAACCTCTCCATTCGATTCTTCATTCGGCCTGAAATATCTCGGGGAAGTCTGTCAACTTGGCAACGCCATCCCCTCAATTAGACTTGAATAGAATTTATGTCACATGCAATTATTCGTTCTTGACGGTACGTCGAGTTGCCGTGAGCTTCCTTCATTGTCTCAACTCGTCCTGGAGCGTAATTATGATGGACGCATCATCACGATTTATTGATTTTGTCATTTTGAGTGATTTCTTCCATTTGAACTTTTGGCCAAAGGCTGTGAAAGTGATGTATTTCTATGGACCTTTTCAAATAAAGTTCTGCCGAAAATAGTAGTTTCAGGATGTCAGAGTTGAACTTAAATTTGGAACAGGGTATTATACTGCAATAATTGGGAACGTCAACTCTCTCATTATCAGGACTATGATCATCCACAGTTAAAATCAATAGCTCAAGATTTATTATGTGCTCATAAAACTTATTAATAAAAAATCAGATACTAGTACTCTATTGGAAGTCGCATTCAGAATTGATGGTTTAAATTGTGTAAATATTTGTTGTGCTCCTTGAAAACATCGAATAGAGCGAACACCAACTGGCATCTCCAGAAACAAGTGCAATGAACACTAGGCAGATTCGTTCATGTCATGCTCTTGAAACAGGGAAAAATTTCATTACATAGTAGGATTTTCGATGGATTTGCTCGGGTACTATCTGGGGATAGAATCATAGCGCTCGCATCTAAAAGCAGAACGTATCACAGTTCGGACAGTAGTAGCGTGCGCTGAACGTTTACTGTAACGGCGAACAAATAGACGTCGCCTAAGGGAGAACTTAATTATGATATCGATGAAAGGACTTCCCATTTGATGTAGTCTCTAATTCTATTCGGCACGTGACTACCGTTTGTATTCATTCTCGAGATTAAAATCGACATAAGCTCCAGAGTTGGGGGGTAGGTTTTAGTGATAATATCTTTCTATTATGTGTGGAATTTGCATAGACATGATCACCTGTCAGCTATGACAGATGAAAACATCGTGATAAAAGAGAACAGAGTAGTCTAAATGATGTTTGATAATTAGTTAGTAATGTGAATAAAAGGGTGATTTGAATAGTCGTAATTGAAAACCTGAGTCAATTTCAATAATTTGCACGTCGAACTTTTTTCCAAAGAGACTGCAATTATTTGCAGCATGACAAGCTATATTATACGTATAACGAAAACAAACCATGAGGTCAGAAATATGCTGCGTGCATCGGACATTTTTTTAACGTTTTCCGAAGTATTCAAGGGGTTAAATATTTTTTTTTCGTCATCAAAGGGTTAAATATATTTTCTTCGTCGTCAAAGGGTTAAATATATTTTCTTGTATATTAAAAAAATTTTCATATACACGAATATCTCCTGAAAATTTCAGGGATCAGACTTTATATATAGTCCAGGGAAATTTAACATGGTGCTTCGGAAAAATTAGGAGAAAGCTGAATTTTGGTGTGAACCTTGATACTGACGTGTTGGACAAAATGTCAAAAGCCCCCATCGATCCGAGTGCTGCGTTACTTTTTATAAAAAAAATGACCTTTCGCAAATATCTCAGTTGTAAAAATTTCCTACAAAAAATATTTGATAAATTTTTCTTGCAACTATAACCGTTTTTGAGATATATTGATCTAAACATTTGTAACTAACAGTATCCTCTTTCTCAACGACACATTGATATTATCCGATTTTGATTACGACTTGGAATGTTTGTGAGTTTGTTTTTGAAAAAAAACATGTTGACAAACATATCCACCACTCCAGGATAGGTGGAAAAGTGTGCTCTGAAAAGTCTGGTAGATAAGTTTTTTTTTATGGGCCTCTTAAACATAGGAAAACAAACTCACAAACATTCCAAGTCGTAATCAAAATCGGACCAAACAAGCTCTCTGTTGTGTTTCTTAAATCAAAAAAGAGATGTTACAGTAGGCCGAGACTAAGCTGTGACCCGAGTTTCCAAAGAACCTACAAACCTTTATCGAACCTTTATCAGGGTGAGAAATTAGAAATATACATCTAGTCGTTTTTTCATCTAGTCTAGCTGAACACACCTACCTACCGCACTCGTATTGAAAGAGTATTTGAGCGACTGAAAGTTGTGCACACTGAAATTGACGGCAAGGATGATTTTAGATGCGGAGGATGTTTCAAGTATTCTGCCGATATCAGAATACAGTCCATCAGAGAAAGGAACAGTATCAGCTTTAGACATGTCACGGCTGCGTCATGAGAAGAAAATGATGCTGAGTTTTGAGACCTTGATTCTAATCCAGAGATAATTAAACTCTGGTTCAACAGAAGTAAGCTGAGAAAAGGTCATCATTAAAATACAATGCCTCTTTGGAGGGAAAAAGGGGGCACTAGGTACGTGATTTTGGTCAAAAACGATCTTCGTTTCACTTAGTGCTAAAATTTGCCGGTTGAGGCATGAATAAGTGGCAGTAGACTGGAAAAAAATCTTTTTTATCCCACGAATGTTGCAGGAACACAAAAAAAAACTCCTGCATGGCTACAACGCAAAAAAATTCATAAAAAAAACACAAATAAAAAAATAAAATGTCCAACATGCAACGGAAATAAGTCACATGGATGCGAACAAAATCAATAGTAGTGCTATTGTTGCAACAATGGTCTTGAAAGAATCTGTAGCGGTTTTAGAACTATGAGAGTAGCATGGCGGCGCCTCAACTGAACCGAAGTCCAGTCGAGAGCCTGACAAGCAGGAAAAGAATGATGACGGGCCATCAACAGGGGCACAAAAAAAAGAGAAGTTCTCCGAGAACAGGGTACCCTAAAAATGGCCGTGAAGGCCCCTCGTCCGCATGAGCGGAGCACTCTGTAGTCCAACCTCGACAGATGCTAGTTTGCCGCTTTGCTAGGTCCACGCGGCTGGGGTGGGTTATTGAAAAATGGGGTGGACTTGCTCCCAGAAAAACAAAAGGGACGCTACGTATTATTCATCCGTCATGAATTAATACTAGTCGCAAAGTTCAAGAAAAAGGAGAAGGGGCTTTTGTCCGTAAATGACCAAATGCAGGTCTTAAGGATGGGCTGTAAGTCAGACCCAGACGAGATGTGACAAAGCACGTTGCTAGCTATCTGTGAAAAAAAGGGGACCGAGAAGCACGCGAAAATCTGAAAAAGGGGAAAAACTGCCTCTATTTAGACAAGCCCGAAGGTAAGGCAGACAGCCTCAGGCCCCTGATGTGGTGGCGCCAAGACAGCAGATGTTGCGGGATCTCTCCGCCCACTGACCTTGGCCTAAAAACAAATCAATCAAAAGCAAAAAAAAACTACGTGGCCAAGGTCGCACCCTTTGGAAAGCTGATAAATCAAAATTTTGTCCGAACCTAGGCGAGCCAGGCCATCGCGAAATCTGAAAAGAAAAAGGTCTTCAGGCTTTCGCCCAATAAGAAGGTCAAATGTCACATCAACACAGTTGAGGTGCCTTCAAGCAAATGTTTTATTTTTAAAATCGTTATAAATCAACTCTTACTTTCGTTTCAGTCACAGACAACCATCAGTCGTTGGAATAATGGACAGTTTAATCAAAATTTGAAAATGGTTCACCAAGCTGTGAAGAGGTTGTTTTGGCACTGAGATACATACTCGTTTTACTTGGAAACATTTCATTAAAACTGTCCCTGTTGATGTGCAAAACTCGAACTGTCTACATATGTGCAAAACTCGAATTGAATATATAAACTTGTACGAATTTTTTTTACTAACTTTCTTCGAAAATCAGTAAAAGCAAAATATTTCAAACTGAAATTCATATAATTTAAGATGCAAAACAAGTCATTATTTAAATAAATAGAAAACTAGCATAAATGTACATAAATAAGTTTCATTAATTTAATCCGTGAATTAATGAGCTAAATGTAAGGAAAATAAATCAGAATGAGAAATATGTATATATGTACTTACATGTGGGGCCGGAGGATGGTCAACCATTGTGTTGGAACAACTGCAAAATCAACTGTGGTATTATAAAATGCTTTTTTATATTAAGAATGGCTTTTACAATGTGGGTCACTATGTTTGTAAGTTTTGCGTGGCGAAATTGGTCGCCGCGTAGCAAAACTACAAACACTAGTGCCTTTGATTTAAATAAAACTAAAGTTTTATTTTCAATTGATCAGTCTGCATGGTCGCCGAACAAGGCTGGCGTTCCAAGACAGACTAACTTTATTGTCTAATGTCTGATCTTAAATAGTAACATTTTCGTTAAATTGCTAAATGATAAATATGTGTACTAAAATGTATGGATTTGGTTTTCGGTGTTATTTTTAACGTTAAGTGTACTTGTTTGAGTCTTCGCTAAGTCAAATCTAATTTTAGAGTTCACCACTTTCTTAAAATGGCGCTAAAATCACAAAGTGAATATTTTTAATATGTAATGACATTTGTGTTTGTTTACATTTTAGTATTCACAACACCCTCTTCCTTTGGGGAAAAAAAATTTCATTTCTGTAGAAAGGAAATTTTTTGAACACTGATCCATCCATACTTTCACAATTTCGATTACAATTTTGTTCATTAAGGTTTTTTTTGTACCTAAAAAGGTATAATAGTTTCGAATATTTAATTCATAGTTGTTTCGTGATTTGACTTATGAGATAAGCGTGGTTTTCTTCTAAAAGCTAAAATAGTAATTCATTGATTTTGTAGTAATGTAAATTTGTGTATGCATGTATGAAGTTTTTCATCAATTTCGTATCGAATAACAATAAAATTACAATACTTTTTTTTGTGTATTTTTTTTGTAGAATATTTTCATATTTGTGGTGCATTTGGCATTAGTCAATTATTATGATTTTTCTATTGCATTTTCTGTTTACTAGTATAAGTGAGTTAAGAACATTTTTTTCTTCAAATTTTGTATGGTTTGTGGTATTCTTTTTGCTTGTTTTTTGTGTTTTTAACTAAAATTTATATAAAATTCAACGAGTTTATTTTTATATTTGATTGAATATACTGTGGTTTCGAAAAGTATATTCGATAAACTATGTAAAGTAATAAATGTTTTACCTTAAAGTTCAAAAGTTTATTTCAATTTCTGAATGAACTTTATTATTTTCTCTGATTTGTTTTTTTTTTTAGATTTTGCATGAAATTAATGCTGTTTCTCAGCTTGATTTGTAGTTCATTCATGTAATTAAATTGAATTATGCTTTCAACTATTCTCTTAGGTGTTTTGTAGATGATTATTTTCATCGGTTCATTTTGTATTTGAATGTGTTGTTGCATTTTATTGATTATATTTTTGAACTTCACTATATTGGATGTGTTAGGAATTTTATGGCTCTTGTTTCGGCGCACATTTAATATCTTCGTTTCAGTTATTTGTGATGTCAGCTTCTCCAATGGCAAAACTAATTTTGATGGATTATCACTGCATCTAACTGTAATTTTATTATTTTTGATTATCATTCTTCGAATATTCTTTATATCGGATTTTGGTTTCATCAAATTTTTTGTATCAACGTTCGAGTCGCTGTTGCACTGGAAGGCTTCTTCGAACTTTATATCGTATTTTAATTTTATCAATCTTTTTACATCAATCGTAGATTCGCTGTTACTTAAATCAGCTTTATTATGCTTTATATTGTGATTTGGTTTTTGCGCTTTTTCGGATTTGTTTTTAGTTTTGTTCTGCCCAATATTTTCTTGGTTTTTGATTATTTGTCTTGTACATGGCAAAACTTTTTTGTCATTTGTATCATTTTTCCGTGTTCGTTTCATATATTTTAATGGTTCTGAATTCAGGTGATTCATGTCAATGCTTTGTACTGCATCCTTACTTATCTCTTTATGCTTGAATATTCCGTTTGTTGGGCTTTCGACTTCAATCGATCGATATTCATTTAATGATTCACTTTCAGTCTTAGTATTATCGAACAATTCATCTTCTTTATTTGTATTTAATACTTCGATGTGTTTTACGCTCTGTTCTGGGATTATTGGATAGTTTATATGAGTTTCAGGCGCGATTTCGTTATAAGTATTTCCATTTCTCTGGTTTCTAGTATTTTTCCCAATTCTTTCAGTATTATTGTTGTTTCTATAATAATTTCTATAATTATTGTTTTGGTTTCCTATCTTGTTTCTGGAATAATTGTTGTTTCCATTATTTCTGTTATGATTTCTATAATTATTACTTTGGTTTTGACTATAATTATTATGGTTCCTATATGTGCTATAGCAGTTTCTTTGATTGTTGTTATTGCTTGGGCAGTTTCTATAATTATAATTCAATTCTTGATGTATACTGTTTCTTCTATTTACTTGCATAATATTTTCTGTTATATTTATGCTTGATTCTAATTCAGTTGCTATCTGAATCGCTTCTATGAACGTTTTTGGCTGTGCAGCAAAAATAGTCGGTTTGAGGGTTTCGCTTAACCCATTCTTAAAAATAGTTAGTGCATATGAGTCGTTTGACTTCTGTATTGCACTTTTCTCCGCTTGAGACGGATTCTGACCCAAGCTACTAATTTGAATCTCATTTAATTCGTTGATGAGTTCGGATAGTTTATCGCCATACTTCTCAACTGTTCCGCGCTGGCGTAATTGGGATAGTTGTGTATGAATTTGTTGTTGGCTTTTCTTTATTTTATATCTATTTATCAGAGCTTTTTCTAGTTCCACGTAGTTATTTATATCCAACGACAAAAGTTGTGTTTTAACAACTGTTCCTAATTTGACATTTTTAGTAAATTTCAGTAATTTGTTCTTTCCGTCTTCATTAAGGTTCTCATTTATTAAATTAACTATAGTTAAAAATGCTTCAAGTTCATTAGAATTGCCAGTGAAAATTGGTATGCACTCTAATGCTAACTCAATATCAAAGTTACTCATTTTGGTATCTTTTCAATCTTCTAAATTTTCAAAATAAAATAGCTCGTTTGTTTCATATTTTGATTAGAAATATATTTTCTCTTTAAATGCGACTATGTTTTTTATTTTACCTCCTCACTTACTTGTTCTTCATACCACAGACCATGGACATATTTTCGTTGTTCTACTATAATTGATTACAAATCATTCGGATTATTTTTAATTTGCCTTTCTTTTACTTAAAAATATTTTATTTTATTCTTAAATTCTGTTTCATTCAAAAAAAATATTTCAGCTTTGATAGTAACTTTTGTAAGTTTAACTGAATTGGTTTGCATTTGAATTTGTTTACATTTGCTTGTTTTTGCAATAAATTTACATATTTGAACTTGACTTACTTAATTTTATACTTTCATGTTCTTGAAATCCATGTTATTTTCGAGTCTTTCGCTCTGCTTTTTATTATTTTTGCAAAATTTTGTTTTTATACATTGTCCCCATGATAATTTTTATTTTCTATATTATTTGCAATGCAATATTGCTTGATTTGAAGGTTTTATTATATTTTTACTTTAATTTAAATTCAATTTTTTATTGTTCGTATGTATAATTTCTGTAGTCGTCCAAGATTCGTTGTTTTTCCCGTACTCGAAATCTGCACCGCTCGAAATTTTCAGAAAATATGCAGATGTTCTTGTTGAATTGCGAAATGCTGTCAGGCTCAAGGTTCTTGAGTTGGTGCACTTGAAAAGTGCAGGACTCCGATTCACTGGAATGTAGGCTGCAGAATCGTCTTTCCCATAATTTGCAAGTATCCAATTGCAAAATTTTGTTATGCTCCAATTCAGCAGGCGCTCGAAAAATGTAGAGCCGTGACTCACAGAAATGTGAGTTATTAGACATCTATCGGTAAAATCGTTTTACTACTATGGACGGCGCGTAGTGTTGTCGGACTCCAATGGTTCAGATATATTTTCCTGAGTTATTCGTAACTTATAATGTATAGTTCCAAAATTTATCGTTCGCAGGATCGTTTATTACAGGATCGCCATGTGGTATTATAAAATGCCTTTTTATATTAAGAATGGCTTTTACAATGTGGGTCACTATGTTTGTAAGTTTTGCGTGGCGAAATTGGTCGCCGCGTAGCAAAACTACAAACACTAGTGCCTTTGATTTAAATAAAACTAAAGTTTTATTTTCAATTGATCAGTCTGCATGGTCGCCGAACAAGGCTGGCGTTCCAAGACAGACTAACTTTATTGTCTAATGTCTGATCTTAAATAGTAACATTTTCGTTAAATTGCTAAATGATAAATATGTGTACTAAAATGTATGGATTTGGTTTTCGGTGTTATTTTTAACGTTAAGTGTACTTGTTTGAGTCTTCGCTAAGTCAAATCTAATTTTAGAGTTCACCACTTTCTTAAAATGGCGCTAAAATCACAAAGTGAATATTTTTAATATGTAATGACATTTGTGTTTGTTTACATTTTAGTATTCACAACACAACAGTTGAAGTGTGCAAAAATGGGGCCGGACGACGGTCAACCGTTTTGCTGGAGCCACTGCAAAGTCAACAGTTGAAGTCTGCAAAATCAATGGAAACTAGTTTGCTCTTTACTTTCCTCTTTAATAAAATTTAAAATTGTATAAAATACATTAAAATTGTAAAGAATGCTATAAAGTCAAGGCGCAATGATTGAAGAAGAATGTTGTCGAACAAGAATTTGCCAATTTGTTCCTGACTCTTCATTATATTTTTGAGATGAAAACCTTTCTAGTCTATTTACATTGCCCTTTGTATTGTTCCTTCTTGCACTTGTCAAGGATATCGTAGATACTATTGGATACAATAACTTTAAAATTCGAAAGGCCGATTTGCACCTGAAGTCGCCATTTCGCTCCTGTTTTTCAGCCAATACACCAGTTTACCTTGCATCTACAGGATCAATCCAGTGTTGATGAGTGTGCTCACATTTTTCGCCACCTGCTTCGAAAAAATTTGAGCGAAGCCTGGAGGATTGATAATGTCGAGTGAAAAATAGGCTCCCGTGGCCAAATAGGTAAACGAGGTACCGATTTCCTTCTGCATCTGCAAGTCGGAAGATCTGACCTATCGAGGCACAGAGTACAGTTCAATTTTTTGTTCAATAAGTTCAGCAATCGTCTTTGTATCATGCTACAGCGACAGATTGGACCTTGCTGCTCGTAACGTTGGACATCCCAAACGCCTTCACCTCTGCGGGGTTCACAGACATCCTTTGGGATCTGGAGCAGAGATTCCATATTCATAGTTACATACTGTCCATAACGCGGAACTATCTTAGGGCCAGTGGTTGCTGTACGACACTAAGAATGGAATGAGAATGATGCATGTCCTTTCAAGCATGGCATAGAGGTCGAATTTTATGTACGATAATCTATTGCACCTGGAGATGCCAGCGAATATGTTACGCTGATGACATCGCAGCGATAATCACTACCAGATTTGCCGATTTCGTCCAACTTGATTATTCCAAGTCAAGGAGGGGGTGGAGTTGTGGATGACCGAACATGGCCTCTAGCTGGCGGTCTCAAAGACACAGATCATTATGCTGACGAAGCGGAAGATACCATTTGTCATACCTATGACTGTTGGCTTCGTCGATATGTTATAGGGCTCTCAGACACATATTTTGCTGAGTAGACATATTTTTAAGATGAGACGGACTCTGCTGATTGTGACGGTGAAGTCCGTTTTCCTATACGGAAATGTACTTCAAAATAAGAAGTTCGAGATCCACGTGACCAGTGTCCAGCTCAGATATGTCCTGCGTATCGCCTGTAGCTAATGCAAGGTCTTAGAAGAGGTATCAGGTGTAGTCCCGATAGATCTACTAGCATGAGAACGCAATGAAGGCTGCTTCTCTTGGTCAGAGCCGGGCCGAACTAAGGCTCTGACGCGCACACCTACGCAAAAACCCTCTAACTGTAGCAACAACACTAGAATGAAAATAGTAAAAGACGCTGGAGAGCTATGCTGGTTGGCCATATAGTTCCAAAGTTCAGTCGTAGACATGGAGAACCATCGCCACATTGTATATTTTCTTTTCTTGTTTGATTTTCTTTTATTTTCTTGAAATATGTATTATTTTTCAACAAATTTTAGTGAAAAAATCTCACAAACGCGCCATCCGATTGAATCGAAATTTTTAGGATACAATGGAATAGTGCCAGGTCTAACCAAGAGTTAATAATCTTTGACCCTTTGGCGCCGGCAGCTATCTTAATGATATTTTAAATATACCTATTTTTCTATCAACAAATAACTTTTGCAAAAATAAAGTTTATTGAATGAATGTTGAACGTGTTTTAAATGTAAATATGATAATATTGTTGAAATTTTTAACCCTATGTGAGCGCTAGGCGCGTAAAATGAGATTGAGAAAATTTGAAAACTTTTGAATTGTGATAACTATTGACCACATTATCAGATCAGTAGGACTCTTAAAATTAAGTTGTAGACTCGTGTGGTTCTGTGTGAACGTGCTGGCAACCCGGCAGCTACGGCAGGCATTGAAAGTGAAACCCTTCAAACCATCGACTCTCCTGAAAATTTTTCGTCTTTTGCAATGAAAACCAACTCATATAGGCACCTTAAGCTTGATTTATACAACCAAAGCAAAACTTTTGAAATTTCACATCGGACAAGAACGATAACCCTCCTCCAATTTACCTATATTTTAAGCATCAGAAACTTCCGTTCACAAGAACTCACGACCCAATTATCAGATACATCTGAAATTCACAGAATGTATTGGTATTACGCAAAAGGACTGCTTACAAAAGATACATGGCAAATCAAAGCTGTGCAACGAAAAAACAAGATTATCTAATTAAAAAAAAAAGAGTCAAATAAGATTACGCAAGAGGCAAACAAACGTTATTTTGCCAATAAATTCGAGAAAACAGCTGGGAATAATGCTAAATATTGGAATATAATTAAAGAAGTGACATCAACTTCAAAGGATACAATGCATATGACATGCAGAAATGAACTATGTGTGAATGGAACCCTGTTAAATGATCCCTCTCTTGTGACTCGACATCTAAATAATTACTTCGCAACTATCGGGACTAATCTTACACTGCAGAAGCAAGCTACCTATGGCTCAGATATCAACATAAAAGTGAATACTTTAACACTACATCACGGAAAGAAATATCTGAAATAATAGATAATTTAAAAGTTGGAGTATTCCCAGGCCTCGGTTCCATCACTTCCGAAGACATCAAACTATTGAAGAATTACATAATAAATATATTAGCCGCCAACATCAATCAGCACCTTAAAACTGGTTCCTTCCCTGGTTGCCTTATATTAACAAGAATCACTCCTGTATTCAAAGGAGGTGATCGTGCATATCCATCTAATTACCGCCCCATTGCTGTCACCAGTATTGTGAGCGAAATATTTGAGAAGGTAATAAGTTCAAGAATATTACAATTCTTAGAAGAAAATTCGATCTTGGCCCCAATTCAGTATGGGTTCCAACAACATATTAGCACGTTAGCGGCAATCTTGGATGCAGTGCACTTCATAAAATCTACGTTGGATAAGGGAAATCATGCCGCAGCTATTTTCGTTGACTTACAAAAAGCTTTCGACACCATCGACCATGGAATTTTACTAGAACGATTAAGCGAATACAGATTTGGGGATAGAATAAAGCTACTAGTCAGAAATTACCTAATAAATAGGCGGATAGTAACCAAAAGTTCTAATTACGTCAGCCAAGAATGTGAAATAAATATCGGTGTATCACAAGGATCTATCCTCGGCCCCCTTCTTTTTCTGCTATACGGGAACAGCATACAGGACATTCAGCTATCTTGTAAAATTGTGCTCTTTGCGGATGATACCCTTCTTCTTTATTCCGGGAATGAAGAATCGACACTACAGAACCACTATAAATGCAGATTTAGAACGATATTTCAACTGGCTTCAGCATAGTAAACTAGTTCTAAACATCTATAAGACCAAATACATTGTATTTCAGCAGAGGAACAAACGTCCAGTGAACCTCCGCATCCAAATAAACGGGGTCTAGCTTGAAAATATAAATTTAATTAAATATCTACACTCTAAAAAGTGGGTCTATAATTAATACTTTGATAATAGGAAATATATTCATTTTTTCGTTTAAAATAACGAATCACAAATTTTTTCACACATTCGATGTGCATTTTTTGCTTTTACGTCATATCAGCTGAATAATACACAGCTTTTTGTAAATTGAAGCAAAAAGAGTGTAAATTTACTAGTTTGCTATTCACCTTTGCGCCAAAGCCATAAAATTACATCATTTTTTAGGGTAAAATTACACGATTTGGTGGTAAAAAAAATATTCTTTTTACGCACTTTTGTAAATGTACATCTTTAATAGTAGGAAACCAGTTTCCTACTATTATAAGGGTCAAATTCAACCAACATTTTTTTGAGTGTAGGACTGGTGCTAGATGATAAAATGACATGAACAAACCACATCAACAACATCAGATGCAAAGTGGCACCTATGATAGGAGTAATAAAAAGGTTTGAATTTATACCTTTGCAAACCAAGCTTACCATTTACCATGCGTATATTGTTTCTTTAATCACATATGGAGTATTGTTGTGGAGCCAGACTTCCAAACACAACATTGAGCTTATTGGAAGACTTATGACCAAAGCTATCAAAATAATTCATAAAATGCCCACACTTACCCTAACTTCAGCTGTATTTGCTAGAACTAGGCTTTCAAACATCAACAAACTTATACGGTTTGAACGAGGTAAATTGATTTATAAGATTTTAACGAAACAGCTCAAATGGCCAAACATTCTTCGAACTGTTGGTGAGTCCACCAATATTCCAACAAGAAATGCGGGTAATTTATCAGTGCAAACTCCAAGGACGGAAAGAATGAAGACCGACCCTGTGCAGGAAGCAATACATTTTTTTAACACACTGCCTAATTCGATTAAACACTCGGAAAGCTTAGTAAAGTTTAAAGAAAATCTAAAGCTCTACATCAAAAAAGCACACTGCTAATGAAATCCAGAGTTTTTTGTAAACTGTTCTCTGGACGCACGTCTTGATGACAAATGAAATGTACACAACATGACCTAAAGTACTAACTATAAAAAACAGGATGGTACTATCCCTTATACCAATACACAAATTGTCTGGGAAGTACTAGGAATAATTACTTAGTGATGATTTTTTGATGCACACGGACCGTGCATATTGAGTGATGGAGAGAGTGGAGTGAAGGAGGTTATTAAAAAAATATATATCGCATCAGACCATAATCTAGTTGGCACAGCCATTCGAGTCCAAATACTGACCGTCACATGAAACAAACAGGTAAAAATCAACACGGAGTGCCTAAAACAGGGAAACATTTTCACAATCGTTTTAGATAGCGCATTGAATTGTGATTTAGAGCACACTGAGGAGGCCATTATTGGTACGGTTAAAAATATGTTAGGCCAAAGTCAGAACAACTGGTTTGACGATGACGGCAAGCTGGCTTCTGAACGTTAAAATGCTTCGTACCGACTCAGGTCTCATCCTCTTAGAACGTAGGGCACACGTAGAGGCTTATCGCCATCTCTGACGAATGAAGAAACGAGTTCACGGAGCGAAAAGGAAGCTTGTAAGGAAAAATTGATTCGTGAATTTGAGCGATACAAAGATCAGCTACGCCAGATGCGGAAGTTTTACCAATGAGTGAGCAGAGCAGACTAAGGCAGTGCACACCTTGTTGCTCAACATCTTTTTGTTTTTTAAAAACTGCCCTTCTTCCCACAAAGCTACTTCTAAACGTTCGTTATCTCGAAGAATCGAAGTAGCCCGCACAAAAATGGTGGCCAAGGCAAATGTCGCGTGAGTGGTCTTTGCCTGCTTCATACTTATATACTATGTCTTACCCGATATTTGGTATCTTCGTTTATTTTAACACTTCTCTCAAAGTTAGCAATGGATTTCAAAAACGAAAACTACTAAAATGATTTCTTATCGTAGAATTAATTCATTCCACCATTTATTTGCGAAATTTCTTGCAATTCATTTTACTAAATCCATCTTCGTTTATAAGTTTCAAACAATCCTTGGATTAGGACCAGATCGTATTTAAAGCGAATACCTCCGTTATTTTGAAATCTCTTCCCCGAATCGAAGCATCATTCGACCATGACGATACCCTTTCACCGAATTCGAAAGACTATACAAACGTTCAAGGACTTTCTCATACCGTTTCATGTAGAAACAGATATATATATATATTTTCCGACTCCCTTTGAAAAAACATTCGCAAGGATTAGAAAGTACTAAGCACCGTGCGCTCCAAGCTACAGTAAGCACTTTTACATTTCATGGGCTTATCGCTTATTTGGAAATCTCTTCTCTTGTTCGTTGGACCATTGGTTCGTTCCTGTCTCCAAGGAATAAATCCTTGGCGAACGTTTGTATTTGTTCCTTTTTTTTGAATGACGCTTGAATATTTTTGCTTTACGTTTCGTACGACTGCGACTATGAAGGTACATTACACGTTCGGTAATAGTTTTCGGTAAAAACGGCGATAAAACGACCGTGGCAGAGATTAATACTGGAGTTTGTCCAAGGATTACGAAATGAAGAAAATTCATTCGACCATTGAAGCAGCAGTGTGGTGGTGGTGGTCGACGTGAGAAGAGATTAGTATTGTGAGCCGAAATGTGAGAAACGGACAGTGGTTTTATTTGATTATGTTTTTGTTGAGTTGTAAGTTTTTCGTGCTTGAAAAATTATCGAAAATTCAGGTGAGTAGAAAGTATATGATGATGAACCCCACAATCTGTAAACGATTTAACAATGAACAAATTCGACCTACCCACTCTCCGGCTCAATCGATCTGTCATGATTCTAATAAGATATTATATCTTAAGTATTTCAACTTATCAGCCAGAACATTTAATACATCATCCCCTTTATATTTTATCGTCAAAACCAGGAACAGGTAACCATATACATCCATCGCGTAAATCCTCTAAGATCCTATTAAAGCAATTTACCGTGATGACCATAAACCCCTACATGTGCGATTAAGTGATGTACATTATGCGATACGCTCCTGTCACGACCCAAGGACATGTTCATGCGTTTTCGCTTATTTCCGAACCCCTCTTGCAGCCGTACAAATTGTTCAAATGAAAATAATGATATCCCAAAAGGACGTGAAAATATGGAACAGATATTTTTTTAGAGAATTGTTTTGCCACAAGGGAATCTATTTGTTGCCTTCGCTAAGCTTAGCTCTCGGTCTTTCATCGACAAATTCATTAAAACAGGTTGCATTTTATTCATACTGGTAGAATATATTACTCAAAGTTCGCATGCGCTAAGTTTTGCAATCGCTAGCAAAGATATAAAGAAATTGAGGTGTAATCGTAGTAAAGGTTGAGAATTAGATGGGGATTAGAAATATTTTGCTATTTGGTGATAACCGTTGGGGTGGCGGTAGTATTGACTGTTCGGCATCGCTTTCTGTTTGTTTGTGATAAGTGGGGAAAATTAACTTTCAGATTGTAACGATTGCAGATTATACTTATTTGATAAATTGAAAATAGCAAAAAAGGGCTTTCAAAGGTTTTAATTTCGTGATAATTGATTATATGTTAAAGCAATATTTTTCAACGATTCTGAAATCAGATTTAGTTGTAAATCGTATTCATATAAAAAAAGGAAAAAAATTATGGTTGAAAAAATGCATTTTTATGTAATATTGGAGTTACAGAAATAGAGTTAGACGTAAAACTTAATAAAGCCTGTGAAAAATGTAAAATTTCTTATTTCCATCCAGCATCCAAAAAACGTTATTGGCACTAATTCCATCCATCAGTTCACCATCCAACAGTTCAGCTTGATAGTAACAAAGACCATCGACCGGATCTTCTTCCTCCGACTTTTCTTATTAAATGTGTTGCACAGCTAATAACTTCTCTTGCCATCATATTTAATACATATATTTTTTGGGCACTTTTCATCGTATTAGAATATTCAAAAATGGCGAATAATAGAGGCATCGACATTTTATCCACTATTCCTAAGCTGTTTGAAAAAATCATATGTTATAAACTATCCCTTCTGGTTGGTTATCGACTATCTCTAAAAAAAAATTCGTGCAAACTCAGGTGTACCTCAAGGTAGTCATCTTGGCCCTCTGCTTTTAAACATTTTTATGTCAGACGTATTGGAGGTTTTATCTGATGTACCTCATCTACTCTATGCGGGCTTGTCTGGTATGAATTTTTTTTTTATGTATGTCTATGTTCCGAACCTTCCACAGAATTTTAGAGATTCTCCTCAGAGCGAAATTTTGGCTAGCCTGCGTTTTCTAGGTCGTGCCAAAGGCCATACTTTCATATAATGGTTTCGGCCTTAGCATCTATTTGTAGATTCGTAATTGATTTGTGATTCTTAGGTTTTTTGTTTCCATTTTTGGGAATCAAGATTGAAGGAGGAGCGGCTATTCTTCAGGCAATCGACTGGCTTCTGTGTAACCGAGCATTCGGGGTCAATATTGGTATTTTTACAGATAGCCAAGCGGCTATTAAGCCCATTGCTGGTCGTTATACAGTGTCCATGATTGTTGCTGAATGCCGTGCATCTCTTAGCGAGATATCGAGACATTCGGTTGTTCAATTGATTTGGGTACCTGGATATAGGGGTTTTCAGGGCAACTGTGAAGCCGATGAGCTAGCTATGCTTGGAACCTTGTTACCGGAGGTCTCTTGCTCCTCAATAGGAATTCCAATAACATCGGTCAAATTCGCCATCATGCAAAAATATCTTGAGGACGCTAGGAAGCCCTGGGCGGATGAATCATCCTGCGCGATAGCGAGGCAGTCCTGGGTATTCATGGATGCGCATCGCACCAAGAAGCTTATAGGCTTAACTCGAAGCGCTCTGTGGGCGTTTTAACGGGCCACTGCTTTATAGGGCGGCATGCGCAACAATTGGGCGTAGAGTTTAACGATTTCTGTCGGAGTTGTGGCTATGAGGATGAGGATGAATTCGTCCTTCATCGCATGTGCCTGTGATCGGCTTTGGTAAGGAGAAGGTTGGCGGCACTTGGTGCACCCTTTCTCTCAAACCTGACGGAACTGTCGCTGGTCAATTTAAAGGAGATAGTCCGGTTTGTCAAAGGAAGCAAATGGTTTCCTGATTTCAGTGTAAGGGCCTTTCTACACTTGTATTCCTGATGTACTCCTCAAACCGGTTTGACAACAATCACCATTTCCACGCTTGTATTTTTCAGCAACGGAACCGTTCATATACCGATTATGCATATGAATGTGTGCGTGTTGTTGTTTTCCCATTTCGACTTGAGTGTTTCATGAAAAATTCCGGACCCGTCAACTATGTTTATAGTTGTGTTAGTGAGTTGCAGCTCGATCAATCAGTTTCAAATGTGATGCAAAATCCTCTCCAAGTGCATCACTTTTTCTAGAGATTTCCCCTTGATTCTTCTGCCTCTTGCCCAGAAAACCGGTTTGACGAGTGCATCAAGAATACAAGTGTGGAAAGGCCCAATAGGAGGCATCACAATGTGCCTCTCTTGTGCCTATGTGTGTCGGTCGTCAGGCCTCTGTAGATCGGCAGCCACATCAACCTACTTATCTTGAAGGAGTTGATTGCTCGCAGCCCGTTTGCGCTCTATGTGTCAAGTCGATTCCAAGTACTTACATATGTGTCCGTTCGCTGGCAGTCTTATTACTTGGCCGTCAATAAGCATTTTTTGCAGATTGTTGGCTTTTGCGTGTGATTAAGACTGCCTGAACAACGTAAGTGCAGATCTAAATCTTCCATATTTTGAAGTATTCCAGAAGTATGTGTATAAAACGGGAGAAGAAGAAAAATATCACCAACAATCAAATATTTTGGCTCAATAAATTTAGGCTCGAGTTATTCCGTGCTAAATAATATTTCCATAAAAACACATGTATTTCATAAAATAAAACATTCTTAATGCTTATCCTGTTATACCCTGTTCGTATGATAAACAACAAATGTTTGAATTGAAACTTTCGTTGTTTTGCACTTTTTTCCTGAAAAATGTTAGAGCGAAAAAGTGATTTTGTAAATATTTCTACCCTATGAAGTCTGAAACGAAATCTATATATTTCCTCTGTTTTACTTAAAAAATCAGTGTCTAGCGGTTGCTATACGCTAGAGTTTTTTAGGCTGCAGCTACACGTTTCACATACGTGACTACTAGGCTAAGCTAAATTTAGATCTCTTGGTAGGGAACGTCAACCTTTCTATGGTATCTGTTATGTTGTTTAGTTCCAGAACATTGCGAGGTGTGATTGGTCCCCTGCGATGTCAGAAAAAGACTCCTATTCTTGTCTACCTATTTAATCTTTCTCTGCAGCTCGGTGTTTTTCCTAGTGGTTCGCAATATGCAATCGTCACACCTATTAATAAAAAAGGCGATAGAAATGTTTTAGGCAACTATCGTCCCATCGTAAAACTTCCATGTGTTTTCCAACATGGTTTCATGAAAGGCAAACCCACAACTTCCAACCTGCTTGAGTTTTCTAATATTATGTGTTCTAATTATGTGTACAATTTTCACTTAATTCTTTTGCTTAGTTCGTACCAGTCTATTTCGCTAACAATTTCAATAAGGTTCCATGGAAATCGAAGGCAATACGTCACATAAAAAATTTAAAATCTAAAGCTTGAAAAAGATATTGCTCGTCTCGTTCTGTTTCTGACTTTTTGGGTATTACTAAGAAAAATAAGTTGAGAAATATCAGTCCGAGGTCGAAAATTCGTATCAAATTCACCTTAAAAATCTTAATTCTACTTTTCAACAGCAGCCTAGAAGGTTTTAGAATTTTATTTATTCCAAGAGATACCACGATGGGTATCCCACCAAGTTTAACTCAGACGACATGGCCATTTTCGATCCATATTTTCGCAAATCATTTCCATACCGCATACAATACGGAACCTTCTACTAATAGTAATAATTATAATGACAACTTGACAATGATCCCAACATCTTCTTTGGGAATAAAAGACTTGTTTATAGAAGAAGATACCATTTCAGCGTTTTCTAGGAAGCTGGACAATAATTAACGGCATTCCTAATGCTATCTTAAAATATTGTATCTCCCCTTGTCTCCTATTCTTGTCTACCTATTTAATCTTTCTCTGCCGCTCGGTGTTTTTCCTAGTGGTTCGAAATATGCAATCGTCACACATATTCATAAAAAAGGCGATGGAAATGTTTTAGGCAACTATCGTCCCATCGTAAAACTTCCATGTGTTTTCCAACATGGTTTCATGAAAGGCAAACCCACAACTTCCAACCTCCTTGAGTTTTCTAATATTATTATCCCATTAATCGAGGTAGGATTTCAGGTAGACTATATTTACACTAACTTCACGAAGGCTTATGATAAGCTGGATCATTCCATTTTACTGTATAAATTGTCCTCGTTTAACTATCCTCAGCTATTTATTTCCTGGATAGCATCTTATTTGGTGTCGTACCCAATGCGTATCCTTTCGTGGCGCCCTTTCATCAGAAATTGATGTAATATCTGGTGTTCCTCAAGGTAGTCACTTAGGACCTCTACTTTTTCTTTTATATATAAATGATCTACCATCTGTCCTGAAACATTCGTCAATTTTAATACATGCAGAATACGCCAAAATTTTTAAAAAGGTATCTAATACTCACGACTGCTTGGAACTTCAAGCTGACCTAAATAGTATCTTGACTTGGTGTGACACTAAGAAATTGGTAATTAATATTGACAAGTGTACCGTTGTTTCGCATACGCGTAAAATTATTTCGTTGAGCTTTGAATACTCTTTGAATAGTATGCCCTTAAGGTGTACTTTTAAATAATTCTTTTATTTTTGACGTTCATATTAAAGCCATCTTATTAAAAGCTTCATCTACCTTGGGATTTGTGAGGAGGCGATCCAAAGAATTTCTTGACATACATCTTACTAAGATTCTTTTTTCTGCGTTAGTAAGACCGATACTTGAATATGCGTGTATAGTTTGGGCGTATGTGGACCGTATCGAGTCCATTCAGAAAAATTTTTGTGGTTTTGTTGGCCTGAATTTGCTTGGTTAGATCCTCTTCGCTTGCCTCCTTACATTGATCGACTTAACTTACTGGCCATGAATACACTTAATAACAGACGTGGAAATTTCAAAACGATCTTCGCTGCTAAGCTCCTCATGGGTAATATTTCAACTGAACACCTTTTACGTTTATTTGGCCTCAATACCAAGGGTCACAAAGTGAGACACGTCAACATTTTATCTGTCCCTGCCTATCGGACCAACTACGCCTTCAATGAGCTCGTTTCGCTTATTAAAAGAAATTTTAACAGTGATTACCATCAATTTGGCTTTAATTTATGCTTACTGTCTTTGAAAAAGCGCTTAGCTAAAAATAGTCCACTTTAACTGATTTGTTTGTAAGTTTTTAATTTTAAATGTAAATGCTACTAGTCTGTATTAGACGAACTTTGAAAATAAATATATATAAATAAATAAATAAACATATATTGCAAAAAAAAATATTATTTGTAAATATTTTGGATGTGTTTTGTGTACCCAAAAGAAAAACAAACGTATGGAGTATATTTCTTTTATGATTAGCTTAGATTTAATTTACAAAAACACAGCAAATGAGAGTTTCTCGATGAAATTTTGGACCTTACCCTACTGCAGTTATTTGCAATGGATTAACTACGCGATGATTACTAAAATCTTTTCCTTATTATTTCAGTTGCACATCGCGTATTTGCAAAAATTTTCAAAGGATAATCACTGTATGCATGGAAAAGCAGATATCTTTGCATACAATATTAGAGCTATTATTGAAATTTATTGCTCTGCCTCCCTAAACGTTACTGGTTCGAACCGAAATTAAAGGAAAAATTGCTCATAGCACTGCTTCAATTTTTAGCTAAGTCTTTCAACTCTTTTAGAATCTAAGCCGATTCAGCACATCCGTAGCATTTCTCTTTCACTTTAAATTCTCCTCCAAGTAATCATAGCAGTTTTGAAACGACAACATTATTATTGCACTACCCACACTGGCACGTATCAATCGCACTTTCAGCCCCTTATAAAGCGCTCGAAAGCCTTCGCGTCTCACTACATACCCCATCATGTTGCCAATCGAATAGCGACGGAACTGTTGCCAGCAGCAAGTCTGGGCACATGTCCAATCTTTTTGAAATAACGTCCGAACTAAATCAGCCGGGTACATTACCAGCGTAACAAAGATGCCAGTTAGCATTGCGACTGTGACTTGCCGAATAAACTCGTATGATCGATTTTCTAGTGGCTTCCAATGACGATGCGATTGGTAGATTCCAAAATAAAGCATATTATACAAGCCAGAACGTATAACCATTGTCAAACCACCGGTAAAGAATCCACGCACACCTTCCGATTTGTAAATTTTTTGGGCTATCGTCCAGGATCCTCGTGTATATTTGATTTTTGAGTGATCCATTTGCTGGGCAACTTTGACAACTTCAAATGGATTCGTGAGGGCAGCTTCTGATGCTCCAGCCAATAGACCCGCTAGCGCATACGTCTGCAAATGGCGAATAAAGTGAAGTGCTACGTAAAAAATTCAATGCACTTACACCTGTATCCGGACCAGTCTTGTCACAAGTAAAAAGCGCTTCGTATTCCTTGTATGACATGAATTTGACAAACTTTTTTGGTGCATCAATGATAACAACTGGCGTCAATCCTTTCCAAAAACTGAAGAAACCTTCTTTTCGATACATACCGCGTGCACATGCAATCATTCCTTTATTGTACCACCATGGTTTCAGTTGGAATCTTGTTTTGATAGTGTCCAATGGTTGCATGACTACGCATTCGATGAGACTAGCTGGGCCAGTTGAAGCCAAGAGCATCAAAGATTTCTTCCAGATGGTGTGTTTTTGCCGGTCTGTCATATTGCTTTAGGCTTAATTGAGTTCATTCGGACATTTTTCGTAAGTAAAAATGCTTTTAATACATTTTTAATTTCAGGCTAACTTTGACAATTTATTATGAGGCTCAGTCAACATGACTGATATCCTATAATCAAATGAATTTTGAAACTGAATGTTCAATGATAAGTTTGGAATGACATTTATCGACGCTTCTACGCATGGTATGAGATCACTGCTGTCTTCGTCTGCACTATGCGTTGTTCCGGAATCATCAGTTAAAATATTAACTTCTATAGGGAGTCTAGATAGAGCGTCTGCTACTACATTAGTTTTCCCGGGCTTATACACAAACTCGTAGCTATATTCTTCTATTCGTGCTTTCCACCTCTTACGCTTAGCGTTATGGTTCCTGTTGCTTAGTGCAAAGGTCAACGGTTGATGATCAGTGAGAATTTTCACTTTTTTTGGACCGTACAAGTATGTTCGTAGCTTATCAAAGGCCCAAACAACAGCCAGCATTTCTTTTTCGCCTGTAGAGTAATTTTCCTCTGTTTTATCTAAAGACCTTGAGGTAGAGATGGGCTGCTCCTGCGATCACTGCTACTAATCGCACTGTTCTTTGGAAAGAGCAGTGAGCAGTGCGATTGCTCTCTGCTCAAGCTGTTCAACTGCTCATTGCTCTTTTGCAATACAGAAAATTTAAAATGCTCATCTATTCAGTTTCTTTTCTTTCTACCCTTGCGAGTATTTTGGGACTTGCATGTATTTTATTCAATTATTCAAAAAGTTTTTAGGGCAAAAGTAGCTGAAATCGGACAAAATCGGCCAATTTTGGGTTAGAGTGGTTTGGGACATAACGGGCCAAGACCTATTGCTGTGATACAAAAATTTTGGTTTTGTAGGGGAGTAAGGGATTTTTTGGCCATAGTTTGGCAAAAACTGCATTTACGACGCTTTCATTGATTGAAAGTCGTCGGGGAGTATATTAGTGATATTTTAAGGGCGAAAAAATTTTTGATAGTGGATATTGGGTAAAAATGTCAATTTTTTCCCAAAAAAAAAAATTCTACACCAAAAAAAGTCCAGCATGAATTCGGGGACCTTTTTGAATTGTTTCGGGCGAAATTTCCATACAAATCTGGGAAAAAGCGGCCTAATTTCAAAGATACGTCAAAATGAAATAAACCGGAAAAACTGAAAGTAGCACTAAAAATGTTGAGATCCTTTTTGGTTCACCAGTTGGCTTCTCCGGCGGTGTTCGTGACTGCACTCTAACCCTACCGGGGTTGTGACTCATTTCCAGCCTTACCGAAGAGATTGGCCCTCTAGTAGGTGCATGTTTAATACATGTAACATTTTTTGTTATCATTTCTTAATAATATTTTCGACAAACTTCATGCTTCGGTGAGGCGAAGTGGAAAACCGACTATTTTAGATTAGCCAGGAAAAGTTTGGTATCAGAGATCGATCGATGAAAACTCATATAGAGAGCAACAGGATTAGTTGGTCCTATCTTGGTATATGTTTCGACATTGGTAATTTGAACGAATACAGGGTGTTTTGTGCATATATTAAAATGAAAATCAAATTAAATTGATTGAATTTCATAGATAGATCCTAAATTGGAGAAAGATTTGCCAAATAAGTGACCGACCATTGGAAAGTTACGGACAATCTGCACTGACTAATGGCTCGGTATCCTCTCTCGGTCAACTGCACCCATCATCATTCTAGCCTGGGAACTTTGTGGCTGGGCATATCACACCGTTTAATTACATTACTGCAAATCACATGGACTTGTGTGTATATATGAACATACTGCAATAAATACTAGCTAGTATTTTTGGAACAGGTATTTGGAACAGGTAGTTTTTTGTACTCGTACTAGGAATACCTAGTATATGAAAATCCTAGTACGATCCAACTTTAATTGTCGTACAGCATAAAATTTGTTTCTTTTCGTTAATTCTAACTGTTTTTTTTCAAACAGTTTAAAAAAACAGTTGTTTTTTTTTTTTAAAAAAACAGTTCGTTTTCGTTTTTTGAAACAAACAGAAACGCCCATCACTAATTAATATATTCAACTTGGCGAGTTTCGATCGATCTATCGATTTCCATGGGACCAGGAGGCTTTCCTTGAACGGATCTTGGTGGTGGTGCGCTATTACCTGCGTTATGTTGTGCGTTATAGATTTTATTCCTATCAACCGGATTTAAGTTCCTATTAGGAAAGATCGTACGTTTTGGATATGCAATTTGTTCAAATATTTGATGCTGCTGGACTAGCAGTAAAGGAACTTTTAAGATGTATCTGAAAGTTTCTGAAATTGGAATTTTGAAGTTCGAGACACGAAATGTATGCTTCCGGTAGAGTGTTTTGGCCGTTGAATTATCAACATTCGGGAAAGATCTCCATTTAAGCCACGAATAAAAACGTTTAAGGGTCTGTTACGATAGTTTTCACTAAGAGCCGCCACTGTTTCTGGTGAATAAGCGTAGAACTCTGATGAATAAGCGTAGCGTAGAACTCATCGACACCCATATGCTTTTGGACCATGGTATGGAGTTGATGCTCCAACGTACGGATATCGCGTTTATCAGCATAATGAAGGGACAAACATTTCTTCATGCTAGTCCAATCATCATCGAACACATTATAAGAGACAAGAGCAGCATCTGCTGGTCCTCTAATCTTTTGTCGAATATGCCTGCATATTACCGTGTATATAGGCCTATTACGGACAATACTATAGTCCTCCAAAATGGTTTCAACATTGTGAGCCCATGAAATATATTCTATCGGATTTCCGTCGAAAGTACGAAGATCCCTAACAGAATCAGGAAGTTTTCTTATATCGTCAAGATCTTGCACCGTTTTTGGACGCGGTAATATTTGGTCTGCATTCGATACAGAGCCAACTGATCTTTGCTCGAGAAGACACAACCTTGTTCCCATCCTTTTAATTTGCTCTATTTGAGCATTAAGCGCCCCCCGGTGAGTTGCGTAATAGATTGCTGAATAGCTTCCATTTTTATTATTTTTCTTAAAGCGGATAACTAGCAAATATTCGAGAAATCACGAAAAGGTATCGAAATATTGGGGATTTGGAACTAGCAGACATTCGAGTTAGATCGTGCTACTACACTTCGCCAAATAGATTAAGGTTCACAATCACTTTTTAAACACTAGTTATTTACAGTAGCAGAATATAATATTTAATTAACAGTAATATTTTATTCAATAGCTAGTAAGATGTGTTTGACAAAATTTAATATATTTTTTTTTAATTACTCTTTTAAAATTTAATCTTTAGAAAGATTTATAAAAAAGTGCAATGTCTAAGAGATAACTTCCAAATCAAAGAATACATTGAATTCCTCGGATCGCCTGTCTTTGTCCTTTTTGGCTCCAAGCTTCGAGAAAAATGTCTTCGCCTAGGCGTACTGCGGTGCAGGGTAGGCCACCTTCCAATGATTCCGTGTGAGTTCGTCTTCCGATATTTTAATCTTCTGACTCCTTAGCCCTCTGCTGCTAGGATAATCTGGATCAGATAGCTTCACATTCACTTTTTTTTGCACTTTTATTAATTTTTTTTAGCTCTTTTGCTAGTCTCAGCAAAATAATAAAGGATATAATTTAGACTTAGTCTCCACTGAAGATAATCACGTTGGGCGTCAGTTACGGTGATCTTTTGTACTTTAAATAAGAAAACATCGCTTTGTAATAACAAAGTTTTATTTAACTAACGTGGATTCAATAGCACGTGCGATGAAAAACTACCTAAATTCGCTGATTTACCTGACATATTCAATTTTAACGCCAATTAATCAAATTGAAAACTTTAATGCAATCGCGAAATGCAAAGTAGTTGTGAAAGGTTGAATTTAGTGTAGAGTAGAATGTGCTAACTTTCATACTGTCCCAATTACTTACAGATAGTTGATAAACCAATGTAGGTCAATCATTTTATTATATTTCATGCATACTAACCATTAATCAGCGGCATACTTCCTTTACTACTGAAAGGAAAAAAGGTCCTTACTAATCAAATCATACACCTAAATTCAATCACCAAAGCTTTTTCCACTATTTTCGCGACGATGTCAATTGTTTTGCACTATGAAATCAAATCATGGGTAATGAATGCATTTATGAAGCAAAACCAGAAAGCCAAGTAAAATGGATCAGTATTTCTTTACAACACAGTGGAATGAGGGTGGGGTGCAGCAACACAGCCCTTAACATGTTGCTCTACACCTCTGGCTATCGAACCCTTCGAAAAGTAGTAGCATCACAATACCCATTACACCAAACCACTACGGTATGTTGTAACTGAGATTGTTGAAAAAATCGTTTTAAACTTCTTTCAATTCGCCCTACTTCGGTTTTCATTTCCCTTTCTATAGCCCGCTGAGAAGTCAATAAATTTTCTTCATTGGTTTCCCTCAGAGATTGTGTGCTTTGCCATTCTCTTGCCCGTTCGCATGAACTTGTCTCTCTGGTCCAGAATGTTTCATTTCCTTTTTCGTAGTGTTGACATGTTCGCCAAATAACAAATATCGAATACGCAATCCATTTGATTTGTGACGGCTGATTTACGACAGTATGTGATTTAATGGATTGGTTTTTTTTGTGATAGATGGAATAGGTAGTTTAACATGTATGGTATTTCTTTACTATTTGCGATAAGAATTGGGTCTAAAAGAATACGAGGCTCTTTAGATAATGGGAAAGGTACTTAAATTTGTTTGATGTACTTAATAATTTTAAAGATGAACAAGGTATTTGCTTTAAATTTCAAAACACTCCACGAAATACACAGTATCACTACTATATCATAGTTCCAAGCTAGCAAATTCAAGTAATTATTAGTGCATGTAAGGATACTATTTATGATAAGTATTTGAGTCACCATTCCTAGTTAATCAGTGCAAGTGGAAGGTCCTATTATGCAGCGGCTTAGAAATAGAAAATGCGTACATAGTTCAGTAAAGAAGAAAAGTCAAATACACTGGTCCTCTCCAGAGCAGGATTGAGTGTCAGGCAAATTTTTCAAAGGGCAGTGTATAGCCATTCTTGTCTTATAAAGTGGCTGCAATGAAGTACTCAATCAGGCAATATAAAGAGAGAAAAAGAAACTGGACGCCACCAAAAGACTACAGTTTTACAAGATCTTTTGATGGTCAGGCGAAGCTTGAGAAATGCTTTTGCTACAGCAGTAGATCTGAGACAATGAGAAAAAGGCCTACATCGAAAATGAAGTGCGGTCATCGCAATCTGGACAAGAATCATATAAATGGGACAGTTGATGACTAGCAAAAAGTTCTGTAGTCGAATGAATACAGGTTTTAGCATCTCTGAGTCCGCTGAAACAAATCACAGATACAATACCGGATTGATTTAGGATTGAGATTGAAACAGGTTAAAGTAAACAGGTTGTTTAGTTTCTATTCCACTGTTTCGATTGCAATTTAATTGTATGGTGCATTTTCAGATTGCCGCAAGGAATAGTTGTGGAATGCCAGATAAAACTTCAAAAAATTTCCCACATGGAAATATTGAATAAAAGAGGCCCCAAGTGACTACCTTGTGGAACAGCGGAGAAAAAGTCAATTTTTTGAGCAAAAGGAAAAAACCTTTATTTTCCTGAGCAAATTTACAATATTTAGGAGGCAAAAATTGCCATAGCTGGCAACCCTATACTAATTTATCAACCGAATTTCTATGAAATCTATCTTAAAGTAAGGTTAATCTACAGCGTGAGTTTTGTTAAAATCTGGTGGCTAAATCGGAAG
Source organism: Nemotelus pantherinus (assembly GCA_963978885.1). Classification (NCBI taxonomy): domain Eukaryota; kingdom Metazoa; phylum Arthropoda; class Insecta; order Diptera; family Stratiomyidae; genus Nemotelus; species Nemotelus pantherinus. The sequence goes on along the minus strand of OZ022265.1, from coordinate 31,624,820 downwards.
CTATAGACCAAAAAACAATTTTTTTTCTCGGTGACTTTTCAAAATGGCACCACTGCCACAGTATTGCCCGTATTTCAAAATCACTTCTATCAGACCTGATCCTAACTAATACCAACATGTCCGATAAATTTCATGTTGATCGCATTATCCGGTCGTCAGTTCTCGTGAACAGAAGTTTTGAGTGCTGTAAATAGAGGCAATTTGATCATGGGTTGCCGTTCTTGTTTACCGCGGAATTTTGAAAATTTTTATTTGACCTGGTGGACCAAAGTCAAAATTTATCAATAATTGGAATTTATTTCCAAAAATCAAAAATTTTTCAGGACGGTCGATGATTTGAAGGATTTTTTTTCAGGGGCCTGCTGTAGCTACGCAATTGTCTACATAGTCTTGAAAGTACATGTGTGTAAAGTTTTAGTCTACGTCAATACGTTTTGCAAATTTCACGATGATCCATTGTTTTTTCTAGAAGTAATGACCATTGATATAAAAGTATAGAGGATATGCGAATAGCATATACGTATACTGTCCGTGACTGTTGCCAGAAACAATTGTATTAATATGGGTGAGAATGCAGTGTTCTGACAATCTCAGGTGTTCCAGCATCGTTCCAGTTACTGGGACTGTCAATTTTCGTTTCATAAAATCGATTGTCTTCAAGCCGCGCATTTATAAAACGCTTTATAATTCGTGATCGGGAGCTGCATTCAAAAAAATATTGCATTTAGTGTCGTGCGCATATGAGTGGCAGTGTCGAGTGATTATTTCATTAAGCTAATGTGTATACAGAATTAGGTAAAGCAGGTTTTATGTTGTGCGGTTTGGTTGTGGTGAAAGAAAATAAAGTTAATGAGTGAACGGTTTAATATTTTTAAAATATAGCTTTTGTTAGAGAATGCGTGAAGTGTTTAAATTTCAAATACGCCTGTTTATTTCGTTTGCGTGAATGATAGCTTGGCAATTGTCGCGAGAACGAAAACATCACCCGGTTTGTTTACATTTTAAGCAGTGTGACATGTTGACTTTGTAAGTAGGTCAAAGCGGGTACTAAACTAAATAATGAAAGGGGGCATTTTCAGCATATGCTCAGGTACATGAAAATAGAAAATGAAATAGTAAAATTGTAGTTTCTGAAGCCAATAAATAACAGTTAATTATGTAACGAGCATTGTCAATCTGCCATAGCCGGTCCCAAGCCCGGTTGAGAAAAGAGGAGGGAGGTGCGAAACTGTGAGAGTAGCTGAGTTTTTGCACCTCTATAGCAAATATGTGCAAATATATACATAAATAAATATATATATATATATATATACATATATATATATATATATACATATATATATATATATATATATATATATATATATATATATATATATATATATATATATATATATATATATATATACATATGCATATACATATACATTTATGTATATATACATTTTTATGTATATAGATATACATATATATTTATATATATATATTTATATATATATATATATATATATATATATATATATATATATATATATTTATATATATATATATATATATATATATATATATATATATATATATTATATATATATATATATATATATATATATATATTTATATATATATATATATATATATATATGTATATATATATATATATATATTTATATATATATATATATATATATATATATATATATATATATATATATATATATATATATTTATATTATATATATATATATATAGATATGCAAAGATCATGCACACGTAAATGTATTGTAATGTCCTTTAGTACTCTTATAAATGGTCTATATTTAAATGAATGTTTTGAAATTGTTGTTTCCAGAATATGTATTCAAAATCGTAGCCTTAACTGTCTTGGATACCGCAATTGCATCATTATAAAAAGTGCAAATTGCATTAGTAAGTGGAAGTGATAAATGTTCTGGGGAATAAGTTATATTGTGTTTTTTTCCCAGATAATGGAAACTACGATTGAATTTTTAAAATATTTTACAATCTGCTGTATTTGAAATTAACTAGCAAAAACTTACGCGAAATCATATTGAAGGAAAATCATATTGAAGATTCTAATAGGTCTGTTCACGTACCTGAATCTATTATAATATAGGTGCGTTTTTTTGCACACCCGAGCAGATCAATATCTGTTAAGTGTATTGAATACAACAACAAAATTGTTATTGTATTCAATATACTTAACAAATTTTGATCTGCTCGGGTGTGCAAAAAAACGCACCTTATATTAAAATAGATTCACAGCAAGTCGTTTTAGCACTCTTGCTGCCACCCAAATTTTGCCACAGAAAGAAGCCAGCTGCAAAAATATGTTGCTGCTGCAGTACGCGAACAGATCTAATCTCTCACATATTTTCGAATGTAACTATTCTCTATGCTTCTAAATAATAACCCGGATTATATTATGAATTAAATTATCCAAGGGAAGCCGTAAATCCGCCAACGCCGGTCCAAAGCCCGGTTGCAAAAGGAGGAGGGGGCTGGTAACTTAAGATTTGGTTCTGTGGTAAGATTCGTATTTTAGAATGCATTTTAAATATTCTGAGTTTATGGTTGATAAATGATTTGAAAAGAAGTTATTATTATCAATAACATTGGTTTATAAATTTAATAACGCGCACTGATTTGTGTTGCATTTTCTCGGGATAAAATTCAGAAATTTATTCAAATCATTGATTCAATTTCTTTTATTTGAATTCATCACAAATGTTAATAAATAAAATTTCCACGTATTTCATCATTAACCGTTCATAGATATTGTGAATGTATTTTACTATTAAATTCTTCCAGTTAAATCGAAACACCATTTTAATATATTTAAAATATATTGGCCCCTTTAATTATACGAAATCGTATAATCACTACACCTTTGTATTTTTATGCCAGATGCATGTATTCACTACAACTATCAAACAATCCAAAAAATGGCAACAAAAATTTCGCTATGCCCATATCCTCTATACTTTTATATCAATGGTAATGACAAATCGAAATTTGAAAAAAAAATCCTTGCCTACTTTTAAGCACTCAGCGCCTACACAAGGCTCAAAATTTCCAATACTTTATGATAGTCAAGCCTAAAACATAATAGATTTTCATTCCTAGTACTTTTTTTTAACAAAAATTTACACTGCTTGGAAATATAGGTGTTCCACAAACTATGCACCAATACACAAAATTATCCTGGATGGAACCACCAAAAACTGTTCCACAAATTTTATGCACCAATGCACAGAAATAGTATCCTTGAATACGAAATAATTGAGGTGTGTAGCGGTATGAAAATATCGCTTAGTTCCATATTCATGCAAATTTTATTGCAAACAAATTCAAATTCATTTAACCAAAAAAATACAACAATAACTTAATTTTACATTTCCAATAAAATTCACATCATTTTATTCCTGAAAAATTGTTTCGTCCTACTCTAGGGAGCTGCTGCAACAATAGGAGTACCTGAAAATTCATCAAAACACCCGCCGTCGCGAAAAGGTTAAATATATCTGAATTCTAGCAAGTCATGGACCTACCCACTATATGCATCTATGTCCTCCGAAAATTTCATATACATATATATATATATACACACATATATATATATATATATATATATATATATATATATATATATATATATATATATATATATATATATCTATATATATATATATATATATATATATATATATATCTATATATATATATATATATATCTATATATATATATATATATATATATATATATATATATATATATATATATATATATATATATATATATCTATATATATATATTTAATTTATATATATATATATATATATATATATATATATATATATATATATATATACATATATTCCTCGACTAAAGGCAGCTATACGAAGAGCAGGTGACCTCTCGAAAAACCAACATGGATTTCGCAGTGGCCACTCAACAATAAGTGCCATCTGCGAAATAATTAGCGCAGTAGATCGCGCAGAGGCCGTTTGTCATCGGGCTAGACCCATTGTGTTTTTGGTAACGCTGGACGTTCGTAACGCCTTTAACTCGGCGAGATGGACAGACATACTGGATTCTCTTCAGCGACATTTTCAAATAGAGGAATACTTGCTGGCAATGGTACGGGATTACCTGAAAGATCGCCATTTGATCTACGAAACGAATCAGGGAACTGTACGCAAAACCATTACAGCTGGGGCAGCACAAGGATCCATTCTCGGGCCAGACCTATGGAATATTGTGTATGATGGCCTCTTACGCCTCGAAATGCCGGAAGACGTGCTCTTGGTGGGCTATGCTGATGATGTAGCCGCTGTCATCACGTCTAGGAATCCTCATCTCGCCCAACTCAAACTCAATCAAGTTATGAGAAGGGTCGAAGCCTGGATGGAAAGCCATGGTCTCCAGCTGGCGATCGCGAAAACTGAGATTGTCATGCTGACCAAGAGAAGGATACCAACCATGACGGTTGGCTCTGAAGTACTTGAGACCAGAAAATCGGCTAAGTATCTTGGAGTGATATTGGACTCGAAGCTGGCTTATGGAGAGCACATCCGAAAAGTATGCGATAGGGCGCTACTGTCTGTTATCTCGCTTGGGAGACTCATGGCAAATGTTCGCGGTCCTAGTCCGAATAAACGTAAGCTCCTTATGACGGTGGCTCTTTCAATGCTGCTGTATGGTGCGGAGATATGGGCCACTGCGTTAAGGTTTAAAAAGTATCGAGAAAGGATTGTGAGCGTCCAGCGTAGGGGAGCGCTGCGAATTGCAAGCAGCTACAGAACTGTTTCAGGAAACGCCGTGTTAGTGATAGCGGGAGTAATCCCAATTGATCTATTGGCGAACGAACGCAGGGAAGTGTTCCTGAACAGAGCAGAAGTGGGAAGAGAAATTTTGGTTGCTCAAGCACGAGCGCGAACGCTTGAGCTTTGAGAGGAGCGCTGGGCTACGAGCTCGAAGGGAGTATGGACGATTAGGCTAATTCGCGCCTTAAAACCTTGGCTTAATCGCGACCACGGTGAAATAAACTTCTACCTGTGCCAGTTCCTATCGGGCCACGGCTACTTCAGGAAATACCTTCACAGAATGGGGAAAGTCAGGACGGAGTTCTGTAAGTACTGTGCTAAGGAAAGTGATGACGCTTTGCATACCTTTTTCCATTGCGCCCGCTTCAGAAGAGAGCGACACATGCTATTCTCTGCAATTGGCCCTATGACGCCGGAGTCTATCGTGGAGATGATGCTACAGTCAGAAGACGCCTGGTCAGCTGTGTCAGCATATGTGGAGCTGGTATTGCGCTTAAAAAAAGAGGAAGGATGTCTCATAGACTCCTGAAAGCCTGACAGAACGGAAGTAAGCCAATGGGGCACCTGATGGGTGGAAGTAGCACAGCCGAGTTGAAGTAATGCGAAAGCGATTCCGGCTCGGACCTCCGTGGTCGGCGGGTGACGTTTTTTAGTGAGTAAAAATCTCACATAATCTTGTTTAGTTCGCAAGATACCTATTGAAGGTTTTTGACATCCACTCCCAAAAAAAAAAATATATATATATACATATATTAAATATATATATATTATATATATATATATATATATATATATATATATATATATATATATATATATTTATATTATATATATATATATTTATATATATATATATATATATATTTATATTATATATATATATATATATATATATATATTTATATATATATACATATATATATATATATATATATATATATATATATATATGACGAATTTTTGGTGAAGTGAATTTAATACTAATTTTCTTTGAAAATTAGTAATAATTTTCTTCGAAAATTAGTAAAAATCAGTGAAAATATCTTTGGTGCACAGGGCTAACATATGTTACCAAATAAAAATCACTTCTGGCATAATCACATCAATTTAGTTACTTCACTATGCTGAATGTTTCTCCTAGTATTTGAATCATACACTACTGTTACGTTATTCCAAGTCTCCAAAGCCTTATCTATTACTAACATTGTATCACATTTACACCCCGAATTCAAACTAATGCAATCAAAGTCAAATCAAAGCAAGAAATCAACCAGGGGAGAAAGCCACCGCCAAACCACCCTCAACTCGAAAAGGATCCATCAAATACTTTGCGGCATAGTACTACGGTAAATTCTTGGTTGTCGCACCGAATCTGTGTCCGTGTCTACTGCACGATAATGTCGGCCCTGAGTGCGGGGTGAGATGCAATGAATTGCGAAAAGTGTTCGTGTGTAAATGCGATAACATAATATTTTCAAACCATGGAGGGTAGCAATGCTGTCCCACTCTACTCATTGCGGCGTTATGTTTGGTGAGAACAGGGACACGGTGCTATCAATTCAACAGAAGACAACTTTTGCAATCATTATATCTTGCGAATTGAAACATTACGCTGAGATATTTATGCTAAACACATCGTTCGAAGTAAATACAAATGGAATGGAGAATGTCTTAGGAACTTTCGCAAAGATGGTTTGAGCCGAAGTATGAAGTACGAGCTTGTTGAGGCGATGTTGTTTGACGATAGACGGATTAGGGGAAGAATGTAATGCGATTTTGCAGTGCTAATGAGTAATGAGCTGAGATTTTAAACGGTTCCGTGATTTGGTGGGTATATTCTGTTGATGCCGTTAAGAGGTTTTCCATTGCTTTTAGAATAGTAATAGATGTATTGCAGTACGCAACTCTCCTTTGCTTTAGCCGTGGTAAAGCTGGATTATCTTTGGTGAATGGAAATATAAAAGAGCCAGGAAGAAAGAAATCAGTCTGGCTATTTTTGTTTAAAGCCTCTCTTACTTTCACTTGTTCCTCTCGGTTCTATAAATAACTATTTTTTTTCAAAAACACAATAATTTCATAAATCACAGAGCCTGCACCTTCTACATGCTACCATCAAAATTATAAAGTGCTACTTACAATATCCTTAAAAAATTGTGTGAAACGTAAGTGCCTTGTTATATATCACGTGTAAGGCAACAACTGTAAGGCAATAATATTTCCCGTCAATGCATTTCGTTTTGATATGGTGAAATCACTAGAGCGCGCTGACAGGTGAAAAATTGTTACATTTCCAGTCACGTTTCCTAGCTCTATTTTCATTTCTCTGGAAGAGAGTGTGATTGCTTCTGCAGGCACGTGGTATGATGTAATGTATGACCATTAATATTTTATGCTACGCATATTAAAGTCGTTAGACCATTTCTATACATTGAGTTTGAAGAAATACATTTTATACGTATATAAAGCAAATCCGAAATAATATTCCATGAGGAACACTGGATAGAAGTAGTAAATTTGAGTACCAAAGTAATTTATTACGGTGGAGTTGGAGGGATTTTTATTTGTCAAACATATACGGGTACTGTTCAATAAATACACTACACTTCAGATACAATCCACAACTCTCTACAAACTAACCAAAACTATAAATTTTCTTCGAAATTCACTAAACAGTAGCCTCAGAAAAATTCATTGTCCAGAAATACAAATACCAATGAAGAGAATTTAAAAGAATTGAGGGAAAAGAATGTTGCCAAATTGTTCAATTTAGGTCAGACGGATTGTAGCTTTCTGCTCGGCTTACACTTAAATATATACAAAGCTCTCATAATTTTTTTTTAGCTATATATAATACATATCCATGAATATATGTATATACTTAGCTATATATACATATATTCATGGATATGTATTTTTTGTCTCCACACAGTATGGTAAAAAAAAATCTAATATATGTAAACCATATTGATGACATCCGAAAAAAACTGTTTTCGTAACGGCTACTCCATTCATTCATTTGCCAGCAACAATTTCCCCTGCAGACATCTACAACTTCAGTTAAACTGTCGAGCACTTATTTGGCCAGTAAGCTCGTGTAACATACTGGGTAAAACACTGGCTCCTGTTGTGTGGAGTCCCTGGTTCGAATCTAGGTACGGACGGAGAGGAATATTTGACACTGAATCTTCGAGGTGGGTTTTTTGGGAAGTACATCCATCAATGACATTATTTCGAAAACGTCATATAAAGAAGAATACGCTATTTGAAACTCAGAGGATGGGGGGAAAGTCAAATTGTTACAACCTGTTTAGTAATTTACATTTGTTTGTATCAATGCAAAGAAAACTTTGTAAGAAAATTTTGAATATATAGAATTATATTTAGCAACGGATAGAAAATTTTACCTACAGCAAAGTGCATTTTGAGAATGAATGTTTTAAAAGATATTTTAGGTGCTTAATATAATTAATTTTATTTCAATATAACATACTTCAAAATAATTCTAAATATTATGCAAATTGGCTTCACGAAATTCAAGGTAAATATATACTGGCGTTTTCTTGTTGCTCTCAAACTAAGGGTAAATTTCTCTGTTCCATTTTGTCAATGAGGACCTGAATTCAGTGATTTTAGTTAAACGTGCTTGTTGACGGAGTAGAATTTTTGTTTGTCAATCGCGATTCAGAACTTCGAAAAATCTCTGGCGCACAGGAACCGCTACAAACACTAATGCTCGAAGAAAAGATTTTGAGTGCGAATTCCACCACAACTGCTCCTTGGAACGATGACTTCATCGATGATGCCTTCATCAAAGGTTACAGGCATAGAAAGATATTTGGGGTTGACACCCAAAAAATTTCCAAAACTTGGGAAATTTATATATCGGCTACTTATTTTCATTGTAGATATTTGCCAGATGAATATCTAATGGTAGCATCTGTTTGTACGGAAATAACAAAAATGCCTAGTGCTGGCAACCCTGAGCTAGTACTTAAGTCAAAAGTATACCAAATCTGCTTCACAATAACTTTGTTTCGATCCGGTGACTGCATTGGAAGTTATAGGGGTAAAAAGAAATTTAGGGTTGGGACCGGCAAAAGTTTCCAAATTTTCAAAATTTTAGTAGGGTGAATGCTCCTAATGTCGGCCTGCTCCGAAAGTTTTTTGCCTTTTAACAAGAATCAGACTCATCAAAACTGTGCTTACTTTAGATGCCTTTTGAACAAGTTTAATTCATCTTTTGGGACAAGAAAGGATTAAAAAACTTAAGGAGCAAAATATGGAACAATCACCCTATTTGTTGTTTATTGGCGCCAGAAAATCATTACCATTTGAAAATTTAATGGTAACATGGCATAGTAATACGAAAAAAACCATAGCTGGTAGCACCATCATAGTTTTCCAACCAGATTCTTACTGAATTTCGCCAACAATAAAGTCAATCTACCATATGGATTCAGCTTTCTGTCGGTAGCGTTTACAAGTCGTTTGCAAATTTGCTACATATTCGCAGAAAACAGTATGCTTTAATCAATACATTACTTTAACACTATTGTTAATTAAAACTTTTAAAATGCTTTCAATTCTTTTGTGTTCAATGTTTCTTTAGGTTCCTCGGCGATATCATTGCTTTCTCGACTAGTTAATTCTAGTTCAGCTTTATTTGCCAACTGATTGACCTCAACATTTCTGGCATCCTTTGTCATCGTAAAGTTTGTTGAAAATTGTCGACATTCTTACAGCAATTGCACTCAGGTTAGCTCCTGCTGCACCTGCTTTTCTTTTCCTTTCTGTCTATCATCGAGGATAGACAACCATAACTATGTGAATGAAAGACTCATTACTGACGAGGACGAGTAACTTGGAATAGCTAGACCAGATGAGAGTGAATATATTTGCAAATACTAACAACAGCAGGGAACTATCATTATCTGTTCACACTAACTACCAGCAGAAATCATAAAATGGCAAGAAGCTGGCTGGCATAGATTTCCTCTAGTAAAAATGCAAAATTTTACAATGACACTTTAATGTCGTTGCTGTTGCGAATGCATAAACTATGCAAGGATGTTCAACCATCTGACAAAATCAAGGCTGTCCTCCTCACCTCATCGAGTTAACCTAACTTTCAGTACGTACCTGCGTTGAATGGGGCAAAGTGAGATGAAAATGGAGATGGTCTGGCTTACTTACTCTTCGACACAACGCTGGAGAAAGCAGGCAGGAAATCTGCCATCTCAACAAAAGCACAATTATCACCAAGTGCAGCCAGATACTGGCTTACGCAGATGAAATTGACATCATTAGGAAATCCAAGCTAGCTGTACGAGAATCCTTCATACGGATCAAGTGAATGGCATGAATTCTGGGGCCGCACAGAAACCGAAGTACATGGTGGCATCGTCTGTGAGAAGAACACCTGAAGTTGGTCAGACAATCAGTGTAGTGAAGCACGAATTTGCAGTGATTTAGTCCTTTAAGAAATTTAAGATACTGCTGTATGAGGCCATGGTGTTACCAGTATTCTTGAATGGATCTGAGACTTGAATGCTCCACAATATGCGATCTGCACTCTTGCGGCGTTCGAAAGTAAAATTTTAGGGAGAATCATCGGCTCCATGCAGAAAGAAGGGCGATTCTGAAGACGCTTCAACCATGAGTTGAATGCGATATCGTCGTCGTAGCAGGTGACGCCTCCAGTTGTCTCGGTCCAATGACCGCGTCCTCCAATTTCGAAAACCGAGCAGCTTTGCGCAGTCTTCGTCGACAGAGTCAGACCAGCGTTTTCTGGGTTTTCCCACTGATCTTCGACCCTCGGCCCTTCCGTCGAATACCTTCTTAGGTACGCGATGCTCCTCCATTCGTTGCACGTGACCAGCCCATTGCAGCTTCCGCAGTTTGATTATTGTAGCAACCTCTGGCTCATCAAAAACCTCGTACAACTCGTGGTTATACCTTATTTGCCATTGGCCGCATTCTTGTTTAGCTCCAATTATACGCCTGAGGACCCGTTTTTCGAAGGCGTTCAGCATATTTGCGAATGCTTGGGTAAGGGTTCAAGTTTCACATCTGTAGCACAAACAGGTATTATTATTGATTTGTAGACTTGGAGTTTCGTCTTCCTGTGTATGCAGCTGGTCTTCAGTAGGGCCAGAACGGAGTAGAAAAATTTATTAGCGAGCTGTATTCTCCGTTTAATTTCATCAGTTTCACTGCCTTTCGTTGTCAATTTCGAGCCTAAGTATATAAATTCGTCCACATTCTCTAAATTATATTCGTCCAGAATTATATTTCGTCTAATGGTGGTCTTCTTTCTTGTTTGCGTCATGATTTTTGTTTTCGTCTGATTGATCTTCAGGCCTACTTCTTTGGCTTCCTGGTCAAGTTTCAACAGGAGTTCTTTGGCGGATGTGAAGGAACGTGACAAGATGTTAATGTCATCCGCGTAGGCCACTAATTGGTTCGACTTATGAAGAAGCGTAACCCCTGTGTCGACAGGAATCTTTCTTATCACGTACTCAAGTGCTAGGTTGAACAGCAGAGGAGCCAACCCACTGCCTTGCTTTAGTCCGACATTTGTGTCAAAGACATCAGTCAGACTGTTGTTGATTCTGACTTGTGATGCTGTCGACGTCATAGCCATTTTGGTCAGTCGGACTAGTTTTGCCGGGATGCCGAAGTATAGCATTATTTTATACAGTACGTTTCGGTCAATACTGTCAATAAAATCCACGAAAATCTGGTGGACGTCGATGTTAAATTCCCAGCATTTTTCGACCAGACCTAAAGCCTCCTTGGTACTCCCCAAAGACATTTTATATACCCAGAAGCAAATATAGTCGTAAATATCGAACTCGGTAGACTCCAATGGACTTGCCATCTAGCTCGTATGAGCGAAAAGGAGTCTGCTCAGAAAATCTTTTGTGACAAATTTTATCACAGACGACTGTAAGCGAAATTTACCTTCCGCTGGAGGAGAAATTTACCTTCCGCTGGAGGAGAAATTTACCTTGCGCTTGCTTTGAGTTCTTGGGTGCCCAACTGAATCACATCAACTTACTCTCTTTTTCGGTGAGAAAGGTTATAGGGTAAACGAAAGTAAATACAGAAGGCATTTGATTTGCCTTCCGCTTTAAAAACAGGACAATCAGGCAGGTGATCGCAATTGAACCGCTATTGGAATGTTTCTGCAAATTACTCGTCATGAAAGTTAGAGCAATTGCAACAATATAGTCAATTTTAACAACCTCTTATGTATTGAATTTGCTAGGAAGGAAGGAATGGTAATACTAAGAAAAGAAGCGTTACATTTGTAGACAATTGTCATAACGTTTCAGTCCTTACTTAAAAAATCTTCAGTTCAAAGATGTTGGCAGAAAATAACACTCAAAAAAAACTTTGTTTCAAATAACAAAAGCCTTTATTAAAATGAATAAAGAGCCCGGTGTGTGATCAGAGACCACAGATACCAGTAGCCAGTGCTCAACCCACAGAGTAGCACAAATTTTAACTTGCACCTGCTGAAAGCTATTTGAATATAAACTATTCACATCGTACCGAGGATATTGTCGAGAGGTGTAGCAAAAAATGCTAAACGAAAATACAACAAAGTTTCCGTAAAATTTTCTGTTTTTGCTACATACAATCTCAGCAGTATGCATGAAATTCAACAATCCAACCAATTTAAAACTAAAAATATTACATATTTCGATAGTAATACATATATAGTAAATGTGGTATGATTACATGGTATAAAAAATCGATTTGGGGAAAATGCTTATTCCGAAGTTTCCGCATTGTCGCTTTTAAAAGCATATCGAGCTGAATGAACATCCACCGTTTGTTCGTCTACTCCAATTCAGTAAGCAATCCTTTTGCATGTGCTACTTATCGCTTCAGTTATTCAGTCATTTTGCCATGAAACCTCTTCCTGACTCCGTCGAAATGTGAGCCCAGCATGCGCTCTGATCAGCCCCCGTCTTCACGCTAAACGTGTCCCGCCAACCTTTAACACTATAGCTACTCGTTAGCCCAACCATCCTGGCATACAAGAACATTTATCGTAGTGATAATGCCAGGCTCCCATGTCGTCCCTTCATTATGAGCAATTGCGGAAACATAAAATTACTCTTCCTGGCATGCCATTTGTAAAAAGTATACGATGGCGTGGCGCTATAGTGGCATATTACTCTGCGAAAATTTGTATGAAATTGTGTAGTTATATCGAGAGGGGAAACAAGTCATATCCGTTTTCCATTATTGTAGCTATAATCATAATAGAAATTGATGAAAGTTTGCGCCTCGGAATAATCGAATTGAGCTGAATAGTTACGGTTACATGAAGCATACGCCACATTCAGGATAAGAAGGTGAATATAGCTGGAGGTGTTGCCCTTGTATCCTGGTTTCTGATTTTCATATTTGTTTGTACCTTATTATAAGCTCGGTATTATTTTTCAATGCAATTCTTAAGATATCTCTGAGAATGTGAAATTATACATCCACTAGTTTCAATACCGATTTCCCAATTTTAACTACAAGGAATTTCTAAGTTGAATCAGCTCAGCTCTTAGTCTTAAGAAAAATTACCGTATGTACTAATTTCAACAAATTATTTTTGTTTTTTATTGCAGCAAACGGCGGAGGACCACTAGAGCCATATTACGGTCGGCTAATCGGACAATTTGTTGAATTTGCCCATGGTATTAAGGTATTAATTATAATTGTGATGCTTATCTCAATTGCTTTCAACGCTGTTGTTTTATTTTATAGGGTACTGTTTATGCAGTGGACGAATCAACGATTTTCATCAAGGGATTCGCATATGACGGGACTGGACCAGATGCATTCTTTTGGGTTGGTAAAACGGCACGACCGAGTCCCGAGGGTTATATAATACCATATCCTGAGGAATATGTTGGCATGTGAGTCTATTTACTTAATATGGCAGGATTTATACATATATTTTATATATAACATCAATTATAATACTTATAAATAAACACATACAGAAAATAAATAGGATGGTTTCACAAACCATAGTCTTCATAGATCTTCGTGAAAAAAACGTGAAGTAGAAAACAGGAGATGTTTTATCTCCGTGTGAAAAATATTTAATAAGAAAGAAAATGTGCCAGTTTTTATTCGAATATATATAATGGCTGCTTCCGCAGGCTATCTGAAATTTTATAAGGTCAGTTCTTCGAGTAACCGGTAGAACTGAGCCGAATAAAATTAATTTCTATCGGGAGCTTTCTGTAGCCAAAATAGTTTACATTAGCCTAGAATGACGTAAAAAATTTACTAAAATATTAGATTGTGGGCTCTAGTTATATATATCTTGCGATTTATTGGTCGCATATGTTCATGCTCGTCATGCAAACTCCAGTGTATAAAAGATGAACGTCGACAAAGAGGAAATGCGGTATATTTTACAATTTTGCTTGGATAAAGGTGAAAACGCAATAAAAGTAGCTGAAACTGTGAATGTTGTTTATAGTCCCGATACCTTTATCCGAGAAACCTTCGAAAAGTTTCCTACGAACGACATAGAACTAACTAAGTGTAATTCTTGCTCACTAAAAAATATCACCCACTGACCACTGGAATCCAAGTAAGAACCGTTTTCGCATTCCTTTCAGCAGCAGTGCTTTCAGCAACTACCAAGCATCTCACTGGCTTACTTTCGTCCTCTCAGACTCTCAAAAGTCTGTAAGACATCCCTATTCTTTCTAAAAGCGCTACTTTTATACTGACGTTTTATGCTTTTATCCAGACAATTGCAGAGAAAAGCACGTGTCGCTCCCTTCTGGAGTGGACACGATGAAAAAAGATATGCCTATATATATATATATATATAACTCTAGAGGACTTGCTTCGGGAGGAGAGTTTTTTTCAACAACATGAATTGCGTAAAGTTGTAGACTGAATAATGCTGTCGGTTTATATTTTATGTGACCTTCTTTACATTTTATATGGCCTTCATGTGATAAATTTTACTAATCTAATTTCTAAAAACGCTGTCCTTTTTTGCTTGTTATCTCTAGCAGGGATTTCAACTTCTACTTTTCCAGCGCAAGGGAGGCCTTGGATAAATGACCATAATTTTTGCTTGTTCCTGGTATGCATGCTAAACGTCATCATTTTCCTTAACACAAACCTTACCCCATTCTGTAAAAGTATTTCCTGAAGTAGCCGTGGCCCAATACGAACTGGCTCAGGTAGACATTTATTTCACTGTGGTCGCGATAAAGTCAAAGTTTTATGGTACGAATAAGCCTAATCGTCCTTGTCTCTTAAAGTTCGTAGCCTAGTACTCCTTTTACAGTTCAAGTGTTCGCACTCATTCTAAAACACCTACTACTTTTCTTCCCAATTACGATCTGTTCAAGATCACCAACTACTTTCGTTCGCCAATTGGTCGATGTGACTTCAGATGTGACTAACATGGCATTTCCTGACACTGTTCTGTAGCTGCTTGCAACTCGCTGCGCTCTTCCACACTGAACGCTTACCATCCTATACAGAAGCATTGAATGAGCCACCCTCAAAAGCAATTTACGTTACCTTGCACCAGGACCATGAGTCTTCCAAGCCAGATAGCATTAACTAGTGCACTATCGCATGCTTTCCGGATGTTCTATCCATAAGCCAGCTTCGAGTCTAGCATCACTCTTAACCTTAGATGATTTTTACATGACAACTTCAGTTTTTATGTTCGCCAGCTGGAGATAATGCCTTTCCATCCAGCACTCACCTCAACCCTTGTCATTACTTGATTGAGTTTGAGTTGGACAAATTAAGAATTTCTAGATGCTATGACAGCTGCTACGTCATCAAAATAACCTACAAAGAGCACATCTTTCGCCATCTCGAGGCGCAAGAGAGCATCATATGCAACGTTCCATAGGTCTGGCCAAGAATGGACCCTTGAACTGCTCCAGCTGTAATAGTTTTCCGTACAGTTCCCTAATTTGTCTCTTTTATCAAATGGTGATCTTTCAAATAGTCTCGTACCATGACTAACAAGAAGTCTTATACCTGAAAATGTCGTTGAAGAGAATCTAACATGTCAGTCCACCAACCTGGAGTTAAAAGCATTACGGACGTCCAGCGTTACCAAAAACGACGAAGGCCGATGAAGTGCGACGTTAGGTCACTCTACTGCGCTAATATCTTCGCGGATGGTACTTATTGTTGATTGGCTACTATGGCACCTGTGTTGGTTTGTGAAAGGCCGCCAGCCCTTCGTATAGCCGCCTTTAGCTCAGGCTTCCGCAACTCTTCTAGAAGTTTCCCCGCAGTGTCAAGCATGCAGAGAGTTCTGTACGCGAATGGTGTCTTAGAGGCGGCTTTTCCCTTTTCAAACAATGCAAGTGACGTGACGTTCCCTTCTAATGAGCCTAACGGGAAGACATCCACCAAAATAAACACGCATTGTTCATGCGTAGCAATGTTGATAGGTCCCTGCATCACTGCTTTCAGCACTTCTGCCGCTATGAACAAAGGAACTCTTCCTGGCAGCCTATGTGATAGTTTTTTGCTCTCACGTCAGCGCTGGAAACATCGATTCCACAACATGTCTCAGGACATCCGCATCCTTGAGTGGATTGGGGACCATGCGGTCGATCCTATTGGATACTATTGTGTAATCATGAGCTCTTTCTCCTTAAATTAGAGCATTGTGGTATACCGGAGCGCCTTCGCTTATGGCTCTTATCATTTGTATTTAATCGTACTTGTTTTGTCTCTCTCCGTGGCTCCTCGTCCTTTCCTTTTTTCCTCGCTCCGGTGTACCTCAGAGATCTGTTTTCAGTCCTTTGCTGTTTAATATCTTCGTCAACGATCTTCCTAATGTGTTTTCTTCTCCTTGTCTAATGTACGCTGATGACCTGAAAGCTTTTCGCGTTATCAATGCTCCCTCCGATTATCTTGAAATTTATAGTTTACAATCGAATCTGGTTTCACGAATCTCCCTTGAACTTTGAGCTTTCAAATTTCCTTTGTTTGGCAAACTAGGGTAAAAGCTCAGCGAGATTCGCGAAACCAGATTCGATTGTAAACTATAAATTTGATTAAAATTGGATTTAATAAGAAGCTCGGTATTTGGTTACCACACAAATTTCCGTCAAAAAAAAAAAACGTAATGGATCGAATTTCCATCAGCGAAGCCTTGGCTGAACCGAACTCAATCGAGATATTCTAAAACCCTTGGTGACTGAAGATGAGAAATGGGTAACAAATATACGATACTATTGTACGAAAACCATCGTGATCAAATCGTGGCAAAACGGTTCAAACGGTGGCCAAATCAATTTAACGGCCAGAAAAGTTTGCTGTGTGTTTGGTGGAACTAAAAAGAAAATATCGACTGTGAGTTACTTCCTTATTGCCAAACACTAAATTTAGACCTATTAGAATAATTGGACCGTTTGAAGGTAACGATCGACCATAAGCCATAATTGGATCGGCCACAATTGGCCAATAGAGGAAGATTTACGCTCTATCTGGACAACGCCAGAAAACATACGTCTATATTGACTCGCCAAAAACTCCGGGAGATTGATTGGGTAGTTTTGATGCATTCACTTTATAGGCCGGACCTGTCATAACCAATTACCACCATTTTTTTTGTCGTTGCAAAGCTCCCCTTGCAATGAGAAATGGCCTTCATGAAAAGTTTGCGAAAATCGTCTGGCCGACTTTTTTTTGGCAATATGGATCACAATCGGGCATGCTTGACCCAAATTGAACAATCGGGGACAAAGTAACTATCTAGACCCATAAACAGACCCACTGGACACCTTGGTCTTCCTTGGTCTTTGCAACGCAAGTGTTGAATTGGCTTAAGTGCTAAATTCGTTTTTGGTTCAGGTTGGACTATACCCAGAATGAAAACATCTTCAAATGTGAGGATTCGCGATTTACCTTATTTCGGAAAGATGTCAGTGATGGCAGCAAATATTCTCAGTCACATCACATATGAAACATAATCTAAATTAAAACCCCGCGTTCAAAAATGACAAAGCTTTGTGATTTATGCAACACAGTTTATACAACGTGGGACTGGATGAGATTCTTTCTTATCTCTAAACCTCAAGCTCCTGCTAAATGTCACAAATTCTCTTGTCCCACACAATTTTCTCCAAGTTCAATGATACATATCTTTATTCGATTACAAAATACTCAGTACTGCAAGCTATTTATAAGCATAATTTGAGGACAGCTTCTACAACTGAACACCTATATTTTCGATAGCTAAATGTACCTCAAACGGTCGATTGTTAAGAGAAAGTGTTTTCAGCAATAGCAATCTTGTCAATGGCAATAACCATCTCAGTATCGATCGTTAAGCCTCTGACACTCAATACTACAATGGGGCTCCATTCTTTGAATTCAGGGTTAGATTTTATCGATGCATTATTAACTAGACGCATTCACGTTGAAATCCTCACAAAATATGATGAAATTGTAGCTATAATTGGTCTTATCTACGGAATATTACACCCACACTGAATTTGACGTCATTTATCTATTCCGTATCTTAGGCGAAGCTCACTTGTCTTATTATGTTTATTTGAAATGAATTTTAAGACTCAATAAAAGGATACTATAGATGATCCTGATGATAATATAAATGACCCAGAAGCAGTATGCCTTCTCGGTAGGTTTTCAAAATTGTTTCCATGAAATGACTAATTTATTTTCAAACATGCTGCTAGATATTTTCTCATCGAAAAATAAAAAATATTTTTTGAAAACTTGGATGAATGCTGTACAATGATGAATGTTGAATGTTGTGTACAATGTTTATGGCGAGTTGTGGAATTTGTGTGGAATGTAGCATATTTGTGTGTTAGCGTACCACAATACTCCAGAGAAACGTATGTAGCAAAGGTGACTTTCTCCGCTGAATTTTTGAGAAAGACGAAAGCAGCAATGATGTGTTTGGTGTTTTTTTGTAGGTTTTTGTTTCTCCAAAGGGTTCTCTTGAAAATGACAGTAATATGAAATCAGCCGGTTGATAAAAACATTGACAGATTTCGCTGGCTAAAACTTTGAGAGAACCGTCATATGGTGGAAGAAGTGATGAACCGACAGAATCAACACACTCTCCACCACTCCGCTTTTACAGTTGAGCTTTCCGCTACAAATATTTCTTTCACCCAAACGTACAATAATGAAATTGTATATGATTTTCAAAATGCTGACTACTTGAGCATTAGAAACTATTTGGACACAGTAGACTGGACAATTGCTCTTTCGTTATTAGATTTAGATGAATCGGTGTCTTCCTTTTACAAAATAATTTTCAATTCCATTCACTTATTCGTACCGAAGCTCAAGAAAAAGAGCATACTCTCAGAGCCTTGGCTCGACAATAATTTAAGGCGTCTCAGAAACCGTAGAAATAAATTATACAAAGCTATTAAAAATGAATGCCTGCTTAATGAGGGTCTAATCAGATTATACGATCAGCTATCCAAAGAATTTTCTATCAAATCTCGCGTTCTATGTTAATTCAATGGGGGAAAAATCATTAGTGATCCCAGGAAGTTTTATGATTTCGTTAACTTGAAACGTAAAACAACCGGCTATTCTTGTTCGATGTCCCGTGGCAGCTTGGTTTCTTCCTGCCCACAAGCCATATGTAACTTTTTTGCTGATCATTTTCAAAATACTTTTTGCTCGCAAAAAAGCCTCCACTTCTACTATGTCTGCTAGAATCACCGCAAGACCTCTTATCGACGGGTTTGTCCTCACACAAGAGGCTATTATTAAAGCTATTCATGAACTAAAGATCGGCAAAGGACCAGGCCCTGATTTGGTTTCTCCTTTCCTCGTCGTACAATTTGCGGACCAATTGATCACACCTTTGCACATGATCTTCAATAAATCCGTGTCCCTAGGTGTTTTTCCATCTTTCTGGAAATCTTCATACCTTACGCCTATTTTCAAAAGTGGTGATAAACGATCAGTCAATAACTATCCGGGTATCGCTATTCTATCTGTTATCCCCAAACTTTTTGAGAAGTTAGTTTGTGAAAAACTTACTCGCATAATCGACCCTCTTCTAAATGAGCAACAACATGGAATTCGTAAGGGTAGATCGACTTCTACCAATCTCTTGATCCTGGTTTCTGATGTGCTCTGTGAAATGAAAAAGGGAAGTCAAATTGACGCAGTCTATACGGACTTTAATAAGAGTTTCGACCGGGTTGACCATCAAACTCTAGTATACAAGCTTCGCAACTTTGGTATATCAGGGTCTCTTCTTAATTGGCTCCAGTCTTATCTTCGCGATCGAACTCAGTTTTTTAAATTCCAGGGCCACTTATCTAAAAGAGTTTTCGCATCTTCTGGAGTACTGCAAGGCAGTCATTTAGGTCCCCTGCTCAAATTAAAATAAAATATATTAAAGTAAAGTAACTAAAATAAAAGTTGTGATGTGTTTTGTTTTTTAATGTATTGGACAGAATATGTATTTTTTTTTGTTTTGCTATTGTGTATAACGCCTTGTTTGGTAAATAATTAAATTAAATTAAAAAGAGTCGAATTGGTCTTCAGTCTATGTGATATGTTGCGTCAGCTGACCGGAGTTTTGCATTGGTTCCCGAAAATTTGGAGCCAAAGTCGATTTGACTGCTCTTCTTATGAATTTCCTGAAGACTATCGGTGGGAAGAAGCGAGGATATTTTTCCATAAAGAACTTGTGCCGGTATCTGCCCTGGTCGGTGACAATGTATTGAGGGACTTCGAATCTAGCGATTAGATGCTTAGTAGAGCAGAAGCACAGTCATTGGCAGTCATGTTGATCAAAAGAATTGCTTGAAGCCAAAGCGTATAACGATCAATGCTTGTGAAACAGTAAGTGTATCCCTGTGAGTTTGTTAAGGGAACAACTATGTCGATATTAGTGACCAGAAAGCGTCTGGAGACCGTAGAAAATGTCGATACGGGTTTGCTCACGTGTCTGATTACCTTGTATTTTTGACAAGATAGACATTTTCGGGCAAAGATCTTGCTCAACGAAGGTCAGTAGAGTTTGGTTGATATGTGCCTCCATGAAGCACGAATACCAGGGTAAACTATAAAACTTCATAAAACCGTTGGCACCAAAGATTGCTTTTTCCCTAAGGTGTATTTTCACATCTTTTGGAGCTTCTGAAACTCTTGTTGGGAGAAAGTCATAGCAGCAAAGTTGAACGTACTGGGAAAAGAATGATTTCTTTTAGACGAGAGAATGTGTCGGCAACAACGTTATTTCAACCTGAGACATGTCCCCATACTTCTGTTGTGCATCACTTAATTCGACCGAGTAAAAACCGAGCCGCTGCTTCACATTTAAGCGAATGAATCAAGTTCGGCGTTTCAGTTCGAGAGAGACAATAGAGTGGCTTCTGCAAGGCCTATCTTGGCGTTATCGAAAATTTCATTATTTATTTATTTATTTCAACCAAACAAGGGGTACAAAAAACACTTACAATTAATATTTAACAATTTAAATACATTTGTACAGTACACAATGATGAAATAAACAATGCAAAAATTTTAAAAATATAACCATCTTTGGTAGGGAATTGGATAGGGGCATTCATGACGTGAGCACCTTAGTCAGAGCAGCTTTAAACCTAGGTCTGGAAATGGTTGGAGAATAGTATTTTGCGAAGCTATTCAATATTTTGCAACATCTTTTGATTGGCTCATTGTTGGCGTAAACTGTGTGGTATCGGTATTCATTCAGTAAACGTGTGTGCCTTGTCCGCCTTACTGATTCGTTGAAGGTTATCATATTGGACAGAGACACAACATTGATCAAGCCCCTAATAACATCAAAAGTAAAGCAGGAGCATAAGACTATCCTCCGCGAAGATAGACTTGATAGATTTGAAAGATTTAGCCTGTATCTGTATGAAGGTAAGTTATCAAACTCGTATGGACTATCGAGGTCTCCTAACGCCAATTACAAGAACTGCTTCTGCACTGATTCCAGCCTATCGCTATGGACATCAAAGGTAGGCTGCCAGACAAATATGCATATTCGAACAATGGTCGAACTAGAGCTATGTATAAAGACTTCGTTATCCATAGGGTATTGAATTCCTTCGCACGTTGCTGTTCCGCAACAACATTTGAAATCACTAATTCAACTTTTATCCGAGCTTCAGTATTAAGACTTCAAACTTTATTTGGTCATTAACCGGTACAATCATCGGAATCACTTCCACCGTTGACTTTTTCTTCATGTAAAAAGCACCAAATTTGTAGAAATAGCTAATCTTATTATATGTTTTTATCTCTATCTCAAAACCATCTTGCCCATCATTGAGCATCTAAAATCCATTGCAATCACAAATTGACTAATACACATATTTCTTATTAAACCCCCAGCAAAACACACACCCGCACTCTCCTTCATATTTCATTCACCCCAAAATAAATCTCACATCATTTAATTTCACGGTTTTCATTATTAAAGTCACTGGTTTACGGTATTCATGTCGATTCAGCATTATACATCTCTTTGCGTCAACGTTCGGAAAAATGCTATTCACTTTGCCGGCCGGGAGCCTGTGTCTCGGTTTCAATTCAATGAAACTCCCGTCGGGAATTTACCGTAACCACCTTCTACAACCCTTAACAATTCTTTTATTTCGTCTCAGTACTCCTCGCAGGCCGCAAAGCTCTCGTTAGCTCTAATGCGAGGAGATCGAGAGGTTTACTAACGAGAAAATCTATTCCCTCAAACATCATATAATCGACTGAATGCGTACTGAGTTTTGAGCTTCCTCCAGGATGGTACTGATTTCATTTATTGTGAAAATCTAGTGCTCAGTCCCCATTCCATGCCACACGCACACTCCAACCTCTGTCGTTACTTTTAAACCTGACAATAATCGAGCGTTATCTGGGGTAGTATGAGGTGATGTGAAAATCGCTTGTAGCCAACCCCCAGATGTGTGGCCCTGGAAACAACTCTCAACCACCAGTTTTTTTTATGAACCCTATATACAAACTTGTTATAGAGTAAAAGCGGAATGCAACAAGAGAAATAGACATCAATCGATTGAGCTCATCATAGCGTATCAAATAAATTCGAATGGGAAAGATATAAATATGAAATCTGTATTTGGGGAAGGATCGAAAATACCAGGACCGTCTTCTCTCTTTGCTCTCATTTTGATAGCATTGGCTGACAACGAACGTGCCTGTAGTACAAATGGGAAATTCAATGAATGGAATATCCATTCGTTTATTCAGTTATGAAGCGAAGGAAAATATACTCTTCGTTTTCGATATATCTTTGCTAAAGAGCAAGTCTGATAGGCGGAACGAGATAAGGACTGAAACATAATGAAACGAACGGATGTGATTAGTTTCATGCTTATTGCTTTCACATTTTCCAATTATCATTTTGCAAATAATGGAGTTTGGGCTTTCGCTCTACCAATCGATTAAGACCAGACCAGATTTTCAGCTGGAAGAAACTATAAGAAGCTTTAGTCAAAGGAATATATGAGTGATGGTTGCAAATTGACTTTGGAAGAATACATTAAGTGTAGGTTTATTAGCCATGCTTGAATAAATAAAAAGACTAAAGAGAAAAGCATGTGTTCATAAATTCTTGTTTTTTCATTTTACTTTGTTCAATTTGGGTTTTTCTTTTTACTGATTTTGAAAGAAAATTAGTATTAAAATCACATGGACCGAAAATTAATAAATTAATAAAAATAAATTCAGTGGCTTTTTCTCTAGACTACGTGATCTGATCGAGCGGTAACTTTCAGAAAATATAGATGTACAAGATTTGTAGGTTTTATTTTAACCCTTTGTTAATATTTTTAATCTTTTGGCGACAGCGGGAGTTTTAGTAAACTTGTAGGTCCCCTTATATATGCTATCAGAATATTTGGATAGAAATAATTATAGAAAATGAAATTTTAGAATAGCTAATAATTTTTTTTTTGTAATTTTCAACCCCATGCGGGCACTTAGTGCCTAAAAATAGGCAAAAACATTTCGTAAAATATTGAATTGTCATAACTTCCTACAGTGTCAACAGACCATTACGAAATTTACAGGATACACTGATTGGCATAGCAAATACTATTGTGGGCAACCCCGCAGCTAAGACAGGCATGTAAACAAAAGTCCATCAAATTATCGACCCTGCTGGAAAAATTTTGGATTTTAGGATAAAATGGTAGTTTTTTCAAAAATGTTAAAATTGTCATCTTTTGCTGAAAGATTTAAATTTTCCAAAAGATAATGATCTATGACCTCAGAAACAACAAATGTTTCAATCACGGAAATTTTGAAATTTTCACGGACGATAACATTTAAAACCTTTCTAGCCCTATAACTTCTAACACAGCTATCAGATCGAAGTTAAATTTACAGAGTAGGCTGGTCCTAAAATGAAACAGATTTAGTATACTTTTGGTTTGGGTACTAGCGAAGGATATTTTTGCTATTTTTGTACTTACAGATAGTGCCGTTAAATTCTCATTTTATGGAAAATCTACTCTCTCAGCCTTTTTAGAAACAGAGCATATTTAGTAAAAAAATACTTTCGTATGTGATATATTTAGTATGGGGAATCTTCAAATAGTAAGCTCGATAGTTAGTTTCATTAATAATTTGCTTCAGATTAAAATCGCCAACCAACTCCCGAAGCTAATTAGGATGAACTACTAGCTATCATATATCACTAAGAAAATATTTTGACATTTGTAAAATTTATAGTTTTCCAGATAGCGATGCATAAGCCGCAACAATTACTCACCATCGCAATGTCTAAAAATAACCTAAATGAAATAACGAACTTTAAAATTAGATTCACCTAAATGCCACGATGACGTGCTACCCGGTGAAGCTAGGGAATCTGATCGACTCAAAAACAGAATGGAGACTGGGACCTCTCTCTTTTGGAAACCTCCAATAGTAAAAGAAATAGTTTTGACTGACGCTTGAGAAGTGAACACTAAAGTTGTGTGGCTATAATTAGAAAAGACTTACACAGTCGTGCCATAAGTTCTGTCCCATGTTTAAATGGGCTAAATTAAAATGCAATAGCGTAAACAAAAACTTCTATTTAGACAAAGGAACAAAAAAACACAGAAATATATTCGAAGTAGCCTCCATTTGCTTTTACACACTTCTTCAAACGGTCAGGCCACTTTTCGATGGCTGCACGCACGATTTCTAACGGAATTGAGGCTGCTGCTTTTGTCAAACTGGCCTTTAAAGCCTCAATATTGCGATGACGCTTACTGCAGGCCTTCTGCTGTAGCTAGTCCCAACAGCGATAGTCAAGCGGGTTCAAATCGGGGCTTCCAGAGGGCCAATCCTCAGCGGCTATGAAGTCGGGCAGATTGTCTGGTTCTCTCTTCTGGTTCATCTTTGCTTTGTGAGCTGGCGCCGAATCTTGCTGGAACGTCCAGTATTCCCCATGAAACATGGTATCGTTGAGTGGTTTGACTACCTTCTCTAAGACATCGCTTTGGTAGTGTGCTGCCTTTGTTTTAACCCTTTGTTCACAAAAATGCAGCTGGGTGACTCCGTCGTACGAAACACCCCACCAAACCATTACTGAAGCAGGATGATGACCTCTATGGACCCTTGGAATTTTTTTAGCACCTTTCCGAGAACTGTGGGCGTAAACCCTGTCGTTTTGCCGGTTGAATTTTTCTTCTATGGTGAAAATGTTTTAATCACTGAAGAGAATTTTCTTGTGTCCTTCTTGCGCGTACCGTTGAAGTAACGCCTTCGATCTTGTGGCTCGTATCTTCTTCAAAGCCGGTGTTAACAGCTGTCCCGTTGTTGATTGACGTGGGTATGAACTATCAGACAGCAAACAAATTTTCTTCTTTTCCTTAATGAATGTGTCACAAAAATGTCAAAACCACAAATTTAAGATTATAGACATATTTTCATAAATATATTTTGACAACTACCAAACACAAACATAGTCATCAAAAATTTTTCCCACCCATTACTTTTTACGAACAAAATGAAACCATCTCCTGCAAGCTGAAACAGTTTTTTATTCAAATCTTTCTGCGAAATTAAATGGCATTTCTTAACTAAGTGACTGCGCTACAAAACCTATTGCGAACAATATCCAATTGTGAAATCTATTTATTTTCACATGAAAACCAATAATCCCTATTTTCTTTCAAACTAACCGCCACTATAAATTTTTTACTAGATTAAACTAACAATTAAAACTAGATTAAATTATTCTTCACATGAGCAGTAAAAAATGAACTTTTCTCATGATTTTTCTTTAATAAATGGGTCGTCCTAGCATGGCTGAGCCTGCATATTTTTCTTCTTAGGCCTGTGGCTGAGACGATTCACTGCTGAAAACACTGCATATGTCGCGAGTATTTCTGTAGCGTAGTTGTTTTTTGTCGATGAAGATTATTACTATTACTGTAGAATTTGTGCTTATTTCACCACAAATGCTGGCTGCTGCATTTAACAAATATAACAAAACATTTAACAAAAATTGTATAGTATTCACTGATTTTTGTTATAGTTGTTAGTTTTGAAGTTCTCCATACATTGTTGCCTGCTTTCTATATCACTTCGGTGTCACCAATTTAGGGAGCACAAATTTAAACCTTTACTTTTTCAATAAATTTTTATTTTGTATCTCCCTAATTTATTTTGACTTAATTCTACTAAAACTAAATTTAACTAAAGCAAATTAGTTGAAACGTGTTCAACGACACTAAAAATGAGCAAAGCATCTCAAGGCAAGTTCAAATAGAGCCGCTGTCAAAAAAAGTCGAGCAAGTTAGAGCAAATTGAGCGGCAAAAAAAGTCGAGCAAGTTAGAGCAAATTTAGAGACAAAAAAAGTCGAGCAAAATAGAGCAATTGAGAGGCAATTCACAAAGTTGATCGCTTGCCGGAAATTCAATCTGCCAATTCACTAACAAAAACTCTACTTCAGTCGCAATTTAGACAGTTGACAAACAGCTGGTTGCTTGCTCGAACTTGATCTACCAAAAAAAGTAGAGCAGAAATCGTGTTCTAATTTGCTCTAGTTCAACTTAGAGCAGGCTCATGTAACACAAATCAGAACAACTTTGAGCAAGTTAGAGCAGCCGAATTGCTCACGAAACACATTTTGCTGAAATATTTTAACCTAGCTCAACCTAGAGCAGCTCATTAAACACAGCTTTAGTAAAGCCGGCTTGTCCAATTTTGCAGTGTTTGTGGTGAGTTGTAGATTGTGTGTGAAACGCATCGTATTTATATATTTCATGTGTAAATAAAATACCATAAGAAAAGATAAGCTTTCATGGTAGATCTATAATTAGACTAGCTAAAAGATCAGCATTCAAAATAAATTCAAATCTACGAAATCGTTCTGCACTGTAGAATTCACTTTATGACGCAAATTAAAAGTTACATTCAATTTTGCAGCATAACAATCGTAAAGGGAGTCTTCTTTCTACTACAAAAATAAATCGAAATGTCAGGAAGCTCAAACCTTCGTCCCACTCATAGCTAAATTTAGGCACTCATTCACAAAGTCTTTATTGTGCTCTGTTTGTTGTAAAGTCTGTAAGAGGTAAGATAAAGTTACACGAAATAAAATCGACTCAAACACACCCACGCATTACATTTATAACTCTTTAGAATTTTCAAGGCTACTAGCAACAACATAATTCCGGTAAACCCCAGTACTATTATGTCCTTAAAGAAAAACATTATCCCATTCTTAAATCCACTGCTCCCTTTCATCGACCAAACAACTCCAAGGGCGAATCTATTGCACACTGGATATCAATCCCACAAAGATGCTTTCTCATGCTGCGAATACAAATCTTTCCACCAAGATTTTCGAAACCTTACTATTGCGATTTTCAAGTGAGATGTACCGTTACCTACGTGCTTATTGCGTTCTGCCATCAAAAAGCTTACAATAACCTGTTTTGGATTTGCACTGGATACATTAAAAGTGGAAAATCCAAGAAATTCTTCTATGGAACGGTACAAATAAATAGAAAACATGCACTTAAATACATTTAGGTATGTGTGTGTGTGTGAGTGTGTAGGGCATTTCTACATCAGGAAAGAATATTTAATGTAAAGAGGTTTTATTTTTGAAACAATGAAAAATAGGTTAGAAGCACAAGTACTTAAATGCCTTGAGAGAAAGTAAATTCTTTTAGGGATAGTGAATGCATATGCAAAAACAACTTTTTTGTAGTAATATTTTCAAACAAATGTTCTGCCAAATGATGTGTTTTGGGGCGTATAAGTAGTGGTTCAGATATAATTTGAATAATATGTGCTTCTCAATTTTTCAATTAGCTCCCAATGTCCTTGCTCCAGTATCAACCTGCATTTTGATTTTAACTATTAACACAGATTGCTTCCATTCTATTATTTGAATATCTTTTGAGAGTTGTCGAGTTGAATAACTGTAAAGTTCGTGTACGCACGGCTACTTTCTTCACGTGTAGTGGCTTCATATCCGTAGAGTGAAGCAACCCTCTTGTTAAAAAAATGACGGAATCTAGCTTTTCAAAGAAACAATTAGTTTTTAGACTTAAAACGGTTGCTTAGAGGTGGGAAAGAAATTGACAGGAAACATTTGATTTAATTTCGAATTCTGGTCATTGTAACCGTAGGCCATCAACATAGTTCGAAGAAACTTAGTATTAAATTCGATTTGGCCAAAAATTCATATTTCCATATCTCATCAAAAAAGTTCAGTGACTATTTCTCCGGAACGCTCCATCCGATTGAACTAAAACTTTCACGATACATTGTTGTATATGCAGGATAGGTCCAGGTCTCACCAAATGTCCATTATCTTTAACCCTTTGGCGCCGGCGGCCATTTTAGTGATATTTTTAATGTATCTATTATTCCGTCCACAAATAATTCTTGCAAAAATTAAGCTAGCGAAATAAATTTTGCACGTGTTTTAAATGTGAATCGGATAATGTTTTGGAATTTTTTAACCCCATGTGTGCACTAGGTGCCTAAAAAGAGATCGGGAAAATTTGAAAATTTTTAAATTGCGATAGCTTTTGACAATGCCATCAAATCATTATGAAACTTTCAGGATATATTGGTATTATTAAGTTGGAAATTTATGTTGCTTTTAATGAGCATGCTGGCTAGTGATGGGCAGCACCTGTGCGTGCTAAGCACACTGACACACTGACACTGCCGACACACTAACACTGCCGACACACTTGTACTGGGCAGCACGCGTACTGGCAGGCATACTCCACACTGATGTGCTTGGGAATGAATGCTGTACGAATGTCGTTGATTTTGCCCATTAATATGATGTGTTTCGGTAACAAGGCGTTGTTTGCATTGCAGAATGTGTACACATTAAGTAGTGCTATGTTTTTAAATATTCAAATATTCAAAAAGTTTTTAGGGCAAAAGTAGCTGAAATCGGCCAATTTTGGGTTAGAGTGGTTTCGGACATAACGGATCAAGACCTAAGGCAAAATGAAATCCGCCGGAAAACCGTTCGGAAAAACTGAAAGTATCACTAAAAGTGCTAAGTAGGAAGAGGTTCAGATCCTTTTTGGTTCGATAGTTGGCTTCTCCGGCTGTGCATTTTGCCGTATCTTTGAAACTAGGCCACTTTTGCCCATACTTGTATGGAAATTTCGCCCGAAACTACTCAGAAAGGTCCCCGAATTAATGCTAGACAAAAAAAAATGTTTGGGACAATTGGACATTTTTGACCAATGTTCCCTATCAAAAAATTTTTTTCGTCCTTAAAATATCACTATTGTACTCCCCGACCACTTTCAATCATCAAAAGCGCCGTAAAGGCAGTTTTTGTCAAACAATGGCCAAAAAACTGCTTACTTCCTTACAAAACCGAAATGTTTGTATCACAGCAATAGATCTTGGCCCGTTATGTCCGAAACCACTCTAACCCAAAATTGGCCGATTTCAGCTACTTTTGCCCTAAAAACTTTTTTAATGTTTGAAAAAAATACTCGCAAGTACGAAAATACTCGGTACTTGATATGCTTTCAAACTGCACGATCTAAAAGCAGATTTTATTTGAACATATTTGAAAGTATGACAAAACTCAACTTCATATAATATTTGCTCATACACTTTGATCAGAGTTAATGGTTTTAGCAACACTACCAAGATAAATGCTAGCCATAAAAATCCCTTTGCATATCTGATCATTGCATTCCATATTTATGCAAAAATCTACTAAATCGTATATCCAATCCATTCAAATCTATTCTTCACAAGTTGTTCTACACGCGTACTGTGTATACTGGTGTGTTTAGTGTGCTTGGTGTGCTTAGTGTGCTTGGCGTGCTGGTGTGCTAAGTGTGCTGGGAGCACAGTGCTAGCACACGTAAGTGTGGTGTGCGAAGTGTGCTAGCACAGCAAAGTGTGCTGGTTTTGTCCATCACTAATGCTGGCAACTCTGTAGCAAGAGCAGGCGCTGAAAGTGAAAACCTTCAAATCATCGACTCTCCTAAAAAATTGTTACTCTTCGGAAAAAAGCAACCGATATATAACTCTTATGCTTTGTCTACATAGCCAAAGTTAAATGTTTGAAATTTTACAAAGGGGAAAAACGGTAGCCCTTCCCCAATTTGCCTATATTTTTAGCATCAAAAATTCCTGGTCAAGGGAACTCACGACCCGGTAATCAGATACAGTTGAAATTTACAGAATGTATTGGCCTTAAGTATGACCAGTTCTGATAGAAGTGATTTGGAAATTCGGGTAATTCTGTGCCAGTGGTGCCATCTTGAAAAATTACTAAGAAAAATAGCTCCTTTTAGTCCTATAAATTCTGATTCAGTCATTCGAATTTAGCGAAATTCACACAGTAGGTTAGTCTTACTCTAAGCCACGTTTGGTAGAAATTTGGTTGAAAAATTCGGTTGGAGCTGCCAGCTATGAAAATTTTGGTATCTTAAATTTTTGAAAATTCGCTGAGGAAAATAAAGCTCTTTGCCCTATAGCTTCCAGTACAATCATGGAATCATAACGATATTCAAATGGCAAATTAAACTTATAATTTTCAATATTCAGTGTAAATTTAGTTGGAAAACAATGATAGGGTCGCCAGCTACGGTTGTTTTTATATTTTTTGGCAGATCTTTAGTAAGCGATTTTATCATAGAATTTTCAAATCGTAGTGATCTTATAGCGAAAATATACACCAATTATTAAGATCTAGAAAATTTGAAAACTTTTGCGAATGGCAGCCCTGATTTTTTTTGTATCCCTATAACTTCCAATGCAGTGATCGGATCAATACGAAATTCGAAGAGGAGGTTGACTTCAACGTGAGGCAGGTGGGACATATTTTTGCTTTCGGTACTAGCGAAAGACTGCCAGCACGAAGCGTTTTTGTTATTTTTGTACTAATAAATGCTTGCATTAAGTTTTCACATCGCGAACATTTGCAATGAAAATAAGTAAACAATGTTTCAATTTTCTAAGATCTGTACAGCACCAAACACTTTTCTATCGCTGTAACTTTCGATGAAGTCACCGAAATTATCTATTATTACTTGGGGTGTATTAGTTTTAAGTAGGAATACACACTTAAAATCTGCACAAATCCTATACTGTTCTTCGAACATTAGTGTTTCTAGCGGTTCTGATGCGCTAGGGTTTTTGCAAATAAAAACGCTAGCAGGTCCAAATAAAGATTTGGTAGCGTCCTATATTACGTTTTTATAGTTTTCATCGTTTTTCTTTAAGAAAATGACTAGATTTGATCAATCTGTTTCTTTTAATTGTACTAACAAGATAGTATCTTTGTCACCTTAGCACGGTACACTCCCAGTCGTGTAACACATCTATCAAAGTCATTGTCCTCTGTTTTGTACACACTTACCTTAGCTAACAGTGCCTTGACAAAACGGTATTAATCTCTACTAACCCTTTCCAGACGCAACTAAACAGCGGGTGGGACTGTGCAAAAGGACTCTGAAATATTGTCCATCATTTCCTCTCTGCACAAAACACATTAACTCATTAAAATGCAGAAGGGTCTATTTGAAATTCTCCAGGACAAGCATTTAAATTCATTATCACGTTATAAAATTACCGACATTTTGCATTTCGTTTCGAGTCGTTTTTGCTGTCGTTGCCGTTGTCGTCATTGGCGTCGTTGTGCCATTACTACTTCTGAAGGGGTGAAAAGACAATACATCTCGCTGATGGCACTGAGCTGGTTCAATGGATCTCAAATCATTGTGATGTTTTTTTCCGTATAGTTTCATACTGCGGCAGAGGCTAACCGAATTTGAATTTAACTTGTTCATTGTTAATTGGTTTTGGCTCAATTACTTGAATTCAAATCTCGTTAACGTGAGTGAAAAGGGCCAGACTGTCAGTGCTCTCGCTGACAATGATAATCAACTAGATGAAAATTGATGAAGTTTAGATGACATGTTGAATGATTTTTCGGGAATATGTATTAGAGTACCGCCGAAACAATGATAGATCTATAAATTCCT
Organism: Nemotelus pantherinus; assembly: GCA_963978885.1. Classification (NCBI taxonomy): domain Eukaryota; kingdom Metazoa; phylum Arthropoda; class Insecta; order Diptera; family Stratiomyidae; genus Nemotelus; species Nemotelus pantherinus. The sequence goes on along the minus strand of OZ022265.1, from coordinate 31,592,471 downwards.
GTTCGAATTTTATCGTAGTTTGATATTGAAATATTATATTTAAAATTCTGGTATCTGGTTACGTAAATTCAGACATCTTTCCATTCAGATATTGCTTTTTTTCTATTTTTTTTGACGACATCATAATCTAATAAGCTCGGGTGGTCTACAAGCAGTCAATAGAAGACTGAGACCTGGCCTTGGGGTCCTTAACTCGCATCCAGATCCAAAGGGAACTCACGCGCCGTGCTTTGAGTTAAACTGGCTCAAAGTAGCTGCCACTTTACACTCGTGAAAATATCAATTATACAAAAGAGTTCGAAAAAAGAGCAATATTGATTTGAAATGGTTTGCGACAAGTCACTTTGTTGTTATCACCTAACGTTAAAAATCTAAAAAGTAAAAAGACACCCCAAAATTAGAACTACCAGATGACTTTTTATGTTTATAATCTCAACGCCAAACAGTTTCATTTCCTGAACAGCAAGAATATTTATTTTGTTGTTCCAGAAAGTTTTTAATGGTTCCTGGTACGTACATGATTTTCATATTCCAGGTTCCAATAGAGTACCAACCTGGAGGATAAGCCCCGCGGACGCCTTGGGCGGTGTGGGTAGTACTACCCACCTAGGAAATCAAACGGTGGGTAATTACCCACCCTAAAATTTCGATCCTATATGCTACATTAATGTAATGAAAAAATTGGTAATTTATTTCTCTTTTTGTGGTAAAGTAGAATAAACAAAACGTGAAACAAAGACAGAATTTACGAATGTTAAAAACATTTGCCAAACTACCGCATTCCGTTTAAACATGCGATTTCTGGAAGTTTTTAAGGTACCCTAAAAGTCATAAGTGATAATATAGTGGCATTTAAAGGCATATTGCAATGTTTTACGATCGAACAGATGGTCTGAAGCTGATAGCTCCAATCTAAATACGTATTCTTACAATCTCCAGATCCGCAGATTGCGGAGTTAAACTTCAAATCTCATGACTATTGTCAATAAAACTAAATAATATACCACTACATCACGGACCTATCATAAAAATCCGATTTGGTGCAGACGAGCACCTTTTGGGTGGTACGTACCCTTCCTCAACACCCTATCTCTGTCACCATAGAGCATAGACAGACAAAACGCTAAAACCAATGTAAAGAGATTCGACATACAGAGGGAAGACAAAAATTCGAATAAAACCGATGATGCAAAAATAAAGGTGTGCTGGGTCCTCATTTTATGAGCTAAAGCCTCAATTATGAAAATGGCGATGGTGAACGAACATAACAGTTGATCAAAACTGGGCAGCATTGAGTGAATGGAGTACTTCTTTTCTTTGTATATTTATTCTATGGTTAAAGCTACCCAGGATATCTACTCTGTTGCGTAGGGTATTTTTTAAGCGATATGTATAGCGCCTAGCCACATACCATATATTTTTTTGGTAGCTAATGCACAGCATAACGTATTCGAATAGTGTGAAATCACTTCCTTTGGCGTGTGGAGCCGGCTTTTGCTTTATGTGACCGGTCTTGAGGCCCTTCAGCTCAAATGTAAGCTTCTACAAATTATATATACGCAGCAACAAGAAGAAAATAGCGAAAGAATTAGGACAGAAAGTAGGAAAACGAAAGGAGAAGGCTCTTTTGGAATATCCGCAGCGATATTCCGTGAACGAATACACTGTGGTGCACAGCATGCCTACGATCTCGAACTTTTATTTCTAGCCCCATCGCAACAGAAACAAAATTCCAGTGAAATCGTAAGCCGTACTACGCACATGCGAAAGGAACAAAAAAAAGAGAGTCAAGCTGTAAGAATGGTATAGATTCAGCGCTCACACTTTGAATAATCACGCAAATTTTTTAATGTGCACATTTCTACTTCATATTTCAAAGTGAAAGGTCTGTCACGTGATTTCAGGTAACGGTAGTAACGTTAAAAACAAAGTGGACAGGTTCGTCATAAAGTTGAAAAGTATTAATGAAGGACTCATGGACAATACTTCCAAAGTCGCGAAACAGCCAAACGATTCTACTGTTTCCTTGACATCATCAAGCAGTCCCAGTGACGTTTGTCGGCATGATCTTAAAACTAGTACAGGTAGCGGTAAGCTCATTGTTTATAATTTGGCTTATTCGGCTTCTACTTTCCTCTATATAAACTCTCTTTTGTGATTTACTAATGAAGTGGATATTTCCCATTGAAACGTTACGGACAGCTAGTATTAACATATTTATACAAATTAAAAATTTTCTTATGGCTTTTCAGATTCCAACGTTTCAACATCGCTTTTACCCAAAGCATATCAGAGATGAAAAGCTCAATTCCCGTTCCTCGATACAAATGAGGCTGGTTTTTTTGGTTAAAAGTGTGCACAGACGCAAAATAATACTTTCTTTTGCTGCCTGTTATTTACAATCAAAAGAAACATGGGTGGACAGAGGCTTCAGCTATTGGAAGCACAAGGTCGAATGGATCAAAGCACATTAAAAAAAGTTCTTTGCATTTCGGCTTTAAAAAATCATGACTCACGTAAACGTTGAATGATTTGTAAATATATCCTAATCACTCATCGACAGTTATTTACTACCCACCCCAGAAATATGTGTTCCGTCGCCACTGCTGGAGGTCCAGCCCGTTTAATGCTTACGGTTTAAGGTGCGGAAAACTTTTTCTCACCATCTTTCGGGGTCGGGTCAAAGCCTCCTTCAATCAATTTTTCCACCGGTCCTGATCGCGGGCTGATGTGCTATAAAATTTGCCGCAAAGGATTTTAAGAACACACTTATAGATACGATACCCATGAGATGGGTGTAAGCTCTACGTGTTTGTCCTTCTTCGCATATGGGGTCAAGTGCCTTTTGCGAAGCATCCATGTCCCACAGCCATCCGATTTAAATTCAAATCTTCAGGTAGATTCAAAGTGGGATTCGACAGCAGAGCTGCAGATGTTTTTTGCACCTGACATTGCTCGGAACTAAATTACCTAATCGGTAACCAACAACCGTCGATGATCCCATGTTCTATACTATCATTTGGCTGCCATAACCTTGGATTTTGGATTGAATCAATATGTTTTGCTGGAATAAACACCCGAAAATCTTTTTAATTGTCCTCTTTGCCATAGTAACTTACTAGCAAATTTATGCAACCCAATTATCTTTAAAAGCTTTGTGCACTTACACACCTGCATCTTCGTCCGTCAGTGCAACTAAAATTAATGCTTCCAACTACCAACTGACACTAGACTGAATGGAACCGTCATACCGTCAGTCACATCATATTATCGTTTCGTCAGCATTTTATTTATCAGAAATTGAACATGACATGAACGCGCCCGTTACGGGGTGCCAACACAGCCGTGAAACGAACTAATAAAGCCTGGCACGTGGCCTTAACAATGGGACGCATTAAAGTGGATTATGATGAAGTGTGGCAACGATGACGACGAGGACGACGACAAAGACACAATACTCGTCGTAGCACCGACCGAGCCCAGTGAATTAAACATAAAATCATTCATAGTGATCCCTTCATCTTTTCCACTCGGACTGAAAGGGAAATTCAGTGTCCTTCGATTTCCTTGTTATGATGCATTTTCATATTGTACAGTACATTTATGATACACTGCTCTCGGATGTACTTTCAAGTGTTTCTCCCCGTTAAACCCAGAACATATTTGGTATAACCGATACAAAACCGTAAATGCACCTTACTCAGCCCTCTTCTGGAAATATATCGATATAGCGCTACGTATATTTGCAAATACAGTAGTTTCGAAGAATCGATAAATTTTGTGTTTCCTCCGGAAGCTTTTCGAGGATTCATTGTACAGTAGTTCAGTTTGAACAGGGACATCCTTGAAATGTTACAGATTTAAATCTAATCTCGGTAGATGACGGTTGCATTTCGGAACTTTTATTGAAGTTGCTGGCATGTATCAGGTTAGTTACACTTTTCACTACTCTTCTCGAAACTTCTAAATAAATAAACTAAGTAAATAAATAAGTTCAATAGAAGAGGGCTAATTCACTTGTGTGGAACAAATCGTTTCGCATTTGAGTGCGTTAAAAAAGTCAATAAGTTAAATCCTTTTTAGACGATATCTGAAATTTATGTTCCACATTCATCTGAATTAAAGATATTAATTCCAATATTTTTTTTCTATCTCAAATTCAACTAAATGTATCTAAAATAAAAAATATTTTTCTCCTTCTTAAGTTTTCCACATGTATGATTGAAGCTCTTGTAGGTTGATAAAACGTTAAAGTGAAATGTCATTTCAAAAGAGTCAGAAACTGCTGGCAGTCGGTTTGACAGGTTCTTTTTATATATCCAGTTCAAAAGCTGATCATGTAATAACACTTTTCGTAAGCGAAATCATCTAATGGAAAAAGTTGCACGTTTCTTCTGACAATATTGATTTCCTGTTCAGCTTTGTGGACGTCACAACATCATAGAGTGTGTTTGTCAGCTTCCAAAAAAACGTATTTTTTCTGTATCCGTCATTATTGCTTACGCTTCTCTTCGGATATTTTCACGTGTTTGTCTATTTAAACTTTCAAATATAAATATTTCCCGTATGCAGGGTCATCATTTTACGTCCTTGTTTGATAGTAGATTCACGATTTGAATTCTTTAACTTTTTTAGAAGTCTATAGAATTTTCCAAAACCATGACTTTTGGTTTCAGTCATTTTTCACTTCGAAGAAAATATAAAAAAAAATTAATTTTTAAAAAAAAAAATCGTTTGACCATGCAACAAATTCTAACGTTTTTTGTCTCAGAATATTATTCTTGCTCGATTACTTGAAAGAGTTTAAAAAGAAATATGAGTGCAAATAATTAAGATCATCTATCCTCTTTAATTTTCATCACTTTCTCTATTACCCAACAACATAAAATAATAGCACAAAAACACTGACATCATCAATCAATTAAAAACCATGTAAAAGCTATGCTACTTATATTATCTACTTTGCGCTATAAAAAGACAAAGTGGCTAATTAAATAAAATGCATTATTGCTCTAAATCTACCGTTGCAATGGCAGGACACATTGGTTTGTAAAAATTCATCAGTGGACTTCTAAGTTTAATAGCAGGTTAGGTATTAGTGGCTGACATAAGATCACACATAGACCTAGTGACCCGTAGTGACACTCGATAAGAAGAGGTGGAGCTAAAAAGGTTCAGTCTAACTGAGGAATATCTTCGAGCCTCTGCTCCGCCACGAGCGTGTGGTCCATAAGGGAGTGCTCACCATAGCAAGTCCGAGTTGAACACCACAACTTATGTCATATTGGAGGAAATTAAGTATTTAACCGCTTGAAGAAGAAAAGTGCTGTTTGACGCTCCAAATAGAGGAAGGCTCATCCTATGCTTAGCTAACGCATCTGCCCTCTCATTCCCATTAATGCCATTAAGGCCGGAAACCCAGATGATTCTGACTGTTAGCTCTTCGTGAAAATGTTGATCATTGACATACATATATTGGTTCTACGGCTTTTTGTATCGCAAAGACCTTAGCCTGGAAAATACTACAGTGATTAGGAAGCCTGAACACTGTTTCTATGACGCGGTCTGAAGAGCATGCTGCAGCGCCTTTTCCTCCAATCGCTTTGAATCCGTAACGCCCATTTACTGCTTCCATTCCCACTCATCTCCTAAGGTCGCCTGATATATTCGCTCGAAGCAAAGAGTGGGGACCAAGTAGTCAGTGCTACCTGCCTATCCTTGTTATGATCAAAGAATCTTGACTCGTAGTATCCCGATTCTTTTAGGCTGACTTTTACAGCTATGCCTCTACCAATAGTCTAGTGAAATCCGACATAAAAAAGGTGAAACTTCGGAAAAATTAGGGAAAAGCTGAATTTTGGTGTGAACCTTGGTACTGGCGTGTTAAACAAAATGTCAAAAGTCCCCATCGATCCGAGTGCTGCGTTACTTTTTATACGGGTTCAAAGGTCACCAAAAAATTATTTTTCTTAAATATCTCAGTAACGGTCACGTCTTCAGAAAAACAATGTATGACGAATTTGTAGCTTAGAAAATTTCCAACAAAAAAGCTTTTAAAACTTTTTCTTGTAACCATAACCGTTTTTGAGATATATTGATGTAAACATTTGCTACCTACAGCATCCTCTTTCTCAACGGCATGTTGATATTATCCGATTTTGATTACGACTTGGAATGTTTGTGAGTTTGTGAAAGAGGCGATGAGTTGTGAAAGAGGCGATGGGTGATTTTCACTCCAGTCACCAGCACAGGAGCAGAAAGATCTGTTTCAGTATGCTGAATCGGAGTGACAGGAACTACGGATGCGTTGTGATGCTAATTCCCAGGATACCAGTTGAGATAGTCACAAATACAACACCAGAAGAGATAGACTCTTTGATTTTATAGCTTCTGCAGGGCTTATGACGCTAAGCATTGGGATTTGTCTCACTTTTTTTGCCACTAATAGAAGTGTGGTTTTTGATACATCACTATATTTACCTGGAATTATTAGATAAATAGCTGGATGGCGTGCATCGAATAATATTCTACTTATCCAGTGTACGTTAAACATCGATAGTTGGATGTTTCGATAATATTGATGTTTTTTTTAAAACTATCGATAGGCTATCGAAATTAGTAGATACACCCAGGATTTATAATTTTTTTAAAAAAATAACTGAGAATTGAATTACTATTTTAGAGAAATACAGATATATAAAGTTTTATTCATTTCCGAAATGGTGAGCATTTTGATTTAGGAAAAGCAATTCGTTGAGACGCCTTGATACTTTAACCGGTTTTCGCAATCACTGTGAATTACACCAGTTTTCGAAAAAAAAATCGTTCATTCGGAACAGAAGACGCTATACATGGATGCAATAGAGCAAACATTCTCATTGTCTCAGTGTTTGAATCAAACCAGTAGTCGATGGGACATTTGTCGTTTTCAATGGGAGGTTTTCCGGGTTTTGGTATATATTTAAGTACTATTGCATCATTATTTGGGCAGCTATAAGCTTTGCCTTTGAATAGATTTTCAGGTAGAAATAATAACTGCTTGAATTTTTTTGTTTTCAACTTTTCCTTCGTTAGCAAATTTCCCCAGTTTCAACAGTTGAGTTGCTTGTAGATGCAATTGCCGTAAATTCATAAGTACTCTTAGTTGACTCCGGTTTTTGTGTCATCAGAAAAGAAGTATATTCTATTTGAAGAGATTGCGCAGCTATGTTTCCATCGTCTTCACTTATTTTTTGAACCTTGGATCCAGAATGGTGGCTAACATCATAAAAGATCTTTTCGCAAACGGTATTAATCGTTTCCGCAATGACTTGCATAAAGCATTATAAATATTCTTTCCAGCAGTGTTTTTTATGTTAATTCCCACTTTCGATAATTGTAGAGTCAGCCCTCGTAATAACGGAGCTATATAAGAAAGAGTAATGTAATTTGCGCCAGATATTGTTGTCGTAGCCACAGCAAATGGTTCTAATAGCAGAATAATATTCGGCAATACATTTAAATCTTCGGCGAGTAACGTTTCACGTGCCTTCTCACATTCGGCTAATTCCAAAGTCAATTCTTGCCTGATATCATAGAAACACGTATGAGTTATTCCAACGTGACCGGAACTGCTGAATCAACTTCAATTCAGGTTTGTTGAGCTGTCGTTGTACAATTGTCAGTATATCTGAAACAACTGAACTCAATTGAAAATAAGTATCAATATCTTTGCACTTTTTCACGATAAAATCAAAATCAGGTGTCATAAATATCAGACAAAGTCAAATTTAAAGTATGCACGAATATGATTAAATTGAAGAAGTTTTGCTTGCATTAACATGCAAGCAAATGTTCCATTTGCTTAGTGTATTTCCCGCCTAAACAAGAAATAACTAGATTAGTACTCTCTATCTTCCAAAAACAACCTACTCAATGAACTCTGTGGTCTAAATTCTGTGAATATTTTCAAGTCTGAAAATTTATATTTTCAATTACACCAACAATAGTATTCATCAAACAGGCATAAAATAAATATGCAACTTACTTCTACCATTGCCTCAAACATGTGTCTTCCTTTTATGTTAAATTCCGTCAATAATGTAGAAATTAACTTACCTCTATGAAAAAAATTAGATGTGATTGCCAGTATTCTTTCTTTGTTTCGATTTGCCCACATATTAGCAGTTAAAAAAATATGTTGAATTGCATTTATGGCATTTCGAACCCGCGTTTTAACATCTTCGAAGTATTTTGGTACCAAGGATGTTTTCAATGTTGTAGTGTCAGGAATTGCATGTTTTTCGTCCAAATCATGTTCTCCTTTCCGCAAAGGCACTATGTCCAAAACAACCATAGGAACGGATAGTTCATTTAAACATTGTTTTGGGCAGAATCATCTGCTTAGAATTTTGCTCTTCCAATATATTTTTTGATGATTGTTCTAGATTGCATTAAAATGCTCTCAAAGATGTTACTAGGACCATGGGTTTTTGTTATAGGTTCAATATAAAATAATTTCCACTATGAGTTATGTTTCCGTATTAAATTATCTGATACATTTTTCGTATTTTTTCTTGTTTTGCTGTATATATTACACTTAGCAAAATCATTATTTGGCATTCTTTCTCCAGTCTCAATTTTGTGCGCTTATGATTTTCACGTGCAGCTAAATTTGACATTTTTTCCTTCTTCGTGTTATTTCATTTTACAATAAATAACAAGTGAGAAAACTAACAAAATATAAGAGTGGTCTGCTATCTTTGGTTAGTGCTGTTTTATAATAACAAGAAAAGGAAATATTATTAAATGAGAAAAACGAAGCAAACGTAAAATACTCCCAGTGGATGGGATGATATCGAAATATTACCTTACGCGTTTTTTTCAGTTTTCAAAAACTATCGATTCGATAGTTCTGAACTATCGATAGTATTATCGATGTTTAACGTACACTAACTTATCTACAAGTGATGAATTGTAAAGGTAAAGGACACAAAGACTAATCGCTATCGATATTTTTGAGCTGTGGTACAATTTGTGCCCGCCGCCAGCATTAATGAGCTTTTATTATAATGCAAATTTCCGACTAATGCCTAGTACTATACTCTTCGCGAAACGAATTCAACGGTCAAATCCCATACAAAAGAGCTTTACTGACGAATTGAAAAGCTGTTTTTGTATGGGATTTGACCGTTGAGTTCGTTTCGCGAAGAGTATAGTACTAGGCATAAGCATAGATCGATGGGTGAATTAAGTTGTAGGAGTTGAAACTGCTGCGCATTTTAACAGCTAAGCTGGCCCATTTAGAGTTGTTATACTTGACCAAGGATACCATGGAGGGAAGCAAAAAACCAACTCTAAAGAACTTTTCGTTTCTTCTAATCTGTTGGGATTGATTGGTTCAAAATGGTTTGTTTTTAAAGTAAGAAGTTTGTCTATCGATTCAATGCCTTTGAACGACATGTTTTATGCATTTGTTGTATAATTTAATGTAGATACTAAAACAAAAGCTAAATGATTATACCCACTCAAAATACGAAGAGGACTAAGGCTATGTAGCCTATTTTAAGAATATTATATCACTTACGATGCTGTTTACGTTTACTTAAAATAATCAGAACATTTCCTTGCGAACTAAATTCATCTGTAAAATACCCAAACATAATTATACTTCATAATAAGTTTTTATATATCTAATAGGCATTTCCAATGTTGGACAGAAAAGGTAACGCGGATATGTGTTTTCATTCGTTTCAGAGATCCGCCAATTTTACAAGCGCACAATAATTCTGACATAATCTTGAGGCTGCCTATGGGTAAACGCATAAGGGACATAAGATGGCTTTCTGTGTGGTGCAGGAGATTCACGGTAAGTAAATTTAAGCTACTGATATTTATTACTTTTGCTTCGAAATTTATGACAAACAACTCTTTTATACGTTTACTCTGAACTTAATAGACAACTCAAAAGCAGAATATTTTTTTTTATGATAATACCAAAGTTTGATGGATATCGCTTTGAAGTTGATTACTTAAATTTAGCAGTAAGTAAGGTATGGCAGTAATTAAAACTGGAAACTCATGGCAGAAAACAGTTTTTAATTATTTCATTCAAAGCAATTAAGCGACACTTACACTGAAATTTGCTATGACACGCAGGCTGCAATATATAGCTAAAATGGCCATAATGTCCTATCAAACATTAGTTTTTGGTTTTCCATACACTAGGCGATTTTCCTCTACGCACATAGTCTCGACTTCAATGCACATGGTCGTAAATCATATAAACAGAGTCTCGGGATATAATTTTCATTATAATATGCTATATTACATCGGGGCTGTAATAAGCTCCGTAACCTACTAGGTAGAATACCAGCTCCTAGTTTATTAGTTCCCTTGTTCGAATGTTTAACCGCGCATAAACCTAGCATTAACCCTAGATACATAACGGGAGTATATATATTTAGTAGAGTAATATATTTTTAGTGTCTTTATTACAAGGCATCTTAGGTTTTGTTTAATTTTAAGCAAAGCAAATTAAAGATAATTTTTTTTCTTTTTTTAGATCATGTTAAAGTATAATTGCATTTACTAAATCAAAATATCAAATCATTATGGCGCAATGAGGTAGAAATCATGTGTGAGTCATATTGACCTCACGTTTTGTTGTGAGGAGTATCAAAGAACTTTATGTATCTAGGGTTAAGTAGGTACCTGAGTTGAATCAAGGACAAAGTGAGGTGTGAATCTAATTATCTCAATCTCGTAAAAAATGGCGGCCAGGAAAATTGAGTCTGCACCACCTACGATTCCCAAAACCCAAAATAGGATGCTGCAGGACAACTTTGCTTCTGCTGTGTTTTTCATCAGGGATATATAATACATGCATTGACGACTACAATCTATGACTATAGTGCATGGTTTTGCAATATACTTGCTCGCAATACCACCCAAAACGTATAAATAAAACCATGAGCATACGGCGGGACTCGAACCGCTAGGCAGTATATCGCTGCCTTGAACTGGCGTCTAAGCAATCAGAGCTACCCACCCCTTGAAACACCACCTCAGAAACTATGTTTTTTTTTCAAACAGCACTTGATATATTCCCATAAAACTAATAAATTCGCTCCGATATATGCCATTAAGGAGATTCAATCAACTCTGAAATCTAATTAGCAAATCATGGTCCATGTTTAGTTTTGTGTACACTTTTTAGTATTTTTGGCTAAAATAAAATCATTTCTAAATTTTATACTCAAATTATTCTAATTTGTGCTTCACTGATCGATGTACGTATAAAGCCTTTAATAATTTCCTTAAAACTTCTTAATAGCCTACTACACCCATCCGACTTCTGAACTCTCCCAATAATCGTCATTTATTCGCGAATACATGAACAATTGCTCGCAACAATTACTAATCCTAGCACGAACAACAAAAGACTCCACAAACGCCAATCGGCCTCTTTTCTTCCCCGTCCGCACCTCCAACAATAAATCCTTTGATTTCAAAATAGAAGATTGTTCGCATGCAATAGTACAGCACAAAAAAAAATCACCTGAAAACTCATAGACAGTGATGCCAGCGACAATGTGCTCTGAAAGCCTCATCGTCGCCATCTTTGAACCTACAGCTCCCCAGTCCGACGCCATATTTGCTAGTGAGTTTATTTGAAATATCGCATTTAACGTCGCCCCCGCTTGTACGTAGTACGAATTTGAGCTATATGTAGGCATCCTTGCGTATATTGTCAGTATTAGAAAGTTTCGCGTAAGCTTCTTTTAATGAGGCTTCACTGGCAAGTTTTTTTGGGGCGACGATACTGCGCACGCAACCCCAATTCCTTGGACTACACATCCACATCCGGCACTATGTGCTCGGTTCGGTCGATAAATTTTGCCACAGCCGGGTTGTCGTATCTTGTAAGGAGGCCAAGAAGCTTCAGACGAAATATTCCTAGCTCCAGCCCCACAATGGTCGCCCGTCCATATCCGTCGGGTGTAACCAATTTTCCACGAACCACTTGCATTGTTCACGAAGGGATGGTTATTGTAGAAATGGCTGTACATCGAATAATGCGACCCACCATAGTATGTTTGGTGTACGTTTTATTTGAACTCTAATGGAGTCGAAAGTCAAAATGGGTGTTGTTAGCTGCATGCTAACATATCCGAAATATATGAGACTTTTGGAAGCTCAGAGTGAATATTTAGGGCATTTATCATACTGCAGACAGGACCGGTGAACGTTTAGAAAATATACGAATGTGATTTTCAAAGAAAATGTCGGGAGTCTTAATGATATTTATTACGGTGTAGAGTTAACTTTTTAACATCAGATTTTCTAAAAAGAAAAAAGAATGTATTTTGTTGGTCGGCAAAAAAAACGTATTTGTGTCTGAATAGCTCAGACAGTAATGCTCTAATGCGTTACTGAATATTTCACATTTCACAGAATTTGTCCAATTACTTTTTTCAGAAAATCACAGATATTAAATATGATTTTATTTTTTTATCTCTGTATATCTGTCTTCTGAAGGAAGCTTGTATAAAGAGTGATTCTTAGTAGTTTGAGCATCAGCGACTTTTATTATTCAGCGAAGCACACACTACATTAAAATATTATTTTGCACGAGTCTTCATTTGTATATGCCAAAATTAATAGTTAATTTACTTCAGAGATTTTTGTAATCGCAAGCGCTCAACTTTAGTTTTATTCCAGCACTGAAAAAACACAGCGCCAGATGCCATAATTTATAGACTTCTGGCGCCATGTACATAGTCGATTTCGGGATTGTGATAAAATATAGCGCCACACGCCATAGTACATGGCGAAAAGTACATAGGAGCACACGCTATGCTTATAGCCCTCTACGCCATGTACTATAGTCCTGCACGCCATACACACATGGCTTGGAGGACTATATGGAGGACTATGGCGGGCTATAAGCATAGCGTCTGCTCCTATGTACTTTTCGCCATGTACTATGGCGTGTGGCGCTATATTTTATCACAATCTCGAAATCGACTATGTACATGGCGCCAGAAGTCTAAAAACTATTGCGTCTGGCGCTATGTGTTTTTTCAGTATAACTAGAACGCAGAGGCCAGTAATTGGATACGTAATATAACAATGATATTAGCATATAACATTACTCGAGAATGAATCGTTATTTTCCCCTAACAAAACTTATAGATTTTTTTCAAACGTAACTTATGAAAGAAATAAATTGCCAGCTGGATTCTTGATTAAGCTAATTCTTTAACTAACATCCCGGATGTCCTGGGTTTAGATTGCAAATTGAAAAGAATTATTTTATTACAATAAAATAAAAGCTCGACTTCAAAACAAAGCACTTACCTCAATTCATCCGAATCGGTATGACAACTGAAGCCATATTACATGGCTCATGGTACTATGTAATATAGCGTGTGGGGCTATAATTTCTGCGCCATGTAATTATGGCGCTGTGAGCCATGCTGCATAGCTCAGGGTACTACGTACATAGCGTGTGGCACCATAAATGCTGCGCCATGTAACATGGGACCACGCGCTATGCAGATTCTGACATTATGGCGCTGGGAGCCATATTGCATACCTCAGAGTACTATGTACATAGCGTATGGGACCATAAATAATGCGCTATGTTACATAGCTCTGGGCACCATGTGGATTTTTTTCAGTGAATAAAATTGAGATGTTTGACCAATAATATCAGCGGGGAAGGCAATGTTTTTGAATGCGCAGAAATTTTTTTCATGTAAAACCAACAATTTGAATTTATAGCTAAGGTGGAATATCTCAAAAGGTTTTAAAAAAAATCCATACTTTTGTTGAATAATAACCATAATATGTCCGTATGTCTTTCAAACTCACTCAATTTTCCATTAAGGGAGCAGCTGGTCGCCTCCATTCCCATAGAAAACATGTACTTGAGCTGAGAATTCAGCTCAATATGTTTTTCTCGAATTTCTTATTGGTTGTATAATATAGTCAGCTGCAATGCTACGTTCACATACGAAAAAAATTGTTATTACTGTTTTCTATTGTTTTTGAACCAACATTGAACCAACCTGTTTATGCCACTGCTCAGTTTTTCTTCAAATTACTTACACCATTTATTTAAAAATACAGAAACAAAGGCTTATCGACAATTTTGAGCACGGTACTTCAGCGCAAAAAAACATGATTTTTCAGAAAACGTCATCAGAGTCGGAAATTTGTTTGACGCCATTTTTGAGAGTTTGCTATTTTGAACCCAATATTTGAATTTAACGACCAATTCTAGATATATTTCGATGATTTATAAATTTTAGTTGCAAAGAACAGGTAATCCAGGCGGATACCCAGGAAGTAACGCAGGAGGATACGCAATATAAGGCAGGAGCTAACCAAGCTTTATGTATCTTTTATAATCAATTTTTTTTTTTTACACATTTACTCATATAATAATTTTGTAAAGAAAAGAAACCCACGACAACCCTTCTTGGGTCTAGGGTTTGAAGCTAGTATAGAACTTAATTCACAAATTTGCAAACAAGATAGTTTTATGTTTTTGCATAATAATTTTGTAGAATGGCTTAAAATGTTCACAAAATATCAATGTATAAAATGGAATTGTTTTTGTGAGTTGATTAAAAATTGAAATTTAATGAAGTGATTTCCAAGGTATGCACTGTTTTCTCATCAGACTCACTGATGTGACCAACTGCAGTGGAAGATCAATCATTTTCATTTCCGTTAGGTTAGGTTAGGTAATAAAGAGGGTTGTCGGGTTCGCGGCTAGCATTAGGCCGGCAGTTTGGGTCCATTCGACACCCTCCGCTTGTTTGTTAGAGCTGCCAAGTGAACACTTCGCCAAACTGAATCAGCTGACTCAACGTGACGGTACTAGCCACATCTGCGAACTCTTGAAAGTGGTAAGAACCATGAAGGTAAGAACCAAAAATCTTCAGGCGTTTATTATTTAGGGCCGGACCATCTCAGAGAGTGTGCTCGATGGTGTACTCTTCCATCTCGCACCTCTTGCACAAATTGCTGGATGTCAGTACCATTTTGTTCGCATGAGATGCGGTAAGGCAGTGCCCTGTGAGCAAGCCGACCGTCGCTCTCAAGCAGTTTCTGCTGAGCTTGAGCAGTTTCCTGCTTTTTTAGCTTACATCAGGTGATGGCCATAATGTCCTGGCCACCCTGCAGTCCATCCTGTTTCCCATTCGGACTTTAGTTTGGCCCATATGGCGGCATCAAGTTTACTTGTGACGTCAGCGATTGGCCGTGGTACAGTGATGCAGGGGCTATTGCTAGCTCCTGAACCTTTCCTCGCCAATTCATCGGCTTTTTCGTTGCCTTTGACAACACTATGCCCTAGCACGCACATAGTCCGGATAAGAATATGCCTGGCCTTTTCATTGAGAGCCATTCTCTAAGTGCTAACAGTTTTTGAAGAACATCTGTAAAACACAAGAGCGAGAATGGCTACCCTGCTGTCGACTATGTCGCTACTATGTGTTTAAAAACAACCGGCATAGAGGAAAAGAAAAAGAATAAAAATAAAGGATTACCGGAAACCGAGTTATCGGTTTCAGGAGACGGTACCTGGTCTAGATTAGGCTTTAGTTCTCTGCTTGGTGTGTCCACTGTCATTGGTAAATATACAGGAAAGCTTTTAGATTATTTCATATCTTCAAAGGCTTGCAAAGTGTGTGAAATTATATTAACACACCCGATTTCCAAATTTGGTACGAAAGTAAGCATGTCGAAAAGTGTTGCGCCAATTATGAAGGTAGCTATGGAGGAATGAAAGTGCAGGGAATGACAGAAATTTTTAAAAATTCTATAAACGTACATAACGCCAAATATGCCTATTATATAGGCGATGGCGATTTCAAATGCCAAACCATATGGAGATTTTGTAATTCAAAAACTTGAGTGCGTTTTGCACGCTGGAAAACGAATGTTTCGGCATCTAAAAGAGGCAAAAAAGCGTTAATCGAACTGCGTAAGCTTAGGAGAGCCGAAGAAAAAAAGAAAACAGAAAAAAATGGAAAAGAGCAGATAGTAAATCGACGCAAACAAGCAGGCGTAAGAGAAGCAAATTAGAAAATGAACAGCCTGCGCCTCCAAAAACTACAGATTTAACCGGTAAAATTATGAAAAAAATGTCGACCAACTACTCCTTAGCTATTCAGCGGAATCCGAGTTCCCCTGTTGATATGAAAAATGAAATATGGGCCGGATTTTACCATTTAATTTCAACCGATGCTGTACCGCGGCACGAGTATTGCAGTCCAGAGTGGTGCAAATATCTAAAAGCGCAAGCAGATAACGCTCTTTATACACATAAACCGGCTCTAAGTCCAGAGGTGCAGTAGTACGTAAAACCTGTGTTCGAAAAGCTAACGGATGAAGAATTATTGATACGTTACTTAGGAAAAAATACACAGAACAACAACAAGTGTTATAATAAAACACTGTGGGCAATTGTTCCTAAGCATACATTCGTTGGAAAGGATGTCGTCGAATTGGGGGTCCAAATTTCATTGTCCATATTCAACGAAGGAAGATTGACATTATTAAAAATTATGGAATTTATGGGCTGCACCATTGGATTAGCTTTTTATAAATATGCGCGGTCGAGAGAAAGCCAGCAAAGATGCAACAAAGGGAGGGCGTTTAGCGAGAAAAGAAGCTCAACAACAGGAAGAGCAGGCTTTTATTGATGATGGCGTACTATTTGATGGTCCAGGCATAGCAGATTAACCGATTGTAAATGCTTAAATTCGATTTTTCAAAACTTATTAATAAAGAAAATGAAAAAAAAACTTTAAACACGTTTTTCTCGAAACAAGGTTTTTTTACACATAATCACATAATCTCCGGTTTTACAGAACCGATTTTGAAAAACTTTAGTGTGTTTTATTTGTTAGAGTATTTTACATCGTAATATACCAGAATATGACTAAAAAAATAAACCAAAAAAAAAAATTTGGCGTTAAAAAAAACTAGGAAAAAAAAGGTTCGATTTTTGACATTTTTTTTTCACAAGTACGCCATTTTTTTTTCTTTTTTTTTAAACCGTGGTAAATCACGATGTGAGAGACCTTAGTTGTAAAAACCCTGTTAAATTTTTTTGTTTTATCTGTCCGCCGGGGAGTAACGATTTTTTCAGAACATGATTTCAGCGCCCTTTATAAAAGGGTAAAATAAATAATAAATTAAAAAAAATTGTTTTTATATTTTTCAAATATCAAATAATATTATAAAAAAAGATTAATGTTAAAATATTATGAAATGCCTGAGCAAAATTTCTTGAAAATGGTCATATTTTTGCCTTCTAAAGTGCACTAGTACCTTAAAATCAGGGGTGAAGTGAGTCGTGGAACTAGTCACTGCACATTCCTATTCACATTGATAGTAAATTTGTGAATGAAGCTCTCTCTGAACTTCAACCCCTAGACCTGATAAAAGGTTGTCTTTTCTGAAAACTTAGAAAAATTGAGAGGTGTCTTATCATTTCGCAGCGAATCCCTGAATTTGAAAAGTAATACGCATAAATATCAGAGGCTATTACTGTATATTTTAAATATTTTGTCTATGATATGTTCAAGGTAGAAAATGAAACCCACAAACGATAAGCTCTTTATATCATTCATTAGCTTTATTAAAATTATAGGGTTTGTAAAGATCTAAAAATTCACCGAAAAATCATCGATTCTCGTGGACGCATCATACGATTGAGCTGTAATTTTCAGGATACATTGACATATATGTGAAATAGCTTTAGGGTTTACCAAAAGTTGGTTATCTTTAAACCTTTGGCGCAAGCGGCCATTTTAGTGATATTTTAAGGACCCCTATAATTCGATCGACAAGTAAATTTTCAAAAACCAAGCCTGAGAACTGAATTTTGAACGTGTTTCAAACATATAATGATAACGTTTTGTAAATTTTTAACCCTATGTGTGCACTAGGTGCCTGCTAGGAGTGGTGGAAAATTACTTCCAAAGAACCCATCGCTGCAAACGTACTCGCGGTAGTCATATGAACGAAACTGAGTTTCATACTTCAATGTAACATGTTTACTACACGTGAAACAAATTTCATCCCGATATCTTAATTATTCTGTGTTTTAATTGAATACAAAATTTGTATGTTCTCATTGAAACCCCTGTACAAGTTTGTATGTTCGCCAATATCTTCCGATTGAAAATATGCAATATATGATGTAATAGAAATAAATTATATCTTAAGTTATTCTCGTCACTTTCTGTTACAATTGTACATACAGAATAAGTTCAAAGATTCAACCGATTGTTCCACGGAGTCAATGTATCATAATAAACTATAAGACTCCCTGACTCATTTTAAAAAAATTATTCATAAAGTGCATGCTTCGTAACGCAATCATCTTTATCTCAAATTTACGGTTTCATTCAGTAGAGGCAATACATTTTATTGCTACTTCAGGATAGCATACATGATAAAATTTTGTTTTACAGTTTCCTGCACTCTCTTATTTTCACGCTGATTCCATTTTTGTGGGTCCATTTTAAAATAGGATACATCAAAACCACATTTGGCTTCCATGCCAACATAAGAGGATTTTCAAAAAGGATTCGATGGACTTACATGTCTTTTTCTCGTTTGAACAGAAATACATGAGCACTGGTGAAAGTATGATGTATTTTCAAGGAACTTTCAACTTATTCACTGAATTAATAGGGTATGAATTATAGGGTGTATATATAGGATGAATACTTTTTGTGCATATATATATTCATATTTGTGTGTAAAACTGCCTTTCAGAGACTTTGCTCAGATGCAAAATAAATGTTTAGATATATGTGTATTTTTGCTTGTACTGATACGAACATAAATTAAATGAAAATGAGCATTGGTTTGTGAAAATCGTAAAAAAAATATATTGTGCAAATATAATCAAACAAAAAATTGTTTGGCGAGCGTTTAGGTAGAAATTAAACAATAAAATGAAAAGTCGAACTCGTTTCCTTTATTTCTACCAATTTATTTTTCAAAAATCCGTATACCAGTATTTCGGCTATCACTTATAGCCTTCTTCAGCGATGTTTCTTCGACTGAGGAAAATAGTCCCTAATCGTCCTATTTGTAGATAAACTTTTAAGTCTCCTTAAGCGTTTTCTTTCCGTCTGGGTATTTCCCCCATCGTCGGTAGGTGGGCCGCTAATTAAATCCTCATTAGCAGCCTCATTAACTGTTTCGTTAATCCTTCTTTCCTGGCTCGTGGGTGAGATGTTAATTATCGTGTTATTATGATCTCTGGTTGCCCTTGCGGTACTTCTTCTCATCAATTTGAACAGTGGGGAATATCCGTTTCCCAAATCCCTGTTAAGGAGACACTCCCGTGGAGCCTTGAATATCTCCAAACTTTCCGCTACATCTAGCTTTCTACTATCTCCCACGTTGCTTATCAGTGAGAGGTTTTCCACCGAGATGTTGTGGTCTGCTCCAACCATATGCTCCGCTACTTTAGATTTGAACTCCTTAATGTTTTTCCTCCTTGCTGTTTCTGCTTCCCTCCGATGCTCCTTGAAGCGAGTAAGTGCACTTCGTTTCGTTTGGCCTATATATTTTAGGTCACAATCCCCGCATTGGATCGAGTATATCCCTGCTTTTTCCAATCTTTCTATTGGGTCCTTTGTTGACCCAAGTAGAGTCTTCAGCTGGTTGCTTCTGTTTTGGAATACAACCTCTACGCCCCATTTCTTTAATTTGGGCTTCAAACCCAACGAAATCCGATTATATTCTAACACGACCCTTCTCAGTGGGGGCTTGTCCTCCTTCAGGTTTGTCAAACTTTTAAGTGCCAGGTTCCTCATCCGTTTTCCAATCAGTCCTGTTATCCGTTTGGTGGGGTATCCATTGCTCTCAGCTACTTTCAAAATGTGGGATGTTTCCTTCTTTAATCCCTCGGACCTTTAATCCCCACTGAGAAGGGTCGTGTTAGAATATAATCGGATTTCGTTGGGTTTGAAGCCCAAATTAAAGAAATGGGGCGTAGAGGTTGTATTCCAAAACAGAAGCAACCAGCTGAAGACTCTACTTGGGTCAACAAAGGACCCAATAGAAAGATTGGAAAAAGCAGGGATATACTCGATCCAATGCGGGGATTGTGACCTAAAATATATAGGCCAAACGAAACGAAGTGCACTTACTCGCTTCAAGGAGCATCGGAGGGAAGCAGAAACAGCAAGGAGGAAAAACATTAAGGAGTTCAAATCTAAAGTAGCGGAGCATATGGTTGGAGCAGACCACAACATCTCGGTGGAAAACCTCTCACTGATAAGCAACGTGGGAGATAGTAGAAAGCTAGATGTAGCGGAAAGTTTGGAGATATTCAAGGCTCCACGGGAGTGTCTCCTTAACAGGGATTTGGGAAACGGATATTCCCCACTGTTCAAATTGATGAGAAGAAGTACCGCAAGGGCAACCAGAGATCATAATAACACGATAATTAACATCTCACCCACGAGCCAGGAAAGAAGGATTAACGAAACAGTTAATGAGGCTGCTAATGAGGATTTAATTAGCGGCCCACCTACCGACGATGGGGGAAATACCCAGACGGAAAGAAAACGCTTAAGGAGAATTAAAAGTTTATCTACAAATAGGACGATTAGGGACTATTTTCCTCAGTCGAAGAAACATCGCTGAAGAAGGCTATAAGTGATAGCCGAAATACTGGTATACGGATTTTTGAAAAATAAATTGGTAGAAATAAAGGAAACGAGTTCGACTTTTCATTTTATATTGTGCAAATGAAAAATATGTATTCCTCTGGAAAATTTTCCGACTAAAACTACTATTTTAATATGCTGTAACAATTGCTATAGAAAGTAATTGGATTGTTTGTTTGTTGCCCATACTAACTTGGTTGTCAACTGACAAAAGACACTCAATCATCCACCGATTTTAGAAAATACCATAAAAGTGACTATTTGATGCCAGTGCAGACTCTAATTTATATCAACTCTACCTACAGTACTCAATCCATGTCCATGGGTATATTTTAAAATATTTTTTTCATTTCATCTTTTCGTTCCCCATCATTACTATGCTAACATTCCACTATACAAGTAACATATCATATCCTCAGACATCATCATTTCAACAATATTGCTATTGTGAAAAAAATACTTAGTATGTAAAGGACAGTGAGCAGAAAAAATCACTCCACTTAAAATATCTTCCCGAATACAACAAAGCTAACAAGTAGCATCGTCAGCACTATTTTCACTCCTTTTAAGAGCCATTCGTATTGTAAGTTTTTCATTTACATGGAAATTTTTCTCTGCTAAGATTTTCAAGAAGTAGTTTCGTTTTTTCCTCTTGATAATTTTGCAGTCTATGTTTAGTTATGTTGCTTTAAGCTTTTAAAAACGCTATGTTCTACGCTCTTGTGTTTTGTTTTTCCTTGAAGCCATTAACGCAAGGAATCAAATCAAGAAAGCACGAATGTCACGGCCAGATGTGAAATTATTCATCATGGCCTATAGAAAAGATTTGGAACTTTCGAAAATGAATCGTTCATAGAATAGTTTAGCTTACAACTAAGAACTGTCATACATATCAACTAAAATGCGGTGCATATTCAGGAGTATTTGTTGTATTATCAATTATTATTGAAATAGTCGATAAGGCAAGGTACTAGCTAGCCAAATAATATAAAAGAACTAGAAAAATCTCGTTTTTCAATTTTTTAATGATTTTATGTTTATATCCTTGCGCGAGTCTTGAACGTAGTATATAAAATTAAAGCACTGCATTGGAAAATGGTCTTAACGCAATTAGAGTAAAAGTCAAAACCTTGGTCTAATTTTTGAGTGAGCGCCTATTAGGATTTCTCTTCCTTTCCAGCTGTCCATTTAGCTTCTGGAGTCTGACATTGAGAGGCTTCTCGTCAGCATGTTATTTTCTAGGCCGAAGTCACAGGGCGGTTCAGACTATTTGATACCTGAGTCTGTCTGCTCCCAATTAGGTCCTTCTCTGGAAATAAAGTCATTTGCCTTCTTGTGCTTGTGTTTTTTGCGCGTTTTTTCAGGAGCTCCTATTATATAAGTCGAAGAAACATCGCTGAAGAAGGCTATAAGTGATAGCCGAAATACTTGTATACGGATTTTTGAAAAATAAATTGGTAGAAATAAAGGAAACGAGTTCGACTTTTCATTTTATCCTATTACCAGCAAACGCGCTTTGCTGCGTCTTGACTGTGTCTGGCTTTTCAGCCTATGGGTGAGAGCTCTTTGGTCCTTCAGAGACAAAAGTCCCTTCCCTTAGTCTTTGTTTATATTGTGTGCTCATGATGGATGGATTTCACCTAATGTACTTGCAAGAGCTTAACCATCTCATCTTCAAGAAAGTATTCCGACCGCGTACAGTTAGCAAAGCGGCAAGCCAGTGTCCGTCGGCTGTGGATAAAAAGACGTTCCACTAATGCGGACTCGGGTCCTTCACGGGCATTTCTAGGCCACTCTGCTAACAACTAATCTTTTTTTGTCTAGTATTTTATCATCAAATCTTTTGGCAGGTTGGGTCTTGTACTTAGGTCTAGTTTTGATGCTCTGCCAAACTCCAGACTCGAAAATTTCTAGAGCTCATCAGGGCGATTTAAATACAGAAAACTCAAGAGACTACTGACGGCAGAGAAGATAGAATATTTGATGTACGGGTGGCGTGCAGAATTATTTGTGAATTGGAAGCGCGGAAACAACTTTGCGGATACTTGCAATACTATAATTGCCAAAAAAATGGGCATCCAACCAAAAATTGCTACGCCCAGCCCAGGTGCGTTAAGTGTGATGGACTTCACCACCACTCGCAATGCACCAAGCAAAATTAGGAAAAAGCTAAGTGCGTAAACTGTGGCGGAGAATACCCCGCCAGTTATGGAGGGTGCCCTAAGCATGCAAAAAAAAAAATAATTAAAATCATTTACACCGGTCGTTGAGGAGCAGACATTAGCCACTACCCCTGAGCAAAAGCCTAATATTAAACTCCACGCGAAGATGAATTGTGACAAGCCTCCATAGCCTGGTCATTGTTTCGAGTGGAAATTTCGACAGTAGAGAACAGCGAAAACTCTGCTGATTACTGAAAGATAAAATGTCACGTGTTTCAATTTTTAATTAATTTTTTTAAATTCGCATAATTCCATTTGATCCAAACGCTTATTAGTGCTTGCGCTTATTATCGCTTGGAAGAATGTCCGGATCTTTCGGCGTGAAAAAAGTGGAGATATGCTGCTAATGCAATCTGCATTTTCAGAGCGAAACAAATTTTTCACATGAATATATTAGTACCGGTCATGCGAAATTTTCAGCTAAATTTTGCCAAAAGAAATTTCACGTGAAATTATGATGAAAAATATGATGGCGAACATTTTGCAAGGAATGTTTTCTGCATTCCCAGCTACCAAAACTCTCAACAAAAAGCTTTCACAATGAATTTTCCCTAGCCATGTTTGTATCCCTATGTGGAATGTGAGTTCTATGAGCAACAGAACTGAAACTTTGACTGCTAAGTTGACATAGTTGTCCTTTAGGCAACATTCCTGAAACCCGCTGACCATCTTATATTGCCAAATTTTACCTTAGATAAGAACGACAGAATATCTGGCGGAGGATGTAGCACCGCCATCATCGTGATAAGCCTCCATATTAGCCTCCGTCATATTTCCATTCCCAAGCTTCTTCAAATAGAGGCAATCTTAATGAAAATAGACACTCAGTCTTTTAATTTTATGGCTATTCCTGTATACAAACACCTGAGGCTCATTTGACCTCAGTTAAAATTTATCTGAAATTTGCAGCGAGCCTACTCATTTCGGTATAATCAGCAAACACACCCTAGTCTCCCATTAAATCTTCAATAAAGTGTGTGGGCCACAGTACTGGATGAACTCGCATCCGATCATAAGCCAGTGCTCTTGTAGATAGAAGACGGCTAAATAGACGACCCTTTGAGATACAAGAGGAAAGCTAAATGGCACGTTTAATAGAGAGTTTTTAATAGAGCGATAACAAAATTAACAAAAAGAATTAACAAAAATAGCCCAAGTTAAAGAAGTATTCACCGCCGAAACCACGTTCGAGGGTTATAGCCCATACGAACTCCCGTGGGTCATTAAAGAGCTTATTCGAAAAAAAACATAGTTCAAAGAAGAGTTAGGCGCACAGGTGGCCCTAGCTCAAAAAAAGAACCGGTTGAAAAGTAACATCAGCTGCCCGATCTCATAGTTTAGGAACGAACAGTGGGAAAGATTGCAGACAATATTTTTTTGGAGATTGGCAAAATATTTCAGACAGAAGAATAAACTTACTATGGCAGCAATTCAAGGTCCCAATGGCTCAATTATGACAACTTGGGAATTTGCAGTTCAAAGAAAATCTAGCAATGACAGAGGATTACGACCAGAATGAAGAGACTGAAGAAAAATCTACTAAACTCTTAGCTACAAAGGGTCAACGAGATCGCCCCATGGAAATAGAAGAAATCAAACAACTAATAGGACGACTCCATGAGGACTTAATACGATAGTGAAAGCCAGCCTCAGACACTTAACAGACACATTAATTAAATATAACTAACGTGAGCTTCCGTACAAAAAGTTTCCAAAATCTCTGGCAAAAGCGGCCATTATTGTGGTCCCGAAACCACACAAGGATCTCCCGTTTCCTCAAAATTGAAGACCAGTTAGCCTCCTGTCCTGTTTTGAAAACTGCGACTCGAGGAAGTACTTCCCAACAACCTCATCATCCCAGAAGCAAAAAAGAAAAAACCAAATAGCAGTGTTGTCAACACTGAGGAATTTTACCACATTGTACTAGGAGATGATACCGTAAAATTTTCATATTATAAACATCAGATAATGAAAATATGTAAGAAGTGTGTCACTATCCTTAGTTTTGAAACTCTTATGAGTTGTAGCTCTGAAAATCTTTATACCCTATAACTTCCGAAGCAGTCATTATATCAATTTGGAACATAACCTTGGATAGAGGTTAACCGTAAAAAGGATCACATTTGATAAAACATGCATTTAAAACCTACACATTTCGAGAATCGAGAATCAGTCTTTCTAGCGGTTTCTATTCGCATAAGATTTTTGTGTATAAAATGATTTTTTTGTATCAAATGGGCTACTGACTTTCAATGAGGGCAGTAGATGAAGTCGTAGTTTTCGTACAGTGGAAATGATCTAACTACCAATGCGTGAAGCCGAGACGACGCTGCTGTAGCGGCATACTATTTATAGCCTCTTACTCTTTTGCAGGTGCAAAGTTCCATGTTTTTCTGACTTTCTATGATTTTTTTTTTAAACAAAATGACTCAGTTTTAATATTACAGCATTTACTAACATTGTAGATTTAAAACGGCTTTGCCAATTCAAGAAATTGAAATGAACAAATCAGTTTCCATGGACACTGACTTCCCGATCATGATATTATCCTGAAAAACACATCATACGTTTTGTCAGTTGCCTCGTCCAAAAAAGTCAAATCTCAGAGTAATAGTCTAGACCAGGGGTGGGCAAACTTAATACTGATATGATCGACATTAATTTTTTTAATTTATGCGCGATCGACTTCGAAAAATGGGTTAAATTAAAAACAAATAAAAACTTAAAGTCTTTATTGATATTAATATATTAAATATATTGTATTTACTTATGCAATGTACTTTATCAATAAATATTTTGAATTAATTTTTGATGTATATGCGTGACACTCCATTTCATCGAAAAGTATTATAGAGTTAGGCTTGTAAGCACTGATCCACAATCGAATAGATGCCATTAAGTGGTCATCAGTCAGAGAACTCCTAAGTTGCGATTCGATGTTTTTCATTTGAGAAAACGTTGCTTCACATAGATAAATGGAAGCAAAAAAATGCAAATATCCTCATTGCCCCCAATCTCAATAATGGCTATTTTTCATGGCAATAAAATCCAAAAATAATTTTCATTTGCGCGTGCTATTGTTAAAATTTCTAACTCTAGATCCGATGAATTCAATTGTAAAGTATGAGCTAGATTTGATGAAATATCCTCGTTATCGAATTCTCCAAAAGGAAATGAAATAAATTCAAAAATCAGTTGAAGGTTATATAAAATCGTCTCTCGAATTCTTGATTAAAATTTTCCAGTTCAGGACAAAACATTTCAATATTACATTCACCAGTAGGTTAGGTTAGGTTGTACCGGTTGGCACAAGGCCACACATAGACCTATTGGTCCATGTGATACCAGATAAATGGGCCAGGAGAAAAAAAATTCAGTCCAAGCGGCCATCGAAGGCCCAGGACATTTTCGCGAACTGAAGGATGTCCTTCAGCTTTTGCATTTTATATTCACCAGTAAGTTTAATATGTTTTTCTAAATATGGAAAATATTTAAAAATTTTGCCTATTTAATTTTGCTTAGAAAACATTACCGAACTCAACAAGTCAACAATATTTTCCTTTTCCTTGTAATTGTAAATTAAACGATCTGTAACGGCTCATAAAACCCATGAGAAATGCTCATTTTTTCCCAATGTGTCCAAAAATGCTATAATTTCAGGCAAAATATTTAGAAATCTTTGCAAAAAGCTTCCTCAACTGAGCCATCTAAAGCTTAGTACTGTTTTCGATTTCACGTAAAATATTCATGCAAATTTTCACGTGAAATTTATTTCGGGGAAAATTCAGCTTGAAAATAAACAATAGTTGTGCTCACTTTTAAGCGTGAAAAATTGCTTGGAAGATGCTTTCGCTTTGAAAATGCAGATGGCTTTGGCACATGTCTCCAATCATTTCACGTCAATTTAGTATGTGCAGTTCATTCTTTAGGCTAGTACTGAGTTAATCGTCAAGCTAAATTTTGACATGTCTCCATTATCTGGTCATTCTTTCGAGCGAAAATTTTGAAAATGGAAAAACGTGTCATTTCTGACGGATAAAATGTCAAGAATTTCAATTTTCGATCGATTTTGTTATTGAAAAGACATTTACACAATTCAATTTTCAAATTTAAACACCAAATGTCACTTTTTAACTCGAAAGAATGAGCTGCACAAACTAAATTTAATTTATAATTTAAAATTTTATTTTATCTAAAATTGAGATTAACCTTTGTTAAGCTGTGTGCGACAATTTACTACCTCGGTAGCACACTGAAAGAAAAATCTTGGTAAAATCAACAATTTTCCTTAGTTGTTTTTGCGTCAACTACGGGCTATAGTTAAAACAACCATAAAAAAATAGTTGATTACTTTTATGCACCATCACGCGTGGTTGATAAACAACTTCCGTGGTGCAAAAAAAATAAGCAACCACAAACAATGGTATTCCAACAATATACATAGTATGCAGTGTGGAATTATGTTTGTTGAATTTTACATTTGTATGGTAACGTGCACAATGGCTGCGGCCGAATTTGCCGCTGCGGCAGAATTTGCCAAATTTCTAATTTTGCCGCACCGCTAGCGGCGATACCAACCGTAGGTTGGCATCACGACTAGGTTGAATTAACTCTGTTTGAATTAGGTTGAATGGTGTAATAGACAAGCGATGGCTGATGTGTATTGTGACAAGCCAAACTAATCCTCGTACAAAAAGATTTAGCAATACAAAAGACAAAAAAAATGAATGTATTGCCGCAGCCCACTGCGTTTGCCACATGCCACAGAGGAAGACACTGTCATGTGATTAACTTATGAAGCGTCATGCAACGTAATATAAAGGCTTCACAGCATAACATGAATATGAATTATATCGAACAGCAAACCGAACACGATTTTGCCATATAGTATATGAAACTTCTATGATAGAATAGGAGTATGAGTATGAGGAGTATGGAAAATCAACAGTTTTCCTTAGTTGTTTTTGCATCAACTAGGGCTATAGTTAAAACAACCATAAGAAAATTGTTGATTACTTTTATGCACCATGACGCGTGGTTGATAAACAATTTCATTCGGAGCATGAAAAACGTCCAAATGTTGAAACCATTCTACTTTGCGTAGAATAATTCCAAAGACGTTGCTCACTGAATTTCGTTTGTTGAAATCAACTAATGTGAAGTAGTTTAAGTACCATAAAAACTGTTGATAATTCGAAACGTTGAAGTTTTGAGTGAATTGATGAATATTTTTCTATTTATCAACTAATTTTCGTGGTTATGAAACAATTAAAACAGTTGATTTCATGAACGTTGCGATATTTTTTGTACAACCAGAGCCAACTACTTTTATATCGTTAAATTAACTATATTAACATAATAAAAATAACTATTTTCCGTAGTTCGTTTAACGATTTTGAATGAATCGTTGCAATGCTATTAAAAATAGTTGAACCAACCAAGAGTTTTTCTTTCAGTGCAGGAATACGAATGCAAATGCAGGCAAGGTGTATAGCGGGAAGCAAAAATATAAAGTGTGTACTTTAGAACAGAGAGATTTAAGGAAATGAAACAACCGTATACGTAAACGAGATTTAGAGAAGCAGTTTTACTACAATGATACAAATCTATCAATTGAACAAATCGAGAGCATAGCTATCTCGGATTTTCCCTTTGGCTTCTCCGCCACCAAGGCTCTGCGAGCTTTTGTGTGAACTGAAACTGCGTGAACTGTCCGATTGGATCTAGTAGGATAAGGCTCATTCCAAAATGTA
This sequence comes from Nemotelus pantherinus, assembly GCA_963978885.1. Classification (NCBI taxonomy): domain Eukaryota; kingdom Metazoa; phylum Arthropoda; class Insecta; order Diptera; family Stratiomyidae; genus Nemotelus; species Nemotelus pantherinus. The sequence continues at coordinate 31,563,800 of OZ022265.1, read as the reverse complement.
CTGAATAAATCGTCTACTAAATTTTTAGTTCACATTTTAAATTAACCTAGTAAATTATTTAAAATGTCTGTGATCGACTGTCGAACTGTTTGCGATCGACCGGTCGATCGCGATCGACCGTTTGCCCACCCCTGGTCTAGACTTTAGACTGTTATATCATCGCAAATAACTAACCAACGAAGTTTTCCAGTTTCCGAAGGACATTCAACTAGGTATCTCGGTTTCTACTCAGCTCTGAAATTTTGCAGTTTTCTTTTAGCCATAGTATCCTCATTGTTTTTATTAGTTTATTAAAATAAATAAAATAAAATAAAACAAATAAAATATTTTTATTGTCTTATTTTTCATACGAGTTTTATTTTTAGTTTGGGTCCTGAAGCTGATATTTTAATTTTAATAGTATACGTAGCATAAGTTCTCCCACTTATCTTCAGTGAGATTCCAAAATGAAATATTTTGAATTTTTAGCTTTTAGCTTATATTGTAACTTTGATACTTGGCACGTTTTTGAAATGAGACCTGGATAAATGAAAATTATATAAAAGTAATCCCACGACAATCCTTGTTGGGTGTAGGGGTTAAAGCTGGTAAGGAGCATCATTCAAAAATTTAAAATCAATATGAATACGAGTGTAGAGTGATTAGTTCCACAATGAGGTATCTATTCAGAGCTAGGTGAACTCAAAGCTCGGTCCGCGGTCCCTAGTACCAATCTGGATTCGAACCAGGGACCCCACACACTAAAAGCCAGTGCTCTGCTTACTATACTGCACGAGCTCCTAATTATATACAACCAGGTGTCGTATTGATTGATTACCAAAACGCTCAGCCTTTTGACCCAAAATTAATATTCAGTTATCTTCTTCTTTTCGATTTTTCAGGTTGATTTCGGAGAAGTTTTCATTCCGCCTGGCCTAGATGTCCCGAAACCGAGAGTTCTACCGGAATTCAAAAGACTGGCACATGGATTACGATCGAGCAACATAAGTGTATTAGATGCAAAAACCTTTTACATACCAAATCTCCACTATGACGGAGCTGGACCAGATGCATACTTTTGGGTTGGAAACGGATCAGAACCGAATGTTTTAGGAGTCAAGGTGAGTTTACTATAATGCTTACAAATAGAATAGAAAATGAATTAGGACGAAAAGAAAATGATTTTTTTCCATAGAGTCAATAAGAAATTTTTTAGAACATATACCATATACTTTTTACTTTTACTTTTATAAAATCATAAAGTTACATAACAATCATTGCATCATGATACTTTATAGCTGATATACTGTAATTAAGTTTATCTATTGTAAACGTTGAATTTTATGAAATACGAATAAAGCTACACCATTGGAAAAGCATCGCATCTCACGCATGTGTGATAATACAATATTCCAAAGATTGTAGTCACCCTGATTCTTTAATGAACTGCGGGATCTTCTTCTGGTTTAAGCTACTTCGATTAGGCTTGCCATGAAGTTTGAGCCAATGGATGTCTTCTTTTTTTGCAAGGGCCATGCACAAAAGTGAAGAACTGTCTTCTCTTGTTCCTCGTGTCTACTGCTCCGGCTGAAGTTGTAATAAGGCAACTATATGGCTACCCAACACACAATGTTCGGTTAAAACAACCACCGCTTTGCGGAGGGACCCACTTCATAGTTCGAAATCAATTTTGCTTTACATCATCTCTATTTTATTATATTATACCTTTTTCACTTTGAAAATCATTTTTTGAAAATGGCTTGGTAAAAAAATTGTTTTTTTTTGTATGTAAGTGTTACTAGTCTGTTTTAAACAAATTTATAAATAGCGATATCATCTGAATACGCTATCACTTGACACCCAGCTTGTTCTAGCTTCCTTAGAAGCGCATTAAAAATTAAATCTCAAAGCAAGGGAAACACGCTTGAGAGTGCCCGCATTTAGCACTCGGTTGATAAGTAAGCTGACCCGACACGAGTATAATACGCAGATTTTGAGTAGCTAATTTATAAACTCTACTAATGCCGGATTGATATCTAGGTTTCGAAGAGCATTCATAATCTCCTTTGGACGCAATTGTTGAGCGCACCCTCGATGTTCATAAATATAGCTAGCAGATACATATATCTTGTAAGCTAAAGATGCACTGGATCTTTAATGTTCCACAACCCTCTCTAAAGTCTTCAGTACAAAGGAGCTTAGACAAATTGGCTTATAGTTCTTTGGTTCAGCGTGCGATGCTTTTCCCACTTTAAAGTTGGTACTGTGTTAATCGTGAAGCTAAATTTTGACAATCTGGTCATTTTTTTGAGTGAAAGTTTTGACAATGGAGAAAAGCGGAGACACTGTCATTTCTGACGAATAAAATGTCAAGAATTTCAATTTTTGATCGATTTTGCTACTGAAAAGACATTTGCCAGCTGATAGAAATGTGTGAAAGCCTTGAGCAGGCATTGGATATGCTCATGAGCCAAGGCATAGCGCCCTCTCATGTTCACTGAAAATCAACTGAGATGAAACAATCCGGGCCTGGTAACATAAATGTGTCAAAAAAATGATCGGGCCATCTTATGTATGCGTTAGAAATGATAAGAATCGAACTGGCATCACTGTGTGATTCTAACGGCAAAGCTAGAGATCTTTCCTGACTACCACGAAAGTGAGTGTCCACGGGGACACTAAACATCTCACAGCTACTTTGAGTCCAGCTTCCATCGGACCTTTATAAGCAACTCAGAGCAACAGGATTTATGTTTGGAAAAATCCGGACGTGACTGGCTTTACTGGCAGCTGAGCAAATATATTTCGATGAAGCTCTTTTCGTCTTACGCACGGCATTTTCGAAAAACCTTGCTTTAAAGTTTTAGTTTGACTAATTGTTGACCTGTTTTGCAGGATTAAGCTGCGTTCTTCATTCACTTCAAAGAGTTGCAATGTCACTACTCCACCACTAGCGCTTCAATTCCCTTAAGGATCTAGTTGAGTTACTGGACTCCACAGCGGTATTATTGAATATAGCAATTAGAGAATACATTGCCTAATTCAGATCTTCTTGATTGGCGATCGCCGGAACATGGTCCAGCTCAGTGTAGAAGTAATCGAAATTCCTTCCACAGCAGAAAAGCGCTGTTTAAGGAGCTTCTTTATGTTGGAATCCTCTTACTGTAAAAGTCACGTACATGTGGTCTGACATCACCTATTCCGGCAAAATTATTCATCTCGTGGCGGGGTGTACAGAGTGTGATCTAGAATCTCACTTTTGCTGGATGTCCTAACGGCAGCTTCATTGGCAAGATTACTAGACAGGCTGACCTTATACAATGCGTCTGTTTGCTAACTGAGCTGATTGATATGAAGTTGATTAATAAGCTGATTAATTTTTACCTTGTTCGTGTGACAACGAGTAAAACGGTGATATGAAAGGAGACCTCACATTGGCTTTCCTTATTTTTGCCAGTTTTTACCCGAAATCTGTTCCTTTAGTTTTCTGGCTTTCGGCCAATTTTTTCCCACCATAGAAGTAAGCTTTTACCCAAAAAGTTTTGACTCGAGAAGTTGGGGAACAGACCTAATGATTAGTCTCTATAATTTGTGCATTATATACATTTCCGTATGCTCCTATTGTTAACGAGATCTGTTATGTATTTGCGGCTGCTATCAACTCACTAATATGATGGTCGCAAGCCTTCATTGTAATCCATGCACCACGAAGCGATCTAGAATGGCATCGGCTTCGCACCGACCACAATAGTAACATTGTCCTTGATATTTGACGTTTGAAAGGACAAAGACATTTAAGAACTTTTAGATGAGTATGCAGGCTCTTCGTTTATCAAAAGTTTCAGGAGACACTCAGGTTATATCCTTCAATGTGCAATCCACAGATTTGGTCCTTAACGACCCATGGTTCTTGGATTAGCACTATCTTCAAAGAGTATTGACACAGATGAGAGAGAAGAACAATCAATGCTACTTTGGAATGATGAAGGAAATGTGAAGGATTTTCACATTTATCTATTACGGTGTTGCCCAGATCCTCGTTGGATCCGATGACCATCAGGATTTGTCAATCTGTTCTGGATCCGGATCTGCGAGACGGAGTTGGCCGTCGTCATCTTTATGAGTCTTACTAATTTGGCCTTTTTACGCCTCGGTCGATGCTGTCATATGTTTAAATTCGATAAAGATTTGGTATACGTCGAAGTTGTATTCCCAGCACTTTTGTAAAATTAACTTGACCGTGAAGAGCTGGTCGATTGTGGAGCAACCAGATCTGAAACCGCATTGATACTCCCCAATGATTTCTTCCGCGAACGGTTTAATTCTAATCTCCTAGATTTTTGCCAGAATTTTGTAGGTCGTACAAACTAAGGATGGCTCTGTAATTTTCACGCCGCAGTTTATCTCCCTCTTTATGTATGGGACAAATGATGCTTCTGTGCCAATTGTCTGGGATCATCTCAGTCTCCCATATTCGCAGCAGTAGTTGATGAAGCGCACTTAATAATCCGGCCCCACCAGACTTCAGTAACTAAGCTGGTCAGCGCCCGGCGCTTTGTTCCTTTTCAGGGATCGCAAGGCGAGAGCAACTTCTTCTACTATCGGGGGTTGTGTGGATGGGAGCTGATAATCACGGAGCTCAGCTTGTGCTGCCAGGATGTTTGATGGTGAATTCAGAAGCTCTTCGAAGTAGGACGCCTAGCGTTTGTTAATACTTTCAGTGTCACTGATAATACTTCCATCTTTATTCTTACAAAGGCTAGTCCTGGGTTGGCTGCTCGTCAAAGTATTTCCGTTTCTTACGCCTAATTATTCTATTGGATATTCGCCGTAGCTCGTCATATTTTTCCATTTTGGCTCTGGTTGCACGTTGGATCAAATGTCGGTAGGCCTCATTTTTTGTGTCAAGTGAGTTTCTGCATTCTTTGTCAAACCATTCATTTCGCACTCGTCGGGCTTTGTATGCCACGACATTTTCTGCAACATCCTTGATTGTATTTTTGAGTTCTTCCCAGATCCCGTGGACATCTGCGATGCTGGAGTCACGCAACATTAGTGAGATATTTTCCTCAAGCGCGGTCGTATATGCCTGCGCCGTATCATCGTTCAGCAGATTCTCAACCGCGAAGATTGGACTGACGAAATTCTGCACCAGTACGTTGTTTTCACCAGGGGATGATCGAAGTCACAGTTAGCTCCGCGGTGCGATCGAACATGACTTGACGCCAAGCTCACTTTTTTAAAATGAGGTCCAGCCTTACTCTTATTGTGAAGATCACATCAAACAGTGCACTTTTGTGAATGTAATTGAAATGCATTAATCTCTTTTAGATTCATCTCACTCCAAAAAGGGAGCAATTAAGCTTGTCCGCAGATTTATTTAACCATAAGTAGGCATAAATTACTTGATTTTTTGGTAAAATACCATAATTGTAACTAAATAAATAATATACAAAAATTTAACTTCATTTAAATTGATCAACCATTGTGAGACTTTATTGCACACTAATCACTTAATATCGTTTTTCAACTTTATTTGTTTTCAGGTACCAAATGAATTAGGATCACTTGAGCCACTTCGTGGCTATCAGGGCGAAGATATTGAAATTCAACTTCCCGGAAATCTAACCGTTTACGATATTCAATGGCTGGCTGTCTGGTGTGTCGAATATCGTCATAATTTCGGACATGTAATCATTCCTAATGATTTAGATGTTCCACCGGCTTTAGGACAAACAAAGATCACGGTAATATGTCATTTTATAAAACTTTTCAAATTTTTGCCCTTTGCGTCAATTGGAAATTTATATTGCTTGTCTGTAACATACATATAAATAAACACTATCTTAAGTTAGCCGCCTTTCTTGGGATAACGCTAATTGCGTCTGTTTTATAATTTTTTATGAATGTAAGTTAACATAATGTAGAAGCTTCAATGATTTATGTATATCGATTGAGAGTGCTCTCGCTTTAAGCATTTCCATGTTATGGAAAATGTGTTTTGGTTCTTTCTGCCTATATTTATGTTTATTTACCCCACTTATGCCTATTTATATACAAAGGCAGAAGGAAATTCGAGAATCATGTTCCTGTTCTGAAAAACAATGCACTAAATGTCCCCCGTAGAACAACTACTTGGTAGTTCCTACAAAGCCAAATGTCTCTTTTGCTATACCGTATCCTTTATGTCTAGGTATAAACCACGCTGTAATGCGATTTTCGCGAAACCGATGTTTACCTCTCAAAACCTCTTAAAGCTGGTCACCCTAAGACAATTGCTAAGATTGCTTATGAAATTATTAACATAGATTAGTTTCATCATTAGTTCATAAAAAAGTATACTCCTTTTTTATTCTATGATTTCCTTTCACTTTAATTATTTTCATAAGTTTTCCATGCAAACATATTTGTCTGTTAATTTGTATTGCACCTGTCATTTCTACATTATTAATAATACTCATCTCTCGCATATTCTTTTTCTTCTTTAAAGCCGCCATGGTGGTATAATCCTGTAAGTATTTTACTACTCACAATTGTACTCGTGTATATGTATTGAATCGTATTAATTGCATTTCGTGTTTATTTTTCATGTTTTCCTGTCTTCTCTTCTGCGTGCAATAAGTAGAAATTTACTTTCCGTTGCGGTCTTTTAAGTGGAAAACTTATTTTCAATTTAGTTTATGTTTATTTGTCTAAATGTTATGGGATACATTAAGCTCCAGTATCCTTACCCTTTTCTCCTTTAATTAAACGAACATTAAAGGAAAATATCTCTCAACTTTGGGTTTCTATCATAGTACATAGCTCTTTGCACCTCAGCGATGAGAATAACTCATCATCTTATTTCGTGCAACAGCAACAAATGAAAATCATCTCGCAGTGCAAAGGGTTAATTATTTTGTCCGTCCTTGTGATATAACCCCCTAATAATACTTTCAACATTTTATCTTGTAGACAACAACAACACCACGTCCCAAATCAAATAATTGTCGAGAACTGCTTAGCGGTCGACTACAGGTCAAATGGGAGATTCAGGGCGAGTATCTATTCGTTGAACTCATTGGAAGGATCAAAGAAGATCAGTATATGGCATTCGGCTTGTCAGGAGCACAGGGACGACCGGCCATGATTGGAGCTGACGTGGTCGTTGCTTTCTATGATACCACAAAACGAATTTTCATGGCTGAAGACTACTACATTTCGCATCTGGCTCAGTGTGATGGAAAACAAGGAGTATGCCCGGATGAAAGGATTGGTGGAAGAAATGATATTATTGTGTGTAAGTATAATTACATTGATATTTTTTATCTGAGGTCATGCTGATTCTTTTTAACTCTTTTAGTGAGCGGTGATCGAAAGAATGGAGTGACGACAATAAAATATAAAAGACTTTTGCAAACGAATGAACCTATTAATGATCTTGCAATCCCAAACAATAGAGATGTATCAGTTATCGCATCAATCGGACCATTGAATTCCAGGAAAGAGGCTAATGCCCATTCGCATTCGGATGTGAATGCCGATGATATTAGGATAGAGTTCAACTCGAAGGTATTTTTCTGCTCATAACTTAACGTATATCACTTTTACAATCTTTTTAAAGATAAAAGATAGGGTCGTAATTCAATGCTTTAAATTATCAAAGTCAATTGGAATTCGAGAAAGGAACATATTCAACCCGTTTAGGCTTTTGTATTGCTGAAAATCTAGTCATTTATCATCCAACGGTCTGAATCTAGCCACGTATATTCTGTCTTTGCGAGTTCTTTTACGCATGATCATGTCGAAATATGCACTTTGTATTTCTCATGACCTCATGTAAATCAGGGTCTGGTTCCTTTATTAATCTGTAAAAATTACCTTATACCATTCCTCTTGCCACTGGCACTATCATGCTGCTTGATGTCTTTCTGTTAAACGTAGTCTTTATTTAGTCTTTGGAACGTTGCGCCTTGATTTAGGATCCGCCTTACATGATCCGCCCTCCGCTCTGTCATCGCATACAGCACGACAACGGAAGAAATTGCACCATGTGTTGCGACTAGGCTAGAGTGCATTCTTTCTCTCTTTGCATGCAAATAACTCACGAAGGATAATCTCGATTACCAAATTATCGCCTCATTCCGGATTACACTATCTTCTGGCTTTACAAATTCCGCCGGAATAATTTTTTGTGTCTTAGTTAAGAAGTTTATTCCGAGATTTCGTAGGATCACATGCTTTAACGCATCGCAGAACTTCCGCAATTTATAAATCGTGGTCTGAGAACTAAACCGAACTCGTTGAATATCTCCTCTACTCTTTCTTCCGACCATATAATCTGCTTAGCCGAATATTGGCTGATTGGATAGCGAGCTTTCCCTGTTCACACAGTTTTTCGTTGTGATCGTTCTCGAACTGCATTAGAAAAAAAGCGGTAGCGAGGTCGTGTTACTTACTGCTCATCAAGTTCTTTAAGAAACACTCTACAGGATTTTCTCCTCCTCTTTTCCTATTGAATGCATTGTGCCCTTACTTCTTCCAAAATCCCATTGTCTTCTGGATATATGTTCCTTGTAATTCTTCAATTGCAGTCTATGGTAAATTTTATTCAACTACTTCAACAATAGCTTCCCCTTTGCTTCGGGTTTCCACTTGGAATCATAACTTTAAAACTTTTCTTCTCTAATCCCATCCAAAAACTTTTCTTTGATTATCTCATCTTGCCTTTTATTGTGTTCTATCTGTCTCACTTCAACTCTGTTCGCAATATAAACACAATAAAATACTAGACTTCATCCTATCTCATTTTTCCTCTCACAATATAACTGTTTACACGGCTTCTGTTCTCTATGTCCAAGCTTCCTTGTATTATCCTCCTCTTTAATTCCTCAATTCTCAATTTTCGTTAATTTCCGGACCAGTAGAGCTCCATGTCAAGCCGTACGCTTTAACTATCCTAAAGCAGATTTGAAAACAACTCGGTGAACTGGTACTCTTTTCCCTGCGGCCTCGATTTCGGTTCACTTGTCCTCGTATTTCACAACTTCCTTCCCAACTTAATCCCCCGCTCCACTTCTTTTAGTCGTCCTCGGAAACCCAATTACGCTCCTTGGTTTCGATGTGATGTGGCGTTCGCCTTCGGGGCAAAAGGTGTAGCTCGCGCTAGATTTAAGATTACAGATACGGATGATGACTTTCGTGAATTCTCGAGGCTTTGTTCTGGTGTCAAAATTGCCATTAAATGAAGCTATGCGAGATTGCTTTGCAAGTGTCGAGTCCTCTACCTGATCTTGTGTACAAAAAAACCCTTCCAATCTCATGGTAATTTCCTGAAATATTACCATCTTTCCCCCATCTCATGTTCCTTAGTAATGCCACTGCTTCGAGTCGACAGAATATTTGTGTCCTCTTTATAAAATGCTTTTCTTCTTTCTGCTTCCAACGTAATCCGACCTTGCAATATGTAGTTTCCCATATTATTTCGTCTTCGCTCTATTTCATTCACACGAATCTTCTGGTCATTGAATCTTTACTCGAGTGTCTCCATGTTAAAGTCCGTTGTGGTTCTGATGGTATCTTGAACCCGTTGATCAAGTCAGTAGATATAAAATGTCAGTTTTGGCGCAGGACAATGAGGAGGAGGAGGAGGACGATGACGTCACTAATAAGGGTGTATTCCTCAAAAGCAGGGTTACGAGGTCAACGAGCAAGATGACGTCACTGATCAGGGGAGTGTTCCCCAAGTTCACTGATAAGGAGGTATTCTCCGCGCATGACGTAAACGACCATCTTTGAACTGATAAACAGCTCAACAGTGCTGTTTATCAGCTCAACAGGGCTGTTTATAAGCTCAAATGGGTTGTTTATCAAGTCAACTGGGCTGTTTATCAGTTCAAAGATGATCGTTTACGTTATGCGCGGGAATACCTTCTTATCAGTGACCTTGGGGAACACTCCCCTTATCAGTGACGTGTGCTTTTGGGGAATACAACCTTATCGGTGACGTCATCGTCCTCCTCCTCATTGTCTTGCGCCAGAACTGGCATTCTATATATACTCAAGTCACCTCCTCCTCATTGTCCTGCGCCAGAACTGGCATTCTATATCTACTCAAGTCACTTGCATCGTCCTTGTTTGTTCCTTTGTATATTATATTTAACCTCACATTCTCCTCTGGCTCCTTCCTGTCTAGCTGGAAATTTGCTTATATTTCACACATCCACAAGTCCGATGATCCATACTACATTTTCAACTATAGTCCCATTTTCCACCTTCATTGCTTTGACAAAACTCTCAAAAGTGTTGCTCACAAAAAGCTGCTTCCTACTCTCAGTCCTCCCTTTGCTCCTGAGCAACATGGTTTCATCAAAAGTAGATCTCCCACCTCTAATTGTATAACCTTCACTAAATTGATTGCTTCTGATTTAGATCAAGAGGATCTATACACGAATTTTTCTAAAGCTTTTGATTGTGTTGACTATAGAATTCTACTTGTAAAGCTTGGACGTTAAGACGTGTTTCGCTTTGTTTTGCCTTGGTTTATATGGTCTTACTTGTGTTTTTAGTATACACTCCACCATCGCTTCCCCTTTTTTTCTACGTTCCGAAGTTCCTCAGGGCTCAGGTCTTTATCCATTATTACTTCTAATTTTTATCAATCATCCTCCTTTCTTTATTCGTTCTCCCTATCTTTTGTTTGTTGATGACTTCAAGGTGTTCAAAGTAATTGAATCCTACTATACGAATGAGTGCTCTGAAAACTCCCTTACTCTGAATATATATATAAATGTTATCAAATGTCTAATAAATATAAAATGACTCCCTTAACCTATGCAATTCTCTCTATGGATCTTCTCTTGCCGCTGCTAACAATTTTAAAGACGTTGGCTTGTTTTTTTTTTTTATCAAAAAAGCCTCTTGTTTTGTCCTTAAATGTTCCACTTCCTATGCTAGTGTATCTACCTCTTTTAATTTGTTTTTTCCATTTGTTCGTAGCATCCAAGAATATTGTTGTCAAGTCAGAGTCTTTTCAAGTCGTCCTTGTCCTACATTCTCTCAATTTAAATCAAAAATAAAATGTTTAATTCTTAAAGTTTCTTATCATGCTTGATTATTGAGATTCGGAGGTGCATATACAGGAGGCGATAAAATATCGAGGAATCCACCTAGATAGGAAACTCACCTGTGACAGTCATCTAAGCAAAATGCAAATGAATGCCACTAAGGCACTGCGGGCGATAAAACAAATGATTGGACGCAATCGGGGACTATCTCCAAGGTGGATACTCTGGGCACGCAAACAAATGGTGAGACCTATCATTCTATATGGATTAGCAGTATGGCGGAAAAAAGCCAAGCAGAAAATTGGTAGAGACAGGTTCAACAAGTTTCAAACGATACCTTGCCTGCTGGTTACAGGAACAATGAGCTCCACCACAACGGGAGCAATGGAGACCCTTCCAAACCTAAAACACTTCACCTCAAAATCCAAAAGAAAGCTGCAAAACAGGCGAAAAGCTTACAACAAGCCTGCAGGTACAAACCAAGATACTTAAAAGGCCATCTCAGTATCCTGGAGGATATGAGGTCCATAATGGAATTGCTCAAATTCAGCAATCAAATAAAGACTAGGGTCACCTTCCAGAAAAGGTTTAGGATCCCAATACTACCAAGAAACCCATAGGAGAATAGTCTAACTTCCTCGCAGAAAGGGGCGCAAAGGTGGTATACGTACGGCTCGAAGATGCATTGTAGAGGGGGAGGCGGGATTGTAGGACCCAGCTGCGAAATGCGCATCTCCCTCCCTGAAGAAGTTGCTACCTATCAAGCATAATTATCTTCTATACTTAAGGTCACGCATAAAGGCCCTATGTGGAGCTTTTGTAGGCCATGTTCTTTTAAAAAAAGTCCTCTCACAAAATAGACAAAGAACGAGACGACTGCTGTAGATACTGCCGAGAAGTGGCAATGTAGAATATCTTCTCGCACACTGTTCAGCACTACCAAAAAGAAGATTAGAGGTGTTTGGCTCTGCTCTTCATTCCATCTGGGACATTAGAAAAGTTCCATTTGGGAGATCTATTCAAGCTCTTAAGGAATCTGAATATCCTTTAGGACATAACGCTGAGGAGGCACAATAGACCCAAGAGGTTGCAGGGCTAGAGGCCATCCAGACCCGCTCCATGTATTAAGTCATTCATTCATTCAAGTATCGTATTGACGAGGATAATTTTGTGCTATAGTTTTACTTTTCAATTTCAAAAGGACTAGTTTTGACCTCTTAGCTCTCGATCTCAACTCTATTGATTGGTTTGGCTTGTTTCGTGGTCTTGATATTGACATTACAGATAAGAAATTATATTCTGTTCTCCTTGAGTTAATCACTGTTCATACTCCAATCCTCCGCTTGCATAAGCGTAATGATGCTCCTTGGTTCACTGAGAGTGTTAAACGCGCCCTGGATATTAAAAATGCAGCACGTTGTAAATTTTTGAGCTCTCATTCCGACCAGGACTACGCTGATTTTTCTCGTCTTCGAGCTGCTGCCAAGAATCAAATAAGGCTTGCCATGCGCAACTATCTATCGCATATTGAATCTTCTTTGCTTTCGAATGACCCCAAAAACTTCTGGTCATTCCTTCGCTCCTTAAAATCTTCCTCTACAATGCCTGACTCCCTTACATTTAATAGTATCACTGCTGCTCTTCCTCAGAATGTTTATGATCTCTTCGCAATGTTTTTCTCTTTTGTATACTCTGATTCAATGATTTCCTCTTCTTATAGCGTCCCTTTTAATGTCCCTCCTTGTCTCTCATCACTCTTGACTAATTTTTTTGAAGTTGAATCCCTTATATGTTCTCTTGATTCTAGTTACTCTCCTGGACCTGATGGCCTTCCTAATTTTTTTGTGAAAAATCTTGCTTCTTCTTTATGTGTCCCCCTATCAATTTTATTCAATTTAAATCTTTGCTCTGGTAAATTTCCTTCCTCCTGGAAGCTGGCAAGCATTTTCCCTATTTTCAAATCTGGTGAACATAATGTTGCCTCAAATTATCGTCCTATTTCTATCCTTCCCTGTTTCTAAAAAATCATTGAACGTAAGTATACTTTCGCACCTCAGCAACATGGTTTTATTAAAGGTCGGTCCACATCAACTAATCTCATTGAATTTACTCATGCTGTGTCCTCGGCGTTAGATCGGAATTCTCAAGTTGATGCTATATATACAGATTTTTCTAAGGCATTTGACTCTGTCAATTTCGATCTTCTGCTACTCAAATTAAACCACTATGGCATCTGTGAACCTTTACTTTCTTGGATATCTTCGTTTTTGACTAGCCGTACTTGTTTTGTCTCCCTTCTCTGGCGTTGCGTCCTCACCATTTTCGCCCTCTTCTGGTGTACCTCAAGGTTCTATATTAGGACCGCTATCATTCAACCTCTTCATCAATTATCTTCCTATTGTTCTACTGTCATCTTGTTTGCTCTATGCAGATGACTTAAAATTATTTCGAGTAATCAATAGCTCAGATGATAATCTACTTCTTCAGGATGATCTGAACTCTCTTACTGATTGGTGTCATTCTAACTGCCTACCGTTAAATGTTTCAAAGTGTTTTGGCATGTCTTATTCTCTGAAGTCCCAGACTAATACCTTTCTTTACTTACTATGTGAATCCGTCCTTGTCTCTGTGGATTATTTTACTGATCTGGGAGTACCTTTGATCGTAAACTTAAATTTGATATCCATGTTCGTAACATTACTAATAGTGCCTCGCAGATTGCTGGCCTTGCTATACGTTCCTGTCACAATTCTTTTAGTATTTTTATTTGTGTTAAGATATTTGCTACCCTTATTGGTTCCAAACTTGAATACTGTACTCAAGTTTGTTCTGCTCGTTTTGCATATCTTTCCGATGCCATTGAATCTGCTCAACGGAGGTTCAGTCGCACCCTACTCTTTAAATATAATCTTCCCTACATGCCTTATGATGAACGCTTATCGCTTCTTAATCTCCCTCTCCTCGCAAAGCGCAGAGTTTACCTTGATGAATGCTTTCTTTTCAAAATTTGACGTGGCCATCTGAACTCACCGATTGTATCTTTGATTAATGAACGGCAGTGTGAGAGGCAAATTAGGTCCTCCGTTGTCTTTGATGTGCCATTTGCCCGTAATGAAACTTACTTTCATTCTCCTGTTTTGCGCCTATTACGTACCCATAATGGCCTCCAACTTGGTCCTCTTCCACACTCTATTGCCACCTTTAAAAGAAGTGGTCGCAACACAATATTTGCTGATGTTTAATTTTATTTATCTTTTTTGTCATTCGTTTCTTGTTTTTTATATCTTAATTTTCTCAATTTTTTAGTACTAAGCTATTCTATTTGTAATTGGGCTTTTTGCCTGTAAATGGATTACTTAAATAAATAAATGATAAATAAATAAATGATAAATGAGGTTTTAGCTGCTTAGCTCCTTAACCAATCTTTGCTTCTCTCATGATGGAGGAAAATTTATTTCGAACTATAATAGTACGCCACTTTCGCTATATTTAAATACAAACTGTTTATTTTAACATACCATTTTCTAATTTGAAAAACCACTTTTTTAAGAATGACCATTCCTGCGCCTCATCTCTATACGACGCAAAGGATAAAGACGATCCTGAGCCATGGCCAACAAGAATCTTAGCCGGAACAACGCAAATCTCAGCACGTATTGGCCCCACTGGCGGAAAACGTGGCTACACCCCTCTAACTGGACATCCATCATGGGGTATTGCCTGGTACTTAAATGACCTCTTGATACCAGAGTTGTACGTTGAAAGAGGTGAAACGTACACTTTCACTGTTGAAGGAGGCAATGATCCAGCGCAGCCAGCTAGGTAAGTCGTTGATTAGAAAAATCTCCAATTTAACTTCTCATATAAAAGTATCCAGAATATTAAATTGAAATTTAATTTCATTTAAAAGTACCAAAACTGAATAGAGTTTATATTTCAGATATCATCCATTCTATATAACTGACTCGCCTGAAGGAGGATTCGGACAAAAATCAGCAGAAGCCCAGAGACAACAGACAGTTTATGCTGGAGTTGATTACGATTCAAGTGGTTATCCTTTCCCAACCGCAGGTGCGATACTTTAATCGCTGTTTTACTATAATAAGATTCTCTAATATATATGTTTTTACATTTCAGCTGGAAGATATTGTGAGTGGGTACACAAGGGTATCGATAAATCAGCCGTTTCTGAAACATTTGAGGATTATATGAAAACAGTTGAGCTTGACTGTGAGGTTGGAGAGCCAGCCATTCTGA
Organism: Nemotelus pantherinus; assembly: GCA_963978885.1. Classification (NCBI taxonomy): domain Eukaryota; kingdom Metazoa; phylum Arthropoda; class Insecta; order Diptera; family Stratiomyidae; genus Nemotelus; species Nemotelus pantherinus. Next base: position 31,548,519 of record OZ022265.1, on the reverse strand, counting down.
ACTGGACTGTTCCGGATAATGCACCAAACTTATTGTATTATCAGGTTAGTGCAAGCAATGTTGTGTGAAGCAGGAGACTAACATTTTCTCGGATTTTATTATTATTATCTATTTCAGTGCTACACACATAATAATTTAGGATGGAAAATCAATGTTGTTGATCGTGGTCAATCGTTCCCCTTCAACAGTACAAGTACGGCAGCATCACCATTACAAACGGCACCCAAATCATTGCATCTCATCACATTTTCAACACTCTTCACAATGATTGTGCTAAGAGCGATAATATTCAACCAAAAGATTGCCTGATAGTTGTAAATGAGTAAACTATTAGATATGTAAACAATAAATGAAATTGTAGATTTTTCTTACCACACTTTTCCTATACTATACTTAACTATTGTTATAAAACATTTAAAACTCATCTTTTCCATCACAGTAAATGTAAAGTACGTTTGAATTGAAGTTCAATTAGCTAATTATTAATGAAAAAATAATTTTATACGAAATCGAACAAGATGTTTTATCAATCGTATCTTCAAACAGTGTTGAAACGAGTTTTGAACTCAACCAACCTTATAAGAAACGAGCGCTAGATAATTATCTCAGTTGATAATTAAATGTTCGATTAATATTCATGCATATCTGCTATTGACTGTGAAGTAAAATATGCTTCACATATCCAGATATCGACGAAAAAAACACATCAAATTAAATTGCAACCAGGCTATATCGCATCAAAACATATCGTTGTGAGAGTGTTGGAACTGAGTATGTGGTGGTCTGTTAATGAATGAATAAAAAAAAATGATTTGCGAACGTTGTGGGAACGATAATCTAGTTGATAAGCTATTGAAAACGAGTAGTGAAAGAAAATTGAATGCAATTAGATTGGAAAGAAAGAGCACACAAAAATGTAGAAGTTAATCAAACTAGTAAAACGAAATTTACTGTTTCTAATGCAATGAAATGATTATTAGAATACGGCATATAAACGAATAATGGGACAATAAAACAATTACATGCTTACTGAAAGCGAATAACAAGTAAATTTCCCAAGTTTTTTAATTACTTGGTACCTGTATAAAATAGTTCTTAAAATAAATCTAACGTATTTCCAGGAATAACACAAGATTAAAATAGGACAATAAAAGATATGATTAAATGAAATTGTATGACAATAAAAATATATACAATACCAAAAAATACATTTTATCAAACAACATATTTACTGTTAGAGAACGAAAAAAAAACATTTCCATTTCAAAACATCATTTTGATTAAATTGATGAGTATACTAATATTAATTAATTCACGTAAATTGTTCGTTAAAATAAGAATGCTAAGTGAGAGCTTCACGAAAAAGATTGAAATTAATATTTATGACAATAAAACGAAACAATAAAACCTAATACTATGTAAGACGAAATGATTGAGAATCATTTATTTGTAAAATCTCTAGACTAAGACAAAAAAATCTATGAAATATTTCTGAAAATTTCATTTACATTGTAAAACTAACGGATTTTTTTTAACAAAATATCTAATCGCTGTATAAAATACTAACCGAAACGTCAGAAACTGTTAATGTTTTAAATTAATATTTTTTATGGTAGTTGTTTTTAGAGTAAATGGTTATGGGGTTACCAATTAATTTTCAATAATTTGTTTTTTTGTACTATTTTTCAATATTTTTTTATGATTCGAATTTTGTTGTTTTTAAATAAACTTTAGTTCACTATGTTAAACGATATTTATTAACTATGCATAGGATTTTGAGGATGATTGTTATTTTTTTGAAAGATTCATCACCAAATGGGATATCAACATGCTGCCTAATACTGGATCTGTTATATGAGTCATCAAATAATGGTCTATGATTTTCAAAAAAAAAAAAAGATTTTCAAATACGAAATCGAAATTATTATAAAAGATTTGTTATGAAATGTATATTGAAAACACAAACAAACTCACGATAACTAATCAACATATATGCAAAATATAATATGACATTATTGGATTTGGTATTACGAAATAGACTGATCCTAACTATCTACCAATTTTAATTATTTGAACCTTTTCGTGAATTTCATTGTTGCAGAGTCATATATTTTATTGACAAAAATGAAAAAAACTAAAGCAAAATAAGATAATTCAGTGCGTCTGTTACATTTCTTTATAAATAATTATGTTAGAACGTATAAAGTTAGACGTTCGTTTCGAACACAAGATAGACGTTCGACTTTTTTTTTCCTTTAAAAAATTGATTCAAAATATTAACTATTATATTTCAAAACCCACAACACGATTGGTCAATACTCCCATATGCTTATTTCCTATATGCTTTAACAAGCTACTTGAGAGAGTTGTCTACAACAGAATTTATCCTCTACTCAAGCATTTCCTTGCCAACGAGCAACATGGATTTGTCAAAGGTAAATCTACTGTTACCAACTTGTTATTTTTCAGCAACACTGTTGCTCCTGCCATCGATCAGCAAAGACAGGTGGATATTCTTTACATTGATTTCTCTGAGGCATTCGACTTCTTCTTCTCTTGAAATTAGACAAATGTGGTTTCTACGGTCCGCTGCTCTCCTGGTTTTCTTCTTAAATTTATGAACGTGCTTGTGTTGTAACTGTGAACTCCTGCTCCTCTGCTCCCTTCTATCCCACCTGTGGTGTTCCACAAGGATCGATACTTGGCCCTTTGTTGTTCTTAATCTTCATTAATGATTTTCCGGGTCTTCTAACCTCCTTCTCCCTTCTTTACGCAGACAATCTTAAAATATTCAGAGTAATCGATACAATTGATGACTGCTTTCTGCTAAAGAATGTACAAAACGTACAAAAAATGCACGAGAAGACAACACGCTGAAGATAAACAAACAAACAAAAAGCATCCCCAAAAGCAAACACACAACCACGAAAACATAAAAATACCAGCCAGAGATCAATCGGTAAAATTGTCTAACGGCTATGGGGACACGTAGTCCAGTTTTCCTAGACCTTGAAGAGCTTTCAACAATGTCATTGTTTGGTTTAATATGGGATGGATAAAACCTTGACGACTTGGGCATCGAATTTCCTTAAAAACAGGCACATTGATGCCCTTTTTTAGGACCAAAGCGGTTGTAGAGAGGTAGTAGACCGGATTTAAATCTAGGCAAAAAAAACCCCGTCTTAGAACAAACCCGGCAGAAACTGAACTTTTCACAACGGGAAAACTTTAAATTTTTTTGCAGGTGGTGAACATTTGGGATTTATACTGGGAAGGAAATTGAACTGGGGGATACAGAAGTTGGTTGATACAGAAGTTGGTTGATACAGAAGTTGGGAAGTACAGAATCGATAAGGCTTGCGCAGTATTTTTTCAGTGCCTATCTGCAAACTGTAATACCTGAGTTTTAAGCCTGGGGCGGCTAACTATATATTCATATGTTTATTTAGGCCAATTTTGGAGCATGGGCTAACCGTGTGATGGAATGCAGCAGAGAGCAATACCCAGATCAGAGAACTAACGAGACTGCAAAGATTAGTTTTCATCAGTATCACGAGTGCATTGAAAATCACGCTAATGGCCGGGTTGAAAATGATTCTGGGGCTTATACTGCTGCATCTGAACCGTTACCTACGGTACAGATTGTCGCTTCATGCTACCGTTTTCAGTCTGATATACGCCATACGCATATCAGTTGAATCTTTTAACAGAATACCAACCAAACCAACGACGATTTCGGCCATTTTCGCTTTTGTGTCTTACAAACGCTCGTCGAGAGCCAAGAGCGCGTGTATAATGGCTGTCGGCGAAAAAACAAGACATACTCCTGACCGGATTTTGATTATTCCAGGGCATAGTGGAGTCATATGTAACGCAAAGGTGGACGACTTGGCAAGAAGAGGTTCAGTAGCTAGGCCTAGATCTTATATAAGTGTACCAATTTCATCAGTATTTAATATCCAGTGGATTCCGACCTCAAAAAACAAGTCCAGCTCAATATTCTTAGCCTTTCTTTGCCGAGGGCGGAACATGACATCACTCCACCGAAGACAGAATCTGCCTTGGCATCTATTTCCACCAATACCACCTCTATAGACTTTTTCTAAAATTTCACTCTACCGCAGCCTATTGAGCCACACAGTCACGATATCGCTCACATATTTGGTTTTTGTATAGGTGAGGGAATCATCCAATTTCATATCGGGGACCTAATATCCATCGGAAGATTTTCTTATCGAACGTACATAAGAGCTCACAATGTTTCTTGCTAAGAACCCATATTTCCAACGAATACATGAAGTCTAGCAAGATTATAATCTTGTACAGCAGAAGCTTAGATTTCCTGGAGAGACTTGAGCGAAATAGCTTTAATAGACTGAAGAAGGTTTTGTTGTCTGCCAACAGCCGTCCACGAATTCCTTCATCGTTGTTGTTATCAACTGTGATTTTTGATAGAAGAATGTTTTAACTTCTTCAAAATATATTTACTTATCTAATTAGGACCTATGCTTTACAGTGTTTTGATTTTCGTTGCTGCCGATGTGCAGTTGGTCGTTTTGACAGTTTTCGGTGCAATTGAGTGGACTTAGTGAGGATAGTACCCATCATGCTCACCATGGTACCCTGGATCACTTTTTGAAGCGCCTAGTTGAAGAAAACGCAGAAGAAGTTGTTCCCTAGCCGTAGACGGTCGTTGATTGTGAATGACCGGAGAAGTTGTTCCCTTCCCGTCGACCGTTGTTGATTGTGAATGACCGTGGTAAGGATCTAGCTGCCTTAATCTGGTGTTGCACATTTGTTATGGTCAGCCTTGCGAGTCTTATCAGTTGGTTGGGATATTTAACTCTCTCATGGCAGTATAAAGTTTTACTCTGGCTATGTTATCATTACTCTGACTGCGTAATATAAGTTAAGTTTTACTCTGACTATGCAAAACAGCTTAGGGTTTTCGACCATCAGTATGAGGTACGAAACCACTTCGTGGCTGAAGATGATGGCATTTTATTTGAAAGACCAATTTTTCCTTTGGAAGCTAGATATATTGCAATTTCTTGATAGTTCTCGATATTTCGAGGGCAATCTGTCCTTTTCTTCAGTGTCCATTTTGTTTCATATTACCGTCAATATATCTACATCTGGCAAAATATTGAAATACATATAGCTTTTAAATTAAGATCACATCTTCGGGTATATTTTTATATGCTAGACAGATAGTTATCGTGTCCAAATTGATAAAGGTAGTTATGATACCCACATGTCCACTTAAGAATTGAGTCAGATCATAGCTCGTTTCTTCATTGGCTCCTTGAAGTCCATCACTCCAAAGATTAATTTGGATTAATGGATTTTTTGTGTATCTAACGTCTATTTTGAATTTCCATAATTATGCCTGAAGAGTAATTATGCAGTCGAAAACTTATATCTACACTACTGCTAGTTTGCTTCGCTTGTTGATCATTACCATTTCCGTCTTATGCTGTTCAAGTTCAAGATCGGCAATTTTAAATCACGATTTGATTACCCACATTCGTACATTGCTATATTTGCATTTATTTCGACCCCTTCAGGACGACGAGTTAAATTCACGGAATCAATGCAAAAACCGACTATTGTAAATAAGGAATATTAATTTTTATTTATTAAAAAATAATGATCTGTTCCGAGTCAAATAGTAACTGTTCATTTTTTTAGCACTATCATAAAAAGTTTTTTTTATACTGTCTGTCTCTCAACTCATTATTAATGTAGTGTCATAACATCTTTATAATACATCGGGTATATCCAGAATGCTGGATTCATTTCTCTCGTCCTATGGGAATTTGTTTATACTCCGTGTCTTGGCTACTGGGAGTTTTTTTATCGACGTTTTTTCAAAGGATTTTTTATTGGATGTTTTTGTTCCATAGTTAAGGTGAAATATATTAGAATGTTTGATATCGTGACAATTCGAATCGATACTTTTAGGTGTTTCTCGATATTTTTATATTAGGCGTTTCTCGATAATAGGGTGAAATACGATTTATGTATATTGGTGTACATGCAATAATATTATACTTAGTTTAACCCTCGAGGGTCACACCTATTTTTCGATCAAGGAGGTCACTCTGGGTCAATTTCACCCTGCATCAACTTTTGTTTTTCGCTATTTGACTCCATATCAACTAATCGTCTCGAAAATTTACCCAAATATAATTTTAACGTTTTTAAATCAAATTTTGCAAATAAAAAGTTGAATATAATTCGAAAAAAAAATTTCAGAAGCTGGTAAAAAAATTTATTGTTTTCATTTTAGCGCATTTTACAAGACAATAATTTTTTTTTAATTTATAATATTTGTGCATGAAAGTTTATAATTATCTTGCTGAATAGCAACGATATTGGGGAAAACAATTTGAATAGGAAGCATTAAAATAAGGTATTTATTTCGCAAGGCGATGGAAGGAGTTTTTTCAAACAGCAAAACTCGGTGATTTGTAATTATGCATTTAAATAGGTGTATTAATTATGCATTTAAATGTTTAAATTATGTTCTATTTTATAAAAATTATAATTTTATGAATCTCCAGCACATTCGTTGCACATATAAAAGCGATGATCGTCGCACACTGGGCGGAAGCAACTGAGACACTGCATTTTTCCCCCTCTCTTTTTGTAAGGGCAGAGTGAACATCTCGCTCTCTTAGCCAATTGAGGTCTACCTTCCGGATTTGGTGGACATTGTACACCTATAATTGTACATCTAGTTCTATACTTCTACGTATTTCTCTACGCAAGGTTGCATTTTTCAACTTCTCTTGTAGCTACGAAGTAAACAAATGCATCACAAGTTGCTTTATAGCAGTTGTAGCAGAGGATTCATTCTGACGACTGTTAGCTTGAATATTTTTACATAAATATAAAACTCTTGCATTTACTTGCGCTAGATCTAGCATGCCGATGAAAAAACGCATAGGCCAACGGTTTGTTGCTCGGGCAGTTGTGTACGCATGACAAAGCTTATCAAAAACGTCTGTTCCTCCTTTTGTTTTATTATAAAATAATACCATATCTGTTATAAATGTGTATACATAAATGGTGGAGCACGTGCTTACTAGGTGTTCTTGTGCGCTCAGTAGTACTCCATTTTCTTTTATTTATACTGCGTAATACAGTTTTTGGTTGACCTCGATGTTGCTGCTCCAACAAACGTTGGTTCAAACTGTAATTTTTCTCATCCTCGACTTCACTGTAATCCGAAGTTGATATATCAGTCTTTGATTCCACTGACAAGTTGTCTTCTTCATCAGAAGCATCGCCATGAAAGATCTCCGAATCATCATCCAGAAATATATTTTGAACCCGTCAACGTAAATTATGCGCAATTATTCCAGTTTATTATAAAAACAATACGAATGAAACTTTATGCGGCCACACTTAACACTTTAACTTGAATAAAAAATTAATTTTAATGGAGATAATTACTAAATTTTGTTTTAATCAAAATAAAGCAAAGGTCACAACAGGGTCAATATGACCCTGCACCAACTTTGAACGACGCTCACAGAAAACTGAGCGTTGCGCCATACATGGGATGTATATAAAACGATAGTTAATACTTCAATCTACCGACAGATGGCATACTCACGGCCAAATTTAAATTTTACTAAACCATATTGGTGAGCAAAGTTGAAGTATGGGTCTTCTAGACTCAGTGTGACCTTCGACGATTAAAACTGATTTGATAACAGAAATAATTTCAACATTTCAGTAAAATCTATCAGATATGCAATATTTTCCTTGGAGAACTATTTTCTCAGATTTCGGACCTACGGATATTTCTTTCATACATAATATTTACATTAAATTACGTTTAAGTACTTATTAATTTATTATATTTAATTGTATTTTTATTTATTTTCTGAAAGTTAAGTAGGTACTGCGTTTAATTATGATACAATAAATAATCTTCTTTCTTTAATTGTAGTTGCTATGATTGTTTTACTATTTCATCATTAGTGATACGAATACTGCTGTTATTAACTGTGTGTGCAATGAGCAAAATTAGCTCAATGAACTTTGGTAAACTTTCACATTTCTAATAAAACTATAAAAGCTCATTAAACCACATTTACTCCATTTTGAAACAAAATATGAAATTTTCAGAACTATACAGAATATGGCGAATAGTTTAGGCTTAAGTAACTTAAGTGAGAGGTGACGCAAACTAGATATTAACATTTTTTTTTTATTTTCAAAGCGAAAAACTCTGACAATAAATTTCAATTTAATCGTTTGACAATAAAATTCAATAAAACTGCTATAGAAATCATGACAATAAATCAATGATAATAATATACAATAATATTAACCAGTTATGCTTAAGATATACTATAAAAATACATATGGTAGATTTTTACCCATATCCAAACCAACTTTATAACGAATTAATGTTGAAGAAAACTGTACACGAGATGCTGAAAAATTTAAATGCGTTTATATGTCAACAATGGCGATGTGGATATTTGAAGATATCTGTTTCTAAAGATGTTGCTCTATAAATGTCTCTTGTTTGAAAAAAATGAAATAATATAAATTTGAAAAAGCGAAGAGAGAAACGAATTATATAACTTTATGAAATTTAATTTCAAACGTCAATTAGGTTAGATTACAACGGTTATCATTTGTGTGGAAGAAAATGTTAAATTTTCTTCTCAAAAATATATTCATATTATTCAGTCATCAACAGCAACGCCATTTTGACAAACTAACACTAGCATTTAATATTACCCAATTGCATGCTAACTATTATATTTAAAAAAAATGCAATTCAACTGTAAACTTCAATGATAAAAAAAAATGTACATTAAAACAAAGAATCTCATTATAGGCTGGCTTTATGCAATTACTAAAGAATGATAGATATTGATATTTCTAGTTGAAATTTTAAATCTAATTGTAAATGATAAGAAATAATATATTTAATTCATATACTGGTGTATATGTGTGTGTTACTCGAATACGGATATTGTATGTATTTTTAAGCTTTCAACTGACATATAATTTTTTTATGAAGAATGAACAAATACGCATAGATAAATATGTAAAATATTTCATAAATGTTTTATGTGGAAATTTTCCAAAACATCGTTTTGAGTATTAATTTTAATTGAATGAAGAATCAAAGCCCTAGGTCCAACGAATATGACAATACATTAAAATAATGGACAGTTTATGTATATTTTACGAATGAATGATAGTCCTAATACTCTTTTCTGTGTTTGCAATTATATTTTTTTTTTGCATTTGATGACAATAAACTTCTATTTAGAAATGCGCCTTTGTTAAAATTTAATAATTTTGTAGTGATTTTAACAGATATCAGTTTCCGATTGTAATCAAATGAAGCGCACATAATGCTTAACCATTTCGAACATTATCTAAGCTCTGAATTAACCGCCTAAGGACAATAAGTGTAAATAGATGAATTCATATGGAAATTGCACTTGATTCAAAGAATCTTTCATAAATTAGTACGTTAGAAATAAGAATTCCATAGTTACAAAACTTACTACACATGAGGTAATATGTATGAATGTGTTTACTACATTCTTCTTTTTTTTACATTGTATTACCCACCAGTAATCTCTATGATTCAACTAGAATAGAAAAGATACGTTTGTGTAATTTATCTTAAGCGCTATTACTAAATTAAACTTGTTTTTTAACGTAAAAAATTTAGATAGTGCAATTATCAAAATATATGTATTTATCTTGAGGGAATTTACATTCATCATTTATTTAGTTGTATGTATTTTTGACTGTGTACTTTGTATTTCATAATAATAATAAAACTCCTGATTCGACTTTGTAGTCGTTAAGCACAAAAAAATATATATTAAATCATAAATCATATGGCTACTTAGCCTAGAGGTGTTGACGTACTCTTAAATTTTTCATTGAAACAAATAGGAATGTAAGAAAATAAACTCACAGTAAAATAATAAATTCAAATAAACTGAAATGACAAAACATTCAAACTTTTTTGTATGAACGTAAATAAAATTCAATGGTCATTCACAAAGTCTTGTTTTCAAGAAAAAAATGAAATGCATAAACATAACTGAAAAATAATAAGAACGGAAAATTGAAAAAAAAAATAAATATCAACAGTATTCATGCGTTCTGTCCTGGGCGTACTAACGAGTTTATATTCTTCATTGAAAAAGAATTGAATGTGATTCGAGTTGGAGTTTATATTAGAATTTAAAATGGTATTTATAATAAACTAAATATGCACTAGCATGTTGCCAGAACTTCATATTTCCCAACTTCACTACTAATAAAAATTTATTCAAGAAAAATGTTTCGGAACCATCAACAAATATCAACCGTAATTGACACGATGAAAATTCAAATAGTTCAATTGAAATATTCATTAAAAACTGAATTTTAACAAAACATAATTTGTTGTATTTATTTTTCAATCAAAAGGTAAAGCTAAGTAATCAGCATAACCTTTGAAGGTTGTGGGCTGGAGGTTGAAGTTGGTACATACTTCATTCACGATTAATGGTTGATGATGATAGCCTGTAGTGGGTCCAAAGGGATCCTAGCACTGCGACCTCCTGTGTATATTGTGCCTCCTCTGCGTTATGTCCTATAGGATGTCCAGGCTTCTAATGAACCTGTATTTGTGATGTCCCTGATCGAAGGAAGAGCAGAGCCAAGTAGCTCGAATCTTCTTCTCGCTAGTGCTGGACAGACTGTGAGCAGATGTTCTACACACTCTGTCGTTTCCCCACAGTATCTGCAGCGGTCGTCCTGCTCCTCACCTATCTTGTGGAGTTACTTTTTGCATGGAAGGTGTCCTGTCAACGCTCCGCATAGGGCTCTTATGCCACTTTTGCAGAGAGCCACTGCTTCTTTTGCTCTTTTATTATCGAAGCCAAGGTATTTTTTTGAGTGTTTTGAAACCTCAATATTAAGCCGGTAGTCTTCGATATTTTTCTTGCTACATGTTTTAATTTCCTTTTAAGCATCTGTCTTTGTACAACCCCAGTACGAAGAAGGGCCTATGAAGGGCATTTTTGCTTCTTTTTTGGCTCTGGTATCAGCTTCCTCGTTTCCTCGGTGCCCCTCATGGCCGGGGACCCATATCAACTCGAGGCTGTTCTGTGCCCCTAATTCAGTTAGGGCCTCTCTTACCTCTAGGAGAATAGCCGAATTTATTTGATCGCGATTTATAGCCATGAGAGCCGCTTGACTATGGTTACGGGTGTCCGGAGTGATAAGTTCCACGCGTTATTTTACCCCTAATTTGACCCAGATATCTACTTAAAGCTAAGAGTCACGGGAAAGATACGCTGGTAGTCGATGTTCTACTCACTTAACCACTCAAACTTAAAAATAAAATTATCGCGGTATACTTCTAATGTCAGCCTGCTCCAGTAAAATTGATGATCAGTGAACAGGAACCTTAACTGGTACAAACACAAACATTCCGACTCTGAGAGTTAAAGCGGCTTTTGGACGTTCAAATTACCAAATAGAAAGTGACTCAGAGTATACCAACTGAGCCAAACTAAAGTTAGGTTATGTGTAGAGCCAACCGTTTCAAAAGGGGAATCAAACAGAAGACCGCATAAGCACCACATTTTAACAGCTCTTGACTCTCTCACTTAGTCACTGATAAAAGCTATGTAACTATCTTCTACTATGAGCCGAACTGCAATTTTTAATGTGTAGCGAATATTCAGGAGTCAAGAGGTCTGATGGAGTCAACAAACGAGGCAAAATATACGCGTTTTGGGATCAGAATTGGGTTTGTAATCCTTACATCTATTTTATGTGGAGCAGTGACCGCTCGCGGGATTCAACGAAAGTGGAGTTAGTTAACTAGTAATACATACTGGAATTTCCCAAAGGGTTTTCACTCCACCTATGAGTTACTTAAATCGCTAATCGATTTTCACCGACAAAAATTGTTTTTACACCGACTTCAAAAGTTCAAAACAACAACAGCGGAACTCTTTTAGGTCCATTCCACAGATAACAACTTTGTTTCTTATATATATGCATAGATATATACACTGGCGAGCAACTGGTTAGGTAATATTTTATATTATAATATTTTAAGTTTGCTAGAAGCCGGGGAGGTATATCAAAACAAATCGATAATGGTTTTATTGCCTATGGCAATCCCAATCATAAAATGCAATTTCTAGAATAATCACACACACGAGCGTTTTCCTGGATGCATTTATCTAAGATTGTGCATATAAAAGCGGAGCAACTGATTAGGTACATTGCGGAAAAACGTAAAATTTCGTGGAATTTCGAACAGTAAACTAAGTATTGCGACAATTTATTTTATTAATCAATAATGTGTAGCTTTACCATTATTCCTAATGACTTCAATTAATCTGTTCATAGATTCATACAAATATTTATAAATACGTGGAGGAATATTAGCCCAAGCTTGTTTTATTGCTTCTTCTAGCATTGCAACATTCTCATATTGCTTGCCATTATCGTAAATTTTCCTAGACAACCATCCCCAGAGATTTTCTATGATATTGAGGTCGGGCGAAAGTGATGGCCAGTCCAAAACTGTGATGCCTTCTGCCTCAAACCAGTCTTTAACACAACGAGCAGTTTGAATGGGTGCCCGATCTTGTTGAAAAATCCAATCCATTCTTCCTAAGGTTTCATCAAAATCGGCTGCTGCCGTTCGTAGTAGGCATCGTACGTTTCTGCGGTCTGTCTTCCTCTTAAAATTCTGATCTCCACAGGCCCCATACAGGATATGGCTCCCCATATCATAATTGAATCTGTTCTGCTGTGGTGGTGGGACAAATACAAATCAGAACCATCCAAACAGAATCTTTTTTCATCGGTACCGTAGTTGTCCTGATCCCGGTAAAAACGGCACAATGCGTTGGCGCTACAACCAAGGTTTTCTGCTATTTTCCTTCCGGAATATCCTTCCTCCTTTAAGGGGTAAAACCACAGTAGCGGTCGAAAAATAAGGCTTTTTTTGACAATTTTTTTCGGAAACCTGGAACGGGAGTAGGAAATTTCCGTTAAAGGGCTTTATTGAGCACACATTGAAGTATGAGAAAAAAAATTTTTATTATCATTTTCATACAAAATGGCGGCGATAGCGCCGATCTTCAAATAAGCCTTTTTTTTTAATTGATAAACGGGCAAAAAGATTTAGCGCAAACGATGAGACCTGGATCAAAAAAGAAACAAAGTTCATTATTCACATACAATTAGCTATAGAATCACGTAGGCATTTTTATTTTAACTGATTTTTGTAGAAATGGCGCACGTTTGAATTTTTTATAATTATTTATGATTGTTTGTAATTGTTTATAATTGTTTTAAAAAAAATGTTTACATCCAATCAAAAAACGGCTACGTGATGCTCAAGATATTGCAGTTACAAAGCTACAAAAAAAAATTGAGACTGATCGGAGCAATAGTTTTCGAGTTATGATTTCGCCCAAGTCGAAAAAAGTAGTTTTGAGAAAAACGCATTTAAAGTTTAATGTGCGTTTAAATCATAAAAATGTTATATGTACCTTTAACAACGATGCCTGCACCATACATTTGGCTGTCCGTGTTGGTGCTCGCCTATATTAAAAAAGCTATAAAAAGCTATAAAAAAAAAATTGGATTTTTTGAACCGGCTACTGTGGTGTTACCCCTTAAGGCTTTTATTTTTTCTATTTCTTCCGGGTTCAACTGTTTTCTTTTCCCCATTTTTTAAGATGTTATGTAAACATTTTCAAAACAAATTAGCACAAAAATATAATAGCACACTCACTGTAGGCAGTCCAAAATATAATAACGTACCCAAGGCGCAATACACGTGTGTTTAATTTACTTTGTTTTCTGTGCGAAATTCCACGAAATTTTACGTTTTTCCGCAATGTACCTAATCAGTTGCTCCGCTTTTATATTTACAATTTTAGATAAATGCATCCAGGAAAACGCTCGTTTCTGTGATTATGCGAGAAATTGCATTTTATGATTAGGATTTCCAAAGGCAATAAAACCATTATGGATTTGTTTTGCTATACCTCCCCGGCTTCTAGGACACTCAAAATCTTATGGTGTACCTAACCAGTTGCTCGCCAGTATATATATATATATATATATATATATATATATATATATATATATATATATATATATATATATATATATATATATATATATATATATATATATATATATATATATATATATATCAGTTGCTCGCCAGTATATATATATATATATATATATATATATATATATATATATATATATATATATATATATATATATATATGTATATATATATATATATATATATATATATATATATATATATATATATATATATATATATATATATTTATATATATGTATATATTAATAGAATTAAAAAAAAATACACATAAATATATTAATAAAGATCACCTTCGAGAGAATACTATTATATTCGCTTCTACTTATAAGATAATTGGTAGAAAGTTGTAACGATAGATTTTTATATAATCAATTACGTCCAAGGTTAATTCTTCCGAATACCTACATACCAGATATATGACTTATTATGACTTATACCATTGGACCTAACAAAACTTTCATAAAATATTTTCAAAGATCGGGTTTTATTGAAAAACGATATATAACGAATTTTTTCAATCAATATTTTTTATAAAATATCTATACATCTGTACGTATCATAGCAAATCATGTACAACCTAGGCACACCATTTTTCTATCATAATCGATATTTTAACAAAAACACCGACATGCACTGTGAAAGCAAAATTTTCGTTTACTTTGCCATTGACCAAACTAATTATACGAACTTAATTCACTTACTGCCTAAATACATTTCATTTAGAATACGAACATCGAAAATGATAAAAGCACAGTATTAAGAATTTGGTACTTAGCACATAAATTACTCTTGCAATTATGGAACATCATGTACAACCGTTCTCCGTCCATTGTACTTTTACGTTGGTCGTCTCTCTTTTCTGGGGCTAATTCAAATAAACCTATGATAAAAGAAAATATGATAAAGCATCACGCGCATGTTGCGTCGGACAAGTTCTCTTGAATAGAATTCTATTGAATAGAATTATTAGAATTAAACAATAAGATGCTAATGCATTTTTAAAACGTTGAGACACCGCTGATGTGGAGAACTTGAAGTTTTTCGAGTACTTTGAGACGAAAGTAAGTCAGCCGTAGTATATTGGAAACACATGGTGCCTTTAAGTTGTTTTAAGTATGAATAATACCTAAGTGGCCCTCTAGGCAGCAGGTACATGAATTAGCACTGTTTCCTTTGTAAATAGATATGAGCCAGCATATAGTGAGCATTCCTGTCCTTTGCCAAGCCAAATTCCGTCCTGGGTTGGGTATCTGAAGGGCTTGAAGGAACCGATAGCCCAGATTACTTTGTGCATGTTCAAAACTTCATCCATTCCCCTTCCATCATATAGACCGGACACCTTCCTGCATGTGTATGAGTGGGAATTAAGTTCCTCACACGGAGCGGAAAATGACTATCTATGAGAATCTACGACGTTTCCATGCTGTTACTAGTTCATTCACTATTTGGTTTGCATAGTAGGCATGACGTAACTGGATGCTATCTTAAGTATCGTCGTTTTCGAATTGCTTTCAATTTCTCCACAAAGCTCCTTCTGAAGCTACTCTATGATTAGCTACCTGATTGAATTGCACCCAGTTTGTGTTCCTGGGGCCATGAAACGCATGAGAACTGAAAATTCAGAGTGAAGCTGATGGATCCATGATCAGAGAATGGATACATCAGCTCCAGTACACAATCAGATGTTCATTGGACCTAACGTGTAGAATGATGTGAAGCACATTTTTCCATAGAGAATACCTTTAGGTAGAGATATTTGTATGATTTATATAACAGTGTAAAGAATCTCCTCTTTTGTTAACGCCAAAAAAGGTATGATACTCATTGACATCCGCTTCCGCTAGCAACAGCTGCTTTTTTCCGAGCGACTTTTTCGGAATTCTGTCGTATGAAATGTAGGTGAATGCTGAGATTAGGTTACCTTCTTTACTCCCTCACTCGCCACGGCTGTTAAATGAGGGCTAAAATTCGAAAGAAGATAAACATGAGTAACCTTCCTCACCAGTATAGCCATTGTTATTTTGGCTATCGCAGTATAGCAACCAGTCCTTACGCAGGGATTAAAAGCTCCTGAATTAGTGCCATGTCAAACTTGCCTTCTTGAAAAGTTAACAGTTGGTCAACCTACTGTGGGCTAGACTTATCAACAAATTTTTCAGTGCTTTATTGTTCATCCATACTCGGAATCATTTCAATCTGTCCAGTTTCCAAAATGTTGATGTTGTAGTTTTTAGGATGGTGCTTCTTCAGGAATGGGTAAACACAGGCTACATGCAACGTCATCTTACCGAAGAGCGGATAGAACAGGTCATCTGACATCTTGTTTATTTGGAGTCAGAACACATGTCCCCGCCCTATGTCACTGGCACAGGCGTACAGGATCTTCCTACAATACGTTGGAACGTTTGGGTTCTGCTCTTGCAGCAGTTTTATGGTCACTTCTGGTTCCACTACTCGCAGTATTACAACCTTCGCTCTTAATGTTGGAATGGTTCCTATATCCACTATCCGCCAGTGCACAAGCTTATACCACGGCAACGTGAGCCTTTCATTGCACATTATTATCTAAATACCCTTGGCCCAGTCGTCATGCGAGGACAAGGTGAACTCTGGATACTTCTCCATTTGATCAAATATCTCATTGAGCAGACGTGGCTTTAAGATCTTCCATTTCTGAAGCAATATTTTATCCAAGGGCCCACTGCAATCAATCAGCGCTACTGTTAGACACAGCTTTGCCACAATGCTAGTCTTCATGGCTCTTCTTGGTTTAGAGGTGGGTTAACAGTTGAACCTTTTGACGACGATTGTAATTCTTCAGCCTCTTGGCTGCAGATTTTTATCCTTTTGGGGGGTACTAACTTTACACTACGAACTTGCTGGCCGAGGTTTGCTACCAAGCCTTTCGACTTTGCGCAGTGCCGCTTTATATTCCACCAGGCTTGAGTCTGTTTCTCTTCTGGCCTCCAGCGCCTTAACATCACTCAGAAGATTTTAGAAGCACTAGTTCGCTTCGATCGAAACCATTCTTTCCAAGTTCACGTTTAGATGCACTCTGGCATCGGTGAGCATAATATTCACATGGCTTGAATAGTTGCCAGTGGAGTTGTCTACCTCTATTGCTGGTAAGGGTGGATACCGTTATAGCTTGGAACTCTGCCAGAAAGAATCCGGCACCTTTTAGTTCCGATTAACATATCTTTTAGCATTATCTGCTATGATGTCAAAGTGGTCAACCTCCATAGAATCCCAGACGTTGGATATCGACGACCTGGGGCGTGCTTGTGCAACATTGATAGACGCCAGCTCTAAGTATATGACTCCTTGCATAGTAATTTTCCCTCTTGTATCTTCTTAAATTTTTTTGAAGCAGGTTAACCTTCCTCTAGGTCTGCTTCTAGTAAGGCAGCACCACACCTGGCTTGATGGGTCACTGCCTTAAGCCTACAAGGTTACAGACCATAAGAAATTATAATACATATTTTTTTGGCACCAAAACGAGAATTTGAAACAGTATAAGGATATTCTTTCAGCTACTAGCATTTCAAAAGCTAAAATCTATATGGAAAGTAGTTTAGAAAAAGAATAAATTTTCCTTTTCTATGAAAATGACCAGAGAAATGCATGACTATGAGATAAGGTCTCATAGATTGTCTTTAGCCAGAACTAATAAAGTTATTAAAGGCTCGATTAAGTGAGCCATATCGTTTTATAACAATATGCCAGATGACATAATAAATATTGCGTCATTATTTATCATGAACAGGAAGCGTCAACAGTAGGCTTTGAAAAAATTTTAAAAATGTTCTTTCAATATTTGATGTATCATTAATTTTTCCATATAATTGATTGAATACCATAAATTTCGTTTCATTTAATTGTATTTTTTTATAGCCGATTTTGTATAAAATTTTGGGTATTGTTGATGTAGAAATATCATATTAATAAAAACATAAAATATGATATGTAAACTTTTGCTAACTCTCAAACCCATGTTCGTCACTGCCTCAAGGGCAAGATATGGTATATGAAGGTAGTTAATCTGCATTTTATATAATTTTGTGGTATATTTGGATGTTGGTTAATGCACATGACTATCTAACTACCATACCTTATTTTTGATCCATTGATATATTTCTCCTGTTCTGTTTCTTTTTTCGTCTTTTTAAGTAATCATGTTTCGAAGTGAGAGTGTAGTTGTATGAACCCATTCTTATAGCCTTTCTCCCTAACCAGGGGATGATTGTTAATCAATTCTAAAATTGTTGAATAAGCTATGAACACTGAGAATTCAACCTAACCACACTTTGTCCTTCGTTAAAAACTTAACCAAATAATCCTTTGTAATAAAAATAAGTTAAATTAAATGTTTTTTAATCATTTTTCATTGCTAGATCCAAACACAATCAAATGGGGAATCTATTTTTTACGAAAATAAACGCAATTAAAAAAACACCTAAGCGTATTTCATCCATCTTTAAATGACATTTGCACTAACATGCAGCAGCTGATTTGATTGAGGTAATGCCTAGCTGTTTTGACTATTTTCAATTGCATTTTAGATGTTTTACGAACATTATTAATATTTACTGAAACATAATCAAATATATACTAATAAAACAATAATTCAAGCAGGAGATACAAACAAAATTGTTTGATTTTTTATATCAGTCTACGCGCCATTATTCAAATACACAATTCTATGAAGTTCATTATGTACTAAAGACTCACCCTACCTCATACACGTAGCTAACTTCATTCGTGAAGTGGAACGAGTGAAAAAACAAGTCTTTCTGTCGTGTTCTAAAAGTCTTACGACGACGAGAGTGGCGAAGACGGAGACGCATCTGTTTAATTATTTCAATTTTTTCAATTAATTTGCCAATGAAAATATAACGAAGAGTATGAAAATCGGTAGCCGTGTCGTATAAGAATCCGTAAAGTGGTTGAACGCGCGTTTGTGTCGTGACCGAAGAGTGTAAAATGACCCGATGAAAATTTGTGGTTCGTGGAATTGTTTCTTTGCGTGGTGTTTTCTCCTATTGCTGCTACTACTTGCTGCCTTTTGATGTTTTCGCCTTTTCTTGGGATTACGGGAGTGAATAAAAGTCGTGTGCCCCTACAAATGGCTTATACTCGATTCGAAAGTCCCAATCATTTAAACAAGTAATGTTTAATCGCTAAGGATGTCATCTGTTTTCATAGTAAAATTGTCAAGGGAAAATTTGGAATAATTGGTGTGCTCCAAAGAGCCATTTGCCGCTTGGCCATATATCTACAATGCATAAAACATGCAAAGTGGCATAAATGCGTAGTCGTAGTGAGTTAAAATGCTTCGTACATTTGCTCGTCAGTCGATCTTTTCGCATTGTACAGATATCGAATTGGGAGTCCGCAGCAGCTAAGACTGCGCTACGAAGAATTTTCCTCTTTTGCATCTCTGCTTTCGTTCGGATATTCTTCCGTGGTCGTTGGACTGATTGTGTGGCCCGTAGCAGTAGCGGCTGTGGCAGCCTGCTGCTTCGAGTGTAAAGGTAGAGTGCGGAGCGCAGGCGGTAGCAAGGTCCCCGCGCCCGGTTCCAATCGGCTTGTATGTACAGTGCAGGCAGCGAGCCAGCGGTACCGCACAAGGTGAAATGTTATGTGGGAAATACATATTGGCCGAGGCCAGGCGAGCCGAAGTCAGACGAGACCGCCAACATGTGGACGGCATTTGACAGCTCGTCACGAATCGCCTTGGCTCGTGCTCAACATCCATTCCGATCGGATGTGGCACGAGCGCCTGTGACACCTGTCAAAGTCGTTCGTCTGGACCGCCCACACACTCGGCTCGCCTGGGCTCGGCCAATATCTATTTTCCACATTACACATTTTGCGCTCGATTTGGTGCGATCATGGCGGTAAGGTGTATGTTTAGTTAAGAAATTAAGTGCCTTTGGAAATTGAAGGAATAATAATTAGAATCTACTTCTGGTATCTGGTTTTACACGAGAGATAATACCATATAAACATCAATGATCTACGAAGATCGCTATATTTGTCACGATATTTCTTAGAAATTCGTCATTAAAGGAAATGATAGGTGGATGCTTATCTAATGATACGTGCCTCATTTCACATAACTACAATGATGTCTTTAGACTGCAATTTATGATCGAATGTTCTATAGATTGGTCAATAATGCGTTTGGTTGTTTCAAATATTCCACAAAGAAAACAGTCAATAGTATCAATGCGGTTATAATCGTCACTAGGCTCTGAATTGCTACTCAGCCTGGTACAAAATGGGCTAGGCAAACTGGCAACATGCCTAATACAGAGTGGGCAAACAAGCTGCTTTAAAATATACAATCTATAATCTATAAAACAATCATCGTGCCTGCTGATCGTAATATTTTAGTGAAAATTTAGAGATAAACATTTTCAAAATCACATGTCTATTATTATTCACATAGAAGTAAGCTCTTAAATTTGTTTATACTTAAATTTCACACGAAGAAATCACCTTCGTCAAGAATTCATAAATACAAAACGGGTTCAATTTTTCCCCCGTGCTAGCCATTCATTAAGTTTAATTGAAAGTATTGATAGTATGTCTGTGAAAATGAGCTATTTATATTGATTGACCTTCTACTACCGTAGGGCAACAATTTTTAGGGATACGATGCAGGACAAAAAAAAATGTCAGCAGATGTTCGGCGAATGCAAGGCAACGAGCACGTACAAAAGGCAATGCATCAATAAAAAACTTGTTTTTCAGATGTGGTATTATTTAGGGGCAACCGAAAAAATGCAAATTTTTATAAAATGTGGAAATACACTCACATATGACGTATTTTTTCAAAGTAGCATTTGGCATTTCAACTTCCTGAATTATACCAAAATGTGGCGTTTTTGGTGCCCCTATCGAAAGCTTATTAGGGCAGGCATCATTGAAAGTAACAACAATCTTGCGTCAGTTGTTGTTTTTAATGTTACTACCCTAAACAGCTCACGATGAGCCATGAAAAACACAGCTATATTATTCGATTGGAAACTATTAAATGCTCTTAGCAATTCCAAAGCACTTATACGAATAATATCACAACATAGTGACTTAACGACTGGGACTAAGAAACAACTGTTTTTCCTTTTTTCAAATATCCACTATGATTTGTAAAATGTATACAAAACAACACTATGGGTATTTGCTTCATAATGGGTGTCTGGAAAAAAACATTTAATTTTTAATCAATACAAGGACCATATATTTTTTGATTAGCTAATCCGATTTTTTTTCAATTGAAATCTCTGAATAACCATTTATTTTTGGAATTTGATTTCTGCAGAACGGAAGTTTTTTTAACAATGTACCTTTTACTCACTTTTGTCCCAAAAAACCTTATGCCCGCTTTCGTCCAAAAATTACCTGCGATAAATTTTCGTCATTATGTATGTTCATGGGGACCAAAAGTTTCATCAGCTGATCCACAGTGCAGAGGAAAACTTCTTGAACGTTACCACAATAATACCCAACAATCACTTCTATTCTATACATATCCATTCCCCGGTTGTTGCATTACATCGTGGAACGCCCGATTCCCACACGCCCATATTGCTGCTTTACCGCTTGCATCCGTCGCCCAGACGCCACTATGAAGATTTTGATGTTACTCGCAAATTATGGCGACATCGGCTTTGAGCTCGTAAACCGACTGTGAAAGCAAATCCTGTGCTGTTCGAGAATGATTGAAATTCAGTTGTATGATCTTCACTTTCGTCTAGAGTTTAATGCCTTCTTGAACTCTGGACACTTGCTGCTAGCCGCTACGTGTTTGTTATCGCAACCTTCGGTTTCCCTGTAGAAGATCCAATTCGGATCCTTATTGTACTTTTTGGCAACGTGGCCTTCTCCACATCATCGATTCTGCGGGTTTCTGCAGTTGTTCGCTATGTGTCGGAATTCGGGACATTTAAAACACCTTTCCATTGAAATCTGCTCCCGTAATCTAGAAATTACCCATCCGATTCGGACTTTGTCTGCTGCTAAGACCTTACGTGCTTGTATAGGGGCTGTTTGGGTACCCCTGAAAGATTTTCTAAGTCCCGCGATATTTGATTCCTCCACGTTCGACAGCTCTAGTTGGTCCTTCAGAGCACTGCAGATTTCCTCTTTCGTAGTGATCTCGTCTAGGTCTCGAAATTTAAGTGCTATTTGCTGGCAATTTTCTCGTACGTTCGCCTGTTCTCCAAGAGAGGCCTCAATTTTCGCCTTGAATTCCTCATGCGCGGATCCGCCAGATTTAAATTCGAACAGCAGGCAGCCTGTCTATGTCCGTCGAATGCAGGTCACGTTTTCACTTAGGTCCTTTAAACTAAGGTTCTGCCTAAATTTTTCGCAGGACGTCCGCGTATGTAACGACCTCCTCAATTATTGCCTCCGGGCGAGGCATCCGTCGCAGTTGTTTCTTTTTTGACCTCTCGACTTTGGTCCACTCTTCACTCATTTGATTGGTGCTCCCACCCACTAGTTGCACATGTTCTTTACTGCTTACTTGCCCCCGGTTTGGCACTGGAAAGAAACTTCTTTGATGTCCTCATCCTCTTTATTTTAGGAGTGGCTCGTATGTCGCGTAAATCGACAGCCTCCTCTCTTGGCCGCTTCTGCACTTCTGTTTTTCCTGTGCGTCGACTAGCACTAGCCATAACACCAAGCGGAGTGGATTTATCTCTGACAGGTGCCTTCGGTGTAGTTTACGTATTTGTTTCTACCTTGACCTGAGCTTGCACTGTCCTATGTGCCATTTGCTTATCTTTCACCTTGTTGTAAGTCGATTTGATTGCCCGTTCCCGCTCCTTAATCGCGTTGTGAACTTTATACGCGGATTTACATACTTCATTAGATCAACAATGAGGTTCCCCAGTTTTGTGAACACATTCGTTGCGGGTTCCTTGTTCTCTTCAGAATGGGTATTACGCAGTTTTAAGAGTGTGCTCTCCTGAGATGTCGGAGATCGGCGTAGAAGCGCGCTGCGTTGAAACGGATTCTCCATTTGCATACTCGTGTTTTGCCTTGTAGTATTGAGTGTTGAAGGAGCCAAGCTGCTCGCTTCTTTAACGTTAGGGTCCGCTGGCGAATCCCTTCCAGCTATGCTGGAAGATAGCCCGCCGGAAGTCACGGTTCATTACGACATTTGAACGTATGTTCGAATTTTGTCTTCCTTTACTTCCATCGTTGGTTTATTATTCTGAGTTCCTTCTCATAACCTTTTGTACCTGCGGCAAGGTTGGACGCATAGTTGAAAGACGGCGCCAACTAGTCCTGTCGTAGAGAGCTCATTGGGTTTCTAAGGCATTTCCGCCTCACCCCCCTCTACCGCTCTCGGTCGGGGACTGCTTATTTGTTATCCGCAGCTAACCTACATTCGCAGCTAACCTACGTCCATGATCGGCCACCTATGACTCCCACTGTGAAAACAGTGGGGTATGTGGAAACATTTATTCACCATCTCACCTTAAGGAATCACGTGGCACCTTGATCTGAATCACCCTGTATTAGTCTCGCTTTTAAATAAGATGTAGAAGTATTTCAACCATAACAGAAGATTTTGCTTGCGGAGACCAACTTAGAGCTCAGAAAAGCTAAGTTCAACCTCATCTTTGGTCAACAAGTAATTTTATCCTGATCCCTCTATACCGCATCTTGTCCTTAGATCTCATACGTTTTGTTAGGGAAGCGAATGACTTACTTCAAGGTCGACGCTATGGTTAATTTCGATTTTTAAAAAAATTCTGTATGTTAGTAACTTTGGGTCGAAAGTCATGATCATTTACGGCAAATAAGGGGTTTAGGCATCACTTCCAGCTGATCCACAATATAGATGAAATTATCCGGATGTATATCGCAAAGAAATCTAGATACAAATTTTTCCATTGGGTCAATAATTTCGAAGTTGAGTTTTATTCAAAGCTCTTCATGGATTGCAAGAGGTAGAGGGTAACAGAAGCTTGCTGTGGTCTTTTTTCATGGAGGCTCGAGACTTTCTTGCGATCGGCACAGAATGATTTTTCAGTCCACGACTTTTCGGTGTCTTCATGAACTTTTGCCTAATTGCTAGTTTGACTGATGACATCAGAACACACGTAAAGTATGCAGGTTTTTTTTTTTGTGGAAAAGCTCATCGGCCATACAATGGCCTCAAATATTCCTTGGTTCAGGTAGTTCACCTTGTTGAAGCTGCTGTTGCTTCTGATGCTGTTTTCATAGCTGCGATTCGAATGGCGTAGTTGATACTGTTGCTGTTCATAATGTAGGTAAAGTAATCCCGTGACAACCTTTGTAAGGTCTAGAGGTTAAAGCTGATTGGTTGCTGCATTCAAAATTACAGTCAATGTATGCGAGTCTGGACTCACTCACTTTGCTCCTGATATAATACAAGTACTTCGATTCAGAGCCAAGTGAACTCAAAGATCGATGCGCGAGCTCTCGTCCGAACCTGAATTCGAACCAGAGACCTCATACACTAGAAGCAAATGCCACTAGACTATACGAGCTTTATGATGTAGTTCTTGGAAAGATAACTTATAATTTTACAATGCTTCAATATGCTTATTGTAAAAAATTGAAGCAACGAAAGTAACCATCCTCCAAGATTTGAACGAGCACCTAAAGCAATCAAGACTGAGTGTGTGTGTGTGGGTTGGGGGAGAGGCGCATTGGCGCCCCTAAGCACTCAGGCCAAAGGACCCATTGTACTCATTTCCCCCTGCCTACCATAGTTTCCCAGACTTCTTGATAAAGTCTAGGATCACTGATAGGGGAAAAGAGGCTATTCTCTGCATGCGTGCAACATCCCAGCCAAAGGATTGATATCTGAGACGCGCAAACGCTCCCGAGAGTCAGCCTCTTCTACGCAGGATGAACAGAGGTTATCCTGTACAACACCTATTCGGTACATATCTCCTCCTAGGCAGTTGTGTCCAGTCAGAATGCCTATCCTAGCTCTGCAAACTTTCCTGCTCTTATTGAGCAAGAATCCTGCAGTCACAAGGTTGGGCTCTGAAAGGAAGACCTTCGTGTGCCTGGCCACACCAGCAGTTTTCCATCTATCATTGTGAGCATTATCTACCCACTTTCGAAGAATGGCACGTGCAGATGCGGTCGGCACACCCAAGGCGGGTTCAGGGCCACGTAGTGGAAGTCCCGAACCTTGCTTCGCAATGGCGTCAGCAATTTCATTTCCCTCAACACCACAGTGCCTCGGTACCCTGAGCAGATGCACCCTATTGAATCTGGCGACAGATTTCAGTCGTGCTCTGCACTCTTGGACAATTTTCGAGTTAGTCAGGGGTCTACGCAGCGCCATCAGTGCAGCTTGACTGTCACTGCAAATAGCAATGACTTTTCTCTTCCATCTTTCTTCAATTGCCCAACAGGCAGCTCTCAGAATAGCAAATATTTCTGCTTGAAAAACCGAAACCTGCACTCCAAGAGAAAAAAAACCCACCTGTCATTCGATGAATGTAGATAGACACCAGCTCCAGATCTACCATCTGTCCTCGAGCCGTCCGTGAAGAAGATCTCGGAATACCTCCTCGTGCACAGATCTGGATCGTCCCAGTTACTTCTGCTCAAGAGGATTACTTCGTACCTTCTTCCGAAGTCGAGGAAGGGCACTCGAGCGTCCGAAGGCATAGTGAGAATCGGAGAGAGCTCACGTATCGAACCCCTAATAGAACAGTGCTCCACATCGTCTTCACCTACCCATAAGCCAAGCTGAGCTAGTCTATGGGCAGAGCTCATCGCCACACTCTGAACTTGAATGTCAAGAGGAGGCAGATTGAGAAGCGCATCAAGGGCCGCACCCGGAGTAGTGCTCACTACACGAGGCTTAGACCCCATGTGGTAGCAAAAGCCCGAAAGCGTTTAAAACACGAGTAAACTTCACTTCCACATGATTCTTCCAGAGAAGTTTTTTGTCCAAGATTATTCCAAGATATTTGACTTCATCTGAAAGTTGAAGTGTTACACCCTTCATGTTTGGAAGCACTAGTCCTTCCAGTTTTCTTTTCCTGGTAAACAAAACAATATTCGTCTTACCAGGATTCACTGTTAGGCCGTGCCTCGAACACCCGTTGACAATCAGATCCAATGCACGCTGTGTATTTCTATATAACACATTCAGATCTTTACCGACAGCCTGTGCGGCCACGTCATCAGCATAAGCCTGCGCGTGCAGCCTTTCTTGTTGCAATTCGTTTAGCAGGGAGTCGACTAGCATACTCCACAGGAGCGGTGATATGACTCCCCCTTGAGGGCATCCATTTGTCGCCTCCGTTCTTAAGTAGCAGTCGGATCCAGCTTCCGCCAGCAACCATCTCTGCGTCAGCATGGTATGTATCCACTTAACTAAGACATCATCCACGCCATGACCTTTCGCAGCATCACATAGTTCCACAAAGGGCGCGCAATCAAAGGCCCCTTCAATGTCCACAAATACCCCCAACGCATACTCACCATTAGAGATCGCTCCCTCAACTCTGACCACCAAAGAATGAAGGGCCGACTCGCATGATTTTCCTCGCTGGTACGCATGTTGCTCATCATTAAACCTAAGCGCCGTAGTGCGATGTGTCGTTCGACAAGTCTTTCTAGACATTTCAACATAAACGAAGTTAAGCTGATCGGTCTAAAGTTCCTTGGATCGGAATAGTCATCTCTCCCCGGTTTAGGTATAAAAATTACCTTAACCTCTCGCCAAGGTGACGGAACATACTTCAACGCTAGGCATGCCCAGAAGATTTCTCTCAGGTCTGCCCCCAAGTGGTCGATTCCCTCCCTAAGCATAACCGGATAGATACCATCCAGGCCCGGCGATTTGAAATTTTCAAAAGACATGATTGCATCCCTGGCCTTTTCACTAGTGACCACAGATCTAGTTGTGTGCCAGAACTTCCTACTGCTGCGAAGAGTAGGGATTTCGGTCACAGGCGCAGCTGCCTTTTGCGACTCAATCACCGGAGCTCCCGGGAAGTGAGTCCCAAGTAAAGTCTGCAAAGATTCCTTTTTGGACTTGGTAAAGTCACAATCCGAGCGTTTTAGAGATTCTAGCTTAGCTGATTGATCCTTCTCTAGGACTTTGCAAAGCCTAGACGTCTCCCGTGCGCCTTCCAGTCTCTCACAGTAAGATCTAAATGATTCCCTCTTGGAGGTCCTCACCAGCTTCTTATACGTTCTCTGCGAAGTTCTGTAGGCGATCCAGTCATCCTCAGTGTTGCTCTTACAAGCTCTGTTGAGAATTTTCCTGGTACTTTTCCTTAGCTTCTGTAGTTCCCGATTCCACCAGGGAACCGTCTTGCCACATCTGCTCTTACTGATCGGGCAGGCCTCTTCATAGCTACTTGTTATGTCTCTATTCAGAGTGCTCAACCGGGATTCAATTGACTTTGGCGATTTTATCCTGCCACTAGGACGCGTTCTGTCTGCAAGAAGCCGATTGAACTTAGGCCAATCAGTGTTTCTTGGGTTTCTTCTTTCCACCACGGATGTTAGATCCGTGGCTAAAGAGAACACCAAGTAGCGATGATCAGAGAGTGAATCCTCATCTGATACATTCCATTCAGTCATTGATCCAACTATTCTAGATGAACATAGCGATACATCAATGACCGCCCCTCTTGTTGGGGGTGACAAATGTGGGAGAAGTCCCAGTGTTTAAAATCATCAGCCTGGCAGAAGTAATATAATCAAAGAGACTGTTACCCCTGGCGTTAAATTTGTTGCTGCCCCAGCTGGTATGCTGGAAGTTGGCATCACAGCCAACCGCAAGTTCCAGTCTCTCCGATTCAGCGTACAGGACCAGGTCCTTTAACTCCTGTATCGGCGGCGGAAGTAAGGAGTCAAGGGGAAAGTAAGCTAAGGTGACTATTATGTGCTTAAGCCTATCATTATCTCGGTATCGTACGACGACCGCTGACAGGTCCCGGCTTGAAATCTGTCTGAGCATGGTGGCATCAAGCAGATTGGAAGCCAGAACACAAGTCCGCGGGCGGATTGATCTTTCATCATAAAAGATTTTGACCCCCGTGGTTGGATTGAGTCCGTAGATCCTACCGCCTCGAACCCACTAAAGCTAAATTTTTTATGATACCAAATTTCAAAAGAAACAGAAAAGGTAGAATTTGCTTGTTTCTGGTCAGTATTGATATTTTGTTGTTCTCTTTGTGCCAATTTTATGTATGAACCGAAACATGTGTTTGGTACCATGTTTTCATTACATGGCTTATTTATTCCAACGCTCACAATCAACTCAAATTACTAAGAAAACAAGTCGTCTTCGCATTTAATCTAGAGTTTTCCCCCTGCATCAGAAAACATTGGTCCTAATTGCCCCAATTAATGTGCGCATTAATAGTCCAGCTAAATTGAATGCATTCGCTGTACAATGGATTTGCGAAGAAAAAACAATCCATTGCAGATACGATCAAAATTCTTACTTCAATCTGAATATTTATTGATTACATCAGGAAATAAGAGCGATCGAACAACTTAAAAATAAGCTTTTTCATCAAATTCAATTGCAATTACTAATGTCGTTGATGCGTCTTATTATTTCAAGTTATAAAATAATTTGCTGTGTTTGCGTTATGCTAGTGTGCATACGATCGTACCAAATAGGCAAACTATCAGGTGACGCAAGAGCACGAATCGAATTGCTATTGTTTGCTTATAGAGTCACGTTTAAGTGCATTACGCGATGCATTGGTTATTCCATTACAATTAGAACGCTAAGTGCTTCTACATTGTACACGGATTTTAACTGATTTAGACGGCAATCGGCCATACTGTGCTTTTCAAAAAAATTTAATTTAAACATTCTCGCTCAAACCATTAAAGATTTGTTATATAAATCTGTTAATGACTTGTACAATCGAGTAAACAACTAATGATTTCTATTGAACGAAAGCCAAACGGCGACTTCGTGCCGCGATAAGCTTTATCTCATTGCGTTGACTTCAGGCCGTAACATTATTTGCTCCGTTGATTCTTGGTAAGAAGAGCCGTAATGAATAATTGAAGAAATTATGTAGTATGTATTTAAAAGTTCGTAAAAAGACACACGCATGTCTTATGAGAAGTTTTCCATAATGAACTCAAACGAATTAATTAGCATCTAATCGAGAAGAATTGACGAAAAAAAAAATGATTTGGTATTCGAATTGATGCAAATGTGTGTGGTATGTCATACTAAAATTGCATAAGAGGTTAATTCGTTTTACACTGATTCTAAACTATTGCACTATTTCAAATATAGATTCACTGGCTACTAGAATAACTAACTTCACGCGATATTGAATTTCATCGCTGAAGCACAAAATGAATTCCATTAATTAACCACAAAAATGCTATCCATTTCTCTTATATGAATAAATTTAATTTTTTATTAAACTCATTGAGTCAAATACAACTAGTTGCAAGCTTGTCTAAGTATGCGGAACATATTTTTATGGTTGAATGATGTCATTAATTTGTGAAACAACAGGCTACGAATATGATTAAATCAATTTGTAAAGAATATGTCTGAAGATCTATCTTTCAATCAGATTTTAGAAAAAGAATGTCGTTAAGAGAAATTATGCGTATAAATTCTTATTTTTATGTGAAAATCAGCTCAACTTTGTACCCATAGTGGTAAATAATATTTATTTCAGTTAATTAAATTTGAAGAGGATTGATTGATTTGTAGCCAGTTTGTGTTTGATTTTTGACTTAGACAGTTGGATCGAAGTTGATGGTAAATTATAGCATATTTTCATGTACAGTACCGTTGAAAAGTTTAGAAACGCTAGGATCATTTGAATAAAAACGATAATAACACGTAAGCTTTGATTTATTACACTCAGATCCTAGCCAAACATTATCCTAACATTTAGTTTAAGGGGTTACCCCCACTTGTAGCGCAATAAAATAGGTCATTTTCATGAATTTATTTTGACAAAACTACGAAATGTTTTTAAACGACTGTTATATTTTCTTAAAGAACATACTTTGAACACCTTTCAGTAATTTTTTTATTGAAAAATATTACATGATTTAATTACAAATGGCCGTCAAAACAATGCAATTTTAATTTTCAGCTTTTGCGGTGACCAAAATTGTGTCGAAGTGGATCATCTGAAACAAAGAATAGCGATGGACTTAGTTAAACAACAGTATAAACTAGTGTTTGATCGAAGGATTTAAAACAATATCCATTTTTCGCAAAATGGCGGACAGTCAAAGTTAATATTTCGATTTTCACTTAAAAAAATGGTCGTCTTTTTGCTATAAAACGGCCATTTTTTATTAAAAAAATGAATCGAACGATCAAACACTACATTTTTATGTATTAAATAAGCCTGCTAAGTTTCAAAAAGATCGGCTCAGTAGTTTTCGAGTAATTTTGGTCACCGACTTCAAAGATGTCATTTCGAGAAAAACGCGTTTATAAGTATAAGTAACGGTTGTATAAGCAACAGTTTCTTCTCTTTCAACGCTCATATCTCGGTTAATTATGTTTGGATCGACTTGAAATTTGAAGGACGTATTCTTAGATAGTTATACTTAAAAAAAATGCAACAAAAAAAAACGAAAAACTTAAAAGTTACAAGTGGGGGTAACCCCTTAATGTATTTGAAACATTTTGTTTAATATACCTTGAAATATGTCCTTTTTTAAGTCATTTTGAACAAGTTGATATATACTTTTAATGTGAGTTGACGCCTCCATCACATTTTTTTTTTGCGGCTGAAATTTCAAAAATTTTCAATTCACTGTCGTCAAGCTTCTGACAAAAGCTTAGGCACAGTTAGTTTGGAGACCAGCTTCAATTGAGTTGGTTACTTGGTGAGAAAATTCAAGCAGGTTGGCTGAGGTTGAACGACCTTTCATAAAATCTTGCTGATACGGAGCCATTATGTTTAATTTTTTTTTATTAAATTACCGAAGTACTCAGTCCGGTGACTTCCATTCGCTTTGAAAATATTCCCAAAATTATGCCGAGCTCGATCAAGCTATCAAGTTCATCCCATACTAATTCAATACGAGAATGATCGAGCGATTCCGATGGCTATTTCATAATTTGCCTAAAAAAAGTTCTTTTGTTTTTGCCGTAGGAACCCCTGACATAATTTAAATGATTGTTTAGGGACGTTGTATTGTTGGAAAATAAAACTTCGGTCAATTGGATTCTTTCCAAAATGAATCGCATTTTCCTGGAGTATTTACAGATAGTCTTCTTTATTCAGTTTTTCGTCAATTTATTACTATTATTACCAAAACATGCCCAAATCCATCACGCTTTCATCACCATGCTTAATAGTCTGCACAGTACACAGTTCTGAAACTCGTTCGGGTGCAAAAGAACGTCTGTTAGATCTAAAAATCTGAGTTGTAATTGAATTTCTTGTATTTCATTTAAAGTAGCGGAAATCTGAGGCGCTGTTAAACGTCGACTTCGTTTCGATAACGGGTTAATAAAAATAAATTCCTTGTTTAACAAAGTTGAGTTAATAAAAATAAAAACATCAAATAAAACATACTATTTATTGTCCATTGTCCTTCTTTATGTTTCTCATAAGTTTCAAGCTCCTTTTCTGTAACTTTCTCTCGTAAGAAGAGGTGTTTAATAGAAATATGGTTCATTCTACGGCCAAAGGCTGGGCTATGAGTCTCACTTCTGCAGGGTTGTCAACTTGGATTATGGAAGCATCTTGGTCTTAGTCTGAGTCCCTCGGAATAGTATGTTTAGATGATCGCTTCAGTTGTTGAGGTTGCCACAACTGTTTGTCGTTGGCATAACCAAGAAAACGATTCGCCTGAATACTTTACGCTTTCCTCCGAAGTCTGCATCGCTGTAGATTTCTATTAGTTGTAGCGAATAGTGAAGATGGGATGGCCTTAGCACAACTTAGAACCAGACCGAAGTCCAGAACCAAGAGTGCTAAGGTCGGAAAAGTGGAATGGCTGCTGCCATTCAAGAGGCAAAACAAAAAAAGAATTGCCCCGAGAGCAGGGTGCCCTAGAAATGGCCGTGAAGGCCCCTCGTCCGCATTAGCGGAGCACCCTTTAACCAACCCCGACGGATGCTGGGGTGCCGCTTTGCTAGCTCGCTGCGGCTGGGGTGGGTTCTTTAAACAAATGGGGATGGTTTGCTCTCAAGAAACGGGATGCTACGTATATTCATCCGTCATGAATTGTAGCCGCAAACTGATATGAAACATATCCAGGGACCAAAAGGGGGCATAGTTCCGTAAAGGAAACCACCCAGGCTCTGCAACATGGGCTGACTAAGCAGACCCAGTGCTCGTGACAACGCACGGAGCCAGAAAATTGAAAATCTACAAAAGGGAAAACGGGAAACGCGCTACCTCTCCTTTACAAGGAACCCGGGTGAGGCAGACAGCCCCGGGCCCCCGATGGTAGTGGAGCCCTGACCCCGATGGTCTGGGGTCCTCCACCCTCTGATACTGGCCATATATCAAAATTCAAAATTCCAAAAATCTAATCAAAAATACAGAAACTAATAATGTTTGGCCAGTATCCCTCCCTTGTAAGATGCTGAGAATACCGAAACATTCACGAAAAAAACTACGTTATCATTTGTAGGCCAGCCAGGCCATGCGCGGACCCTGGAAGGAAGAAGAACTTCTCGGACCTCCGCCCAATAAGAAAGCCAAGCGGTTTCCAAGTTACACAAACATTATTATTTGTTTTATAAAAAAAACTTATTCAAACTTAAGATAGGCGTATAGCTCTAACTTGAACATAAAAAGCTCCAAGTTTTTTTTTTTTTTTTTTTAAATGAATTCGAGAACAAAAAAAAACTTATCGAATAATTTATAAACCTTACTGATATAAATTATTATTAAAGCAAGGTAAGCTTCTATCCTCCAGGACGGTTCACGAGTGCGTTGAACTTACAGCACCATTAAATATGACGGACATAAAAAAAAGAATATTATTCGACTAATCCAATCGCTATATATATATTTTTAAAGAACCATCGTATGTAATCGACGTTTCGAAGAAATTAGTATCATGTACGTATCATAAATACAGGCCAAGGAAGCATAATTCCAGGCTAAGCGTGCATCATTTATTCGAAGAATAACTCTACTAAAGCTAACATTGTACATTGAGAGGATTTTTATTTTTCTATT
Organism: Nemotelus pantherinus; assembly: GCA_963978885.1. Classification (NCBI taxonomy): domain Eukaryota; kingdom Metazoa; phylum Arthropoda; class Insecta; order Diptera; family Stratiomyidae; genus Nemotelus; species Nemotelus pantherinus. The sequence continues at coordinate 31,515,180 of OZ022265.1, read as the reverse complement.
CTCTCAACCAAAAATGAATTGAAAAATGGATCTATGAAAATTAAATGTACGAAAATTGGATCCAAGTGGAATACTATTTTTTCTTTTTTTTTTCCAAATGAAATATACTTTCTAGAAAACTTCTAAACTAGTCCTTACGCGCTACACACTACATGTCCTTCAGACATTAACAAAAATATTGCATTTGTCAGGAAGCTCCTTGAACTTTTCTATTATAATTTTTTTTTTTTTTTTTTTTTTATTTCCTTGTTGCGATTAAATGTGTTAGGATTTTTCTATTTACAATAGATAATCCTTGCGTGTCATTTTAATACAAATAATTGGCTTCTAAGGATACACTTGTGTTGATCTTTCCGATTATTAATAGTTTCTGCTTGACTTTTGAGTCCAATTCTAATGCTTGACCTTAACTCTTCGGAGTCAATTGCTAGTAATTGGGTGAAATTTAACGGAATTTATAGTTTGAAATAAAAGAAAATGCTGCACTTGGAACAATTTCCGGCTATCAACTGATTTTGAGTAGATATTAATGACGCTAATCTGTGCGAATTTACTAAGTTTACGCACAGGTTCTATTGGGGAATTTTTGTCGGTCTGTCCGTTTCGAAGTGTCGGTTTGTGGGCCTGTCCTTCTTGGTCAATGTCCGAGTTAGTTACTTCCTATTTGTCTAAGAAGGAACCACTAAATACTGGTTTTTTTCTTTCTATCTTTTCAATTTCAAGACTCAGTTTTTTTTTTTATATGTATAACGCTACCTTCACTCTAACGTTAGATTCAGTTTGCAGTTCACCTCGATGTTTAGTTTCTTCACGAAAATGTTAAACACATCTCAGTCTGGTTTATTTTATTTTTCCAAAAAAAACTTTCTCTTTTTCCTCCTTTTGGTTTAGGTACACAAATGTTTCCATTTGATTGAAGCTATGTAAATGCGAAAAAATTTATAAGAGGAGAGAAAAAAATTAATATAGAATCAGCTAATTAGCTATTCGGTCTCTTTGAACCTGAGAACAAGCCCTTCCCAACAAAATGCAATTCAAAAGGAAAAATACTTTTAAGAAATCTTTTGAAGAAAACATCAAAGCTATTGTTAAATGCCATACAAAAAAATAAACTTTTAAGTAATGACCTTGTATAGATCGATTATATGATCCTTTTTCACTTCTCAGCCTAATGATCTTGCGCACAGCCAAACGTGCGTTTTTATGTGTAACAGATAAGTTGTGACTATAAATCGAGTTTCTCATAATCAAAACAGACTTAAAATCTAAGTTATCCATTAGAATACATTTTGAAAGGAAAAAAAAACTATATTTCCCAATATTAATTGAAGTTGCCCATCAAAATTTGCAAGTATAAAAATCTTTTTTTTTTTTATAATTGAGCACACGAATAGTTCCAATAGTTTCAAATATCATGAAATAGCAAACAAGCATAAAAATTTGAACGTATTAAATTCAATTGAATATGAGTTTCGCACACTAGAGATCAAAGGCGAAAATGTGGGATTTATTAGTGCAAGGAATTATAATTTTTTTTCGTTTTACAAACTGAACATGGTTAAGAGAAGAATTGGTTTGCAATTATTCTTATAAAACTACGAGGAAAGAAAATTTAACACTATAAGTTGTAATTCAGGATGAAAAGACATCACTTTTCTTTCTTTTTTTTTCAAATTATTACTGAAAACCTTTGTTTTCATCTGTTCCCACACAAATGGACTACAACGCCTTATGCATGTTCGTTTTTATGTTATTTCTTGAAGAAAAATTCTTTGCAGTTACCTTTTATTCGTGCGTAATCTTTGGATCTATCACCTTGAGTTCGCCTTTCGGGTTCGGCCTCGCTTTGGTTATTCGCGCGAATATTAAACAGAATTTGGGTCAAAAGTGGCAGCGAATTTCTCGACGTGCGAATGTCGACTGGAACAGATGTTCATTAGATGCCGACAGGATTATTCTTGGGGATAGTTGATGGTCGTGCTGATGACACTGCCGATGAAACTTCTCAGTTGCATGGAGTGCAGGTGAAGAAGGCCTCTATTTTGGCAACGTGCAGGTGTATAACAGCGGAAGAATATAGCCAGACGCTATAGGCGCGGCCTTGAATTGACGACTTGACGTCGATCGCCACCTTGAGGGCTTAGACTTCCACTAGCTGCTGATCCCGCCATAGCAGCGAAGTACCCTTACAAGTGTAAGTGCCATTTGGCCAATTAAGCTGATGAACTGAAATAATTTACAATAGCTGTATTATCACCCGATGCACGTTCTGAACATACCTCGTGATCGCTCTATGAGCCGATTTCTTCGTGGACCGCAATCTTCAAATGAAGCGTCATCCGATCCATTGCCTGCCCGATCACATTAAAAAACTAATGCATTCGCGCTGAAAGTGCCCAGGTACAAATTTATCGAGATTTTCAATTCAACCTGCTGTAGAAATGTATTCGCGTTGTACCGTGGTATTACCAAAAAAATAATCAAAGTTTTACCGTTCGGGTCTAATTGCACAACACTACGTTTCAAATTCCGAGAACAATCGTCCACGATTCGAGGATTATTTTCCGAATTTTTGTTCCCTCCAAGCAATTGACACCGCGACCATCACACGCACCCGCACTCGGTCGGACCACACACCTCCTTATGACATCCGCTTCTTCCAAGACGGCCTCACAGTCACTCTCTCGCTACTGTCCCGAAACACTCTCTCACTCACTCCTCGACACTCGCTTCCCGTCGCCATTGACTCATGGCTGCCAACCACCGTGCCGGAAAAACGTTCAAAGCTTAGCTTTGACTGCGTTTACAAGGGTTGCTTACTGCAGACCCTGGTAGTCAACATCTGCCAAGTGTTACATAGTCCTACGCATACGTTAATTGATTGATTGATTGTATGGAGTGGGTGTAGAAGACCTCTAGAAGCAGAGCAAAGTAGCTCTAACCTTCGCCTCGCTAGTGCTGAGACGTAGTCTTAGTGAAAAAAAAGGTTCTACACACTCTGCCGTTTCTCCGCCCCGCTCTTTACCTATTTCGTGGAGGTACTTTTTGCAAGGAAGGTGCTGTGTCAATACTCCACATAGGGCTTTTATGCCACGTTTGCTCTTTTGTTATCGAAGCCAAGGTATTTTTTGAGTATTTCAAACCGTAAAAACTCCTCCATGTTTTAATTTCCTTGTTCGTGTCTGCCTTTGTAAAGCCCGAGTACGGAGAAGGACTTGTGAAGGGCATTCTTGCACATTCTCTGGCCTTGGAATCAGCTTCCTTGGTGTCCATCATGGCCAGGGATTCATATCTGTTCTGTGCCCCCTATTTCATTTAGGGCCTCCCTCAGCTCTAAAATATTTATAGCCTTGAGAACCGCTTGGCTATCCGGTGGGATCTTAACTCGACCCTTTTAGTGTTCCTTATTTTTAATATATGTTTGGATCTAAGAATGACAGATAGCTCTGCTTGATAGGTGCCGGTCTCCTTTGGGAGAGAGAAATGCATTTTGCATTTGGGTACACATACGTTACTGCTAAAAGCTGTCCCAATTTCCAGAGCCCCTGCTATGTTCCGAAAGACTCTTGACTCATATGATGTCTTCCTAAGAAGGATTTTCGAGTGCTCTCGAAATAAACCCTAGACTGTACGCTAGCTCTGATCTCCTGCCAAGCATCAGGAACATCAATGCTCCAACGCTTGTCTGTAGAGAATTCTTGTTGTCTCTTCAGCTTTAAATTTCTGCGTCCTTGAACATTGAAGTTTAATTCTGAAAGATTGAAACGTTCCAAAATTTTCTTTAAATGTGTCTTCTGATTTATTTTAATAAACACTTCTTTTTGTTCATTTTCAAGCCCCAACAAATAGTCTTGCTTTCTTTGAGACAATTTTGTTTTCCGATTTGATCTTTCCAATGAAAATTTTCATCTATATAGGATTTGTTGCTGCTAGAAGACCATCATTCTTCAGTTTGCAGACTTTGCTGCTTCCATTTTATTACCCTTTTAGTTGTCTCACGAATACTGTTTCTTCCAGATCGCCATACGAGAAAACTGTTGATACGTCGAAACGTATAAAACGCATCTTTACGCTTGCTGCTGAGAATCGATGGATTTTCTCCCATCTTCTGGAATCAATGTCGTGATGCTGACTAAACCTCTTGACGACTAGTCTCTCCTTGAACTTGTCAATTAGAGGTGGGCTGTGACAAAAAAAAAACCTGCATCAGGTACAAGTTGATACTGTTACATCTTGTCACTAATACTTTTATCTGATACTTTTGGTCATGACTTTATTGCTGTCAGGATTTTTCTTTTAAATTAAAAACCTCACTTGCATTTGATTGCTTATGCATCTGGTGATCTGTCAAAATCCCGATGTGATTTTCTTTCAATCGGCTGGATCCTCGCTTTTTAAGGCATCTTAGTAGGTCTCAAGATTTTTTGTCACATGATTTGCAAATTTCTCCATTGACTTGGCGTAATTTTATAAATGCTTGGGCTTCTTCAAAATTGATCGATATCTCAAAGTTCTTTCCTAAGTTTTTTCTTCAATGTTAACCAATGTCTCATCATATTCGTCTCCTCCTTTGAATCGTGGCTCATCATCGTCGTCCTTTTCTTCGGTTAGATATTTATTTTCATGCTACGTTTCATGCTATCTATGTATATCTTTCAAAGGCAGCTTTTGACTTCGCTTTCTCTCAGTCTTTTATGGAATTGAACGTCTTTTAAAAGAATTACTTGGTAATTGTTGGGAATACAGATTCTGTAACGCTCACCGTCGTCATATTCACTAACACTTTTACTGCCTTTCTTAACCATCTAATTTCTCTTCTCAGTTGGTATGTGAATGTAGCAGAAAGATCTAATAATGTGTAATTAATCGGAACTCTAATTAATCGGAACTTTGACTATATCTATTTGATTCTGGGTTTCTTCCAAATCCACATTTCTCAGGGACTAACTCCCTTTTTTGACAAAATTCATGTTCTTTTAAGAATGTAAATTGCTGACGTCACTAAATTCAATTACGCGGTTTGATTATTTAAATATCCTTGTCATCTCGACAGTCGTTGTTTTGCTTAGTGTGTATGGCGCTATTAGACTCTACCTGATTCTAATCTCCACTGAAATACGTTCAATCTCTTCGCAATCGAATTTTCTCTCTTAATCTCTTTAAGGGGTAACACCTATGTGGAACGCTGTTTTCGAGGGTGATTTTTTGCATTTTTTTCCAAGGAAATTTTATATTTGATTGAAAAAATAATTACATGGCTTTATTATACATGTTTTGAAGTATACAAATTAATTTTTACAACGTCCTAAAATACAAAATGGCGGCTGTACCAGGCTACGAGCATCAGACGATTTTTCAAAGATGCCTCAACGGCCCGCAACTTTTCGTCGTCGCAAATGGTCTGAAACACAAAAATCAAAATTTTTCTTAAAGTTTGAACTAAAAGCAAGGGAAGTACGTACGGGTTTTCAAAAATATTGAATTTTGAAAGATTGGCGTACGGTTTTCCAAAAAAAAAATTTTTTGGTAAAAAAAAATCGTACAAAATCAGCCGTAAAAATGAAAATTTTCAATTTATCAACAAAATCGTACGTACTTCCCTAGTAAATGATGTTGTGAAGCTTGCACCAAAATTTCAAATTGATCGGATACAAATTGGCTGAATAATCGTGCGGGCCGTATCAAAAAATGTGATTTCGAGAAAAACGCATTTAAAGTTTGAAAACGAAGGGCGGCTCTTTCACGTTTCTCGTTTTCGCTTTGTGGATTTATTCCCTTTTTTGTGGCAAATGTTGGTCTACTACCTGTCATACTGAATGGTAATTTACTAATGAGAAAAGTCGCTAACGGATACCTGTGGTAGGTATAAGGACTTTGGAGCAGAGCGTGCCGTACGCGCGCCGCATAGGCCCCGACCGCACGTTGGGGCGTCCAACGTTTATGCTCATAACTCGGAAAAAAAAATTTTATTTTTGAAAATAACTTAAGACGTTATTCTAGACATGTTTCCCTGCCATTTTAGCAAAAACAAACAAATAGATTTTTTTTGAAATTTCTACATAGGTGTTACCCCTTAATGTTGTGCCCGAGTGTATTCAAATGTGGTAAAAACTGTTTTAACACAACTTTAATATCTGATTTCTTTTAATGACGAAGCCATAACGGAACTTTGTATAGTTTGCAAAGGTTTATAATTTGTATCGTTTTTTTTGGACATAGATATTTTTTTTCCTAAAAAATTCACAAAATGGGCTTATAACATCGTTTGCAACATGTTCTCCTTGTTTCATTGCCTTAATACAGTACGGATTTTTCTTACCAGCTTCACGGATACCCTATTCTTTCTTGAACATCATTTTCACAGGTCGCTTGTCTTGATGATCTCACCTCTCATGACACAGATGCATTGTCAAATTTTCTACTCCAGCAATGCTAGAATGACTGGTTCAATGGCTGCCTTGTGCATAGTATCGCCGTTTGGGCACAGCACTGTTTTCCCATTTACTTCCAGCTAGCACTTAGCTGTTGTTGAGTGGAATATGCTATTTTCATTCCTAACGTGTGCTGTTAGAACAGAAAATACGTTTTTCGACGTTTTTGAAACATGCCAAACATCAGTCAAAATCGTCTTCAGTGAAAGATACAATTTCAATAGTTCCCTTCCCAAAGACCTTGATGGCGCGAGGTCTTTGAAATGCGACGAGCTGGTTTAGACATTTTGTCACGGGCTTCGTTGCTCCTTCGTGGATTAATCATCTTGATGAACTCTCCTCCATTTGAAAAATATCTTCACTTATGGTGCATAGGGCTGTATTGGAAACTAAGGCATTGCTCTGAGAGATGTTTTTCGGTCTCCATCAGTTATCCACTTTGATATCCAATGCTTTTTCTTTTTGCAGTAATTGCAAATTTCATTTTCTTTTGACTTCTTGTTTGGTTGCTTTCTCCTACCTTTCACGGATAATGTTTCCCCCGGTAGGGGAATCTCTTTCATATGTGCACACTTGAGTGATTAACTCTTCAAAAAGTCTTTTCTCCATTTTTCGACAATAGTATCCAACTGGATCTTAAATTTTCGAAATCACCCGGTAAAATATGGAAAACTGCAAAACTAGGCTCAAATCCGGTAAGTCATAACAGTTTTGCTATGTGGGTCGAAATATCCTTTCCATTAATCCAACTAAAAGCAAAAGATTTAGTACATATTTTGAACAGCTGATCTTTGGATGATGCTTCATCTATAACCTATTAAAGTTTTTCACTCAAAGAAAAACTAACTTCGTATTTTTGCAGGATTTTATGTATATTACGTCATTACCATTACGAATAAAAGCTTTAATAGGGGAAATTTAATAAAAACTTGTTTTCGTGATCAGACATTGAATAATTTTAATGGATTTTGAACATAGTTTTTCTGATTCCACAATAAAGGTAATTCCATTGGGAAATTGTCACTTCACAAAGTCTAAAATGACTGTGCTGTTATGTGTCATTATTCATAACTTTCGCTATGTAAATCACTATAAAACAATTTTCTAATATACATATAAGAATAAATATTTGTATTTTTGCAGTTTTTGCCTCCATTGGCATATAGAAAATACGAATACATTGACATTAGTTTGCTTTAAATATTTCAATTACTGAAAATAATACTTCTAGCTAAAATCGGTGACTTATTTAAAACATATATCAATATTAATGGAAATAATATGGATGCATCACTTTTATGTTTGCAAAGTATATTGACTCATTCCATTAACTAAATCTTCATCTAAAAAAAATCAAGTGAAACTAATTCCTATGATGCATAAACTTATCATCCCGCAAAACAGTTTCTGGGAAATTACCAACACTGACTTATCATAGCTTTCGCTTCGAATCGTTCACTTATTTTGCACATTGCAATTACGACCACAAACTTGAAAAAAAAAACCTTCATTGTTTGTATTAAACAAACGAATAGAAGTGATAGCGCAATCAAAACCGACTGGAACATCACCATCGCCGTCATCATACAAAAAATAAATATAGAATGATTTGCCCTGGCCGCAATATGTGTTTTATCTACATTTGCCACCACAATGTATGGATAATTGCTAAGAAAAACAAACTAGAAATTTTTCGCGTATCACATATGAAAGTTACACATCCTTTCACCAAGATAATAAGTTTGTGATTTTTTTTTCTTCTTATGTTTATTTCGATAGTGAGTTTGAGCGTTTTGAAAATGTTTTGAAGTTAGATTTAGCAATTTATGAGATTTTTAAAAGAGCGATTATTTTTTTTTAAATGATACTAAAATAATTACCAATGGATTATTTTTATTAGTTATGAAGAATGGTCATGATATTATGTTTTGAATACGATTTCAGGCAAATAGACCTCCCGTGGCGGAACGTGTTAGTTTCACAAAAAGTAATCGAGTGGCGTCAAATAACGTGATATCGGTGACCAATTCCCTGATCCATTTCTCGATATTTTCGTTGAAGTGGATCAATGTCAATGGTTTCGTTGGTAATATGGCGCATATCGCCACCTTGCTAGGATCACGTGTACTGCCTTACTAAGCGCAAAAGCAGTATCTCAAAAAAAAATCGAAAACTTGATTTTTATAACATTAGAAAGCTTAAAACAATACGCATCTAATGAACTAAACCTTTTAATGGTATCTTATTTAATACATATAGAAAACACCTTATGAAAGTTTTTTAAATCTAAGTACCCGATGTATCCAACAGCGGAAGACCGCTCACCGAGAAAAGTGGAGTAAGGAGAATCCTCCACCGACGAGCCCAGTTCCTCGTCGCCTATCTCAATTTTACCTTAAATCACTAAAGGAATTAGAGGTATATCAATATTACTACTTTTACAAAACTTCAATTATCTCGAAACTGGTTTCATTGAGATACTGCTTCTATATTTTCTTCTATATTTTCTAAGAAATATTCACTTTCATTGACCGATAACGTTGGTCATTAATTGTCACACAAATTCCGGCCTAACGTTTGCAAACATAAGGACGGCTGATACTACCAGCATAAAGACAACACCAAATAGTGCACTTTTGTTCCAAGAGTATTTTGTGAATTTGCTTCACTATGAAAATGTCAATTTTAATTATTTCTTAAAATAGTCTATTAACTCAAATGTGAGCTTCAAGACTAAACATGATTTTTTGATAATAACAAAGGCCGGCTTCAAGCTGCGCAAGAGTCCAATTCGTGAACTCCTATCGCAAGCCATAATGTCGTGACCTAAGTTTCTATGCCAGCTGGATCTTAAACGGGTATGAATCGAGATCTTTCCGCAACATCTACAAGCGAATTGACAGTCGATACTTTACCCACTCAGCTGTAGAAGACGTAGGCACAACGATCATCATATAAAATATCTCAACATATTTTTGTTTTTCATTATTTGTTCTAAGTTTCGAACATTCGTGTACTAATTGAATTGACCAGAAAATTCATAAATCTAAATTTACTTTAAATTTTGTACTTCAAAGAGGATTCTCTGAGAAAAATCATTCAAGAAACATACCAAACGCTCATGACTAGTAAGAAAACACATAGCTATCGACCCTATCCGCTTACCGATGCAGTCAAATCTCGCTACTATGCCAGTTGCGCACGGTTCCGGAAAAAATACATACAAAATAAATTTACTATGTTACACCCTAATCTCGTTACTATGCCACTCGCAAACTCAAGAGGGCAGTCAAATTCATCTTTTCGATATCTCTCTTACACATGCACGCATTTATGATACTACTATAGTGAAGTTCAAAAAGTAGCCGACATTGTCAGCTCAGAAGTCCAAGCGGACTGAGTTTACGCTGAAGGAGAAGAAGGAGGTCATCGATGCCGCGAAGAACGAACGGAATCAGTCTAAGCTGGCCAGAGAAATAAGCAAGAAATGGGGCATCGAAGTCAAGAGAACTGCCGTGAAGGGCAGTCTCAGCAAGAAGGCTGCAATCGAGGCGGCCATCAAAGTTGGAGTTCCATCGAAGCGCATGAAGCTAACGCAAGCTCACAACTCGAAGGTGGATAAGGGCGTGCTAATATGCCTGAAACAAGCAATAGGGAAGAATCTGCATGTCAGCGGCGAGCTGATGAAGGAGAAGGCAATTAAACTGGCCGAGCTTATGCACCTCGGTAAATTCATGGCAAGCTATGGTTGGCTGGACAATTTGAAAAAACGCCACGGCATCACGTTCAAGAAAGATGCGCCAGTTAAAAATTTATGAGAGCTTTGGGCTTAACTGATAGAAAACTTGACAGAGTAAATCCGGATACTATGTATCATTCTTCAGTAGTGTAACTTTGTAGTGTAAATTTTGAATTTAAATACATACAATGATAGAGAAACATTCAAAATTCTTGGTTTCAGTCAAGCCCAAAATATGTACTTTTATTCAGAAAAAGCAGTTCGTCGAGACGTTTTCCCTCGGTACTATGCCACTGTCGCTCGGTTCCGTCGGGTGGCATAGTACCGAGATTTGACTGTAATTGGTAGTATCTGAATATTTCGCTCTGTGTCTTATATTTGACAAACACTTCCACCAAAGAAAGCGCTAAAACTCATCATAAAAATTGACAACTTTAATAAAACCATTTCTACAAGCTGGATCCTGAAATAAGAGAAAATCTCGAACGCGGTGTGTCGCAAATAAACTCAAAACATTCCTAGCTTAACCTTTAATTTACATTGAATCCGGCATATTAAATGCGAGTTTTATACTTTTCATTGAATTCAGTGTGTTTTACGCATTATAACAAGTGGAATTCCTAGAAATTTCGAATTTCTTGCACAAATTTGTATCTTACACACCATGCAGCTTGTACAGGCAATACACACTTAAAATCTTCCTTACAGGCTACGAATTAGATGTAACATTTATCTAATTACAAATAATTCTAATTAACCTAAATCTTAGCCTGCGTCTTAAATCTAGTCCTTCCTTTTCGTTGGGTGGGTTACACAATGAAATAGCGCATCCATGAGCTCCCTCCCATGACTTGCTATCATCGCGGATACCATAAATGGCTCAATGGAGCTACCTGGACGGCCAAGTGACCAATTAATCCTTTCTCAACTGCTAATACAGAAGAAGGGTTTTCAACCACTTCTTAGAAACCGGGTTTTCACCCACTTCTTAGAAACCGGGTTAACAGCCACTTCCTAGAAATCAGGTTTTGAAACCTTTTCGTGCAGAGGTGCAGGATTCTTAATAATACCTCCGCTTTTGCCATGACAGGCTTAAGTCAAGATAGGTCGGATGAGGATTTGATAGCAAATGGACTTAGTTTTGGTGATCAAGCCTATTTTTCTGACAGGTATTTAAGCGATGAATTGGGAGTAAGCTTAGAAATTCCGAATGATAAATCGACTGGTTCACATTCGTCAAAGTAAAGACTTAGTTCTTCACTGTTTTGAATATGTCTTTGGACGACGCAAATAAGGTCACGCGATCGCAAGGCAGTCCTGGGTCTCTATGGACTTACGGGGCACCAGACAGTTACTGGGCTTAGCACGTAGCGCTCTTAGCTGTGTTGTGGCCGTTCTCATGAGACACAGTCACGGCTGGCCGTTGAGTTTAATGTTTTCGGCCGGAGCTATGGCTCAGAAGGGCGCCTCGATCCACATGAACTATCTGAACTATCCGCCATCGACTTAAAGAGGATAGCACAGTTTATTAAAGAAACCATATGATTCCCCATGTATAGTGGCTAAGCGGTAGACGGTAACTGTGGTATCAAAACGGCCCTCTTCTGTGCTTAAGTAGTAGTTATCTTCAGACTGATAGCCACTTTGCCTAACCTGCTCTGTAATGACACTGGCATTTTACTTTCAAAATGCAGTCAACTCAAGAATTTCCAAAAATATCTGAATTGCCACGCTGTTGCAAGTAATTTGGCGATTTATTATATTATTGTTTTTCACACTTATACAATCACATGGAATATATCACCAAAATACACACCTTTTGGGGGAAAACTTTACAGTATTACTGAAAAACATGCTCCTTCAGTGACCAAAAATCATGTTAGAGGATCTCCTTCACTTGCTGAAAATGTTACTCAAACTACTTATTCACTCAAAACAAGGCAGCAGTAGCAGCAATACTATCTTCCGTTTTCCCTTTTATTTCGCTCTATAAGTATGCTAAATTATACTGTTCATTTCACAGAAAATAGAGGGTTTTTTGATGGAATCGACGTTGCCGTCAAAATAAAATGCGCAAACTGACCGTTGGTTCGGCTATGTCCCGGCCTACGAAAAATTCACAACCGAAACGAGTCACTCCGCCAGCTGTACCTGAGATTCATCGACACTCAGGAAGTAGTTTTGGATCGGCCGGTTATTCGTCTTTAGAAGACGGAGGTTTTTCACAGCCAAGAGATAGTCCAGCTGCATTATCAATGAAGGATGAGAACACGGAATATGGTAAGTGTTGGCATCATAAGAAAATATGTTCGATTAGCTGTCCACTAATAAAACATTAATTTTGCAACATCAATTCAACAGCCTTTACATTTCCGACATTTCCGCCGGGTGAGCCATTGACCCATAAAACTGCCGTATATCTTCACCAGCAACTGGCCCTGCAAGAAGATCAGGGAATTGATCTGACGCAATCGCCAGGTCGCGATAGTCCAGGCAGTTCATCGGGATCGGCTGGATCGGGTTCGCGTCATTCAACCGCAAGCCTAGATTCGGGTCGAGCTTCATCTTACATTACCGGCGGTGGAGCATCGACTCGCGGGCCTCTATCCAGTCCAAGATGTAGTGTCAGCTCATGCTCGATCGGCAGTGTGGATAGGATAAGTCAACGCGGGGAAAATGATTTTGTGATGGACTGGTTGATGGATATAAAGTTTGAAAACTACGCACCACTGTTTGTTGATGCCGGATATGATTTGGGAACGATTTCACGCATGACCCCCGAGGACCTGACAGCAATTGGTATAAAAAATCCACAACATCGAGAGCGCATTAAACAGCATATTGATAACTTACGACTGCCGGATCGCTTGCCGCACTTTGTACCAGGATCGATAGAAGAATGGCTGCGGCTACTTCGTCTAGAGGAATACGTCCAACCATTACTCGATCAAAATTATAAAACAGTACGTGATGTAACTCAAGTGACATGGGAAGATCTCGAAGATATTGGAATTGTGAAACTGGGGCACCAGAAGAAGATCCTGTTAGCCATAAAACGTGTTAAAGATATCATTAGTGGTAAGTGGAATCCTCATCAGCAGATGAGACAACTGAGAGGCAAGAGCTTGGAGTCGCTGGAAGACATTAGCGAGCGAAACACCAGAGGAAACTTAACTTTTAGCCATTACTCAACTGATACTTACTATTATGGTCCGCCGCAACAACCGCAACAGGCCATGAGCAAGTCGATTTGTATGAATGCCAGCGGCGTGCCATACCAGCATATTGGCAATTTCCAGTGGCGGCGCTCCTATGATGATGGCGACATTACGCCAACAAATGAAATCGCAATTGATATGGGTGATGGACAGGGCGGCGGTGGGACGCTGCCGCGTCAGCGCAGTAGTTCAAGAAGCCGTCTGGCCGATCGAGCGAGTCCCGCGACAATAATTATTCATACGCCACACTCTGGCGAATATTTGCAACCAGACAATAGTCCCATAATGCTTGCCAATCCACACTACGGTTCGACCTTCAGCCCTTTGGCTAACAAGAAACAGGCTCCGGAGCCGCCCCGTCGCCAGTGCAGCATTCGAAATATGAAAAGCAATAATATACAGGAAACGCAACCATGCAACTACAAATATCTACATTATGATCCATTAGTTAATAACCAGGCACGCAATCAACATCAAACACAATACATTCCTGGCGCTGGACCGTCATCCGCAATGGTCGCATCATCTCATCAGCAGCCGATCTATGTTAACTATAACGTACAAACGCATCAAACAACAGCAGAAATTCATTGTGATAGAACGCACGATAGCAAATCAAATTCGAGTATCGATTCAATCGATACAATTCCATTCGCGAACGAAAACACAGGCACTATCAAGCAACGCTTGTTGAATCGCCAGGAGATCTCGTCATCACTATCACTGTCATCATCTTCGTCATCATCATCCACCAACACCGTAGCGAATATGTCACAATCTTTCCATTCATTCAAAAAATGTGATAAGCACAGTCCTCCTTCGCCAGCCACGCTTTCGCCAACCATCTTGGTCTCAAACACTCCAAACGGCACACCGGGGAAAATACCACCGCCGCCACCTCCAGCCAACGTGGAAGTTCGCTATCATCATTCAGATTTAGTTGATGATCAGACGGCGACAATTATTATGTCCAATGCTTCCGTACCAGCCCCAGTCGGGGTTGGTGTAACGACAGTCGCAAATGACTCAACAAATGTCCTAAACGATATCGGTAACATGCTAGCGAATTTGACTGATGAGCTTGATGCCATGCTTGAAGAGGAGAAACGTGCCGGAATAAATGATAGCGAGTAAACATTTAAGCGATTAAGGGAGTTTAAGGGAACTTAAGTACTTTTCATAATGTGGGAAAACACAACACAACGGGATTAGTCGGGAATTTTGTTTTCGTCAGGTTTCGGAGCTGAAATTATTTGAATATCTTTAAAAAGCAATCTTTTTTATGATGGGAAGACTGAAACACAATTACAGTTTTATATTTTTGACATGATACATTTTTTGTACGCATTGTTTGTTATAATTTTCTAGTATATATATGAAGGATGTTGATTGCCAGAACAAGACTGCGTTACTATTCAATTGCGACAGTAGACGACAGGCCCTTATAATATACTTGCTTAAAAACAGGTAAGTCAACTCCAGTCGGTATATTCTCTACATGCGAATATATTGATCAATTTATTTTTTCAATTCACGCCCAGCCTATACTAAGTAGAACTAACATATTGTATATCAACTCCGAAACTTGACAAGACCGTTCCCAAAACATTCCGAAATCAAGGAAAACAGAAACTTTACTAAGATGGAACATAACACGCACAATCTGTTGTGCTAATCTCTTATATATTACTACATTTATATAAAGGAAAAAAAAATCAATATATTAATGCAAATGGCAGAATATAATCGATTATATTATATTAAATGATTAAAAAATATATTAGTTATATACATATTAAGTGTCATGTTATACTAAAAGAAAAGAAAAAAACTAAAAGGAAAAATATTATTGTATTTGAACAAGAAAAATCGAAACCAGAAACAACATATTGTCCTAACTAGTTTCCTTTATGATAATTGAACGAAATTTTACGTTAATTTATAGGAACAAAATGAAATTTTGAAGAAAAAAAACAAAAACAAATTTTCCATCCGGTATCATTGCTTAATTTTCCATTCTTAAATATATTCCCAAAATATACTATAATTTTATCGAAGCAAACAAAATGCATTTTATTATGTCATAAAATAATTTTAAAATATACATTTCTATTTTTTATATATACTTACGCGCATATTTCTTATAGTTTTGTTTCAACTGCCTTTTTAATGTGTTTAGTTTTTAATGAAAACAGGAAATAGAAAACAAAACAAAACAAACAAAAAAAACGATGGTTTAGTATACTTAACTAACAATAAAATTTAGAACGAAACGAAAATAACGCGAAATTGAGAACTATATATTCCAGTATAAAATACAATATATACAACACTATTGTAAAGCAAGAAAATCAGAATGCAAAACACGGTTTATTAAAAACAGCAACAACAACAACAACAACTATATACATACTTATATACTTGTTTTAGATTTTAGTTATTATATACAAATGAAAAAGATGAAAAACGAATAAGAGAAATAAGAAAAAAACAATGTTTAGATGTCTTATGTCAATTTTTTATTGCTTTTAGAAAAATTTAAATACAAGAGGTGAAAAGTAAATGATGAATCTGTTTGGTTTGATTTAGTTTAATAAACAACTTATGATTTACTCAAAATGGAATTGAAATGTGCATTTGAATTTGCAATGAATCTGTTGATTTTTCGGGGGGCTAATCATATTTTTGGCAGAATGATTGAATCTATCAATGGAACAATATTATTTGATTTCACAATTAACATACAGATAATTCTGATTATATTTGATAATGTTGCTGTTTAAAGCCAGTTTTAAAGTTGAGTTGGATGGATGCCTAGCTCCAGAGCATTTTACCGTCCTTAGAATAAAAGCCCTATCTACATTTTAGTCACTTCGGGAGATATTCAATGATTTGTGTTTTTATGCAACATGTAGATATATGGAGAGGGCATTTTTCACTATTGATTTTAATATACTTGCTCACAAGATAGGTCTTTCATATTTTGTAGAATAATGTAACAGAGTATGTAGTTTCCGAACACGGTGTTAACCCAAGAATGAAAAAAAAATCAGATAGGGCGTTTATGATAAACATAGCAGAATTATCGTCCTTATTAGTCTTGGCAAAGTCGAGTAGTATTAAGTGGGAGATCTTGCAAATCGCGCAACTAAAGTTTCTGAGCAACGGGTGTCGCGGCAAGGATTGCAAAATTACATGTCCTTAGAAGTAGGATAATATGGGATGTTGGAGGATAATTTAATCAGGAAACATTGATTCAGGAAAATCATCTTACGTTACGAAAATCATCTTGGCGAGTCAATAACGGCAGATGGTTAAGAATAGTCCGTCGGGCAGAGTATTCCAAGTAAGGAAAGTTATGTTTATAAAGAAGGGTTCGCTTAAACTTATGGGCTCCGGAGACGGATGAATATGTCCGCGAAGTTAATGTGCGAACGAGTGCATTTGATTGTTAATGTGCACTGTTTGTTAATGTGAACTTATCTTTCAGGTAATTGTCACAGTGTAACCGACATCGGGTGATTTGTCCGATTATTTCAAGTAAAGGCAAGCCAATTCAGCTGGTCTCAGTTTATCCGATAGCAATGGCCGATCACATCGACGGAAGGTATCCATTGGGTGAATTCCCAATTAGTTTGTATTTATCGGCCGATTCAACCGAGGTTAAAGTCAAACATATTTTAACATAACAACGTCAATCAAGCTATGGATTACGAAAAACTAATGTTCAATTGAAGAGAAAAGTTTTTGAAAACTGAAGATGCCGCGAATCACAACGGAGAAATTGGGACTTTTTTCGAAACTACAAGTGAGTACCGGTCGAACGTTATCGACCATGGTTTTAATAATTTTAATCGTATAAAATCAAAATATGTTGTATAAAATCAAAATCTTATGTTTTGAAACAAGATTTCAGTGAAGAAAAAAAAACCAAAAACTACAATGAAAGAAAAATTATTTTCTTTCTGGATACTTTTATGAACAGCAAATTAAAACCTGAAAAATAAGCAATATTAAAAGTTTGCACTATTGTTAGGTCAATAATTATTATCTTTGAAATACTCTTTGAAAATATCACTTATCTCGTATTCGCGTAGTGCTCAAGCTGGTGGTATCAAAGCTGCATTCAGTAGTGTCTACGTTTAACGAGATGAAATTCATTTATCACAATCATCTTTATAACTTGATAAGAGTGTCCATACGACATGGATCTACTTGCAGTCCAAATCGATCGAAAGTCTAGCTGTACTGAGACGATAGTTAAAATTTTCTTTGTCTTTATCAACGTTGTCGGCCATTGATGGCCTTATTAAGCATTTCTTTAAAGGATATTCTTTTCACATAATAGCACTTTCGATCCTATTGTCTTCCATAATCCTTTATATTCATTGTAATAAATTTATATCTGGCATCAGCATTGTCTTGAAGATGAACAGAGAAAAAATTATGTTCGAAAATTTTGGATCCTGAACGTCGTTGGATCCTGAACGCCCCCTACCAGAAGCGGCTCGTCGTTGTACCCAAAGGAAGCAGTGCTTTCCTTGCTAAATATTCCCTACACAAGAAAAATAACAACAATACAATTGAAATTGAAAACAAATCAATTGATTTTATACGAATTAACATCCAACATCAATAAAAGAAATTTACAAAACAAAACACTATTCATCTCATACACGAGATAGTCCGAACAGCCAAAGTGTTTTAAAAGTAGCTTTACAGAAACGCGATAGGATATCTTGCGTTTGAGTGAAAACCTCAAGCATCTCGTACCATTGTAAGCCAGAACGCTCAGTTCATTGCAGCAAATTGAAATATGCTAAATAAAATAAAAATAAAATAAAATAGAACACTAAAGTGATCTTGCATCAATGCACGTACCATGATGCGTGCATCCATCCCATAGCAAGCTTTACACAATTGATGGTCGTAAGCACTTTGCAATGAATGTTCCCAAATAACAGCGCGGATGCTGCTCAGCTCAGCTCTGTAGAGAAAATTAAAAAACCCCTTGCTTATTCGGCCGCTAAATGGCCCAGAAATATTTGTGCATGGACGCAGCACAATTTGCAGCGTTCTCTGCTTCGCTACAGATCTTGGAGCTGGTTTGCTTTGAGCGACTGAGTTAAGGATGTTATTTGTATGTATGAATACTGTAATGGATTCATTGTTTAACATAGGATGTTATTTGCATGTTTCGTTTCTGCGATCTATTTATTACTGATTTCAAGAGTTTAATATTTGCTGTAGATTGAAATTCTTTTGATTGGTCTGTTTGCTTGTTTGTGCTGAAAGTGTGTAAGTTAGTATTGGAAAAAAGATAATTGCTTTTTCACGTAAATAGCACAAGAGTATTAACGTTCGGCATACAACGTGAGGTTATTTTAACCCCAAATCTTAAAGAAATGAAGTTGATTTTATGGATGAGGTATGAAAATATTTTTTTTAACAAATGCTTAATAATGGTATATTTTTGTGTTTTATTATTAGCTTGTTAATACATAGAATAAAAGAAATATTTGAGCACTTTCTATTTAATATATGTATACATAGAATAGATATAATGTCTTATGGGGTAAATGTAACCTTATCTTGTATTGGTGAGGATTTATTTTCACGTTGTATGCCGAACGGTTAATTCATTTTGTCTTGGAAATTAAATTTAATCATAGAAAATTTACTGCGGTATATTTTTCTCTAGACTATTTGAAGAGAAAAAGGTACTTTGCAGATAAGTGGTGACCAGGACCACTAATTTCACTTATTATTTTTAAAACAAACGTTCTAATTTGAAATATCTTGCATTGTAATTTATAATCTTGCACCATTTTAACATTAATGAGATTGATGATGATCATAGTGAGTTGAAAATACACTGAATCAAACAATTGAAAATCGAATGCTAATTTTGATATTTTTTCTGCGCTGAAATTCATACCTGGAAAAATAGGCAAAAATATATATCCTTCCCCGAGTCTTAAAGACACGAGCCGCCACTGTTTGATATGCTTATGGTTCCTGTCAATGCTTTCAAGACAATTGAGGGATTCCACAAATGTTCATAATTCGCGATATTTTTTCGAAGATCTTATTTAATGTGAATGGCATGTGTTTTGCATTAAATTCTATTCAATGTTGCGGCCGACTGAACGCAGACTGGCATCATAACATAGCAGATTGTGACTATGAATTGATTGGACAAAAATCAGAAAATTAAAAATCCGTTGAAAATGAATCGGATGAAGAACAAGCTTCAAATTCACTAAGCACTTCTCTAGCGCCTAATCTGTAAAAAAGGGATTACGACTGATGCAAAATTCCTTTCATGATCTAGTTCGACTAGAAGAAGAAAAGAACATACTTGTATGAACTGAATCATAAAAAATGGACCGTGAAGATTATTTTTTCATCACGAGCCTACGTTCTATACCTCAGCACAAGAAATTTGAACCACGTAAGCAAGTGCACCCAAACGCATCTTAGGGCAGTTCTTCTGAATACTCCAACTGGAGTAGCTAGACTTTACCTAGTCTGCAAAGCAGTACGTGAAGAATTTGAATCTGCTCGCCAAAATCATAAACGCTGACCAAGCAGATCTCGATAATTCAATACGTTTCGAGCCTTGAATTTTATTTAAAATTTATGGCTTTTTCTACATTTCTAAGATACATATTAATGAGTTGATGTTTTAGAAAGTAGTTTTTGTTGTTATTCAAAGAAAACATTTGTCAATGCTATTCATATTGTGTCGTATTTCGTTTGTTAAACAACATTGGTCATTTTGATTTTATATTGATGCACCATTTATTATTGATGATTTTATATTGATGCACGACTGTAACCGTAGCCTTAACAACAACAAATGCCCTGATTTGCACACATGTTTGTTCCTCTATGGAGACATACTGTGAAGACCGGAGGATATTTGCGTATTTTAAGAGTAATCTATTAAGAGATTTAACCAAAAGAAGGGAGCACTGAAAGTTGGATAATGATTGAGAGGATTTTAAACAAAGCCGTACATTTTAGAGGCTCAAGATGTGTAAATCAAATGTTATTTTGCCAACAAAAGTGACTCCTAGATTCCTGACATTCGTAGGGACTGTAGTATGTGCCCATTTGTTAAATAGCTACAGTGTACCAATAATGTCTTCGTACAGCAGCTATTTGAAACTTAAGTGTTAAAAAAGAATGAATTGTTGGAAGAGATTTGAAAAAGTTTTGATGCAGATTTATTCATTAAACAGTTTTATTATTTTCAGATGGATTAGTCTTTGTTTCCAAATTAAATAAAACTGTTTAATGATTAAATCTGCATCAAAACTTTTTCAAATTTCTTCCAACAATTCATTCTTTTTTAACACTTAATTTTCAAATAGCTGCTGTACGAAGACATTATTGGTACACTGTATAAACCAGTGGATTCGCTGCTTTTTGTGAAAATCCAGTGTGTGGCATTTTTGAATATTTAGCACAAGCTTGTTCGGTTTGACACCAAGTATGTGCAGGTTCGATTGAAGGAAGCCGCAGTTCTCGATAGATCTTACTATTGCAAAAGGTTTAAGGTCACCGGCGTAAAGAAGACATTCAAATGAATGTCTTCGCTCTAGCCATAGTATAATACAAAAGGAAAGTCCAAGTTCCTGCAGAAGAATATTATTTTCCATATGAGCGAATGCCTTTGAAAAGTAATTTTATACGGCGTGTATTTCAATCCGCTCATCAAGTGATTTGGCATCGGAATTTGTGAGGTATACTAAATTTGTGGACGTAGAGTAACACTTGCGGAATCCATGCTGCTCATGATAAAATAAGTGACCATATTCGTTCGTAAAGCTAGAAGAAGTGATATTGGACAGTAATTAACAGCAAAAGAAAAATCTCCAGATTTAGAAACTGGGTTTAATAGAGTGACTTTCCAGGAAGCAGGAAATATGTGACCAGAAAGGCTTTTGTTGAATATAATTTGATGATGAGGTAGGCTCTGAAACTCACTGGTCCTTTTCAAAGAAATCGTTGGAAGGCCATCCAAGCCGGTACTGGATGATGATTTCAGTGTTTCGTTTCAATGCCCGATGAAGTCAACATATCAATCGGAAGTGATCGATTCCCATGAAGTTCAATAGAAATAACGCTTGCAGGAGATAAGGCATAAATATATGAGACATGCAGAGAAAGACTTACAATATGTTTGAGGAGTAGTGGAAATTTGGTCACCGAATTTCATAGTATGTACAACTCAGTAGTGCATGTTTGCGTATAGTGGAACTAAAATGGTTTCATGTTACCTGTTTGTAGAGAGAATTCTATTTGTGATAAATAAGAAATGTAAGCATTTTTAATTTGCCTGTTTGTAGCAAACCTCAGTTTATGGTAGGCATCTAGATCAGGTGGTGAACCAGGTCGCTGAAATTATCATCGGTATTCGTTTTTGAAGTATAGGTTTAAATCGATACAATTATTAAACCCAGAAGATTTGTTTTATCCTTGAGAATATGCAATTGAAATAAATAGAGGGAAAAGTTGCCTCCAAAATGCTGTAGAAATAGTTGACTAGATCGTCACAGGATAACGGTGATAGTATATTAGTCCAACCGAAAGAGCTTAAAAGAGAGTGCAAGCAGTCATAGTCATCGCATAAAAAACGTGGATTTAGGACTTTGAAGTAAGAAATCTGAGTAAGAGCTTTATATGTACCACAATTTCCAAAGGAGGATGATGTGAGTCAACTCATATACACCAAAAAAACAGCTTTATAAATTTCGAACTGATCGATGGGAATATTAAACAAGACAAAATCCAAGATTCTATCCAAAGTTTGAACACAAGTAAACTGGTAAAGTTATTCATAAAAGCGCTTAAGTTTGCGAAAGTTATTCCAAAGTGATGTGACTTAGATTTAGTCAGCCCTGTAACTGAAGACCAATGAATGTTTGGTTGGTTGAAGTTTCCACAAAGTATAACTTTAGAGTTTGGAAAGAAGAAGAAATCGTACCACTAAGGGAATCCGAGTACTCGCCATAGACGATGACACTACTAGCACAAAGAAAGTAGACACAGGAAACAAAAATTGACTCTTTTTTTATCACACACTTTATAAAAAGTTTCGTTTCTTTCGCAGATAGGTGTAAGCAAGGATACAAAAAGTGTTCCTCTCGAAATCATGCAAGATTTCCTCGGATGTCTAACTAATCAAAAATAGGAAAAACTAAAAATCGACGTTGGAATATTATTATATGATTCACTTCCCAAACAAGTTATCAAGAATTCTATTTTTATCAAATTTTCGTACGAAAAATCTTCAATAATAGTTCCCACATGATAAAAAAGATCACATTTGTCGAACTTAGTCATAATTCCATTGATTCTCGGGCTCATCAAAACCATTCAACAGGAAACACATTACATTTCGTTAGGACGTAAAGTGTGTGCATACAAAATACAACATCTGCTCTTTTATCTTTTCGACGATCGTTTGCGTCGTCCTATTTATAGATATGTTAACTTGTTGTGTTGTTCATCTTCCAAATTGGAGCAAAACAATTTGGACTGTGTATACGGCGTGAAAAAGCAGGAATATCAAAACGGGAAAATAACAACAAGTGATCGCGTCAAGGTTGTTATGTGTAGGTATGTACTCTATAGTGGCATGAAGTGAAGCAAGTCGCCGCGTTGAATACGATCCGTCGAATACAATATTTTTTTGAAAGTTTTCTGCGATCAGTGCTCCATTCCAAACATATGAAATAAGTTCGAGATGTGAGATTATTTTTAGATTGATTTCCAGGACGCCTCTGCATGCACGTTTGTATTTAGTACACATCGAGTTCAAGTTACGATTGAGGTGCTCAGTCTATTCTATTGGGCGAAGAAATATTTATGGAGGTGTAGAAGGCCCTTTCAATGATAAATTTATGGAATTAGGGTATGTGTACGGTGAAATACGCATACATCTATGAAGTAAATAGATGCGCAGTCGTTATGTTTGTAAACATTTGAAATTAGGTTTGAACTGTAGTTTTGTAATGAGTATTATTATAAGCAAGCAGGTTTGTTGATGTTTCAATGGAAGGAAAAAAACCAATAGCAGACAATTTAATAGACTTCAAATGGTTATAAATAGTGTTAGAAGTACGTTAAAGCATTAAAAGAGAGATGATATATTTTGTAAACATAATAAACGGTACTTTTTATTTCATGGCCAACATGTTTTTTTAATTTTAAAATCACATTATGAAAACACTATCAAAATTAATATTTTTTTTGTCAATTTAAAGATCATTTTTTGTAACGCTACTGAATGAAGTAGTACAGCCAGGAGTGTTTCTAGTCATTCTAAATTCGTAACAAACTGATCCCGAAATAAAGATATTTGAACAGGCTATCATGTCTTGTTATGGAAAAACTTTTCTTTTCTAGATTTATCATTACATTAGCCACGTTCTTGTTCTAGTATCTTCTGCTCGGTGTATACTTTTGCCTTTTAAATAATGATGTCCCACCAACTAAATATCTTAACAGCTTGATGGCTATAAAACAAAGTAAACCATTTATTTATGACACGTCTCATTATGAAAAGTTGGCAAAGTGGTCAGAACAGTTCATTGTGTTGTTCTTCATCAAGTTTTCGGCTAATACTGCCGTATTAAGCAAATCAATATTCGCTGTGCAAGTCAAATGCAAGCTAACGTTCATTTTCTTCAAATATATATACACACAAATTCGCCACATTCTAGTAAAATTTCGGTAAAATTCAGTTTCTAGCACCGTAAGGTGGCATGCCAATATGTTAATAAAGCTATTAATAATGAATTTAGCGAGAAATTCTGAATATTCATGAATATGGACTTGGCAATTTTCTTTTATAGAAAGCATTATCGCAAAAACTATATGAAACTACATTAAATTACTCATTAATAATCTCATTATTAATCATCAATTTCAAGTAGTGTAATTTAGTCCGAAAGCTTTCAAGTGCTTTTACTCAACACGCTTGCCAGCAATCTTATATTTGAAATAAAGACTTTATGTAACGTCATATTTCCTAGCACTTCTCTATGGTGAATAGATATCACTTCCGTGTTGAACATCTGAAAACAAATCATTCAAGAAGAAGATCCAGCTGTGTTCGAGACGTAAAATGTCAAATTTTGCCGGATTTTGGCTTTCACTTATGAATTTGTATCAGTGCGAAAATATTCTACAATGGCAAATCGAAACAAACAAGTAGAAGAATTGCAGACATTCTTTAAGACTCATAATAAAATCAAGGAACAAAAAGCGCATGCTTCAAAGGTATTTGTTTAACAATTTGGTCTCATATATGTATACAGTGGGTAAAAAAAAGTTAAGGCACGAACTCTTAGTATGAATAAAAAACCTATTTTTAATGCGACTTTAATAATAAATGATTATGTTTTTGCATTTAATTAGAAGTGTTGCATGTTTACTTTAAGAACAATATCAAAAAAACCGGTAACGAAGCAAATTCCACAACATTAACGTAACATTTTTCAGTGAAGTACCAAAATAGTGCAAAAAAAAGTTAAGGCACAGAGCAATTTTATCTGAAATTATTTGTAATTCCTGGATAAAAATACCGTTAAATGTATTTAAAATCATGAAAATATGATATTTCTATTCAGTCTAGCTTGAAAAGTGTTTTGGAAAAGTAATTTTATTGAGGGTGTTGTTAAAAATGAGTGCGAAAAGGAAATCGGTATGTACAGAAATCCGTGAATGTTTTTTCCGACGTTGGAAAACATGAATGGCGTATTCTGAGATTGGAATACTAATGGGAAAATCAAGCTATACAGTGAGAAATGTAATAACAAAATATAAATCAACCAAATCGTTTGAAACAAAGCATCGGTCGGAAGGGACTAAAATCTAATCTGAGCATAAAAAAAAGTGGATTATCAGAAAAATTACGATAAACCCTAAACTAAGTGTCCCAGTTTTACAAATTAAAGTGAAAGAACGAGTTGAAACGAAAGTCGCTACTCAAACTATTCGAAATGTAATAAAGAAAGCGGGTTTTAAGGGCAGAATGTGCCTAAGTAAACCTTAGATTTGTACAAAAAATGAAATTGTTAAATTACGTTTTGCTTAAGAGTTCGTAAAAAAGCCAAAATCATTCTGGAAGTCCATAATTTTTGTTGATGAAGTAAAAGTTAATGTTTTTGGATCTGATGGGCGGCGATATGTTCGGCGAAAGCCTAATACAGAGTTTAGGAGGAATATTAGCGGAGAGAACATTATGCTATGGAACTGTATGGGGCCATCTGGTCCTGAAAATATAAATTTTGTGAACGGTATGATGGATCAAACCTGTTACCTGGGTACTCTTAAAAGAAATATTTAACAAAATTGCTGAAAATTAGGCATTTTATACAATTTTGGCCTGTATCAGGACAACGATCCGAAGCACAATTCGGAGCAATGTCGGCTTTGGGCTATTTTTAACTGTCCAAACGCTATTAAAACCCCGCCTCAGTCAACGAACAGAAACCCAATCGAGTATTTATGGCATCATCTCAAAACAAGAGTAGCATTGCGAAAGGTAAAGTATAACAAAGGGCTCCAAGATGTCATTATTGCTGAAGGGACCAAAATTTCACCCACTTTTTGTAAAAATATTGCGGAAAAGATGCCGAAACGACTGCGAGAAGTGATAAAAATGCGTGGAATAGCCACAAAGTATTAGCGCTATGTTCGTGAATTTTCTTGAAATTGATCACTTTAATACAATTGAAATAATTTCAGATAAAATTGCGCTGTGCCCTAACTTTTTTGCGCTATTTTGGTACTTCACTGAAAAATGTAACGTTAATGTTGTGGAATTTGCTTCGTTACCGTTTTTTTTATATTGTTCTTAAGGTAAACATGCAACACTTTTAACTAAATGCAAAAACACAATCATTAATTATTAAAGTCGCATTAAAAATAGGTTTTTTGTTCTTTCCAAGTGTTCGTGCCTTAACTTTTTTTACCCACTGTATCTATCAATTTAAGTAATCTAAGGATACCATAATATTCAACTATTTGCGCCTGATCTGATGTAGTAGTGTTGTTGTGTGTTTCTCATATATTCACATTCACGTGTTGGCTCTTGCGGTGGAAGGTTGTAGCCGGAGAACTGCGGAGTAATTCGCTTTTCTCCGAAGGACGGTCTTTCTCTGGAATTGATAACTGCGAGTTCACGTCGTCGTGTCGTTTAAGACGCTTTTGTATTGTCCTTAAGTGTTAAAGTTTATTTATGGTCAAACCCACCATACGGGTGTTATCGAATCCAATGGTCGTTATCCCAGGTGAAAGGCCAACCATATTTCTTGGAAAATAGGAACAACCAAACGCAAAAAAATAGGTATGTTCCCGTACTACGATTAATTGCGATTAATTGCAATGAAGCTGTTCCCGTGCTCCGTTTTACTGAAAACTGAAAATTTCTCCTCTTTCAGTAAGTACGATGAAATTTAGTAGGGTCTGAGCTACTGAAAAATACTGAAAAGTGTCAAACGGTGTGGCGCGAGTAAATACAGTGGCTCACAGCTAGGGATTCCAATTCCGAACCATATTTTCAATCCCGGGATTACGGGATTAAAAAATCTCAAATCCCGGGATCCCGGGATTTGAAATTCATAATACAACACAACAAAATAAGTCAAGTTTCTAGTAAACAGATTATATTATTTGCCATCATTTCAAAACTACAACAATAAGTAAGCTCAAAACTGTATAAAAAATTGCATTATTACTTTTTTATATTATTGATGCAAATAAAAACAATAATTTTAATTATCCAAAACGTTGACAGTATGAAGACAGATATTAAAAATTACATCTATTACAAATTACAACAAAAAATCACGACCAAAAACCACAACAACAAAACACAACTCTTAGAATTGAGATACATAATAAAGTAGCATATAAAAAATTCGGCCAAAGTTCATTGGGTTTTTCGGAAGTAACATTGAAGCAATAGCAAAGCATCTAAAGTATCGTCTCCAAGCCTGCTTCTAAATTTATTCCCGATGTTGGACACCGCGGAAACAGTCGAGAAATATTGGTACGCCTGCTCCAAACTATGCAAGTGTCACCACTTTCGAAAAGATTCATTTCTTTTGCAATGGTTTTAATTAGATTAGTTTCTTGCGGCATTTCATGATTGATTATTTTCACACTTTTGGAGCTCTTCTTGTAGCATCAATTGACGACTACCTTGTTCTGATTCAATATGGGTATCTACTGGGTTCTCCTCATTTCTTTGGCTAGCAAGCAAAGGGTTCAGCATCTAGAACATTGAAGTATTTTTTTTAAATATTTGCGTTGCTTGGTTTCAAAAATAGATATTTTATTTCACTTGGTAAATTTTCGCTGGTACAATGTGGATTCTGGAGATAGCTTAGCATACCAGATAGCTCGGTACACTGACGCTCTTTTATTCGGTCCAATATTGCAATTTTCATAGCATTCAGAAGAATATACCGTTTTTCTCCTAACAGCCTAAATACAAATCTTGATGAAGTATTAACAGTGCATAAATTTGCAAGTCTGCGACTAAAGGCCGTCACAGCCAATTTTACAGGGAGTAAAACTTCAATAATTTTCTGAATCGAATCAAACTCTGTTGCTTCTAATTGCTCTGAATATTGCAGGCAGTGCAGCCATTTTAGCATTTTGAATGCTAGATCTAGCATTGTTTTTTTCAAAACGGCATTCGAAATTCGGAGTTAGCATCTAGCATTATTTTTGGCATTTAAATTTAGATTTCGGAATAATCTGGCACTCATCTATTTACAATCTCGCCCATCAAATTTTAATTTCAAAATCCGAATTATAAAGGTTATAAAGTCATCTATATTGCTTTGAAATGGTAACGTTCAATTTAATCGTGATGATGCTAAAACCATCCACTTCAGACTCCCAGGAGCCTCGGGCATCTACAAGTTCAAGTTTACCAAAGTATGTGCATTCTATTTAGATATTTTTTCCTGAATAATGTGAATTAATTGTTTTGTTAGGGCTTCAAATGCAAGCAATCGCACGGATAACGCTGAAGAAAAATCTTCGTTATCCGACACTAATACTTTTTCTTCACTTAAAAATAAATAATTGTTGCTGTTTTGATTGAGCGATTCCGAACGATGTTTTGAAAAATATTGGTAGAAATGAGCTTTACACAAGAGAAGAAGTTTTAGATATAACTGATATGTCTGTAATATATATAGAATCATTTTGAGATGTAAATTTTAAACTTCTAATTTGTTTTTGTTATACGTACGAGGGTTGATCAATAAGTAATGATAATGAATATAAACCAAGGTGATTAAACTTAAAAGATATATTTATTTTTCAACATAGTCTTCTAATAAGTTAATACATTTAGTCCATTTTTTTGCCAAACCCAGGCTACCTTTAGGAAAAAATTCTTTATCTGGACTCACTCAAAATGCCTCAACAGTGGCCATCACTTCCCTATCATTTTCAAATTTCTTCTTAGCCGAGGAAAGAGGTAGAAGCCACTGAGAGCTAGATCTAGTGAATAGAGTGGGTGTTCAAGCAGTTCGAATCCTGTTTCTTTCATTGTATCCATTGCAACTGCAGTCTTGTGAGCCGGTGTGTTATTTTGAAGAAACAGAACTCCGGCTCGCAGTTTGCCGTGTGTTTTCTCCTTCATTACCTCTCGCAGTCTTCTTATTTGGTCAGCTTAGTAAGAGCCTGATATAGTGGCTCCCTTTGCCAAATATTCCATCACAATAATTTCTTCAGCGTCCCAAAAAACTGATGCCATAGCCTTTCCTGCCGAACTTGACACTTTGAATTTCTTCGGCATCAATGAAGAAGGTTGCTTTTAGGTCATCGATTGCATTTGGTTTCTGAATCAAAATGGTGCATCCACGTCTCGTCCATGGTCACGAAATGTGACAAAAAATTATCCTGATCTGCCTGGAACTTTTTGCGATTCATCCTTGAGTTGCCGATTCGTTTCTTCTTTTGCTCGTCCGTTAACATTCTTGGGCAGTGACCTTCTTCATATGTATTTTGCTGGGAAAGATTTTTCAAACACTACCATATGAGATCCCTGTGACCTCAGCTACATGCCTGAGGGTCACCTTTTGATCTGCTAACACGACATCTTCGGCTTTTTTTACGTTGTCTTCAGTGAGGGATGTGGATGGACGTCTTTCGCGGTGTTCATGTTCAGTGTATGTTCTTCCCCGTTTAAACTCCTTGGCCTAGCGTGCAACGGTGGAACATGGAGGAGCAGAGTTCCCTAATGTTTCCACCATGTCGCCGTGTATGCCTCTGGTAGACAATTTTTTCAAACAGATTTTCAAACAAATTTCGTTTTTCCCCATTTTGATGTTCTCCTGTGGCTCCTCTTAGGACTGTGTTATATTGGAGCTAATGCTTTCGGCACTTTGAATCCCTTTGAATCCCTATTTACATGTTTTCTTCATGCTGACTTTGTGAGTATATGTAGTAGTAAACAATTTTTTTTTTAAATTTTATGCGAACTGGAAATAATCTAATCGGTTAGTTATTGATCAACCCTCATATAAATATACATATTGTTTTCATATTGAGCCATGTTTATTTCAATTAAATAAAAAATTATATAGCACTATAATTTTACAAGATCTAGCATTATTTAGCATTAAGTAAAATTGAATCTAGCGTTATTCCAAAAAAATAAATGGCAGCACTGATTGCAGGCCTATTAATGTATACTATTTTTTAAAATGGGAAACTATTCGAGCATTGTCAAGAGACTATTTCATCTTGTTTTACAATCCATTTAAAGGAGACAGTTAAATGCCTTGCTCGGATCCGACATAGTTTTAAAGATCGTTATTATTTTTCGTTGGAGCTTTTTTAAAATATAAAACTATCTAACAATCTTTCTTTATGCATGCGCTGATGTCCTTTGTCTGATCTAGCGTGTCTTGCAGGCGACCGGTTTCAACGTAGTTAGCTGATTCAGGACCATCCAAATCTTCGTGGTCGTCGTTCAGACTATCGGGAAAGGTCCATTCATCAAACATCAAACTGAACCGTTCACCTGAGATACTAGCCTGTTATATCTTATTTTTTATTTTTTTCTTTATCCTGCTTGCATAGCCAACAACCTTTTTTTGATTGTTGTTAAGGATTTTGGTAAATCTGTGTATGCATTCGCTAGTATTAATTTCCTCAAATCATTCGATGTAACGAATGCACTAAATGCGAAACAGTCCATACTTATTTATTTACAAACCCCTTTGTATTCTCTTGTTAACTGTTGCATCGGTTTATTTTGCTCTATTCTTTACGCATTTTGATGTGAGCTAATTGTTTTCTCATAAATATGGATTTTATTTGCACTTTTCGAGTCTTGCTGTGACTTGATTGCCGATAATGCTTGACTCCAGGCCCCGAAATCCCAGCCAATTTCTGATCCCGAAAATCCCGGGATTAGAACTCATCAATCCCGGGATTTTCGGGACCAGAAATTGACCGGGATCCCGGGATCCCGGGATCCGGGATCCCGGGATTGGATTCGCTACTCACAGCTTATTTCAACCAGCACGTAAAAAAAACTTTAACTTTCTATAAAAACTAAACGAAATAAGTTATCAACATTATTTAAACGCAGATTATTAGACTAGTGTTTACAATTGTCATTTATTTAGTTTATTATTATTTTTATTTTATTTCAATAGGTCATAACAATTAATGACGAAAAAAGTAACTAAAAACAATGTCACAGCTTATTTCAACCAAGTAACAGAATCAATGTTTAAATTAAGTAGCAAGTCACAACAAAATATTTTAATATTTAGTATGACCACCCTTCTGGTCAACAACCATTTTTAGCCTCTTAGGCATTGAATCGACCAGTTTTTGTGTCACTTGTGGGGTAATTTTGGCCCAATCCTCAACCAATGCAGTTTTGAGATTGCTTTTGTTGGATATCTTCCGTTTTCGGATGTTTGTATCCAAAATGACCCACAAATTTTCGATGACGTTAATATCGGGCGACTGTGCCGGTGGTTGCATAGCATACGGACAACTCCAAACCAGCCATGTCTGTACAATACCCGACTTATGCTTCGGGTCATTGTCTTGATAAAATCTGAAGCCATTTCGAATGCCCAGTTTCTCCGAACTTTCAATTAAATTGGACTTCAAAATTTCGAGATAATGAGACTTATCCATTGTAGTCTCAATAAATTGCAAGTTTCCAGCTCCCGCTGCGGACATACAAGCCCAAACCATAACGCTGCCACCTCCGTGTTTGACTCTAGCTTTCAAATTTTTGTTTTGCAATTCTGTATTTGGCTTACGCCAAACATATGAGGCTCCACCAGAGCCAAAAATATTAAATTTCGATTCATCAGCAAATATAACGGTATTCCAAAATCCAGAATCCTTATGCAAATGTTCCTTGGCAAATTTTAAACGGCACTTCTGATTTTTGGCACTTATAAATGGTTTCTTACGCGCTATTCTATCATTGAATTCATGCTCTCGCAGCACACGACGAATAGTTTCCGGGTGGCAGGACTTGCCCAACTCAGTTTCCACTTCACTGACAATTTTCGGAGCCGATAGCCTTGGGATTTCCCGGATTTTCCGAACAATAAAGCGCTCGTCCGTTTGATTGAAAATTTTGTTGGGGGCATTTCTCCTTTTATCGAGCGTTCTACTTTCGTGGACAAATCGGTATATGACGCTCTGCACTGTAGAATCACTTAGTCCAACCATCTCACCAATTTTCCTGCGCGAATGGTTACTTTTAAAATTACTGAGAACAAGTTCTCGCTGATCAATTGTCGGACGTGGACCCATTTCGAAAAACTAATTTTTCTGCACGATTTTTTCAAAGAATTCAGCAAAACTGAACTTGAACACATTACAAATATAATGACTAAAGCATAAACAAAGAAATAATTGCTGCATTGCAAGATAACGGATCATTGCACACTTACAAAGTATTTCGTTGAAATAAGCTGTGGCATTGTTTCTGGTTGCGTTTTTCGTTTTTCGTTATTTTAGAATACTAAACATATAAAAATAAATAAAAGAAGTCACATTTGATTAGTTTAAACATTCGGCTAATAACCTACCTTTAAATAATGTTGATATCTTCTTTAGTTTAGTTTTTACAGGAAGTTGAAATTTTTTTTACGTGTTGGTTGAAATAAGCTGTGAGCCACTGTATTTTCAAATGTTCGCGGCAAGCAACATATTTTTCGCGTAATTTTGCTATTATTATTACTATTGTTCTTCCAAAAACCGAAAACTGACACTTTTGATTGTCAATTTTCGGGAAATGCAATGAGAGCGTTCCCGTACTTTCAAGAATTTCCCCCATCATATGATTCAGGAAAATTCAGTGACTGAAAGTACGAGAACAGACCTAATATCATATCGTCGCTGTGAAACCAAACCGGCATATCTGCAAAATACACATTTTTCACTAGAGCGCTTTAAAGTTTTCGCATGTGGGCTATTTCCGCGTGAATGCAAAGCAGCAAAACACCATTAGACGGGTTTTTATTCAACTTTACGATATGCCGGTGCGACATAAAAATAGAGGGGAAAATAAAGAATTTTTTGATACCAAAAACTCAAAAACTCAATTTTTGCACATATGCCGGTTTGATTTAACAGCGACGATACATTCTCACTGGGTTTTATAGAATCAAGTTAACTCTGAAAAATACGTGGTCATCTACGCTGTTATGTTGTGCTCCTATGTGGGTGGAAAATTCTGTCTTATGGAATTTCCTATAGCCTAAGGCTTTTTTTCCATTTGCACTGCAATCAAAATAAAATACTCAGCCGCTCTTGTGGAAGCTTTCCGCCTTTGGATGCCGAATTTGTTCCGACAGGACTTTTATTGGGTAGCTGGCGATAAGACCATCCGTTTTTCTTCTGCGTTAAGAGGATAATCCTGTGATGCATTAGGAAGGCTATGTTTCCAATCAGCAACCGCTTCTTAATTGACATGCGTGCCTTCCCCACAGAGAGTATTGGCTAAACTCGGCTACGTGCTCCCATAGCCTCTAGACAACTTTACCGATTGTGTTTTTTTTTCGTGATTCTGTGGCTATGTTTCTTTTTAAGAGTATTATTTTTTGTTCGCTTATCTTCAGTGTTCTCTTTTCATCTACTTTTTACACGTTTTGTTAATTATTCTTCAAGTTTCAGCCGTTCCTACCAGAGGACGAGCAGGGAAAAATTGAAGAAAAATTAACAATAATGTATTATACAAAAAATACGGAAATAGATTTGTGTATTTTTTAATAAGCAAATATGATATAGTATACTGTTAAAACGTAATGCTATAATATACTGTAAGCTGTTGTCGATGCCGATAAAATATGCACAGATGTTTTTGTTGGCGAGCCGGGGTCACTACACGATAGTCGAGTGCTACGAAGATCAAGTTTTTATACCAGAGCAATACAGAGTCAACAGAAAATATTTTTAATCAAAGACCCGAAGTATGGATCAAGTTCTTGGCTTCTATGGCCATTCAAGAATTTTGCAACCCTCTTTCACAGGAGCAATTTAATCATTTGCACTTCTCAGCAGCTTGGATGGTGGTAGTAAATACGTTCGGCTTACTAAAAAATCGATTTCGTAGGATTCTTCATATGACAGAGCAGACTAATATATCTTCGATAACGAACATAGTTGCAAGCAACTGCATCCTTCACTACCTCTGCATTCTATTGAACGATGAAATCAGATAAGAAGGATCAACACCTGCTGATAATCACTAAGGAACTCCATCATATGATGTTTCATCCGATAGACGACAAAAATTGTTCAATGTTCCACTGAGTCGACGAATTTTTTCGTAGTAAAATAGTCATCTATTATTAAGTTTTAATTTATTTTAAAGAACGAAAATTCTTGTTCATTTAAGTATACATTTTTTAATAAAGAATTTATTACATGTAGCAAATTATTTTTTTCCCAAAAATTCTCTAATTAGATCCAATATTCCTTGTTGCCTCTTCTCTTTGACATTCTCCGATTCACGGTGATTTCTAGAAATAGTTTTTGTAAGCTCTCCGAGCATATTGTTGTGCTTTTGCAACAGAGAAATTTTTTTAACTTGATACGACAGTCTTGGAGTCGATTTTTTCCTTTTGGCTAATGCTGCTGCTGACGGATACGTGGCTCTTGCCGAAGTCGATGCTGCTCGCGTATTAGATGCTGCTGCCGTTGATATTGCTGCTGATGTTGCTGCCGTTGATATTGCTGCTGATGTTGCTGCCGTTGATATTGCTGCTGATGTTGCTGCTGACGCCGTTGATGCAGCTTGTGGGGAAGACCATTCGCATTCCTCGTCTTCAGAATATTCCTCAATGCATATAATCGGATCAACTGGAGTGCCATTGATATTCTTCATAATTGGCTTAAGGCCAAATATCTCCTCCATTTCTTCCATGAATGGAGCAATACATGGTACAACCCCAGTGCGCGTTTCATCGATGCTCGCTTTGTAGCCTCTGAGCAAAGAATTCATACGCCCTTCCAACATCTCCACTGTTGTTGGTTCTTCCTGAAAAGAAAAAAGGTAGTAAATTAAGTATCTTAATGTATATAGTTTTTTTAAAGTATTGTTTGTGAACTTAACTCTATGAATTCAAAGTAACTCAACCTATCGCGATCTAAATATGAGCTCATGAAATATATAAAGACACTAGTATGTATTACTTGAAGTGTGAAATTGTATGAGCGAAAAGAAGAGAGAATAATAAAAATAGCTGTCGTTTCCATTAATACTTTGCCCTCATATTTTTTCGCAAAACCATAGCAACTCAACAATAAATATGCAAAGTTCATGTACATAAAAAATTATCATAATTATAGCTACTGGTACTAATAGTTACGATACAATTAGTGTTTTGATGTAAGTGATAATACCATCATGTTCTTTTCAGTGGATAGCTACTCATTTCACGTCATATTGTGTATTGTACCATGGCAATTCAATTCACAGCTTTTTGTAAACTCTTCAATAACCCTGCCTCCGTTTATTGTTGTTTTCAATGCTGCCTTCCCTAACCTGCTATTGATCGAGACGCCCAAAAATGCACCTATTATATTTTTGCATGTTCCAACGAAAAAGTTATATCTGCTTAAAACCAATCTTCCATATGTACCTCAAGTAAATGAATTTGTATCCATGTTTAATCTTCCATTGCTTTTGAAGATGTATGCAGCATTTAGAAATACACATCATTGAATATCTCGAAAATTACTAAAATGTACATAGAGCATTTATGCTAAGCACAGCAGTATAAATTTACAAAATTTCTACGAAAAAAATTGAACAAGAATCTGATATGTCCACAGATAACAAAGAACGAAAGTCTGCGTGCACGTACCACTCATTAGGCGTGTTTTTTTGCTGCTCTATCCAGTAGAGAATATGCAGTGAATTCACTAGTACAGAAATTCTATTCCTCATTTGCAGTTCACGTGCTGAGCTATAGAATGTGCTGACAGAAAAAAGAAAAGCTCATGAGAAGTTGTATTTTTTTCTGTGAGGTGGCTTTGGGTTTTCCATGGTTATGTGGAATGTTTTGGCAGTTAGGAAATTTCATAATTTGTAGAAAGTTAAAAAAAGTAATTTTCTGTTAGTTCTTTTTCTATTTCCTATGGATTGTGGTAGTGGATATTCGTTATTTTCTCCCTTTATTTTCAGCTGTTTTGTGGTACCAAATACAGCAACCTATGTCAGTCTTAGCGAATGCACTGCTGTTTCGTACTAGATCGTTGTTTTTACGGCATAGTTTTATTCTGTGCTGGAGCGGAGCAAAAAAAAAACACGCCTATTATATTAGATGGTATATTAGAACAAATTTTATTAATAGGCGTGTTTTTTTGCTCCGATACAGAACAGAATAGAACTATGCCGCAGAAACAACGATCTAGTATAAAACAGCAGTGCATTCGCTAAGACTGACATAGGTTGCTGTATTTGCTGCGGTAGCACACATCAGCTGAAAATAAAGGGAGAAAATAACGAGTATAAATTATCACAATCGACAGAAAATAAAAAAAAAGAACTAACAGAAAATTACGGGTAAACTGGACTTGATGCCCCACATCCGGGAAATCCTACCACCAGAGGGCGAAAAGGTGGTAGAAGGGCTGAAAAAATGAAGAAAAACAGACAAAATTATACAAAAAAAGAAAAAAGAAGATAAAACAATTAAGAAAAAGAAAAAAAAGAAAGAAAAGAAGCCCCAAAAGCAAACGCACAACCATAAAAACACAAACATATTAGCCCGACATCTGTCGGCAAAATTTATGTAACAGCTGTGTGGGGCATCAAGTCCAGTTTTACCGAAAATTACTTCTATTAACTTTCTACACATTATGAATGATTTTTCTAATTTCCTAACTACCAAAACATTCGACATAAAGCCTAGTACTATACTCGAGCGAAACGAATTGTCGCGAAAAGTACCCTTTCAGCAGCAGCGAAATAGCATGCCGATATTGATAATAGATGGCACTATTTTTTGAGTCAAATGTGAGCACTAGTCAAGTTTGAGGCCGGATGTAGGTGATTGTCGAATATGTCTGCTCGAAAGTTGTTCAAACGTATATTATGCGAACTTGCTTTAATCAGTTTAAAACTCTTTTTAGCGAGGAACATTAATGAAATGAGTAAATAAATTTATTGAAAAGTCAAAGTAGATTTTAGCGTGACTGGAACGGCAGATTAACTTGAAACGGCATTGCATTTGGAATTTTATCGAAAGTCTCAGTTTTTTGCATCACAATTGAAGCGTTGGTTTCTAAGCTCAAGAGTGAGGGAACAATTTGAGAGTGTTTGATCAAAATCTCTTGATCGTTATTGCGATTATGTATTATAACAGGATTATATTGGTAATAAATATATTTGGGAATAAGAAACCAAGTGACATTTTTTCTCTTATAAGATACTACAAGAGTCTTATAACAGGAAAACTTAGAGGACAGTTCTAGTTATATCAGCCTTGTAGGTAATTAGTGTGCTATTAGTATTAAATGGGTAATTTATGAAAGCTATTTTAGCCTCATAAAAATGTTTCAATTTTCATAATGACACTAATAAAGCTCTTATTGTTTAACCTTTACAATGCTTATTAGTGTACACAAGTACTTTTGTGAAGGTGTAATTGTGAGATCAAAATTATTTTTATAAAAGTTGCACTCTCCGTACAAGAGTCGCTAGAAAGAGAGAAATAATAACACATAGTCCAGATACTCAATTTTCAAAAAAAGGTTAATATAAGATTATATCTAAAAGCTTTACAGTCTCACACTGAGAGTGTTATGAAAGTCATCTGAAATGTCGTTACAAATGCTTTGGTCTGGAGCGTCTCAAGTGGATTAGTACACTCAGAAAAATGTCACTTTAAATCACTTTTTTAGAATCACTTTAAATCAAAAGTTGAAATCACTTTGAAATAAAAAGCGAACCTTATATGAATTTCACTTTTATTATAAAAATTATCTTTTCAAATCAAAATTTTTCATCATTGAATTAAAAAGAAAACTTATATGGCGCCAAATCATATTTGAACATTTTTGATTCAAAAATTTTCAAATATGATTTGGCTTCATATATGTTTCTTTTTAATTCAATGATGAAAAATATTGATTTGAAAAGAAAATTTTTATAATAAAGTGGCATTCATATAAGATTCGCTTTTTATTTCAAAGTGATTTCAACTTTTGATTTAAATTTGATTCTATTATATGACATTTTTCGGAGTGTAGAGTCTGAAGTGGCTTCGTAGAGTCTTGTAACACATCCCAACAGCTGAATTCTGGAGGTTGGGATTTTAGTTGTATTTTTCAGTGTCTCTACAACAAATGTCTGAACACGATTAATTATTGTACACTATGAGAAGCGGATGCATTTTCATATACATATAGTCCCAAACAACAGAAACAAGAGATCTATGTCGGTACCAAAACGCGCATTTAGCCACACTTGAATAGTTTCCGTATTTTGTCATCTAATTAAGTGTTCAGATTATCTACATATAATTTAGCATAACAATGAATCAAAATTAATTATATATCATGGTTCTTCCCTTCATATCATAGCGTAATGTGCTACTTAGCCAGCGTGTCAGCTCAGTATACATAAACGGCTCAAGTCTCCCAGGAAACCGGCCTAGTTTTCTATGTTTATACTATGTCAAAATGAACCTTTTGCCCTCAACAATAAATGTAACACCCTCAAAAACAATTAAGAAAATTTTCATCGGCATGCAATAGTCAATATTTAAAATTTTATCTGTCGCACAGACTAGAGGTACACTTTCTTTACCTCCCACACATTTTGTGTCGACGGATCGATCATCTATGTTTGAAAACTTTTATAGCTTGTGTTAAAGAGGGATACATTTGTAGCAAATCTACCACCGGCATTTCAATAGGGAATAAATACACGCAAGACAGAGGACATATAATAAAAGTTCAAAATAACAGCAATAAATATCTTCAACTAGCCATCACTAATTGCATATGATCCCTAAACAAATAAAAAGTAACAACAATAAATATCGACAACCAAATATTCGATTTGCATTATAGCATTGAGGGAGAAAATTGATGATCGCCGTACATATTTCAAGATATATACGTATGCACCTAGCATATTAAGTGCACTAATGTTTTCCCATCACAAAAAGAATGCAGCAAATACAGGCGAACACACAACAAAACGTTACACATTTTCACTTTCAACTGGCAACCACTTTAACCAACAAACATTACTTATTTTGCTGAATTAAAAGGGATCCGACCCATTGAAAAGCTGCGAAATATTACTTACCGACACCTATTAGCATTTTCAATTTGCGGTTTGCGCCTTCGATCTCGTTCATTAGAGTATAGTACTTGTCCGCCAGCGAATTGTTCACTGACGAATTGAAAAGCTCTTTTTGTATGGGATTTGATCGTTGAATTCGTTTCGCGAAGAGTATAGTACTAGGCATAACCATTAAAACCCCAAAGCCACCTCACAGAAAAAAAAAACAACTTCTTATGAGTTTTTCTTTTTTCCATCAGCACATTCTATAGTTCAACAAGGAATAGAATTTCTGTACTAGTGAATTCACTGTTACAGGAGTGTTGTTGTTTCCAATGCGTATACTCTCTGTTGAATAGAGGAGCAAAAAAACACGCCTAATATTAATATTTCGGTGGCCCGCCATTCGCTGTAATTACGGCCTTCATCCTGTTTGGCATGGAATTGACAAGATTTCGCGTCACTTGTACTGGTATTTTGGCCCACTCCTGACGCAAGGCGGGCTTAAGGTCTTCTTTATTTCTAATGCCATGCTTTCGGACTCTACGCTCAAGATAATCCCATAAATGTTCTATGGAGTTGAGGTCGGGCGTCCACTCTTTCACAATACCAGCCGTATGCTTCGGATCGTTATCTTGTTGGAATGACCAGCTGCTTCGTAGGCCCAAATTTTGCGCGGCTTGTTTTAAATTATTTTTTAATATATTCAGATATACTATGCGATCCATAATTCCTTCAATTATGACCAAATTTCCCACTCCAGCCGCTGACATACAACCCCAAACTAGAACATTACCACCTTGGCAAATTACAAACGTTTCTTCTCATTTACTTCGTTAATGTATGGCATTTTTCGTGCTGATCGACTGAAGTATCCTGAACTGTGGAGAAATCTACGTACCGTTATTGGATGAAGAACCTTCCCAGTAGAATGATGAATGTCCTCCGCTAGGATTGTTGAAGATGTCCCCAGCTTATTTCTAATTTCGGTTAATATACTTCTATCTTCGTGTTCCTTTAGTTTACGAGGTCTGACGCTTCTCGACTTGTTTTCAACAGAATTTCTTACCCGGTAGTTTTTTATGACGGTCTGAATACTGAAATGAGATTTATTTACCTTTTTCGCGGTAAGAATGTCCTTCGTTTTTCACTTTCACAATAAGTTCTCGCATGTTATGTGATATTTCTTTTCGTCTCGATTCTATTATTTAAAAAAACAAAAGAATTTAAGCTGCAATCTGTATTTACCGACAGGAAAAAACCAACTGCTTGAATTATTTCATTACTGCATGCAGCCCGAAACAAATTTACCACTATTTCTTAGATGGAATGCTATTTATTTACTATTTTCTTAGAAATGTACGCAGACTTTGGTTCTTTGTTATCTGTGGATATTTGAGTTTTTTTTTTTTTTTCGTAGAAACTGAAATTTCATCCATTTTCAATAAAATATTTTTGTACAAAGGATTATGTTTGTTTTGCAATACCACAAATTTTTATTTATGCGATACTTGACAATTTTCCGCTATATTATATCGTGTACGTAGACTTTTTTATCGATATTGTATATGTGGTAAGATACACTTCACAAAAACACACAATAGACGTGTTTTTTTTTCTCTCGCTATCTAACACAGAACAATGCTATCAACTGCAGACGCATTGGGAACAACAACAACTCCCCCTATGAATAACAGGAGTTGTTGTTTCCAATGCGTCTGCACTGATTAAAAACACACAATAGGCGTGTTTTTTCGCTCCCCCTCTCTAAAACCGAACAATGCTAGCAACTGTAGACGCATTGGGAACAACAACAACTCCTCCTATGAATAACAGGAGTCGTTTCTAATGCATCTGTGCTAGTTAGCATTGTTCTGTAATGGAAAGGGGGAGCAAAAAAACGCGCCTAATACTAAACAATTTCCAGCAGCATGAAACACCAAAATGTAAAGCCGCAGACTTCTTGTATGCTGGCACATATATGTTATATATTTTCAGTGATGTTATTATTTAATTTACTATAAATTACTTACCAAAACTCCGAGTTTCTCCAGATCCATGAGCACATTTGCGTAAGCGTATTTCTTTTTACGTGATAGTTCAAATTCATCTTTCCGCGCGGAGTATGATTCTAAAAATGCAAGGGTCTCATTGTAACCCCACACTCGACGTATTCTGAAAAGATATAGCGTTATTTCACATCAATAAATGCCGTGTTTACCTTACCTTTTTACATGATCCATGGCTGCTTACTAAATAACAGGCAACCACAGGCAACGAAATGTCTGGCCCCGAATTGTCAACAACAGTTGCACCAACCGCTACGAACACTTTCGAAAATATCAACACGCTCTATGGATGAGCACATGAACTACCTATAGTACAGAATTCTACCTCAGCGAATTCATTGGGACAGGAAATGCGTCTGTTCTGTAATGTATAGAGGAGCGAAAAAATACGCCTATCTCTAATCATCAATTTCAAGTAGGGTAATTTCGTCCTTTCAAGTGCTGTTACTAAACGCGCTTACCAGCAATCTTATATTTGAAATACTGAAAAGACTTTATAAACGTCATATTTCCTAGCACTTGTGTGTGGTGAATAGATTTCATTTCTGTGTTGAACTTCTGAAACCTAATCGGACAAGAAGAAAATCCAGCTGTGTACAAGTCGTTAAATGTCAAATTTTGCCGGGTTTTCGCTTATGAATTTGTATCGGTGCGAAAATATTCTACAATGGCGAATCGGAACAAACAAGTCGAAGAATTGCAGACATTCTTTAAGACTCACAATAAAATCAAGGAACAAAAAGCGCATGCTTCAAAGGTATTTATCTAACAATTTAGCCTCATTTATACATGTATCAATTTAAGTAATCTAAGGATACCAAAATATTCAACTATTTGCGACTTGTTTGTGTAGTAATGTTATTGTTTGTTTATTAGGATTTGCAATTTGAATATTCTATAGGATTCTGATATCTTCAATAATATCTTTTGGGGAGTCACCCGTGAGTTCATGTACAACCATGTCAGCATCTACTGCGCCGATTTAATCAATTGTTACAAAGTCATCATACTGGGATTGATAGAATTAAGCTAACTCTGGAATATGTATGTGTTCATCCAAACTTTTATGTTGTGCTCCCATGTGCCCCGCAAATTTTTGGCATCAATTTTTCCCCGCGGAAAATCCTCAGCCATGGCATTTCTTATAGCTAAAGGCTTAAACATTTTTCCATTTGCACTACATCAAAATAAAATACTCAGCCGTTCTTGTGCAAGCTTTCCGCTTTTGGATCCTGATTTTTTTCCAACAT
The DNA here is from genome assembly GCA_963978885.1 of Nemotelus pantherinus. Classification (NCBI taxonomy): domain Eukaryota; kingdom Metazoa; phylum Arthropoda; class Insecta; order Diptera; family Stratiomyidae; genus Nemotelus; species Nemotelus pantherinus. Next base: position 31,472,645 of record OZ022265.1, on the reverse strand, counting down.
CTTTTATTGGGTAGCTGGCGATAATACCGTCCGTTTTTGTCTGCTTAAGAGGATAGTCTTTTGATGCATTGGAAAGGTCCAATAACCGCTACTTGATTGGCATGCGCTCTTTCCCCACCGAGAGTTTTGAACTGTGTGTTGTTTCTAATGCGAAAAGGTTTCAGCCAGCCGTAACTAGCATAGAAGCTGTCCACTTTCAATTCCTTTGCTATTTGTTTTGCTCTGATTTATATTATTGGACCACTTAAAGGTATATTCTTCACCCTATACTTGTTGAAAAAATATAGCACGACCTTGTATCTTCGAGAAATACCGTCTCATTACTTAAAGATTCGCAAGAATCAGCAGGACAAGCCTGGAAAGATGTGTGTCCTGTGTTACCAAAAAAGAGGCTAATTGTCGAAAGCCAACAAGCGAGGAAATCCGTTAAAAAATCGACAACGTATTTTTTGAGTCGCCCAAAATCGCCACATATGTGCATGGACTGTTTCAACGAATATTATGCGAAGTAGATAATGTAATAATATTTATAATATTCTAAATATCAAATGATCAAAAGAAGGGTACATTTGTATATTTTTAACATGTTTAGGCTATATATTCTATATGTACACATAGTCACAAAATTGAAGGCACAAGCAATAAATATGAAAACTCTTAATCGTATATAAACTAATGTCACTTTATTATCACATTTTTTTTTATTTTTTATTAAATTGAAGACTAAAAATACAAAAATGAATAAATTTTTTTATTAAATTCAATTTTTTAAAGAGTTAAGTAACAAGAGAAAAAAATTAACAAAAAAATTCAAGGCACAAACTTCAAGATCACCAGAAAAATATAAAATAATTTATTATTAGTAGTTAGTTGGATATCCGTTGGCTTTGATTACTGCTGCTAGTCTTCTAGGCATACTTTCCGCTAACTTTTTTGTTATGATTGGGCTAATATTTTGCCATTCCCTTGCTATTATTGACTTCAGTTCGGATTTATTCGCAATTGAAAATTTTCGAATTTGTTGCTCAAGTACTGACCACAAATGTTCAATTGGGTTAAGGTCTGGGGACTGAGGTGGATTTTTAATTGTTTTGGCGTATTATAAAGCAACCACATCTTTACAATATGTGCGGTGTGCTTTGGATCATTATCTTATTGAAACCAAAACACATCCGATAGTCCTAATTTAATGGCACTTGATTTTAAATTCCTTTTCAGGATATCGAGGTATTTAAATTTTTCCATAGTGGTCTCAATAAATTCCATGTTGCCGACTCTTCCTGCAGACATGCAGCCCCAAATCATCACATTATCTCCTCCATGTCTTACGGTTTCGCACAAATTTTCTTTCTTTAGCTCGGTATTCGCTTTCCGCCAAACTATTTGTCTGCCATCAAAGCCAAATAGGTTGAACTTACTTTTATCACTGAATATTATGTTTTTCCAGATATCTGGACCCTTATTTACGAAAGTTTTCGCAAACTCTAACCGTTTTTTTCTATTTGCTTCTGAAATAAATGGCTTTTTACGGGCTATTCTTCCATTTAAACCATGGGTTCGCAATGTTCTTCTAATAGCTTCCTTGGATATTGGTGTTTGGATCATATGAGAAACTTCAGCTCTCAAATTATTAATCGGCTTCTTTGGACATTTTTCTATTTCCCGTCGAATGTATTCCTCAAATTTAATTGACAGTAACTTTTTTCGCCCGCTTCCCGTTTTATTAATATAAGTTCCGTCATTTTTCCTTTTGTTGACTACAGTTCTCACTGAAGAAAATGATCTCCCAACTATTTTTCCTACTTCTCGATATGTTTTACCTTCACCAACAAGCTTAATAATAATTTTTCTTTACGCAACTGTGGTTTCTTTTCTCCGTTTATCCATTTCACCTTTTTTTTATTTATTTATGTACAAATATATATTTTTTTTTTTTTGAAAAACAACACACTTAACTCAACTAGTCACTAACTTTCACCTAAAACTCAATATTTGTAAAGAATGAAAAGTAATTGCATCATCAAATTCTTCGAAATATCTTGTTAGATGCACGTGTGCCTTCAATTTTGTGTAGCTCGCAAGTGGTACAGTGGACATCAAAATAGCAAACTTTGTGATAGATTCGACTTTTTTTGTATTAATTTGGTGTACATTTATAAAGAAGATTACGCACTAACAGAATAAAATGCCAATTCGATAAATTTACTACAATTGTAGTAACAATGAATAATATTTTGGCATTTATATAGATTGTGCCTTCCATTTTGTGACTATGTGTATACTTCAGTGCTTGTTCCATTAAATTTGCTTTCGAAATGCAACTGAAAATCTTATTTGACTTGAACAAGAACATCGTCAGCCATATATGGGTGACGGGGCCCCCACGATAGCATAACCGCCACCCAAGTTCGGGTGACGCGGCCCCGAAAGTGTTAATCAACAAAATATAGAATATTTGTCACGTTGTATGCAGAGTGTGCGGAATACGTAGTCTGGTTTAGCCTAATTTTGTCTCTACTATAGATTTTCTAGAGGCTTTAGGTCAAGAGATTGCGCAGGAGTTTTAATTGCTTCTAGGTAATTTCACAGTAACCAAGAGCGGACGTGCTTATAGTCGTTGTCCTAGTAGAATTTGAAATTGGTCCGGATTCCCATTTTTGTCGCACTCTTATGGAGATTCTTGCGAATGATTTTCAAATACTTATTCTTGTCCATGGTAACTTTGATAAAACCCACGAGAAAACACAACGCCACACCATCACTCTTTCTCTTCCATACTTAAGGCCAGCCGCGTGTTGCGCGTGCAGCGTGATCTGACACAGGGCGAGGTTTTGTAATATGACCGTGCCGTGTGTGTCCCGGGAAACTAATATATCTTGATATTATCAGTATGGTTTATCACTGAAATTTTATCTAGATTGTATAAACTGATCAAGCTGAAATTTTCAGGAGATATTAGTTATAAGCTAAGTTATAATCCATACCATTTTTTTTTTATTTGTAAGAAAATATCTTTAACCCTTTGGTCCCAGTGGGCATTTTAGTCAATTTACTGGTACCCCTATATTTCTCTTGCAAATAAATATTTGCAAATACAAGCATAAGAATGAAAAATTAATCATGTTTTGAAGTTGATTGTGGTAATGATTTGGAAATCTTCAACGATAAGTACTTAAAAGAAAATAAAGAAAAATTGTAAAACTTCGAATTACGATATAACTTTGTACAGGTTCATTAAATCATTGCGAAATTCACAAAACACATTGATGAAATAAATGCCTGAGCAATCCTGTAGCTGTGGTAATTATGTAGCTTGAAAACTTCAAATCAACGACCTTCCTGAAATTTTTTTGCATTTTAGAATGAAATATGATTTTTTGATTAATTTCATGCTTTATCTGCAAAGCCAAATCTACACTTTCAGAATTTCTCATTTGACAACAACGGTAACCCTGCACCAAAATAGATTGATCTTAAGTAGTTATTGATCAAAGTAGGATCTAGTAATCTGATAAAAATTATTTTAAAATTTCGGCAATCTTGTGGCAGTGGTGGTGCCACATTGGCAATTTGCTAAGAAAAAAAAAAAAAGATTTTTGCCCTATAACACTCACGCGTCATGCCGTACGGGCAGCACGCGTCTGTTCTTTTGATCACAGCTCAGTAAAATGAGTCGATTAGTAGATCTTTAGTCGTTTTATTTGTCAGATTGATTGTTAGTATGCATAACAAATATCTCCATCAAAACAACATTCGTTTAAAAGTAAAATAAAAATTCGACGCATTTCTAATGATCCACCCCTTTTTATTCGATCTATTAGTACTATTATCTTCGAACAAAAATAAAGAGTGAACATATCGAAGAACCCTATATATCTAAGCAACGAAATAATGTTGGAAGCATGTTCACCTATTGACATAAATTCACATTTCCATTCTCATTCTTATATATTACGATTGAATTAAATTCGAATTTCGGTCTATTTCAGGTACACTCAGTCGGATGGAACTGTGACGGGCGGCGTTTAGCTTCAGGGTCATTTGATAAAACGGTTGCTGTATTCACTTTGGATCGTGAAAGAATTGTACGATACTGCCTCTATCTAGTTTAATATATATGTTAATTTTGCACTTGGTTGTTTGTGATTAGAGCAAAGACAGCACCTTTCGAGGCCATACGGGGTCAGTTGATCAACTTTGCTGGCATGCATCCATGCCAGATTTACTTAGCACAGCTAGTGGCGATAAGACTGTACGAATATGGGATGTTCGTGCTGGAAAGTGTGCCACAATTATAAACACCAACGGCGAAAATATAAACATTACTTGGTCACCAGATGGTAAAACTATAGCTGTTGGGAATAAGGAAGATTTAGTAACATTTATCGATACTAGAACGCATAAGATTCGAGCTGAGAAGCAATTTAATTTTGAAGTGCGTATAATTTTTTCCTCATAATTTATCTTAAATCGTCTTAATATCTTTAGGTGAATGAAATCGCGTGGAATAATTCTAGTGATTTGTTCTTTTTGACAAATGGACAAGGATGCGTCCATATCTTAAGCTATCCGTCGTTGGAACTGCAATATGTTCTAAAAGCTCATCCAGGAACCTGTATATGCATTGAATTCGATCCGACAGGTAATTGATTTGATTCAAATTTAGAAATGTACTCATTATCAAATATCTTAGGCAAATACTTTGCAACTGGCTCAGCCGATGCTCTTGTATCGGTATGGGATGCAGAAGAACTTGCATGCGTTCGAGTCCTTTCCCGATTAGATTGGCCAGTTCGTACAATTTCCTTCAGCTACGACGGAAAACTATTAGCTTCGGCGAGTGAAGACCTACTCATCGATATCGCACACACTGAAACAGGTACCAAACAAAAAAATTGTAGATTTTTTTGGATAGTTGCATCCTGATCTCATTTATAGGAGAAAAAATTGCTGATATTGCTGTTGACGCTGCTACTTTCACAGTTGCATGGCATCCAAAACAGTACTTACTAGCGTATGCATGTGATGATAAAGATTCCTGTGATCGACGGAGGGATGCAGGCAATTTAAAGGTTTGGGGTTTTAGTGAATAGATTATATTTCTGCGAAATAAAACAATTATCTACATATTTTTCTGACAAATTTTCACCTAAATAAGTATAATCGTACTTAAAATTTTCTATGACCAAGTTTCTTCTTGATATCGGCCATCTTTTATCATTTTTTCTATGTAATCAGTACTGCCCACTACATTCGAAAATGCTTCTTTCACAGCCTGCGGCATATTTTGCGAGTTTCCTGCGACTAAAATTACAGCTTTTTTGTCTGTGGTCAATGCTACTATTTCTGATCTGTGTTGCTCAATTTTATGTTGAACGTAACTGAAAATAATTTTTTAAAGTTATTATCTAAACTCAATTAAGAAATAAAAGTAACTTACACTTTATGTTCTTGATCGCGAGAAAAAGCAAAGAAACATTTCACAATTCCATCGTCCGCCATTTTCTTCAAATCGTCCCTGAAAAAAAAGTGTAAGCTAGTCCTGTCGTATAGAATCTTATTTCAAGTTGACATACTTGCAGTGAAAGTCTTTAAATTCGCTTCTGCATCCGAAAAATAATACATTCGAACTTTGGCTATTCGTTTCTTTGTTTAACCATCTGTCCATTAGCAATGATCGGAATGGAGCCAAACCTGTTCCAGGACCTACCATTACTATTGGAATACTTAGTTCGCGAGGTATTCTGAACGTCCCCTTTCGAACACTAGCCGGTATCGTTGTACCTACAGTCATATCTTTCAACCAGTTTGAACACAATCCCTTTCTTGGCTCGGCAAGTTTCAATTTATATTCAACGACAGCTACCAAAAGTTCCAATTTATCACTTTTTCGACTTGAAGCGATTGAAAATAAGCGTGGCTGTATGATAGAGAAGAGTTCAAAAAGCACCGGGATCGTGAGTGCTGAAGTGGCATGCGGGAAATCACCGAGTACTTCAAGAATATTTCTACGCGGGCGACTCGTGTAGTTGTACATATCTTCTAGCCCCTCAGGCGTTGTAAAATCAATTAGTTTTTCTCGTTCAAGATCATTCGTACAGTTGAGTGCTAGTAGTTCGAAAGCGCGCTGTCGAGGAATCGCACTCAGATCCCAGAGATATTTTGCTATCAAGCATAAGCTTGTTGGCTTCTCGAAATAGAAAGGAACCGGCATTTCTGTAAATGATGAATAAATATATTTAATGCAAACATGTATATGAGAAGTGTAACGCTAATATACATAAAAAGAAATATTTAAAAAAAGAAACTGCATACATTAAAAAATTCAGTCCGATTTCTAAAGCTAGTAGGCAAAAATCAGATCTTATTGCAGAGCTTTTGCGGAACAATTGGAAAATATCGACGAAAATAACAATGAATTCAGTAATCTTGCTATGGTTCCTAGAACTATGTGATTTAATCAAAAATAATATATAATAAATTATTTGAATATTTTTAATATAAATAATTTCCGGTTCGTCAACCAGCACCAAAGTCTCTACCATTTCAACCCTCAGATCTAAAGCGGGCTTTTCAGAGACAACTTTGCTTTCTAACGAAAAACAGCCAACAAAAACGGAAAATAATTTTTCATTTCTGATTGATCATATTACAACTTCGTTATGAGTCTAAAGTACAAATAGACGATTTTAGTTGGCAAATAGCTTAAAGTAGTGTTGTGTGCAGCGAGGGGGGAGGTGGATGTAAATTGTATTCTCTACAATTGCATAGATATTCTTGATCATTTGTGTTGCATTCCACCCCGTGTTATACGTTTCGTGTGTCTTTACAATATTTCACTGAAAACTAACGAAAAAGTGCTCCGAATTTGAATGTTTGGCTCCTTTATTTCAAAGTCTTGTGCATACTTATGACATAAAGCACGCCGTTTTCCCATAATTCCTATGAATATTTGGCTAATGTAGATGTTACAAAATTATAATATTAATAATTATGATTAGAAAATTGATGAAATAATCAGATTAACTTGCGACCCAGAAAACAAAGAAAGAAATTCGGACTTTTGGATATCTGATCGCTTACGCTTGGATTTAATCATCTAGTAGTTTATAAAACTTTTTCAATCAATGCGCATTACATTTACATTTCCCTACATTTTAGAATAAAAAACTCGGAAAGCAAAAACGACAGCAAAACTATTTTTTGTTGTAGTTTTCCACTAGTCAGGATCGTGATATTTTCATTTTTGAATTTATGATTTAAAGTACCCGAGCCCTCAGCTGCAACAGGAGAATAATATGTAGTATATGAAAATATGCACTTGTGATGTCTATTCGGGCTGGAAGAAGTATGAACATAACTCATTAAGGCTGTTGGGAACAGTCTTGTATTTTTTTAAGTAGGGTTTGTGATAGACCGATAACCTGTTCCGTGAAAGCTTTCCGAAGTACCCGTTACGAACCACATAATAAGCATCGGAACGAAAATAGCAAAACGTTTTGAGAGTTTTCCCTATGGAGCGTTAGATCTCTCTAGAGAGCTCGTATTGCTGAGCAACTGACCGACGCCTTGCCTGAATATACAGCTGATACAACAGCAATATATGGGCAGGGTCTTTTGCAAAAGAGAGAATATGAAATATACTACAAGTGCTCTCCAAAACGAGCAGCTTTAACGCTAACAATAAAAGGCTATGAAACCTTTGCATGCGATGCGATTTTGCGGATATTAGTCCCAAAAACATTTACGGGCCTACGGGCGAGTCTACTGTAGACGGAAAAGAAGTATACTGTGAACAAGTCGAGCAGACACCCAACCCCTACCCAAGGTATGGTTTAGAAATCATCCTTGGCGATCTGAACTCAAAAATAAATCGGAAGCCTGTATTCGGGCATTACGCAGACATCCACAGTTTTAAAAACAGATGAATGACTTCTGATGTGGCCAGGAGCACGAAGGTCTTCTTTTCAGAGCCCAACCATGCGACTGCGGAATTCCTACCCAACAAGAGCATGAAATTTTGCAGAGCCATGACAGGCATGCAGCCTGGACACAACTGTCTAGGAGGACATATGTATCGAACAGGTGTTGCACGGGATGAACTCGGTTCATCTTACCTAGAAGAGGCTGACTCTGCGGAGCATTTCCTCTGTGGAAATCTAGCTTTTGCGCGTCTCAGATATCAATGATTTGGCTGGGATGTAGAGCGTATGAAGAAGATATCCTCTTTTCCCCTATCATTAATCCTAAAATTTTGTTATGAGGTCTGGGAAGCTATGGTAGGCAGGGGGTATAAGTACAATGGGTCTTTTGGCTTGAGTGCTTAGAAGTGCCAAGCGCCTCTCCCCCAACCCACCATACACACCCACAGTTTGCAAGAGTATACTAATGATAATGGATTTCGAGTCATAGAAGAACATAAGGCCACCTGGGTACAACACGATGGAGATAGGTGGATCACTTGTTGATGGATCGTCGTCACTACTCGAGCCTGATGACGTACGAAAATACCGCGCCGATTCGTGCAGATTAGGTTTGGATTAATTCATACCAATATTATTTTAAGTAACAACAAACAGTAGTCGCAGATACCGGACGACTAGCTTAATGATGTTAATAAAAAAACAAAAACAAAAATGCATACCAAGCAATGCAGCAATCTCATAAAACGTAGGCACGCGAGAGGAAATATGAAAGTCTCAGAAGGACAGAGAAAAAGATCTGATCTGTGGAATATAAAGAACTAGATAGCGAGGTCCGCACCAGGCGCAGAAATTCTATCAAATAGTCCGAAACATGACGCAGTACACACCACGCTGCATGTACTGTAAAGACAAAGAAGGGAAGACAACCCAACAAAAAATTAAAGGCTGGACGAATGCAAGAAGAAGAGGTTATGATGCCGCCACTAAGCATGGACGATGTACAAAAGGTGCTATAAATCGACTGAAAAACAACGAAGCATACCAGCTGAGCTGATTAAATATGAATGGCGCACGTTATACCAAGCAATGCACGAAATTATAGTGCACATATGAGAGCAAGAATGGCGGAAAGGCATAATCTGCCCTATACATAATGCTGCCTCCTCACTGTAGGCCACCATCGGCCACTGCAATGGTCGCAATTATCGCCACAATTATGGTCACCATCACAAATTTGCCTCCACACACTGGGCTGGTAGATGGTCGAGTCATGATTTTTCGGTTGCGCATGATGGCCCGCTTTGATGTGTGTGAAAAACCGCTCCGAAAGTCATCATCGGCCATCGCCATTGCCATGCTTCGCCATTGTCGGCCACTGCAAGCCATCGCCCGTCCACAAAATGGGCCACATGATGGCCCACAGTGAGGAGGCAGCATAAGAAAGGAGACAACGTGCAGCAATAATAGGGGTGTTACGCTCTTCAATAACTCCTATAAGATATTCTCCTCTATCCTACCAGAGTATGATGCTATCCGCAAGTGCAGATCATTAATAAAATATTAATTTGGTGCCTACTGACAAATGACGGGTTGATTCGATTTTCAGATTTGCGATGGACAAATGTTTGAAATTTAATACTTATTCCGTTATACCATCTATTTATAGACTACGACAGCGTAGCCAGGCTAATCTCATGTACGATATAAAAAATTATGAAACTTGAAAATCAAATATTTTAACGGGAAATTGTAAATTGACCAATAATTTATTTAACTTTATAAAGACATGAGAGAATTCAGCTTCGAAAACAAATTAAAACGATTTAGGATAATCGTGGCCTGCATAACAAGCCAAGTAAAAATAACAGGATTGTTATCTAGATCGATCAGCATCTTCAATGGGTTCTAACAATAGAATTATATCTGGCATTGAAGAAAGCAATCCGAGATTTTGTCACGCCACCAAGAGGAACAATGGTCAAGTGCAATTACTAGCTTACATAGAAGACATTGATATTATCGGAAGCAGGCGGTGCAAAAACTGGAGTTACACATAAATGAAGGAAAGACGAAGTACCTGGTGGCATCGTCTACGAGAAGAAGACATTGATTTGGCTAAATCGTCAGGGTATTGGAGCACGCATTTGAAGTACTGCAGTCCTTTAAATACTTTAAATCAACAGTAATAGCTGTTAGCAATATGAAAGAAGAAATACGCGGGCTGCTGCTCAAATGCATCAAAGCCTGCTACTGTCCATCAAAGCCATTTAAATCTCGAAATTCAACCATAACTCCAAGTTACCGCTATACAAGACCGTGGTCTTGCCACCGTACATGTATGGGAGACTTGGGTGCTCAGCAAAAAGTACTAAGCAAAGTCTTACGGCACTCAGGGATATCTGAATGGATGATATCGACTCACAATCAGATTTAGTGGAGAGACTTGTTGGTCTCCGGTTGTAGCGCCAATGATGATAATGACCCTATTATTCACTTTAATCGCTTAAAGGTGGGAAATCGTCATGTTGAGCTAGTGCAAATAAGTGGCTTTAGTAAAAGCGTTTCATCAGGTTATCATGAACCCTTTTTTTATGTGAATAGGTGCCCGCTGCACTAGTTCTTTATTTTAATTACGTTCAAGCTCCATTTAGGGAGGATATATTTCCGTAATCAGTCGTTGTACTATGGAAAAACTTTTTGCTCCATATCCATGATCTAGCAGCAACTGGATCATCGGCAATATGCATACAAGCTGCTGGATGGCAGTTGAATTTTTTCTTGTCAATCGTCTTTTTGGGCGATTGGCTGTTTAAAAAGGTGATTCGTTCGGTGGAAAGGTCTGGACAAGAGAAGAGGTTCTGAGCAGGACAGTTGGCAGTGGGAATCCGACAAAGTGGGATCAAATTTCGAACTAGGCGGGCTGACTTGCGAACGTATCGAGTTTTGTACAATGAACAGACAGTCGCATCAAAAGCTTATCATTACAAACACAAACACTGTTTGTACATTCCCAGTCGATTTTGGAAGTATTGTCACCTATGATAGTTTGCTTCAGGCGACACGACAGACAAATTATTCAGTCATCAATAATTGAAAAAGCTTTGACCTAATACAACAAGTCTGACTAATGTGATGCACCAGTTCCTGATAATATAATACAAGGTCGAGAACGATAAGCTATATTAAAGTCTTGTAGGCAAGTGTGACTAAGAACGAACGAAAATAAAAACGAAGAGTGTGCTGAGAAAATATAAGAACGAACAAATGCCTGAAGTTGCTATAAACCGGTCTCGTATACGATTCTGAAATCTGCAGTCGGTTGGCTGAGGAGCGATTCGCAGGAATTGGCATAAAACACTGCATTATACGCACAATCGTCCATATGCGCAAAACATCATGAGTTAACAGTAATGCTTCTTATACATTAAAAACAAAAAGTTAATTTTGCATATAAAAAAAAGATCCTCGGCTGCTAATTTAAACCTTTCAATTTTGGTTAAGCATTTAAATTTAGGTTCAGTGGAGCCGCGCTGAGTTTTCTAAGTAAGTTGTTTCCATTAATATTGGCCAGCGTGGTATGATGCGTGACAGAGCTACAACGCTAGGACTTGTCGCTCAAAACACACATGAAGCCGGTGACTAGCCGGTACTTGAATGTCACGTGAGGGTAAAGGGTCAGGCTTAAAATTTGTTGTGGTAACGACTGCTCACAGTTGTTCCACGAGACTCCTCACTGTAACGCAATTGTAGAACCCGAACTCATAGGCACTGTGCATCGAATTGTTTCCTTATGCTCCAAGCGAGTTTTATATTCTTAGAAATTATAATATATAGTATAAATGTATATTATAAATATATATATTAATTTTTTGAATTGAATTCTGAAACCAAACTCTTAAAAACACTATACAAAAACCGGTGTTAATTTTCCTAGTACAGTTAAAAAGTATACTAAGTTGGAGACTGGATCAATTAGAAGAAATTTTAGCGATCTGATGTCAAGTTTGCAATGATAAACGGAAATCTGACATACCATAAACGTATGCAGTCCCGAAATCTTTAAGTCGTACTAAAAATTCAACACAATCCATATTTAGAGATCGCGAAGAACAAGATCGAATAATCAATAAAAATACAGATTTATTTTTAAACAAACTTATATTTAAAAACAAAATGAACACACAATTTCACTTTCACACATCCATATCCTCATCGTCTTGCTTCCATCCATCATCATCTGCTAGGAATCGTCTTTTCACAGATGTGTTCATGTACGGCCGTAGCACCCATTCCGTATCAGCGGCGCCTAGTTCATCTAACGTGCCCAGTTTAATTTGATATAACTTCAGCTGAAACCGAGGACCAACTTCCGTCAACTCAAGTTCCTTATTCACATACTGAAAAGTATGATGCCTGAAGCAAATGTAGTCATCGTGATTTGCAAACGTTATTACACGCTTCGAATCCTCCTTCGGTACGGGGAATAGATACTTCAATATCGACATCGCACGCTCTCCCAGCTTTGTTTTGAAATTATGAAAAATAAGGTGCGGTTTTTGTTCGCTCATGGGACCAACATCGGGAACGTCATGTCGCATCACAACTCCAGAAATGTTGAAGAATGCTGTTGGTCCGTGCGGAAGATGAGATATCACCAAATTGTCGGGGACGCCACGATGTTCGTGGATCATTATGAAATCGGTTACATCGTTCGCTCGGCACGCATGAATAAGCTGTTTGATTTCGTATTTACCACGGTTCATCCGCTGTGCATTGGGGAATATCAATCGAAGCTCCTTCACAAACATTTTTAATCGTGCTGAGGGATCGTGAGAAGTCGTTATCATGATTTTCGGATCTTCGCATCCTGCATAGCGATATTCATCATCTTGCGAACTTGCTGTGTTTGCACCGCCACTTACTCCACTGATTGCCGTTGCCGCCTTAGGACCTAGGTATGAATTTATGGTCGCAATAGTTAATACACAAAGTTTATCAACACAGCGACATTAATAGATAGATACCTTCATCCGTCCACTTTAATTTCTCTTGTAGCACTAGCGCTTCGCGCCGTAAATCACCGTGTATCGGAACGTTTCCCTCCAAATGGTTTTTTATTCGATCTTTCTTGTCTTGTAGTGCCTTGTGCCGTCCTTCAACGGCTTTGCGATAAAGATATTCGCGGCGGAGACGTGCCTGCCGCCGAAGCATTATGTTATAGGAGTTTTAAGTTAGAACTAATTCACTAGATCCAGAAATATACTTTACGCTTAGCAAAGCACCGATTATCTTGTCAAGCAATATACACGTGCAGGTTGGAATGACAGAATGACATTTCAATGAATGACATGACAAGTTACGAAGTTTACCAGCAGATGGCCGATTTTATTGGAACAGTAGTGCTCAGAAGTTATTATACAGTAGTGCATTAATATTTTGGTAGTGATTTAGAATATTAATATGCCACTAAATATTTTTTTATTCAATTTATTAATCTATGATAATAGCCTCTTGCAATGTTGAAGGAAGTCAGAAAAATCATAATTTATTTTTTGCTTTGAATATCTAGATTTTTCTATTATTGTACAGTTTTTCGCATCTTTCGCAGCTGTTTCCAACATGGCTTAATTCTAGTTTCCACTTATATTGTAACGGATTATTTTACACTGTTTTGAAAATACTTTCTTAATATTGAAAAGAGCGGGTCAAGCGGAGGACACAAAACACTAAAATTTTAGAAGTTTGACTCCCCAATCCCACTCCTGCTTTTAAAGTCAAGAAGAGGGCTCTTCCAACGGCAAAGTGCGCTAATAGCGAGGGAGAAGTTTCTGGAAGACTTGGTTCACTGTTATGTTCACCACCGCCGACGCCACTTTGCCCGTGACTCTGTTCTAGGTCTTTGGAAAAGTAGCTTGCAAGCCTGCTTGACGAATCTCTTGTCCTGTTTTGGTTCTTCGTATGCCAGCACACCAAAACCGAGCACTGATGACGGAAAGAAGTTCGATTATACTGACTGGAGTCCATGAGGAATGGCAATAGAGTCGGAAGTGGTGTATACTCGGATGAGCTGAATCTCAAGCTGTCCTTCCGTCTACCAGACCATTGTAGTGTCTTTCAGGCGAAGGTTGCGGCTATTTTACAGGCAATCGACTGGCTTCTGTGTAATCAAATACTCGGGGTTAATATTGGCATTTTCACAGATAGCCAAGTGGCTATTAAATCCCTTTCTGGTCCTTGTACAATTGATTTGGGTACCTAGACATAGGGGTTTTCCTGGCAACTGTGAGGCCGATGAGCTAGCAAGGCTTGGAACCTTGTTACCGGAGGTCTCGTGCTCCCTCTCAATAGGTATACCGATGCCATCGGTCAAATTGGCCATCAGGTAAAAATATCTCGAGGATGCTAGGAGGTCCTGGGCAGATGAATCATCCTGTGCAATAGCAAGGCAGTCCTGGGTATCCATGGATTAACTCGAAGCGCTCTACGCTGCACTGTGGGAGTTCTTACGGGCCACTGCCTCATAGGACGGCATGCACAACAATTGAGAGTGCAGTTTAACGATTTCTGTCGGAGTTTTGGCTCAGAGGATGAGGAGGAGCCCGTCCTCCACCTCTTGTGTCAGTGCCCGGCGTTAGCAAGGAGAAGGTTGGCGGCAATTGGTGCTCCCTATCCCTCAAACCTGACCGAGTCGTCACTGGTCAATTTAAAGGGGATAACGCGATTTGTCACGGGAAGCAGATGGTTTCCCGAGCTCAGTGAGTAGGAGAGAGTCACAAATTATTGTGGCATCACAACGGCCCTCTCTTGTGCCTATGTGTGTCGGTCGGCAGAGCTCTGTGGACCGGCAGCCACTTCAACCTAACCTAACCTAAGCCGTCTTGAAAACGCGCTGCAGGTATTTAAAGGCCTATCTCCACTACATACACAAAATCCTAGATCAGCTCTGCTCGGGCACATAGAATCCGGAGGAGCCCATTCCGGATTCTAAAGATATTTAACAATGTCTTCCTCTGAAACAATGTCCGATAAAGTCAAGGAAGCCCTTAAGTGGGCAAAATGAAATGAAGAAATTCATCCCGCAATTCAGGCTGCAATTATTGCCGAACAGAAACGGCAAAGGACAACTGAACAGCGAAAATCAGCATCTCATCGGATTACTGGAAGTTGGTGTTGAGTCAAACTGATAGCCTGTCAGGATCAGCGCTCTGTGGACTTGTACAAGCAAACTAGGTGAAATATGGCTAGGTACAAAATTAAAAGTGGTGGTAAAGCATTGTACTCCGAGTAAGCGTAGATCCAGGTCATGGGTCCCTGTCGAGCTTTCTTCACCTGATAATATTATGGATGCCATAAAGCTGAGCAAAAGTGACCTATCCGTATGTGACTGGAAGGTGGCCAGTGTCAGCGAGATATCTGGTCATTAACCGCAGGACATCATTGTCATCAATGTAGTCAGTGTTGGTGACTAAAAGATAGGCTACGGTTCATACATTTGAATGTGACAAATAATAGATGCAGACGCTAACGCACATAATGAGTCATAGGGTAGTTAAAACACTAACGATAGAGGTGAATGGAGGTAGAATTTAATCTTGTCTAGTAATCTTGTAATCATATTTGAAATAGTTTATCTGGAGATTGAATGCGAAAGCCAGAACTTGATTGCAGTAGGCGCTTATTTTCCACGTGGAACTTGTAGCCGAAAATTAGAGCAACAATTTATTCATTATTTAATTGTTTTTGACCAAACTGTTGGAGAATATCTAATTGTTGTCGATTTTGTTGGATCGGTCGTTCGGTTGGTTGGTCGGTTGGTACGGTCTACATGTCTCACCAAATATAGGCTGATAAACCTGGTTCTAGTTTTCCTTTAGAAATATCGTATTGTATCAATTTTTCGTAGCTAGTGACAATACGATGAACAAAACACTTTCTTCTTTGTTGTCGAATTAACAAATCACGAATCACGTGAGCAAACGCTTTTCAATGTCCTTTCCTTTAACTCATGTGTTATCCAATTTCCTGTATTTTGAATCATCCCCAACGCATATTGGCGTTTTCCAACGGTGGATCGATCGATATTCAATGCTGCAGATAATTCTTCAAGAATTTTACAAGATCAAAAATTTTACAAGATCAAGATTCAGTTGATCAATATACAAGTTCCTAATCTTGAATCGTTTTTAAGGACCATCACGTTCTTTATCGTTGACGTTGAAAGCCCTACTTTTGAAGCGTTGGAACTAATATCTGCAACTTGGCTCCAATGCAGCATGGTCGTCGTAAACGCTCACAAGCAAATGGTATGTTTGCACAGCACTTTTATTCAAAAGATAGTAGTGGTGAAGAACCTTTCGAAAATGGCACTTTTTTGGAACAGATTCCGACAATTTCGATGCGATATGAACATTTGTTGTCTACACTCGATATACAAGTTTTATACTCCAATCTACTTCCCACCAAATCCATTGGTAATCCATCTACACTTGATTGCATCCTAACAAACTGTTCATCACATATTTCACATCCCATTGTGCATCAAGAATTTCCATCAGATCAGAGACCAGTTTAATTATGACAAAAAGCATCCCAATCATACCTAAAACAAGCTTTCTTTTGCAAAAAGCAAACTGAACAATTGACTAGTTGGAATTAGCCACAATATATGCTACAATATAGGATTCAAACGGGATTGAGATTTGAATAGTGGAATGGAAACTTTTAAACAACCCTTTTTCATTCCGGTGTTTCAACCTCAATCCTAAATCAATTCGGCATTGTATCTGCGATTACTGTTACTCAAGCACAGTGACGGGCACAGTATTAATTTCAACAAACTTTTTTGGAAAACAGCAGAATTATTAATATCAAAATCTCCGTTAAGCCACTAGAGCTCGCTTCACTTTATCAGAGAAAATTGAAGAACGAATACCTAAACGAAATCAACCTAGAAAATGTTGGTATCACACGAAAAATAAATACTTAAAAAAAGAGTTTAACGCAATAGCAAATCGGGAATAATCAAATTAAAAAACCGAAAATTGGAGAAAGTCTTGGCTCAGGGAGTAGGACCTTTTGGAACGTTACAAAAATATTTATAGAAAAAACTACATTTCGCCTATAAAAATGGGTCGTCTCATTTTATCGATGAATCCAAATGCGAAGCTTTTGGCGAGGATTTCGAAAGCGTTCATCTTCATACATCGTATCTCGGAGATGATGAAACTCTCGTTGATGAAATTAGGGAATTAGCCCCAATCAAACAGCCTTTGACTACGGTCCAAATATTAAAGCATATTTGAAAAGGCTGAATTATAATAGAATTAAGTGAGCACCAATTAACTTAGGTAGATGTTCGAATACAGAGAAAGCAATTGGATTAACCATAATGTACTTCTTGGTCGGTTTCGTTCAATAAATGAACTACGAATAGGATCGTACACCACTTAAGCCCATATCGTCGCTTATAAAAATCGATTGCATTTTGAACTGCCGAAAAATTCAAATCTAAAGACAGCTATTGGATTTGTGTGAGCAGGCATTTACTTCATTAAATTTTAAATGCGTGAAAAACAGATTACAACATTTGACTTGCATACTGCCCTAAGCATAAATGTTCTATCTGCATTTTTCTTATTTTTGAGTCAACATCGGGTTCGAACACTTCATATTATATTACATCATTCTACAAAATTTGTGGAAGTATGTTAAAATCAATATTGAAAAATGCACTCACTCATATATTTCCAGTACAAATCAAAACACAAATCATTGAATATCTCGAAAGTACTAAAATGTAGATAGAACGTTTATGCTTAGTAGGGCAGTATAGTACTTTCGCTTTCGTTCAGGCAAGTCCATTATGGGCAAATTAACCAATCGACAGCAATTAAGTGAACTTTTCGTTCATTTTCAACGTTCACTTAAGTCAATTTAAGTCTTTTATAGTCCAGCCTAAAGTCCTTAAAGACGAGTAAAGCAAAAGGCCCTAGGTTTTCTCATATTCTTATGTAAAATGATGAAGGAATATCTAACAAATATCATGTTTTTTACAACAATAACACAATGTAGTCAGCTTCATTGCAGAGCATCTTCTTCCTAGCTGGAGTAAGCCGCTTAGTCAAGAAACAAGCAATTAGAATTATCATCATCCCCCGAAAGGAAATAGGATAGGAACGGAATCCCAAACCACACTCTCGACACATTTATTTAAGGGAGAAAAAAAATTTTAGTGGTAAAAAGAAAATATAATTAGGATAAATGGAGAATAAAGACAATAAGATAGAGTTAGTTGATGGGAAGTTAAAGGAAACCATGAAAAAAAGCATGCAAAGAAGAAGAAGAAGCTCTTTCATAGTATAAATAAAAATTAATTGAAGTATTTTTAAGGAAAAAAAACAAAACGAGAGAAACTGCTTCCCAGACAACAATAGACTGCTGGTATGAGGGATGCATAAATTTAAAAAATTCCAATTCGATAACGGTAAAAACTAATAGTAAATAGTACGTAATATACTTTACATAGTTCTAATGTGATTCTTCAGCAGCCTTTTAAAAACGGGAAAAGATCTAGCATTCTTCAAAGAGTTAGGTAAATTGTTGAAGATATCCATAGTTAATCTAATAGGATCTTTATGTTTTCTATTCGTTCAAGTCTGAGATTATCTTTAAATCTTGTGTCATAGCCATGATAATCACAGTGTCTTATTGGAGATATCGGAGATTTTATATTGTTATTGAGTATTTTATAAATTATCTTAGCTTTTTCCACAAATCTGATTACCTTTACATTGAATTTATCTGTTTGTCTGTATAGTATGGCACTTGGAGTCATTCTATCTGCCTTAACTATCTATTGAATATGCTATTAATTGAGTCAATATTCATCTTTGAAGTCTGACTCCAATTTAATTTACCATAAGTAATCTTAGGCAGTACAAAAGAGTAGTAGATCATATTTTTCAGGTCTAAGTCCAAGTAATATTTGATTCTGAACAGCCTAACCCAGAGCACTAACTTACATTTCACATTCCTTATATTAGGGGACCAAGATAATCTATCTTCAATAATTAATCCTTAATATTTAGATCTAGCCACTCTTTGTATCTCGTCTCCATGTATTCTGATATTAGAGTAGATCTCACTTTTATTAATCTGCTTGAATATCATGTAACTAGTTTTTTAGGTATTGATTGTAAGCCAATTTCCCAAAAGTCAGAACCTATAAACAATTAAATCATTATTTATTTGTCGCTCCAGAAGTTCAGCGGAGTTGGCAGAGAATAATAAAAGAGTGCCATCAGCATAAATATTCTCCGATCAGACCAGAGAAATATAAATTATAAATATAAAGTAAAAATAAATTTGGCCCTAGAATTGACCCGTGAGGAACACCAATGTTAACTACACATCGAAATCGAGAATTTAATTTCAGCATTCTAGCTGGGTTACTGCAAGTGTCTGCTTTGACCCCAAATTTATATAATGGGATCACGAGCGATATGCCTCATATTGCTAATTGCGCTATTAGCTTATTTGCAGATGACCTCCTCGATTCATCTCATTGCCAACTTTAATCCAAACTAATTTAGAAACTGGTTTTGAACAATGTAAACTTTTACTAATGTTGGAAAATAAGAATTGATTTGAAAAAAAAAACAAGTTCCGGACTCTTTACCCGCTAGCTGAGGCTGTATTCTGGCTCAGCACATTAACACCTTTAACCCTAGAATGATACCGATGAGTAAATTTTACTCACATAGGGTATGCATTTCGTCGCGCACCAGCCAGTTGGCCACTCCGACTGCCATGAGGCTAGAAGCTATATAATCTTTTTATGTTTGATGATAAAATAAAAAATGTACATAATACTATTGTTGCCATCTTTTTAGTAAAAACCTGTGCCTAAAATCATGCAAAAATTTACCGCACCATTCCAGGGTTAAATTTAAATGGAACTAACACTAATTGGAACTGATTTGAATAATCCTCTATCTACCCGTCTACTTAATTCTCTTCATTTTGGTCCTCTCGTCGTGAGACTACTATATCAAATCTGCTTATTGTTTTAATAAGCATTTAATGATGCTATCCAATTGTTAAACCTAGTTTTAAGTTTGTTCTTTGTTAAGCCTATAATTCTCAGTCAAATTATTAATCATGAAGGGGTTTCTCTCAATTTTCTTCTCATCAATATATCATTCAAGTAAAATGATTCGTATCTTTTCCCTTACTCAATTTGAATAAACTCTTAGTTCTAAGATCCAGTCTTGTTCTCTAGAATATAATAACTTCAGTCGTAAACAGAAAGCATAACCAAGCATAACCATTAATGGTTGAAATAAAGAATTTGAATTTTTCTTCCATAGGAACAGAGCATGAAAATGTCTAACTACCTCTTCTATGACTGTACAAGTTTATGAAATCTTAAAACCACTTACCTTTGTCAATACTACTTATCGATATAACAGTATCTTCTTTGAAATCTAAATTGTGCTCCTCAAATAACATGAATAACTTCTTCACTTTTTCATCCGAATTCGAAGGATTCACAGCAACAACATCGCCTGGTTCCCAAGTTACAGAATTTTCGATACTAAAACTTGGCAGTCTTACGTCCTGGAAATGATCTGGAGTAGTTGTGCGTTGATTTTTCTAGGATTTGATAAAAGATGGCATCATATACTTCAAAATAGGAAAACCCATTATTTAAATCACCTCCAGTTTCATTGAAAAATATTTCTCTCTCAATGGCCACTTGAGTGTTGTATCATCGACAATACTGTTTTCTTTTGTTCTTCGTACATCCCAGCGATATTGCCAAGTGCTACATGCTAAATTATTGACTATGTTTGCATCGGGATTAAATTTGCCAAGCTCGTTCCAAAGATCACGTATCCAGGGCTGGTAGACTGCACTAGGACCCAAATCATGTTGATCATCACAAAGTCCTAAGAATGTATTAGAAGTTCAAACGTATTCCATATTCTAGTGAGCAAGACAACTATGTTTTACCCAAAGGCAACAAGCTTCTTCCTGATAACTGCAAAAGCCTCTTATACAAACGTTTCGCAACAAAATTGAATTTCGCATAACTCGAATCGCCTAAGCCGAGCACTCCAATCCATGTTTCGGATAGAGAATCTGTGGGAAGACTCTTTCTCAACAAAAACTTCCAGAGTTTCTTCATATTATCCGGTTCATCCCCTTGTCCGGTCGTTGAACAGACAAATATAACAATCTTCTCATCGATTAACTTCCTGACATCGTAGTCATCCATTGCCATTACTGGGCCGGCAAAGTTGCGCTTTCGTGACTCTCGCCATATGTGTTCAGCAAGATCCTGACTGTTTCCTGTTTGACTTCCGTAGAGTATTAGCAGGCGACACTTATTTTCTTTGGATTTCATAATTTTTATTCGAAACAACCTATGCACAAGCAAAAAGCACAATAACTGTTGGAAGTTTTTCGATGTCACAGAGTGTGTCACAGAATCGAATGGCATGAAATGTCATTCGTCAGCTGATTGCGGAGAGTTGATAAGTGGAGAGATCGAAGCAGAGCAAATAAAAAAGATTGTGTATTTGATCCAAGAATTCTTTAGGTTTGTGTCGTGTCTAGGCTGAGCCATAAACCAACCGGGCAAGGCTTTGGTTGTTGAAAGCAATATGTTGAAAGTGTACATCTAGCTGAATGCGATAATTTGCATTAGCTGAACGCGATAATCCTTGGGCTGTAGATATAGAACGGGTTCATAACCAATACCAATTTAAATGTTTGTGTGGGTCCGCAGAAGAGAAGCTCAATATAACCGGTTTTTTTTTCCTACGGAACTATCAGATCGGACTGATGATGTGCTACATATATTAGTAGTGTTAGGTTTGCGATTGCTGCCATACATGTATGTCATGAGATTTGTGTCATGGATGAGTAATTTTTTTTAATATTTGCGTTGCATTTACAAATTTTGTGTAATTTTGTAATAATTTTACGCATTTAGGTTTCAGGATGCTGTCAAAATTCAGAAATTTCATATAATTTCCAAAGTGCTCACAAAATGTATGATAGTTACGTGTGACAGATTGCACCAACTCGTTTATTGATCTGATTTACGTAAACTACGTTCAGCTTTAAAGGAGAATCGTGAAAAAATTTTCGTATAGAATTGAGCCATGTAAAAGACGACTTTCTTCAAGTGACCAGAAAAAAGTAGTGGGGCGAACAGATTTTCCTGCACAAAACATTATATATGTTGAATATGAGTCCACGCCACTGGCTTGAGCTGCATACGTAGCCCATGTATTCAACAAATCTAATTGCTTTCTACAAGTTTTCGCCTAGTCCTCAAGTTGAACGGTTTATTTAGTTGAACGGCGTTGCGGCTTCCATTCGGGCTAGTTTCGATTCTTCGCTGTCAAGTCATTTGCACTCAGTTGCTTTCGTGTGTGGTATTTCGTTGTTCTGCCGAGAATTCCTCCGGGTGTTTTTTTTTTACTGTTCTTCGGTAGAAAATGTTTAGTGATCGACATTGTGGAAGTGAATTGGTTTTCGTAGAAAATATCCAGATTACAAGCAAATACGAATAGTTTTAGTGAAAAGTGTGCTGCCGTGAGTTTCCCTTCTCCAATTAGCATCGAAAATTAGTGAGGAGAAGCGACGTAGAGTTTTCCAAGTGAAAAAAGCCGCAAGACGTGAGGGAAAGCGACCGTCAAAGGTAAACACTGGTGAAATAATGTGCAAAATAATTTAACAGCAAATTGTTTAAGGTTGAGTGGTTTGTTCACTTTGAAATAAACTTAGGGTAGATTGACATGTTTATATTGCTATGAAGTCTAGATTCACCCCATGCCGGGGCTATCACGACACGGGGCGATGTTTTTCGCCACCCGGTAATTTATGGGCGGCTGCTCATTATCAAAGACAATGGACCACAGAATTGATGAAACATGAAACCGATCAGAAGAACATACGTGTTGAATTACATTAAATGGGACTGTGAAACCTGATTTTCGTTTGGTCCAGTGGTCATTGTAGGTGACGAGCTGGTTATTATGAACGGCTCAGATAATTGTATTGCGTCCGGGCCACTGACCGTTCCAAGAAGCGCATTCGTCGGCGCTACATATTCACTTCCATACCGAAGCTCCCGTACGTCACAAGACCGAACATGACCCCCAGGTATTGTGTGTACGGGCGGCATTTTATTGAAATGTAATCAACCAACCAAAACGGAAATGGAAGACCGAAACCGATAAAAGAACGAATCTATTTTGGCATTCTATCCACGCCGGATTTTCTTCCGAGTAGGTAGTCAGCCAGACTGGAATGATTACCTTAGTTTCCTACGATTTCTCCGAAAAGTTTGTATATTTTCGTTTGATAGAAAAAATCGAAGATGTTATCGATTTCGCTATGACATTTCCTCATGTGCTTGTACGTTCAAGTGCTCTTCCTTCCCAAGCTTCCCAGCCGCCTTCCGAGTCATCATTTTGAATGGATAACACATTTAAAGTTTGGCAAACGAAAGCACATGGTGGTGTGCTTCGCTTCGTGAATTTATTTCGAGCGAACGAAATACGCTTTACTCACACCATGACTGTCTATCCACTTTTACGTCATTTGGCGCGAAAAGAAAATTCGAAAATATCAGCAAGCGAGTGCTTGACTGCATCAACTTGGAAAACTCCGTATTTTCCCAATCTAAACATACAGTAGATGTAGGAGGCTATAATTATAAGTACATGCCATACAAGAAAGTGTACAAGTACATAAGTATATGGAAATGCTCCTCCAACTTTCTAGATAGTACATATTGCTTAGCAATGACTCGTTAGCTTCACGTCTTCACGCTATTTATAGAGCGAGTATGTATATACAGTGGCTCACAGCTTATTTGATACAGTGACTATTTAAAAATGCAAATCACTGTAACTTTGAAATTAAGAACCCTATCCAAAAAATTTAAACGTATTTGACTAGATGCATGTTCAGCGAATACAATGCAAACAAAAAAGGTTCCAGCAATATTCTTCGGCGTCCGGTAAAAGAGAAATACCACTGACGCAGAAAAATTGCAGCTCACAGCTTATTTGATACAGACACTTCAATGCGAATAAACTTCTATTTGTCGCACCGTTAATCTGTCTTGTTTTTGTTTCTTTAATTTTCGACTGTGTTAGACATTGGCTTAGGTAATTTTTAGCAAGATCTTGTAAGCTGAAGTGCCAAAATGAGCCAAAATTGTAAAATGGGTCATGGCACCACAATTGAACAGCGAGAATTGGTATTAAACCACTTTAAAAAAGGACAAAGAGTTCGAAAAATTGCTGAAAGTGTAAGTTTGAGTGTCTCTACAGTGCAGCACATAATTGAGCCCTTCGTACACGAAAATCGGGTAGAAAATAAGAGGAGAAATGCGCCAAACAATATTTTCACCGTATCCGACGAACGATACATTGTAAGGAAAATGAAAGCAAACACAAAGATTTCCGCTCCAAAATTGGTTAGTGAGGTTCATCGTTAATTAAGGAAGTCATATAGTGCTGAATCCGTCCGATGAGTGCTTCGCGACCATGATTTCAGGGTCCGACTAGCTCGTAGGAAGCCTTTCATTTCCAAAAAAAATACAATAAGCCGATTTGCCTTTGCCAAAGAGCATGTGGGAAAGCTATCCGCGTTCTGGAATACGGTTATTTTTGCAGACGAGTCCAAGTTTAACATTTAGCTCCAACGGAATGTCATATGTCTGGCGGAAGGCAAACACTGAGCTAAACAAGGAGAACCACAAAGCTACTGTGAAGCATGGTGGTGGTAATGTGATAGTTTGGGCCTGCATGTCCGCAGCCGGAGTCAGAAATTTAAAGTGTATTGAGGAAACAATGAACCAAACAAAGTACCTTGATGTACCCAAAAACAATTTGCTGCAAAGTGCTAAAAAACTGGGTGTTCGCGACCAATTTCGGTTGTACCAAGACAACGATCCAAACCACAAGTCGGGAATTGTGCAATCCTGGCCAATTTGGGATTGCCCTCATTTGATGTCTCCGCCGGCACAGTCACCAGATATGAACGTCATTGAGAATCTGTGGACTTTGTTGGATAACAACATTAGAAAACACAAGATTTCTAATAAACAAGACCTGATGAAAGCACTGCTAGAGGTATGGCAAAAAATTACTCCTGACATCACAAAAAAACTCGTTGATTCAATGCCGAATAGGCTCCAGGCTCTGCTTAAGTCTAAGGGCTATCATACAAAGTATTGAAATCAACTGGAAACCTCATAATTCACAACAATTTTAATGTTTAATCAAACTGTATCAAATAAGCTGTGACATGAAAATTGTTATTATTTTTAGTTTTTTTGTTTTTTAAGATGTAAAACAGCAACTTTGTAACAAATATAAACTTGTTTAATAAACAACAAACAATTGCCTTCAAAATGGCGTTCAAATTTTTTTGATATTGTTATTATGTTTTGAGTTATTGCAACTTAATTTTTTAAAGAAGCACTGTATCAAATAAGCTGTGAGCCACTGTACATTTACGTTCGGTTCTCGTGTGAATTTGCAACCATGTGCTTTTGATAGTGAATTCATACGATTCCGAGCACGTTTCAGATGCTTGTTGTCGGGAATGTCGGGAAACGATAAGCATACATACAAGAACGGAAAGGAAGCATTGTGTCTGTCGGTTTGTGAAGTTTCCAAGCGCAATCACCCCTTTGCCATATTTTAATCGAAACCCAATTCAACGTAGAAACATTCCATTTAGCTCACAGAGTGGCAGATGTCTATATTAAATTTGTGATGTTCGATAAGTATACATAGCTACGAAAATGGCTTCAAACAAAATTTCATGATGGATTATGCAGACTATTTCCTTTGTTGAATTATTTCAACGGTGCTACGTTCCTTGTTGCTGGAGTTTTGAAACAAGATTGTTTTCAAAGAAAGTCAAGGCACACAAGTTGCATGATTTGTGCATCCGTTGCTAGAAGTGGTTGTTTCTAGATTATAAAGGATTTTTCAACCAGAACATAACACTTTGTATTTAAATAAAACACAGAATAATTGAGATATTAGATTAAAATTTATGACAAGCACATACTGTGAGAGTCAAAAGTGATGGCACACTTAGAAATTTCAATTTCGAGTTAACATATTTTTCTAACTGTAAGGCGAAGAAACCAAAGTTTTGTTTGCTTCCAAGAAATTCTAATCATTTCAAAGCAATGCATGCTGTTCCAATCCTTTTATGTGCAAAAACATTGTACGAGTGCTATTTTTATCAGTCAAAAGTAATGGCACACTTGTTTCTATCAATTGAAAAATAACAGTTCAGTTTAAAACTAGTGTTTTTTTCGGCTTTTGCTTTTATCATGCCTTGCAGATGTGTTGGCTCTAAAGCTAGCGCTTCTTTTGTGGTTAAACTAGTGATTGCCTAAAAACTAGTGATTGCTGTAAGTGCTCAGTACTAAGTATATTTCAGAAAAATGAGGCACAAAACTCAGTTAGACAAGATAAATAGTTTTAAATTTATGGCAAGAGGGTAAGACCTGACGTGAAATTGGAAAAACAGTCAAACGACATTATTCGACACTCAGAAATATAATCGCAAAGCTCAAATCTTGGAAAAAATTAGAAAATTTTCCACGTTCTGGTCGACCCAGAAAATTGAATCCCACGCAATTAAAAGAAATCATTAACGAAGTAAAAACTAATCCAAGATCGAATGCAGCGAAAATTACAGAAAACATCACCTGTGAGACAGAGAAGTCAGTAAGTGCATCTACGGTCCGTAGAACACTGAATTCAAATGGTGTACATGGACGAGTACCAGGGAAGAAGCCTTTCATATCGGACACGAACAAACGGAAGCGGCTAAAATATGCAAATAAATACAAAAACTATGGAGCTGAGTTCTGGAAAACTGTACTCTTCACCGATGAAAGCAAATTTGTTATTTTCAGACATAAAAAATCTACGAAATTATGGCGAACTAAAAACTCAAAATTTCAAGAAAAAAACGTCACATCTACAGTCAAGCATGGTGGGGGGTTGGTAATGGTATGGGGGTATATGGCGGGGACAGGAGTTGGAAATCTCGTGTTCATTGAAAGTGCAATGAACAAAGAGCAGTACTTCAAAATTTTGTAAAAAATTTAGCTCCGAGTGTTCAAAAATTTGAGCTGCCAAGGACGTGGGGTCTACCAACAAGACAACGACCCTAAGCATACATCTCACTTGGTCAAAAAATGGCTCTTGCATAGGACACTGAATCAACTTAATCACGTTACCCAGTCTCCAAACCTTAACCCTATAGAGCATTTGTGGGAAATTTTGGATTAGCGAGTTCGAAAAAGGCCAATTTCTTGCAAGAAAGATTTGAAAAATGATTTGCTTGAAGAATGGGAAGTTCTAAACCCAAATGTAACAAAAAACCTTGTAAAATCTATGCCAAGACGTCTACAAGCTGTGAGGAAAGCAAAAGGAGCCCAAACTAAATACTAGTTTTAATTCGAACTGTTTTTTTTCAATTGATAGGAACAAGTGTGCCATTACTTTTGACTGATTAAAATATCACTTTTACAACGTTTTTGAATATAAAATGTTAAGTACTGTATAAACTCCTATAATTTCTTAGAAACGAATATAACTTTTATTTGATACATACATTCAACAGTTCTTTATACCTTGTAGTTAGAAAAATATGATAGTTCAAAAATGAAATTTCTAAGTGTGCCATCACTTTTGACTCTCACGGTATATTACATTAAAGTACGGAATTCCATTAAGTTCATGTGACTACCGATTAAGTTCATATGACTACCGCGAGCACATTTGTAACGATGGATTCTTTGTAGCCAATTTTTCACCACTCTTAGCGGGCACCTAGTGCACACATAGGGTTAAATATTTCCAAAACGTGATCATAAACTTGTTTGAAACACGTTCAAAATTCATTTCGCATACTTGGTTTTTTGAAAATTTATTTGTTGATAGAATTATAAGGGTACCTAAAATATCACTAAAATGGCTTCCGGCGTCAAAAGGTTAACGATAACTTACTTTAGGTGAAACCTGGATACATTCTACATGCAAGCCAATGCATCCTGAAAATTTCAGCTTAATGGCATGATGCTGTCACGTCAAATGGTGATTTACATACAAAATTATTATGTTCTTATTGGAAAACCCTATGTATATGTCTATGTACAGCTGCGGACATGTAATTAGAAACACTTGTAGCTTACGAAGAGAAGACCAATTTGTCAATGATTCCTTCGATATTACTTACTCTCATTAGGTTAGTGTTTTACCTGACTCAACAGCAGATGGGGGAGGTAAAGGGCTAACCGATGTAACATCCAAATAAACGACCGAACAGTTTGAAACAGCCAGTTGCATTCTTGGTAGTTTAAACGTGATTTTCAACATTTTAAAAAGTGTTTTTAATTTCAATAACGATGAGAAATGCTAAGAGTTGCACTAGTTAGACATAATATTGTAGACTTTAGTGAGTTAGGCTTTTCATATTGACAAATTGGCAGCCGCCTAGAGTGTTCCATAAAATTGTTTCATAGAGCATTGCAACACGCAAACAGCCACCGAATTGTCCAAGTTATTCCAGGGACTAAAAGAGTGCAAAAGGTAACTCATAGTCCAGGAAGGCAAATTATCCGCACATCTAAACGAAGCCCAAAAATATCAGCTGTCGAAATCCATCGCCGACTTCTCGGCGAAAGTAGCGACATTTTGGTAAAAACAGTCAGAAGACGTCTTGTAGAAATTGGGCTTCGTGGCAGGAAAGCCAGGAAGCAGTCCGTGGTAACAGCAGCTAATCGGACGAAAAGAATGAAGTTCATACGGAAACATTTAACCTTTGGAAAAATATCCTTTGATTGAAGCGACGAAACAAAAATAAATCACATTGCTCCTGCTGGCATGAAATTTGAAAAATGACCAAAAAGTAAGGAATTTGACCCTCGTTTTACTAACTGTTTGTTTGGGAATGTTTCTCGTTTTTTGGTGTCGGATCAAAACACCGCATAGAAGGAATATCAGCCTAGGAAAATTTCGTCGAAATCTTAGAAAATATCATGTTGCCATAGGCTGAGGAGAATCATCCTATGATATGGAAGTTCCAGCACGAAAACGATCTCAAAATGGCCAGACATACATACAAAAAAGTTTCTGAAGTACAACAGCGTCACCGTTTTAGACTGGCCAACAATGAGTCCGGACTTAAATCCAATCAATCACTAGTGGGGAAATATAAAACAAGCCAAGGAAATCAGAAATTGTTCGAAGCGGGAAAAGAAGCATAAGCATCTATAACTGTGGAGAAATACAGGAAACTATGAATCGCCTATAAAAAGTTGTGCCTTAACTTCCCTCAACCGCCATTGAATCAGGTCAAAAACAAACTTTGCAATGAGTTGTATCGAGGGATTAGTTGACGAATTGTGTGTTTCTCAGTAAGCTACAAGTGTTTCTAATTATATGTGTATATATAAAGCTGCGGGAAACGAGAAGCAGGAAGAAAAATGACGGAAAAAGGGCTGCTTCTAAAGAAACAAACTTTTTGCTGTGCACCTGCATTTTCCTCAATCAGCAGACATAAACCTAATTTAATACTTTTGGTATTTCGTGACCAAAAAAGTTCCTGAAGAAAGCAATTTTGGATGAGTGAAGTTAAATGAAATTCGGAATATAAAAAACGCTTGTGAATTTAATAAACATTCGGTTGCTGAAGCTAATTTCAGCTATTGTAAGCTTACGGAAAAATTTCACTCAAAGTCATGGCTCAGAGAGATTTATAACTTTTTTTTTATTAAAAGATCAATCGATCCTACGTTAATCTCGCAGTCACAGCACGCTTATTCCAAAGGTAAGTCTGTTGAAACTGCTCTTCACGTCCTTATTGAGGAAGTCGTGAAATCTCTTGCTTTCTTGGACATCGAGGGGGCCTTCAACAACGTAAAGTCCGAGCAACTGTTGAAGCACTCTCGGTACTGCATGTGGATGAGCGTAGTGGTAATCTCTTCCCTGGGGTAAGACGAGGGGTCTGTACTGGCAAACCACAGGATGGAGTCCTTTCTCCCTGCTGTGGAACACCACGGTGAATACTCTCCTAATGAGGCTGGACCGTGCCGGCTGCAAAGTGATTGCTTATGTTGACGACATAGTGGTAATCTACGCTATATGAGAGGCTAAATCACTCTTTTGACATACTTTCACGATAGAGCCGTGAGTGCGGCTTGAATGTGAATCCGAGCAAAATGGAGCTAGTGCTGTTTACAAGGAAGCACAAAGTTCCTTGCTTTGATTTACCGAAATTAAGCGGGGCGTCCATTGACCTGAGCCAGAGGGTGAAGTACTTAGGGCTCATCATCGACTCGAAGTTACTATGGAGCTACAATTATTAAAATACTATGGAGCTACAATTAATCCACTTTACTGCTGGAAAAAAGCCATATGAGCGAATTGGAGATTACAGCCTCGCACTGTTGCTTGGCTTTATACCGCTGTGGTGGAGCCGATTTTATTGTATGGGGTGGCGTTCTGGTGGCAGGTTGCTCTTCAGGCTACCTGGAAACGGCAGCTTAAAAAAGGGTGGATAATGGCTGCACTACTGGTAACTGGAGCACTCCGCTCCACCCCTACTAAGGTTTTTTTTCGTGTTGCTGCATTGACTACCAACCAATCTACTGATCTTACAGCAAGCTCACCTTGCTTCTGTGAGACTGAATTGTATCTTTTTAATTGAACAGAGTTCAGCTATGCGAGGATTTTGCCCGAGGGAGTTACCGCTCTAGCGAGTGCTGACTACATCGCTTCGCACTTCCTACTGAGAGGAGAGAGGAGAGTGAGAGGAGTGGCGCGATGGTGTCACCCTTGAAACTGGGTTAATACATGTGTACACCGATGGCTTAAAGCTAAACAATAGAATCGGGAGTGGCGTATACTCAGATGAGCTGAATCTCAAGCTGTCCCCCCGTCTACCAGACCACTGTAGTGTCCTTCAGGCGGAGGTTGCGGCTACCTTTCAGGCAATTGACTGGCTTCTGTGTAATCAAATATTCGGCGTCAATATTGATATTTTCACCGATAGCCAAGTGACTATTAAGTCCCTTGCAGGTCCTTGTACAGTGTCCATGATTGTTGCTGAATGCCGTGCATCTCTTAGGGATATATCGAGAGATTCGGCTGTTCAATTGATTTGGGTACCTGGACAGGCCGATGAGCCAGCTAGGCTTGGTACCTTGCTATCGGAGGTCTCATGCTCCTTCTCAATAGGCATACCGATGGCATCGGCCAAATTGTTCATCAGGCAAAAATATCTTGAGGACGTTAGGAAGTCCTGGGCAGATGAATCATCCTACAAGTCAGAATCATAACAAGTCAGTCCTGGGTATCCATGGATGCGTATCGCATCAAGCAGCTTTTAGCCTTAATTCGAAGCGCTCTGCGCTGCGCGGTTTGGCGTTCTTACGGGCCACTGCCTGTTAGCGTTTCCGAGCTGTTGCTTGTCCACTCCCCATCCGGCTTACAAACCAGGCTAGGCGTGACAGGGCGTTTTGCCAGGAGATTTCTATATCTCGCCGTTTCCGATGTGGCCTCGATTCTACCGCACAGCTCTTTCCAGGAGCTCCATTTGGCTTTCCTAATTTTTGATTTATAAAGCTTAAGGACGTCCTTGTATTCGTCCCAGTATTCCCTGCAGTCAGCTGCTTTGGCTGACTCGAACAGTTCACGAACTTGTCCTCTGCGACAACCCAGATCTCTCGGACGGACCTGGGGACAGGACCGTGCAAAAGCTTTTACGAGTTTACCCGTGAGTGTGTTAACCGCAGCCTCCAAGTCAGCTGCACTGCCAATCCTCGGAGGAGGGCCTAAGTCATTAATTACTTTCCGTTCGAATTTTGCCCAGTTGGTATTCCTGTGATTGCGAAACGGTCGGTAATTGCGAGCTACATTGAATTTTAAACAGTAACTGATGTAGCAGTGGTCAGAAAATGATGGGCCTTCAAGAGCCCTCCAATTCTCTATTAACTGCTCGTTTGCGTCATTGTGCAGAGTTATATCTAGCACGTTTTCACTACGAGGTCCCCTATAGGTAGGAATACTTTAGTATCTAATTAAAATATTGTGCCTTTTATTCATGTTTATCATTAAATACATCATCTGCCACACTTGCTCCTTGATAACAATAAAGCATAAGTTAAGAGGTAAGGTAAAACACCATAATTTCGTCATGTTAAGAAAAATTTCACTTAGCTCAGAGGGAAATGATATTTCTTTTAAATAAATTCAAGTGGCGGTTACATAAAGTAGTTGAACGAAGCGTTGTTCTTACAAATCTCATATTCAAAGGACTCGATTTGATCATTATCAAAGTTTTTTTTAAATTAGTTTCAAACTTATTTTTTTACCCAATTTCGTCAGGGCAATTATCCATATTTTTCAACTTCGTCATGTCATGTACCTAACTTTGGCCTCTAAGGGATAGCGATATTCAAATTCTATGTGGGAGTAAGATTTGGATGATATGTTCGAATACATAATTCAACAAATACAAAATCGATAAATACAAAAACAAATACATTCTTTAGAAAAAAAAAATACTGAAAAATTTTAATTCACAAACGGCAATTTACTTCGCATCCTTTTTTGTTTTCTTGACCCTTGCTTTTTCTTAGTCTTTTGGTGTCCTTTTTTTCCTCTCTGTCTAATTTAAGCTGATAATTTAAAAACTCTTCAGCAGTAGTAACGCTTGGTGTAATTTTACGTTTAACTCTTGTGGCTTCCGTGGGTTTTTACTTCGGGCCAAAATAGAGCTTTTTTAAAGGAAGAATGGACGACAACTTCAGGCCTCTTTTATGTCTGTAGTTTCATTTTGGGATATTTTAGATTTTTGGGATATTTCAGACGTTTCTTCCATGTTAAATTCTGGGTTTTTTTGGTCTGCTGATATTTGATCTGTTAAAATTTGGTTTTTAGGATGTACATTAACTTTTGGTTTGGACGCGATTAATGATTCATCGAGTTGTAAATCGAATTCCAAAATATTTGAATTGTTCCACACCGGTTTGTCTATATTTGCATCTAGGGCTATGTTATCGATCACGTTTAAATGGGTTTCATTTTCACAGGAAATTTTGTCGTTGACAGATTTCCACAAATAGAAAAGACTTTAATCTTTTTCGCATCCCAACCACGCATACTCTGAATTCGCTCTAAAAATTTCAACCTTCGCATCTCCTATTTATTTTTCAAGGGTGGATAAAAATGAGCTGTAATCGACAATATGTCTATCGTCAGCGAGGTCGTCAGCAAAAACCTCGTTACAAATAATACCTTCATTCACTTCAGGCAAAACACTGATGTTTTTGTTCGTGAGGAGTTTGTCGTATGCAACAGTGTAAGGATTGAATACATACACTCAGAAAAATATCACCCTACTATGGCGCCAAATCATATTTGAACATGTTTGAATCAAAAATGTTCAAATATGAATTGGCGCCATATACGTTTCTTTTTAATTCAATGATGAAACATTTTGATATTTAGGCATCCTTATATATGGCAAAAGAGTAAGAGGAGGCATAAGCTTTCCACTGGCTGAGGCCCCTACCAACACTGTAATGCCTTCTTTTCCGTCGTTGGCCGTGCGATCATAAGGATGGACTGATCCTTTGCGAACTAGGACTCTCTTGTCTTTGGGACACAAAAAGAAGCTGTTTCATCGCGGTTGAAGATTCGATTAGGTTCATTTAAAATGTCCTTTAGCTCAGGAAAACTCTTGAAATAGGTTGATATTTTGGTAAACCAATTTCTAATAGATTCTTCCGTAATCCTGGACCTCCCAGTTGTCAAATTTTGAGACATTTTCAAGGAAATCTCCAGATCTCGTTTTAAAAATCTTTTGTACCAATTTATACCGACGACACTGTTTTTGAATTTGTTCTCTCTATTTACTTATTTTGCCAGTTTTGACACACTATGAATTAATTGCGTTTTTGTTATAGGAAAATCTAGATTCGCGACTTCAAGAATCCATTTAACAAGAGTTTGCTCTTCTGCTTGGGTAAGAGTTGTAGACGCTCCAACATGTTTTGAATGCTTTTTTAACTTCTTGTCTTGAAGCGTCATTCTCGGAATACCAAATCTTTTGGTAACGTCTCTGGTAGACTGCTCATCTTCAATTGCCTTTAGCGCCATTGAAAGTTGCTCGTGTGTGATTTCTTAGAAGTCATATCTATATCTGCAACAGAAATATAATGCTCTTCTTAATTGGCAAATGCTCGATGAATCTGATACACTTAGAATAAGGTAAATTTTTGATTTTCTTCCATTTAATTTTCATTTAAGTTCCTTTAACTTCGCACGTCGATTAAGTGACGAAATTAAGAAAAAATGCATTTGAGAAAATCGTCATGCAGGTTAACGGATTTTTTCTCAACATATTTTTATTGGCATACTATCAAACTAAATTTTAATGGTAATAATACCTTGTTGCGCCAGAAAACACACGATTTAAAATAGATTTATTATCTAAAATCGCAACATTCTTCATCCTTACATCTTCTCGAAATTGGTAAAAATATTATGCAAATTTAACTAATATATAATAATGATTGACAGGACGAAATTATGTCATAGGTTTAAATACTCTATTGACATTGATTATCCATTTGAATTTAGCAAAAATTGTTGATAAATTTAGCAAAATTCTGCTGACAAAACGACGTTCTAAGAACTAAATTTCGTTACGATGACGAAACTACCTACATTGCTGTTAACGCACCATTGGTAAATTCGTCATGCCTTTTTCTTAGTAATTTATTGGTGAATTATAAATTTTTTTTACTGATTTCGTGACTAACGGTGCGCTAACTTTTACCCTTGTATGAAAAAAACCTATAGCTTATCAACCTTGTTCCTGGCACCCTTAACAATGTTCACGTCCGTACTACTCAAAACACTAACATGCAATTAGCTAACTACGAGACGCAGCACTGATGCATGCTTCTAAGCGAACTTTTACATAATTTGGAGCCAATACGACATTCATATTAATTTAATGTCTTTATGTCAAATGATAAAAAATTTGCATGAGCATTCGAATTTTCTTATTTTATTTGAAAATGTAAAATGTGACGAAATTAAGTACCCTGACGAAATTATGATGTTTTACCTTACCTATTCTTATGCATAGTAATAGCTTATCATATATTGCACTTTTATTATTTAGTGAACTAAGCTAATTATAATAGAGCGGTAAACACTGAAATAATTTAATGCTCACTTAATTGTACAACAATATCGATGTAATATTATTTTTTACCAAAAAGTCGATCTACAATACACCAAGGACCAAACAAAGGAGGTAGATGAAGAAAATTCAAACGATATCCATTGAATTGATATCTTAGAGCTTAAATTCGCAAACAGATTTGCATAGATGTTAAGCTCTGGCAAAGTAAAGTTTGCGAAAGGATACCCAGACCTATGAGCGGTCAAGAGGTAAAATAGTTTCTATAACTAATTCTAGAAACCTGCTCTAGTCCATTAGCAATATTTTCAAACAAGTTCTGATTTTAATGTGATAGTAGTCTTTCATCAACATATCAACTGTCGTTTCGGAATTGTTTTTTTTTTGGGTGATGTGTAAATTGTATTGAACCAATTAGTCATCAATCTAAGATGGATTTCAAATTACAACAGCTCCTCTAATATGTTCAATGAACATCAATTACATCCATCAGTAATTGATATAAAGTAGTTCATCTTACCATCTGATTCCGTTCACGCAATCTCATAGCCAGCATTCGATCTCCATACAGATACTACATATTAATGTCGAACTGAATTACATTTGCTCACACATACTGAGCTATTTTGAAAATAAGCATTATTGGAACTGCTAACTGCTATTTTTCTCGCTCTTTATGGACTAAGTTCAAGAATTTATTGAACAATCGACAGCGTAACATTATGCCGTGGCGTGTTAATGTTCTAATGCATAGCAGCAAAAGATTCCATTATCTTCTCTAAATCGCTTATTTAGATCAAGCTCAAACATTGCTATTGTTGGCCTTTATTTTTCCATAAATTGAATAAGAATGCTGCCAAGTGTCCATTCTGCTCGGACATCTCCCCATACCCCAGAGAAGGTTGAAGTCTCTACACGGGGATAAATGGACACGAAAACATTGCGTTTTAGAGACCGGTAAGTTGCCTTTGACCCAAGATTTATGAAATATTGAAGATGAGTGAGATTCAGTGTTTTCATTGAGACTAAATTTTAATAAATTTTAATGTTGGTAAAATGTTAGGTAGAGTATATATATTAGCTCATTATCTCGAGGCATAAAAATCGAATTCGGCTGCTTTTCGAAAGCACCGGAATAAAGTTGCGTAAAAAAGTGATTGAACTGTATTTCTAGATAAACATGTCATTAAATTTTATTCTGATTGTTTTTTGTTTGATGTCCTTGAAATGCATCTTTAATCTTGGTATTTTCTATCATAGTACAAACATGACTGTTGAGTCGAAAGTCGAAAACAGCAGAAATATCAACATAAGGTTTTATCTAGAAGACCACATTGTGACGAAGCTTCTAAAATGTTGTTGTTATTATTGCGATTTGCAAGCTACCATCAAACAAACAATGAGATGAGGTGATGTTTTCTTTCATAAGCAGGATGTCGTATTATCTGCCAATTTCAACGGACTGTGAATGCTACATTTGAAGTACTATGTCATAGAAAGGAGTGGCGGTGGTGAAAATATCAAGATTTGTACGACATATTTTCGCTTGATTCTTTGTACTCGAAACCCAGTGGCCTCTTAGCAGATAATATGAACCATATTCTAATTTAATTAATTGATTGTTATTGAGAATGCATTGTTGATTTGCAGGCGGAGATAAATCTAAAGTAGTTTTTGAAGCCATAGCTATGCGGTAGAACTGTACACTGAAACGAAACAAATTGAATAAGCTTAGAGCTTGGGTGGTAAAATAATTTCGAATTATTTATTGATTGCGATAAATGGATTTTTATGAGTTTTGATAAGAAATGTTTGATTTTATAGATAAAATGAAATAGGTTGTGAAAATTTTAATTGAAAAAAATTATTTTTTTATGATTAGCCCTATTTGGACAGAGAGCTACTTAAGTTGATTTTCTTGAAAATGTTTCCAATCATGGAACTGGTTTCGTTATTTGATGATTTTCTTCTACTTATCATGACGGTGGGATGTACTCGTGTCTTTAATTGTTTAAATGCTTAGTTTGCTATAAGTATCCTAAGACAGCCTGAGAACAGGTGGTCGAAAGATTGATCTTGCATATCTACTCGTGTTAGCTTTTGCCGCCATAGCCGTGGCTTAGTTCCTGCAGATTTCCGCCTTATATATGACTGAGCAATACCTTGAAAATATTTTGCGCGATCAACGAGCTGATTGGCCTGGAGTTTCATTTCAGTTTGCAGCCTATTTGAACAAATTGGGCTATCCAGACTCTATATTTGCTTCATTCAATGGTGTCTCTCTTCATGTGTACGATTGTATTTAATCTTTATACATTTTTCTGGCACTCCCCTGCCATTATTTTGTGGTAATTTCAACCTCTCGTCTATCATTTTTGAGAAATATTTTTCGTGTATTATGTTCATTTTACCAATTTAATATTGTTCTCAACACGAATGGTCACATTCTGGACATTATCATTTCCAGTATTCCATCTGACCAGTTACTTCTTTCAGGTTTTTTAGACGCTTATGTTAATCCTGACCGTCCTCTCTCTCTCTCTCTCCTTTCTATTCAAAAGGCTGCAAAATCACACTTTAGTTTTTTTTGACAACTGACTATGATAATATGACTGCAGAGACTAGTAATAGCACATGGGTCAAAAAGTTCCGGGACTAACCAATAGGGGGCACCAGAAATATATTTAGGTAGTACCAACCTTTAAAAGAAACGTGTCAAAATTTCATGACATTTCGTTCAGTAGTTTGCGAGAAATTGAGGTTAAAGTGACGCTACTTTTGTAAATTTGTAAACGATGAATAAAAACCAGTTTCGTGTCTTAATAAAACACTGCTATTTGATGGGTAAAAATACCGTACAAGTCCAGGAATGGCTTAAGAAGTGTTACCGGGAAAAAACAATCATTTACGATTTCAAACGTGATCGTATGACCACCGAAGACGCACAAAGTCTTGGTGGCCAAAAGAGGTGACTACGCCTGACAACATAAAAAAAATGTTGAAAATTGTTATGGATGATCGCAAAGTTAAATTGCAGGTTAGGTTAGTGAAAATATCATCCTAAAAATATCAAAAGACACCGTGTTCTAAATTTTACTTGAACATTTGGGCATGAATATGCTTTTTTCGAAGTGGGTGCCGCGTTTGCTGACAATGGAACAAAAATAACAAAGGATTGACGAATCTGAGCATTGTTTGGATCTTTTTAAGCGGAATAAAAAGGATTTTTTTCGTAGGTATGTGAGCTTGGATGAAACATGAATCCACCACTAGACGCCAGAATTGAAAAAAGCATCTGCTGAGTTGAGAGCAGAGGGCCAAAGCATCCAAAAACCCAACAATCGGCTGGCAAGTTTATGGCGTTTGTATTTTGGGATGAACGTGGAATATTGTTTATCGACTATCTGAAGAAGCGCCAGACGATCAACAGTGATTATTATATAGCCTTACTCGATCGATTGAGCGATGAAAGTAAGCACAAACGACCTCAAATGGCAAAGAAAAAACCATTGATTCACCCAACCATATTCTCCAGATCTGACAAACAAGCGAATACTGGCTTTTTGCTGATTTAAAAAGGAGGCTTCAGGGAAAGAGACTTAGCTCGAACGAAGAGCTTACTGCCGAAACTAACGCCTATTTTGAGGCCAAAGATAAATCGTTTCACAAGAAACCTAATCTTTTTTACTGCTACTTTCGCTACTTTATAACTAACAAACAATACCTCGATTCAGAAGTATTTGATGGTAAAGTATCTTCTAGTTCCCTAGAAATGTGTATTATGTTTGCTGGCTCTATTTCTTCCTTGTTCGTAGCTTTCTATAATCCCCCTGTAGCTCCTGTTACTGCAACTTCTTCTATTAATCTCCTTTCGGTGAAACCTCATCGAAGTGGAAACTTTGAAGCCCCTTCTAAATGGTAGCAAGGGTCCCTATGGCATATCTAATGACATCGAGCAAGTATTTGCAAAATCTTTTTCATCCGGGTTATGTGTCTCTTATATTCTTGAAATTGGGTACCAAGCTAATATATATACTGACTTCTCAAAAGTTTTCGACAAGTTCAACCATTTTATCCTGCTTGATATCCCTGCCTCTTAATGAATCCAAATGTATAGTAATGACCTTTTCTATTAAACCGTCCTTATTGTTTTTTGAATATTCCCGCTAGGTAATATTTTGCTTCATGTACATATGTAGATCATAATGCGCTTGACGCCAAGGTGAAATTTGATTTACATGTATTTTACATTGCATCTAGGAAATCAAAAATTGCTGGTTTCGTTCTTCTTGAATATCTACTACTCTTTGAATTTCTCCTTGTGTATTCGTTTGTTTGTCGTCTTAGTGCATTACGTCCTTGAATATTGCTCCCAACTATGGCCTCCTCTTTTCGTGTACTTATCGGATGCCATTGAATCTGCTCAATGTAAGTTTACTCATTGTTTATTGTACAAGTTTAGTGTCCACAATTATCCCTATAAAGAGGGTCTTACCTACCTGAATCTCCCTAAGTACTCAGACCAGAAAGATCCATTTTATTCATGAATCAGCTAGTTTCGCAGATCTTTTTAAGAAATCCACAAAACATGCTAGAAAAAGCATTAATATGTTAGACGGGCAGACGCCGGGCATTCACTGAAGAAACGCTCCGTAAAATCAGCCTCTTCTAGGTAGGATACATATGTCCTCCTGGGCGGTTTCGTCCAGTCAGTATGCCTGCCATGGCTTTGCAAACATTCATACTCTTGTTGAGGATGAATCCCGCAGTCGCATGGCTGGGCTCTAAAAGGAAAACCTTAGTGTGCCTGGTCATACCAGAAGACATCCATCTCTCTTTGTGAGCATCATCTACTCCCTTGCGAAAATGACATGTACAGTTGACTGTAGTGGAAACCCCAAACCTTGCTTCGTAATGGCGTCAGCGCATTTCATTCCCCTCAATACCACTGTGCCCCGCCACCCAGAGCAGATGCATTCTATTGAATGTAGTGACAGAGTTCAATCGTGCCCTGCATTCTTGGGCAATTTTCGAAGTAGTCAGGGGTCTATATAGATAGCGTCTGCTGCGCAGCTTGACTGTCACTGCAAATAGCGATACGTGTTACCCTCCATTTTTCTTCAATTGTCCAGCAGGCAGCTCTCAAGCTAGAAAAACATGATCCCCAAGAGAAAAGGCTCACCAGATCAGATAGGCACCAGATCTATATCTAACATCTATCTTTGAACGGTCTGTGAAGAAAATCTCGTAGTATCTCCTCGTGCAGACATCTGGATCCTACAGACATATGGAAGAATATTATTTCATATCATCTCTCGAAGTCGAGTAAGGGCGCTCGAGGGATCTCATGAATCGAACTTCTATTAGAGCAGTGCCTCACATCGTCGTTTCCTAACCATAGGCCAAGTTGAGTTAGTCGGGCAGAGCTCATCGTTACACTCTGAACTGAAATGCCGAGTGAAGGCAGATTGAAAAGAGTATCAAAGGCCGCATTAGGATTAGTACTCATAGCACCACATATACCACATTCCTTTGCATGGCTAACTTTTTACTTCACAATAGTCCACCACACCACGATCACGTAGCTACATAAGGGTACATGATGCACGTAGCTACATGAGGCTTAAGACCCTATGTGATCTACCCGAAACCATTCATTCCACGTGATTCTTCCAGAGAAGATTTTTTTTGTCCAAAATTACTCCTGGATATTTGACCCCGTCTGATAGTTGAAGCGTAGCACCGTTCATATTAGGAAGCACTAATCGTTCCCTTTTACTGATGTAAACATGTTTCTTTTTATCAGAATTCACTGAAAGACCGGGGCCGTAAACCAACTGTCAATTAAAATTATGTACTTGTACATATTACATTACTAGTGTAGCCACGTGATCAGCATACGTCTGCGCGTGCAGCCGTTCTTGTTGCAGTTCGTTTAGCAGAAAGTCAACTAGCATAATCCACAGGAGCGGTGATAGGACCGGTCCTTGAGGACATCCATTTGTTGTCTGCGTTATCAAGTAGCAGCCGGCTCTAGCTACCAATAGCAACAATCTCTGCGTCTTTTAACTAGGATGTCGTCCACGTCATGAGCTTTCGCAGCTTCACACAGCTCCACAGAGGGCGCGCAATCAAAGACCTCTTCAATGTTCACGAATACTTCCATCGTATACTCACCATTTGAGGTCAGTTTCTCAACCCTGGAATCCAGAGAATGAAGAGCCGTTGCACATGATTTTCCTCGCTGGTACGTACATATGTTGCTTAATCCAGGTGGTTAGACTTAAGTGCCCTAGTGCGTATGAGTCGTTTAATAAGCCTCTCCAAGCATTACAGTATCAATTAAGTTAAGCGGATTGGCCTAAAGTTCCTTGGATCTATATATCGGGGAGTCAACTCTCCCCGGTTAACTATAAGACTATTTTAACTCGTCTTCAAGGTGACGGAACATCCTCCAGGTCTAGGTATCCCCGAACAATGTCGGAAAAAAGGTTTGCTAGAAATGATAACCTAACATGTACCTTATATCTTCAAAGATGTTCAAAGGCTTTATTTCCTCTAAATAATCAACAATTTGCAATAG
The DNA here is from genome assembly GCA_963978885.1 of Nemotelus pantherinus. Taxonomy (NCBI): domain Eukaryota; kingdom Metazoa; phylum Arthropoda; class Insecta; order Diptera; family Stratiomyidae; genus Nemotelus; species Nemotelus pantherinus. The sequence goes on along the minus strand of OZ022265.1, from coordinate 31,430,858 downwards.
TCTGCATAAACCAGAACATAGATGAAAGCAGTTAAGTCCATAGAAAGAAGACATGGAGATTTTACTGATACCGATAATCTCTTAGGAATTTAGAATGTGAATCATCAAATGAATGAAAATTTCAAATTTTTCTTCATTTTAGATAACGAATGCAGTCAAGCACCACATTAACAGTAATCTTTTATCTCTAGCAAATACTCATAAATTCATACATAAGTTAAGTTGGATTTGTGGCAAGCAAATAACTCGGATAGAATCATCTAAGTCTCAGATACTTCATTGGTCGTTCCAACACGCACAACTTTCACTTTGCTACAAAAACTTGACTTGGGAAAAAAAATCCTAACAGATATAACGTATTTAAATATGCATATTTATTTAAAAGGTGCATTTATTTATCTATAGATATGATTCGGTCTCTCATTTAAATATTAATAAAAAATGAAACTACTTTTAACTTGCGAAATCAAAGAGTATCTGTATATGCGAACGTCATATTAATAACCCGTACGAGTATGAAAGTGCATATCTAACATCAAATTACGACACTAACTCTAGTTTAATTCAATCGCGTACCATGGTGATCGTGTTGATTGATCATGTCATTCAAATTAAATATTCAAGTACTTATAATGCTTATATTCGCTTCATAAACATACTCAATGGCTAGAGTAGAATTGCAACAAGCGCGAGTTTGTTAGTAAAGTTGTATGAATTGTGCCTCATTAAATTGAATGAAATTGTAGGTGCTAATTAGACATTCAATCTGTACAGTCAGTTGACTGCAAAACAATGCGTATAGTACAGTGTGTCATGAAATGTAGCAACGTCTCAAATAAGACCCAGGCGAGATATTTCAAAGAAAAAATAAAAAAGCTACATTTTTGAAATAATATTTAAGTGAAGTAGTCCCACTGCAACCCTTGTCGAGTCTGGGGGTTGAAGTTGGTAGAGACTTCATTCATAATCAAATTATATGATTAAGGAGTGATTAGTTCCACGACTCACTTTACCCCTGATTTGGCTTAAGGGGGTATTCCGGTCTTTCGGTTTGAAAAAATCGAAAATTTTTTTTTTGCATTTTCTTGTTCCACTATGATCATATAATCTTGCTTTAAAATTTTATCGCAGTATCTGTTTTCGTTTTGAAGTTATTCGCATTTCCACCACTATCATCTCTGGAAAATCCCCGGCACGCTTGAGGCGAGAGTGTTTATCATCCGGTCCTACATTCCTTTCCAGGAATTCCTCCGCTTTGTGATGCAGCGTTTTTTTAACTTTTCATTGATTTTATTGTGTTAGTTTCCTGTTATCATAGAAGCCTGAACTTCATTAAAGTTCCTTTAGTTCTGATTTCTCGCAGTGTTTCAGTGGCTTTTTGTTTGAGAAGGACATAGTTCACGTTGCGTTTTTTAAAAATGGTCGGAGAAATAAGAAAAGTTCGTGATGACAGACCGCGAAAACGTAAATTTCACGGGAATCGATTTACAAGTGAACGGGATCCAAGTGCAGCCAGTACGAGTACGTCAGCAGCCAAGTTACGGGCATCACGCGATGACAGAGTCCCGATTTGTCAGGGCCAAGAATACTGCATTATAAACTTTTTTACTGTGTTTTCGGTTTTGAGTTCTATGATTATTTGCCGCGAATGCCACAGTGATATTGATTTTAGTCAATCTTCTTTGAGTGGCGTAGGATTTGAGATTTCGTGCGAGTGTAAATGCGGTAAAACGTATCTGCCATCAACTAATCGTATCAAGCAGGACTTTGATATAAATCGTCGTATTGTTTTCGTCTTGAGACTTCTGGGAACAGGATTCGAAGGCCACAAACTTTTTTGCGGTATGATGGACATTGTCAACAACTTTTCCAAACATATGTATTACAACTGCTTGAACCACATATATGAAGCGACTAACAGTGTTTACGACACGTGCCTGAGAGAAGCAGTAAAAGAAGAAAAATTATTGACTGGGGGGGAAAATTCGTGCAATTTGACAGTTTCTGGTGACGGTTCCTGGAAGAGACGAGGATTTAGTTCTTTATTTGGCGTAGCTGCATTGATCGGAAAATTTTCTAAAAAGGTTTTAGATGCAACTGTAAAATCGAGTTTTTGTCAGACATGCAATATTTCAAAGAAGAAAATGAGTAACGAGGTATTTAATAAATGGTACGAAGAACATGAAAATTAATGCACAAAAAATCACGCAGGAAGCGCGGGAAAGATGGAGTGTGATGGAGTTGTTGACATGTTTATGAGATCGGAAAAACAACACGGAGTCAAATACACGACTTACATCGGAGATGGGGATTGCAAAACTTTCAAGGCCGTCATTGATGCTAAACCTTATGACATACCGATATCGAAAAAAGAATGCATTGATCATGCTCAAAAACGAATGGGAACCAGATTACGGAACGCTAAGTCAAAAAATAAAGGCATTGGAGGACACGGTCCAGGAAAACTCACAGCGAAAGTTATCGCTAACTTAACAGTGTACTATGGCTTAGCTATACGTCGAAATTCAACTTCTGTCAATGATATGCGAGAAGCGATTTGGGCAGTATTTTACCACCACATATCAACAAACAAGAAACCACAACATCAATATTGCCCAGTCGATGCGAACAGTTGGTGCAAGTGGCAGCAGGCAAAGTTTCCGGAAAACGAGAGCTTCGCGATTTCCAGCACAAAGCACCTCTGAGCGAAGAAGTTTCTAAAGTTATCAAAACAATTTTTGAACACCTTTCCAACAATGACTTGTTAGAGCGATGCCTTGGTTCGAACACACAAAATAACAACGAAAGCCTCCACTCACTTATCTGGACATTTGCACCAAAACACCTTCACTCAGGCCCAAAAATTATTGACCTCGCAATGAAAATTGCAGTTTGTATTTTCAACAACGGATTCAGACCAGTTTTGTCTATTTTTTTGAAAATGGGCGTTCAAATTTGTTCCACAGCTCAGAAGTACGCCGATGAACGAGATAGCGCTCGACTCAAGAGGTCTGAACAACGAACGTCAATTGCATCAAAAGAAGCAAGAACCACTCGAAAAAAAGAAGCAGATTGTTTACAAAACTTCTACGAAAAGTCGGAAGGATTATTGTATGGTGCAGGAATCGCAGACTGATGGTAAGTTGAAGTATACAACCGTAATAGCTAGTAAAAACTGAGATAAAACTTTAAACGCGATTTTCTCAAAACGATCTTTTCTCAACTTCTTGGCAAGATTTCTCGAAAAAGGTCTTACAGAATTTAATGAGTGATATATCAAATTATTTGCTATGATTTAAGGAAAAAGATTAACTACGATTGTGATGATACAAAACAATTAACTATAATTTTTAATAAAAAAACTAAAAAAAAAGGGAAAAATTAGAAAAAAAATTTGTTATAAGCTGCCATTTTTTAACGAATAATTGGATATTGATAAGCGTAGTTCATCTTGTAACGGGTATTCTCCTGAGTAAAATGACACCTCATTTGCTAATTTCAGATAATTCAAACGGACGCAATCCTGCCAAGATTGATTTTCAAAGGTCAACTTCAAGCCCTCATAGCAACAACAATTGAAATCCAAGTTTTTTCTAAAGTTTAAATCCTGCAATAAACGCAAAATAAAACCATATCCATTGAGTATTTATTTTTATGTATTAAAATTCATATTGAAATAATGAACGATTATCGCGTGAAAAACCGGAATACCCCCTTAAGTACCCATTCAGAATTAGGTCAACTCAAAGCCCCGGGTATGATCATGGCTGGGTTTCAACCATGGATCACACACGCTAGAAGCCGATGCTCTACTCGCTCGGGTACTCAAGCGTCATATTTAGCAAAAAAAAATTAATTCATTGTAATAAAATACTATTTTTGCTATTCATCTAAATCAGTTACAGTTTAAAATATTTTTTTACAGTTACAACTTGCTCAAAACTCTTTTTGTTTAATTTTTATTGTCAATCAACGATAAATAGATAATAATATAAAAATAAATTAGTGTTGTATGACAGAGGCAGTTGATATGTATTATCTCCATTAATTAAGTTTTAAAATGTGATTAGATTAGTGGTATTAACCTGTCTAGTGTGATAATATTTCTCTTCAATCAGTTACTGAGCTGTATGTAGTACTTTTGATATTCTTGATAATGCTAAGATATTTTGAATGTATGTAAATACGTACATGAATCTGGAATGGTTATCTATCTTTTGTCGAGCTTTTTATCAAAATTTGATGTTGCTTAGGTCTGATAAGAAGAAACAAGGTCATGGGAACAAACCACGTTGGAGTTAAGGGGGCAGGTACACTTAGACTTTTGAGAAAATCGATTTTATTTTCTTTGCATTTTAAAAGTAGCATATTTCAAGAGCATTCTCTGCAAATTTCAGACGAATCGGACGATTTTTTATGGAGATAAATAACTTTGAATGAAGTCGTCTCTATTGCATAAAGCGTTTTTCGCATGCTTTAAAAGCATTTTTCTCGAAACTATGTTTACGAAGTCGGTGATCACTGTAACTTGAAAACGGCTTTATCGATCAACATGAAATTTTCCTCACTTATTTGATATGTAATTATCCTCCGGATGAACGAAGGATTTTTCGATTGGACGATATACTTTTTTTCAATGACCGAAAATGTGAGTGAAATTTTGGTCGAAAATACAATTAATGAGAAATCAGGTCCTAAAAAAATTGTAAATGAAGTTAAATTAGCTAAATATTTTTCGATTAGCGCTGATAGCACGCCCAATCTGTCTCATACTGACCAGTTAATTTTTATAGTTCGTTACGTAAAAGACTGTGTTCCAGTTGAAAGGTTTTTGGAATTTATACCTATCAAAGAGCATAAATCAGAATATTTAGCGGAAACCATCCTGAAATTCTTAGAGAAGCATGACATACAAACAAAGGATTGCAGAGGGCAAAGAGAAATGTGAATTTGCTAGCTTTGTATATCATATGCGGGACATTCTCTAAACTTGGTAGGTCTTCATGCCCCTGGGTGTGTACGAGAGGCAACAAGTTTTTTTCAAATGGTTCAGAAACTGTACAATTTTTTTTTCGGATTCTACCCATCGATGAAATACATTGACAGAATATTTAGGTTCAAAAAAAGTTCTTAAAAGTTTTTCTGAAACCAAATGGTCTGCGCGACCTGATGCAGTAAGTACCTTACATCAAGGTCATAAACAAATTATAGAAGCCTTGACGTCTATCGCGGAGGATGCAAGACAAGAAACTAGACACGAAGCTCTTAGTTTCTTCAAAAAAATGGAAAACCTGAAATTTATTTTACTGATAGGAATTCGGAACACCATATTGGAAAGAATAGATAAAACAAATACGAGTATTTATCTTCAGATAAAAACTATAACAATGGACGTTGCAACTAATTTGTTAACTTCACTTGATGATTTTATTATTAACGTAAGGGATAAATTTGGTGACTTCGAATCGTACGCAAAAGAGAAAAATCCGTAGTGTGACTACAAGGACCTATCTCAAAGAATAAGAGGTAGAAGCTCACGTCAGGCATTATTTGATGGCTCTGCGCAATCAGTCCAACTAAATGGGAAAGAGAGAGAGATTCAAAGTAGAAACTTTTATTCCCGTAATTGATACTCTGAGCGTTCATCTAAAACAGCGATTGAATTCGTACAAGAAAATAAGTCATCGGCTCGGTTTTTATCTCGCTTGAAAACTTTGAGTGCCAAGGAGTTGAGACAAAGTTGCACAGAATACACTAAAATCTATTATAATGACGTTAGCGAGAAAGCGTTAGAAATGGAATGTCTGCATTTAACAGAATACTTGAAAAGTTTTCAGACTTGCGAAAATGAAGAAACTAATAATATTTCAGGAATATATCATCTTTTGAAAGAAGACAAAACTGAAGACACGTTTCCAAATGTAGAAATTGCTTTGAGAATCTTTTTAAGCATGATGGTAACTAACTGCAATGAGGGACTTCTCAAAATTGAAAAGAATAAAAAAAATGAATTAAGAAGTACAATGCTTCAAGGAAGATTGGTGAGCTCGTCGCTGATGTGCACAGATTGTGATGTGCTTAAAGAGGTAGACTTTGAAGAAGTGATTAATTATTTTGCTTGTCTAAAGTCTAGCAATCCCGTTCAATCAAAATATAATTTACAACCTGATGGTTGAAGAGCTACTTTTCCGGATTATAATTACCTATTAATTTAATGTGACTTTGAATATATAAAAATAACAGATAAATATATCCATAATTTTGCTTATCTGCTCCTGTTCTTTTTTATTGGCTGCTGTTAACAGCCCTCTGACTTAGGGGCCACATTTATCTTAAAGTGCTCAGGGTCCCAAAGTGATCTAAGAAGGCTCTGGTCTCATCCTAGCTCAAGGCCGCTCGAAATGTTGTCGGTTTTACGTATCGAGTCAAAGGGATTTGAAAATAAGTCTGGTGCTGGCTCCGTTGATATTTACAAATCGATTTGGTTTGCCTACGAAATCATGGACAAGATGAATCATACCGGACAAGATGCATGAGTACGGATGGGTACGTGGCACAATGTTCGAATATTTGTAATAGTGTCTACAGACGACGAACATGGTTCGCCAACTTGGCGTGCGAACACGTGCAATTGTTGTTGTACGCAGGTAAACACTTACCCTTTTCTCAGGTTCGCCAACATGTGCGTGAACATTGAAATTCAGTGCAAACTGATGCGCAATGTACGGATGTTCGGCATTTGGTGCGAACGTCCGTATCGAAGTTTTCGCACCAAGTTGGCGAACCAAGTTGACGAACATGTTCGTCGTCTGTAGATACTATAAGCAAATTTCTGAACAGAGAAAATTCCACCTACCTACACCACATGTATATCTGCGCACTTAAACTTCACACCCTTCAATTCTTCTAAATGCGGACAGGACGAGTTTTATGGCGTACTGAGATAAAAAAAAGGGCTATAAACAGTTTTGAGTGAAGACTTTGAATACTTATCAAATGTTCTGGGAAGTAATTTCCCAAGTTCCTCGACGAAACGTTAACCCTATGTGTAATCGGAGCATAAGATAAGCCATCTTCATCCTATGTCTTGCCAAACGTTTCACCGACTGTCTTGTCGAATGCTCTGACGAAAAGTTCGCCTTGTGTGTAATCGAGACTTTATAGGTTGGATGGAAACTTGGTTAACTAAACTCGCCGCATTCTACTGCATATAATATTTTTCGCATTTATATACTTGCTAGTATTTTTGTGACATTATTGTAGAATATTCATAATAAATTAATGTCTCTTATGAAACATATCATATCCATATTTGCTTTTTGGACGAGGGGCGTGAGGCCCCCATGATTTTGTTGATCATAAAAGCCGGAGCTAAATGCTCTCATTGGTAATACTTTGTTGCGATTTATGAGTATCTGGCACAATATTCGATTTTGTAATCTTTTATTTTTATTAATAAAAATTTAAATTTAAATATTAATAAAAATTTAATTGATCTATCATTATAAGTCACAGATACTGAGCATTTTGAATTAACATCAAAGCAGTCTTTCAATTTCTTAGCTTTCTAGCTTGTTTTCGCTTTTCGAACGTCCATCACAAAAAAATCTTCATGTCTCTTATATTTTTCTCAAGGTTTTAATCATTCATTTTTTCATACATGTGCAAAATGTGCAGCAAGAAACTGTCTAGCAGATAAGAACGTCGGTTTTCTAATCATAAAATGCACAAGTCGGGCAATTGACATTCAGTGTACTTGCTAAATATTTGGAACTGTAAATTTCTTATCAATTTTTTTCAAAGAAGATTTGCTATGTATTATCATTAAAATTATGAGAGGAAATTTGTTTCATATTTCGTATCTTTTGCTGCGCGATAAGAACGAAATGCACTTCTCTCAACTTATTCAAATTTCCTCCTCATGCTGATTCATCGACACTCATTATGCGTGTTGTGGGTAGATCATTTGGTAACAATATAACGTTTCATGCATTGTTTCTGCAAAGCCTTATCTCCAACGCCAGCCAGTGTCCATATTGGTGGCCGAAATGCGTCAACATATCATCGCTGAAACTACTTCAATATGATTCATATCAATGACAGCTTATCAATGACATTTTGCGTTCAATATTCATAAGTGAACTGATTTTGCATGTGCTTTGAAAATGCAAACGGATCAATGATATAAACATGTATTATAAGTACATAGACTTATATTTTGAACGTAATGATAAACATCGATACTGTATCAGAGAAAAGTATTTGTACTGAAAAATACTGGGTTTTTTTTTCAATTTTACATGTGAAAGTGTCTCATTGATTTTAATAAAATCTTTTACTCTCGTTTCTATGGCAAATTATCTTTTTTTTTCGATTTCAGTATGCATAGATATTAACCAAATATGTATTTCTCTTATTATTACCATATTTTCTTATTTATTCAATCATCTAATACAACAGAAATATTCTACTTAGGCAGTAAGAAGGGCAGTATTTATTTAGAATATTTTTAAAATCATTAAGGATCTGTGATAAGGAACCAATATTAAGCTGGTTCTGTAAGTGTTCTCAGTAAATAAGTAATTTAGTAAGTGTTGTCAGCGCACAAAAGGTGTGCCCAAAAGCTGTGAATGAAAGTTTGATCCCTGCGCGCAAAAGGGATATTAGAAATGGCCGAGGCTCTATTGGGGTGTTGTGACTCACGAAAAGAGACTTCAGAGCTAAGTTCTGACTGAACGTAATGGTGATGCAGTTTGAAGAAAATACATTAGTCAACAAAATTTAAAGGACGAATTTTTTTAATAGGGTTAAACATTCACTATATGCAGCATAAGCAAAATTAAATTTGAAGAGCAACGAAAGGGCAAACCTATGTTTAACGGATTCTGAGGTATGTATAAGATAGCTGTAATGGCACGACACTATATACACAATATTCAAGGACATTACGAACAAAATATAGAAAAAAGATGCACAAAGTCAGAGATATTATTGGATGATTTTGACGTTCTAAATTCTAATTGTTTCTAATTCCCTAAATTCTAAAACAGATAAACGGGACGCCGTGGTGAATGTGTGTATAATGTGCTGGTCAAATTTAAACTAAGAGTTGAAAACGACGCCAATATCTTTAAATTTTTTGACCACATCAAAAGGAGATCCACGAATATGATAAGCGAACGTAAAAATGAAGTTTCTATAAGTATAAGACATCTAATGTAATTATGAGACATTTAGAGCGAGAGAATTGGCGGTACTCCAGATACTCAATGCACTTAAATAGTTTTTCAGCGGTAAACATCTTGAAGTCACCAGCATACAAAAGGCAAGACGAATTAATAGAGAATGGGAGGTCATTAATAAAAAGCAGAAACAAAAAGGGGCCAATAGTCCAACCTTGCGAAACTCCAGAGATTGGATGGAAAGAAGATGAAGAACAGAAATTGACTAAACAGGAAGTGATTAATCCATAGCCTTCTAGCTTCAAGAGCAGTAGCTCATGATCAACAGTCAGTGTATAAAAAATCTACTAAACACACTAATCTAAATCAGTGTATAAAAAACCTATTTGGATTTGGTGCAAGGAATACAAACAGAGGCAGCGGTCAGGAAGTTAAAGATATCCGAATTACAATGCATTCAACAGGGGGCGAAAACGAAAGACCTCTGCAGATAGTTCATGTGAGCGACTTTCCCATGCCAATCAAGACCCCTCAAACATCCGATTTGCCAGTAAGTAAACGATTACGGTCTTTACGAAAGAGCACAAGCAAGAGTGAAATTTCATTAGCCTAGTATACAACGTGGACTGATTTAGGGGTTGAGATTGAAACAATGGAAAGTAAACGGGTTGTAAAAGGGTTTCGATTCCACCGTTTCAATCTGAATCCGCTTTGAATCCACTTTCAAGTCACGTTGTACACAGTCGTGCCATAAGTTCTGTCCCTAAGTCGAATGAGTCCGCACAGCCCATTCGACTGACGGCCGAAAACGGCTTTGTTTTTTCAAAATATAGAGTGGACCCTATACTGCAAAATTAGCCTCAGTTTGTATCGTTTACTCGAAGAGGCAACATGAAGTGGAGCGTCAAAAAGAATCGCATCGCTGTGATCACGCTGCACAAATGCAACAAGTCGCCGGTGGTGATTTTCAACTTGCTCAAACCATTGAAAATTTCTCAAAAGCTTGTTTATCGGTGCATTCAACGGTTCAACGAGACTTCCTCTGTTGATGACAGACCTAGAAATGGCAGGCCACGCACTACGAGGACACCAGTAGCTGTGAAAGCCGTGTCTGCGAAAATTCGGTGAAACCCTCTCCGAAAGCAGAAAATCATGGCACGGGAGATGAAAATCTTAAAAAGAACGATATCCCTCATCATCAAAGAGGACCTAAAACTTGGGGCTTACCGTAGAACAACGGGACAGCTGTTAACACCGGCTTTGAAGAAGATACGAGCCACAAGATCAAAGGCGTTACTTCGGTACGCGCAAAGAGAACACAAGAAAATTCTCTTCAGTGATGAAAAAATTTTCACCATAGAAGAAAAATTCAACCGTATTACGCCCACAGTTCTCGGGAAGCTGCTGAAAAAATTCCAAGGGTCCAAAGAGGTTATCATTCTGCTTCAGTCATGGTTTGGTGGGGTATTTCGTACGACGGAGTAACTCAGCTGCATTTTTGTGAACAAGGAGTTAAAATAAAGGCAGCAAACTACCAAAGCGATGCCTTAGAGAAGGTAGTCAAACCACTCAACGATACCATGTTTCATGGAGAAGACTGGACGTTCCAGCAAGATTCGGTGCCAGCTCACAAAGCAAAAATGAACCAGAAGTGGTGTGCAGACAATCTCTCCGACTTCATAGCCGCTGAGGATTGGCCCTCTGGATGCCCCGATTTGAACCCTATCGCTGTTGGGACTGGACAGAGCAGAAGGCCTGCATTAAGTGTCATCGCAATATTGAGGCTTTAAAGGCCAGTTTGACAAAAGCAGCAGCCTCAATTCCGTTAGAAGTCGTGCGTGCAGCCATCGACGAGTGGCCCAACCGTTTGAAGAAGTGTATAAAAGCAAATGGAGGCCACTTCCAATAGATTTCTGTGTTAATTTGTTCCTTTGTCTATCGAGAACAAATGAAAATATAAATTTTTGTATTCGCTAACGTTGCATTTTAATTTAGCCCATTTAAACAAGGGACAGAACTTATGGCACGACTGTGTATACTGGGCTATTGTCATAAATATATACTGGGCTATTGTCAGAACAATGCAGACGCATTGGAAATAACAACTCCTGTTATGGAAAGGGGATTTGTTGTTGTTCCCAATGCGACTGCATTGTTCTGTTATAGATAGGGGAAGCAAAAAACGCGCCTAATATCATCTCGAGCATAAATAGAGTATAAGCTAATTTCGCTGGTCGTAATCCTTAAACCGGCTAAATTTTAAGTTTTTAAGCCAAACCACAATAGTCTTGAATATTTCTCAGCATATTCTACTCACGCATTTATTCAATCTCAGCATATCCGAAAATAGTTTGTTCTTTAGAAACACCATTTTTTATTTTCTTCCTACTGATCTATTGTCGACATAAAGTTTTCAATTTGTCTTATGATTTCATTAACACATATATCAGCTCTATACTTTTTACCAATGTTCGAAGAACATATATCGAAGTTCGAAGAACATATATATATATATATATATATATATATATATATATATATATATATATATATATATATATATATATATATATATATATATATATATATATATATATATATATATATATATATATATATATATATATATATATATATATAAATATATATATATATATATATATATATATATATATATATATATATATATATATATATATATATATATATATGTATATATATATATATATATATATATATATATATGTATATATATATATATATATATATATATATATATATATATATATATATATATATATATATATATATATATATATATGTATATATATATATATATATATGTATATATATATATATATATATATATATATATATATATATGTATATATATACATATATATATATATATGCATATATATGTATATATATACATATATATATATATATATATATATATATATATATATATATATATATATATATATATATATATATACGTCACTCCCATATTCAAGAAAGGGAGTCGTAATCACGCTTGCAACTATAGACCTATTGCAAAACTTCCCTGTGTCGCAAAACTTTTTGAAGCCATAGTCACAAATGTTGTAGCCTTTCATTGCAAATCAATTATGGCTCCGTATCAGCATGGTTTCGTGAAAGGTCGTTCAACCACAACCAACCTGCTTGAATTTTCTCACCAAATAACCAACTCAATTGAAGCTGGGCTCCAAACTGACTGCGCCTACACAGACTTGACGAAAGCCTTTGATAAGCTTGATCACTCTATTCTTTTAGCTAAGCTTCATTCCTTTCAATTCCCTTACTTGTTTTTAAATTGGGTTGACTCTTACTTGACGAATCGAACCCAACGTGTATCCTTTCGCGGTGCCTTGTCATCTGAAATTAGAACCACGTCTGGTGTTCCACAAGGTAGTCATCTAGGCCCTTTACTGTTCGCCTTATTTATTAATGACGTAGGTTCCATTTTACAGTCATCTTCTGTTCTTCTTTATGCCGATGACGCTAAAATTTTCAAAGTTGTGAGAAACCTTAACGATTGCTATGATTTGCAGCAGGATCTAAACAGATTTGCCAACTGGTGTTCCAATAACAATCTCCTAATTAATCCTGACAAGTGTACGGTTATATCTTACACACGCAAAAATAATCCTGTAATCTATGAATACTCACTTTTGAGTACATCTTTAAATAGATCAGCGAAAGTACTCGATTTAGGAGTATTGCTGAATCAATCCTTCACATTTGACGATCACATCGATTCAATTGTTGTGAAAGCTAGCAATGCCTTAGGTTTTGTCAGAAGACGTTCGAAGGAATTCAACGACATTTTTCTAACTAAGACCCTCTTTTGCAGCTTAGTCAGACCTATTGTCGAATATGCAAGTATTGTATGGGCACCATATCAAAAAGTCTACATAGACCAAATTGAGTCAATTCAAAAGAGGTTCTTACGTTTCTGCCTCCGCGGTCTTCCGTGGTATGACCCTTTACATCTACCTCCTTATCAAGACCGCTTAAATCTTTTACGAATGGATACCTTGGACTCTCGACGTCAAAATTCCAAAATCTTATTTGTCGCGAAAATTTTGGATGGCACCGTTGACTCAAACTACTTCTTAAGCCAACTTAATTTTAATACTAATAACAAACGTGTCAGGCGCGTTAACTTTTTGTCGATCCCTCAACATCGGACCAATTATGGTTGCAATGAACCAGTCACTGCAATAAGTAGATGCTTTAACGAAGCTTATTATAAGTTTGATTTTCATTTATCTACAGCATCACTTAAACGAATTCTGTATAAGAATAATTAATTTTTATTGTATGTGTATAGTCTGCATTAGACGACTTTAATAAATGAATGAATGAATATATATATATATATATATATATATATATATATATATATATATATATATATATATATATATATATATATATATATATATATATATATATATATATATATATACATATATATATATATATATATATATATATATATATATATATATACATATATATATATATATATATATATATATATATATATATATACATATATATATATATATATATATATATATATATATATATATATACATATATATATATATATATATATATATATATATATATATATATATATATATATATATATATATATATATATATATATATATATATATATATCATCAAAAAATTTCAGTGAGATAATCTCGGGAACGCGCCATCCGATTGAGCTGAAACTTTCAGGATACATTGGTGTATATGCAGAATAGGTCCAGGTCTCACTAAATGTCAGTTATTGTTAAGGTTTTGACGTCGGCGGCCATTTAAGTGATATTTTTAATATACCTATTATTTCGTACACAAATAATTTTCGCAAAAATTAAGTTGACGAAATAAATTTCGAACGTGTTTTACATGTGAATCGGATAATGCTTTGGAATTTTTTAACCCTATGTGTGCGCTGGGTGCCTAAAAAGAGAACGGGAAAATTTGAAAATTTTTAAATTGCGATAACTTTTGACAGAGCTATTCAATCATTACGAAATTTCTAGAACATATTGAAATTATTTAGTTGTAGATTTGTGTAGCTTTTAATGAGCGTGCTGACAACACTGTAGCTAGGGCAGGCATTGAAAGTGAAAACCTCCAAATCATCGTCTCACTTGAAAAACTGCCGTTTCTTCAAAAAAAAGCCATTCATATGTAAATCTTGTGCTTTGTTTACATAACCAAAAAAAAAAGATATGGTATAACAGGCACGCCTGGTAACCCTTGCCCAATTTACCTATATTTTTAGCATCAAAAACTTCCGTTCACGGAAACTCACGATTCGATGAGCAGAATTTATTGAAATTTGCAGAATGTATTGGCCTTCAATAGGACCAGGTCTGATAGAAGTGATTTTAAAATGCGGGCGATTCTGTGCCAGTGGTGCCATGTTGAAAAATCACTAAAAAAGATAACTGCTTTTAGCCCTATAAATTCTGATTGAATCGTTGAATTTTGACGAAATTCACATAGACCTTATTTTAAGCCACGTTTGGTAGAAATTTGGTTGAAAAATTCGGTTGGACCTGCCAGCTATGATAATTTTGGTGTCTTAAATTTGAAAAAAAAAATTGGAAGTGAAAACATTCAAACCATCGAATATTCAAAAAAATGTCCGTTTCTTACAATAAAACAAATCTGTATACAAATCTTATGTCTCATCTACACGTTCAAAGTAAAACTTTGGAAATTTCATGTCGGACAAGAACGGTAACCCTCTCCCAGTTAACCTATATTTTTAGCATCAAAAACTTCTGTTCACGGGAACTCACGAACCAATAATCAGATACAGCTGAAATTTACAGAATGCATTGGACTTAAGTAAGACCAGATTTGATAGAAGCGATTTTGAATTGTGGGCAAGTTTGTGCCAGTGGTGCCATCTTGAAAAATTACAAAGAAAAAAAAACTGCTTTTTGCCCTATGAAATGTGAATAAGTTACCAAATTTTCATGAAATTGACACAGTAGCTGAACCTTACTCTAATCTCTGTTTGGTGGAAATTTGGTTGAAAAATTTGATTGGTGCTACCAGCTATGGTAATTTTTGTGTCTTTGGTTTTGAAAATTCGCTCAGGAAAATAAAACTTTTTGCACTATAACTTCCAATGCAGTCATGGAATCAATACGAATTTCATACAATTAATAAAACCTGTCATAAACATTATTCAGGCCAAATTCGGTTGAAAAGCCACGATAGGGTTGCCAGCTATTGTTGGTTTTGTGTTTGATTGCAATATCTTTATTAAGCGGTTTTATCGTAGAATTTTCAATTTGTAATGATATTGTAGTGACAATCAACAGCAAATATTAAGTTTTCGATTATTTGAAAAACCTCGCTGCAGGTAACCCTTAATTTCTTTATACTCCTATAACTTCGAATGTAATATAACAACGTGAAGCAGATGTGATATATTCTTGGCTTTGATACTGGCGAAAGGTTGCCAGCACGAGTCGGTTGTACTACTTTTGTATCAATAAATGCTTACAGTTAGTATTCATACCGGAAACATTTACAATGAAAATAAATAAACGATGTTTCAATTCCCAAAGTTCTGCAAATTTTTCGGATCGCAGCCCCAAACACCAACTTCAGTTACAGTGCTGCAGGCACTGAGCATTTTCTTCATTGATGTCACATGAGATGCTGCTTTCAAAATTATGTGAAATAAGCAACTGATAACGAATATAATTAACTCGTGTTTTGCTCTCATAAACGTTGCAATTCATGCCAGTGGTAATATCTGAAACCTTCCACCATATGAGTTATAATGCATTCTTGAGACCAAAGTAAAACGTGGCATTTGAAACAGTTTGGCCGTAATAAGCAGCTCGTGTGGTGAATATGCACTCAAAATCTGCACGATTCTTCTACTGTTCTTCGAACATTAGTGTTTCTAGCGGTTCAGGTGCGCTAGAGTTTTTTGTTATTCCTTTCGTTCCATCTGCCCGGCACAAATCCTTTTGAAAATTATTACTACCACGCTAATATATTATGTGAGAGAATGTCATGCTTATGACCTTACATGACTTCAGCTGATTTATTAATTCTTTAGATAATTGATTACGGTTCTTTGATGGCCTAATTTATTTAAATTAATGCTTATCACGCAATGACACCTAGTGAAGTAATTGCATGTGATGGACTGTGAGAGGTCACTGTTTCAAACACTTTTAAAAATCTTCCGTTCATATGAATGTAATATTATTAATATGCTACCAGTAAGCTACCAAACCAAAGATTCTAGTCCAAAGCAAAGTTCCAAATGTTAAAGTCCTGAAATCGAAGTTTGTTTGTATATCTATCACTTGCCACTCAGATATTTTCTGTTGTGGAACAGTGTAAAGTATCTACTAAGATAAATTTAGTATCATGTTGAAACGCATTTAAAATTCGTTCGAAGCTGGAGTTTCACTGTTTTTATGACTGTAAGCGAAAACGTTGATTTTAAATCTGTAATGGACGTTTTTAATTTCTTTAACGATTTTCGCAATTAAATAAAATATTTTTGGTTGTTTGTACCTAACCATTAGCTTCATAAAAAAAAAAGAAATTATTATAACTGTCCCGACTTGAGATTATTGTTTGTTTCAATCGCAAGGTCAATCAAAAACATCAAACTAATTATTGCAAGTTGTCTAGCTGTTGATCGTCAAAAATTGCGTTTATGTCTATTTATTTTCAAATCAATAGAGTACTCTCTGTTGTAATTGGTTATATTCAGATAGTAGTATCAGTAGTAGATAGTATCAGCCAACTGTAGAAGCTTCAGATTGCCGAGCAAATCGAACATGACCCATATTTACTGCAAAATTTGCTCCCGATTTGATAATAGGACGAGAGTGTAGTAAAAATTGAAATCAGTTAAATCTTTATTTGATATAATTAGATAAGATAAAATAAAATAAAGTAAAAGAGCAAAATTAAAGCGGTTCCACAACATCCCTTAGCAGAACTGAAGCTGAAGATGTTTTCTTTAATAATTGTCACCAATAAGATTTATCTGAAATATTTTTGCCTGTTTTTAATATCTCGCGGATTTTAGCGTTTAAAAGTGTTTCGAATTGTGTTATTAATAGCGATTTCCACCGAGTGATAAACGTGAGTACTTTTCTTTCTTGCAAGAAATAACCATGTATATTTCTATTGTTGGACCGTGGCGTTTTTTTCATTTTGCTTTCTTAGTTACTGCAGCTTGCATGTGATTTGCACTTGAAAATCAATCAAATCAATATTTCACTTTTCATAAATACTATTTGTCAATCAACCAAATTTGGAGAGCAGCTGCCCAAAATGCAAAGTCATTGTGCCGAATGGCGTCGATGCAATAGAGTGCGACAGAATATGCTCAAAAAGTTTCCATATAGAGCGCGAAAATTTCTACTGTAGAGTTTCAGACGCTGTTTAAACAAAAACTAAAAAAACATTTTATTGATTTTTGACTCCGGCAAAGCCAAATTCAATAAATTTAAGACGCTTAGGGGCAAGAAAGTGGTGATGTTTTTTTTAAATATAAAACCCGTTGGGTTAAAAAATATATAACCCGTTTTTTTTGACAAAAACTGGCGCTCTGATATAGCTATGTGAGCGGTGTGAAATGCGTTGTATTGCTGCGGTGGATTTACCAGTACTCCGTTTACCACAAATCATGCCTTTTCTTTCGCACACTGTTATGCAATCTCATACAAACCTCTAAATAAAAGGCTTAATTAACGATACGACATGGTGTAGTGGTGGACAAATGATAATCGTCTTGACGTTTAACGTCACTCGACGCACTTCCACTGGCTTGATTTATGTTTTATTTTATGTTGGAAAATCTGGGTCGGTTAGGAGCTGTTCTTCCAAAGCACGGCAGGTTTTTACTTTGCGACGACTCTTCTCATTTTAAGAGCTTCCATTAAAATACATCAACGGACTCAAAAATAGTTCAGATAACTTCTCTATCACTTCCGACATTTTTCTTCGTTTCGGAATCTGAAGAACGCCAAAATTTGCCCAGTTAACATTTAGTTGAAAAAGACATGGTACATTTGAGTTTTCTACATAGCGCTGTCTTTGTAAGCTGTGTTAAACAAGAGAGGAATTTTTGCGTCATTTTCCCCAAGCAAGAAAATAGTATTAGCGAAATTACATTGGCGAATAAATGCACTGCAAGCAAAGATATCTTTGCAGGGGACCATAATCAACCATATCAAAATATTTGCTGATTATATTGAAATGTTTGGTGTTCAATTTGCTTCTGAGCAATTCGAAAAAAGCTTAGATCGAATTAAAGATTGGTCAGCACTCAGATACTAGTCAATCTTAAATGTTTTTCTGAACAATCGTGCTTTTTTTATCACGAAAGCTTGTCTTAGATTGCCAAACAACAGTCCTGAGGAAAAATAAAGCTATAAAAAGACGGGGGGTTGTTTTCATGATTGAGATGGCGCATGAATTAGATAAAAATAGCGTGAAATATCAAAAAATCTAACCAGCAGAGAATTATGTGCCAGCGATAATGAACATTAGTAACTTAAAAGGTATGTAATATGATAAATATAAAAGGACTTTTATAGCTAGGCCAGTTCTTTATATATTTACGATTTTTACCGTTAGCTTCCCTTCTCTAACAAATTGGTCACTAGCTGAAGTTGCTCATTGAGTGGATGTGCTCAAAGTTGCAAAGAACACGAAAGCATAAGTAGTGCTAAAACTTAGCCATTACTTCGGAAAATTGAGCATCTGACCACATAGGAATAAAATATTGCTCTATGCTCTATTGCTCTTCCCGAAATACACACATAGGCCTAATATAGGCCCGTTGTGATATCACGGATATGCTTCCCCTTAGCCACTATACTCTGGGAACCATTTGTTTCCTTCGATTGTCTGCAAAATACCCTTTACATTTTCATATTGTCTCTTGTGGTGGAAGGTTGTAGCCGGAGAAATGCAAAGTGATGTTTTTCTCCGAAGGATGGTCGTTCTTTGAAATTGACCATACGTGAATCATCGTGTCGTGTCAGCGCGTTATTGGGACGTATTTGTGTTGTCTGAAGTGTAAAACTTTATTTATAGTCAATCCCACCAAACGGGTGTTGTCGAAAAACGATGGCCGATACGTTACGTGATAAGCCAACCTAACCCTCGTAGAACAGGATTTAGTTTACTAGAAAAAAAAACCCTTTAAGTGGATAAAAGATAAGTCATCAGACTGGAAAGGAAGGGCTCTATGGCGGAGACTACTTTTCTCCTCGCCAGATGATAAAGGACGAAATTGACTTCATTCTGAGAGATACAAGTCCATCAAAAATCTTTGAACTCTATACCCAAACGTTGAGGTAGTTTACCTAAGGAGATACGCATCCGTGGGAACAGCCACTACACAACGCATTACGGGCTAAACTTGACAGCAGGCTAGTGCAACATTTGTCCATCCTTTGTTCATGGAGACCCAGGACTGTCTTGCAATCGTACAATATGATTCTTCAGCCCAGGACTTTTTTACGTTCTCAAGGTATTTTTAACTATAGGCTGGTTTAACCGATGAAATCACTATACCTGGTATAAATGGTAGTACACCTCCGGTAGGATGGTGCTAAGCCTTGTCAGTTTGTACGCCCTCCAGCTGCCCCGGATACCTCTATTTTTTAATTGCACGCCTTCAAAGCCCAGAGATATGAACGGCTCGAGGGAGCTTATAACCCACTTCAATTAGAAGTTTGAAGTCGTTAGTGGTAGCGAAAAGCTGATGGCCTACCCCTTATGATGTGCTGCGGATGCAGGGTGACTATGAGAATAGTAAGTTGTTACGAAGGCGGTTTGACTCATTGAAGATACATGGATCACTTCGTTTTGCGAACATGATTAAAAATCTTCAGTTTCAGAAAAATCTACTGACTGGCCAATGCATTGTTAAACTCTCCCCTGCACTCTCTCCGTAGAGTGATAATTTTATATTCCACCATGCGGGCTTTGAATTCGTTTAGACTTGAACACTGCTCTAGCTGCAGAGTCGAGAGTGCTAGAAAAAGTGTTAACCGTTTGATCCACATCCTGGCAATAATTGATACTCCCCGGAGAAAGTTCCAGTGAAGATCTGACCAGGAATTGCAACCTCGTCCATTTATTCCTATTAGCAAAGAATACTTGCTCAGTGAAACATCGGACGCCCACAGTAAAGCATTGTGATCAAAGAACGATCACTCCTGTATGAACTTCCATTCATTCAGGAGATGTGTGTGCCGCTCACTGACTGAGATAACGTCTAGAATTTCCCGCCAATTTGAGGTAAGGAAGGTTTGCTCGCTGGTCACCTTTGCGACGGTTTTAGTCAGAAATGCCTAACATTTCACGATGATCATTAGAATCAGCTCTTAGAACAAAATGCACCCGGATTCTAACGGCCGCATTCACTACTTTCGGAGAGAATTTGTGCGATCATCGTGTGCCTGATTTCCATGGTAGGTTTCCGCTCCAACAGATATATGTGTTATCCTTGTGACAAAAATTGTGAAGAATAAAGATATTAATGATATTAGCAAACATACGGAATTACAAGAATACAGACTCCTGGTTTCTTCAGGATGTCGGATGGTATCCGTATGTTTCGATGGTTCTTGGATTAGTATAAACTCCTCCTCTGTTTTAGACTGGCGGGGAGGTAGGGCAGCTGTTGCTTACCAAAGTCAAATGCGTTTGTTATCTCTTCAGTTAGCCTCAACGTTCTCGTGCACATCCAGATTAACCAGCAGTTACAGAGGTGGAGATACTAATGCTGCGTTAATCAGCGTTAGTGTTGCTATTACAGTACTCTGCCCTACGTAGCATATGCCTTATCTGACATTTTTTCTATTTTTCTGCTACTACCGGATATGAACATTTCATGGGCTGATACATCATTCTACAAAATTTGAAAAAACCCATCTTTTCTGCGAGTTTGTTAAAACCAATAGTGAAAAATGCCCTATCCATCTATCTGCAGCATTTAGAACAAAAATAAATCTTTAAATAACTCAACAATTACAAATGCAGGTAGGGCGTTTATGCTACTTAGGGCAGTACTGTGTTTTCTCGCCTCTAACGCTAAAACAATGATATGACTATTCTAAAAAGTCTACAACACAATAAAATTTCTCAAAACTTAAAAATATCAAGTTCTCAAAAATCTTTTCCTGAAAAAAAGAACTATCGTACACACGCATTGCATTATGAATAGTAATTATTTTAGGATATGTTTTGAAAATAATAATTCGGTGATTTAATTGTATATTTATTCGGACTATAAATATATTTCTTATCACAAAAGTAACAATATATATTTATGCCTACGTTTTAAAAATAAGTAAATTAATTAATAAATTTATAAACAAATCATTTTAAGTAATTTTCCCAGATTTCGCTCAGCATAAAACGGTATAAATAAACACATTGAAAATAAATAAACAGCTATTAGTTGAACAACGCTTCTTACGTAAACAAACAAATCTATTGTTAACATTGTGTCAAATCCAGAGCTTTTTCGTGAAATCGAAAAACAAACAGGAGAAGCAATAAACCCTTATTGTAAACATTGACTTTTGAGCTATCGATTCAACAGCCCCTAGAAAATAAGAATATCGAACGTTTCACAACTGACAAGTGAGATTAATTGCCACACAAAGTGCTTTGTAAGAGTCTCATACTTCTGATTTAGCGTCTTGGCTCTTTGCAGCTTACGAGCTACCCTTGTCTGGAACGGCCTTTGTGGTGAATGAGTTTTTAGATTGAAAATCCTGCGGAAGTTGATGACATGAAGTGTCTCTCTAGAATTTTCAAGAGCTAGTTCAATGTTTGATGGTTTTGAATGATACTGGGAGGCAAGCATGTACTGAACGTTAAAATTGTAAGTGAAATGTGAATTTTCTTTTTTTGGAACATATATTATGGAATATATCGAAAATTGAATTACTAAGAAAATAAGATGTGTGTGCATAGATAATTACAATCATAAGATATGACCAAACTAATTTTATTTTAGAATAATAAAATATTTTCTTTACGAATGCAATACAATTTCGAGTCGTAGCTCATGAATCGTTCTTAAAATCATGTGGGCCTATCAAAAGCAAACAAACTATACCAAATTCCTGCTTATATTTGTTTTTTATAAGTGGCGCTAATCAACTGCAAACTAACAATATCAAAATTTTCTCTAATCTTGAAGCCTTATCAATGAATGTTTGAGAATTCCCACAAACGTACGAAAGCCGTTCAAATGTGTAGTTTGTAAAAGTGGGTCAATAATTTTATTTCGCATCGTAGAGTTTTTATCCGTGAAATGTGTTTTATAAAGTATGCTGAAATATGAGTTGGATTTAAACCAGAAAGTATTAAATTTTATTACATGTTGGTGAAATATAGTTATGGAAGCTACTATTTTGTATCTCTATGAAAGGTAATTATCGAATCTGTGCTTAAGTGTAGGAAATCGTTTTGAGCAGTGTTTTGAATAGAACTATCAAATTCAAATTATCAAATCAGAAAATAAAAGCATGCTCAAAATCATCGGATTTTTCTCCACGCTGCTTTGTCTTTTATAAGTGTGTTCTTGGACAATCGAATGATCGGGAAATTCAAATGTTTCTGCCTTCCGTTCTTAAAAGCCTCCCTTAAATGTGATAGTCCAGCTTGTTTATTCCCGTTTGCCCACAAATCGCTTTTTCGGCGCTCCACTAACGTTAAATAGCGTACTAATTTCAGCATTGTTTTTTTTTTTTTGCTAAGTATACGCTACTTTACACTGGCCCGATAAGTCTCGCTTCTTAGTTATTCCGCACGTATTTTCACAATCGTTCACGTTTTTATAAATTCATAGTTCAAAGATCCGTCGAAAATCACTTATTGATTTACAAACGAATTCCACTTCTGACACCAATTGTTGTGCTTTTACTGAAATGCAATTTATGAGCTTGTGATTCTCTGTATTTCTAAAATCAAAACAAATCTTGCTCCAGGTTAAGAGTTATTCCTGCCTCTGGACTCCAGCAGGACATCTCTGGCTTCTGGCAGGACGAAAAAAATGTTGCGACATGATCTTTATCCCTAACGTAACTCAGTATTACGCGAGGACTTGCTGTTGCTTTGACGTTCCGGAGTAACATCCGCAACGAGCTTCGTGAATGTGCGTCCAATTTGTTTAAGATGCTTATATAATGAAATAATGAACGACATTAGTTCGAGTGGCTCATTCTTTTCGGGTTTTCGGCTGCATCATTTTCATCGGGTTGGACAACTACTTTAATCATATCCGAGCGTGGCACACCTAGAATATGACAAATTAAGCGTTTCTTGTCTTTTGCTGTTGGTTTTGTTTGCTGACTCCAGACTACCAGATTTGATTTAGGATGATTGTTTTTTTTACAGATTTCAAATACATCCGTCAGCGTAAGCAAAATGTGCAATCACTTTTCTTTTCATAACATCTGAGATACCCAAGTTTTGTTCCTGCGATTCGTTCAGGTTTAGCTTAGGAGCGCAAGCCTCAAAGTCTCTAGTCTTTTCCAACAGTCCCACGAAAATCTTTACCAGTAATCTTAGGACCTTCTCACGGATTTTCAGATTCAAATCCCCATAGATCAAGTCTAGCTGAGATTCTTCGTCATGAAGACCTAGCTGTGAGTAGATGGCTGAGTCAAATTAGGGGTAAAGTAGTCGTAGAATTTATCACTCCACACTTGCATGCGATAGTTGTGATTGATTTCCATACCAACCTCAAGCCCCAAACTTGAAGAGAGACGTTGCGGAGCAACTTTGCTTTCTTCACCAGCTTATTCTTTACAAACGTAATTCTATTATTAAATATTATAATATTATTCAATAAAAAAATATATAATCAATTACTACCCTGCTAAATAAAATTAATATTTCGATACCCTTGTCTATTTTCAGATTCTTCTATTTTTATTTTGTTACATCCATACACATATGAATAAGCTCAAAAGTCAACATCAATAATAGTAGCCGACAATCGGATTGACTAGCAACAGTATTTTCTACAATTTGACATCACCAATAAAAAATCGCGACAATAATTTTAAAATATAAACAAAAATGTCACACAGTAAGGATCAACAAACATTATTAGCTCAACGACCGAATCCCACAGTTGTTCGAAGTAAGTATGATACGTTTAAAGTTCAAATCCATTAGTAAATATCGTTGTTACTCATTGTATTCACATTTTGATGAATGACATCTGCACAATGCGTGAACATTCATATATCTGTACATAGAAGTTAGTGTACATCTCACCAATCAATTTAACTGCGGACATGACGATAAATTCAATTATTCAATCAACCATGAGTTATGTCTAGCCGATGAAGATTCTTGATATGAAATTGAATATTCAACCGGGGATGAAAATGCTTTTATTATACTCATACAGTAGGAATCAAAATAAATAAACATCTTTTTTTTCATAATTCAGTGCGCTGATATATATTAGGTTTTTAACACTTTAAATGACTATTTACTGATTTTGGAAGCAAATTTTCGGAGGATATGAATGTATAAAAGGAGTAGGTCCATATCAAGTTAAATTTGTGGTAGATTTAACCCTCTGGCGGTGGTGGGCATTTGAGTGAATTTTCAAGTTCATCTATATTTCTGCGGAAGGAAGAATTTCGGGAAAAAACAAGCATGCAAAATGAAAACTCAATGTTTTATGCTTAATTATGATAACGCTTTCGAAATTTTTATTTCTATATGGGCGCAGAGGCAAAACACTACGATCATTAGAGCACATTACTTTTTGTTAGAAATAGTTATGTGTGATTTTGATGAATGTGCGGGCAATTCTGTAGAAAAAAAAATCCTTCAAATCATCGATTCTCCTGCTAAATTTTCGCTTTTTACAAAAAGGCGAATCGTTTGCAAATTTAATGCTTTGTCCACCTTGTGAGCTTAGAATTTTCAAATTCTGCGTCTCACAAGGACGGCAACTCTTCCGCCAATTGCCATTTTTGAGCACCCGAAGTTTGTGTTCGTGAGAACTCACGCCCGATTCATCAGATCAATATGAAAGCTGGTCGATCAAAAAACACTTTCTTCCACTATAACTGTGGCGACGAGTAGTTGCCACGCTACTCACGTACTGTAGGGTCCAATTTTCCTAGCCAGAAAGAAGACGAAGAATTTCGGTTCTTCCCACGGCTTTAAATTCCTGTATTATACAATTTAATACAAATTTAAACTTAAAATATAAAATAATAAAGATAAATTCTGTTTACGTTGGTCGCCTAAGTCACGTTCTGGAATTCAATAGCGGGACTTTTTTCTCGTGGCGTACCAAAATATGTATATAGACATCTGATTTCTGTTTTCTTTTCTTTGTCAAAGGCTGCGACCCTGATAATCAGCCGACTTTGCCAACAATTACTTATATCACCAGATTACAATGAGGTCACACCAAAAGTTGGTCTCAATGTAAGGCGATTCTGATAGGGTTTTGGTTTCAAAGTTAAGATAGAGTTGGGGGCCCGGTAGCTCTGCTCGCTAAGGCGTCAGGCCGAAAAGCGGCGTGCTATGGGGCCTGCGGGTTCGAATCCCGCCAGTGCCATGGCTGTAAGTGTGAATGCGTGTGATTGACTATGAGGGTGGCAATTGGGCCCAAACTGGTGGCCTAATGCTGGCCGCGTTCCCGGCAGCCCTCTTCACTAACCTAACCTAAGATAGAGTTGCCAGCTACGATAATTTTGGTCATTTTTGCACTATGAGATGCTATAAATAAATTTTCCAGTTGCAGTCACGCTTACGTAATCAGATATTTTGACTAAACATCTGTACTCTTACTGACAGCCAAGTAGCTGTACAGTTGCTTGCTGGAATTTCCACCTCCTCGAAGATGTTGAGACATTCGACGGTGTAGCTGTTTTAGGTTCCAGGACATAAGAACATTAAGCTGACCATCATTCAAAAACATTTCAAGAACGCTTTGAAGTTCTGGGTGGAAGGAACTACCTGTGTGATCGCAGGATAATTGTGGAAAACTTATGATTTTGGCCGTACTAGGGAACTGCCTCAACTAGGAAGCGGCTCCCTTAGCGTAACAGTGACGGTCATAACTGGACATTGTCTGCTTGTCAGGCATGCGCTGCGGATGGGTGCTCTTCACAACGATTTCTTCAGGAGTTGTAGATGCGAGGAGGACGAAGAAATAGTTCTTCTTTTCTTGTGCAAATACGCGGCCCTTGTTAAGAGAAAGAACCAGTCTTTTGGCTCATACTTCTTCGCTAACCTAATCAAAGTAGCTTCAGTGGACTCAAAGATCACACAGTTTGCCAAGGACTGGGGATGACTCTCCTCTCAATATTGGTTGGTTCCACACGTGTTGTGAAAACTGAAACCAAGAACCACGGAGATAATCGCAGCTAGTTCACTAGCAACTCTGATTACACAAAGCTAGTTTAGTAGCTAACAAGCCCACACGCCAGCGAGTAAAGTAGCCCGGCTTTTAACTTTTCTCGCAGATTGTTTACAATCTGCTAGTTAGCTACTGAACATGATTACACGGGGCGAGCTCGCAAGCGGCTAGTGAAATCGCCGGCTGGTAGCTTGTAAACTCGCTCAATGTAAGCGAGGCTTACAAATTCAAGCGCATGGATGTCAATTTTATTCTCCAGCATTTTTCGAGCATAGTAAAATGTTGGTCTTACGTCCACCCCAATACCTTAATGCTACTTGGTACGCCTTAATGACATTGCTGTCGCGAAAACTTAAGCTATATTTTGTGCACTACTATGTTTCCTAATCACTCATAATATGCATTTTCATTATACCCTTTTGCGCTTTCTTAAGGCCGGCGATACATGTAAACGCCTGAATTTAGACCGTTTTTCAGAGGCTTATTTAAAATAAAAGAAGAAATGAATCATTTTGAAAGTGATCATGTTTATTCATTACATATTAAAATACAAGAATCTGATTTTATTTAATTTTTTTTCAAAACGGCCGCCGTAGTAACCAATCTCCTGAGACCCTCGCGGCCAAAGGCATCAATCGGCGGGATTTTTAGCATCAGTTACAGCAATTTGAAATAAAAAAAAATGGGTTGGAGTGTTTATTAAACATGTATCTTCTAGTTGAACCAAGAAAAAAAAAGTAAAAAAAACGTGAATTAGCACGCTTCATAAAAAAAGTACGATTTTGGTGCCTTTTTTTTCGACAGTTTTTGGGTCAAAAATGCTAAATTTTGAAATTTATAGCTTATACTATAGAGAAAACGTGTGCCAAGTTTCATAAGATTCGGTTGAGAACTTTTTGAGTTATCCTGCCCGCCAATTTAAAAAAAGTCGTTTCGAGAAAAACGCGTAGTTTTGACACACAGAAACTCTATGATTACAGCGACTTATCAACTAATCAGCGATTCCAGGCCCATACAGATGTCTTTCAATACGTTCATAGTACTCGTTTTTTTCTCAGCTCTTCTTGACATGCTTGACGAGCTTTTTTAGTTGTCAAAGAGCTGCGGCGATTTCCTCGACTCACTAGCGAGGGTCGAGCGCTCCAGTACGGATTCAGTAGCGCTCGAGCGTCGAGTTGAGGCGGAGCACTTAAATAATAAGTCGATAAATAATGCGAATTTCATTCTAAAACTTTACAACCATATTTTTTAGATGTTAATTTAACTATTTATGCAAAAAAAAAGAAACTCGAATTTTTGAAAATTTTACATGTATCGCCCCCCTTAAGAGGGAGTTTGGTGTATTTGTAAGATGCGGCGTCACCCTCTTTGGACGCTGAAAAATTCTACATAGCGCGAATTTATGGCCGCACACGCTATGTACATAGTACCATGAGCTATAAAATATAGCTAATAGGCCAAATGTCCATAGATTATGCATATGACTACGACTTCTATTAAAAACCCAGATTCCAGGAGGATTTGTCAACTGAAAAGTTAGGGGACAAAATTTCAGTAAAGTAAATATTAATTTCTATGACTTAATATCGCAAAAATACCTAAATTGTCAAAAAAAAAGAAGAAACAATTTTGCTTTGCTGTTTATCGGAGCTATAAAGCATGGCTATAATACATGTTACCTACTCCTATGAATTTTCCGCTATACAATATAGCGTCAGAAGTATATAAATTAAGATATCTGGCGCTACGCTTTTTCTCAGTGCATCAGACATGCATTTTTTCTGCTATATATTCCATTTGGATTTTGGACTTCCAGTAAACAACAACAACATATAATTATAACAACCAGTGCTTTTAAAGTACAGAAAATATCTGGAATGAGGTAAAATTTAATACAGAATATAGTCTTTGTTTACTGAATGAGTGGCTAAGTAATAATTCCCTTACCTTATGCCAAACAAAAAATATATTTTGAATTTTTCATAAAACATTAATGTTATTTTTGAATAATTGTTTACTGCAGCCGGAGTTTCATCGAAAGTCTTGGAAGTTTCTCTGTTTTGCTATTCTATTTACTTTTCTTTCGTGGAGGTCATACTGTTTCCCTTTCATCGACGGTGTTTTTTTTTTAAATTCAGAAATTTGGCACTACATTTATATTTCTACTTATAAATACACGCAATTTATTCAGTATTAAAGATGAATAAAACTTCAAAAATCTATCAAGGCCATAGCAAAAAAAAAACACTTTTGTTTATCTCCCATTGAATCCGTGGATATTGAGCAGCTAACTACAATGAAAATCGAATGTACCCAAAATCAAAAACCTTTTCTACAACATTTATCATATTTTTTCTGTGATCATAAAGAATTGCGATTCTATTTTATACATATGGCTTTTGTTATAGTTTACGTTGCTGCCTATTTTTGGTATGTTTCGTTCGCCATTGTTGATTTGAGAGAAAATTGATAAATTGATACAAATTGGTACAAACAATTTGTTTTCGCCGCTAACCACAAAACATTTTTGGTACATTCATAAATATGTATCATATTTTTAGACTACAGTCCAAAAAAGCGATTTTATATTTTCATTAATACTTTAACAGGCAGTTTCTGGTTTCATTAAAAAAAAAATTGAATTATGGCAAGGTTTATTTTAAGTAGTTAACAAACCTTTTATCAATCCATAAATACATAGATACCACTCACACTCTAACTCATGTCAGAAGATCATAGCATATTTCATAATTGCGCCGTTCTCTTGGTCGATAACCATAAATATTGAATACGGTCTTCTGGGATAGCATTTCATAGCCATGAAACATAGAATAATAACGATACAAAGGCATCCTTATATTCAGAATATTCCTTCTGAGGGAATACATTTTAGATGCAATCTATTCACATTTTATCCTTTATGCTGATAGAGTATTCTTTGTAAACGAGAATAGAAATGTTTCTATCAGCTCCAAGCATTTTGCAGAATCTTCTGATTGTGAAATAGCTCAAATTTCTATAAAAAAAATCTTTGCCGGAACATTGTTATCGGGGTGAATTGAATGCAGTTAATTACCTTGAAACTCTATAATAGCTTTAGAATCACGCCATTATGTCAGCAAGACTAACTATATAACTCAATTAACAATATCAGTAGTCCATTTGACGGTTCATAGCCGTCGATCTATAAATACTGATTAAAAGAATCGTTTTCTTATTAACAACGAAGGCTCTATGGCGAATAATATTGGACAAATTCGTAATATTTTATTAATCTGTTTATAAATATAACCCATCTATGTGGCAATTTTCAATCAAACTAAGTAATTTTTAAGTAAGTTTTAATCTTCGAATACGGAATTCCTCAAGGGACTGTACTAGACCCTATTATTTTTCTCATCTGTGCAACTGATATCTTTGCGCAACATATCAAAGGGCATTTAATATCTAAACTAAATATCTGGGCGTAATCATAGTCCAAAATTTAAGATGGGATCATCATATTGAAAATGTCGTAAATAAATTTAAAAAAATTATTCCTATATACTTCGAGGTTCGTTCTTTTCTGAGCAAGCAAGTGAAAGTTATGCAGAAGTCTATACTCAAAATCTTATTACACACGCCCAGACGATTTAGCAGTGGACAACTCTTTAATACAATCAATGTTTTAACAGTGGAGCAAGTCAATCAATTATGTACGGTGATACAAACCTTTAAAGAATTTGCAGCCGGTAAACTCCAAACTAATACAAATAGAACGAGAGGTGGTAGCGAAGAGTTCTTGTTACTTCCGAACCGTATGACGCAACTAGGTCAGAGCCATTTTACATATATGGGAATAAAACTTTTTTAATAACTTGCCAAGGTCCATCAAGAGAGCTAATAATTTAGTGCACACTTTCGAAATCACTTAGTTAAATTTTTCAATTTTAATCATCCCACAAAACAATTCCAATTTTTAAGTGCTTAAAATAAAATGTACTTTCATAGACTTGTGGGCTTTTTAAGCCTGTTTTGGCATATTTTTAGCTATTGTTTTTTTTTTGTGCATGCTATGGGCTTGCAAATTGCAGTTTATTTGATGCGGGGCTTCATCTTTGTCATCCCTTCTCTTTGTGTTTTGCATCCGTGAGTTAATAAAATTATCAAATTACATTTCGCAACTTAGCCCAAGAATCGATAATTATGTTTTTGTGTGTTTTTTTTTCCGTGTGCAAATCAGATCGAAGCAAACATCCTTTCGATGACTCCGTCCGAAAATCACATCTTGAAAACCATAGGCATATTTTTTATGTTACTGCTTCATGCTAATGTTATCTTTAAAGACCACCATGCGCTCTTCTATCGAAAGTTGTTAATTGATTTTTCGGCAACACCTCATCACATACCTAATTTTACATGCTCTTTTGAATAAAAAGTCCGTCGTCGCAGGCTGCCCTTCGTTGTTGCAAAAATATAAGTTTATTTCTTCATATTTTACTGTTGGCATTATACTAACAATTAAAGGCACATGAATGTCTTTATCAGCTGACCAGTAGCTCCTAATCGTAGGTAATATTTGATATCTTCTTATATGATATTCTCCCGGGTATACTTTTATTACTCTCAGGTTGAACGATGGTAATTGTGTGCAATAAAGTACATTCAAATTTTCGAACTCTTCACTTAAATATTGGCACTTTCTAAAGTTGAATCACAGAAAGCAAATATGAAGTTTCTTCCTGTTTGGGAAATATCGAGTTTTCAATGCACAATTTTCTATTGTTTGGTTGTGGCTCATAAGTTCTAAGTAAATTGAGCCTTTTACAGATGCCGGTCGATCATGGTTTATAGGTGTATAGATTCGAAAAGTTAGAATGTTTTTCGCGCGTCGCTCTTTGTTTTCTTCTTGTATCCGTAATCAGGAGTGTCAAGTAAGAATAACAATAAACAATTTTTCCTCTTCTCCGTTTCACTCACCACTTTCTGCCGTTCCACAAAGGTCATCTCCTTTATCATCGGCGCTATAACCGAAGACGGGTCCTCGATGCTTCCAACAAGTCTCTCCACTGAATCCGATCTTGAGCGGATGTCATTCAGTTAGACATCCATCGCTCTAGTGCAAGCGAAATCTCCCCTGCAGTTCTTTGATATAAAATCTACCGCAAAGAGGTCTCCGCGCAGGTCATTTTTTGGTCAAATGAGCTAGTGCTCAGCCCAACAGAGTCTTCTATATGTTTGTGTTATTATCTGCTTCTAGGTAGATTGCTACAACTTATGGCTGTGGTTACTCTGGAATCGTCCTTCTTCACATGCGGGACTACTTTACGTCACCATTGGCAACCTCGGCGTGTGACTCCTTTTAGGTCTGCTGACGTGGGCCATCAGCTTACTCAGTGAGTCGACGGTTCTCAGAGCACTATAAAATGCCTTATGAATGTGGTCCCAATAGGCCAACTTATTGTCCAGCATAACTACTAGATATCTTACCGACTTGCTAGCCTGGACCTTTACAGAGCCCACCGGCATAGGAATGATAGTCGGTATCCTCCGTTTAGTCAGCATGACGATCTTCGTTTTCAACAGCGCTAGCTACTAGCTAGAGACCATAGTCGAACAGCCACCGTTCTGCTCTCCTTATGACTTCGTTTACTCTTTGTTGAGCAATCTCGACTGTTCTTACAATAATTATCGATGCCACTTCATCTGCTTAGCTCATGCAGTGCTCAGTAGTAAGTAGGCCCGCCATATCTAATCACCTCAGGTGGTATTCCATCGGCTGCCAGGACTTAGTTCGATTGCAGCCGGCTCTTTGTACTTCATCCATGCTTGATTTCTTAATTTTTGTTAGTGACCTTCCCTCCGCTATCAACTCCTCTTGCTTTTACTTTATGCTGATGATTTCAATTTTGAACTAAATCACTTGACTGAAATCAACTTCAATATGATTTGATTTTTATATATAAGGAAAATGAGTTGTAGCACCGCCAATCGAATAGTCTTGTTACAACTCATTTTCCTTAAATATATAACTAAATGTTATCAGATGAGTTTCGTTCTCTAAACCTCTCCTATTTTGTCCTTTTATTATTTTTCCAACTTCTGATTGTCGATTGCTAATGAATTCAAATACTTTAATGTGATTTTCAACAAAATCACATTAAACAAAATCACATTAACAAATGAAATCTAATTTTCATAATACGGGATCAGTAGAGTCTCTCAACTTTCTGGGCTGGTCCTCGGGTTCGCCTAAGCTTTCTTGGTATCTGAACATGTGCTCATCTCTTCTTAATGTTGGTTCGTTGTATCTTCGAGTATGCTCGTCAGGTGTGGCTGCCCCGTTTTGTACCTATCTGAAACCATCTAATGTGTACAGTGAAGGCTCACTCATTCTTCATATTAAACATTCTTTATATGTTACCCGTCTTTCCACAAAATCTCGTGTAGCCTAGTGGGCGGAGCACTGGCTCCAAGCGTGTGCAGTTCTCATTAAGTAAATATCTCTCTATATCCCTTCATAATTCTTTTTTTTTAAATAAAATCTACGCATTGAGGAATGCTTTCCATGCCCTTAAATGGTTAATTGTCCTAAATCAAAATTACGCGCTAAATCAATTTCAGTTTATCGGCAACAACCATGCAGTATCAGAATATCGCAAACATGGCTATCTCAAATCGTTTTTAGTACCTATATCACGGATTATCCATAAATATTCTCGTGATTGTGCAAATCTCTACGACGATTACTCCTTATTTTTGAATGATTGATTAAGTAAAGCTATCAACTTTTTCTAAGAAATTAAAAGGTGCACAGGAGTGGTTGAATTTAATGGTACTATAATAAATTTTTTGATTTTTGAAAATAAATTCAAGTTATTGATAAATTTTTACCTTTGCCCACCACGTCAAATTAAAATTTTCCTAATTCCGCGGTGCACCCGAATGGCAACCCATGATCAAATTACCTCTATTTTCAGCACTCGAAACTTTTGTTCACGAGAACTGACGACCGGATAATGCGATCAACATGAAATTTACAGAGCATGTTGATATTAGCTAGGATCAGGTCTGATAAAATAAACAATATAACAATATAAATAGATTTTGCAATACGGGCAACACTGTGGCAGTGGTGTCATTTTGAAAAATCATCGGAAAAAAAACTTCCGATTTAGCCACCAAATTTTAACAAAATTCACGCAGTAGATGAACCTTACTCTAAGACAGCTTACATAGAAATATGGTTGAAAAATTAGTATAGGGCTGCCAGCTATGACAATTTTTATCTCCTAAATATTGTAAATTTGCTCAGGAAAATAAAGGTTTTTTCCCTATAACTTCCGATGCAGTAACAAAATCAAAACGAAACTCATGTGATAAGTGGACCTTGCACTATTTCTAATTCTGTAGGAATTTCGTTGAAAAATCATGAAAGGGCTGCTAGCTATGATGAATTTCGTAATAAGCTGGCATTGCTTTATCGAGCGATGTTGTCATTAAATTTCCAAATGGGAATGATCCTGCAATGACAATTCACAACAAATATTTAGGTTTCGAGAATTTAAAAAGTTTTCAGGGTGATAACCTTAAAATTTTATTCACTCCTATAACTTCCAGCGTAGTCATTCAATCGAAACGAAATTCACCGGGTGGCTTTAACACTACGTGAAGCAGCTATGGTGCTAACACATGATTGCCAGCACCAGACAATTTCGTAAATATTGCACCAATACATGCTGCCATTTTGTATGCATAATCAAAGCATTTACAATAAAATAGGCAACCGATGCTTAAATTTTCTGAGTTTTGGAAATTTTTCGGATGGCAACCCCAGACATAGTTTAATCGCTGAAACTTTCGATGATATCCTTGGATGAAAACAAAATCCAAAAGATAGGTTGATTAAGCACGAGCATGTTATGGTAGACTTATTGCTGCTGTGTTGGACAAATGTTGCCAGCACTGAGCATTTTCATCAATTGTATTATAGGAGATGCTGGCAAAAAATGATATTTGTTCCTTTAAATAAGAAATGGTTGATATGATACTACAAAGAATTGTATTACGTGTTCACACATTTTTAAGCCACTAAAAGATAATTTCTTCGAAAATCTGTTTTCTAGCGGTTTTGATGCGCTAGGCTTTTTTAAATTTGAAAAAAGGAAAAAGTCAGTAGGAGCCATGTCCGGACTGTAGAGTGAGTGGTCAACTTTTGTTTATCCCATAGCTTTCAATGCATCCCTCGCATGCAAAAATAGAAATCCGCGTGCCAACTTCCCACGTCTTTTCTGTAAGACTACCTCACGTGCCTGACCCAGTAAATTAGCATAATACTAGTTGTTCATTGTAGTCCCTTTAGGCAAGTTAACAATTAATAAAATTCCCTCGTTATCCCAGAAAATGGTAGCCATAATCTTTGACCCGACTTTTCCATTTTGAATTTCTTTGGTGGTTTTCTCCCTTTTTGTCCACTGCATCGACTTTTCTTTGAACTCAGGATCATACTAATAAATCCAGGTTTTACCAACGGTCACAATGCGGTTATAAATGTCATCCGAATCACACAAACAACACAACTCCAAAAAAATCTTTACAGCTCTCCAATCGTCTCTGCTTGTTGAGCGGTGTGAGCATTCGCGGTACCCAATGCGCACAAATATTCTTCATGTGCAAATGTTCTTTGCTAATCTGCAGTTCTTCTACTATCTGCCACAATTTAATTCTTCGATCAGCCGGTACTAATTTTACGAATTTTCGGACATTTTCTTCGGTCACGACCGTCACTGGACAGCCCGGACGGGAGTTGTCTTCATAGGTCTCTCTTCCCTGTTGAAATAGCGGATCCCATTTTATTACCATCGTATATGAAGGTGTAGAATCCTAAAGAACCGATGACATTTTTTCAGAAATTTCTTTCGGCGTATATCCTTTTTTAACAAGGAATTTAATCACAGCGTGGTGTCCCAAATTGCAAGAATTGCCAGTTTCCGTCGACATGGTGTTGTTATTTGTTCCAAGGATGAAGTGTTAATGAACAAAATAAAAAAAAACGTATTATTCATACTAACAATGAATCGCAAAACTTTGAGAGTGCATCACATCCTAACAGTTTATTTGAACATGAGAAAATAAACATGCTTGTTGTATGCCGCGCCTACTCTTAGTCGACCAGAGAAGTAACCGAGTCATGACTTCAACGGCGTCTCTCGAATGCTATTGTAAAAATCTGACGATTTCTTGCGGCGTTTCGTTACTGGTGATGAAACGTGAAACCATTACTATACTCCGGAGATGAAACGGCAGTCGATGCAGCGGACTAAGAGAGGAGAACCGGCTACAAAGAAGGCAAATACAGTCCAATCGGCGGGGAAGGTGATAGCTACCATTTTCTGGGATAGTAAGGGAATTATTCTGATCGATTACTTAGAAGAGAGGAAAACCATCAATATTACGCGTAACTTTTGTTCCGTTTGGACCAGGCAATCAAAAAGAAACGTCCCGGTTTGAAGAAAAAGAAGATCTTGTTTCACCACGACAACGCCCCTGTCCACACCTGCGCGGTTTCTATGGCCAAATTACACGATTTGCGGTATGAGATCGTTGACCACCCACCTTATTCACCTGACCTGGCCCCATGTGATTTTTTTTTGTTCTCCAAATTGAAAACCCATCTCGCTGGACAAAAATTTTCATCGAACCGAAGACGCTGTTTTCCAATTTTTTGCGGACTGCGACAAAAATTTCTTTTTGAATGGTATGAAGGGAGATTATGTTGAAAAATAAAAATAAAAAAATTCCGGAAAAAATTCTTTTTTCTTACTTGGGCCAGGGACTCATCAAACGACCCTCGTAGCTACGTAATACATGTTTTATGCTATTCCAGAAAACAATTTTTTCGATGCGAAACTATTTAAAAAATTCCATGCGAAAGCATTTACCTCTTGCTGTTATTCGACATCGAATCCACATCGACAATCGAATCTGCCATAACACTCATTCTTTTGCAATACAATTAAATAACTACATACATATGTGTATTAAACAGTTTAACGAATTCTCATTTTCGTCGATGAATCAATCAAATTGCGATTGAATCAAAATCTAATAATAGACTTGCTTATTTAAACGAAATATTTCGACCCACAGACCGATACGCCTTGCCGGCTTTTATTTCGTTCAATGTTGTTTTGTAATCAAATACTTCAAGTTCAATCGTTGCGTTAGTAGACTTGCAGAAATTGAAAGTAAGCAAGAACAGAATGTGAATGATATAAAACGAAAGAAACTGTGTTGTTTACAAAAAAAAAAATTTCCAGTAAGCAGGATTGAAGTGACTGACCATAGGCGCTTATGATCAGAATGCAAGATGTTATCTAATTCTTGGTTTATATTAACGTGCGGAATGAAAAGCATTTTCTGGCTCTAGATATTTTGTGATATTATTTTTGGCGCCATTTGAAAACTGAGCTGCTGAGCACCTTTTAATCAGTTTAGTAGTAACGTGAAAAATATGTCTGAAATTTGAAAACAATTGTTTGGCATTGTAATATGAAGTTGTCTATAATGTTTAAATGATGTTTTATTTTGTCTCGTAACCAGATCATATATAAACTGCAAAGTATGAAAAATCATCTCATTGGATATCTTTATTTACTTCAACAATTTTTTTTTTTTACTAACATCCCCTTATGATTCCAATCCCCACACGACCTTATGTCCGTAATTAACACATTATTCCATTTTAATTATCATAATTCGGCATCGACATTGAAATCTCAAGTATATCACGTGGCAACATTATCAACCACCGTATCAACGAGCATGTGTAAATCCATTCATAATTAAATCTTACAAACAGTAGCTTATCATCAAAATAAAAATAAAATCTTATAAGGCTTACGACCTCAATAAATCGTATATAAAACTAATAAAAAAAATCTTCATTAGAATAATCCAACACGTAGAAATTCAAATCACTGGGAACATCTGACATCCAAGCATGTACCAGTAGTAGTTTATTTAGAAAACTGTTTAACGATTTTAATCAGACTCATATTACAGATTGGCTTTTTTCAGATGGTACAGATGGCGAAAGAGCACCGTTCTTACCAGAACCAGTTCGACTTACGCCGGCATGGGAAGCCAGCAATCTGCCGAACGACGAGCTCAATTTTAGGGGTAAGTTGAAATTGAAAATATGTATGTAGGTAAATCGATCTAAATATGTTTAAACAATGAAAGCAGAAGTTTAAAAGCGTATGTACATACTTATATGTCATTCAGAATGTGTTCCTATCCACACTGAAAATGAAATTTAATCTGGGAATGAGGGAAGCTGCAAACACGCTGTACACGCTGACTTAGTTCAAAATAAGCTTATTAGACATACTGTATTGGTTTTGCTTGTAGGGCGCAGTTGATAATTATCAAGGTTAAAGATATTGTTTCATTGCGATTGCTACATGTGTAATATAGCATGATCTCTGACCAGAAACATATTTATGAGTTGTTCGATTATTTATTATTTTATGTTTTTAAGCATAGTAACTAAAATATGTTTATTGCACAAGAGTAGAAACAACGAATGCAAGGATATTTTCATAATTAACTACTTAAAGTTTATATTAATTTTTGAACGTATACCACTTTGATTATAATAAATACTTCATTACAAAATTTATACATTTTGCTCTAGTAAAATTGTGCGCGCTCCGCTTGCTATCACCGACGCTGGCTGGCTCATTGTCTCTTTGTAGGCTCTATAGCTCTCATTCTTTTACTTCCCTGTGCCCATTATCGCCACCGTTACTGAGCGTTCACCGAGCTACCTGCTGTTCGGTACATTTCCAGGGGGCCAAAAAAACGGACAAAATCGCTGTATTACAGATTGTTTTGCTTCACTGGGAGTACGCGCAAAATTCGGTGATACGTCCTTGTACAGTGTCCATCATTGTTGCTGAATGCCGTGCATCTCTTAGGGAGATATCGAAACATTCGATTGTTCAATTGATCTGGGTACCTGGACATAGGGGTTTTCAGGGCTACTGTGAGGCCGATGAGCAAGCAAGACTTGGAACCTTGTTACTGGAGGTCTCTTGTTCCTCAATAGGAATACCGATGACATCGGTCAAATTGGCCATCAGGCAAAAATATCTTTAGGACACTAGGAAGAATCATCCTGCGCGATAACAAGGCAGTCCTGGTTATCCATGGATCTAACTAGCCACTACCTCATAGGACGGCATGCGCAACGATTGGGCGTAGAGTTTAATGATTTCTGTCGGAGTTGTGGCTCTGAGGACGAGGAGGAATCCGTCCTCCATCTCATGTGCCAGTGCCTGGCTTTGGCAAGGAGAAGGTTGGCGTCACTTGGTGCACCCTTTCTCTCAAACCTGACGGGAATTTAAAGGGAATAGTCCGATTTGGCAAAGGAAGCAAATGGTTTCCTGATTTTAGTGAGTAGGAGAGAGCCTCTCTTGTGCCTATGTGTGTCGGTCGTCAGGCCTCTGTAGATCGGCAGCCATTTCAACCTAACCTAACCTATTCACACCGTTACATCTTGCATTACATCGTTAGTACCACTAATGACCTCAACTGCCTGGCTATAAATAAGTGAGTGGTGGATCTCTTTTTCGACTAGGGATTAGCCTGCTGACCTAGCTCTTTTATCGCTCGGTCTGTCAGCCATTTCACCCCTGTCCGGAAGCTATTCATTTTAGTACCCTGCTCAAAATGCCCTGAGAAGCGTTGAATTAACATCTCTCCTGCCAGAACATGATCTGGTGTCAGTGTTCTTATGTCGCTCAGATCATCGTTCTAGTAGTTAGATTCGCCTAAATACTAGAAAGCCAAAAATTATTTTTTCTCTGTCCTACTATTTTGTTTGTATTTATGAATCATAATTATTCTTGCCTGCACCTCCAAGCCTAGCAGATTATTGATGGATTGAGACTCCGAGAACCATGGATCTGCTAAAAGCAAATCAAGATTTAGGATTTTCTCAAATAAACACCTTTTTTCGAAGGCACCAAACTGGAAGACGGTTTCAGACGTTATCAAGAAGTCCAAATTAATTTATCAATTCTTCGTTCCCTAAGTCAAAGCCCCGATAGAAATCATTTAACCTTGCGCCCAGCCGTTTTATGAGGCAGTGGCCCTTGAAAACTCCCACAACGTAAACCGCTACCAGTTGCCTGGTACGACTGTCTTGCTATCGCTCATTATGATTCTTTAGCCCAAGAATTCTTAGCGTCCTCGACATATTTTTGGCTGATTGCTAATTTGACCAATGACATCAGTATTCCTATGGAGAAGGAGCATGAGACCTCCAGTAGCAGTGTAATAAACCCAGCCAGTTCACCGGTCTAACAGTTGCCCCGAATATCCCTATATTCTTAGGTCTCTGGCTCATGTTAAGGGGTTACCCCCACTTGTAGCGCAATGAAATAGGTCATTTTCATGAATTTATTTTGACAAAACTACGAAATGTTTTTAAACGACTGTTATATTTTCTTAAAGTACATACTTTGAACACCTTTCAGTAATTTTTTTATTGAAAAATATTACATGATTTAATTACAAATGGCCGTCAAAACAATGGAATTTTAATTTTCACCTTTTGCGGTGACCAAAATTGTGTCGAAGTGGATCATCTGAAACAAAAAATAGCGATGGACTTAGTTAAATAACAGTATAAACTAGTGTTTGATCGAAGGATTTAAAACAATATCCATTTTTCACAAAATGGCGGACAGTCAAAGTTAATATTTCGATTTTCACTTAAAAAAATGGTCGTCTTTTGGCTATAAAACGGCCATTTTTTATTAAAACAAAAAATCGAACGATCAAACACTACATTTTTATGTACTAAATAAGCCTGCTAAGTTTCAAAAAGATCGGTTCAGTAGTTTTCGAGTAATTTTGGTCACCGACTTCAAAGATGTCATTTCGAGAAAAACGCGTTTATAAGTATAAGTAACGGTTGTATAAGCAACAGTTTCTTCTCTTTCAACGCTCATATCTCCGTTAATTATGTTTGGATCGACTTGAAATTTGAAGGACATATTTTTAGATAGTTATACTTAAAAAAAATGCAACAGAAAAAAAAACGAAAACTTCAAAGTTACAAGTGGGGGTAACCCCTTAATGAAGACCTCGTTCAATTGCGGAAAGTAAAACAGAGGACCTTTGTACTTCGTTGCAAACACTGCTAAGGTATGTTTTGCTTGGATTCACATTCAAGTGGCATTCCCGGCTCTACTGCGAAAGTATACCAAGAGAATGATTTGACCTCTCCGAAAGCGTAGATCGATACATTCCTGACACTGCTATGGCTCTGTCGTCCGTATAAATGACGACGTTGCAGCGGGGTATGATTTAGCCTTATCAGAAGAGTATTTACTGTAGTGTTCCCCAACAGAGGAGAGGAATCCTCGCCTTAAGTGAGCATTCCCCAAAGAAGAGGACATCACTCTATTCCTAAGAAACTATTCGGTAAAAGCCCGAAATGAACATCCAACACCACGGATGGCTTTACAATCACATCAGACATAATGTTTTTAAGGGCTCTCTCAATGTCTAGAAAGGCGGAAAGCCGTTAGAGAGAGAATTTCCTCACTTGGGTGAAAAGCAGTTCCAACAGGTTTCACTTTGGCTTAAGCATGCTGTGGCTGCGACGTTACGAAAGGATCCATTGACTATTTAATATATTAATCAATAATCATTCCCAGAATTTTAAGCAGCACAGAGCTAAGACATACGGGACGATAGAACTTAGGTTTGACGTGTGAAAGTTTGCCTGCTTTACGTATAAACACAACTCTTGTTTCCCGCCAATTGACGGGAATATACGAGAAGCGTAAGTGTGTATTATTAATCCTTCAAATGAAAATCGGAAGATCGCCATGAAGGCTAGAAGTTTTGAACGGCTCGAAGGAGTTAATAATCCACATCAATCCGAAGTTAGAAATGCTAATAGATGGCATTAAACTGATCGCCTGCTTTGTTTTTTTTTACACCGCGTCTAGAGGGGAACAATGATTGTCCGTGAGATGTGAATCCATGAAGACGCTAAAAGCGTATCTGCTCGATTAATCCAAATGCCATT
This sequence comes from Nemotelus pantherinus, assembly GCA_963978885.1. Lineage (NCBI taxonomy): Eukaryota > Metazoa > Arthropoda > Insecta > Diptera > Stratiomyidae > Nemotelus > Nemotelus pantherinus. The sequence continues at coordinate 31,389,115 of OZ022265.1, read as the reverse complement.
AGGGCTGATGATGCACTCCATAGTCTTCGGTGTTGAGCTTAAAACCTTACGAAGGCGACATGCTTCCCTGATACTCTACACGCTCCCGAAGAAAGATCTCCATGGATACATCTTTGCTTTGAGTACTTAAAAGTCTTCAAGTTCGTTTTATGCAACGAACATTCATTAGACTTTTCAGAGCTGTTAAACTCATTCCCTCATTTTCTACACAGGGTGATGATTTCCTCAGTCCACCATGTATGCTTCACGTTGCCCAGCTGCGTAGTTGAGATCACTAGTAAGGATATCGACCCAATTCGTGATAGCAATCGATGTTTCCGGGAGCGATTTATAATTAGGATCGGGCCAGGGATTGGAACAGCTTCCATTCCGTCCTCTTTCTGTTAATAAAGGCTACCTGTTAAGGTAGTTGCCTAATGGTTAAAGTACGGCCAGCCATGTTGAAAAATATGTACTTACGATTCAGAGAATCCCCCTGTCATGTAAGAGATGCGAGTGTCGTCCACTGATTAGGATAAAGTCCAGAACCTCTCTGATTGGGAAAACCGGTTTGTGATGAACAGATCGTAGGTCAGAATGAAGTCAAAAAGTGCCTCCTTTCGGCCATTCGGGTTGAAGTCTATCTACACTTACTAATGGTTGTCAGAGTTAGCTCCCAGAATAAGAGGCACACCAATCTTTGCGGCTGCATCCACTACAAGTGTGATGATCGTTTGCCATATAACAAGAAGTAGACCAGCATGATCTTCGATCGAGTTTCGCTGCAATAACCATGCTATCCTTGCCACAGAAATTGTGAAGAACAAGGAGATTAAATATATTCTTAGGAAAAATCCAGACTCGTTTTCCGTAAACCGTTGGGTGCTATCAATCTGTATCCAATAGTGCGTAGTCCGCATCCCGTTTATTAGCAACCCATGGTTCTTGGATTTAAATTAACTAACTCCCTGTCTTAGACAAGTAGTGAGGCAGGGTACCTGATGTAAGCTTTGGAATGATGAAAGTTAATTTTGAAGTACCTTCTGCATTATTAATTAGGTTCAAATCGAGGTATTGTTTTCACGAGGTATTGTTCCTTCCATTGTTTTCAGAGTCAAGAGATCAAGATAGCCACCCAACTCGAAGGTAGTTCCAACATTCCCATAAGCGGAGATGTATTCCACATCAGATTATCTTTTAGATGCTGCCCTCAGACAGGTGATGGATCCCTTATCGATTTGCTCTTCCACTGTTTGAGCCACTTGTTTTGGGTCAAACTTGGCAGGCTCAAGATCCCTCGATCCGGACTAACCTTCTAGTTCCCTAAACCCGAGCGGAATCAATGAATGAATGCCTGAAGATGGCACTGAAGGTAGCACTAGTTGGCGGTCGGGCTGACTCATTTACTGTAATCTGTTTTCCACTCTGACAACAAACAGGCTTCTGAGTTTTCTCGGGTCAAACTTGGGAACCAAAGACCTGGAACTCACGAAATAATGGGGAGAAGGATGCTTAACGAGTGTGTTGGAAGTTAGTGGAACTGACGACGCGTTCGTCATATTCCCGCAAACCGCAGTGAAATTAGTAAAACGGCTATCAGTCTGCGGTGCTGGCTCATTCGCAATTACTACGCTTCTCGTGACCTTTTTTGCCCTCGAGGGCAAAGCCGCTTCTAAGTCTCCTCCTCGACAATAGAGGAAATTTCAGTGTTCTAGCCAGCCTTTCGGCTAACAATTTCAAAGTTGGTTTATATTCCGTTTTATAGTGGTATCTCAGTTCGAAAGGGTAGTTACCTTACTCATCACATGACTATCTTTGCAAGCAGTAAGGCCATACGAGGGTTGGCAAACCCTTGTAGGACTTGTGCTTAGAACCGGTTCGGTGCTTTCCGTCCATATCAATTTCCGTCCATATCAATTGAACCTACCCCACCAACTAGTAGCGTCGAGAGTGAGAACGTACTCTGATGTCTGTCACGATTTTAATCGGATGGAGATGATTGTTTTAACACAATCAGAGACATATATGCGCGTAAGCTACAACCAGCAGCCCAAGCCCAACTGATGAAAAAAAAAAAAGAATTTCGAATGACAATTTATTCAAACGTGCTCTCTCTCATAGATGGAATTCAGTACGTGCTGAAATATATTCATTCGGAAAAGAATTCACAATGGCATCCGATTTCGACTAAATTTATCGAAATAACGTCGATTTTGAATGCCAAAGGCAGAGACAAATGTATGGTAAATCAGGTAGATTTGAGATTGATTTGGTCTCAAGTCGATCATCTGATCGAAACCGCGTGATTTGACCTCAGCGCGAACGTACTATAACGTATGCATTTATTAGCCCGTAGTACTTAATGAAAGGAATTTAAAAATGTTCACAAGCATTACATTCACATCGCAAGTAAATTTTTCACCGGAACTACATATCTAAATGCATTCCCATGTTCTTATTTACACTTAAGTCGTCCCCCGTGAAGTAAAGAAAAATCTAGTTAATATTAATATAAGGTGCTTCTTGTAATATCATTATCTAGGCCTACTCAACCAAACCCAAGCAGTTTCCCATACAAATGCAAACTAGCTTGTGCGTAGAGAGAAAGGTATGCGAAAAGCTGCTCCTGTGAAGAAGCATTATGTCGGCATCATTCAACTTTGAAATGCGGCAATTGAACTTGCGATCACTCATGCCTTTTCAATCCAACGCGTACTCTAACATTACCAGATGTATATAGCCATTGTATGTTTCCCGTCCTTCCCATATGTTAGATCGGCAAGAAACACCGGTTCTTCGTCAGTAGCTATTTCTTGAATAGTGCTTTTCTTCAAGCAGTTTATCTTCGGATATGCCTGAATAAGTTGAAGAAGTGCATTCGCTCCTTGCAACCAAGACAACATTTTCAAGTAGTAGTAGCCGAGCTCAAGCAAACAAGTTCGCTCGCGAATTACCTTAATTGCAATACTTTCGCAGGCGATAGGAAGCCACATGAATCACGAGAAATTACTACTGTAAATAAGCGTGTCCTCGTTTCAGTTCTAGTCCTAGCGAAAAACTACTACTACGACGACTGCCTCCTGTTTAGTTTGAGTCGAGCATCGAATACAGAACTAAAGCATTGTTATTTCGCTCCTTTCGTTTACGAAGACACAACCAATACGCGAAGTGAGCATTTAAATGTGATTAAAAGTTGTTCGTGACGTGACGTGACATCCAGGAAAATAATTCATCCATATCATTGAGCAGTTGAATTCAGTGAGTTGAAGCAATTAATTACTAAGTGCTACCGGCTGTTACATCTTAATTTAAGTATGCGTTTTGTCTTTCCTTTCGATAGTGTAATACTACTAAAAATGACGTGATTGAAATGAACTTTTTTGCTTTCGCAACGTTCGTCAGAAAAGAGGCGTTGGTCCCACGGTGATTTACTTCTTGCATAAAAAACAAAATGGTTAAACAAGGATGAACATGAAAGTAAAGGTGTGTGGTGAACAGTGAATTGAACGGTATTTACGTGCCAAGTTGAAAAAGCAGGATGAAAGATGTCCCCGATGAGGAATGTGGGAATTTGAAAATTCAAGAGATGATTTTCGTTAGGGTTAACATAAAATTTGTTGTGCAGTGAGTAATTAACATACTGTGTTGTTTCATTTAAACTGGAGCTGTCAGTATGTCCTTGATTCAAGCTATTTCATTTACTTCGCTTGACGTGGTAGCAGTGACTACCAAATTCAATTGAAGTCCCGAAAAATCCAGAAGGAAAATGGAGGCTCGGCAATATCCTTCTCATCGAAACATATTCACATCCAATTTATATTATATGACAGCTACATTCATAGTTATCCATCATTATAAAATCAGTGTAAATTGTAGCCTGTGTTTAGAGTTTGTTTTTTTTCTAGATTGAAAATAATCTGTTAGATAATTCGGCGATTCGTTAGCACTTATTACATAGTTCGTAAAAATCAATTCCAATTAACAAATACAACTAAGAGAGTTAGTAACATTTGCCTAGCAATAGTTTAGTTTTTTGATAAATTATTCTTTTCCAATTTTCCGTCTAGCGGCAGAGGAAATAGATAGCTTCAAATTTAAGTTAAAAAAATGTAGTTAAAAAGCTAACAATTATCTAATCTGCCTTAAGTAGATAGGTTGGTCAAGTTGTTGTCAACTGGAGGAATCCAAACGAATGACACACGTAAGCATAATAGAGATACGTTGTGATACCACGAAAGGGGCCCGAATGAGGTCATTCTCCTCTTCGCCAAAATCAAACCTGGCTCCTAAAACGGAGAACGGGCTCCTCTTCATCCTCTGAGCCACAGCTGCCCAATCATCACAGTTGCACTGCGTTTATTTAAATTCAGCAGTCACCTATTGCGATCTGCTTCCGCGGAGGCTCATGACTATCATATAATTGCACAGCTTGATTCTTAAATCCAGGACTTAATAGTATCTTCAATATACTTTTGTTTGATGACAAGTTTGACCGATGATATCGGTGTTCCTATAGAGAAGGGACATGGGACCTAAGGTAGCAAGGTAAATCTATTATATTGCCGGGTGCGTCGACATCTCGCCAAGAGATGCATGGCATTCAACTCTGGCCTTGAACAAGGGATTTTATAACTGTCAAAATACCAATGTTGAATCCGAATATTTTTATTGCCAGAAGCCAGTACGAAACCCGTCGAAGTATACACCGCTGCCAACTTTATTGTTCAGTTTTGAACTATCGTTATACCAATAATTCATCTCTGCCAAAATGCGAGCTGTGAACTCAAAGTCCAGTAGAGTGTCCAGAGCTATGTAGTCAACAACCGCTGTGGCGGCAACTCCCTCACATAAAATTCTCTCTTCTAGTCCATGGTGAAATGGAATAAAGTTTCAGACCAAGAACATTGGTTTGCTCTAGGATTAGCAGATTGGTAGCTAACCAATGATGCAGCATGGAAAGTGTCTTAGAAGGGGTCGTTCGAAGAGCCCCTGTCACCGAAAGTTAAGCGAACCTTCGCACTCTTTCAAGCATCCGTTGGTAGACTAACTTCAGAGCAACCTGCTACCAAAACGCTACACCATATACAAGTAGTATTATAGACTCAACTACAGCGATATAAAGTCATGCAACAATGCGATGCTGCACACCTAAAATCTTTCCTATGGGTCTTTTGCAGCAGTAAAGAGCACCGAAAGTGTTCAACGTGCATCCTGCTACAGTCTTGTTCCGTAGTAACTTTGAGTCGAGGTGCAGTCCTAAATATTTGACACTCTGATTCAGGTCAATGGAAACTCCGTTCGATTTCGTTAAATTGAATCGAGGGACGTTGTACTTACTTTCTTGTACAATTAGTAGTAATAGCGACGATTTATTAGGATTCACTTTCAAGCCACATTTCCGGCTCCAACGTGAAAGGATATACGTAGCCCTTCCGAAAGTGTAGATAGATACTTTCCTGACATTACTATTGCTATAGCGTTCGCATAAGGAACCACTTTGCAGCCAGCATATTCTAGCCCTCTCAGAAGAGTATTTACCTATGTTACGCGCCAGGAGATTTGCCCGTGTTGATCATTTGACGCATTTCTCAAGGAAAAAGATAACAACCTCTTTTTGAGGAGGCGTTCGATAAAAGCTATCAGCCGCGTATTAATATCCAGCACCTCAAGTGCTTTCACAATTGCATGAGACTTGCTGTTGTTGAAAACATCTGTGTTCAGGTAAGCCGCAAGCATAAGAGCGAGAGATTTTTCAACTTGCTCAAAGAGGACCTGAAGAGCAGTTTCAACATACTTTGCTGTAACCGTACTGTGACTGCGAGATTAACGTAGGATCGGTTTCTTCTTAAACAAGATCGAATTAAGACATACATATATCCTATATGCTACCTATGAGCTATGATACCCTCCCTGTATGCAACCACAGAATGATCTCCGTGATAATCTCTTTGCTTTAGTTGAACTATTTCCTACACCATATCCACATTCTAGCATGTGGTTTTTGGATTTCCTTTCGATTTTGTTGGGCTAAACGCTGCTCTAGCTTCAGATTTGAGAGCGCTGGCAAAAGTGTTAACCATGAGATCCGGATCCTAGTAACAATCAATGCACCCCGGAGAAAGTTCCAGTGGGAATCGGACCAGAGATTGGAATTTCGCCCAGTCTGCTCTTTTTCTTTTGATTAAGGTTAACTTTTGATGAAGGTTAACCCACGAGGTTCTGAGTCGGGACCCACCTAAACACCACTTCATCTCGGATGTGCTGGCGCACCTATCGGTAACCGTGGACTTCAAAAACTAACACAGGTCGGTAAAGCAACCCTCCTACTGCATTATGAGCAGTACTTTCTCAACGTATGTGGAAACTGCGCGCCAGTTCTCTTCGTTTCGCACTCAAATGTGACCAAACCGATGGTGGACACAATGGTGCACCTCAAACTTACAAAACGACTGCAAATAAAGAATGTGTGCTGAGCATCAGCGAGCTCAGTCACACAGTATTGGTAGCACGGGGTGACCACCTTATCCGTATTTCCTGAAGTAACCGTGCCCTGTCAATAATTGGCAAAGGTAAAACTTTACCTCCCCGTGGCTACGGCTAAGCCAAGGTTTAATGAGACCAATTAGCTTAGCCGTCCAGCGTCTTTTATCATTTTCCCCCTACGCTGCTGCCAAAGTTGAAGGGTTATCGTACACGCGCGGGTCAGAGCTCCAGTTCTGTCCGTCTCGCGCTAGTAGATAGATCGGGATTTGTCCCTCTACCACCATCACGGTCTCTTCTGAGACTGTGGGGTATCTACAGGCAATGAACACTGGCAATGCGCTTCCGGAACTTCTTCGTTCGGAGTAAATCCCCGCATATCATCCATTCATCCCAGCGACTAAGGTAATGCCGAGAACCTTCCTCCGGCTTAAGATGAGGAAGATCGTTTCATTATCAGCATTGACAATGGACAGGTCATAAGTCAAGGTGAAGTTAAAAAGTGTCTCACCACGGCTATTTGTATTGGAGCTGCTCCAAACTCCATGGAGAGGATTAGAAACAGCTTCAAGAATAAAAGGCACGTAAATCCTTGTAGCTGTAGTCGCTACATTCTTGATATTGTCACAAGGAAAATTTGTAACATGCTCATGTGCCATGTAAGAAGAAATAAATCCGTGTGTTTAAGCTCCTCCCCAGGAGCATCAGGGTAGCTGTTACTGCTTTGAAGTGGAAATAATAAATTTGAGACGTACATAAGCAATGAGGGACGAGTCAATATTCTTCTCAGGCACAATAGCTATCTGATCCCTTTCCTCTTGTTTCTAGATTCAGGAGGTCTAGATACCTTCCCAACTCGAAGGTAGTCCCAACACATCTGAATCTGCCTCACATGCAAGTCAAGAAGGAGTGATGGAAACCTTGATGGAATGTTATATTGTTAGAGCCTCTTACTTCAGGCTCTGCACAGCGGTCTCAGAATCTTCAATCGATGACTCCTATGCAAATTTAGGACCAATTTCTCAACCGCGTACTTAATGATGCCCTTTCAAGCCTCCAGGAGCGGAACTGCCTCCAGGAGCGAAACTGCCTACAGGAGCGGAACTGCCTCCTAATTTACTATGAAGAGAGCTAATTCAGCCTCGCAATCTTCCGTGAAAAGGTCAGCGTTGAGGAGCTTGACAATCTCCAGAATTATCTCAGGATCATAATGAACGCAAAGAACCCAAGCCTTGCATCTAGGTCCACAGCCTAACCACAGAAACCAGCCCGCGTTATTCACGGTAGGCGAAGGGTACCAGCTGACTTTATGCAGCTTGCAGGAGACTCTAAACATAGCCTGCCTTACCTTGAAGCCAGTTTTTAAAGAGATGACATCATATATTTTGCTGGCTTCAATCACAACTCAGATGATGTTAGTATTAATAGAAGAACTGCAATGCTATCTAAATTATTATATTATATTATTATATTATATTATTATATTATATTATTATAGTCTTCCTACCGCCATAGCTAAGCATCCCCTGAGCTTTTTCATACTCGACTGAACAAAGCTTTCGCTCGCACCCAAAGAATGTATATTAACAGTTTAACTTTCAATCTTTTCTTTGAATATTCCACTCACGTTTTCAACCGCGTGCGAAATTCCAATCTTCGAATAAGTCAGATTTATGGTATCCCTAAATAAATTACAATCAACAACCAATGCAATGCAAGTGATGCAAAACGTTAAAAAAAAAACAAATAACAAGCCACAAGTTTGCAGAGTTTTATTTGCTCATCTAATCTAAATCATTTTCGGCCGAATGAAATTTGACAACGTAAGTAATCGAAGGGAATTAAGAACATAAGGTTTGGGCATAAGAACAAATCAACTACGAAGAACGAGTTTCTTAGCCAGGAATGGCGAAGCATCTTTGTGTGCAGTGTATCCATATTTGAGCGGAGCGAACCTGATACATGCATTCTACTGCCCGTATCTTAGTAGTACAACGTCTAACATAATTTGTCTGTGCTTCAAAATACAAGCCCCCTATATCAGAACGGATCATGATACTCTTAAAAAGGAAAAGAATAGCGAGGTTGTTAATCGTTTGGCGTATACGACCCATGTTGTGGGTCTGAAATCGACTCTGCAAACTGAATATTCATTGCCATGTTTATTTTGCAAATCTACTTATTTCTCGCCACATTCGATGAATAATTATTTATATGATACATAAATGGTAAATATTTATTTTAGATATCTAATTGATTTGAGTGATGAATTTTACTTAACTATACACAACAAATAATTTCTATATATACATACATCTTTATTTAAGTACATATTTATTTTCGATAATAGAGTATTGTTGTGTCCTAAAAGTCAAACACTGTACAAGAATTGATAATGAGAAAATTACCTAATTCTATAGCTGGAGCGCTCTTCAAAAAGTGTATTTTTTGCACTTTGAAAATTATACAGTTACTTTAAGCCTCAGTTCTTGCTTGTGAAAATTTACTAAAAAATGTGCAAAATAATATTCTAAATGCTATTGCCTACTCATTGGTGTGAGAAATTTAATTTCTCGGTCTTATCTTGGATCTGCGTACGAAATTAAACGATTAAGAAAACACTCCGCCTGTGAATATGCTTAGTTAATCTTATCTGAATCGGCTAAACCGGGGTGTGTTCAATGTGCATGCTATAGCTGCTCCAAAAGCATAGCATAGCATCACTTTAGCAAGTGTCAAAATTCGCAGTAGCTAGGTGAAGCAGCTATGGACATTGGACAGCCAAGAGCTGCTACGAAGGTCAGCCTTTACACAGGAAATTCAAAAATAATTTTGTTTCAATTTTTTTATTGTAATTTTTGCATTTTCGGGGATCAGTTCAATACTTCCATTGCACTTTGGAAACTGTATGAAATTTAGGAGTTTTCAACATAGTTTTCAACATAGCAATAGAGTTTTCAACGTACAAGTATGGCCGTGTACAAGCCAACTTAAAATTCGAGTTGAGTTTAAGTGTTTAAAAGCCCGTATTTAATTTATGCTGTCACTATTTTCAAATTTATTCCTCATCTCCTGTGTCACAAAAGCGCAAGAACTTCTTTTCATTTCAATTTTCAATTGAAAATGACGTTTAAACTGCATGTCAGCTGTGTACGCACGGCCATTTTGCCTTAGCTACTTTCTAGCTATCCTCCATACTACGAGCAGCGAATAGCTGCTACCTTAGCAGCTATTCCGGAATCTTGGACAACCCGACTGTCAAATAGCAAGCATCAGAAAGTAGCTATTTCGTGACATTGGACAGCCAGAGCTGCTAAATTAGCAGCTAATAGCAGCTATAGCATGCACATTGAACACACCCCCGGTTTTCATCGATTAGAATATGACTTATGGCCAGCTTTTTAATTTATATTTGCTCATTTAGATTTGACCTGTAAAGAGTTGAATTACATACCACCTGTTACGTACTTAATAAATTATATTATGTTATAAACTGTCGAGGATAGATCCGAAACGCAAACTTTGTTAGAATTTGAAGACCAATTTTTCCTTAACATGATAATTTAGAAGCTAAAAATTGAACCAGAATAAATTGATGGACAGAACTTGAGTTGGAAAATTGTCTGAATAACCTGAATTTAGATAAACAAGTTGACGTTGTTTTTCTAAGAAAAAGAAATATTTACTAATTGAGTCGTTTGAAGTCAGGGTAAGGAGAAATTTTTGCTCCTTGATATTGCCTAGAAAGCGCTAATCTAAAATATCGAAGCTGTAGTATCCTTCAAGTGCTCGAACAAATCCACTTTCCAGGAAAAGAAATTCCTAACTTACTAACTCCACAAGTACTCAAACAAATGACCGTCGGCATTAGGTCGGTTCATCGCGCCTGATCGAGCAGGACTATCGATCTTGTGTTGAACCAAGCATTTCAGTGCACTGCATGTTTATTTCTCGCATATATCTTTCCATCTGTGATTTTTTCGATGTTTTACAGCTAAGTTGGCATTTTAATTGCGCTTGTCGGGATGTGAACACGCTTATTAATTTCCTTTCCATTGATAAAATCCTGCATTACTTAATTGATGTATTACTTTGTCGTCCAGTTGTGGCCTCTCCCGAAAAGTCTCCGAACCGAACCCAATCGTTAACCGATGCCATCCAGTTAGGCATCTCTAAACTCTGAGGGTCTCAATCAATAACATCTCTCCAACGCAAGCAGGGTCTCCTTCGCTGTCGTCTGCTATAAAATCTAGCGCAAAGGGTTATTTTACGTCATAGAAGCTAGGTGCACAGCCCACCAGAGTCTACCTAGCTTTATTTTTGTGATTATATATGTTCTATCTTTCTGACTATGCTTTATGTTTGTGACTGTATCGCAAAAAGAGGATCTATATTCAGATAGGTTATAAAATGACAGGCGTGTGATCATCGAAGTAAAAAAAGAGTATGCCTCCTGCCCATGGTACTAAATCAGTGTTGACTGTCGGGTATAAACTGCAATCAAAAGATGCAGTTTTACAACCCCCAAAGTTGGACGCGGTAATGGTGAACTCGATCAATAAACGCCACTATACACTTTCATTTCTGTTCAGCCCTAGTTGTGCTGATCGCTAAATTTTGATGAAGGTTTCGAGTATCTAGATTCAAGTACGTTCGGTGTTAACGTCATCTGCATAAACCAGCTGATGCAAAAATAATCGGAACATGAAAATATCTCAAAAATATGCTGTCATGTTACTTTGGTAGGAAAACAATCAAAAATCTAAATATCTTTTTGGCTGGAGCACTGAATATCTACACTCAAATTCACGTGAACAAATAGCGCATATAAAGAAAGCAGGCAGCCGAAAATGGTTTGATTCACACTTTCCAGATTTTTTGTTGAGCTCTCCAGTTTCCTTAAAATTCGTTTTGTTTCGTTTTCAATGTATGGCAACTTTAACTTGCCGAGTCTAGTGTAGAATGCTAACTTTTTCTCCATACTTCCCTCTACTAATGTTTCCTTAATTACCGCTTGCTTCTTCTCTTTGTATTCGCTGTCTCAATTGAACTCTGTTCCTAGTATCAACAATAAAATGCTGGACTTTGTTCTGCCAAACATTCCCTCGCACAATATTATTGTTCAAGGTGGTAATATTCCCTACGTTCTACCTGACTAGCCATCCTCCTTTTTACATAATAATTTCTGTAATTTTTTATCCAATAAAATTTCCTCTAGGCCTTTACGTTTTAACTACCATAAAATGGACTTTGCTTAGATGGATCAGATCACTCAAACTCAGATGGACTTTGCTCCCGCTCTCAAGCCAGAGGATGCAGCTCATGCTAAGTATCGTTCTTCGGGTACTACCTCCGATCATTTGCCAAAACTGCCGTCAAACACGCTATGCGTTATTACTTCAATAGCATCGAGGCCTCTATACTATCTAACCGACAAAAACCATTTTGGTTTTATGTCCACTCCCTGAAAAGTTCTCACCGTTTCCCCGATTCTATGTTCTTTAACGACGTCATTGCTTCTACTCCTCAGGAGATGTGTGATCTTTTTGCAGATTCCTTTTTCTTTTCTTTTTTCCGAGCGAAATCCAATTACGTCTTATGAATTCCCTCATTCTCCTCCGTCATTCGTCTCTTTTATTCATATACCGACCCCTTAGAATTTGAGTCCTTAATTGAATGTCTTGATGTTAATATCGTTTGTGGTCCTCGCGTCATCTCAAACCTGTTTGCAAAATCATTTTTGTCGTCTGTGTACTTTCTTTTGTCTGTTATTTTCAACCTTAGCTTCTCATCGGGCTCATTTCTATCCTACTGGAAGTCTGCTCATATTTCTTCGATCCTTAAATCCAATGACCCAAGTTCCATATCCAATTACAGTTTGGGTTTCCTCCTTCCTTGCTTCAGTGAAGTACTGGAAAAAAGAGTCTACCTCCTATTCTTCATCCCTTTCTTGTTCCCAGAGCAACATGGGTCTATAAAAGGCAGATCTTCCACCGCTAATCTCTTAACTTTCACTAACTTGGCCGCTTACGTCTTAGATCAACAGAGACATATTGATGTGGAATACAGAAATTTTGCAAAGTATTTGGACTTGTTTTCCACAAGCTTCCTTATATAAAGCTCGTAGGCTATGGAGTATCTGACCTTCTCTTGTCCTGATTCTCATCCTACCTTTCTAGTCGTAGCTGTATTTTATCTTTTAATTCTTGTTCCTCTTCCCCATGCTGCTCCCTCTCAGGAGTGCCACAAGATTCGATACTAGGTCCTTTGTTTTTCTAATATTTATCAATGACCTGCCTTCCTTTGTTCATCGTCTCTGTTATATACATATATACTGATGACTTTAAGATGTTCAAAGTAATTGAATTGCTTGATGATTTTGACCAGTTACAATATGATGAATGAACTTTCTTACTCTAAATGTATCAAAATGTCATCAAATGTTTTATACTTGTAAAATGTCTAGCCTATTGTTTTCCTATTCCTTATCTGGATCGTCTCTTATGGTTGTCTGGCTCGAAACATAAATTTTATAAATACAATGCATACATAATTGCCAAGACCTCTCGTTTGTCTGGTTTTGTCACCAGGTCTTCCACTCATTTTACTAGCATCACTACCTCCCTTTACCTGTTCTTTTCACTTTTCCGATATATCCTTAAATACTGTTGTCATGTATTTAAATGATGCTGCAAAGTGCGTTCAGTGTAGATTTATACGCTGATTATTATTTCAATTACATACGAGTATACCTTATTGATCGTTTGTCCTTACTCCAAATTCATCCCATAAAGTCTCGACTCATATTCCTTGATGAGGGCTTACTTTTCAGGCCCCTCCACTGTCCTATGTTATCTGAACTTGGCCCCAAACTTTTAGTAGGTGCGGGTTAGATTTTCGCCAGTATTGTCGATACCGTTTGCGCGATCATCCGTTTTTTTTCACACGCTCTGATTTCATTTCCCCAGACGACATAATAAACAAATTAGTCCTTTAGTGCTAGCCTTCTTTAGATTTAGACGGCAAATCAAAGCCTTGTTTCTCCAAGTTTTACATGATTTTTAAATTTTTATTATGTATCTTTAATTAATCTCCTTTAATATATTACAATCGTCTTCTGTCGATTCATTATTGCATTTCTTGTCTTCAATTATAATAAACTTTATATTATTGTTGTATTGCTATATTAATTCACATTTTTTGATTTTGAAGTATCTAAATTTTAAATTTTATGAATTATTTATTGGCTTTTCTCTTATTTTCTAACCTCTTCTGTTTTTTAATTGAACTCGCGTCTGTGAAAATGGAAATAAATATATCAAATAGAGTAGTACTGTTTATTCCGCTTCATTTTTTTGTAGACACTTAATAGAACATAAAAACAAGCTACTTCGACGTCATGGAAATATTCTGGCTACAATAGATGTGAGTCTTTTGCATTATTGAAATCTTTCAAATATTTGTGGGTAATCTGAATTTAATATAAAATTAAAACAATTTTTTTTCTCTAGATATATACAGTTTGACACTAAAAGTGTCAATTCATATTCCCAAAAATATTTCTACCCCTAAAAATAAAGGATAAACTGCTGACGTTTCGTCTTTTTAATCGAAATCGATTTTTTCCAATCGAACATTTCAATTGATTCACATGTAAATGTAACTCAGAACCATTGTCAGTCACTCCACATGTGAATGCAACTCAAATTAGAATCATTGTTTTCTGTTTATATGCAAACGAAAGTCAAACAGCCTGAGATTGCTCAATTTTAAAATCCGTACAACTCGTCTAATGGGAAGTCTGAAATAGACTCGATAAGAATTCGTTGAGGTCAGCACTTTCTGATGAAATTATCAAACAAGCGTTGGCTTTTTTGGTAGTCAAATCTCATGCGTTGCAGAGCACATAGTTTCTGCTGTCTTTTGCAAAGAAGTGTGTAGTGTGAGTGGACGTTTGGTAGGTGGTGAGCAAATTAAATATCAATAATGGCGAGCAACAGTAATAATCAAAAAGGTACTACGGAACACTGTGAAAAGTGCTACTTCTATACCTTCTTTACCTTAACCAATTCGCGAGTTTAGTATACTTTATAACTCAGCTTAAAATTTCTCCGCGAATTCCGTTTCACATTTGAAATATAGACGGAATAATTAATAATTCTAAAAATGCTTGTGATAAGGTGATTGTTTAATATCCTCAGTGAAACTAATTCTCCAGCTTGTTATCATAATTCCAATTGACACTCATTCCAGGCATCAGACAATTAAAATGAAATATGCTGAACAAATATTTGAGAAATTCACGAGCAACTGTTTCTTTCAGAAGCCAAGTTTACATGCCGCGTGCGCTGCGCTGGAACAATGTCAATCGTATTTGTTTCCGGACCGAAAGCATTTTGAATAAACTCTTTCACAATTATTTTCGAAAAATAATATTCAGTAAACACATTACTTTAACAGCAACAGTGCGCTTACCGTCCGACAATATAATTCACACATTTTATCCAAAAAATTCGAAGTAATACAAATTAGCCTTAAGTTTTAACACATTTATTTAAATTATATAAGTTAAACGTGTTAGTCTTTATTTTTATGCTCTTTAAATCGAAAATATGTCGAAAATATTACTCGAATGTGCTCTTGATCGAAACGCACGCATTCAAGGACAGTGTAAACAAATTCTGATGACATACGCAAAGTTTCTAGATAGTGTACGAATTGAAATGAAATATCGTAAATTATTTGCATGTTTCATTTCCCGAGTGAAATTATATGAACGTGAAATTATATGAACGATAGTCATGCCCGTTTCATTTTGTTTGTTTTTAGGAATGACAATGGAACGAGCAGAAATGGAAATTCGACCGCCATACGATAAATATAGATTAGTATTTTTAACGTTTTTACTGCATGGACTGGGCACACTTACGCCATGGAATATGTTTATCACAGCCAAATCGGTAAGTTGCATTTTATATTTGCTAGTAAAAAACACATTTCGACCCAAAAAATTGCATTTCTAGTGGCATTGCCTTGCCAGATGTCCTTCTGCTTTAAAATTTACAATTAATATATAATAGTTGTTGTTTTTTTATATTTTCTACTTAATAATGGTTTTCTTTACTGATTTTTGAAGAAAATTTGTATTAGAATCAAATACATATACCAACATGAAATTTAATTTGGGTTTGCTATGGATTGCGTGATTGAGCTCTAGGGTTTTTAGAATCTTCAAGATAATATCTTTACTCTATCTGCAACCGCGGGCGTTTCAGAGAATTTCTAGGTTAGGTTAGTAAAGAGGGCTGCCGGGAACGTGGCTTGCATTAGGCCACCAGTTTGGGCCCATTTGCCACCCTCCGCGGACTTTTTAGAGCTACCAAGTGATCGCTTCGCCAAACTGGATCAGCTGACTGAGCGTGACGGTACTGGCCACCTCTGCTAACCCTTGAAAGTGGTAAGAACCAAAAATCTTGAGGCGTTTATTATTTAGGGCCGGACAATCACAGAGAGTATGCACGATGGTGTCCTCTTGCATAAATTGCTAGATGTCAGTCCCATTCTGTTCGCATGAGATGCTGTAAGGCAGTGCCCTGTGAGCAAGCCGACCATAGCTCTCAAGCAGTTTCTGCTGAGCTTGACCATTTTCCTGCTTTGGCTTAAATGAGGTAATGGCCCTAATGTCCTGGCCACCCTACAGTCCATCCTGTTTTCCCATTCGGACTTTAGTTTGGCCCATATGGCGGCATCAAGTTTGCTTGTGGCGTCAGCGATTGACCGTGGTACAGTGATGCAGGGGATATTGCTAGCTCCTGAGCCTTTCCTCCGCAATTCATCGGCTTTTTCGTTGCCTATGACCCCACTATGCCCTGGCACCCATATAATCCGGATAGGAATATGCCTTGCCTTTTCATTGAGAGCCACTCTGCAAGCTTTAACAGTTTTTGAAGAACATCTGTAAGACGCAAGAGCGAGAATGGCTGCTCTACTGTCGACGCACATCATCATTGATCTGGTTGATATTCCGCTAATGGACTCAACTGCCATGCGTATAGCATGTAATTCAGACTGAAAGACGGTAGCATGGTCCGACAGTCTACACCACAGGTTAAGGCTCAAATCCGTAGAAAACACGCCCGAGCCAACTCCTGTGTCCGTCTTTGAACGGTCCGTGTAAATCCAGACGCCCCCATCGTTGGTGGCTTCCTAGATATCCATATTTTCTGTAAGAAAAAATATTTCAAAAAAAAAAGCATAGAAAATGACAATCGGTCATACTTTTAGCTTAATATTGATGGTATCTTTGTCAAATACGGATGCTAAGTGCCTTAAAGCCGGCGATACATGTAAACGCCTGAATTTAGACCGTTTTTCAGAGGCTTATTTAAAATAGAAGGAATAAATGAATCGTTTTAAAAGTGATCATGTTTATTCATTACATATTAGAATACAAGAATCTGATTTTATTTTATTTATTTTTTCAAAATGGCCGCCGTAGAAACCAATCTTCTGCGACCCTCGCGGCAAAAGGCATCAATCGGCGGGATTTTTAGCATCAGTTACAGCAATTTGAAATCAAAAAAATGGGTTGGAGTGTGTTTAGTAAACATGTATCTTCTAATTGAACCAAGAAAAGAAAAAAAAAGTCAAAAAATCGTGAATTAGCAAGCCTCATAAAAAAAAGAACGAGTTTGACCCTTTTTCTCGACAGTTTTTGGGTCGAAAATGGTAAATTTTGAACATTTTTTTTTTGCATTATTGAGGTTCAACTAGAAGCTTATACGATAGACAAAAACGTGTGCCAAGTTTCATAAGAATCGGTTGAGAAATTTTTGAGTTATGTTGCCCGCGAATTTACAAAAAGTCGTTTCGAGAAAAACGCGTAGTTTTTGACACACAGAAACTCTATGATCACAGCGACTAACCCAAATAATCAGCGATTCCAAACCCATACAGAAGTCCTTCAGTACGTTTATTTTTTATATGTTAATTTAACTATTTATGCAACAAAAAAAAAGAAACTCGAATTTTTGAAAATTTTACATGTATCGCCGGCCTTTAAGTATTTGGAATATTTAATATTGCGATAACTTCCCCCAGCGTTATCGGATCGTTGTCAAATTCACAGGACGTATTGATGAACAAATGAAATACGCTTGTGTGGTTTTTGATGAATATTCAGGTAACCCTGTTGCATCTCTGGCAGTTTTGCAAACAGAAATTCTCCAAATAATCGACCCACCTGATTTCATTTTGCATTTTAGGAAAAATACCAACGATTGATGAACATTGTGCTTCTTCCACACACTCACACTTGAAGTTTTCAAAATTCATTGCCGCACAACAACGATAACTTTTCGCCAGATTACATTGGTTTCAAGCACCCGAAAATTGTGTTCACGAGAACTCACGATCCAATTGAAATTCACAAGATTTCTTGACCTTTAGCAGGACCAGGTCTGATAAAAATTTAATGAACATGCTTACTGATTCCACTATCACCAATTCAATCTACAGCATATCTGCAGCTTTCTCGCCTTTTTTTCGAAGCATTGTTGGACATACGTGCTCAATTAGCCGACTTTAAACATATTAAACATAGCATAGGCATCCTACATGATAAGTCTGGTCCAATTTAAGGGAAAATCAAAACACTTGAAAATAAAACTGGCATTTTAAACGATTCGATCATCGACTTGTACCCATCGCCCTGCAATCCTAATGTTCCACTTTCTCAAACTAAATCAGTCGATATTCTCCAGTCGTTAAGGCTAGTATCCACCAAACGCGCTGCGTGCGTGGTGTTCGCGCTCAGCCAAACACCAAAAGCTGCTCGCGCACTGAACGCGAACAAACAGAAGAGGGCTGCATTTGAGATACGTCTCCACCGAAAATGTTCGCGGGTTCGGATGCAACGCTCTGTTCGCGAGCAGACACACATAGTGCAGACGAGCAAACATTGCATTTCGATTGCTCGTCGAGCTGCTTCCTTGCTTTCCACTCTCGTTGGAAAGCAGACGTGCAAAATGCCATTCAGTATAGAATGGACAAATGAATTAGCTATTCAGTCAATCAATATCCTATTTTCTACGATCAGATTAATAAAGATGACAAATTCCGAACGAAAAAAAAGAAAATGTTTTTGGGAAAATCGGAAAAATTATGCGAAGTGATGGGACAGAAATAAAGAGGACGTGGATGCGAGGCTTACATCGTGGATATTTTGCACGAATGCACGAATAAGAATTTCGTCTTCATCAAAATCCATTTTGCACATTCACGAAAGTTTTTTTTAGATGTACTGATACAAGAATTCTGATCGGAAAGCAAAGAAGCAGTACGCGTACAGAACGCGCACTCGAAAGTAAATGTCTACACTAAAAGTGGTAGTACACAGGCTACTTTTCTGTTTGCGTTCTTGATGTGGATGTTGCGGATGGAGAGCGCGTACATTGTTCGCGTTCAGCTCGTTTACAAGCATCAATGACGTCAAATCTGAGCGCGAGCTGTGTGCGAGCTCTGGGGGATACGAGCCTTTAGAAAGGAAGGTTGACAAATTACACCTGGATCTTAGCAACCGCTTAACACCACCTACAAATACATCTCGACGTAGTTTTGGCCACCAAACAGATACCTGGGAAGGAAAACACAATTATCAAGGATTATTTGCTACTTCGGTTACTAAAGCTTTAACAGCATTGCTTGTCAGACTGATGCCTTAGACCAAAGCATGCAATTCACTGACACCCGACGCCAGCATCTAGTAACATGCATACTTCTTCCCAAGCATCTAAAAAACCTTCAACTCATGTAGGAGGAAGAAAACGGAAGCAGTCGAAGCCGGTTCACACTATATCTACAGAACTCTCGAGTTTAGTTCCTAACATCTTAACGATTGGTGGAAAAAATAGCACAACAATAAATGGTCTTACGGAAAACAATGTAAATGGAAACGAGACATCGAATTCCTACAGTGTCTTTAATATTGATTAGACTTGTGGACCGGAACCTGAAAATGCCGACAAAACACCCAATATCGTAGGCGCCACTACTGATGGTCGCACTTTACTTGGACAGAAAGACATCAACAACCAGAATTTTTCTTGCTCACTTAAAGCTGCGGTTCAACCAAAAGTGCTATTTTTATCCCGCCTAGCCGAAAACACGACCAGCGATGATGTCTTGGCGATGATGTCTTACAACAAAACGTTTTCTCTGACGAATTTTATATCCTGACACAATACTGGATATTGTGCTGCTGGCAAATACGAAACTTTCAAACTTTTATGTAAAATTTATTTCTGCCTTTGTTAATTTAAAATTAAATTTACAAGCGATTAATGGTGGATGTCATTGCAGACTAGCTGTTAAATGCCATGGTTTTTAGCTATCTAAGGATTAGTGACTTTATTCTTGTCCTCCAGTCTATTTTTTTGTTTATTGCTCTCATTTCCTCTCACGAGTAGTAATTTGAACATCAAACTCACCTAAAGTGAAGCAGTTTCCTCTGATATTTTCTAGTGTTGCATTTGGTTCCAGCTTCATCGTCCTCTTTTTGGAAGTGAGATAGTTCGATTCAACTTGTCATCGATGTCTCAACTCAGCTTGTCCGATTCAACTTGTCCGTTAACGCTTCAACTTGTCCGTTAACGCTTCAACTTGTCCGTTAACGCTTCAACTTGTCCGTTAACGCTTCAACATAATCTTAGGCTAGTTGATAAACCATTTTATATTTGTTACAAAACTAACATCGCAAAAACTCCTTACATACCTCAAAACAACTCTAATATTTTTTCATTGACCCAATTATTTTCCATGCGTATCTTCCATATAATTCAGCCTTAATCATCTTAAACCAAATTTAAGTTTCTTTTTTCGTTCATATTAAAAGTAAGTAGTCTTTAGAAAGTTGAGCTCATCTTAAGTGAACAGCCACTTTATTAAATAATAATCTTTAGTAAATAGCATACAACAAAAAATTAAATTGTTAATTTTCCAATTGCAGTATTTCGTGGACTTCAAATTGGACGCATCGTATACTGGTGAGAAGTCGGAATACGCAACAAATTTCCTGGCGTTTCTTGGGTTCGCTGCTCAAATACCAAATGTTTTCTTCAATTGGATGAATATTTTCGTGAAATTTGGGTAAATATCCTAACGAATATGAACATATATCAGAGCAAATGCATGTGCATTTTTGATACTATGTGAACTTTTTGTAATACGCTCTGCAGTGGCAACTTAACAACACGAATCATCTGGAGTATTCTAATTGAAATCATCTTATTCGTAATTACGGTCTTGCTGGCAATGATGGACTCATCAGAATGGCCTGGAATATTTTTCTGGACAACTATGCTGAGCGTAGTTGTGATAAATAGTAAAATGAAAACTTTATATATGTCTATATTATAATCTAAATATTTAATTATTAATAGTGGCCAATGGTGTCTATCAAAATACTGTTTACGGTATGGCAGCTAAACTACCAATCAAATATACGGGAGCCGTAGTTTTAGGATCAAACGTAAGCGGCCTTTTCACATCGATTATCAGAATAATCAGTTCGATGTTTGCATCGTCCCACCGGACGGCTGCAATTTACTATTTCATCACTGCCATATTTGTGTTATTACTATGCTTCGACACATATTTCGCGTTGCCTTTAAATGTAAGTAAAAATGTTTTTATTTTTTTTTTTGCTAGATTTCATAGTTTCCAAATTTGCTATGTTTTTGTATTGAATCTTATCTTATACAATAGTTCACAAAGTCTACATTGCTTTCTTTCAGAGATTTTATAGATATCATGAAATGCTAAATGCAAAAGAAGCAGCTAAACATAAGACTGATGACAATAATAGTACACCATATTGGACAATCTTCCGGAAATGTTCCCCGCAACTATTGAATGTATTTTTAATATTCTTTGTTACACTATCCATTTTCCCAACTCTACACTCAGATGTCAAGCCTGTCGATAAGGATTTTATAGTTCCAGAAAAATTATTTACGGACATCACATGTTTTCTCACTTTCAATTTCTTTGCTATGCTTGGTAGTCTGTTGACATCATGGATCCAATGGGTATGATAAGAAATATTGTTTAATCGAGAAACTGGTTTATTACATTGAATTATATATTTTGATATAGCCCAAACCAAAATATCTGGTGTGGCCTGTTATGTTGCGATTAGTCTTCATTCCGCTATTCCTGTTCTGTAATTATTTGCCCAAGGACATAGAGAGAAATCTGCCGGTTTTTATTACGAACGAGTGGATTTATTGGAGTATGGCGGTTGTTATGGCTTTATCGTCAGGATATTTGAGGTAAATATTTTTTACTCTGTGCGTTTATAATTATTGAAGACACCTTAAGATAATTTAATATGCATAAAAATAATACATTATAATGTATCATAACTCTCAAAATATGTATTAACAGTCAATATTTTTTGGCAGCTAATTTCAATGCGGAAAATACGTTCTCTTTATGAATTACAAACTGTTCCTCATATTCTTGTGTCTTCTCTCAAAATGCTTTATAATAAATTAAGTACTTTTTAGTTGTAATGCAATTGTAATGTGTGAAAGAGAAGATAGTCCTTTCTGTAACATCTTTCTCATTTTCGAACATATTTGGTTGCTGATCAATATGGTTTATGATAAAATATGCTATACGTGTTTCGAGAACGTACTTAACGTTATTGCATAATAGGCATACCATCATACTATTCTATATACTATCACTACAAAACTAGTTTCGACTATTAGGCTTTAGCGACTTTATTTATCAATTTATGTAATCTTAAAATGTTCAATTCCAGACATTTTCCCATTGCCTCCCTAAGAGTGAAAATATGATCAATTGTTTAGTATTGGGTCGGACCATCATATTGCTATGTATTTGTATGAGTTACTCATTTTCAAATTTGAGGTGGTACAATGTCATACTTCAAAGTGTCATGTTGCATTCTTTCAATTATCTATAAGTTTCCAGCGCCGCTGGCAGCCATACAGTCCCATACCATTACGCCGCCGCCACCGTGTTCTATCTACGGTAGGATAGAACATTTATGCTAAGTGCTGGTTACGTTTTTTTATAGATGGGGGATTTTTCATTTTTGATTTTAGCATACTTCCGAAAAATATAGGATTTTCATATTTTGGAGAATGATGTAATAGAGTATGTAGTTTTCGAATTCGGCGTTAACTCAAAAATGAAAAAAAAAATTAGATAGAACGTTTATGCTAAGAAGAGCAGTACTGTTACTAATCTACTAAACAATTTCCCAAAAATGGTAGTTAATTACCAACAAATTTTCCGTTGAAGTATCGTGCAAATCAAACTCAAAACTAAACTCGCATGCATACATTTTCGCTTTGTACAGCAATCGCTGTGCCTCAAGTATCACAAGTCAATCGCTTCAAAATTAAACGAAGCACATCAGTGTGACAAAAATGAGGTGGTACAAATCAAACTCAAACTAAACTCGGATGTATTCATAAATTCATTTTGTCCCGTGTACTACAATCGGTGCGCATCAAGATCTGAAGTCAATCGCTTCAAAGTTGAGCAAAGCACATCAATATGACAAAAAAAAATGAGGTGGTACAAATTTGAAGCTTGAGGTGATGACATTTTGTAGCTTTGTATGGGACATTTGTCATGCATCTTGTATGAGTAACACAACACTACAATTGTTTAATCGCCTGAGATGCAGCCACATTGATGGCTTTAGCGTATGGGGCTATTATGTGCCTGTAGTCGCTGCACGTTGCAACATTTCCTTTTTTCTAGCATTTTTTCATACTCCTATACATTCACCATAATTTCATGCATTATTTGGTATAACGTAGGCCCTCCATATTTAACAGATTGACTGGTAAGCTGAAATAGTGGAAATTATCTCTGATGCCAGGCTTTCGTCATGCTGTGAAGCATGAAATTAGCGTA
The DNA here is from genome assembly GCA_963978885.1 of Nemotelus pantherinus. Taxonomy (NCBI): domain Eukaryota; kingdom Metazoa; phylum Arthropoda; class Insecta; order Diptera; family Stratiomyidae; genus Nemotelus; species Nemotelus pantherinus. The sequence continues at coordinate 31,365,700 of OZ022265.1, read as the reverse complement.
TATCAAGTATATATTAGCGTATCTACGGCCGCCATAGAAGAAAAGTTTTCAGGCGGTCGTCTACAACCACCATGGCAGGCAATTTGTTAATCAGTTCAGCTAGTACGTGGACAGCTCCAGGGGCTTTTGTGAAATTTCAGTTTGATTATGGCACTCCTTGTACCCCTTCCATGCTTGATGGCGGAAGCATAAGATATTCTTCTCGCATTTGTTGAGCCTCTAACTCTTGAGCTGACCTTATAGCAATTTATGAAAATGAATTTCCCATCGCTCCAGAATGCCTTCAGGATCGACGATCAGATTTCGTTCGTTCATACAGTGTGTGTAACGTGTTGTGTACTGCTTCGGAAAAATTGGGACTTCCAAAGCCTGGTTGCGGACCTGGCTCTCTTGTTCTTTCTATTTCACAGTTAGGTCCTTCTGCCACGCTGTATTCTTCCATCTGTGAAGTATTTTCTCTGTTCTTCTGACTTCTTTATCTCCTCGCGAGCTCGGGTTTTATGAGATTTATTTATTGCTCGCCATGCAACATTCTTACCATCAGTAATTAGTTTGTATTCATCATCAAACCAGTCGCTCCGATCTTTGCGATTACTGCCTAAGATGGCATCAGCAGTACTAATTACTATGTTCTTAAAGTCTTCTACCTCTCATCTATATCCGGCATTGAGCCCCCACGGCTAACTCTCCCTCCATCAAACTCTTCGAAGGCGAATCCCATTGCAAGATTAATTATGTTACTGGTACTTTCAAATACCATTTCAAATACGTCAATGTTGAGCAATCCCCGCTCAAAAAACCATACCAACAAGATAATGACTGGCAATGGCCAAGTTTATCGATGGTGTTAGTTTTATGACTCGAAGTCCGCTTTGTCATTAGTGCTCCCATGCAAACTATTAGCGCCTGAGTATTTTGCTTGAATATCCACTGTCGGTCTATTTTGTCGATAAGATCTCCAAGCATGATTTAGGCGTTGAAGATTCGCTCGACAAGCTTATAATTGCTTGTTTTTCGTCGTCAGCTCAGCAGACTCCTCGGTAGGTCCTTGAACGTTTGTATTAAATGCACGGCATCTCGTGTGAACATTCGTTTTCATGCGTGCTCAATTTGCATGCAAATACAAATTCGCCTAAACATCCGCTCGAGTTTCCATGTAAGGCCAATGACAAACACGGCGGTTTCAGCGAAACGTTTCCCGAAAGGAAAACCGAGTCGATTTAGTCGTGCGTTCATTTAGCATTGTGATAACACACACCGCGGTTTGGACGCCTCTCGGTTTTCCTCTTAGGAAACGCTTCGCTGGAACCGCCGTGTTTGTCATTGTCCTAAATTGAGCATGCAATCCAAATGAAAGCATTTCGGGGAAAAACCAGCCCCACAAATGAAGGAATTCCCCGAAATATCGACGGACCTGGGAATGTTGAATTTAACATTCTTAGAACTCGCTAGTGAGCCTGGGAGTGTTGAATTCACACATTCTCAGAGTTCAATGATGTTACGATGGTTAGGATGCATAACAGGAAAAGAACCCCTCACATCTCCCGAATCGCTAGATGGTCCTTTGAAGGTCATTTTAGACTTTCACAAATTTTGCTCAGGCACTTTGTGTCTGGGTAAAAATCCATGATTAACCATTTCATTGCACGTTTATGATGCTGGTGTTCACAAATTTGCATCGCACGCGAAGGGTGCATAGCCTTTCATGAATATGGCTAAAGTCGATGATAGTAGACTTCATTTTGTGGATGGACCAGGAAGCCTACCCTGAGCACATGGTGTTTTTAGTGGCAGCTGTAGTACAGTTACATTTTTTTCTTTTGTAAATCGCCATTCCTCGTCCATTTGATTTCTTATATTGTTGCTATATCAGCCTTATACTCTGACAAGGCATCGGCCAGCTGTTAAGCAGCTCGAGCTCTGTACATCGATTTAACGTTCCATAAGAAAATTCTTAGTTTTGGTTAGCGTGGTTGTCGTTGTGGTATCAATCCGGTTCCGAGGGTTATTAAATACATGATGAGCGCTTTGGAGGCTTTCACGTGAGAAATTATCCATTTCTCGCCAACCTTACTTAGAAGGGGCTAGATTGATCACATTACACAAACTTTTTTTTCAAGAAACATTGTTGCTGGCAACCACCACCTGTAGGTTAAGATCAGACTTCCATGTCGTGCATATTTGCACGTGCATATTTTCACATACTACATGTTATTCCTCGTATTCGACTGATGCCTTTGGCTAATCGCATACATCACGAAAAAATGGTAATTTTCCGTCCATTTGGGTTTAAGTTTGTAGAAAAAAACAAAACAGATGTTTCCTTATTTTTTCAAATTCTCTAATCGAAATCTGATTCTAAGTTGTTGTGGTTAAGCATGAAGCTGCCATCCCTCTTTTCTGCCTTCGTAATTTTGTAACACATAAATTGTACGAGATTCTGTCTTTAGACGCGTCCGTCTTTCATCGCTCGTCGTTTTGAACTCTCGAGCACAGCGCTGCACTGTTTGTGTACCGTTGATGATTCATCGCTCGATCTCCTTTCTCTGGGTCACACATTCGGCCATGTTGGCTAGATCGTTTATTGTTTATACTATGCCCTCGCCTTCAACCTGAGCCTAATTGATTTTTACTGCGATTGTGTCTGCGAATCCATACGACAAGGCTGACGCATGCATCAAAGTGATTCATCTTAGCACCCGATCGATATTTTATGGTGTATGCATAACTCTCCAGCTCAGGTGCCCATGTTTCTACTTTTGGAGATTGATAGTTACTAGGCATCTTTTTTGGAAGGCGTTGCAATCTGTGATTACCTTAAAATACACTCGGCACAAGGTCCACTCAGGGCAAGGCGCAAGGATTTTTTCTATATAGTCTCTCCCTACTGGTGCTCATCTGCTGCCACTTTCATATCTTTGTCACTTGAAAATCTTCATCCGCGGAGGTTTTTTTTTCGAATTAGAAAACAGGAAATTATCGCTGGGGGCTAAGTCTGGACTTTTATAGTGGATGGCTGATTTCTTCAAATCCTGTCTCGCCCAGTTTGACGCACTTTTTCAACAATTTGTCGAAGTAGTATCCGCTCATTGTGGTTTGTTAGGAAAGTAGTCGACGAAGAGAATCCTTTCACAATCCCCAAAAAAAACAGTGGCCCATGAGCTTGATTGTCGAGGTTATCATTGCGCGGCTGCTTTTCTCCCTTTTATATCGACTGGATTGAATCCTGTTTTTACTATGAAACCACGTAGTGTATTAATGAAGGACATATTTTCAGTACTACAAATGCAACACCAGGTCAGTACGATAGAGCTGTTAAACCATCTGAATATTTATTGTAGAGGTATAGGCTTAGATAATTTTTCAAAACAGTAGGTGCGTTTTTTTGCACACCTGAGCAAATCAAATTTTGTTAAGTATATTGAATACAACAACAAAATTCTGCACATGTCGCGTCACTGAAGTAAAAATGTTAAGTAGCGGTTGTTTATGGGCTTGTATATAAAGTGTGCTGATAACAGTAAGAGTGTTCCAAACGATTCGTAACACTGCTGTTGGCTACTGTGCAACTGGCAGTTTCAATTGAATGAATTGACTTAGCACTCCGTAATTGTCAATTATTTTAGATCCAATCTTGTAGTGTGCAGACTGTTTTGCAGTGCTGCAATGTACATTACATTGTAGATTATTTCATATGCAAGTTTCATGTCTGATTTCGATTAAAACCTAGATAAGATTTCATATAGGTTTTTTCTATGTGTGATTCAAATATAACAACCAACCTAAGCGAAAGCTCAGCCAGTGCAACAACACACAACAACAACATGCAACAGCATTTTCGAACAACGCAATTTTTCTGCTTGGGATCGTTTTTTTGCAGCCCTACGCTGACCACCTCTGCTAGGTTGCAAAAAACGCACCTTCTGTTGAACGTCGACGTGCTGATGTGTCTGGGTTGTGTGCAAAATTTTGTCTAATAAGGTCGATATTTTTATCCTATCGTCCAGAACGAGATCTGCCCGTACATCTGACCACTTTGCTCAAGTTTGGCCACTGTAGCACTAATTGTGGGAGCTTTATGTGCATTTTGCTTTATCAAAACCCCGGCAATTACTGACCAGCCATTTTCCAAAAATATTGTGGACATTTTTGATCGCTCTGCAGTCGTATAATTTACCATATTATCTCGTAAGTTTAATGTCTGAATTTAGAAAAAAAAACACCAAAATAAATATTCCCAAATATAATAATTAAATATTTTAAACGGAGAGATACTTTTTGCCCACCCTGTATGTACACATTATACTGCTATTTTTAGAAATGTGTCGATCAAGATTCCTTTTACTACGATAGGATGTATTTTTTTTACTGACTTCCAAACACTTAATTTAGCAAATCAACTTTAATGTGCACGAATATATTCCTGAATACAGCACTAAATTCAAATCACAGTAACAATGGCGTAGGCCAGCGCTATGCCCACCGCATTTCCATCTTAAAATAGTGTTTATGACCACTAAACAAGACTTAGGCCTGCATTATACAATTACAGCTATTTTACAATCTTGTCTATGTTTTTCATGTTTTCTCAACTTTCTTAAAGTACAAAACTTCCAATCAAGTAATGCGTCATAATGGAATATAATTGCAATTTAAAATTTAATTTCAGCTCACTCGCCATGATGTATACACCACACACAGTCGAACCAAAATATGCAGTAACGGCTGGTATGTTTGCGGCAGCCATGCTAATTACCGGTATATTTTCGGGAATTACTTTCTCTATGATATTCCCATATATCGTACAGCTGTAGGATGCAACAAACGATGAAATTGAGAAAATATACATACTTGTTATCTGTTGTTTACCAATTTTTAAGCTTTTCACTCGAAACAATAAAGTTTTTACCTTTATACAATAAAACGAAAAAAATGAATAAACAGTGAAAAATTAAATAGTAACAAAAACTAATCCTCTAACTATACATATAAAATTAGTCTAATGTTAAATATGATCGAAAATTGATTAAGTATCGTAACTGTAAAATATTTATTAAGTGAAAGTAATAAGATTAAAGAAGAGTACAAAAAGTAATCAATCAAAACATTAAATGAATGATGAAATTTTCAACTTTCTGTGGAGTGAAACTTTGCTAAAATCCAGAGAAAACAAATAATTGAATTAAACATGTTTCACAAGATGCCCAAACAATAATCGTTATAATTGCTACCAGCTGAAATTTTAATGATTTTTTTTGCATCATTTCGGGTCTGAATAGTTTTAGTAAGATCGAATATGGAAATTCAAATGTAAAGCACTGCAGCGTCAACGTTTATTCTTAAACTTATTTTAGCGTCAAAGCACCTACCTCGAACTTATAGTTGTTTTTGTTTTTTTGAATAAGTTTCCCAGTTCCTTACACATCATGATACGAATAATTTTTATTCAATCTTCGCTGCATTTAAATAAAGACGCAGGATTTATTTCTTTTTGTACTTGAATTACTACTACTTGCATATCATTAAATTGCAATAAAGTGCTCACAACTACTTTTGCTTTTTGTGAAATCTATAAATGTTTAAAATGGTAAATATCATAGAAATGAGCTGCTCTTCTAACGCTTACAACATAGAAAAGACACCAACTTTATAAGTTTTGTGTTTGCGTGAGGTAATTGATTTTTTTGTGACTATCAATAATTTGTAAGCGATACCAAAGTAATAATGAATATGTTGAGTATGATTCTGTCGATGTTCAGCATATTGTTTAACTCATTTGTTTTCGTGAATACTATACGCAGCATCGCACTATTTTCTGTAAATCATAAAATATTTCATACATATAAGTTTAGTATATTCAGTTAGAAATTAGTTATTATTTTGGATTCGTATTAAATTGTGTTTACTTCTAATTTAAAGCGTTTGATTATTTCAGTAGAAACCCTGCAATCATCGAATGTAGACGGGGAACGAGGAACTGGTTTCGTTTAGGGCTGGTGAAGTGATTCACCCTTACACAATTTTTCTCGGTGAGCGGTCTTGTGCTCAGCTATGAATCTTGGCTACATTGAGTACTTAGGTTTAGTTAGTGTGCAGATGGTTTGCACTAGCTAGTGATTTTTCTGAGGTGAGGGTATATTTCGTGTGCCCCGGTCGGGAACCTGAGGATATCCGTGTTGCTATTAGTATGTCGGTCTATCTTGTCGAATAGCTTTAAAGCTTTGTCGCGTATGTGTTTTTGTACTGTTTTCATCCTAAAGTCCCAATGTATGTCCACGTTTGTCTTGCCCCGCGAAATAGCAAATGAAAGTCTTGCCCCGCGAAATAGCAAATAAATGTCTTGCCCCGCGAAATAGCAAATAAATTTCTTGCCCCGCGAAATAGGAAATAAATGTCTTGCCCCGCGAAATAGCAAATAAATGTCTTGCCCCGCGAAATAGCAAATAAATGTCTTGTCCCGCGAAATAGCAAATAAATGTCTTGCCCCGCGAAATAGCAAACGAATGTTTTTCCCAATGAAAAATAAACGCCTTGCCCCGCGAAATAGCAAATAAATGTCTTGCCCCGCGAAATAGCAAATAAATGTCTTGCTCCGCGAAATAGCAAATAAATGTCTTGTCCCGCGAAATAGCAAATAAATGTCTTGCCCCGCGAAATAGCAAACGAATGTTTTTCCCAATGAAAAATAAATGTCTTGCCCCGCGAAATAGCAAATAAATGTCTTGCCCCGCGAAATAGCAAATAAATTTCTTGCCCCGCGAAATAGCAAATAAATGTCTTGCCCGGCTAAATAGCAAACGAATGTTTTTCCCAATGAAAAATAAACGCCTTGCCCCGCGAAATAGCAAATGAAAGTCTTGCCCCGCGAAATAGCAAATTAATGTCTGGCCCGGCGAAATAGCAAATGAAAGTCTTGCCCCGCAAAATAGCAAATGAAAGTCTTGCCCCGCGAAATAGCAAATGAATGTCTTGCCCCGCGAAATAGCAAATAAATGTCTTGCCCCGCGAAATAGCAAATAAATGTCTTGCCCCGCGAAATAGCAAATAAATGTCTTGCCCCGCGAAATAGCAAATGAAAGTTTTGCCCCGCGAAATAGCAAATGAAAGTCTTGCCCCGCGAAATAGCAAATGAATGTCTTGCCCCGCGAAATAGCAAATAAATGTCTTGCCCCGCGAAATAGCAAATAAATGTCTTGCCCCGCGAAATAGCAAATAAATGTCTTGCCCCGCGAAATAGCAAATAAATGTCTTGTCCCGCAAAGTAGCAAATGAATGTCTTGCGCCGCGAAATAGCCCCGCAAAAACACTTTATCTGGTACGAAATTCGACATGTTCGAGGCAATATATAGTACTGTTGTTTACGTTTCAATCAAATGACGGAAACTGTCGAAGACTGTCATCGACTATAGGTTTTAGACATTGGAAATTGGATTATTGGTTCATATACTAGTTGCGGTCTCTTGTGTGAAACGCTCATTATTAATTCAAGTACCCAATACATTTAATTAATAAGTTGCTCACAAACTGATGACGAACACAAGTGACAAAACGCACCAATCCAAATTTTAAGTTGATCCATATAAACGGTAAGATAAACTTTAAAAACAATTCTTTTGCAATTTTATCATACAGCTTTATTACTATGTACTTCTTACAAATAATAACATCACGTATACTGTACATAGCACACACAATGAACATAATGAAATTCATCAATTCAATTCAGTCTTAAAACTACAACAATTCTAAAAAAAAAGAACGTAATTCATGTGTCACTTAACCTAAAGTTCTTATGCGAAAATTATGGCAGAAAAAAAAATTTGAAAATTCGCATGAAAAAGTTAAATGGAATAAAAACAAATTGAAGAAAAGTAAAATGAATAAAATTCTGAGTAATATCTAAAAACAACATATTTTTATCTCTCTACATATTAGATATAAAAGCTTGTGATTGTAGGAGGAGAGATGAACTCATGTTTATGGAGAATACTACGTTGTGTAAAAATCTACTACATTATAAAAACTTTTTCGACTTTCGGATCGGCAAACGGTTGCTTAGTGATTGGGCATTCTATTGAACCGTCTTCTTTAGTGATTTGTGGAATTGCCTGTGAGTTTTTAAAAGAGCGTGTTAGGTTTACGATAACGATATGAATATATATAATCAGATAATTATTATTAGTAAAAAAAAAAAAACAAAAAAAATCTTAATTTTTCATCGTCAAATTGACTATCATATGGGGCATTTCACGTGAAGCGGGCAACGAAAAAAAATCGAGTTTCTGGATTTCGTTCATATTGCGCATAATGGTACTTCTAGAGGATAAGAACGTGGATACACCATTTTTGGTTTCTATGAGGTTTAGTTGCCGAGCTATGGGCTTTTGAAAAATGGATGAAATTGATGAAAGGTTTTTTTTGTTAGCGGATTCTAGGATCCAAAAAAAAAATCTAAAAAACCTCAAAGATACTGATTGGTGTAGAAAATTAACTGTTCTTTTTAATTTTGGAATTAGATTTGAAAACTGGAAGTAAAAATTTGTGTGAAACCGGAAGTAACAATTTCAACTCGTTTTTTGAATAATTTGGACCAGGCTAATTTTGGTTTTTATTATGGCAAAACAAAGCTTAAAGTATTCTTATTTTATCATAAAAGTTTTAGAATGGAATGGCCAGTAGTTTAATAGGTAGGTGAATTTCAATACACATAAGTCGTATGAAGCGTGATACCGGGAGCTTGATTAGGATAGCTAGTGAGTGTGAAAACAAAACATTTGTAGTAAAACTATTATATATCACTTATATCAATTACATAAAGAAGATAAAATGCTAAAAATTGCTAATTTACTTAATGGAAAAAAAACTGCTTGTTTATGGAATTTCACAATTTTTACAATTTTATTCTCGTTTCCTTAACTGATTCTTTTATTTATTACTGGAGGTGTTTCTACCGTCATTTTATTTCTGAGGCTTCCACAAACGTACATATAAGATGAAATTTTTCTTAGGTCTTTAACCTTCTGATGAAATTTCAAATCGAAAGGATTGAAACATCGACAGCCCCACGGAGACATAATACATACAATTAAGACTCTTTAACTTATCAACGAAAGTAGTCGTCACTGCAAGTGCTGAACAATAACTAAAAAAATACCGGAAATTGGAAATGGCTTGGCACAATATATATGATATGGGCATCATATATATTAAATAGGTTTTTATGAGAAAATAAAACCTTTTTCCACTAGTAGATGGCACTATTAATCCTATTTGGATATCAATTTTAATTTTTGAGCCAACTAGCTGTCGTAAACAAGCTCTCGGTACCACGCCCCATTGTATGTATTGAAATTCACCTACCTATTAAACTACTGGCCATTCCATTCTAAAACTTTTATAATAAAATAAGAATACTTTAAGCTTTGTTTTGCCATAGTAAAAAGCAAAATTAGCCTGGTCCAAATTATTCAAAAAACGAGTTGAAATTGTTACTCCCGGTTTCACACAAATTTTTACTTCCAATCTTATTTCAAAATTAAAAAGAACAGTTAATTTTCTACACCAATCAGTATCTTTGAGGTTTTTTAGATTTTTTTTTTTGAATCCTAGAATCCGCTTCCAAGAAAACCTTTCATCAATTTCATCCATTTTTCAGAAACCCATAACTCGGCAACTAAACCTCATAGAAACCAAAAATGGTGTATCCACGTTCTTATCCTCGAGAAGTGCCATTTTGCGCAATATGAACGAAATTCGCTTCACGTGAGATGCCCCATATAGTAGATTTCGAAGTTCTTTTCCTTTTTTGCATATATTTAATTATAAATAGAGTAAATATTATCTTACCAATTGTCCATATATTTGACCATTTGGTAACATCATTGGAAGATTATGTTCATTCAGTGGAAGACCAGTTACACTGTAAGTAGACAATAGCCAGTTAATTTACTTCATTTCAAAAACATAAGACTATAGATTCTTAAACTTACCGACAAATCAGTCTACTCTGTGCGCAATGTGAATAGGGCAGAGATTTAGCAATTTCATTGAAGTCTTTTTCACAAACCGGACAGTTTATATTCTTTGAGGATGCTGAGTAGCATTGCGGTGTTTTCAAAGCAGATAGCCCCGCCTTTATATCGAAGAAAACAAAACTATTCAATTGATTCTAGTGACTATTGTAGAATACGTTACCTGTACACATACACCTAATAATGACTGTGTCGATAAGTTGAATAGTCGATAATTTTCATTTCGGAAATTCAAAACCATTTCGGTCCAACGTGAGGGGTCGAAAAGAGTTTTATATGGTTCGATATCTGTGTAAACGAATAACATCCGATTCAAATCCATTTGCCAAATGCAGAAATTCAGTAGTTATACTTAGCATTAAAATGCAATTTACCTGTATCTACTGGGAATGCTAGCAACGCCATGCACTGACATATCTCCTTCAGTTGATCTTTCTCAAAAGCCGGAAAATATTTGCGAGCATGCTTCACAGCTTCCATACGATTGCCTTCGCGTATCATTTCCACGAACTCCTGTACGCGCAATTGAAATTCAATTGTTGAGTTGATTTTACGCAATTTGGATTTGTTCTCATTGCACCAAAGTATACATTTGGCCGTTTTGCGATTCCGCAAATCCATTTCAACTTCGCGAGCTACTTGAAAAATTTCTACACATGAAAGGAGATCAGTTACTGAGATTATCCATGAACATGTGCCTCTCGTTTTTTAGATATTTATTACATTCCTACCTAAGTTTGTCAGTTCCTTGATACCGGTTCGGTTGGCTAGTTTTTCGGCTGATTCATAGAATCCATAGCGTAAGCAATGCTCAATGATCATACGGTCCATACGAATCTAACAATGAAACAAGAAAAAAATTCAGTCAAAACCATTTATAGCGACACCGCATACAATGTACAATCTGATATAGCAAACAAAATAGTCGGCGCCGTTAAGTATTATCTGCAGAAAATTGAAAAAATGTTGCTTATAAAGAAAACATCGGTTAAAATGAAAATATCGGCTAGAACGATCATATTGATTGGTACAGGAGCTATAGAAATATTAGCTACAGCGTACATTTTTTAGTTTTGGTGTTCAAAGAAATGAAAATAAAGGCTTTGTTTACTTTACAACAGTTCACGCTAGCAGTTATACAATACAGTTGTCTCGTAATATTATAATCGAAAACATGTCGCGACAACAGTTTAAAATCAAAGAGCAATTTGCAATGATTTGCAGAGTCGATTTCGGTGATTTGGCAAGTTCGATTGCCCGTGAATTTCAAACGTCGCGATCAACAATCTCAGGAAAGAAAAAGCGCCAGAAGAAAATTATCGAGCAATTTAACAAGTGCGGAAAAGCAAAACTAGTTGTCATCCAATCACGCGGATATTGAAAATTGTTTGATTTATTGGTTTAAACAACAGGGTGCTAATAACGGACCTATGCTTTCAGCAAAGGCTGCAGCTTTTGCCGTTATTCTTAAAAAGGAATCACTCAAGTGCAATGCGTCTTGGACTCGACGTTCCCGAACTCGCCATAATATTGTTTATGGAAAGATTTCAGGAGAATCAGGTGCTGCTGACAGTTCAATGACAAATGATTGTGTGTGAAATGTGTGATTAAGCCTTTTAAACCTTGAGACACTTTCTTCGAGGAGAACGGTATTATGCTCATGTTTCATTTTCGATGCAATTAGGGGCTTGATCATCGTTGAGTATCTTTCGAATAAAATCACTTTCAATAACCCTGTAAGACGTACTAGGTATACACGTTTTCTCAATGAACACCAGCATCGTACTGTTTATGGAGACAAGGAGCCCACCAATAGATGCTGAAAAATATTTAACAATTTTTCTAACTACTATTCCTTATCTATTCCCAAGACAAGTTTCAAATATGCTTTATTCAAGGCTCTAAAATCTTTAAAAAAAAAAAACTTTTTTCCTTATAAATTCCTCAAATTGACAACCAAATATAAGTTTGGAATATGGACTTAAAATTATTTATGCTAATTTGTTATATATAAAACTTATATTTAATTCAAATAGTGATTTGTTATTATTTTTTGTTATATGCCTTGCTTGGCTTGAAATAAAATAAAATGAAATAATAATTAGTCATGCTCGGCTATTCTGACGAAGAAATCTTCAATGCGGTTGAGATGGGGCTATTTTTCAGGCGGACACATGATCATTCTCTAAAATTTAAAGGAGATAAATGAATTGGCGGCAAACTTTCGAAAGAGCGATTCACATTCGATTAATTTTCGAACAATTTTCGATGCGGCTAAAATGTCAGGTTCGATTAAAAGAAAACTTTTAGCCATCATAAAAAGTAAGCTACCGCGGTGCTTTAAAGCTGTAAAAAATCTACCTGTTGAATATTATTTTAATAAAAAAGCCTGGATGACATCGGCAATTTTCGAAAAATTCTAGCGCATCAGAACCGCTAGAAAACTGGTTTTCGAAGAAATTATCTTTGAGTGACAAAAAATGTGGAAAGACGTTATACCCTTTTTTGTAGAATCATATCAACCATTCCTTATCCAAAGCAACAAAACTCAAAACTGTTCAGTGCTGGCAGCACTTTCTCAACGCAGCAGCAATAAGTTAACCATAACAAGCTCATACTTAAATCAACGTATCCTTTGAATTTTGTTCTCATCGCAGGATTTCATGGAAAGTTTCAACGATTAAACGTTGTTTGAGGCTGCCATCCGAAAAATTTTCAAAACTCGGAAAATTTAAAAATTGGTTTCTTATTTTTATTGCAAATGCTTTGCATATGAGTATGTAATTTCAAGCATCTGTTGGTGTAATATTTACGAAAACGGCTAATGCTGGTTACCCTGCGTTAGCAGCAAAGCAAAATATATACCAAATCTGCTTCACGTTAAGTTAAACCCAACCAGTAAATTTCGTTTCGATTGAATCACTGCGCTGGAAGTTATACGGGTGAAAAGAATTTTAGGGTTACCACCCTGAAAACTTTTCAAATTTTTAAAGCGTTAATATTTGTCGTTAATTTTCATTGCAGGATGATTCCCATTTGTAAATCTAATGATATAATCACTTAGTAAAGAAATTCCAAAAAATTACATAAATGGTCATAGCTGGCAGCCCTTTCATGATTTTTGTACGAAAATCCTACGACATTTGGTTCACATTAAGGTCCATTTAATGCATGAACTACGTTTTGATTTCTATACTGGAACAGAAGTTATTGGGAAAAAAGCTTTATTTTGCTGAGCAAGTTTGCAACTCTATTCTAATTTTTCAGCCAAATTTTCAACAAATGTTATCTAAAGTAAGATCCAAATATGTGAATTTTGTTTGAATGTGATGGCTGAATCAGAAGTTATAGGCCAAAAAGCAGTTTTTTTTCAGCGGATTTTCAAGATGGTACCACTGCCACATGGTTGTCCACATTTCAAAATCACTTCTATCAGACCTGGTTCTAGCTAATACCAACATGTCCTGTAAATTTCATTATGCTCGGATAATCCGGTCGTCAGTTCTCGTGAACAGGACTCTCGAGTGCTGAAAATAGAGGTAGTTTGGTGATGGGTTGCCGTTCTTGTGCAAATCGGAATTTTAAAAATTTCAATTTGACATGATGGACAAATGTCAAAATTTATCAACGATTTGAATTTTTTGTCAAAAATCTAAAATTTTTCAGGAGGGTCAATGATTTGAAGGATTTTTTTCAGGAGCCTACCATAGTTACAGGGTTACTCGCACTATCTTGAAAATCCATGTGTGTTAAATTTTAGTCAACATCAATACGCTTTGCAAATTTCACGATGATCCAATGTTTTTGTCAGAAGTAATGACAAATCAAAATTTGAAAAAAATCCTTGCCTACTTTTAGGCACGCTGCATCCACACATGGCTCAAAATTTCCAGATTTTTAACATAGACAAGCTTAGAACATAATAAGTTTTCATTCCCAAACATTTGTTTTAAATATAGGAGTCCCGCCAAATTCACTAAAACCCTCGCCGCCGCCAAAAGGTTTAGGATATCTGAATTCTAGCAAGTCATGGACCTACCTGCTATATAAATCTACGTTCTCCGAAAATTTCAGCTCAATCGGATCGGCCACTCCAGAGATTATCTCCCTTAATCATTTTGATGATTATATATATATATATATATATATATATATATATATATATATATATATATATATTATATTATATTATATTATATTATATATATATATATATATATATATATATATATATATATATATATATATATATATATATATATATATATATATAGTATATATATATATATTTTCTTCGAAAATTAGTAAAAATGGTATTATGAGCTCTTAAAACAAAACAAGCATATCATTTTAATTGCCCATCCCACCCTCCAGTTGAAGCATTGAAAAAAATGAAACTCGTTTTTCTGCCAAATTGCACATCTTTTCTACAGCCAATGGATCAGGGACTTATTAGACGAGTCAAAGTGTCCTTCTGAAAATAACTAATACTCAAAATTATTCAAAAAACATAAAACGATGACAATTCAAAAGTTCGCATTCTTGATGCTATATTAATGGTATCAAAGGCATGGGACACACTGTGAAAGGAAACGATAATTAATTGTTTTCGTGCTTCGGGTTTAACTAAAGGCGCTCAGCTGGAAATCGCAAATGAAGGTAATACACGCAGAGATTTACAAGATACTATTTCTTTTCTGGATTCTGACTGTTTCGCTGAAGACTATGTAAAAGTGGATGATGAAATCACTACATGTGAAGAATTGTCCGATGTTGATATCGCACTGAACAACCATATTACCGAAGAAGCACATTTATCTAGCGATTATTGCCAAGAATACGAGGATTTTTGCTAAATCCCTACCGTGGCTGAAGCATATGCTGCTTATTCCATCTTGAGAGCGTTTGTTTAAACTGCCGATACTTTCCATACCGCAAAAGAAGCAGTCTTGGTCATTTCAAATTCAGTTGACAAAACATTTCTTGCAGAAGTAAAAGAAAGGCGACAAACAAAAATAACGGAATTTTTCTCAAATTTACCATGATTTATTATTTTGTCACTAATTTTCCATACTTTTGTATCTTTGTATATGAATTTAACAAATTTGATTTAGTGACGCGATAAATTTGGAATATTATTTACTGGATATCTTACTTTTCTCAACATTATTCTTGTATGTAAGGATATTCAATTTAGCTAAAATAAATATAAAAATGCACTTTCTAATATTATTTATACGGTAGCTTAAAATCACATGCAAAGAATTGCACGGTATACTTGTATAAAAGGTTTCCTAAAATTTGAAATAAATTGAGTGCAGTAACTGCTTATTACAAACAGTTCGTTGTAGCTGATGTTGATGTTTGTTATAAACGGTTTCGACTGTAGCATCAAATTTCAAGGTCTAGTTCAAGTTCAAAGGCTTTCAAGGAAAACCATTGGTTTTCCATATTTACAGTATGTGCGCAATGAATGGGAATGTTTGGAACCAGAAGGGTATATTTTGATGCGACTCAATATTTTAATTGCTTTTTCAATAAGTAACTGGTTATTCATTTGGGATTGCGCCTAATCTTGGAAAATCCACTAATGCAAAAACAAACTATTAAAATTAGAACGCATTAGAACATTCAGAATTTGATTGAACTGAAAGAAGCCACAACTAAAACACAGCGATTATATTAAATACTCAATACATATTTTATATTTTGACCTACTACCATGAATCATTCCCATTTTGTGACAATCGAAGGTGGAGCTTCTGAGAACCAATATCGCTTCGTTTAGAAGCATCTGCGTGCGTCACATGGGCACCAGCAATAAAGTTGTCAGACAGGCAATGCGCTCCTACATTGCTGGCGTTGAAACATCAATTAGAACCAATCACCCGAAATCCTTTTGGTCATTCATCCGTTCCTTGAAAAATTGTCCTAGTATCCCCAATGGTATGCACTTGGATGATACAGTTACCTCCACTCCACAAGAAGTGTGTGAGCTTTTTGCTTCTTACTTTTCCTCTTTTTTCTCACAACAATCCTCTTCTAATTCCTTAAATCTTCCCTCCACATTCTCTCCTGAAATGCACTCATTTCGAACGAACCCTCTTGAAATTGTACTTCTGTTGAACGATATCGATGCCAATACCGGTAGTGGTTCCGACGGTATTCCAAATATTCTGGCTAAATCTCTTTCATCATCTCTGTGCGTCCCTCTTTCTATCTTGTTCAACTTAAGTATATCTTCTGGCTCTTTTCCTTCTCGCTGGAAAATTGCCAACATCTTTCCTATACATAAAACCGGTGATCGTACATGCATCTCAAACTACCGTCTCATTTCCCTTCTTCCTTGCTTTAGCAAGATCCTTGAAAAAGTGGTTCACAAGCGAGTCTACTCCTTTATCCAGCCTACTCTCGCTCATGAGCAGCATGGTTTTGTCAAAGGTAAATCCACTTTAACCAACCTTCTTTCCTTCACACACACGGTTGCATCCGCTCTTGACTATCAAAAGCAGGTTGATGTATTTTATACTGAATTTTCCAAAGCCTTTGACTCCGTCAACCATAACCTCCTTCTTCAAAAGCTAAGGTACGATGGCATTGCTGGTCCTCTTCTTTCCTGGTTTAACTCTTACATCCTCGACCGTACCTGTATTGTAACTGTTAGTTCCTCCTCTTCAATTCCTTTTTATCCTGCATCAGGTGTTCCGAAAGGGTCTATCCTTGGTCCTCTTCTCTTTCTTTTGTTCATAAACGATCTCCTTCCTTTAATCCATTCTTCTTGTCTTTTGTATGCCGACGATTTCAAGATGTTTCGAGTGATTGAGTCATAAGATGACTGTATGGTTCATAGGTTGGTAGATTCCGACATCAGCATCCACGTTTCTGTCCGTGTTGCAGTGCATGGCACCCGCTCTTCGTTTGAGTTTAGTGTGCCATTTGCGCGCACTGATATATTTTTTTATTCTCCGCTGTTGCGATTACTGAGGCAACATAATGATCTACAGTTTGGTCCTCTACCGCCGACATTATATGCCTTTAAAACTTTTCTGAAAAATAATGTTTTGCTCACTACTAATTCAATGTAGTCTATTTTCTTTTTCTTTTTTTTTATCTATTTCTCTTATTTTGAATTTGTACTTTTTCACTTTGATTTTGTTTATTATTGTTCTTTATTTTGTATCATTATCATTTCATTATTATTTTGTTCATTTTTTCATTCTTTCGTTAGTGAATTTCTATATTCAGTAATAGGATTTTATCTGTTGAATAATAGTAAATAAATAAATAAAGATAACTAAAAAAAAACTACAACTACAAGCTACAGAAACGAGTCACTGGTATCTACTTCTATCGCTGCCCCAGATTAAATGGCGCAACTATTGACAGAACTGAACATGAAGTAATACTATCAAGTCAGCGGAAGAAGAACGTGCCGAAAAACTATTAGAAACCAATATTATAAGAAAAAGTAACCGATTCGACACAAAACTCCTCTGGAAGTATGAAAACTTTAAACTACCAAACAGCTTGCCAATGGCGATAAAAAAGCACAATTGCTTCAATAAATAATTATCAAAAGACCCCATTTTGGCGAGCAATATTCAAAAGCTCATGGGCGAATTACTTGAAGAAAAACTACATACGGAAGTTGTCTGAAAATGAAGCCAGCAAGCATTTCGAAAAAATATAGTATTTACCAATCTTCATCGCTACAAACCGAAACAAACCAGGGAAAATTCGCATTGTTTGGAATGCCGCAGCTCAAGTTGAAGGAGTATCGTTGAACTTATTACTTAGTAAAGGTCCGGACTAACTAGTATCGTTGCTTTTCGTATTATTTCAATTTCGAGAGAAAGCAATAGCCATTACTGGAGACATAAGTGAAATGTTCCACAAAGTACTGGTCCATGAAGAAGACCAACAAGTACAACTTTTTATATGGAGCCCAAATGTAAATTTGAAGCCAGAAGTAAGCGTAATGCAGGTTTTAACTTTCGGCACAACTTGCTCTCCTAGCTGCGCCCAATTCGTTAAGAATAAAAATGCTGAAGAGTTTCGACAACAATTTCATAAAGCAGCAACAGCAATCGTGTCTAATCATTATGTGGATGATGTGTTAGTCAGTGTAGACTAGTGATGGGAAATTTCGTTACTTTTGAGTAATGATAACGAATCATTACTTTCAATCGTAGTAATCATTACTTTTATATCGTTACCCATTACTATTACTACTATCTGCGAGGACAGCTAAAAAAAATGTGTACCCTTACGACAACAACGGAAAATATGTACTCTAATGAGCATGACATTCTCAAAAGATTTAAAAAAGATTAATTAGTAAAGAAACAGTTTTATTTTTAAGAATATAAAAAAATTGCTCTTGACAAATACCAATAGAGAAGGAACTTTATACCAAGCTTAATGAAAATTTAAAAATTTTTTATTCGAAATTAAAATAAACCATCATCCGCAAATTTTTTGGTCTTCGTCTACTTCGCCTGTCCGATATTATGTGGCCTGTTTTTGGAAATATTCTCTCACAGAAGTTGCTGGTCCTCCTAAATATTTTTTCGCGAACTTTCCTAATCTTTGATAAGTTTGTGACCTTGTTTCCCACTATTTAAGAGGATTTTGATTCCTCCGATTGTTGGGCTCTTCACTGAATTGTCATATTTAAATGAGGGTCTTCCGAATGTTGGGGTTGATCTGGCACATGCAACTATTGTTTCTAATACAGACCACAATCTAATCTAATCATCAGGTTTAGTTGTTGTGCTTGGGATTGAACTGGCTGTAGATTCTTCAGTCCCAAGATCATTACTTGAAGTTTGAATGACATCAATTGAAGCTTGCATGTTAGTTTGTTCAGCTTCTTCCTTCAGTTCGTCCTTTCACTACAGTCAAAGCTGATTCATCGCCGAACTCATACTTTTTGAAACGCGGGTTTAAGCATGTTGCTTTGGTAAGATAGGACCAACTAACCCTGTTGTCATCTTTATGACTTTTCATGGATACCAAACTTTTCCTGAATAATCTTAAACAGTCGATTCACCACTTCGCCTCACTGAAGCAAGAAGTTTGCGGAAAATTTTATTAAGAAGTGTTACAAAAAATGTTTCGCTTATTAAACATGTACCCACTAGGGAGCCAACCTCCTCGGTAAGGCTGGACATGAGTCCAGGGGCATCTTACCTCCCGCGGTCTCGTAAATTTTACAACCCCGGTGGGGTTGGAGATACCCTCGTGGCAACCTGCAGTCACGAGGATGGCCTCAGCACAGCCAGAGAAGCCAACTGACGACCCAAAAAGGATCTCGACCTGTTAATCCTTAGCAATTTAAGTGCTACTTTCAGTTTTCCCGGACGGTTTTCCGGCGGATTTTATTTTGCCGAATCTTTGAAACTAGGCCGCTTTTTCCCAGACTTGTATGAAAATTTTGTCCGAAACAACTGAGAAAGGTTCCCGAATTTACCCTAGACAAAAAAAAAAGATTTTGGAAAAATTGACGTTTTTGCCCAATTTCATTCTATCAACATTTTTTTCGCCTTTAAAATATTACTATTGTACTCCCCGATCACTTTCAATCATCGAAAGCGCCGCAAAGGCATTTTTTGCCAAACTATGGTCAAAAAACCCCTTACTCCCCTACAAAACTGAAATTTTTGTATCACAGCAATAGGTCTTGGCCCGTTATGTCCCAAACCACTCTAACCCAAAATTAGCCGATTTCAGCTACTTTTGCCGTGTCTTCGAAACTTGGCCGCTTTTTCCTAGACTTGCATAGAAATCTCGCCTGAAACAACTCAGAGAGGTTCCCGAATTCATGCTAGACCAAAAAATAGATTTTAGAAAAAATGGACGTTTCTGCTCAATTTTCCCTATCAACATTTTTTCACCCTTAAAATATTACTATTGTGCTCCCCGACCACTTTCAATCATCGAAAACGCCATAACGGCAGTTTTTGCCAAACTATGGCATAAAAACCCCTCACTCCCCTACAAAACCGAAATTTTTGTATCACAGCAATAGGTCTTGGCCCGTTATGTCCCAAACCACTCTAACCCAAAATTGGCCGATTTGGTCCGATTTCAGCTACTTTTACCCTAAAAACTTTTTGAATATTTGAATAAAATACTTCCAAGTACGAAAATACTCGACAGTACGAAAATACTCGATACAAAAATACGCGATACGAAAACACTTGCAAGTACGAAATACTCGTGATAACGAATTCAAAAGCCATCAAACATCCAGCAATCGAAATCGTTACTCATCTCATTCCTTACTTTGTGAATCGATCACGAATTCAAAAGTAACGAAATGGTATCATTCATTATCGTTACTCATTTCATTCCTTACTTTCAATCACGAATTCAAAAGTAACGAAATGGTCAGAATTCATTATCGTTACTCGTTACTCGTTACTCATTTCATTCCTTACTTTCGATCACGAATTCAAAAGTAACGAAATGGTCAGAATTCATTATCGTTACTCGTTACTCATTTCATTCCTTACTTTCGATCACGAATTCAAAAGTAATGAAATGGTCGGAATTCATTATCGTTACTCGTTACTCGTTACTCATTTCATTCCTCAAAGGAACGAAAAGTAACCATTACTTTGCACACGTAGAGACTAGAGACCGGTCTCTAGATAACCCCAAGCTTGGATATCATTGCTGCCCGTTGACTCGGTAACGAAATGCATTTTGTGTGTCGTTTGGCCTTAGAACGACGAAGGAACGATTGTGAGAAAAGTAATGGTTACTTTCGTTTTCCGGTAATGATTACTTTTCGTTACTTTGAGTAACCATTACTTTTAAGTCGTTCATTACTTTTTGAACACCACTAGTGTAGACACGGAAGAAGCAATAACGTTTGCGAAAGAGATCAAGCATATTCACTCTATAGGAGGATTTGAAATCAGGAATTGGATCTCGAACTCGCCGAAAGTTTTAGAAGCGCTAGGCACAAAACAAGATGAAACTCGAAATCTCATCAGTGGATCCGACCAAGCATCAGTGAAACGAGTTTTAGGCATTTGGTGGTGCACAGTATCCGATTGCTTTGTTTATATTAGGCGTGTTTTTTTGCTCCGATACAGAACAGAATAGGGTTGGCCCCTCTGCTGTTCAACCTAGCACTTGAGTACGTGATAAGGAAGATTCCTGTCGACACAGGGGGTACGCTTCTGTATAAGTCGAACCAGTTAGTGGCCTACGCGGATGACATTATCATCTTGTCCCGTTCCTTCACATCCGCCAAAGAGCTCCTGTTGAAACTTGACCAGGAAGCCAAGGAAGTAGGCCTGAAGATCAACAAAAATCATGACGCAAACAAGAAAGAAGACCTCCATTAGACGAAATATAATTCTGGACGAATATAATTTAGAGAATGTGGACGAATTTATATACTTAGGCTCGAAATTGACAACGAAAGGCAGTGAAACTGATGAAATTAAACGGAGAATACAGCTCGCTAATAAAACTTTCTACTCCGTTCTGGCCCTACTGAAGACCCGCTGCATACACAGGAAGACGAAGCTCCAAGTCTACAAATCAATAATCGGACCTGTGTTGTGCTACGGATGGGAAACTTAGACCCATACCCAAGCATCCGTAAATATGCTGAAAGCCTTCGAAAGACGGGTCCTCAGGCGTATAATTGGAGCTAAACAAGAGTGCGGCCAATGGCGGATAAGATACAACCACGAGTTGTACGAGGTTTTTGATGAGCCAGAGGTTGCTACAATAATCAAACTGCGGAAGCTGCAATGGGCTGGTCACGTGCAACGAATGGACGAGCATCGAGTACCTAAGAAGGTATTCGACGGAAGGGCCGAGGGTCGAAGACCAGTGGGAAAACCCACAAAACGCTGGTCTGACTCTGTTGACGAAGACTGCGCAAAGCTGCTCGGTTTTTGAAATTGGAGGACGCGGTCATTGGACCGAGACAACTGGAGGCGTCACCCGCGAGAAGCCAAGGCCCGAGAGGGGCTGTAGTGCTACGACGACATCTCTAGCAGATAGACTTACGTTTTGACGCAACTTTTTTTATTCAACATTGTTAAAGGGAATCTCAGTGTACTCTTAAGTGAATTTTCGCTAAAAGTCCCTTCTAGAACCACGTGGTGCAATGACATATTTATGCTACAAAACTATTGGGTAAATTAACCTAATGCATTCACCAGTTGAGAAACTAAAACGTCTTGATAATAATATATCTCTTCGAGCCGATATTTTCAATGATGATTTAGTCCGCATTGGAGATATAGTGAGCAATTTTTCGAATGTAAACTTTTAAACATTATTTCAATTGTGGCTTGGATATCACATAAGGCATAGAATTGAGCTAAGTTTCAGGCATAGCATTATGATATCTTTTTATATTTTGCACTAATGTAATGGAACATTGTTCCGTGTATTATTCAATAAATAAATAAATAAATATGACGAACTCTGTCCTCTTATGAGAAAATAATCCTCACTTTATCAAAGAACCTCCTCATGTACCGTCAGCTAATCAGAGACAACAAATAGATACGGGCTCCGATTTTGGATTGAATAAATTGGAAATTGAAAACCTGTCGAAATTTGATAGAAAAGTCCTGAGCTCGTGAGGATAATGTTGCATGTGCGAAAAACGCTATTCCTTTAACACTGGGTTGTATGATGTAAGAAAAGTGCGACTACTTCAGAGATACCTGCTAGATCTTGGTCAGAAATTTCTGGGAAAATGCCAGAGCCACCCAAATCCGACAATTTATAATATCTCCCAAACTACTGTGGAAGGCCCGAGCTATTCATATGTACCCTTTGTATGTAATACTCGTGGAAACGAGAATCTTGTTAAATTTTCAGAATGAAGCGGAGAAGCGTACCTGGGATCCTGTGGAAAGTCAGCAAATAGAGAACGAAAGCACTCAAGCGTAGCAGCAAGAACATTCATGTATTAACAAAGAGGACTCATCTATTTAATTAAGATATTTTAGATTTTAAGAATAAATGTAAAAATTAGTTTTTATATATTTGCAATTTGACTGTTCTCATTGAAGTCACACGTCAGAGTATTAGATAATAAAATAAGTTATTTGCTAACTTCGTTTAAATTTTCCCACTTACCCGTTTCCAATTATCAATATTTGCCTGCCACACCTCGAAATTCGATGGTTGTTCCGCTGCTGCACTTTCTTTCAAGTGTTCTAGTCTCCGTTTGCAAACAAATGTCGCTGATAATTCTTCTGATATGGATTCGTTCGCTTTACGCTTTAAAACCTGCAGACGCTCAACAACGCCACCCAGCAATTTCCGTATTTCACCAACTGAAGTTCCTGGCTTTAGGCATTTCTCCACTTCCGTAGCAGCATTCTGAACTTGGCTCACCTCACGATCCAATGTCTTTTGAGCTATCCGAAATTTCTTATTGATAACTTCATATGGCACCTGAATGCATAACAACAATTTATAGATTATAACAACTGATTTCATAATATGAAAAGTAAGATTCTACAATTTTCCATCTAGAGGATGAGTTTTGGTGAAATTAGTGAGCAGATGCGTCGCCATTTCTACTTTCAATGGTGTTTCGTATGAACGGCTCAGCAAGAGAAAATTCTTGGAAACTGTTCTTTCAACGAGCTTTACCTTAAGAGTGGCGTGTTCCATTGCACGCACTTCGGACATTTTAATAAAATACAGTTTTTCGATTCGTTTTCAGTCAGATTCTAAACTTGAAAATATCGATAGCGTTTTTTCAGAAGATTCGACAAGTCCTTGCAGCACCAAGATGGAAACAAAAAACGTCCTACCAGTTGTCAAATGAAAGTGATGATCACTATGCATGTCAGCTGTTCACCAAAAACAAAACTTACATCGAATGCAGGGTGAAACTTGAGCAGGTGCGGGTAGAAAAACGTAGAATTTGAACCAAATATTTTTAATGTTTAAACTAAAGAATTGAAGTTTATTTGCTTTTTACTTACACATGATAGCGAAATCATAGTCTTGTAGGTATGTACTTAGTCATAGTCAATTAAACAAGGAAAAATTACCGAGCACAAAAATTTATGAAATTATGTATTTTTACCTGGTTTTCTTAATTTAACGGTGTGTGCATCGTTATTTAAGAGCAGGAAGTGAACTCACCCTCTATTTTGATAAATTTTTCTAAAATGTTTCTGATATTAAGAATATTTATCGAATATTTCTCATTTCTGGCCTGATTTGGTTAATGCTTTTTCTATCAGGTGCCTTTATAATGAGATATTTCCCCTATATTCATATAAAGTGCCTAGATTAGTTTCCAAGATGTTAATTTACATAAACAATTATTTTTGTAATATTTTGTTCAAATTCCCATCATTCAAATAATCATCGCATTCGAACATCGATAGATTCCATTTTTCGAAAAATACGCCATTTTTCGAAAGTTATGCTGCCACAAAAGTCGATGCGAGTGCCATCTTTACAACGACCGCACGTCCTATCATGAAACGCGTCATTCGAGCAACACTAGAATCGTACATGAGTTCTAAACGTGTACTAAAAGAGGCCAAAATTCTACTTCATCCGCCATTTTGAATGCTGTCCGAGTGGGGATTTCGTTTTCGTCGTGTAAAAGGGACGCGGTAAATTTCTCGAAGATAGAATACCCTAAAATTATCGAATCTAGATGGATTCAATTTCGTAAAACAATAGTTCAACTTAATCTAAACGCAAAAAAGTATACTTTGCGCGGGAGTGTCGTGTGAAGTGCGCGTTTTCCGGCCGCAGTTTTTGGGCAGTAAAATTAGCTTTTGGTTGCAGGCAAGTGTGTGACGACGGTGGTGGATTATTTAAAATTCCGTGAACGAAGGCGATACTACGGCGACGGCGGATATAGATGTGCGAATTATCGTGAAAATATATTCTAGTTCAGGAAATTACCCATTTTAGTGCATAGCACGGAGGAAACCTACAAGCTAGGGTGAAAAGTCCCAGGAACAACTTTGGCCCGTGGCATATTTTGCTCGCGAGACTGTTTTCGATCGATCGCGAGGATTATCTGTGAGCGATCGGAAACATCTACGAAAGTAATAATTTAGCGAGAAATCCTGAACCCATTGCCGAAGCGGGAAAGTTTACAGATTGTGACGTGTTTCGAGCCTCAGGAGTACTAGGCGGCGGAGTCCGATCGTTTGAAGGTTGCAGAGTGTGTAAGCGTAGACAAAAAGTGCGAAGCGAGTTTGGTTCGCGAGTTGACGTTGGATGTTTGCCGCCAGGAAAAGTGAAAGAAAGCGCGGAGTTTATATCGAGTTTCAGTGAAGTACAGTTGCAGACCAATCGCAAAAGGATATAATTTGGTTTCAGCTATTGCAGGTCAACGTTAAGACGACTAGGAGAAGACCAGATTTTGACGGAGGTGAGTATTTTGCTTGTCCAGCATGGCCTCCCTATCGTTTGAAAGGCAAGGACATGTGAATTCATGACCGTAGAGAAAATTTAATGGCGCCGGCATAGAACTTTTGGGAATTGACACTTATTCGCGCGCGTGGTCCTCCGATATGCTTGCTCGCTATTTGTCCGGGCAATACTATGCGGGTGGCTGAGCATATTAACAACAGTGATGGTTCGTAATGGCGGGCGGCTCGGTGTATAATTTGTTCTTGATTTACTTCGGAATCGGGGAAAATATTGGCGGCCCTCCAAAAATAATGTGAAGTTTGCCTGTCGCGGCTGGTTTTGTGCGCTCTAAACGTCCGATTAGTTTGTGTGTAGATTGAAAAGAAATTTTTGGTATGTGATTCGTTTAAGATGAAACACAAAAAGTGCAATAATGGTGTCCGTCATGAAATGTGCACTTGGTTGGAAAATTCAAAACAATTTTATGTTTCTATCATGGCCGTCGCTTTCGAAAATTAATTTTTCGACGACTCACTTGCTTCGTCTTCACGGTTGATCGCGAGTGTCGCCGTCGTAGCTGGCGGGCGAGACACAGGCGCGGGCCTGTAAAAGATACGTAGCCAGTGTAGCTTCCATATTCCATGCCGTTTCGCGCGCCATACGAAAAACCACAAATCGCCACAACACCAATCATGAGAAAAACAAGTTTTCGCTTATTGTGTGTGCTGGTTTGGTGGTCGCAGACAGCCGCTTAGCAAGCAGATTGGCTTAGATAGATACTGTGGCGGGCTGTTTGCCCATGTAGCGCGAGGTTAACATTTGGACATTGCTGCTTTTATTGTTCTGTCCGCATTGATATTTATATTCTTTAGAAAAATATTGTGTATTCTAAGTATCTAAGGGTTCTACGCGTTTATTTAGTGGATAACATTCTCCATCCTCTCAAACAAAACGCCTTGCAGGCGATCCCCTATTTTCGATTGATTGCACCTTGCTGCGGTCATGGGCGTCTGCCACATTGCCTATTATGTCGCTCGATGAACTTGGTTGCTCAGCACGAAGGGTCCCTGCGATAATCACTACTATCACATCCGAATGCCGGCAACCCGTCGAAACGGGCTATATGTTTCAACACGGGCCAGCAGACACCAGAAGGAACACAAAGACCAAAAGCAACGAGGACAGCCGGGGCCAATCATACAGTCATTATAATCGAATCGCGCCCAGCCACGGTAATCGCCCGATGACTGATGAAGACCCATACATGTGAGTGTTATTTGCTTGGTGACTCGACGATTATTTCGATTTCCCGGACATTCGGGTGAGCACTGCGTTGTTTTCCCTTGTTTCTTTCTCTGCCAATTCGTGACTTGGCGTTCGCAATGGCATTTAGTATGTACGCGTCGTACTCATCTAGAAACCAGAGTGTAGAAAGTCGATGTGGCTTGCTTGGAGCGTAATGTTAGTAAATTCAAAACGCCTGCGGTGGTGAGGTGATGGTCAAACCGCCATTTAACTGCTGAATTTAATTTTGCAAAACTAGCTGATGAAGACATTAACGGGCCTACTCTACATATGATTTGTGACAGTTGAAGTTTACCGCTAAAACGCGGTAGGAAAGAAGCTCGTGGTGCATTCGATGGTTTAATTGTTTATCAAAACTTTTAAGCTCCACATTCAAATCTCTAACTTTCTCCAATTCCCTCAGTGACTTAAACAAAACATCCCCCTGGGCCACGAGAAAACGATTCTTGCTTACCTTGCTTGCACACCTTCAAGCACTTGAAACAGGTGTCGCTGCGAAACGGTCGGCGGGCTCAACCCTTTTCCGAAAGCAGAGCAAACAGTCAGCCAGTCAAGCATTCAATTCATTCAACTTGTACTCGAAATAACGATTCATTCTTTTGGCCGCTTGTTTCTCGTCCTTTTCCTTTCCGCCGTGCTGTGCTGCTGTCGCTATTTCTTCCCTTTCGTTCGTATTGCCACGGTTTCATCTTTTCAATTGCTCGCAGCAGCATTGTTCACAATGGCACATACATACACCTCACCTTCTCTATCCGCTGCGCGCTATCAATCGATTAACATCTGTTTCGAGGAATTTTCCGACGACTTTGGGCTCTGCAAAGCACACGAAACATTTCAATGCTCATTGCTGCGAAACGGACGACAGGCTTGAAACAATTGCAAGTTGGACAAGCAATATAGTGTCGGCTGGAGGGATGGTGTTGTTGTGACTGTGGAGTATGGGAGCGGCGGTACGGATCATTCGGAAGTGAGCAAGGTGTGTGGTTTCTCGTTGGAGTCGACTTTAGTTTCTCATGTGTGTAAAGTGCTTGGTTCTCCATGCTGATTTACCGCGACATCCGCCACAAATTTATATTTTATTCGGATGCGTCCAGTGCTTATGCTCCTGTAATTTCATAATCACATTGAGTAGGAATGTCGAAATATGATGAATATTGACCGTAGTGGATGTTAATGGGGTGACTCGCACAATTCGAACGCTGACGCCCATTGAACATGCACATACGTATAAATGTATAAAATTTCCAGTGCATGACTGTCATAATTTACTTTCAATTTTATTTTATAATTCCCCAGTTCAATAGAACTTTGATAGGCCGATGCATAAGAATCTAAGTAAAGAATAAATCATTAACAATTTGATTTGTAGGGCTATTTTGTGCTCCATATGAAGTTTCAAAATTGCTCAGTATCTAAAGTTCCTGACTAGTAATCAACTTTAAGATAGCTGTAGAGCGGCAAATGAAACTGTCTTGTTTCATGCAATAAATCAAAAGCGATTATTTTGACGTGAATTGCATCGAATATGTTCACCCTAAAAATCTGCACTAAAGATTTGGTAATTACCTATTTGATATAGACGTATCAACTCCAATGACCTCGACCTTGAAATATGATTTTTGATTTTTCCTCGACTAGATAAAACATCCATACCGAATTTACGATACCAGCGATCAGCGCTACCGTAGTGTATTGCATCTATGTACACGCAAAGCCGACAGGGTAGAAAGAAAATATACTGCATAGATGAGCATTTAACCCTAGAATGGTACGGTAAATTTTTCGATGATTTTAGGTACATGTTTTTACTAAAATGATTATATAGATTCGAGCCTCATGGCAGTCAGAGTGGCCAACTGGCTGATGCGCGACGAAATATATACCGCATGTGAGTAAAAATTACTCATCGGTACCATTCCAGGGTTAAAATTTTCTGTCCTGCAAAAGAGCAATGAGCAGTTGAACACCATGAGCAGAGAGCAATCGCACTGCACACTGCTCTTTTCAAAGAACAGTGCGATTAGTAGCAGTGATCGCAGGAGCAGTCCCATCTTTAATCTCGATGTGTCATTGACGTCTTGTGTACCCGCACTTCCTACTAGTGCGAAGAGCAGGGATTTTGGTCACAGGCGCAGTTG
Source organism: Nemotelus pantherinus (assembly GCA_963978885.1). Lineage (NCBI taxonomy): Eukaryota > Metazoa > Arthropoda > Insecta > Diptera > Stratiomyidae > Nemotelus > Nemotelus pantherinus. The sequence goes on along the minus strand of OZ022265.1, from coordinate 31,336,845 downwards.
CCTTCTGCGACTCAATCACCGGAGCTCCCGGGAAGTGAGTCCCAAGTAAAGTCTGCAAAGACTCCTTTTTGGACTTGGTAAAGTCACCATCCGAGCGTTTTAGAGAGTCTAGCTTAGCTGATTGATCCTTCTCTAGGACTTTGCAAAGCCTAGATGTCTCCCGTGCGCCTTCCAGTCTCTCACAGTAAGATCTAAATGATTCCCTCTTGGAGGTCCTCACCAGCTTTTTATACGTTCTCTGCAAAGTTCTGTAGGCGATCCAGTCATCTTCAGTGTTGCTCTTACAAGCTCTGTTGAGAATTTTCCTGGTACTTTTCCTTAGCTTCTGCAGTTCCCGATTCCACCAGGGAACCGTCTTGCCACATCTGCTCTTACTGATCGGGCAGGCCTCTTCATAGCTACTTATTAGGTCTCTATTCAGAGTGCTCAACCGGGATTCTATTGACTTTGACGATTTTATCCTGTCACTGGGACGCGCTCTGTCTGCAAGAAGCCGATTGAACTTAGGCCAATCAGTGTTTCTTGGGTTTCTTCTTTCCACCACGGGTGTTAGATCCGTGGCTAAAGAGAACGCCAAGTAGCGATGATCAGAGAGTGAATCCTCATCTGATACATTCCATCCAGTCATTGATCCAACTATTCCAGATGAACATAGCGATACATCAATGACCGCCGTTCTGTTTGGGGTGACAAATGTGGGAGTAGTCTCAGTGTTTAAAATCATCAGCCCGGCAGAAGTAATAAAATCAAAGAGACTGTTACCCCTGGCGTTACATTTGTTGCTGCCCCAGCTGGTATGCTGGGAGTTGGCATCGCAGCCCACCACAAGTTCCAGTCTCTCCGATTCAGCGTACAAGACCAGGTCCTTTAACTCCTGTATCGGCGGCGGGAGTAAGGAGTCAAAGGAAAAGTAAGCTGAGGCGACTATCGTGCGCTTAAGCCTACCATTTTCTCGGTATTGTACGACGACCGCTGACAGGTCCGCGCTTGAAATCTGTCTGAGCATGGTGGCATCAAGCAGATTGGAAGCCAGAACACAAGTCCTCGGCCGCATTGATCTTTCATCATAAAAGATTTTGGCCCCCGTGGTTGGACTGAGTCCGTAGATCCTACCGCCTCGAACCCACGGTTCTTGTACAAGTGCAATGTAGGGGGAAGCTTGAAGTTTTGTCAATTTTACGCTCAAAAGACAGGACGAAGCCTTGACATGCTGCAAGTTGATCTGGACAATTCTTATACATTCAGGCACAGAAACGTCCGGTGTTGATGTATTTGGATCCCTTTGCAGGGACCCTTAGATAATTTCCTCGTGACCTCAGTGAAAGAAACTCTATAGGAGAGAATTTCCACTGGAGCTCTGCGTTTTACTCTGGAGATCTGTCCATAGACAGTCACAAAAGTTGGTGCCTCACCACTTCCCGATTTGGTTAAATTTAACCGCATACAAGAAGTAGCTCAGCACTATCCGGTACCTGTCTCTTAACATCGAGAAACTTCTCTGGTCAAGTACGATCACCAGGTTGAAACCATCTTCACCTGTGGTGGGATTCTTCCTGGGATTCATGTACTTGATGATCCAGTGTTTCGCATCGATGCCCGGATTCAGTTTGCCGAACATGACAGTGATGTCACCTGCTCTCTTGCGAGGACCAGGGATCCAACAACTGACATAATAGGGTTTGGCCAGGTCGCAGTCTAAAATGGTAAATTTGGGCCGACTGCCAGTACTCAATTTAAGAACGATCTGTGTGAGCCACTCCTTAGATGTTTGATTGGAGCAGGCGACTTGGAGGTGACCGTCCACAAACCTCGCTTGCGTGAAGTTGTAAACTGGTCCCGACTCCGCTATCTCTCGCCAGAGTTCGTTCTTAAGGATAGCGTATAGTTTATGTCTATAAATCAAAGAACAATGTATATCGCGATTAATGTAACATTTATTTAAAACAAGATTATATATAAAACAAGTATCACAAATTAACATAGACAGTGTTTACGATCGGACGTCGCGTGAGTGACTGTGTTTTCTTCTGTCTCCTTTTGGGTAAAGCGCCAATTCGACTGTTGTGGTGAACAACTGAAATAGCAAAGTTCTGTCAGTGTGGTCACCCTACATTATTCCCCCCCGAGTGACGTTGATGGTTGCTGAAACGTCACGTTACGTTTTGATTTGGGGCCGGAATACGTTCGTAGGATCCCAAGGAATTGACTGTGAGCTGAGCGATTGGCTGGTTGGTTGGTTGTTTGAATACGTTCACCTTCAACATCTGAATTTAGTACGTATCCAGGTTTCAGACGCTCCGTAGAAACAGTTACAGCTTTGCCTTCAATTTGAATTCGATACACAGCATCGCTTAAACGTTCTAATACTGCATGTGGACCAGTATACGGCTGTTGTAAAGATTTCCTGACGTCCTGCCGCAAGAATACATGGGAACATGTTTGAAGATTCTTGAAGACAAAAGGAGAATCTTTACGGTGATGTTCAACAGGTGTAGCGCGAATTTGTTGAATATCGCGTCTGAATGCAGCGACAAAAGCATGACGATCCGTGTTGTTCGAATTGTCATCGAAGAATTCGCCTGGCAAACGCAGTTGAACACCGAGCAACATTTCTGACGGTGAAAATCCCAAGTCCTCCTTAATTGCCGCCCGCAATCCTAAAAGAACTGTGGGTAATGTTCCCGTCCAACGATGAGTCTCGTGACACATAAGTGCTGCTTTTAGCGACCGGTGGAAGCGTTCGACCATGCCGTTAGATGCCGGATGGTAGGCTGTAGTTCGTGTGCGCTTTGATCCTATGAGTTTCATTAGAGAATCGAAGAGTGATGATTCGAACTGCGATCCTCTGTCTGTAGTAATGGTTTCAGGAACACCAAATCGAGATATCCATTCGCTGTATAGAGTTGTAGCTATTGTTTCGGCTGTCATGTCTCGGATCAGAATAGCTTCTGGCCAACGCGAAAAACGATCAACAATCGTTAACAAATATACAAATCCGTTTGATGGTGATAACGGCCCTACGATATCCATATGTACGTGCCGGAATCGACCATCCACTTTGGAAAATTGTTGTGGTCTGTTTTTAACATGTCGATGTATTTTCGATCTCTGACATTGAATACACGATTTCGCCCAGCTCAAAATATCTTTTTCAATATTGGGCCAAACATATTTTTTTCGCATCAACTTACTGGTGGCTCGCCCGCTTGGATGAGATAGACCATGTACTTGATTGAAAATTTGTTTTCTAAGGCTGGATGGAACATATGGTCGTATAGTTCCTGTGGATGTATCACAGTACATTTTTAAATCGTTGGTTACAGCAATAGGCTGAAATTGAAGATTTGTATTTGAAGATTGCAGAAGTTGCTGCAGTTCATTGTCAATACGCTGTGATTCAGCTATTTCTGTTGCTGTAATTATCTCAGCTATTTCTTCAATGCTTTCTGGCCGGGACAAGGCGTCTGCCACAATATTTTCTTTTCCATTAATGTGAACAATCCGTGTTGAAAATTGTCCAATGAGCTCAAGCTGACGAGTTTGCCTAGGTGAGGATTTATCGGATTGTTGATTGAACGCGTATGTTAGAGGTTTATGATCGGTCATTATCATAAAATCTTGCCCTTCTAACATGAAACGAAAATATTTTATGCTTTCGTATATCGCCTACAGTTCTCGATCATACGTGCTGTATCTCATTTGAGCATCAGTTAGTTTCTTGGTAAAGAATCCTAATGGTTTCCATGTGTTATCTTGGAATTGCTCAAGCCCTGAACCTATGGCGACATTTGATGCATCCGCATACAGCCTGAGTGATGCGCCACTTTTTGGATGTACCAATAAAGAAGCATTTGCAACTAATTGCTTGCTCTTTTCGAATGCTTGCTCAGAAATTGCTGTCCAAGGCACAGGTCTTTTATCTCGCTTGCGTGAATCCGTCAGCATAGCGTTTAGTGGAATGAGGACCTCAGCTGCATCTTTCATGAAGCGCCTATAGAAATTAATAATTCCTAAGAAACGTCGTAATTCTAATATAGTCTGTGGCTGCTTGAAATCTTTTATTGCCGCTACACGATCAGGTAAAGGCCTAGTACCTTCACTGCTGATTTGGTACCCGAGATAATTAACTTCCTTAGCGGCGAAAATGCATTTGTTTGGGTTTATTTTGAGACCATGTTGGTCCAAAAGTTTCAGTAGCTATCTCAAATGCTGTTGGTGTTCTTCTATGTCGTTCGAGGCAATTAGAATATCGTTTAGATATGCGAAACAAAATGGAAGTCCTCGCAAAACAGTATCTAAAAACCTTTGAAAACTTTGCACAGCGTTGCACAGTCCAAACGTCATGCGACAAAACTCAAACAAACCAAAAGGTGTTAAGGTAAATGACCGTATTTTCGTCACTGTATGTAATTTCGTCACATATAACATTTCTGTCTAAAACAAGAAAATGCTTTATGTCAACTAGCATAGCATATGATTGTATGAAAATATGACAAATGTATTATCGAAATCAGTCAAATTTTATTTAAAGCGCACTTGAATTTCAAAAAATTTCCGTTACGAAAAGTCTTAGAGAGCAAATTGTTCTAATTACTCGTTGTCAAGTAGTGCCTCGCATAGTGCAGACTTGATTGAGTTATAAGCGTAGTGAATTTTAATAGTGAGTAACAAATTGTTTCTTTTTCAAGTTTATTAGATAAAACATATCTAATTATCAATTGTTGAATGAGGTATTGAAAATATCATATTTATTGCTAAAAAAATTAAGTTGACGAATTTAGGATCACATAAAAAGTAGGCATGAGCCTAATTTCGTCATAGTGACGAAATTAAGCACTGGACTCGTTAATTTATTTTATTCATTATCTGGTACTTAATAATAAACTAAATGAAATTAATGTACAGAAGCGTTAATTAAGTGTCAAATAAGTGTATGACATAATTTCGTCAAGTACATTTAGAGTAAATTGAGGTGGTAACTTCTAAATAAATTTATGGGTTTCTTAGAATGAGCGACTTGAATCAAAAATATTTTTTTTCATATTCCTTAAGATTATTGCTTGTTACGAAATAATTTTTTCCCTAATATTAAGGTAAAGACTCTCTACACTAGTTTTTTCAACAGAACTTCACTAATAGTAGTCACTTAAATAACTTTTGGCGGTGATGAAATTAGGTGCTCTGAAATGAATATTTTCCTAAATTCGTCATATTGGTAAAAGAATTTGAATACATTCTAATAGTTTTAAAATATGACATATATAAATATAACATAGCAAATAGTTTATAAAACATAAATATATGCTAGTTTTAGTTATTACGTTTAATAACAATTACAAAAACAGATATTTTGGGCTTCTTTTGCTTTACGAAACAATATGGCATCAAAAAATACACTGAAAGTGATCTTGAAGCAACATTGAAGCGCATCAACCAAGGAGAATCTACAAGCGCTGTCGCGAAAATATATAGAATTCCTAGAACAACACTACAAGACAAGATGTTTAGTCGGTATTCCAAAAGTACTGGGGCACCGACAATTTTGTCTGAAACGGAGGAACGAATTTTAGTCAAATGGGTTCTTGACCTTGCCAAAATAAGTTTTCCGGTAACGAAATCCTGATTAGTACACAGTGTATCAAATCTTGTCAAAGAAGTTAACAGGGACAATCGCTTCAAAGATGGGATTCCAGGAAGAAAGTGGTATGAGGCATTTTTGAAACGGAATCCTGATATATTGGCAAGAGTTTCCCAAAACTTATCATCAGGAAGAGCTATTGTATCGGAATCTTCTATAAGAATCTGGTTCACAAAAGTTTCTTCATATATGAAAACTTTCCCCGAACTAGATGAGGTATTATTGGATCCAGATAGATTGTTGAACTACGATGAAACAGCTTTTTTTCTGTGTCCCAAGTAATCAAAAATTTTTGCTCGCAAAGGGTAAGCGTGTATATATAATCGCACCAATAACGATGGAAAGGAATGCATTACTGTATTGTTTGGCTCTTCAGCAAGTGGAAAACTTATGCCTCCGCTTACCGTATTTTCATATGCCCGGATATTTAAATGCAATCAATAATCTGTTAGAATTATTTTATGTTATTTATTCAAAGAAGGTTTTATTTTCTTTCCCAAAAGTTGTTAATGTTTTCAATAAAAAACCAGTGCTTAAAGATTATATTATTACATAGACGAAATTAAGAGCACTAGTTGACGAAGTTAGGAATTTGACTGTTTTAAGTGACGAAATTAGGGTCAAATTAGACTTATATAAAATCGGCAAAAACCCATAACCACACCAAATTTTTTTTGCATTTACTAATGCTATAGCATTGTGAACATTCCAGGCATAACTACTTTCAGCATGATGTTTCAAAATATCACAAGTTGTCCCAAAACAATGTAGGATACTGTAAAAAGTTCCTTAACATGACGAAATTACGGTCTTTTACCTTATTACGGCTGTTTTTGGAATATCTTCTTCGTGGACAGGAACTTGATGATAAGCTCTTTCCAAATCCAGAATTGTAAAAATATTTTTGCCGTACAATATATGCGCAAAGTCTTGGACGTTCGGCACAGGATACTTATCAGGAATGGTAATAGTGTTTAATCGGCGATAATCGCCACAAGGTCTCCAAGATCCTGATTTTTTTGGGACTAGGTGCAAAGGACTTGCCCACGGGCTGTTAGATGGTCTACATATACCCTTGGATACCACATATTCGAACTCTTTTTTGGCGATTGCATATTTCTCAGGAGAGAGGCGGCGTGCACGTTTGGTCAGAATTCGGTGGGCTATTGAATGTTCTTTCGAGGTTGAAAAATTTGACGATATAGCTATCGATGGAGTTTCGGATAAAATTTTTTTAAAGATATTATTTTCTACAGTTGTTATTGCTTGCACTTGCTCGTTGCATGTGTTTGCAGAGGCAAATAACAATGTGTTTCTGTCTATGAGCTGTTTTTTCCGAATATCTATCAAAAGATTAAAATTGGATAGGAAATCAGCTCCTATTATTGCACGTGAAACATCTGCTACATGGAAATACCAACTAAACTTACGTCGTAATCCAAAGTCGATGTTCATTAGTTTTTCTCCGTAAGTTTTAATAGCGGTTCCATTTGCAGCATGCAATTTAAAATTACAGGGAGTCAGTTTCTCACTTGATGCACGTGGTAACACTGACACTCCCGCTCCCGAATCTATCAACAATAAGAATAAAACTCCGCTGCCTCGATCACGAATCATCAAACGGTGTTGCTCAATGCTGTCGCCAACCATGACACCACTGGATGACGACGCATTTAGTTTAAATGCGAGTTGTATTTCGCACAGTACTTCTGCATTTACGTGCCGCGTCTCCGAATTTCTTGTGAAAGTAGCACAAGTCATCCGAACGGCTCTTTGACCGATTTCTTTCTCTAGATCGATTTCGGGATTTTGAACGAGATCTAGGCAGGGTGTCTCTTACATTCAATTTTGAAAGAATCGACTCGATTCTGTTCAATCTACTCTCTATTGAATTAGCTTCACATACCTCTTGTGATACAGCAGACACAGCTGGCCAGTCATTGAATTCGGCTAATATTCGGTCGGCCATCTCTGCCAACGCGCTTATATCCACATGATGCGACACACTTAAAATGGCGCGAGCGCGTGATGGTAAGCGTCGTAGCCACAATGTCTTGACGGCTTCGTCGGGGAGTTGGTCCGCTGCTAAAACACGCATTTCCCTATATAGCTGGGACGGTTTTTTGTCGCCAAGTTCCATTTCCGTTAACACTTTTGTCAAATTATGCTCCTTCGAGTCCGCATATCGCGCGATTAACGCTTGCTTAAGCGTTTCATACATATTACACTACGGCGGCTTTTCGGCTATGTCCGCGACCGTATCTAATATGGACGATTCCAAACTCATAATCACTGCACTGAATTTAGCTTCATCGGTAGTCACTCGATTGTATCGAAACTGTAGTTCAATTTGTTTAAACCAAAGCGTGGGTTTTCGAGCCCAAAATGGCGGCAATTTCACATTCACTATAGCGTCTATGTTCGCGTGGCGTTCTTCAGTTTTCGTGTTCGCACCCACGGTAAAAGGATTCAGAGTTGTGTTTAGATCCGCGTCACTTGCGCTAAGCGTGGCGTCCAAACCGGTAGCCATGTTGGTTTTTTCACATACACTAAACGGAGTGCACTATGATCGGTTACGTTGTTACACAAATATATAACTCCACCACAACCGATCACGTCGGGGTCACCACTATAGTTTATGTCTATAAATCAAAGAACAATGTATATCGCGATTAATGTAACATTTATTTAAAACAAGATTATATATAAAACAAGTATCACAAATTAACATAGACAGTGTTTACGATCGGACGTCGCGTGAGTGACTGCGTTTCCTTCTGTCTCCTTTTGGGTAAAGCGCCAATTCCACTGTTGTGGTGAACAACTAAACTAGCAAAGTTCTGTCAGTGTGGTCACCCTACAAGCGCACTGACCTTCGGTCAGTTTGCCACCCTTGTCAGACACACCTATCACAACAACGAGCGAAGAAGACGCAGCTTCTGCTTATGTTTTCTTCCCTACTTTCGCGGATGGTTTAGTAAAGTCCTCGTGGATTATCGATTACAGAACAGGATCCTCTGAATAGATTAAAATACCGCCAAATTTTTTAAGTTTCAAGTCCTTAACTATTACTACTTTGATAGAAAAACTTACACTTTGTGCGAGATCCCTCTCGCAGATTTTGACACCTTTCGGCACCTTGCGCTCAGAGACGCAGGCATCCGCTTTCGCCTCAACCTTGCGTTTCTTTCGTGCGCCACCGCTGGCAGATTTGGCATCTGTGCTGGCCGGCTGGGAGATCTTCGGTGTAACCGGTCCCTCCTTACCTTTCAGCGTCGTCGCAGAATCCCGATTTGTATCAGGAATCATTGATTTCTTGAACAGGGTCCTCTTTCCCTGGTTCACAAAGTCCAGTCGGCGTAGCTTTGCATCCAGCCACCGGTCCAGAACGTTTCTGCTCCGAACATGCGACCTTAGCATCACTAGCCAACCTTTCTTTCGCTACCCCAGGTCGGCTCAGAGGTTTCGCTGCCTGACATCCAGTCTCCAGGGAAACACCTACAGTTAATACTGCATTTGTCTCTCTGTCAGCCTCAGCAAGTCCGAAAACTTGCTGGCCATGGAGTCTTCCACGATGGTAATGGTAATGACATTGGCCCTTTTTTTCTGGCTTCTTTTTCCTTTGAACAACAAGAAATTTTTCAGTTTTTTTTGTCTCCGCAAAGAAAGCAGTGTTCTTTAAAACTGAACAGCTGAGACACTGATTTCTATCTGTATCTTGGAAACTATCGGAACAGAGACATTTTTGGTATCACATTGTAAAAAATTGGGTATAATTTTAAAACGTATGAATAGATTTGATCATAAAACAAGTCCTTTGTGGTAAAAATTGGCCAAAACGAAAAAAAAATCGGAAATTTCTCGATTTTGACAAGGTTGTGTTCGGCGCTCGAGGTCGCAAATTCGGGCGTGTCATTGGACCAACGTCATTAATAAGTTAACAAAAAATTAGAACTACTGGATTTCCTTTTAGACGACAAGGTTACTGAACTACTGTGGAGGGATATAGATTTTTTGAAACTTGAATTCATAATAGTTTTTTGGCTCAATGTCAATACTAAGTGTGATTCAGTTGCTTAAGTTAAATTTATTTTGAACAGCATCTAACATGTAGCTGACCCATGAGAAAGCAAACAGTTGAAAACCGGCAGAAATAAAAACGGAGTAGGTACCTGTATGTACATTGTAAGAATCTATCGTTAAGGGGGGAGATACATGTAACTGCTAAAACAAAAACGATTTTTTTTTATTGCATCAAAGTGTTCGAAATACTCTTAAAATATACCAAAAAAAAGTTTTGAAGCGATATTCGTATTAGTTCTCGAGTTATAGCTAGTTATAGACAGCGCGGCGTTCCCCAGGTCGGTGGAGCTTTAGAACTTTAAACGCGTTTTTCTCAAAGTAGTACTTTTTCAATTTCCGTACAAGATATCTCAAAAAATATTGAACCTATTCGGCTCAAATTTATATCACATGTACAAAAGAGTATTATCTCATCGTTGAACCTAAATTTTCTTGTAATTTCGGAAAAATAATTAGTTTACCAATGTTTAAAACGTGATTTTTTTGAAAAAAAAAATCGATTTTTTTTTTAATTTAATATTAATGTAAAAATTTGATTTTTTTTTCTAAATTTTATTGGTTCACCTATGAATTATAGATCTCATTAGCATATTTTTTTTTCTCTGAACGTTGCAAGTTTCTCGGAAAAAGCGTTAAGTTGTACGAGGCTGTTTTTGATGTGTTTTTTTCATTTGCTCGCATCGCCTCCATTTTGTGTTAAAAAGTTATTAAAAAAATATTTTCATTTACTATAAGATATTTACTTTGAGGATTTAATATCAAAAATTTTCTGAATAAACAATATATATATTTTAAATCAATCTGAAATTAGCAATTTCTTTTTCATTTTACATGTATTTCCCCCCTTAAGGGCATCTTATCTTAAAACTGGGGAGTTCATTGTTATTATCATTTCTTAAAAAAAAACCTGTCGTTACTTTCAAAAACAATGCATACTACTCGATGTATTACAAAATATTTTTACTTAAATGCGTAATTTTGATTTTATTATCTGGCCGTCGAAAACAGAGCCATTGCCGCGCTACTTACACAAAATATCCAAGGTAACGACAAAGCATGAACAATGAAAAAAAATACATATCAAAAACAAACATCGTTTCTGACTTGATGATGCTGCCTGCCTCCAATGCAAATACATATTCTGCACTTTTCTTGCTGATAAGCTAATTATGTATGTACATACCATTCATGACAATCTCTAGCTATCTCCTCTAATTGGTCCCAAGCCGCTTCGATATCATTAACTAACTCTCTACTCCCAAGTTCGTGGAATTATCGTAATTCATGAAACTACTTTTTGTTGCATCCAACGGTCCAAGTGTCGTCGCATAATTGAAATATGACGTTCAGTAGAGATAGATACGGAAAGCTTTAACAACAGCTATCTAGTCAGTCAAGTCGGGCACAAAACATGTTCAATTCAGGTAAAATAATAACCCCGGAGCAAACCTCCGGCCGTACCGCTCCACTCGGTCGCTCCATATTCATTCACGGCCGATCATTGCTGGTTGTTGCCGCCGCCGCCATTATCACATCTCATTCGTATTCAGCTAGTGTAAACTCAAACTTGATTTAATAACTAGGTTAAAGAGGCTCTTAATTTAGTGTAAGGAAAATGATGGATAGATAGATACGGTGATTGTGTCGTAGACTGTACTTTATGAAGAGCGAGGTAGGAAGCTAGGCAAACCATAAATGCACATAGACAAGGCAACGTAAGCCTAGTGCTAACTGGAAAAAAACTAAAAGCGGACAAGATATCGATAGATACTCGTGAATAGATAGATATGGTTGAATGCATGCTCGGAAAATCAATAAATGGCTTAATAGACTTTTGCCACTCAAGCTATAGGACTGAAGTAATTTAATATTTTAATGCCACGGACTTCCATGTGCGATAGTCGTCCAGCAATACTCATCGATTTACTAAAAGTTGTCATTGCAGCATTAAATGCAATCGAAATGAAATGGAGATAAGGTATGAGGTTAGAGCGGGCAAGTGGTTTTTGCGTTATGCGTTCTACGAAATCATGCTAGGCGAGATAACATGATTGTGATTGGAGGCATGTTATTTGTTTTCGGTTGAAATGTTGAGTCATGTCACATAGTTTGTGGCATGAACATACGAACATGGCATGGCAATTATATTCAAGTTTAATCATAAACGTCGAGCTCAAATACTAATTCGTCATCAATTAGGAATATTTTATTGAGATTCAAATGGGTAAATCTAGTAATGAAAATTATAGAGAAGTAGAGGGTGAGTGCAAATTGTAGTCGGTCAGTTAAGCATTTTTTCCACTTTCGCATAGAAAATTACGACGGAATAAATTTTTGTGCTTCAATTTGAAAAAAAAGTATTTGATCATCATAAGGACGATAAGGACATCAAACTTGTATAGAAGGCAACGAGTAAACTCTTGCTGAACAGATTCAACAGCCTTAGACAAGGAGGAGACCAAACTTGGAAGCAATATTCAATAATACTACGAACAGGGAAATTATAAACTGAACAAACATGTCGAGATCAATTGCGAAGCGTGTGTAGCGCAGGACCTTTCTTCGGTGCTTTAGAGGCGATAAAAGAAACATGTAGATCAAATTTCAATTTCGGATCACAAATGTTTTCAAGGTAGTTATGTTGATCTACATTCTCCAAAAGACTACCAGCCAAAAAGTAGTGAAAGGTAATGGGATTCGGCTTGTTGGGAAAATACGCCTCACAAAACTCTTGGAAATGTTAAGAACAAGGGAGTTCGCAGAACACCAGTGAATTAAAACTAAAAGACCGATAGCGCGCACCATTATCAGGTCATCAGCATCTAAAAGAGAATCAGGTTTGATAAATTATTAAAATAATTGATAAACAAAGTGAACAGCAGGGGGCAAGGATGGAACCTGGGGAACTCCAATAGTAGGATAGAAAAGGGAGGAAGAGCAGCCATTATAAGTAACACGATAAGTGCGATCATGGATGTAAAAAGAAAGCCAGATGATAAGGGTACTTGAAACAACGAAATTTCATATCTTTTCCAGCAACACAGATTGGTTTACACTGCCAAATCCATTCGCGCAGTCAGTGTAAATCAAATCAGCTTGTAAACCATTATCCAAGGAATAGGTGACGTTGTTGGTGATTTCCATTGAATTAACAACCATTAATGAATCAATGTTGCTCTTTCCAATACAAATTGCTAAAAGCGCAATCAATTCTTTCTTGAACCATTCGCTGAAGCAACCCAGGGAAACAACAGATGAGGGATATAGGACGATAGTTGGCAATATTGCCAATGTCCCTCCAACTTTAAAATCCGAAGAACATTGGTAACTTTCCAGCTGGAAGGAAAAACCATTTATAGGCAAAATCAAGCTAGATATAATAGACAGTGTATTATATAAAGAAGACGCGAGCGACTTAACAAACACATTTGGCATACCACCAGGGTCACTGTTCGTTTATGGATCCAACAAGGATATTAAGACTTAACCCCAACAGTATTAGTCATCACAATATCCACATGAAGAGACAGAGTCGAAACAGGGTTCTGTAAAGAAATATCAAGATGGAAAAGGGAGAAGCGAACAACCTAGTAAATAAATCAAAAACATCTTGAGGAAAAACATCATCAACTAAGAAGAAATTCATTTCGGGACTTATCCTTCTCGAGCAGTGTTTTTAAACTGCAACAGAAAATCGAGAAGGACAAGCACCATGATGAAGACGAGACGCAGGGGTAAACTTAGATGCAAAATAATTAAAGAGAGAATAAAAAGAAGAAAGGGCTTTGTTAATTTCATGACCTCGGAAAAATTAAAACCAGTTTATAGGGCTGCTGTTAAGTGATTCCAATAGCTTCCTCCTGTCCAACCTCAAAATACTCTGCCCAAGTATTTTCCAGCCGGAGTTCTGTGGACCCAGGCTTTCCTCAGACAGTCAGAAGGTGATATAGTTGTGGTCACTTAAATTGTACTCCTCCATCACTCTTCAGTTCCTTGCCAATGTAGACAAAGCCTCCGACACGAATCGGTTTCATTAGGCAGCATTCAAATCAGGTGATAGATTTAATATAATGAACTATCGGTCTATTTACATCCTCTCAAATTTCTCGAAATTTTTTGAAAGAATTGTGTAACTGCTTATTTAACTAAACTATATACTTAGGCTCCTAATCATCCAAAACCAACAGGGTTTTTATAGCGGTAGATCAACATCGACATGCGTCATCACCTATTATAATTTTATCGGCAATTCTATTCCCTGTTATTTCCAAATTTATACACTTTACAATGACCTCAGCAAAGCGTTGGACAAAATCAACCTCGGTTTCTTATCGAGATAGCTGACAAGCATCGGTATTCAGGGTACGCTTCATGATTGGCGGTCCGCTTATATGCATGATCGCGCGCTTATTGTTAACTTTGGTCGCTATTTTTCTTCAATTATTACTCCCAAGTCCGGTGTACCTCAGGATTCTCATTTAGGTCCTCAATTTTTTCCTGTATTTTTTGTATTTTTTTTTTATGAAGCTGAATACCTTCAGGTCGCGGACGACTGCAATATTTTAAAATCCATCGTAGCAGTCCGTGATATAATTGTATTCCAATCTAATTTGGACGAATCTTTCGATTATTGTGAAATAACTGCTTGGATCTAAATGTATCGGGAATACCATGTGAGGTAGAGTTGACCTATTTCACGATAGTTTGAATTTCGTTTAGTATATAATGTGCGGCTTATCGAATACGATTTCTTAGTTTTTTGAATTTTATGTATTTTTAGTCAAAATAGCTGTGGTAATTTCAGTCATAAGTTTCATGGAACATTGTCCCGTATATTTCTGAAATAAATATCAAGTATGAATCCACCAAAGCCTGATCTGCGATATATTGGTGTCGAACGCTTATTTATCACGACCATATTGAGCCTGGACGCCGTTTTCATAATTAATTTCCCTCTTTCCCTGTTTGAGTTAGCATTTCGCACTCCAAAGCTGTATCATTGAAGTCACCTGCTACTAGCAGTTTGCCTGTAAGGTGTCGAAGAAGAGTGTCTTAAAATGCTACTATCTATCTATGAAATTCATTTTTTGAGTCATTCGGTAAAAAAATAGCAGTTGACGAAGCTGATGCCTCAGTTTTCAATCCATACTTATCCATCGCCCAAACCTCGAGAAGCAGACTTTCCTAGTGTCTGTAAAGCATAGGGTTGCACCATCCAAAGAGTTTGAATACCATGTCTCAATTTTGTTCTCTGGATGCATTCATAAGCCACGTAAAAAAGTTGCGTGCGGTGCAGCAGCTCTGCCGATTCCCTTAGAGTCCCCTCACTTACGAAGCAACTTCTTCTGCGGTTTGCACGCTCCTCACCTCAGAATGTGCTTGGCTTCTACTGTTTTGTCTTTGCCGTTGTACAATGGGCATCCCTTTTCAAGGTAATCCGGCCAGCCCGCAGTTACTGCTACGGTCTGGTTCTTTTCAGTCCTTTTTTGAGTGGTTGTATCCGATGCACTTGAAGCAGTCCAAACCTTCAGGTCGCCTCCTTACCCTAGCGTTAACCTGGCCAATTTTTTAATCGTGTAATATCAACTAATTTAAGCGCTTTTGTGTCATACAGTGCTATGATGGCTTCTCTCTGTTTGCTTGTATCCGGGGGGAATAAGGAATATTTTACTTTCTTAACCATCTCCCAAATGGCTGCTGCTACTTCTTGCTCTGTTGTAAAATTGTTAAGGTCAAGTAGGTATTTCATTCTTGGTTTTAGATTTGTTTGTTGTTTTTTTTTGGGAGCGAATGTCAAAAACCTTCAATAGGTATCTTGCGAACGATACAAGTTTATCGTAGCCCAGCGCTCCTCGCAAAGATCAAGCGTTCGCGCTCGTTCTTGAGCAGCCGAAATTTCTCTTTCCACTTCTGCACTGTTCAGAAACACCTCCCTGAGTTCGCTTACCAGTAGATCAATTGGGACTACTTCCGCTAGCACTAACACGGCGTTTCCTGAAAGTTCTGTAGCTGCTTGCAATTCGGGGACGCTCACCATCCTAGCTCGATACTTTTAAAACCTTAACACAGTGGCCCATATCTCCGCACCATACAGCAGCATGGAATGAGCCACCGTCATAAGGAGCTTACGTTTACTCGCACTAGGGGCCCGAACGTTTACCATGAGTCTCCCAAGCGAGATAACAGCCAGTAGCGCCCTATCGCATACTTGTCGGATGTGCTCTCCATAAGCCAGCTTCAGGTCCAACATCACTCCAAAATACTTAGACGATTTTCTGGTCTCAAGTATTTCAGAGCCAACTGTCATGGTCTAATGTTTGGTATCCTCCTTTTCGTCAGCATGACAATCTCAGTTTTAGCGATCGCCAACTGGAGACCATGGCTTTCCATTCAGCCTTCAACCTTTCTCATTACTTGATTGAGTTTGAGTTGGGCGAGGTGAGGATTTCTAGACGTGAAGACAGCTGCTACATCATCGGCATAACCCACCAAGAGCACATCTTCCGGCATTTCAAGGCGCAAGAGATCATCATAAGCAATATTCCATAGGTCTGGCCCAAGAATGGACCCTTGTGCTACTCCAGCTTTAATGGTTTTGCGTACAGTTCCCTGATTCGTTTCATAAGCCAAATGGCGATCCTTCAAGTAGTATCGTACCATTGCCTCTATCTGAAAATGTCGCTGAAGAGATTCCAATATGTCTGTCCATCTCGCCGAGTTAAAAGCGTTACGGACATCCAGCGTTACCAAAAACACTGCGGGTCTAGCTCCATGATAAGCAGCCTCTGCGCGATCTACTGCGCTAATAACTTCGTATATGGCACTTATTGTTGAGTGGCTGCTGCGGAATCCATATTGGTATTTTGAAAGCTCTTCATATAGCCGCCTTAAGCCGAGGTTTCAGCAATCCTTCTACAAGTTTCCCCGCAGTATCAAGCATGCAGAGAGATCTGTACGCTGATGGTGTGTTAGGATCTCCCTTTCCCTTTGCAATTAGGGTAAGTCGCGCCACTTTTCAGGGCTGATGCGAGCCCTTTAACCTCCCGGCTCACTGAAATCGAATTTCAAGTTTTACAAATACCCACCATCTTCCTAATTTGGCCATCCTGTGCCTCCACTTTGCTTGTTCTGAAGTCTGCGCAGACATGCTGAATAACTTCATGAGAGAAGATACAATGAAAGAACTACATATGGTAATTTTTCTAGAAAAAAGAATAGTCACTTTTTAAATGAACTCATTAACACAACAATCTCATCGCGATTCGTTCTACACTACTCATTTCGCTCTTTTTCTAAATGTCGTTCACCTACCAGTTCTACTAAAAAGATCAATAGTGGCTAGTTAACTTCCAATACGTCTTCTACACTCAGAAAAATTTCATTTAATAGAATCAAATTTAAATCAAAAATTGAAACACTTTTGAATAAAAAACGAATCTTATTTGAATTCCACTTTATTATAAAATTTTTATTTTCATATCAAAATTTTTCATTTTTGAATTAAAAAGAAACGTACACTGCATCAAAAAATTGCACGTACACCACCTTATCATAAATTAAAACTCATTTATTTTTTAAATAAACAAAATTTTCGTCATTTTTATTAATTTCATGTGTTCTACACAACTGAAACTATCTGAAACAAAACAGCAAAACATTCCGTAATATTAATGTTAATTTTGAAAATTAAGCTATAATTCAAGTCAAAAAATTGCACGTACATCAAAAATTTCCACATACATTCAGAAAATTAATTACTTTTTCTACTTCTAATAGAGTGTGTGGTGTCCTTTCGCTGAAATTACATCCTTTAAGCAATTGTTCATTGAATGAGCTAGTTTTCTAGTAATTTCAGGTGTTATTTTTTCCCACTTTTCTCAAATAACCTCCTTGAGGTCAGCTCGGCTTATAATATGATGTTCCCGCACTTTTTTTTCGAAAACATCCCAAAGATATTCAATGGAATTAAGGTCTGGTGATTGGAGTGGCTGAGGAAGCACAGATTTCACGTTATGCAGTAACCACTCTTTTACTAGATGCGAGAAATATTTTGGATCATTGTCATGTGCTAGTGAAATTTCGTCGCTAATTCCAATTTTCAAAGCACTGGCTCTTAAATTAGGCTTTATTATTTCTAAGTACTGATGCTTGTCTATAGTGCTTTCCACAAATACCAAATTTCCAACGCCATTTGCTTCCATCGCTCTCCAAACCATAACCTTTTCACCTTCGTGTTTCTCAGTGGGTCCCAAATTTTTTGACTCCAACGCTGATTGACTCTCTGCCGAACAAATCGCCGCCCATCAGAGCCAAAAAGATTATACTTACTTTCATTTACAAAAATAACAGTTTGCCAAATTTAGTCTGACTTTTTTACATACTCTCTGGCACACTCAAAGCGTCGGGCAACATTTTTCCTCGAAATGAACGTTTGTGTTCTTGCAATGCATCCCTTGTAACACTTTTTATGGAGAAAATTTCGAACTGTTTGGGCATTCAAAGATATTCCGTCGTTTCTTTTAAGGTCTGCAACTGTTTTGGGAGCACTTGTTTGTGGATCCTTCTTAATAATTCTCTAAATTTTTTATCCAAATGCTCAGCTAAAATTTTCTTCCGACTTCTTCCTTGGGCAATTGCAAAGCTTTTGTTGCTTTTTAACATTTTTATATCCGTTTGCATGGTCGAACGTGGTGTGCCAATGATCCTTGATACTTCAGCATAACTTTTACCTTCCTCCTTAAAATTTACGATTCATTTCTTCACTTCAACAGGAACATTGCGGTGTGTTTCGCCTATTTCAGAATTTAAAAAAAAAGAGAATTACTGCACTGCTCTATTGAGCATTTACAACTACTACCTTCAATAAATGAGGATAGTGTGTAAATCTGCACTGGAAACTAAGTACCATTACTTTTCTTTTACAAGGGATCATAAGTTAATCTTGTGTGTATGTGCAATTTTTTTATGTACGTGCAATTGTTTTAAGTATATTTTTGCTGTACTGTGACAGTAAAAGCTAATATAACAAAATACTGTTTTGCTCTAAAAAGCTTTAACAGTATAGAATTTATAAATACTTAAAGAATGAAAAAATTTTTTTTTTGTTTAATAAATAGAAGAGTTTTTATTGGAGTAAGAGTACTGTACGTGCAATTTTTTGATACAGTGTATATGGCGCCAATTCATTATTGAAAATTTTTGATTCAAACATTTTCAAATATGATTTGGCGCCATATAGTGGTGAAATTTTTCTGAGTGTAGAACTGAAAAATTTTCTAATGAAAAGAGAGCGAAAAAAAGCTGAGATTCCTCGAACATGTGATTCCGGATTTTCCCGAAATAGCTTATACATTTCAAAAGAATGCTCATACTGTAATCGTCCGCCGCCAAAAAACGTGCATACATCCGTTTCTTTAAACAAAATTATCGTTCGGGAACAGTACAATCTTGCTCTTCTGATAATGACATTCAAAAAAATTACCCAAGCCAATTTTATGGCTCACGATTGTGCAAAAAAAAACCATCACACCTGCTTGATATCGTTTCTCCCAGGCCCATTAGACATTTTCCAGTGCTGGTAAGCCTTCACCATATATCGCGCCATCGTCCGCTTATGTCGACGCCCAACGGGAAAAGTAATGCTTACGGGTATATTCGGTAAGCATTACGCGTAATGCGTGTAAGCATTACCGGACCATTAGGCCGCGCCCAGACATGACCAGAAATATTTCCGGAAATATTTCCAGAAACATTTCCAGAAATATTTCCGACAATATTTCTCTCGCCGGCCTACACATGACCGGAAAGTTCATTCATGGTTTGCGTGAGCCAGAGCTCAAATCAGAGCTGCCGCTTTTGAAGCTGCATATCCCGTCAATATTAAATAGCAAGACGGCTCAATGCGACCATCTATGAAGCTCCATTCTATTTTTACCATATGTATCACAGCCATACCTAGCTACAATACTACTTTTGGCCCTTCAAAAGCTCCCTTTTCACCAAAATAATTCAAGTTTCATAAAACTTGCGCTCACAACGGCAGCTCAGTGCCGAAATTACGTCACACCCATGTGACTTTCCGAGACTTTCCCATCGTCGAGCGGAAAGTCGCGGAAATATTTCCGACACCTCGGGAAAGTCCACTGCGCAATAAAGCGATCAGCTGTTGAACTTTCCGACTGATCGACGGAAAGTCTCGGAAAGTCGCATGGCTGTGACGAAATTTCGGGACTGTGCTGCCGTTGTGAGTGCAAGTTTTATGATACTTGCATTATTTGGGTGAATTGGGAGCTTTTGAAGGGCCGAAAATAGAATGATAGCTAGGTATGGCTGTGATACATATGGCAAAAATAGAATGGAGCTTCATAGATGGTCACATTGAGCAGTCTTGCTATTTAATTTTGACGGGATATGCAGCTTCAAAAGCGGCAGCTCTGATTTGAGCTCTGGCTCACGCAAACCATGAATGAACTTTCCGGTCATGTGTAGGCCGGCGAGAGAAATATTGTCGGAAATATTTCTGGAAATGTTTCTGGAAATATTTCCGGAAATATTTCTGGTCATGTGTGGGACGGGGGTTACGCGTTGTTTCTTTTTAACATTGCATGTCCTAGGCTGGGAAGATTTATACAAGGGGAAACTCATGCTCTTAGCTCTAAAGCTTTATGTATAAGAGCTTTTTGGAAAGTACGACATCGTATTCTCGCATTTCCGTCATCTACGGTGAATACAAATTAAAGCTTTGGCTGGCAGCCGATCGTATCTCAGCATGTGTGGTTTTTGCATGCTGAGCGATTGTGACGCTCATTGGAAATTCCAATAGTGCATGCTCTTAGCTACTAGGGGGAATTGTCTTCATACATTGTACTTACCCGTGCGTGATGATTTGAAATGCTCCGAAATTTTCATCTTTCCGCTTTATATAGCAGACTACCCATAACCGATGTATGCTCGCAAGTTCTTTTCCCCTTGTTTCTGCGAGTGAATTTCATTGGCCAGTCTTGGACTTATAACATATGAGCTTTCTCCCTTGCAGCATTTTCCATGCTCCAAGTGATGTATACGAGTATATCTTATAATTGCTGGAAAATAACTTTGGAAATCGGAAATTGACATTACTAGCATAGTTTGATTCATGCATTACGCCAGCATACATTACCGCGATTCCCGTTGGGCGTAAACGTGCAAATACAGACAATCAGTAACATACATACATGCGAAAGAAGTGACAAAGCCGAAAAAGTTATGACGAGATTATACGTATGTAGATACATGTTTGTGTTGTCGAGCTACCCAACGGGAAAAATAATGCTTACGGATATATTCGGTAAGCATTACGCGTAATGCGTGTAAGCATTACCGGGCCATTACGCGTTGTTTCTTTTTAACATTGCATGTCCTAGGCTGGGAAGATTTATACAAGGGGAAACTCATGCTTTTAGCTCTATAGCTTTATGTATAAGAGCTTTTTGGAAAGTACGACATCGTATTCTCGCATTTATACGCCTCAATATGAATGAAAGCTTTGGCCGGCGGCCGATGGTATCTCTGCATGTGTGGTTTTTGCATGCTGACGCTCATTGGAAATTCCAATAGCGCATGCTCTTTGCTACTAGAGGGAATTGTCTTCATACATTCTACTTACCCGTGCGTGATGAATTGAAATGCTTCGAAATTTTCATGTTTCCGCTTTATATAGCAGACTACCCATAACCGATGTATGCTCGCAAGTTATTTTCCCCTTGTTTCTGCGAGTGAATTTCATTGGCCAGTCTTGGACTTATAACATATGAGCTTTCTCCCTTGCAGCATTTTCCATGCTCCAAGTCATGTTTACGAGTATATCTTATAATTGCTGGAAAATAGCTTTGGAAATCGGAAATGTGCATTACCAGCATTGTTTGATTCATGCATTACGCCAGCATACATTACCGCGATTCCCGTTGGGTAATTAAACCGTCATATTTTCGATTGCTATCAGAACGAATACATATTCGCCGATATGGCGACAAAGCAATGCTATGACTTCTGTGGTATCGGGCGATATAATCGGTGGCAGTAGTTTTCCCACTCAAGATTTCACAGACTTGTCGACATACAGCACATGTGCTAACTGCGAATCGCAAAATTGAATTACTGATATAAACGACGAGATACAGTGCGCGTCGTGGTGAATAGAGGGACTGGGAATGTAAACCCGATCAACAACCGCCGCCATTGAGCCAGTTAGCTCGCCAAGCATTTATTATTCCACGTCACATAATCATTGGATCTCCACCATTCCCCATGGCTATATCATGCGTGCCTGCAATTACGCTAAAAGCACTCAATAATTTTCACGCCGGCCAGCGAATCGATGGGAAACAACGTGGCCTGGCCAGCCGAGGAGAGAAGTAGACGGGTAGGTGCAACCAAAAGTCGCGAATAAAATAGCGAACAATTCGAAAAGTCTGCAATGTTTGCGGGGTGTACTGGAAAAAGGCAGCATGGAATGGGAACATAAAAACAAGCGGAGCCGCCATAGCTGCCAAATAGCTGAATTTCGTACGTATCACGAAATACGAATCTCAAAGTACAGGGAAAAAAACGATGGCGGCACCGGAGACCACGTAGCGATGCGAAAGTGCCGCCTGGCTCTTTAGAAACGACGCAATGCGAGCGGTGGTGCGGCCAACAATATCGATGATGAGGGAATCATGAGAATGATGAATATGTGCCGCTTCAGATATCTGTACATATTTCGCAATGTTTGCTAAAAAGAGAATTGTGTTTGCCATTAAAAATAGATCATCGACATATTTATCAGAACCAGGGGAAACACGAATTGCTGCAAACAGAGAAAGGGGTATGAAGGGAGCGACTAATGTGGATTCATCATGAACGAAATCACATCAGCATTTTATAATTCGATGTTATGAATGATTTCACTTGCATCTTTTATCAAGTAATTATATGGCTTTTCGTTTTTATTCGTTCGAGACATACAGTGAGTAACTTTGATATTTAGTCAACCCTGTTTGTTCTAATCCAAACATGATGTAAAAAAGTAAATAACTTTTTAGCAAAATGGAAGATTATAAATAATACAAAATAAAATGAATACATTTCACTTTAACATTAGGCGTGTTGTTTTGCTCCTCCAGAAAAGAACAGAAACAACAACACTCCTGTCCCAGTGAATTCACTGGGACAGAATACTGTTCTGCATAGGTAGTTCACGTGCTGAACAATAGAATGTACTGATAGAAAAAGAAAATAATTTATAGATAATCATAATGTGTAGAAAGTTAAAAGAGATAATTTTCTGTTAGTTCTTTTTATATTTTCTATCGATTGTGGTAGTTTATACTCGTTATTTTCTCCCTTTATTTTCAACTGTTTTGCGCTACCATAGCGAATACAGATCGTTTTTTGCGCAATTGTTCTATTCTGTTCTGCCCCGGAGCAAAAAACACACCTATTAATATTCGGTTAACTTCCTAAATTATGGCAACAGCCATTGGTGGAGAAGCATTGATTTATGTTTGCGATGATTGTCTTGGTACAGCTTGAATAATAATAGGCGTGTTTTTTTGCTCCCCCTATCTATAACAGAACAATGCGAACCAGTGCAGACGCATTGGAAACAACAACAGCTCCCCCTATGTATAACAGAAGTTGCTGTTTCCAATGCGTCTGCACTGGTTAGCATTGTTCTGTTATGGATAAGGGCAGCAACAAAACGTGCCTAATACTCCTAATTTGTCAGTACTGTTCTTCAAATTCTGCCTCAAAATGTTAAGATCTTAACGCCAGCTCACAAACTCCACCAGTTGATACCTACAACCACCACATCTTATCCCGACCTCGATGTTTTACCGCTGACCTAAGGTTGCAGCTCCTGTGCTCTTTATATGGGGTTACGCCGCACTATTACTTGTCCGTCCGACCTAAACACATTGAATGTGCTTTCGTTGGCGATTGATATTCCACCAGCTGGATCTTTTTGGGTACTGGTTCCTTTTTTATTTGTGAACATGCCCATTATAATCATTCCTTTTGAGAGTCGTGTGAATAGTTTGAAATCACAAGAGGCGCGGTTTTTTGCCCCCCTTATCCATAACAGAACAATGCAGACGCATTGGAAACAACAACTCCGGTTATGGAAAGGGGGCATTGTTGTTGTTCCCAATGCGTCTGCATTGTTCTGTTATAGATAGGGGGAGTAAAAAAACACGCCTAAGGCCATATATGGTTCTTTTGCTTAGATTTATAATATCATTGACTCTTAACATGAGGGATTCGTGGTTTGAGTCTAAGCAAGGACGGGAATTAAATACCGAGCTTTGAGTTGATCTGGCTCTTATTAGGTATCTGACTCAAATCAGGAGCAAAATTAGGTGTGAGACTACTCATATCACACTTGAAAATATCGGTTATTAAAATTGAGTCTATTCCATCTGGGATCACTAGAACTCCATATGGGTTGTAACGAGAAAATTTTGTTCTAGTCAGCACCAGTACTAAGATCTGTCAATGAGCATTGAAGCTGCCACGCGCCGATTCCGCCTCTTTTTATCTTTTTTTCTGCTCCTTTGAGACTACATTTCTAAAAATGCTAAAACAGTTGCTTGGCAATTTCTCTAGGATACCCTAAAAATCGAATTTTAAGACTTTGGCCAAAACTGTTTCCTACATATGAGGATTAAGGGCGAAACTCTCACGCCCCTTTTCAACGCCCTCATTCACGTACGCAACAACTTGCCAAACTATATAATTAAATACATACCGTATTACGTATAATACAGCAAATTTTTGAGAATCGATTGTTTATTCTCCTGCGCATCACACTTTCCGATAATTATTCATAAGTATTCTGATGAAAAACCAGCAAATGGAGACATAATCTTATCACACAACCAGCGATATCTTCGTAGAGAACTTCTTGGGTAACAATGGTGAATATGCACAGTTAACGTTTGAGTTTCTTGAAGTGCTGAATCTTCCATTTGTGTGTGCAATGTAGTGATGGGCGATTGCGAGATATTTTAACAATCGAGATAATCGCAATCGGCGCCACAAATAATCGAGATAATCGCAATCGAGAGAATCGCAATCGATGCGCCAAAACAATCGAGAGAATAATCGAGACAATCGAGATAATCGAGACAATCGGGATAATCGAGACAATCGAGCGATTCGAAATAATCGAGATAATCGAGCGATTCGAGATAATCGAGACAATCGAGCGATTCGAGATAATCGAGACAATCGAGCGATTCGAGATAATCGGCCGATTCGAGATAGTCGAGCGATTCGAGACAATCGAGACAATCGAACATCTCGCAATCGGTTGACGGCAATTGAGTGAGCCATAAAGCACGTTTCGTTGTAAAAATAAAAAAATGTTCAAATATTTCAGCAAAAATATTAAGTGTTATTATTTGATCAAACTGCAATTTTTTGGGAAATATTGATGTATAAAAGGATATGTTTATCTTAAGTTAAAATTAAGATATCTTTAACTCTTTGGTGGCGGTGGGAATGTAATGATCAGATATGCATGGAAATTTGTATGGCTAGCATTTATCATGTATAAATGGCTGGTAGTTTTGCTAAAACTATTAAGTCTGATCAAAGTGTATGATCAAATATTATATGAAGTTGAGTTTTGTCATGCTGTTAAGTATGTTAAAATAAAATCTGCTTTTAGATAGTGCAGTTTGAAAGCATATCATGTATCCAGTATTTTCGTACTTGCGAGTATTTTATTCAAATATTCAAAAAGTTTTTAGGGCAAAAGTACCTGAAATCGGCCAATTTTGGGTTAGAGTGGTTTCGGACATAACGGGCCAAGACCTATTGCTGTGATACAAACATTTCGGTTTTGTAGGGGAGTAAGGGGTTTTTTGGCCATAGTTTGGCAAAAATTGCCTTTACCGCGCTTTCAATGATTGAAAGTGGTCGGGGAGTACAATAGTGATATTTTAAGGATGAAAAAAATTTTTATGGGGAAAATTGGGCAAAAACGTCGAGTTTTCCCAATTTTTTTTTTTTGCGTAGCTTGAATTTGGGGACCTTTCTGAGCTGTTTCGGGCGAAATGTCCATACAAGTCTGAGAAAAAGTGGCCTAGTTTCGAAGATATGGCAAAATGAAATCCGCCGGAAAACCGACCAGAAAAACTGAAAGTAGCACTAAAAGCGCTAAATAAGAAAAGGTTGAGATCCTTTTTGGTTCGATGATTGGCTTCTCCGGCTGTGCATTATGCCGTATCTTCGAAACTAGACCACTTTTTCCCAGACTTGTATGGACATTTCACCCGAAACAGCTCAGAAATGTCCCCGAATTCAAGCTACGCAAAAAAAAAAATTTTGGAAAATTTCGACGTTTTTGCCCAATTTTCCCCATAAAAAATTTTTTCATCCTTAAAATATCACTATTGTACTCTCCGACCACTTTCAATCATTGAAAGCGCGGTAAAGGCAATTTTTGCCAAACTATGGCCAAAAAACCCCTTACTCCCCTACAAAACCGAAATGTTTGTATCACAGCAATAGGTCTTGGCCCGTTATGTCCGAAACCACTCTAACCCAAAATTGGCCGATTTCAGGTACTTTTGCCCTAAAAACTTTTTGAATATTTGAATAAAATACTCGCAAGTACGAAAATACTGGATACATGATATGCTTTCAAACTGCACTATCTAAAAGCAGATTTTATTTTAACATACTTAACAGCATGACAAAACTCAACTTCATATAATATTTGATCATACACTTTGATCAGACTTAATAGTTTTAGCAAAACTACCAGCCATTTATACATGATAAATGCTAGCCATACAAATTTCCATGCATATCTGATCATTACATTCCCACCGCCACCAAAGAGTTAAAGATATCTTAATTTTAACTTAAGATAAACATATCCTTTTATACATCAATATTTCCCAAAAAATTGCAGTTTGATCAAATAATAACACTTAATATTTTTGCTGAAATATTTGAACATTTTTTTATTTTTACAACGAAACGTGCTTTATGGCTCACTCAATTGCCGTCAACCGATTGCGAGATGTTCGATTGTCTCGATTGTCTCGAATCGCTCGATTATCTCGAATCGGCCGATTATCTCGAATCGGCCGATTATCTCGAATCGGCCGATTATCTCGAATCGCTCGATTGTCTCGATTATCTCGAATCGCTCGATTGTCTCGATTATCTCGAATCGCTCGATTATCTCGATTATTTCGAATCGCTCGATTGTCTCGATTATCCCGATTGTCTCGATTATTTCGATTGTCTCGATTATCTCGATTGCAACAATCGAGTCCAACTTAAATAATCGAGATGTTTCGAGATATTTGAACAATCGAAACAATCGAGTTTAATATCTCGCAATCGCGCATCACTAGTGCAATGTATCAAAAAAGTAATAATTCTACTCTAGAAAAAATTCACAAAGTGCTGCATTTATGATCGCGCACGCTATGTACATAGCATCCAGAGCTATAAAATATAGCTGCGAGGGTCAAATTTCTATCCACTATGAACTTTTCTGCTATGAAGCATAGTCTCTACTTCTATCAAGCATAGTCTCGACTCCTATGTAATATAGCCTCAACTATTGTGAACTCAATCTGGTTCATAACTAAATCGGTAGGACTCTATTTTTATTAAATTACAGAAATAATAGCTTTACTGAAACACCAAATACATGCTGCTTCCCTCAATTACACAAACGAACTATTTGGTTTCATGTGAATGGACTTCCATTGGTTTCTAGGGGGGTACAAAGCAAAGCTTGTGAAAAACTATGAGCTAGAAAGTTTTTCAACTAAACGGTCGCAAGTCGACGGAGGCATATTTAACTCTTCACTTCTAACTCGTGCAATCAAACTGCCGATCGACTACAAGTTTCATGTATTAAGTTAAAGACTGCAATCAATGGCTCTCGACTACAAGTTTCATGTGTTAAGATTCCAACCATTGGCTCATTTCTGTAACTTGCAAATAGAGAACATATCTACTCCAATTCTGTCTTTGATATCATTTTTGCTCCACTTTCCATTATTGGCAATAGAGAAAGTAGTAATGCATTTCTACTTCTCAATTTCTGCTCTATCGACATTAAACGCTCACCTGATAATTCTCAACTGCATTCTACATAAACTGCCAAACTCAATTTGCGTTACATCATCGGATAGAGATTTTTCTCCACTCAATTTACAGAAAAGAGCCACAGATCGGAAGTCAAGATGTAGTTCTACCTATACTGTGATGGAGAAAGGGGTTTTGTTTTCACAATTTCTTATACTGTAGCCACTTAAGCAGGGATCGAGAAACAATAATTTAAGATTAAATAAATTTCGAGTGAACGAAACAAATGTTTTCGCTTCACAATCTTAAAGAATCGCGAAAAATTACCACGTTTCTTGAAGAGATACAACTTTAAAAGAGAAACAACCACTCACCGATCATTGCACGTACTTTATTGACAAACACAGTAATCGGACAGTACCGCGGTGTGAAGATTTTTGTCTGTAACTTAATGAAAAATCAATTTAGGAAAAAATGAAATGCATACTAGGTAACAATAGTTTATAAAATTAGAAAAAAAAATGATTTCCATTTTATTTACAAAAAAAAATTATAAGCCACAATTCAAAATATATGATTGTTAAATTCCAATTAAATATTCGAACATTTCAAATAATGATAGTAAATTAAGTATAAAAAAGTGTTTTTTTCTTATTTTAGTATTTTGTTGGAAAACCTTTGGTTTTCCGAATGGCTTCCAGTTTTGGGAGGCATCTAAAATTGAAAAAGTGAAAAAATCAATTTTTAGTTAGGAGTGTATTTTATTTTTTACTAGTTGCCTTGTCGGCAACTAGATCCGACTCAATTCATAAAAAATCTTACTTCCTAATTACACTATTCTTAGCCTACTTTAATTTATAAATTTGGTGTGTGGTATAGTGTTGTGTATTGTAATTGTGGATTGTGTTCCCAAACAGTCTTCTTGGAATTGATTCCACCACCGACCTGCAATAAGAGGGATCGATTTTTTTCCATTCGTCCTCCAGAGCCACTTTAAGCTCGGCCTTCGAAGAAATTACCCGCGATTACAATTTGTTTTCTAAATAGGCCCATAAATGTTCGATTACATTTATATCCGGAGATTGTGGGGACGTTTCCATCACGTGAGGACAATTATACAATAACCACAGGCGCGTATAGTGAGCTTTGTGTTTTGGGTCATTGTCTTGATAGAAAGAAAATGTCTCAGAAATGCCCAATTTATCTACACTTTCTTTAAGATTTTCTTTTAAAATGGATATGTACTTGTGTTGGTCCATTATGACATCAATAAAAACTAGCTTTGCCGGTCCAGAGGCAGCCTTACAGCCCCAAACCATCAATGATCCAGCTCCATGTTGTACGGTCGGTTGAAGGTTAGCAGGTTGAAACTCCTCATTTGGTCGTCTCCACACATATGTTTGTCCATCTGACCGAAAAACATTAAATTTGCTCTCGTCAGTAAATAACACTGTGCTCCAATAGGAAAATTCACGCGATTTATGCTCTTTAGCGAACTTAAGCAGCGTTAGCTGATTTTTCTTATTTACATAAGGGTTTTTGCGTGGAACTTTTCTCACAGATTCGGTACTTGCAATAATGTGGAGGTAATTAGACACTTCTGATGTCAATTTTGTCGCACTCAGCTTGGGATTTTTCTTTACTTGCTGCACGATCCACCGTTCATCTGCCTCTGAAAATTTTTTCGGCCGTCCGTATCTAGGATTATTTTCAATACTTTTATTAATTTCAAACCGTTTAATGATGTCATGAACTGTCGAATAGCTTCTACCGATGATTTTCCCCAATTTCTCGCACAGAAATCCCGTTTTTGTGATGTTTGATGGCCAATTTCCGAACTTCATTAGTAGTTTCTTTACCTCGACGACCCATGCTAGTATGAGAATTCACTATAAAAATTTCGCAACAAGTAATTTATTCTTTTCGTTTAAACTTTGACTATTGTTATTCACACTTAATTTGCTATAATTCGGGGAATTCCCATCTCAAATGTCAAAAGAAAACCAGTGCTGCCAGGTGTCTGAATATTTAATTGGAATTTAACAATCATTTTGAATTTTAACTTATAAATTTTTTGCTGATATAATAAAAAGCTATTTTGGGTAAACTGGACTTGATGCCCCACACCCGGGAAATCCTACCACCAGAGTGCGAAAAGGTGGTAGAAGGGCTGAAAAAATGAAGAAAAACAGACAAAATTATGCAACAAAATAAAAAAGAAGATAAAACAATTAAGAAAAAGAAAAAAAAGAAAGAAAAGAAGCCCCAAAAGCAAACGCACAACCACAAAAACACAAACATATTAGCCCGACATCTATCGGCAAAATTCATGTAACAGCTGTGTGGGGCATCAAGTCCAGTTTTACCGCTATTTTTTTTCTTAGACTACAAGCTAGTGTTGACAATTAAATGTATATGCATTCCATTTTCTCCTAAATGGGATTTATAAAGAGTTACTGACAAAAGTCTTCGATTCGTAGCTCTGTCCGATTACTTAATTGAGCCACTGCAGATGCTCTAATCTGGCTTTAAAACTCGTTTTGAACGAGTTTCGTCCACGTGAATCTCGTTCGGAGGCTTCTATAGAATGTTACCAGTTCAAGGATCCAACTACCCCATCATGGCTTGGTACATTCATCATCAGTTTGTTCAACTCTGCTTTTGGGCGATAAACGTGCATAAGGCTGATATAACAGAATTTCGCAGCTGACATAATCTTTTGCTAATCGTAGGGAAGCCGTTGTTTACAGGCTACCTTTTCTCGGTGAAAATTCATTTAAAGCCAAACAAGCGATTTAGTATTTCTTTAATGCTAAATCTATCCAATCTAATTGAACCACTAGAAAGATTAATCATACCAAATAGTCACAAATAGCTGTTATTAGCTAAATCACATGAAGATTAATATTTGCTAAAAGCCCCAAATATAATAACGCTTCAAGGCTCTGCGTTCTTAAAACAATTTTGCTTTGCATTAACCTTCCAAGAAGATCGGCATCATATCTCAAATTATATTCAATTTTCTTTAACAAAATCGTTGACTTGTTGAACATGAGTACTCACTCGCTCACATCAAAAACTAACATTTCCCACTAAAATTGCAAGCTAGCAACAAATACAAAATGCGAGAAATAACTAAACCA
This sequence comes from Nemotelus pantherinus, assembly GCA_963978885.1. Classification (NCBI taxonomy): domain Eukaryota; kingdom Metazoa; phylum Arthropoda; class Insecta; order Diptera; family Stratiomyidae; genus Nemotelus; species Nemotelus pantherinus. The sequence continues at coordinate 31,305,903 of OZ022265.1, read as the reverse complement.
CGCTGACACAGCATTTGTGGCGTTGCTAGCAGTGAATTCCTCCCATGTGATAACATCGACATAATGCTCGTATGTAAATTGACTCATCAATACATTCTGTCAAATCGGCAAATTCGATTTGACCGACAACAGCAATTGTATCGCGCGCCTCATATTGCTGCGGTGCCGCCGTACGCCGCCCAAATAATTGCAATTGCAAATTTACATGACCAAGTACAACGAAACTAGACAGCAGCAGATATCAATCATTGCTGACATGGAAAACAATGCGAGTAGACCGAATTTCTCGTCTCAGCACTTCCAACTGCTATCGGGCGGTGGTGGTGTACATGACACAGTGAGCAGAGCTACACTACAACGACATTAGTGCGATAATCCCAAAAAGCAGAAGCAACAAAATCGCAGGGTCGCATATAGCTCGCAGACAAGTACTACGAGCAAAGATTATATTCCGCCCGAATGTTTTTCTGTCAGCGTTTCGTAAACTACTTTTGGCTGAGCTCGACTGACTACGGGGTGATCAGTTCCTGCAAAGTCAGCGCAAATTTTGAGAATGCTACAATAAAATTGAAAATAACATTCCTAGCGAGCGATGGCAGTAAGCCGATGTGGGTATATGGGCAGGTAGGATGGAGTTTGCCATGTTAGGTGCAATTTCCGATGCGAAGGTAACACCACCAAATCAAGGGCGCCCGTTGTTGTTGGGTGTAATAGCAGTGAAAGCAACACAATAGGAATGCGAAACAAATGACAAAAATAACTTCATTTGATCCGAATGGTAAACCTTTGGCCTAGAATATTTCCGCCCTCGACATTTGGTCAATTAGTTTCCGAGAACAGGTAGACCATCGCCATACATTTTCCGGCTGGTAGGCAGAAGACAAAAGGAGCACTCGAGCTATGTATTTCAAGGTCTCAAATCAGTCCGACCTCATTCCGTTACATTCATACGAAACACAACTTTCTGCTTGTTTATCCAGTTTCCTCAAGACATATCTGCCATTCCAACATCAACAAATCTCCCACTCTTGAAAATATCTCATTTTCTTTGTTGTCCTTCACACTCGCACCATTACAGCACAAAATCGATTTATAATTCCCACAAATGCTTGGTACTGAAATATCTGAAGCTCCTCGCCTTCCAAACAATTTCCATGAGAATTTCATGTTTACGAAATTTTCATCAACCGCTGAACACAGCCGTTTACACCACCGCTTTTTTTATAGAATCTCTGTTCCGTGAGAAATGGATGCGATTTAATGCAAATTTCCAAAGTTCAGTGTTAGGAAAAAAAGCTCGGGAGACACTTGAAAAAACGAACGTTGATAAAAGCGAGAAAAAAAAACTCGAATCACAACGATCGTGTTTTCTTTCGGATCATTATGAATGTTTTCAGTGTCAATAACGCTATCATTATTTCGGCTCAGATGCGTTTAGTTTCGATTGGCAGATAGATACATACCGAAATCGAAGAAATATTTGGCGAAATCTAAGCGTGTCGGTCGAAGTAATAAATTGTTTTGATGTTTGTGCTTACGGATGAGATAAGAAATAGCGACGACAACAAGAGAACAGTTGCCGACGACACATCCAAGACGGAAAATTATATGAGCGGTGAAAAACACGTACATATATGTGAAAGCGTGCATACAGAATCAGAAAAGAAACGGGACGAAATCGCGACGACAAACGTGTTATTGTTGCTATTTCGCTAAACATCTTTCGAGATTATGAAGATATGGAAATAATCAAATGAACTGAATCGTCGAATGAGCTGAGCGAGTTTTTGTTATTTTTGCACATATTTGGTGTTATATAACTGGGGAGATTAGTGGAGGTAATACGCTGATAGGCAATGAATCGCTGTGTGATATATTTGACTTATCTATGGACTTGAACGATAATCGGCGAAACAAGATATTTAACATTTTATAGTTGAATGGTTCGGGATTACGAGATAGAGACGTAAAAATTGGAAAGTGAAGCAGTTAGAACCGATTGGATTCAAGGTGATTTATTGATAAGTTGAATCGACAATGAAAATAAATGGTTGAGTGAAACACGACACGCTCGGTAGAATCTGACTAATAATCTCAAAATATAACGTTGGAGGGATTAGTATTAATCTTTGTCTACATAATATATCGCAATCGAAGTAAAATACTTAATATTTTCAAACTTTTCAAACTTCATTTGTATTTGGTGACTTGTCTGTCAGTCAGTTTGTCTGAAAAGCAAACAACTGTATTTCACTTCCTCCTGCACTTTAATCCCATTGGGTCGAGACGGCTAACCAGGCTAACAGCCATAAAAACTGAATGAAAATATTAACAGTGTATTTGAAGCTTTTCGGTTGTTATTTTATCAATGGTGTCGTTGCTCCGTTTCAGTGCGGTCGCACATTAGAATCGATTCAAACCAAACATTGAGACTAGCGTATAAATAAAATGGGTTCATTTCATATGATAATCTCTAATTATTTCTAAATATAGAGTAAATTTCAATGGGGATTTGAAATAATATATCAATTTTGTTATTTTCGATGGGACTGTCTACAGGGACATCTTTGTGCATGGACACAATGGGCAAGTGTCTAGGGCCCCGCGATCTATGAGGCCCCTTATTTCCAGATCATCAGCCAATGAATATATTTATTTTGTGAAAAAAAATAATACCTGACTATACTTAATATTTATCTATCCTCATAGTAATATCATGAGCCAGGGGCTAACACTGGCAACTCTATTTGCTTACTAGTAGGTGATTTCCCTAAATTAATGCAGTTGCATGCAATGATAAAAATAAATTAACAGACTATGGATATGTAATACTTCCATGCATTACGCGGAAAATTTAACGAATATATGTATCCTGATGCATTACTTTTCCGTTGGGAACAATCTTATGTGTAATTATTGTAAAAACTTTTGTTGTTGCGTGGAGTTTAGGCTTCACTGGAATAAACATAAACAAATCGATCTGTGAACCCCTTCAATTTATGAGGAAGACATTTTAATTTCTGCTGTTCCTATTTGAAAAGCACGGCCGGGACGGGATTTCTGTTCGAGACTAAAAACCAAATCATTTCACTTAAGATTAAACTTGCAAACGGTGGGTTTTATTTTATGTTTGCGATTGTTTTGAGTGCAATTAAATAATAAGTATTGATTACTATATCTATAAATATATACAAAATGTGAAAACGGTCATATCCTAGGCTCAGAAAAAGGAAAAAAACTGCATATCAGAAAGAAGTGATTGATAAATTACCGAAATCAACATCATATTTTAGACCAGAAGCTTCTGTGAGTAGTAACCAAATAATAAACCATCCACATAATGAATCATATCAACAGATTGTGAAAACTCAGGGAACCTCACAACCTATTTGTTCTTCGCTAAGTCTTATCACTTTAGAAAAAGATATTGAGTCATATTGCACAGAAGGCGTCCGTCCCTACGGAAAAATGCAATAACTTCACCAACAACTGTTTTAATAGAGGAACAGCAGTCATCCGACCCAGAAAATATTTCACACGACCCTGTCGATTATTTTCACGAAAATTTTACCGAAAAAACCGCGAAATTTGAATTCATAAAGGGCCCATCTATTTTCAAAATAAAGATTGACTCTTCCGAAGAAGAAGATGGCAAATCAGTAACTAGGTATTTCAATAAAGCATTATTTAATATTAAATTAAAGAACAATTGCAAGAAAATGGTTACTGTATTCACCTTCGAAGAAATCTGTAGTTTGTTTTATTGCTGCTTATTTAACCCTTCTGATGTAAACCTATGCTCCCCGAGTGGATGCAATGATTGGAACCACGTTAATCACATAATTTTACATTATGAAAATAGCCCTGCATATAGGTAATCTATAATGACTTATCTGGCATGAAATAAAGCAGTTGGTAGAGTATATACAGACTTGCTATACCACTATCAAAAAGAAGTGGATTACTGGAAAAGTGTATTTAAACGGATTGTCGTTACAGTTGTAAAATTTCTGGCATTGAGAGGGCTTCCGTTGAGAGGTGGCAATGAAATCTTTGGATCTCTCAACAATGGAAATTATTTAGGATGTGGGGAGCTGTTAAGTGAATTTCTTGAATTTCTTGCAGATCACCCAAACAAATCTGGAAATCCTGGAAAGGGGCACATTTAATGGGAAAACAGGTACTAAAAAAGTTCTAAATGAAGATAAATTAGCTAAATATTTTTCGATTAGCGTTGACACGCGCGATCTGGAATCTATACCTATCAAAGAGCATAAATCAGAATAATTAGCAGAAATCATACTGATTTTTTTGGAGAATGATGATGTACAAATCAAGGATTGCAGAGGGCAAAGCTACGACAATGCTTCAAATATGTCAGGAAAGTATGCTGGTCTGCAAGTGAAAATCAAAGAGATATGTGAGTTTACTACCTTCATACCATGTGCGGGAAATTCTCTAAACTTGGTATGTCTTCATTCCGCTGAATGGTTCAGAAACTGTACAAGTTTTTTTCCACCGATGGAATACATTGACTGGATATTTAGGTTCAAAAATAAGTTGTTAAAAGTCTTTCTGAAACCAGATAATCTGCGCGAGCTGATGCAATAAGCTCCTTACGTCAAGGTCACAAACAAATTATAAAAGCCTTGACGTCTATTGCGGAGGATGCAGAGCAGCGACAAGAAACTAGACACGAAGCTCTTAGTTTCTTAAAAAAAAATGGAAAACCTGGAATTTATTTTACCGATAGAAATTTGGAACACCATATTGGGAAGAATAGACAAAACAAGTACTTATCTTCAGAAGAAAAAAAAAACTATAGCAATGTACGTTCCAACTAATTAGTTAAGTTCACTGGATGTTTGTTTATTGACGTCAGGAATAAATTTGATGACTTCGAATCGTGCGCCAAAGAGAAAAATCCGGAGTGTGACTACAATTGCCTATCTCAAAGAATAAAAGGTAGAAGCTCAGTCAGGCATTATTTGATGGCACTGTGCCATCAGCCCAACTAAATGGGAAAGAAAAAATCAAAGTAGAAACTTTTATTCCCATAATTGATACCCTGTGAGTTCATCTAAAATGGCGGTTGAATTCGTACAAGAAAATAAAACATCGGCTCGGTTTGTTATCTCGCTTGAGATTAAGTTGCAAAGAATTCACTAAAATCTATCCTAGTGACGCTAGCGAGAATGTGTTGGAAACGGAATGTTTGCATTTAACAGAAAGTGTTTAGACTAGTGAAAATGAAGAAATATAGCTATCATCTTTTGAAACTTTACTAACCTGCATATAATGGTTGAAGAGCTACTTTTCGGGATAATGATTACTTATTGATTTAATGTGACTTTGAATATATAAAAATAACAGATAAATATATCTAGAATTTTTTGAATGCCTTTTGCTAATAACCTTCTGTCTTAGGGGCCACATTTATCTTAAAGTGCCCAGGGCACCAAATTGATCTAAGACGGCTCTGACTGTCTATTTGGATTAACGTACTTTTTTTCAGTTGCTTTTGATATGAAAATGATTCAATAGTGCCGGTTAATGCGTATCGCGCGTAGCAATAAATTGTTTTGAAATTTATGATTTTGGAGTTATATTTACCACAAGTAAATAGTTCCAATATTTCCATACAAGCTGTTATAAATTGTCCTTTTTCGAGGAAGTCTGCCAAGCGTGCTTGATCGGATACTATTCTCCAACGTATTATAAATGATTAGTAAGGTCGGTCATTGTGAAATACCAGAAGTTTATTTGGTTACCATGTAGGTAGGTTCCGTGGCCGCCTCCTCCAGTCAGATTCTGGAAAAGGTACACTTCGGCGAACAAGGACTCACTTTGTTACCGCATTGCGTGGTGCGCAATTCTTATTAAGTGGAGAGCTTTTCCGAGTCCTTGACGAAGTGGGTGATCCTCTTTAGATCCATCGAAGCTAGTTTGGTTAGGTCTACGAAGAAGTATGAGCCAAGGGACTGCTTCCTTCTTTCAGCAAAGGCCGGACTTTCTCACAGAAGCAGAAGTAAATTTTCCTTTTGCTTTGGCAACTGCATCTATCCGTGCTGCGAAACAAACAATACCCGGTTAAAAGAGTCATTGCCGCGCAAAGAGACTCCTTTCCTAGTTTAGTGCGACCACGGCAAAAGTTCTCCACATCTGTTTTGGAACCACATTGGCAGGTTTTTCCACCGAGGAACTCATTGCGTCCGTTAAACCGTTTTTGCCTGATGGTCAGTTTAACTGAAACCGTCCGAGTGCCAATCGAGAAACTGCAGAGCACATCCGGCAAAGACGTACCAGCCAACACATTTACCTGTTAGACACTCCAGTGGCCCGGCAGGCGGAAGGAAGGCTTTCAATTTAGGGCAGTGGAAGATGTACCATATTTCACTCAGTCGATCAGATTTCCTGTTTGCAGGGATAATCCCCTTGACCAATCCTTTCTGTTTGGGATCTGCTTGTCAAACCCCCGAGTTCGAGATGGTGGGGCAGCAGTATAAGATTCTAGCATGGCTCAGGTCTGTCATAGTTTATCGATCTCCACAATGTAGTCTTACCACCGTTCACCTCGCGTGTTGCGAAATAAACAGTTCGGTAGGAAGCAGCACAAGGTGTGATTTTGTTGAGGTTATATGAAGTGCCATCGTTATCGTAAATTCAGGAAACGATACAAGGCTGCAGCACCCAAGCTGCTCCTGTAGCCCTCTTACAACTTTAAAGAACACACTATCACTTGCGTGACCTTTTTTAAAACTATATTTGTTCTCCAGCGTGAAGTCTAGCATAAGTCCCAAACATTTTACTTTATTTTTGAGGCTTATAGAAGCTCTATTGAGCTTTCGTAGGTCGAGCGCCTACATCTCGTCGTGAAGTATCGCAACAATATCGTTTCGTTAGAGTTAGCGCTAATGCCACACTTCTGACACCAATTCGAGAGAATATGTATGGAATGATTTAATGATTTGTCATTGATTTAATGATGTCATCTGCAAACGTTTTGATGTTACATCCAGTTTGATCAAGTTTCGTTTGAAGGCCATTAACTATTTAATTTAAAAGCAAGGGGGACAGAATACCTCCCTTGAAAATGCCTGGATTTACTACTCGCTTGATAGTTGAGCTACCCATAGACGAGTATAATTCGAGATGTAAGTGTAGTTTATAAGCTTGATTAACTGTAAATTGATTTTCGGGCTCCGAAGACCACTCGAAATCGCCTCAGCACTCGAAATCGCCTCAATGCAGCCAGTGTATACGACTTGCAAGCAAGTGATTTTTCACTATGCTTTACTGGGGTATGAAGCGTATAAACATGCTGTGATTTTGAGATGAGTATAGTATCATCGTCTGATGCGCATGCTACACGCGCAGGTAATAACACGCGCTTATTTACCCGGCCCGGTTTTCATCGGGAAGCTCGTACGTGTAGCACGCAGAACTGAGGTTTGCGCAATCTTATTTGCACCCAATCGTTTATAGCTTGCACAAACTGGATTGCGCATGTCAGTCGCGGGTATTTAGCACGTATTTAAGGCACGGTTTAAACAATACTGCACAACTCTCTCTCAAAAAATCTTTAAGATGAAGGAGCTAAGAGAAATCAACTCCTTAGGTTTAGCGTTTCATGCTTTGGTTTAAGAATGAACAAAACTTTCATTTCCTGTCAAATGCTATGAATGCATAAAAAAAGCTTTAAACCGGTATAATGTGACCATCAGCCAAGGCATAGTGCCTTCTAAAGTCTGTTGAATACTGTGAAGAGTTATTATAGAAGCGCAAAGATAGCTTCACCAGGAGTAATGCTCATGACACCACAGATAATTAAGCAAACAGCCCTTTTTAGTATGCCTAATTCTAAGCATCTAACAACTACTTTGAGATTAGAACTTGCAAGTTCCCGGTGACAACCGGCTTGATGACCAGTCGTTGAGCCATTTGTCAAGATTAAACTCTTTCGTGCATTCACTTCGAAGAGCGAAAATCTCAGTATTCCATCAATGAGGCTTCTTTTTCCCTAGGGATAGAGTTGAGTTATAGGATCTCGCAGTAGCGAATGCACCAGTTAGGGATTTCACTGCCTTATTGATATTTTTCTGATTGATGAGCGCTGGAAGGTGCATCAGTTCAGTGTAGAAAGCTGATCGGTATTTCTCCTAATAAGTTATTTTCCTGTTTAGGCAATGATCTGCTGCTTTATTTAACAGTCCTTCTAATATTATGTTATGTCATGTTATGAAAGACTGAACATTTCTGAAAAACTATCCTAGCATGAGAAGGAGTGAAAAGTACTCATTTATCAGTGCTATGTCTAGAATCTTACTTTCGCTGGAGAATCTGAAGGTAGGCTCATTGCCAATATTAGTAATGGCAAGGTTGCAGACACAATGAATTCATATAATGATTCACCTACCTATAACTCATTATGGACGTCCGCGTCTCCGCCTATTATTAGCGAATCCCACATTGTTTTTGCAGCTGCTGTCATCTCTCTTGGATTAGCAATATCTCCTCTGCGTTCCTTTACATATAACGAAGATGAGTAATGAAAGTTAAGTTGAAGAACCTTCACTGTTATTAATAATAGCACCATCCAGGTCATTGTCAGAAACAAGATTCCTCTCCATCTTCTCAAATTATTCAAAATCCAGGAGATCAGCCAAAGCTTCCGCCTATTTGAGAGATCATGACAGCACTACCTTCATCTTCCGAGGCAGTAACGGAATTTTGCCTTATGTTCTTAAGTGACCCGTTTTTCTCTTCCTTCCGTGTAGGCTAAATCCTCTGACGTGGAGATAATTCGGTTATCCTAGTTTACATTCTAGTTAACCAAGTAGAACCTTCAACCGATGTTGTAGTTACGGTCCTTAAAGTAGGGAAGTGATTCTTCGTTGATGATGACGAGGATCTGGAACCGGTCACCGGATAGCTCGCCGATAACTAATCTTAATGACTTCCAAAACTTCAAGTGCAAAGTTTTCCCACCACTTCCAATCTCGCGCCTTGCTACAGTTCCACCAGTTTGCTTACTGCTACCTCTGTATATATCCACAGAGCGTTAGATAACAGCTTTATTCTTTCCTGATGGTACCTGATACCAAGAAATCGCGATGATGGCCAAGGATTTGCCTTAAGCAAGATCTTGCAGCTCAGTAAAAAAGCCTTCCGAAAAAAGTTCCAGTTGTTCTGTAAGATGATGCCGTCGCTCATGCTAGTTTCGATGTTAACCCTTTTTGGCCATTTCATCGAACGACCGAACTACACTGGTAGGGATGGTCTTGCGTTTTTTTTTCGGCTTTGTTGGCCAGGCTGACTGTGCTCAGCCGATTTTTACCTACTCATAGACGAGTGCGAGATTTTTGCCGTTTCTGAGCAGCCAGTGTCGCGGGAGCCTTAGCTGCAGAATGAATTCCTTCGTTTTGCATTGCCCACTTAAAAGACTTATTGTCTTCTCTGTAAAAAAAAAAATGCAAAATGTGGGATCAAAAACCAAATGTAAAAAGACCATTACGGAATCGTTTGCGCATAAAAGTCACAAAATCGTGCTGTTGAGAAGCGAAATCGTGGCGGAGATCATCCTAGATACGATTAAAATCACTTTGCTTACAAACTTAATGGAAGGATTAAGATGATAATTAACAACTTGGTTTCAATAGCCAAAAATAGGAGAATTGTTCTATACATTTTAAGACGCAAGAAAAGGCTACAAAAGAGTCTAAAGTTGAAATGATGGACAAAGAAACACAAAGAAAAGATACTAGTTTCCGAACAAAAATATTGGGAATACCATCAGGTCCAGGAGATATCACAGAGTAGACTTTGTGGGAATACATCACAAAAAAGGAACGCAGAAGTTAATTAAAATAACGGTCCTAGAAAAAGAAGGAGTTGATTTGAAGTAGACGCAGGCAAAAACTCATCAAATAGAGCACATGCTTCTTGTGGTTTGGTTGGAAAATTATTATTGAGGAATATAGAATCAAATAGAGAAGATAATTTTAGATTATGAACATATGTTCAATCGTACGATATTCCGTCTACCGTAAGTACTAACACAAATCGATGTCATTCCTAGTGCTTACAACCACATCTCCTATGTGCCGTATACAATTTCCTGGACAGCTCTTCATATAGTATACTTATTGTGACATTGTGCTGTCACTGCTCGAGTTCCATTCAATGTCCAAATTATTTATTAAGTCTCTTGTATGCTGTCGGCAGCTCCATAGCTCTTTTAGAATCGGATCAATATATTACTTGCTTTTCACGTTGTTTACTCAAACCCAAGTGTGAGTTCCTTCCCTGTAGGTCACTGCCAGTCTTTAATCGATACTTGCCACATAATCTCTTCTAGTAAGTCGTGTTAGGTATATTTCTTCTGTTGTCATAAACTAGTTATACAGTAGATTGATTTCGAAAAAAACATTCGACCTTTATTCAAGCGTTTCATATTGTTCCTCTGCGATGTCAGTGTCTTTGCCTCGTTGAAATATCCAAAAGCGTGCATTTGTCGCATCGTTGTCTATATATAATACAACTAGAGAGTACAGCAGCATTTTTCAGTATATTCATTATTGTTGAAAATATGCTTCGCTATAATACAACGCTACGAGTACATGTTATCCCCATTTGCATTATATATATTTTATACTAACAATCCTCGCTTCTCATACCATCCTCAACCCTTATGAGTTATAAGTAACTATCTCCGAAATCTGCTGCAAACTCACTCATGTCTGCTAAATCAGCCAAATTAATCACATCAAATGAGTTGACCGAAAATATGCTGGATGAGTAAAATATTTGTATGTGCTTATGAAATTTCGATTGCAAATGTCGCTTGCGATTGTTAATTAGTTACACTGCAAATAATTTGCATTTTCTGTAAATGAACTAGTGAATTTGTGGCTTGGTATTATAATCAATTTGTGAAATCGATAAGCATCAGTAAAATGTCGATTGCAGGTCGAAAGGTTTGTTGATCCAAACATTTGATTTGCATGTATTGAATCTTTGCTTTCAATTTTTGAATATCTACAGACAATAATTTGTGTATCTTATTTAAGTTCCGAATTGCTGTGAGCTAGAATTTTCCGACGAGAGAGAAGTTCTCTAGTCTTTGGAATAATTTAAGTCGATTTACATTTGAAACCAAAATTTATTCTTTTGTTCACTCACAGTACTTTTGTTGAAAATCTTCTGCGAGAAACCTAACCATTCTACAGTTTTTTTTGTTGAACACTCCTCATCCCCTGTTGATGTTTTCTCGGTCGCGTGTAACCTCTTAACCTGCCAGACGACAACGACTTCACACTACGGCGAGAAAAACTCTACGATGAAAGCAAGAACGATTCTATAGGAACACCGGCAATACCGAAAACTATGCAATGACAAGGATCGCCGAAGCAGAAGTGAAGAGGAGGACGCTGACTAACGCCACTAACTACGCCCAAGTTGATTCAATTAAACTTTTCCAATTATATAAGTTCATGAAAAGAAACTTTCATTAGTACTTTTCCCAGATAGTTTTTCACTGACCCTAAGCGTTTGTATGAATTGGCTCTTGTTTTTCTGGCTCTCTCCCTCAACAACCGATGCTCTCCAACAACTTCTTTTCAACTGATAGGAATCTCCTTGTATATTTTCCGCACTTACAGAGCGTATGAGTCCTGCATTCCTCATGTGCACGCCATTCCATTAGAGAATGATGTATCGATGGAGGCAAAACGAAAGAAAATGTTGTAGCGACATTAGTCAATGACAGTTTTTTTTGGTATGTTGCGTGATCTGTTTTTTTTTTATAATTTATTAATATACATGCTACTGTGATCAAAAAGTAAGGTGAATTTGTTCATAAAATGTAAATTCTTTATTTATTCTTCGAAATCAATTTCATTCCCTTCAAAGTAATCCCCGGCCGATAAAACGCACTTTTGCCACCGCTTTTTCCAGTCCTCGAAACAGTCGGAATAGTCTTTTTCCGGTATAGCCTTCAAGACCTTCTTCGACTCGGTTTTTATCTCCTCAATCGTGTCAAAACGGCGTCTTCGCATTGGCCTTTTGAGTTTGCTGAATAGCCAGAAGTCGCACGGAGCCATATCAGGCGATTACGGTGGTTGCGGAACGATGTGAGTCGAGTTTTTGGCAAAAAAGTCGCGAAGAACCAATGCAGTATGACATGGTGCATTATCGTGAAGAACGAACCAAGAGTTGTTCGCCCATAATTCCGGGCGTTTCAGACGAATAGCTTCACGCAAACGACGCATAAAGCATATCGCACACTATTCCGACACGACACGTCACAACACGACACGACAAAAATCTGTCAGAATAAATTGTATGTAATTGTATGAACGCCCGCACACTTGACCAACACGTCACGACACGACAGGACATCAAACAAATTTTGTCGTTTGGGATGTTTGAATTCAATCCAATCCGACAAATGATGTACGTCGTTGTAGCGTGTCGTGTCGGTTAAGTGTGCGGGCTTTCATATAGCTTCATTGGAAATGGATGAAGTAAATTTTTTTGGCCAGAAAATAGAAAGAGCTGTACGAAATAAGTTCAAAAAATTACAATAAATCACAATAGAAAGAAAATATATGAGAAAAATTTGCTGAGAAAATATCAATTTTAATTTTTTTAAATGCTTAACATTGGACACTTTCCATTGTATTGATCATAACGCATTTTCTAAACAATTCATGATAAGCATCAGTTGTCGTTCGGCAGATTGATATTTAAAAGAAATATTGAAATATTGAAATTGTAATGGTTGTAAAATTTTGGCCAGAAACTACTGGGTGGCGCAAAAGTTTCTGTCCTTAGTATTTCCTGTACAACATTTAACACACTTGAAGCAACATAATATGTAATTAGTATGAATTATGCCCTCTTTCGTTTTCAACACAGTCTAAAATTAGTTTTCTGAAACTTTCACATAAAATTGAATATTTACCATTAGGGTTGGGTACAAAATCTCGTATTACAATATCCCGTTTACAAAATCCCGATTACAAAATCCCGTCTTTCAAAATCCTGTATTACAAAATCCCGTATTACAAAATCCCGTATTACAAAATCTCGTATTAAAAAATCCCGTAGTTTTGCATAATATAGAATCAGGCGCGGCGCCGCGCCTGATTCTATATTATGCAAAACTACGGGATTTTTCCTTCAGCTCTTTTTTTATTGTAGCTAAAGCGACGATAGCTAAAATGAATGGAGGGGAATCAGAGAATAAAAATTTGGCATGGCACGAGAAAATGAAAAAAATTATTAGAAAAAGGTCTGAAACTGAAAAAATCGATTATTTGAGAAGAATCGCGTACAATGTCTTTATGTTGAAATTTATTCCTAAATAAAAACTTAAATCACTATGTTTTTGTTAATTCATTATATGAATAGGTTTCATTCCACGAGATTTTGAGTTTCGGGATTTTGACTTTCGGGATTTTGAAATTCGGCGTTTTTAAATACGGGATTTTGTATTTCGGGATTTTGGAATACGGGAATTTCGAAACATACGGGATTTTGTTAATTCGGGATTTTGTGATTCGGGATTTTGATACGATCCCTTACCATTATTATCAATTCGATCCACTGAAGAATTCCAAAGTTTTTCAGGTTTTATAAAAAGTTCGATAAAACAACAATAGTCATTATTTTGGTATCATCACAGAATTAATTAAAGCTATGTAGGTTTAAGAAAAATAGAGGAGAGTTTCAAAATTTGGAAAGATAACTTTTTCCCATTAATTTATTCGGGTTGATTTTTCATATCAAAGAGCAGAAACTTTTACGCCACTCTGTAGCTAGAATTGCATGAAATAAGCTCAAAAAGTTACGACAACACACAAAAGAAGACAAATAGATGGGAAGAAATTACAATTAATTTCAGTTTTATCATTTTTTTAATTTTTAGCAATACACATTTTCCATTGCATGAAACATAATGCATTTTCTGAATACTTTTCACAAACTGATGTGTCGGTCGGTTCGGTATAGTGTGCGTTGGTCTACCGACTGTCGTACGACATTTTTCTATGTCGTGTCGTGTCGTGACGGAATAGTGTGCGACAAGCTTTACGCTCAAATAATATTTTTTGTTGACAGTTTGGCCCGGTGGAAGGAATTCATGGTGCACCACACCACGATAATCAAAGAAAACTGTCAACATGACCTTGATTTTCGATCGACTTTGTCGTGGTCTTTTCGGCCTTGCTTCACCTTTTGCAAGATATTCGCTGGATTGGTCGGTGGTTTCAAGATCGTATGCGTAAATCCAAGTCTCGTGTCCAGTAATGATGCATTTGAAATGGTCCTGATAGTCAGACACCAAAGTTTCACACACATCAACGCGACGCTTTTTTTCTAAGAAATTGAGCGATTTTGGCACCAATCGAGACTGGACGCGTTTGAGACACAAAACATCCTTTAAAATGGTTTGGGCTGAGCCAAATGATATTCAAACACTATCAGCGAGGTCTCTAATTATCAATCGACGATTTTCAAGCACCAAATCTTTGATTTTTTAGACGTGGCCCTCGTCGGTAGACGTTGATGGTCGTCCAGAGCGCGATTCATCTTCAACGCATTCTCGGCCTGCTTTGAACTCGTTGTACCACTTATAAACGTTTTTTTGTGCCATATTTTGGTCACCAACGGCCTTCCGCAACATTTTCAACGTGCCCGCACAATCTTTTACGCTATTATAATCCTGAAAGGATAATGGTCTATTATGCCGCGTTTACACACATGGCAAATGTTGGCGAGCCGAATGTGTAAATGGTCCCCTTGTTTACTTTCGGCTGTTTTTTTTACATGCGAAGATATGGAGGGAAGTAATTTCACAAGTTCCTCGACGAAACGTTTGCCATATGTGTAAAACAGGCATTAGACATGTGCTTGTAAACAATTGAGAATTTTTGCGTGTGATCGATCCGAGAAGGGATGTGCAGTGTCGGTTGTGACAGACCGGTTATTCAGGAATAGTCGCCTTTCTGTTGTATCAATCACCGGTGACTTAGTCGGGTCCATCAAAAAATTTAAATTTTTACCGCCTTCATGTTGATGAACCTTCGACTCGAAGCCTAGTAACAGTATATTGTACAAATTGTGCATAGAGTTTCTTTAGTTTTGGTTGATATGTTTGGGAATTTAGAAATACGTCCGGAAAAATCAAATTAGGTAATAAACTGCCGCTGGGTTGTCGGTAGCTCTACAAGATCTAAACAGTGATTAATCTCGCTAATGATTTCCTATCTTCTAATGTGGACTTATTGTTGTAAAGCTAACTCCTTTTTCAATTAATACGATTTATTTCATTAGCTAGTCTGTTATTATTAGAATGGTTGGATCGTTTCTCAAAAGTTTAATTTAAGTTTTAGGAGCTTGAAAACTGATGGGTTTGACATCAATAAAATTGTCCCGTCATAACAGGGGCATAAAGTAACGAGTGATTTGTTTAAAATATGTTTTTTCATCAGCTTTTAGTACAAATAATCAATTCTTTTCGATATTGTTCAATCTAAACATTAATTGAAAATTAAGATCAGATCAGGATAATCTGTTATTCAGCGACTAATTGCCTCCAACAATGTTGAGCATATACAGTGATGGCAGAAAAAATAAAAACGGTTCGATTTTTTGGTATTGCAGGGCACCGTGACAATTTGGGTAGGAAATGAATGCTTCACAGTTTGCTTTGATATGCAGAATTTATTTTAACAAAGTTCATTGTGCTATATAAATAAAATAATTTTTGCTTCATACAGCTGGCTGAAAGAATAAGAACGCCACATAAACAAGTCAACTTTTTAAAAGAAAAATACAAAACTAATGAACAAAATTTTAATATTTAGTTGCATGACCTTCATTCTTCACTATTTTCATGCAACGGTTGTTCATGGATGCCACAAGACGCTGGCAAGTGGACTTTGGTATACTAAACCATGCTTTTTGGACTTCCTCCCACAATTGGTTTTTGTTCGAAATTTTTTCCTTAGGCAGGCTCTTTTTGAGTTCAAACCAAAGACTCTCTATTGGATTTATGTCAGGAGATTGTGCCGGCCAAGTCATCACTGTCACTTTGTTATTCTCAAACCAATGTTTCACTAAATTTGGAGAATGCTTAGGATCGTTGTCCTGCTGAAAAGTCCAATTAAGTGGCATTTCTTCCTCAGCGTAGGGTGACATTACGTTGTTCAAAACGTCACGATAAATTTCCTTGGTCATCGTTTCTTTGATCCAATGAATAGGACCAACACCATGTGAGGAAAAACATCCCCAGATTACTATATTTCCTCCATTAAATTTCACAGTGTTTTTTTTGTGAATTTGGGATTGTATGCCTGGTTTGGAAGTCTTCTTACAGTGGTTTTGCCATCAGAACCAAACAAATTTATTTTAGTTTCATCACTCCAGAGAACGTTTAGCCATTGCGTATCTTTTCTTTCGCTCTCAACATTTAAGTGCCTGTTAGCAAATGCCAAGCGAGGTTTAATGTTTTTCCTACTAAGCAAAGGAACTTTTCTTGGCTTTCTTGCCTTTAAATTGACGTCAAGTAATCTTTGCCTGATTGCCCTTGCACTTATTGGGGCTTGTGTAGGGACTTTCAGCTGAGCTGACGAAGCATATACGTCAAATGCCGCGGAGGTTTTCCTGGTCCTCTCTCTATTTTCTGCCACCGGCGCAGGTTTCAAAGATTGCCATAACATACATTTTGATCTGTTTATGGATTTCGCAATCCACCCGATCAATTTACCTTCTCCGCGAAGCTTCAAAATAAGTTTTATTTCCTCAGCACTACAATGTTTTGCTCTACCCATAATACTGTCTGTGAATATAACAAAAGCGTCATCGGATGGAAAATAATCAAGGGTAATATTACAAAGTAAACACTGTTTCTCATGACATCGTGAACGATACTTACCTTGCGTAAATTAACATAAAAAGCTGACTGTTCTTATTTTTTCTGCCACACAAATCGGCCCTTCTTGACACGTTTTCGGTCCTGTCACGGTCTGGGATTAGAGTAAAGAGTTCAATGACTGTCAACACTTGCGCGATGAAGTTATTTAAAGAGAGAGTATGAAACTCAGGATTAGCGAAAGTGCAAAGGAATACTTTTTGTATCATTTAATGAAAAAGAACGTTCGTTATTTTTTCTGCCATCACTGTATATACGATAAATCAAGCCAAAATTAGTCCAATAATTTTGAAAGCTTGCGAATAGCTTAAGGCAACGTAGCACCTCCAAATTTTTAAAAAATCGATTTTTGTTTTTTGATTGAATATGTTAGAATGAAGGTTTTAAAACATGATTTTAATAATATAAAATTGAAATTCTAAAACAAAAAAATTTTATGAGTATATATAGCGAAGCGCCCCAAGATCATTGATTCTATGATTTTCGTTCACTTCGCTATATCGCTACATCGAATTAAGCCAAAGTGTAGACAAAGATAAATGAGTCATCTCCTTTAAAAGAAGCAAAAAATAAGCTAGCCTTGGCAAAAAAATAAAAAAATTGCTGTTAAAGATTTTTCTAAAAAAAAGTGTAGAATCTCCAAAAAAAGGTCCGAAAAAAGTTCACCTGACACTAAAATTAATGAAAAATTTAGCCACGTATTATGGCCTAACTATACGACGAAATCCTGATTCAGTTGAAAATATGCGCAAGGAAATTTGGGCAGCATATTACCACAAAATTTCAACTGATGAGAACCCTCAACACTGTTATTGTCCTGTTGGAGAAACGGCTTGGTGTAACTGGCGCAAGGCGGAGGCAGCGGGTGATAATGCATTAAACAATTTCAAGCATCCTCCACCTTTAGATGATGAGGTACAAGAAATTTTAAAGCCTATTTATGATAACTTATCATCAGAAGATTTATTAAAGCGTTGCTTGGGCAATTTTGCGCAGAATAATAACGAAAGCTATAATTCTTGTGTTTGGAATTTGGCCCCCAAACATACTTTTTGTGGGAAAAACGTACTAAATATGGCTGCAAATATTTCTGTATGTACATTTAATGAAGGATTTATGGCTTTCTTGAAAATAATGCAAGTCATGGGAATTACAATTGGCCAATGTGCGCTGGAACATGCAGAGCATAGAGATGCTGCAAGAATTAACCAGGCGGAAAAACACTCAACTGAGGCATCTAAAGAGGCCAGAACTGCTCGAAGGGAGCAAAAATCTTTAGAAGAGGAGGAGTATGAGCAAGAAGAAGGTGTATTGTATGGTCCAAGCATCGCAGATTAATTTTCGGTAAGATTTATTGCAAAAAATATTGAATTTTAACTTTAAACGTGATTTTCTCGAAACAACGTTTTTCAAGTTGGCGTGCATGATTAAGAAAAACAATAGGCGCGTTTTTTTGCTCCTCTATCCAGCGGAGAGTAGAATGAGAGTAGAGTAGACGCATTGAAAACAACAACAACACTCCTACACCAGTGAATTCACTGGTGTAGGAGTGTTGTTGTTTTCAATGCGTCTACTCTACTCTCATTCTACTCTCCGCTGGATAGAGGAGCAAAAAAACGCGCCTAATATTATCCAATCGTTTTGAAATTTTAACACGTCAATCTGCACATGTTAATGCTCAGAATGAACTACGGATGAAAAAATCGGCATTAAACTTTTTTAGTTATAGCCGATTTTTGGGGAAAAAAAAGCTCGATTTTCGAAAAAACGCCGCCATTTTGTTATTTTTCAACCAAATTTTTTTTTTTTAGTTCATTCTAAGGCCGCTTTGATGCTGATCAAAACCCCGTTTTTGTTTTTTTTTTCAGACTTTCCTGAGGGCAGTTATCATGCACGTCAGGTTTTTTTGGTGTATATTCCAAAAAATTGTAACAGGCGACAGGGGGCCACAAAACATTTTTAACAATTTTTTTTATGTAGTTAAAACATATAAAGTATGTGTAAAAAGTTTCATTAAGATATGTCTTTTTTTTCAATTAAAAACAAGCCTTTGAAAATAACATTTTTTTTTCAATTTGAAGGTGCTATGTCGCCTTAAGTGAAACGTTTCCCACAACGTGAGCATAACCTGCTCATGAAACATTGAGTAACCAAGCTACGGAATGTGTTCTCACATCACATTGTCACGTGGTTTCTTAATTAGAAGTCACGAAAAACGATTTTCTGGTCTATCTCACCTCGACAGGATGTTTAACTTCTTTTATTTCCTCGCTTCGCGCGTCAATACCGTTTCAAATTGCAAATGAGAACATATTATTACCAGCAATCTAAACATACACCTTATAATGTCAAATCAAGTTCAACAAACTCATTACTCTTATGGAAATTTCCTCAAACACTGAACATCCGAATTTTCCGTTTCGGAACTAAAAATACACACGATACTAATAACTTTATTGAAATGTTTTGCATATTTTTTTTATTTTTTGCATACGAAAATTGATTCACTGACAACATTCAGTTTAGAACATCAAAACTTTCGCCATACATCTTCATCCATACTCCACACGCTTGATTTCCTGTATCTAAGCATGAGACAGATACACGATTTCGCCATCTGCACTGCATCTCCGAACAGATCAAGCGCGGGAAGTGAAAGGGGGACGTACAACAAAACAAATCGACCAACCGCGACCTCACACGAAATGTTCTAATAATGTACGGTACGCTGTGGTCGTGCAAGAAATACGGTCTCTCCTCTAGCAATGTAAAAAGTTCAGTGCATGGCGGCGAAAGCAATTGAGGAAAAACTGATGCAGCCGCAAGATCGAGCTGCAATAGCGTTGCCACAGCAGCCATACTACAAATTTGTTACTTTCTGTTGTGCATATTTTAAAACTTTCTTTTCACTCTTCGAAATCGTTCGTTCACAGAACAGAACTCTCCAACTCTCACTCCCCCGCCCGAGCAGAATAATGTAACCCCCCCGGTGCACGTTCGATTTCAGCTCCTCCTGTGCATCTGTCTGAATGATGATATTTGAGGCATGGATCTATTTATCTCTTTGTGTAGCATGGCTCGAGAATTCATCGGTTATTTATAAACAGAAATTATTTCGAAATTCACTTTGCCGCGACTAAATTTAGAACAAGTGTAATACTGAACCGAACGGAAAATGATGATGCTTGGCGCACTCTCTCTCTCTTTCTGTGTGGCTATGGCATGGCAACATTTTGACGGCAATAAATAGAACATGGAATATTTATCGAGTATGTGCGGGTTTTGTGGTAGGAGGGTTTTTTCGGTTTAGTAATTGAAATATTTAAAATTGGCGTAAGTTTGTTTTTTTTTTTGGGGAAAGAATAAATTAGTTTCTGATGTGAAAATGGGACCGTGATTGATTGGTGAACGTTTCCGGACTTGGGCAATGCAATGTTTTTATTTTTTAAAGCTTTCAACAATATATAAATAACGATGAAAAGATGAACGTCTAATAATGTTTGTTTTCTTTTTATTCCAGGTACGAATCTAGAAAGGCCGTTTCGTGGTAACTATTAAAAAGAAATATTTTCGCTATGATAGATTAAGTTATATATTTGTGAAAGATTTCATTGTGAATTTTCAGTAGGATGCTAGTTCATTTTCTTGTGAAAAATTCAGCCGCCTATGGCATTAATGAATCGTCGTGTCAAATGACTTCAGAAAAATGAACAGAAGTATCTCATTCTTTTGTTTGTGATGTGAATAATATTTATCAAATGTGGGCTGCTGGTGGACATTTTTATATTTTTTTCTATGAAATTTTTACGTTGAAATACTCTTGTAGGCTATGAAAATATATTTTGATAGACGAGAACGTTAAATAATGAGTAGTGTAAATGTACTACAGCCCCTGTTCATCGAATTAGGACCACTTAACATTTTCTTGAAATTTGTTTTCTTGTTGGTAAAACATGAAGGAAGCATAAATGTAAGAAAAGAAGTATAATTTTTGGGTAATTGTTTTATTGACTATTAATTATTGAACAATATATTTTAAAAATATTTTAATACTCAGTAGGACCACTCTTAACCCTAATGACTGCACTTATTCGTTCTGGCATGCTTACATAGCAACGCTCTATCATTTCTCTAATTTCGGGGCTATTTTCCCACACATCTGCAATATTTTGCTTCAAAACCGTTAATGTAAGGTTAGCAAGGGAATAAACTTTTGTTTTGAGTACACTTCAAACATTTTCAATTGAATTTCAATCAGGAGAATTACCTGGCCAACGAAGAATGGGAATGTTGTGGGCGCTAAAAATGTTTTTTTATTGACCGGGCAGTGTGGCAGGGTGCACGATCCTGCATTAAGGTGTCAGAAAGTTCACAAGACTTTAAATAATTAAAATGCGGTATTAGAATGTCCGCGATGACCTCTCTGTAGACATCCTGGTTCATTGTCCCATCGACAAAAAACAATGGTCCAGGTCCGTCCGCGGAGATACAAGACCATATTATGGATGGAGGATGTTTCATGGTCCTTACAACGCATTCTTCATTATACCGTCCTCCTGGCCTTCTACAAACGAATTGGTGGCTCTCCGTAACAGCATTTGTCGCTAAATACTATCTGAAAAAATTTGAGAAAAATTCGTTTTATTAATATTTCGTTTTTGAGTGATAATTAAACAGATAAATGCGGTTTTAAAATGTCAAATACCTTTTTAAAATCTGCTACAGCATAGTGGCGATAAGCTCTTGCCCATCGCAACCGAGTTTGGCGCATTTTTGCGGTCAGTTTGGGTTTTTTACTGGTCATCTTTCTTTAAGGTTGGCTTCGTACAATCGTCTCCTTAGCGTCATTGGAGATATGCCGATCCCTTCGACTTGTAACTCTTGATGTAACGTATTAAGAGATGCAAAATGATTTTCGGTAGCCTTAAGGACAATTCTTCGATCAGTTCGAGGCGTTGTCTTCCTTTGACCGCGACAATTTTGACGCATATTGCTCGATTGTCTTTGATTTTCCTCCTGCGATTTCGATATTCTTATCGCAGTTTGATGAGATACTTTCTCTCTTCTCGCGATTTCACGTGTTCCGATCTTCAACAGAGCAATTATACCGGACTTTTTTTCATTGGTTAGATCTTTGCACTTTCCCATTTTGGTTTTTTCCAACGAAATTTACCAAAGTTCACTGCACTTTTAAAATGTCCAAAATTTTCAGCTTTACAAATATTTATTACTGCTGCTGTTTCAAAATAGGTAAACAAAAAACTCTTTTCACTCACAGATAATCATTTGCCTAACAAATTTCGAATAATGATGAACTTTGAGTTTTTTCCGCTGATTTATATAGGAACACAAATCTCACTAAACACGTACATCAAGAAGGACATGTCAAAAATTACCCCGAAAAAAAGATAAAGGGCTTATGGTGTCGTAACTGCGCTCACATTATGTTGGCGCCACCACTAAGAACAAGATAAGATCATTTTATTTTGAAAAACCCGCATTTTTATTAAGGTACGGGTAAATATTTCTAAGGAATGCTAAAAATTGTGAGTGGTCCTAATTCGATGAACAGGGACTGTATAGTACGCGGGCAGTGTATACATCAACTTAATTTAGGGTTTATGAATCGAAAGCTTACCATTTGATATACACAAACAAGCTTTTTCATAGATTAGGTTTGGCTTTGTATCTACTTTGGATTGGGTTTAGGCGTCGTTAAATCATTGCTTCCTTATTGTTTGCTTGATTAAAATGCGGTTGGTTCCGTTTCAACATTTCTTCCTTGAAACTTCCGTTTCAATCTTAATTTTTTTTTCTCCTTTGAACAGCTTCAGTCTTAAAATTCTGTAAATTTTCCATTTCGAAATATTGTTTATCAGCTTTCTGAAGATATTGCATTAGGAGTCCTGCTGTTATTTCATATTTTCCTTATAAAGGACGTCATTTTCGAAAAAATATACATATTTCGCCAAGCTTGTAGATGATACCATTCTACGAGGGTAATCCCAAAAGTAGGTAGATATACAAACAACCGTTTATTCCCATTGCGGTCGATAGATTTTTGTGTTGCATTTTTACAATGTCCATGCCATTGCTCGCCGCCATGTGTGTCAGGCAGTGTTGAACCCCTCATTTTTCATCTCGTGGAATCGCCGTCCAGACAAATGTTTTCCTTCAACTTGGGAGCATGTGGTAGTAGCTCGGTGTCAAGTATGAATTGTCGTGTGGGTGGGTGGGTATTGGCATTCTAACCATTGTTTTGCAGGAGGTTCGACGGGCGACGTGTATTCTCAAGATTGCTCTTGCTCAACATTCCACTTCAACGTTTCTGAATTGCCTTTCTGAGATTTTTCAGTGTTTCACAGTACTTATCAGTGTTTATTGTTGTTTCAGCAGTCCGAAAGTCAACCAGCAGTATTACTTCCGATCTCAAAACACAGCTGGCATGAATTTACTGGTAGACTGTTTATTTGAATTTTCGCGGCTCTGATGAAGAGCGATACCGCCATTCGCGTTACAGTTGTTTTGTCTCAGGTGCAAAATTGAATACCCAGGTTTCGTCTCCCATGACGACAATCGAGTCAAAGAAGTTCCCCTTCTCGTCTGAACATTCTGCTTCATCTCCCTTGGCTCAACCTCTTTGTTAGAGGCATTGCCGCAAAAGCTGCTGTCAGAGTTAAGGAATCGGGACATTGCGAGTCAAGATCCTTCGACCACAGCTGTATCGAGCGGGGGCACGCAGGAAGCACTGATTACTTGGTCCCTACTCTGTGCTTCGAGCGAGGATATCGAGCGACTGTGAAAGATGGGCAAGACTGGAACCAGCAAATGGGTGCAGCAATTCTTAGCATCTACTCTGACGTGTCTAAAATAGCTGCAGGAGTGAGTGCTCCAGCATACTCTGTGGATGCAGCTATGGAGGCAGCTTTCAGGCTTCCTAATCACTAGTATTTTCTAGGCGGAGGTTTTTGCGATACCTTAAGCCGCAGATCTAGTGTATGCCAAAGATTCTACAAGTGGGGAGATCAACATTTTTACAGACAGTCAAGCGGTGGTAAAATCACTGATATCTCACATATACAAATCGAAGTGTGTACTCGATTGCACTTGCCCTGAATAGACTGGACAACAACAGAAGAGTCAGAACTTTCTGGGCTCCCAGTCACAAGGGCATTGATGGAAACGAAAGCGCTGATGCACTAGCCAAGCATGCGGCCAGTCTTCTCCAGTCAGGATCGGTGGACTTCCCAACTCTTATCCAAACGATCAGGTACTCGATTGACTCTAAAATGATGCAAGATTCTATATGCAGATAACGTGCAACTCAGACCTGCAAGGTAACCAAAATCATGTGGGGGTCATACAATCTTGCAGCGCCTAAATACCTGCTCGAATTAACGCGAACTGACTACAAACGACTGGCCGGCATTATTACTGCTACTGTCTTGTAGCAGCACATGCCTTGAAAATAGGACTCCTGAGCAGCGAAACCTGTAGAAAGTGTCAAGTGCCGGAAGTCGCAGAAACAATCCAGCATCTCCTGTGAGACTGCCCGGCATTGGGGAAAACCAGACTTCGGCCATGGATCTCTCGTACGTGCCGAAGCAGAGGCTGCATGACATTCTTCAGTTCGCGAAAAAAAAACGGGGCCTTCGATGGCCGCTTGGACTGAACTTCCTTTCTCCTGGTCCACTTATCTGAATTCAATATGGACCAAATAGGCCTATGTGTAGTGTGGCCTTGTGCCAGCCAGTTTAACCTAACCTTTCGTCTGTATATCGGTGAAGAAATTCGCGAGAAGAATCATCTCGTTACTGGTTATGGCCTTCTGGCAACAGTACCCATCTTGCAACAATATTGCAACATTTCCGATAAAATCTTGTAGATGATGCTTGGGGAAAAATATGGTGAGCATCCAAAGTGATCCTTCGATCTTCACGCATGAGTCGTAGGAAATTATCAGTCTACCGGGTGTAAAATCTCGACATCACTTACAAACTCTTTTGCGCTGCCCTTACCAGCAAAACTATCGCGGAGCGACTCAAAAAACTTTCTCCTATCTAACTTGGAAATATTTCAGCCAAGTATTTTTCGACCGGAGCTTTGCGAGTTTTGGTTTTTGTCTGACAGCCAAAAGGTGATGTGAACCAGGTCCTTTAGTACATCTGTTAGAGCCGGGAGTAAGGAGTCAAAAGATACGATTACTGCGGAGAGATACGATTACTGCGGAGAGATCCCGAATTGAAAACTATCTGAAAGTGGTGGCATGAAACACATTGGAACCCTAAACGCATGTCCTCGGCCTCGTTGATCATGAGAGTATTGCCAAGATGGGATAGTTGCCATCCGTTTATCATTGTTTTCCAATCATTTTTCAGTAGTTCAAAAATAGTCACATCTGTTGGTTTCATAATAGGTGCTGTGTTTGGCAGTGGTTACACCGTTTTAGTCACAGAATGCTTTCAACCCCAAAGATAAATGTTGCTTATGACTGTTAGTAAACAAGATAACAGGCCTTTTAATGTTCTCATCGTTAAGCTACTTATCAACTCCATTAGCAACATATTCTGCATTCAACCAGATTCTGCGCCCCAAGAACCAGGAGAGAAGCGCTATTAATAGTATCTTTTGGCAGTTTTGACAGACAAAACACCCATAGGCGGAAGTATGTAAATGTCCAGCAACGGAAAAAACAATCAAAACAGTTTATCACTACCACCTTGGATTTGGTTGGTATATGTTTTTTGTATGAGTTGGGGGAAATAACTTAAGTCAGCAAGTTGAAACCACTTTCTTATGAAGTCTTCCGTGCATTAAACTTTCTTCCCTTAGATATTTCGTCTGTTTCCCTTTTTATCAACTCCGGATTGCTCCTATAAAAGGTTTTCAATCAAGATCTTCCATGACGGTTATCTTTGAAAGGTGTTTGACTGTTGTCCTTGACAATTTTTTGAACAGTGCTAAGAAGGTCATTTTCTTGAAGAGGAAATTGAACAGTTGTTCTTCATCGGCAGACAAATATGTATGTATTTGGCCCCGTTTTTAATAAACTTCAGTAACTTTGCTCTTTAAGCTTTACTTTTTAAATAGATAATTAATATCAAATAATGATCGTCACTAGGACCAGTTTTCTATGTATGCCAAAACACAAGCGCTACACGAAAATTTTTCTCACTCCAAAATATTAGCGCCATTCGTAATTTGCACCATTCATGCATTAAATATTTTCGAAGCTTGCTGGCAATGTGCACACAATGGATGCATAAGCAAACAATGCACAATTTTTAAAGCACTGCATATATTTGTATAATATAGGTACACATATACCGTACGAGTCCATTATTATATCCGAGCAACATCTACAAATCCATCTTTGTTATAGGTATGTACATAAATAAATGTACTTTCCCATTGCTGCCGGATTAACAGAATACATATAATTGGGATTAGGGAATCCATTTAGGGTGGAAATTTCACTTGAATTATGCATGGAAAAATATGATGTTGACCTGGTATTGAGACACGATAACTTTGTTGCGGCCGGGAAAGTTTCGAATTTGCTAGCTACTCATATATGCGCTATCGTGCAAGTACGGATATCTATATATATGTGACGTAGCGCACGATGATGATGACGACAACAAAAACGATATATGACATTGTACTTTGCGGTGAAAACGCTACGAGCTTAATGTGCTGCATCTGATAAAATGCAATGTATGGAACGTGTTGCGATAAATGAAAAATGTAGGTATTTACGAGAAAAATGTAACTGTTTCAATGACGATTCCATGCTAATATTTATATTTAGGTACGTACAATTCATTAATGCAGTTATGAATATGAGAAATAATTAGTTTTCATTGCCATGAAAAGTGATGCATTTTGTTGTGAGGTTTTTCAATATCAAAATGTTTTATTGTTATTTATTTGAATGCATGCTTATTCGTTCTTAGCATCGCATTTCAGATTGGCTTGAACATACGAAGAGTGTTCTCGTGCTGTCATAGTATCCGGCACGCATTGCAGATATTGAAGTTTTACGCAATGTGACGTTCGTATGATAAACATTTTTGTAAGCTAATGGTCTGCTGGTATTGCTTTACGGGTTCTATTATTGAGTTATATATAATCAGTAGTATATGTGTTGTTAAAACAGGTAATCAGGATGAGGCCAACGATCTGTGTTTACTTGGTAGCAGGTGATATTTTCCCAGAGTGACCCTAGTTTACTGTAATTTAACATTTATTGCAATCTTGTTCGAACAACATATCGATAAAAATTTACTCTGACGTATACTACCAACATGTATACTACTTTCGGTTTACTGTTGTTTTCATTGAAAAATAGATAAACCAAAATTTATGAACTTTTCGGCTGCAAGGATCTATTAGAGCTACAAATGTGTATCAAACTTATGTTTATCTGAGTGATTCCCTTGTGTTAAGAGGTATGTCTCTATCTCCCTGGACGAACTACAAAGGCGAAGGAGGCCCGCTAGCTCTGCTCGCTAAGGCGTCAGGCCGAAAAGCGGCGTGCTACGGGGCCTGCGGGTTCGAATCCCGCCAGTGCCATGGCTGTAAGTGTGAATGCGTGCGATTGTCTATGAGGGTGGCAAATGGGCTCAAACTGGTGGCCTAATGCTGGCCACGCTCCCGGCAGCCCTCTTCACTAACCTAACCTAACTACAAAGACGACGCCAGTTCCTATCTCAATCATTAAAGGCTCTCCATTCCTAATCTCAATCATTAAAGGCTCTGATTCAAACACGCCGTATGAAGTCCGCAATAGGACGCTCATATCTGGCTTGTGAAAACTGAGGAACCACAGCTTCGAGGATCCAGAGTTAAAAATCATCTACTTAGGGCTCCTTGGCTTCAGTAGCCTTCGAAGCGGACACAGGCTACTTTAACTTGTTCTCCGAAAGTCAATCTTCAAACAACGACGACGTGGTTTTTTTTATCCCAACAATATGAAGTCTTTGTTTCCCCAGTTGAGTTAACAAATCAGGCAGCTGCTTTGATTTTTGAGAAGGGACCTAGGGATACGGTCGAGTTCTGGGTCCCGATAACGAGCGCGGCTGTAATCTAGAACAAAAACAAGTTCTGGCTTTGCTGAGTTCCTTTACTTTTAAGGACATGCACATATCCTCTAAAAATCCAAAACTTTATGTTTTGATTAGGTTATGCACGAGTACACCCCCTCTTTCAAAAATATTACATTATCAAGATCAACACAGGACTCTCACCACTCTGTAAACATAAGATAATATACAACATCTTGACCATTGATCCTTCGATTGTGTCAAGAACACGACAACGAGCATCGAATAAGCTCGGGGCCACAAAGAAAAAGCTTGATCTCCTACTACATAGGGTTTACGCCACCTCTGTGGGAAAAAGTTGCTTGCAGTCATTCCATATACTAATTCAAGTGGGCATTTAGGAGCTGCGAGACTGAATGTCCCCTTAATGATTTTGATTATCCCACAGGTCTCAATTTCGCGCCATCTGCATTACATTGAAGTGAAACAAGCACTCAACTGTTAGGAATAGGGATGTCTCGCGATTCAACTAGGAGAAGATGGACCCCATGCTGGCTAACGCTTCCGCTTTTTCATTCCCATCAATAGCCTTATTATCGGAAATCTATAAGATTCTGACTCCTCTGTTGTTATCCATCCTGCTCAGGGCCTGAATACAGTCGAGAACGCACTTAGATTTATGTGTGTGAAACATCAGTGCTTTTCTCTCAAAGTAGCTGTGCGAAAATTGCTGGCCATCAGAACAAGCAGCCGTTGTGCAAGGATAGATCCAGCGCGTTGCAGCAGGTCTAAAGCATCATATTTTATGCAGCCTCTTCTTGCAGACGTAAGTAGCTTTGCCTTTTCTTCTAGGTTTACCTTCCAGATGAACTTGCTGCCCGGAATCAGACAAATGTTCTTACTATGCTAAATGAGGCTTAATCTAGCGCCACTCAGCCTGATAAGATTCTATTTCAGCAATCTTGTATTTCCTAGTGAAAATATAAAAGATCCGTTTTATCGAAGTTAACGTGACCAAAGTTTCTGTCAACTCATTAATCAGCCTCAGAGCATCTCACCTCAATGGACTTAGCCAACGATATGCGGTAACTTGATGATGATGATGATAGCCTAGAGTGGGTCCAGAGGGACA
This sequence comes from Nemotelus pantherinus, assembly GCA_963978885.1. NCBI lineage: Eukaryota > Metazoa > Arthropoda > Insecta > Diptera > Stratiomyidae > Nemotelus > Nemotelus pantherinus. Next base: position 31,276,790 of record OZ022265.1, on the reverse strand, counting down.
CTAGCACTGTGACCTCCTGGGTCTGTTGTGCCTCCTCTGCTTTATGTCCTATAGGATGTACAGGCTTCTAATGAACCTGGATATGTTCCTTGACGGGACATTTGTGATGTCCCTGATGGAAGGAAGAGCAGAGCCAAGTAGATCGAATCTTCTTCTCGCTAGTGCTGGACAGACTGTGAGCAGATGTTCTACACACTCTGTCGTTTCCCCACAGTATCTGCAGCGGTCGTCCTGCTCCTCACCTATCCTGTAAAGGTGCTTTTTTGCATGGAAGGTGTCCTGTCAATGCTCCGCATAGGGCTCTTATGCCACTTTTGCAGAGAGCCACTGCTTCTTTTGTTCTTTTATTAACGACGCCAAGGTATTTTTTTGAGTGTTTTAAATCCTCAATATTAAACCAGTAGTCTTCCATCTTTTTCTTGCTCCATGTTTTAATTTCCTTTTCCGTATCTGCCTTTGTAAAACCCCAGTAAGGAGAAGGACCTATGAAGGGCATTTTTGCTCCTTTTTTGGATCTAGTATCAGCTTCCTCGTTTCCTCGGAGCCACTCATGGCCGGGGATTCATATCAACTCGAGGCTGTTCTGTGCCCCTATTTCATTTAGGGCCTCTCTCACCTCTAGGAGAATAGCTGAATTTATTTGATTGCGATTTATAGTCATGAGAGCCGCTTGACTATCCGATAGTATCTTAATTCTGACCCTTTTAGTGTTCCTTATTTTTATTGTTAGTGAGGCTCTTAGTAGGCAGATAGTTCTGCTTGATAGATCGTGGCCTCCTTTGAGAGAGGGAAATGCATTTTGCACTTGGGACCTACGATCCCTGCTCCTACTCCACAATTCATCTTTGAACCATCCATATACCACATTTGCGTTTCTTTGTACGAGAGAGGTGGTTCATCCTTCCATTTGTCCTTTGATGGAATTGTGACCTTGAATCTCTTCTCGAATGCTGCCTCAGTTTTTATTTGGTCGCTGAAGCCGGAAATGTCATCGTCATGCGCCACAAACGACTGTCCCTTGTTCTCCAACTTTTTAAAAATTGTATTTTAATAATGAACCTGGGGGTGCACAAGAGATGAGATAGAATTCCCTTTTATGGTGTGCCTCTGCTACATACATATAGCAAAGTGGGTGCTAATTGGGCGGAGTCTTTCCATGTTGGCTGTTATATGCAGACTATTGAATGCATCCTCAATGTACAAAACGATTCCTTACGCGTACTATTTCAAAAGCCACCCTGCGGAGACCCGAACAGAATTCCCTTTTGTTACGGATTTTGAGCTTTCGATAGAGTGAGAGATCTTAGTCTCTCCCTAACGTGGAATCTAAAAGTTTTTCGAATACTTTAAGAGGGAAGGAAGGTAGGCTAATTGGCCTGTAGTCTTTCGGATTCCCATGGCTACTTTTACCTGATCTGAGTATATATTCAATCTTAGCAATCTTGAGGCTGCAGGTACATGACTTGGCACTAGAATAACTTGGAATTGATGTACGCCGGAGTATACTGATCACTCCTGTTTTCTGGAGTATGACAGGCAGAATTACATTTGGACCTGGGAAAGGTGGGTGGCTTAAAGGTGTCGATGTCCCCGACTAGTTTCTGCCTACTCCTGCATCATGAAGTATGGACACCTGCCCAACAGTCAGTGTGGGGCTGGAGTCATTCAAACAGCCCGAAAAGCGACTATCTACCATTCAAATTTTGCCATTTAGCTTGCATATATTGCTTGGCGCGATAGGGTGCTCAGCAAGCAGTTGCGTGATTTCCGCCATTTTGCCGCACAGCTCCTTCCAAGAGGTCAACATGGCTCTCCGCATTTCTAATTTATAGAATTATGGAACATGCATGTTTTCGTCCCAGCATTTCCTGCGATCAGAACATTCCCCTTACTTGTCTTCTGTGGCGTTCCAGATCCCTTTTCCAACCAGGCTGGCTTGGGGTTGCGCTTAGGACAGACTCCGCGATAGAAGCGTTAAAAAGATCTCATAAGTGTTTCCGTGTGCTTATTCACTGCTTCCTAAAGGTCTGTTACATATTCAAGCCTGGGGGAGAACATAAACTATCATCAGATTTGCGTTTGAACATTTCCTGGTTGGAGCTACCAACTGTTTTGACTAAAATTCAGAGTGAAACTTATGTATCCATGTTTGTAGAAGGATATTCCTTCAAGGACCCTTGAGTTTCCTAGCAGTTGTCCATTAGACCCACTGTTAAGGTTGCCAACTCTCCCGGAATTCCGGGATTCTCCCGGAAAAATACAGTTCACTTAAAAAATCTCCCGGCTTCCGAAATGCAGTTAAATTCTCCCGGAAATTTAACAAAAATTGCTTTCACGGCATTTTTATATTTTTATTTATATTTTATGCTTGCGTTTATATGCTTGTAAATAATACAATATTAATGATTAAAAATCGTAAATTGCACTAGATTTGTACAATTGATTAAATAAAAGATCTGAGTGCTTCTCTAAACGTGACAATTAATGAGGATGAATTGTACGACGATTTTTGTTTGCTGCGCGAAGTGCGTGACCTTGTGGCAAGTGAAACAAAGTGGGTAGACTTGCGTTGGGTTAATTTTTTTGAGAAATGTAAAGAAGAATCGGGCAAAGAAATAAAAAAACTTGTTACATTCGCTTCATCGATCCCTATCGCAAAAGTTACCGCTGATCGTATTTTCAGCGTAGTAAACGACCTGCGATCAGTAAATATATAATACCAGTTCTGGCGCACTTAAGAGGAGCACAAGAGGAGCAAATAAGAGGAGCAATAAGGACATGGTGCCTTCGATCATCGGCCCGCGCATGACGTAAGCGATGATCTTTGAACTAATAAACAGCTCAACTGGGCTGTTAGCTCAACAGGGTTATTTATAAGCTCAACAGTGTTGTTTATCAGTTCAGCTAGGCTGTTTATCAGTTAAACTGGGCTGTTTATCAGTTCGAGATCATCACTTACGTCATGCGCGGTATCCGCGGGCCGATCATCGCAGGCACCATGTCCTTATTTCTCCTCTTTGTTCCTCTTATTTGCTCCTCTTTTGCTCCTCTTAAGTGCGCCTGAGCTGGTACTATATATCGACTGTGGTCAAAAAATCGTAATCGGATTCATGAAACACATGTAAAATCAGAAATACAGGTATGCACAAATTTTAATTACACAAATAAAGAATTCTAAAACTTTATCCTTGCAAATCAAAAGGCATTACAAGCAACTCGTAGTTTAAAGAAATATCATTTTAAATAAATAAAATAGCTTTTTATTAATTTTTTATTTTCCTCCCGGATTTCCGATCCACTGAGTTGGCAACCCTACCCACTGTGTAAAGTGAATTATGCTGACTGAAAGGTATCTTATAAGTAAGAAAATATCCCTGATTTGCTACGACTGGACTGTAACAAAACAAAAAAGGAACTCACCTCTTTTGTTGATGCCCTTACTGCTCCATACAGTATAATGCGCGTTAGCATCTGCTCCTATCAGCACCAATGTATTCCCCCTGTTCCACACCGTGGAGAGTTTTGTCATCTATCCCGGCGGGCCATGTAGACGTATGCTAGGATTATGTACTCTTCTTGGTCCTCACACTCAGCGACGGTTTGAGCATCAGTGCTGAAGTCACAAGATAAGTGTGAATAGTCTTGCTCACCGGTATGGCCTTCCTCATCCTGATCCCCCTTTAATTCAAAATTCCGTGAATCTAGTCCAGAAACCCGGCCTTCCGCAGAGATCCGAGTTTTCTGAAATAGTGCCACATCAAGTTTGCCTTCGTTCAGAGTCAGCAATAGTTAGGCCGAAGCTAATATGCTGTGCACAATTTTCAGAGCTGACCACGACACCCTCCTTAACCTGCGACTCAACATACTGGTGAATGGCAGTTGTTCCCTTAGGGCCTGTCAATTTAAAATCCGTCCCAATTTCACCAGTCTCCAGGGTGTTGACGTCATTCTCTTTTAGATGGCACTTCTTCAAGCGCAGATGAGCGCTATCTTCACCCACGCAATTTTGACAAAACGCATATAGAGCAGGTCATCGGGCACCTTGTTGACCTCGACTAGGTTCACCTTCCCCCCGTCTTTTGCTACCGACTTCAATACTGCGTCGAAACATCCGAACTCTGCCTCTGCACTAGTTTCAGGACAATTTCTGGTTCTATTACTCGCGAGAATCTTAAAATACAAGAATGCTCCTACTTCGAAGTGCTCCCTCTATCCACTATCTCTAAAAGATCTCCTTGCCATAATCTAGGCAACTCCCGAGTTTTTGACAAAACAACGTATCAGCCTTCCTGTCAAACGAGCGTATGGTCAATTCGAGATGATAATACAGTCAATCATCGCATAGAGTAGGCTTGATTCTCCGATTTTCGATTTCTCAAGCGATAATTGATCCAAAACGGTCAATAGTGGCACAAATAGCCATCGGGTCCATTCTGAGTTTAAAAATAGAAAGTTGTTGGACATCTTGTCGACCATTGTCATTTTTCGGACCCTTCGTAGCCGGTTTTTCACTTTAGGTGGACATCTACCTTTTGCTACTCTCGTCTTAGATTAGCCGTTCTTTCTCCTCCGCCAAGTGAAGTGGTTTGAGTCCCTTTCTCCTCTGCCAAGTGGAGTGGTTTGAAGCCCCGCTAGTTGAGTCTACTTGTACTCTGGCATCCGTAAGGAGTGGCTTTGAGGGGTTTGAATGGCTGTCAGCCGAGTTGTCTGCTTCTATCACTATTCCTCTTAAGAGTAGTGGACCATTGAAGCTTGGCGATCCTCCTGAAAGGGTCTAGCTCTGGTTCCACCAACTCTTGTTTTGAGTTGAATCCATTGCAGCATTATCTACTAGGGTTGTCAACTGGGCTGACTGGTTATTCGAGTCCCTGCATTCTTAATTTACATTTACCTTTTCTTTCATGTTTGGTTTTTTGATTCAGGTTCTTCTTCCACTAGCTGTGCTGCTAACAAAGCAAAGACCCATCTCGCTTGGGTGTAACTACCTTTTTATTTTTGGTGAAAAAAGAATAGTATATTTGCCAAGGATGGACATTTAAAAGGCTATGAAAGTTTTACAAAGCCTTACAAACAAACCGATTTACTCTTGCTTTGATATCGAGCGTAACACAACAAATGAATATTGTGAATAACAAAGACATTGCTCTCAAGCTTAAAAGAAATCCAATACAGATATTGAAACAATCAAAAGATAGGTCACAGCCAATCAAACAGATAAAAAAAAATTGTCACGCGAAACCAGTCATCAGATCCATAGAAAGAAAAATTCCAAACTTGAAATAGCGTACATCCACTGCTTGAGGCTACTCATTACTTCTCTTTTTTCTTGTCCCCCCTGTCTCGAGTCAATAACACATACAACTTTGAAGTGAGCTTGCTCTGATCTAAATACGGTAGCGAGGAAGTCCAGCAACAAAGCAATCGAATTTAACATTGCGTTTTATTTCCATGATTTGCACAGTATATCTGTATCTAACAGTTTCTTGTATATTTCCCAAGTAAGTTGTTAGCATCGAGACGGTGTCGTAAGATACGTTTTGCCTCGGTACACGGTCCACTGAGTCGGGTCGAAGTCGAACAAAAGATATAAAAGTGGTTAGATCTTAAAGCTTGCTGAACGGCCTCGTGGTGGTAGCAATGCTTTCTCGTAGCTGGTTTCGCGGTCGCTTGTTTAAGTATCTTCTCGTCTCTCATATGACTTCTCTGAACTTGAACTAGTCGCTGCTGTTGCAGAGAAACCAAAGGAAGCGAATACACTTTTCAATGTTTAGCGAAACTTTCGAAAAATGTTAATTTGACGGCAATCAACTTCTCATCCTGGCCGACTTAGTGGGTGTGATCCCATCATCGTATCTTGTAGTTCATTTGTTATTCTATCTTATGAGACGTCTGCTTCGCTGGTTGTTCTTTGTTGTTTTTTTTCTTTTTTCATCGAAAACATAATTCTATTTGCTTATAGCCTTCGTCAAAACGCTTCTGCTCATTTGCCGAAGACGACCGTATGTGGTTTTTGCAGTGTGAGTGAGCTCTTGGCTTGATAGTTTGTCTATAGATTCGCGGCTCCAACTTGTTTTGCACGCCGTTCGAAGTCGTTCACATATGGAGCCGGCCAAATTCACTTAATTCAAGTTGGCATTTTCGCCATATTAGTTTCTTATTTTCGCCCCCGTAAAGCTCCGAGCTGAAGAGATGTTTCATCGACCGACATTTATCGTCGACTTGCATCCGAGAACAGTCATAAATTCAGCCAGGCATTTAATTACATTTTGTGATATCCGCTTTTGTGTTTATTCGGTCGTGAAAAAGCACAAGAAGACATCTGAAATAGCAGCGGCGTTGTGGCTGCTTTTCTCAACGAAAGAGAGAGAGATAGAGGGGAAGGAGTCTGTCCCCGTGAACAATATCTATCGAACAATATCTATATCGTTTGTGTGTCGTTTTTTTTGCTCAGCTTGGTTTTCTGTTCTGAAGCAGCGCCAGTGCTACTCAGTTGTTAAAGATGAATTTCCATTTTGATTATTTAATGTGGTCTCATGAGATACTTAAGTGACTGCTTGCCGATTCGACCGCCGAACGAATGAAACATAATTTTTGGCGGGAGCTGTGTCCGTAAGATGCTTGCGAGTGAGATACGTAAGAAGAAAGAAGATGCTTTGCCGGTACACTGAGAGATTTAAAATGAAATGATAATTTCAATCTCGGGGAGCTCATGCTGATACGGGTAGGCATGGTGATGGATGTGTATTGATTTCTTGACTAACAAATGGGAAAATGATTGTCGATGGGAAAAACAGAGCACGACTAACATACAGTATTCTCTTGCAGAGGTCGTCAAGGACGTTGGCGCATTGACATTTTCTTAGAGCTACGTAATATTGTGTCATTTTGTGCTGAGCAAAAAAAAAGTATATTCAGATTTTTCGGAATAATGCCTTCGCATATCATTTCTGTTCTTTGTTTTGCAGCATATGTCTGCGGAGACTGTAAATACCCTTGAAAAAATTGTTGATTGTCTCGGGTGCCGGATTGCTGTGAATGTTGACAAAGCTATGTTGTTTGCTTGCATGAATGAATAGTACGCTCGAATAAAGCGCATTTCATTTCAAAAGAAAAAAAACTGGGTGCTATGGTTCAGTATTCATTCATTTGAAGATTCTTAGAAATGTAGAAACTCGAAGTAAATCAGATGGAATAGGCGACCTACAGTTTTGATAAATAAATGCTTGTCTTTCAGTTATCGCTCCAGACAAGTAATATTCAGATGCTAACAACGTTACGCTTATGTCTAGGCATATTTCCTTGTTAACATTGGCAATAATTTGTTGCAACAGCCTTGTCGTTATTTACATGCAAAATTCTCTCAAAACTATTAACCGAAAACTGAGTGGACTTTTTCAAGTCGTGCTCAAAATATACCACAATAGCTCATCTCTCGATGTTTCTACCAAGCTTTTAATTTGTTGACACATTGTATGATACATTGAAGAGTCAATCAAACGCTTAAACCTTAGCTCCACGAATCGCTAAAAGACAACGTGTATCATGAGTAATTTTATTCTGCGAAGTAACACCCGCGGCTAATTCGTAAAATCCGTGTTATATTTACTCCCGGTTTCCAGTGAGAGTATGCAAAAGACTTGTTTTTTCGTTTCATACAAACAATGAGTTGACGTGGGTTACGTCAAGTTCGTTAGATGATTCTTTCATTTTTGTACTTCACGTTTTTTTGCCCTTTGTACTTCGGGAATAGCAAATAACATCTCTTTTTCATCAAAAATCGCTTTATTGTTTTGTAAAATATTCTCCATGAAGATCAATCGATTTTTATATGCCGATTGAGGCACGCTATAAACCATGCGTTAACTGGTTTTCCACGCGTTTCAACGCGTTAACTGGTTTTCCAGATAATAAAAAAAGTGATTGTATGTCAAATGAGGACTATACGGCGGATGATCCTCAAAAAGTCACATGTTTGAGCCGTTGTGTGAGAGCTTGTATTTATAAAAGCGGCGTGCTACGGAGCCTGCGGGTCCGCCTGTGCCATGGCTGTAAGTGTGAATGCGTGTGATTGTCTATGAGGGTGGCAAATGAGCCCAAACTGGTGGCCTAATGCTGGCCCTCTTCACTAACCTAACCTAACCTATTAGTGGAGAATCACTTCTCCATACTTTTCTTTCAGATAAATAGTAGTGTATCATTCAGACTTTATCCTTCCCTGTTGTTCATGCCCGCTTTTTCCGAAAAAAGGCGCGATAATTTACTTTGCTTCGAAATGTTTCGTCGGATTTGGATCGTTTTGAAAGACCCATCCAGTGGACTTTTGTTTCCTAAATATAGATCCATGATTCGTTACTTTATAAACGTTTTTATTATATATTTTTCAAAACAGAAAACTGATATCTAAATGCAGACCAGACAGGATTGGTGAATCTCACTGCGACTAAGTCGATTCGAACATCGAATCGTATTGTCTTAAAAGTGCTTAACAGCTACCTCAGCAGTATAATGACAGACAAGAAAATAAATTCACCACACAAAATAGCTTGCTCAAACTTTGGTGAAGCAATGGTCGTTTCTCTTAAGATTTTCAAGGTCTTTGACAGACTCTTGTATCTTCGTGCATTTGATATTTGGTATTCTGTATTTGACAAGTGGACTCCTTCCCAGCTGTTCTGGATGAACTAAAATCCTGGACTACCGCAAGGCACTGCTCTCTCACCAACTATTTTCCTGTTATTTATAAAGGGTCTTTTTTTCTTCATTTTCAATCCGATTTTTTTATCGATGACATCACTCTTATTTTCGCATACTCTTTTGACATAGTGTTTGACTCTCGTGGAAACGCTAGTTCTGTTAGCAGAGATTACCTCGTTAATCAGGGACCCGTTAAGAATTATCGGTTGAGGCTCAGCGGACCGTGGAAGTTCAAAACCCAATGCTGTCTTCTTTCACTTAAGGTTTACGCTCCTCCTGCTTACCACACTATTTTCATTGATTGACTAGATATTTCTGAATTACCCCCGCTTAGCCTATTCGTTTTTTTCCATCTCCAGCAAACTTTGCTAAACCGGCCACATTTTCCAAATTTCAATTTTAAGCTATTAAGCTTTCAAGCTTATTGCCGCTGAAACCATTACTTTATGTATTGAATCTCTTAAGAATCGACGTAATGTGGTTTGCCTTTTTCTCTTTATCGTTATTACTACCGCATTGTAACTCCTACGCGCGCTACACCCGAGCGTCTCAACGCTCCCACTCTCACACTCTTTCAATTAGTGCCAGACGTACCGTTAAATTTTACAATTCTTTCTTATCTAGGTTAATACAGTTGTGGAACAGTCTACCATCTGCTGTTTTCCCCGCCAATTATAAGTCAAACTTGTTTGAGCGAAACGGAACGTCCTGCAATCCCAACCCTTTCTTCATCGTTTTGCTTAACTTTCCCACCGCCAATGTCGTACTATAACATAATAGGGCATCCCCTGAGCTTGGCATCATCATAGAGAGAGAGAGAGAGAGAGAAAGAGAGAGAAAGAGAGAGAAAGAGAGAGAAAGAGAGAGAAAGAGAGAGAGAGAAAGAGAGAGAGAAATAAAGAGAGAGAGAGAAAATAAAGAGTCGATCGCAGGTGCACAGTGACATGAATTGACTAGGCATAAAATTCCCCGTTTTAAACTACCTGAAAAATATAGATTTTTTTACATTTGATACAGTTGCTTTCTATATAACCAATTACTGCCTAGTCTTGAAATAAACCACCTAAGTCGTCGCCGCATAGACATAAATCAGGCTAGATTTTTATTCTTCCAAAATATACTTGAATTTTCACAAAACTGAATTGAACTAGCAACATTGATAAATAACATTTGCAGCACCAATAGCAGTCAAAAATATGATCTAGTTGTGTATACATAAACCAACCACCACATATCTGTAGATTGAAAAGTCCTTTCAGCCCTAACAAAGGGTATAAATAACCCAAAACGCATATACTGCTAATATACAGGGATGCTTTTGTATTGGGAATATTAGGTAAACCTGCAGAGTATATTCTATACAATATTGGTAGCAGTGGTGAACCTTGCGGAACTCCAGCTTCTATTGGCCGTAATGTAGATAGATGGTTTTTGATTCTAACAAAAAAAAATGTTTCCTTGCAGAAAGTGGAATTTAAAATGCATGTACTTTAAAAATTAATCCTCCGCGTCAGATTTTCTCAAGTGCCTTGGTCACATCATTACCCGCATTACCAAACCCGTTATTTTTCTAGAGTTGAACCTTGTGCAAATGTGCTGCTCCACTCTTGCGAGCTGGGGCTCAGTGACTTGAAGCCAAATTGTACTTACCGAGAAGAAGCCCTTTCAATGTTGTTTTTCCTACGCAGGAAATGTCTCCAGTTTTGTGGATAATGGAGGGCTTTACCTGGTTTAGGCAAAACTGTTATAATTGCGATTTTCCAGCCAATCTCTTCTTTCAAAATATTGCGTTTGGAATACCAGTTATGGTCGTCAGTGTACTGTGTGAAAGATAAGTCAGCTATAAGTTTAGCTTTAACACGTCTCAAATTTGTCATATTGTGGGCTATATTGATATTATTCTTTAGCCCCATGTGCTTCGCCGCGCATCAGTAATTTTCATCTCCAGCATCCATGCTTTGAAGTAAGTATCCTCAATTCTCACTAAGTAAACGGGCCATCCGCTGGTTTGCTTCCCTTTTAATTTCCTTTCTCTAGTTCTTCGAAGCATGTTCCTTTTCGTATATATATCTTGAGAGTTCATAACATTTGTCCCCTTTTGTAGGAGTTGAAGTAATATTTCCCCCTTTTTCTGCTTGATTTTTTCTTTCAGAGTATTGATTACTATGCTTTCATTCGCCATCGCATTGCGAGAGGCTTGCCAATTCGTTCTTTGCGTCGTTCGATGTGATTCTGTGTTCTGTGATATAAAGTACCAGCTTGTGCCTGGATGAAAGTTAATCGAGAACGGTTATTTGCATATTGTAATAGAAATTTAGCGAGAGCTTGATATCTAGGACATGATTATGAACTCTTCCGAAATACTTGTCGGAGGGGATGCTTGCTTATACACTTGTCCCTGATCAATCTTTGTAGCTCGACTCCAGGTCTATTGCCTCTAGCGTCTCGCCAGTGGCAGTGAAATGCGTTACATCCTCTGTTAATAACAAAAGATCTTCGCGCCCAAATATTTCGTCGAAATTTTTGGCTTAAATTCATATTTCTAGAATGGATGTACGCAGAAATCTCCATGAGCTCAAAAGAATCGGTGTCCACCTTGATGACGATCGCTTCCAACTGCTACAGAATAGGAGTCTGATTGTATAACTGGCTACCAACAACCGAAATTTGTCTTGATTGATCCTTCTAACAAGTCCGCTATTCTATAATGAAAAAATCTCACATCGCGTAGTGCTATGTAACATAGTGCAGCATTTATGGTCGTCGACGCTATGTACAAAGTACCTTGAGCTATAAAATATGGCTCCCAGCGCCATAATATCACATACTCTTATGTAGCATAATACAGCGCTCACTGTCGCACAAGCTGTTTGCATAGTTCGATGAGCTATAAAATATAGCTAAAAAGCTGAATTCCCATTCATTGTGGGCTTTTCCGCCATCTAACATAGTCCCAACTACTATGAACATAATCTTCGCAAGCAGGCTGAATAACAGTAGCAATTCAATAAGCTCGTGTAGCGTAGGATCTCGAATTTGAATTCGGCTTTGAGCAGGATTTATGTGCAATAAATTAAAAATCAAGAAATAAAAGTTCCATTATCAGAATTATCAAAATCTCAAAATTTCCTCTGTATACATCAATATGTATAAACGATAGGGGATTATTTACATAACGCCGAAGTTTTCTCGTTACAACATTCATATGTAAATTATTTACGAAGTAGGATACACCGTATAAATGACCCAGTATTTACATCTGCACTTACGTTGAAGTTTTATCAGAAGGTCTATCATTAGGACAGGGTTGATGAGACTGCATCACCAACAGTGTTACAACATACTGTTATAACTATAATACCATTAAATCTGGTCAGAACGAGGTACATCCTTTCCTGTGTTATATTGAAGATATATAACGTCCATGCCCGAAAACGCGACCAACCGTTTCAGAAATCATAAATCATTTTCATAAAATTCCTAATCAAGCCTCCGAACCCTATGCAATCCTGGTTTAAGGCAGTATTCTGGTCTAGAGGCTCGATTTTACGGACGCAATAAATAAAACCAGAAACATTTTGGTATCTATTTTTTGATCACATTTTTGTTAACATTTTGAAAGTATAAAAATGTATTCAAAATATAAAAAAAAAAAAAATTGATGTAGATACAGGCCGGCGAAGTGAAGGCTCAAAAAAAAATTTATCTCATGGTTGACATGATTCCAATCTTCCTGGTGGTCTGAAACATACATGTTTGGTAAATTCTGTAAAAAGAAGAATGTAGAATTAGTCTGACGTAGGTGATTTGAAAAAACTTTTTGTTTTACAAAATGGCGTCCGTGTAAAAAAAAAAGTCGTTTTTTTGCCTCATTTTTTCAACTTTGGAATTTTTTATAAATAATAGAAAAAATAGTTTCGAAAATCCCTACGTCAGACTAAATTTAATAGTGTTAAGAGGGTTTATGCAAAATTTCACGTAAATCGGTCCATTACAACTAGAGATATCATGTCAACCGTATCGAAAAAAGTAGTTTCGAGAAAAACGCGTTTAAAGCTTGGAGTCTCGTTTCGGGCAGTTTGAGTCGTTTAATGGTATGTTATACTTCGATTTTTTTAATCATAAACCTTCTTCAATTTCAAAAGAGAAATTTTCGGGAGCTCTTTCAGCCATACGAGCAGTTCGAACTTCTTTAGAAGCTTGAGAAGCTCGTATCTCGGAGCGGTTAATTCCTTGTTGATCGCGTTTGTTGGTTTAGTTGGCGTGTCACAAAAATAGCTGTAACTCCAAAAATAATTCGAATTTCCGAAAATCATTTTAAAAGCTTATTTTTAAAGGTCTAAACTTTGAAAATATGCAAACAAAAAAATCGATTTGATCAAATTTCTAGACCAGAATACCCCCTTAAACCACAACCGCTAAGAGACTTCCTTGAAGAGGTCGACTTCTAATGACAGGCTTCTGAGCACTGAAGTTAGCATAAAGGCATATCTGTCTCCCGTAATACCGAATATTTTAGTGACTGTTGTGTGGAGTCTGCGAGAAACCGGTTAGTGACTAAAGCTGTTCTTATCTTGAACTCGGTTGATATTTCTTGTACAATCTAAGAGCCGGGGTTCAGTATGAGTCCGAAACGCCTAAAGAAATATCGTTAAAAAATATCCCATGCACTAGATAAGCTAGGTATGGAGTTGCCAGCCACAATGAAGTTAACGTCGTTTTAAAAAGTATTGAAAATGACATCCCTTTCATCAGCTTGGATAGCTGTAGGGACGCCATCTTCCTAAGTTCACTGTCGTGCTGTTATCCCTCGAGCAGGTGAGTTATTACACACTCCCTAGTGATTGACTATTTTTATGCCTTGTTTGGCTAGTAAATAAAAATAAAATAAAAAATATATGAAATACTCAGTTTTTACCAATCTACACTCTTAGCACAAACTCTTACAATAAATCCCTTCCAGATACCAGCTAGGTAGATGCAATGCATTTTGAATATGAAGTTTTTGTGAAGGTTTTTTTGCTTAACATATTTGATGCAGCAAAAAATCACGTAAATCAATAGTTAACGAGATATTTAAGAAAATTTGACTTAATTACTTATTTTGCGCAAACGATTTCGTAATGGAATTTTCACATTGTGTTTCTGATCTCAGAGTAAACATAATTCCGTTGAAAAGACCTCACTTAGATTATTTTTTGCAAAACGGATTTTTTTTTGTAGAATAATTATTGTCGTTAATGGTAACTCATAAAAATTTGCTGAAAAATTTTTCAGAAGGAAATAGAATGTTAAAGCTTGGTTTCCATTCTTATAATGGATCAGCTGAAAAAGAACAAAGTGAAGATAGTTAATCAGTTAATTTTTCAACATGTCATTACTTACAGTGTATCATGACGTTGTAAAAATAATTCAAGTTCAACGAAGTATATGTACACATTTTAACGTTTAATCGTAAATAAGCGCTAAAACAACTTAATTGTTTTAAATAACCCTATTAAGCCTATAATGCTTGAAAGGTTCTTATTTAAAAAAAAAATACTGCTTTAGACCGGATCCACAGAAACGATTTTTTACAAAACATGATAACTTAATTACATCCAGAAATACCAAACTTGAGCTCTCTAAGTATAGTCGAATTTCCGATGGAAATATCCAACAAAATCCCCATTTCCCCCTTCCATTCGACTATTCGTCATATCAGAACCAATCAAAGCAGCATCTCCATATAAATTACTCGGCATCATAATAGCCAACAATGACGATGCTAAACATGTACAGAATTGGCGGCTGCGGAAATAAAACTACGTTAATTGCTCTTAATACACACGAAACACAGAAATTTCTCGAGATCAATTCAAAACCTATTTATACTCGACCGCACTCGACAAACAGCTTAAATGTGTGCACCTTTACGTGATCGTGGCTCCCTTAATCGTCGTCTCGTCAGCATCACACAATAGAGCCAGGAACAGGCAGACAGACAAGCGCTCGGTCGGTCACAAAGCACTGAGTCGTCGAGTATTCATCATACGACGAGTACATGAATTAATTTAATCACCCGGCTTGCCTCTTTTACCATATCAGTTTCATCAACGTTCTGAATTTCCTTAGCTAGCTAGCTAGTCTAAAAGCTTCACACTCTGTCGCGATCTCTCATTTATCTATCTTCCAGAAAACCATTACGTTCCATAAACGGCACTCGTGCCGCCATCCGTGCCCCCACAACGCTCTACTAGTCGATACGGGGCTGAGAGTACGTACGTACATACGAACGTAACGCATGATAAATAAAAGTTTTTCTCTCTAATCGTTAGCAGCGGCAACAAAACAAGATTTCCGTTGTTGAGTTCATGTAACCGCACGAGGTGGCTTCTTAAGTATTCCGCTGTCCTCCTTTCGTCTTGAAATTGTTTTTGAAGTCACAGGCTTGTATCTGACGGTATGAAATCTCATCTTGTTGACGAGTATCTGCGACTAAGTCGACCGAGGTGTGGAAAGAAAGTCGTCTATGCAATCAAGCTCTCGATTCTACAATGTTTTTTAGACTGGATGGATGGATGGGTCAGGGTAGATATGTGTTTTTTTTCTGCAGATCATGCTGGCAGATATTTATGTGTAGGCTTTTGAATTGTGTTTTGGGCTCAAGCGGAGACTTGTAGGAAGGGGAGCTTAATTGTTTGCGAAGTGTAGTTAAATTGTTTTGATCAAAAGTGGCAGTGAAAATACTTTAATTTTTACTACTTTCGTGAGAAGATAATTTCTTTTGTAATGACCAAATTTTAAAATGTGTTCGAACAGGACAATATACGATTTCTTGTTTTTCGATAGAAGTGTGGATACCCATTCAAAAATATATTTTGATGCTACTTGAAATATATTTTCATTCTACGAAATTCGAGTACAGAGCTGGCATAACATTTCTCACAAAGAAGAACAAAACACCGACGGCAATGTTTGAAGAGACGGCGACATTTTATGGGGAGTCTGGGTCTTCATTTGGCACTACAAGACGTTGTAGCCGCCAATTCAAGCATGGCAGGGAGTCTCTGGAAGATTATCCCAGGTTGGAGCGTCCAAACACTGCTGTTACAAAAGAAAATATTGAAAAAGTAAAAAAAATCTTGTTCAAGAGGATCGGAAAATCCAGTTGTGTCAGATAGCTGACGTCGTAGGCATTTGCAAGGAACGAATCGGCAACATTGTACTACTTAACTAATGGGTGTGAAAAATGCTCAATACGCTGGACAAGCAGCATCGAGTCACAATTTCACAGGAGTTATTGGACATATTTCGCGATAATCCTGAAGATTTTTTTCTTCGCATTGGCACTGTTAATGAAACATGAATCCGGAAATATGATCCAGAGTCAAAAGAGATGTCAAGGCAGTTGAGATAAAAAAAACGAATAAAAAAAGGAAGAAAAATCCGCGTCCAAGCTCATTTGGCGCTCATTTGCTCAAGCTCATTTGGTCCTAGCCCCTAGCGATTATTTCCTGTTTTCTAATTAGAAAAAAAAAAAACTCCGAGGACGAAGATTTTCGAGTGATGGTGAATATTTTTCACTGGGTTAAAAGTTATTTATGATAACTGTAAGAAGTGCATTATCCATCGAAAAATAAATGTTCTAATCATTTTTATCATAATTTTCAGTACTCTGGATTCAACATTTTTCAGGCCCCCTCGTAAGCTGCAAAAAGTTTGTAACCGCACTATAATTCTCTTGTGCGTCGTTTAATTTGGCCGAGTAAAAACCAAGGGGTCTTTTAGTCATGCCATTTTTAGCCGTTTTGGAGGCGTCTAAGAAAATACCAAGCTCGAAATTTGAGTCCGAGAAGGACAGTATAATGGTTTCTAGGAGGCCAGCAAGGCCAATTAGTTTTCTTTTTCAACTTGCTTTCCAAAGTTGCTGCCAAAGTTGGAGGATTTGCGTAAGTGCCTCATTTTTGTCCGGCTCTGAACAAAATATATACATTTCCTTGCGTTCTCGCGCTAGTAGATCTGTCGGATTACTCACGGTACCATCATTACGACTTCTTAATTTTAATATATATATAAATAAAACATATATATACATCTATATATATATTAAAATTTTAATATGTATATATATATATATATATATACGTACTTAATTTAATATAAATATAATACTGCAATATGTATTTCATACATATTTTAATTATATTCATACATATTTTAATTATATATATTATTATATATATAGTTGAATCTAACCAGTAGAGTAGCTGCAAGCGATACGCAGTACACCCCTACGCAGTAAATTGGCAATGTGCTCCCGGTACTTGTAATTCGGAGCGCATCTCCCCAAATTTCGCCTCCATATAGCAAAATGAAATCGACCGATGTCATCAGCAGCCTCCATATCGACTCACTTGGTCCGTCGATGTTGGTCATTAGTCTACTAAGTGAAGATACGATTTCTAAAGCCCTATTTTATGCCATGCGAATATGGCCCAAATAAGTCAGCTTATCATCCAGAATCAATCCCAGACATCTGAACAATTTTCTGGTCTAGACCTCGACGGAGCCAACTTTCATTGGTATGGCAGCTGGTATCCTCGTCAGCATGACGAAACTCTCTCTTGGACACCGCTAACTGGGGGCCATGCACGGTAATCTACCGCTTCACCCTCCTCATGACTTCGTTAAGTTTGAGTTGGGCGAAATCGGCAGATCTGGGAGTAATAACCTCCGTAACGTCATCAGCGTACTCTACCAAAAACACATCCGTGGACCGTTTCAAAAATACATCCGCGTACGACTGCTGATGTGGCCAGGCACACGAAGGTCTTCCTTTTAGAGCCCAACCATGTGACTGCAGGATTCTTGCTCAATAATGACAGGCATTCTGACTGGACACAACTGCCTATGGGGACATATGTACCGGATAGGTGTTGTACAGGATGACCTCTGTTCATCCTGCCTAGAAGAGGCTGACTCTGCAGAGCATTTGCTCTGTGAACGTCTCGGATATCGATGCTTTGGCTGGGATGTTGCACGCATGCAGAAAATAGCCTCTTCCCCTATCAGTGATCCTAGACTTTATAAAGAAGTCTGATAAACTATGGTAGGCAGGGGGATATGAGTACAATGATTCTTTTGGCCTGAGTGCTTAGAAGTGCCAATGCGCCTCTCCCCCAACCCACACACACACACATCCTACCAAAAGCGCATCTGCGCACCCTACTAAAATCACACCCGCGTATCCTACCAAAAAAACATAGGCATACATTTCCAGACGCAGCAGATTACCGCATATGATGCATCTGAAATTATAGGCCTCCTTACTCCGTCCTTGGTATTGTAGAGGATAACCAACGGCTCCTGAGGTAGGCCCGCATTCTGATCAGGAATATGGAACCTCTGAAAAAGGACTCGAAGGATGCACCTGGTCGAAATTAAGCCATTTCGCACGCTCAGCGCTACCAGCTGGGCGACCAGTCTGTTGCGTTGACAAGCCTATATTGTTCTTACTACTTATAGAACAGCGTCTGAGATGGCATCGGTTGTTGAATGCCTTTTTCAAAAGTCGTGCTGCCTGTCAAAAAGATCGCCAACTGGTCTGAATGTTGGCTGCGGCTTGAGTAACCTTTCGAAGATTTTTCCGACTGTGCCCAGCCCGCACAGCAGATGGTATGCTGATGGGGTATCTAGATCACCTTACCCTTTTTCTACAAGTACTAGTTGAGCTACTTTCCGTTGGGAGGACCCTCGCTACTAAATATGAATTACACAAATTGAACAATAGACGGGGTTGACTTTAAGCGACCGACACTCTATTATAGCCCAGTCATTTTAGCATAAAAAAGGGGTCTACCTCGGAATCAGAGATAATAAGCTGAATTTTCGTATATACCTTGATTATGGGGCTTTCGAAGTTGCCTCAAAAGTCTCATAAAATCTCGTGTCTGCGGCGTAAGTTATTCAAGGTCAAAGGTGAGAAAAAACAGTCTTTTGCGATTATCTTGGTTTCTATTGCTCCAATGATGTTAACATCTATTATAAAAATTGTAGAGCATACAATTTGCGAAAAATTTCATTTGAAACATTTTTTCATGCCCTCAACCGTTTTTGCGATAGAGGGCGGTGAACGAGCAGCTCTCAGCCATACGTACTGTAATGCAAGGTCAACCGTGAATATCTGTGACTACTACCTGAAATTTTGAATTATTTGTATTGTTTATCAGTTAATACATTGTATTTAATAACATTATACATATTTTTAATATATTCATTTAATAATATTTACCTATTTTATTATCTCTCATTCCGAGGTTAGTTGCTAATTTGACTAGACTATTAGACCTCGGAGCCTTCCGGTTCCACATTCTTGAAACGGCGCTGTTCAGCTCCTCGCCCGTAAACAATCATCTGTTGTAGGTGGATGCGCTGGGAACAGTGAAATACGCTCCATGAATATCGCATCCATGAGAGTGCTTGGCTGCATACGACCGAGCTATCGAGTGAACAATTTGTACCCATCCCCCCACGAGTCTGAGTTGAGCTAATCCGAAAGAACCTGCAGTTTATCGCTTTTGTTCCTCGTGATGACCCTTGTCAGCTCCTTCTTTGCTGCAATGTGAGTATCAGAGAGCTCCATTGCTCCCGGTCTGCGTCCTTTACCTGCACACCATCAATACGCAAATCACTTCCTACAAAAGGGTTTCCATTTGGGCCTGAAGCTTCACACGCCTTGCGAATCTATTCGATAGTGCTGTCATAGTGCTGGGGTCCCATATGTAAGAGGTTCCTTTTCCAAGCTCGAAAAGAGCGATGCGATCATTTCATCCCTGCTAAGATTGGCGGCATTCCTCGTTGGAAGAGCGGTGGTGTATGCCTGTTCTCAGCAATTTCAAAGGTGTTGGAATTGTGATTACATGCTGTGTAATCTTCCACAACCCTTCAATATCGGACGAGTGCCGCCAGTTTCCTCGCTCCCATGGCGAAATCGGAATGAATTTGCCAAATTCGAGCCTTCGGAATGTTGGTATCGAACCTGTATTCAGTACCAATAAATCCAAACTCGATGCCATCTCGATTATAAGCCCTCTGCGATTGTTTTCTGTGAGTATTCTCCTCTCCATGCTCTCGTATTGAAGTCTCACCCCCTACGATAATATTGCCGTTAATATTACGAAAAAGTCCTGCAGTGAGCTAAGTCTGTCTCCGAATGCCTGCATTGTGTCATTCGGGGACAAGTAACCGCACACGAAGAAGGTCTTCTGTATGTCATCAACGTGTGACCGTTGCCACAGCTACGGTCTTCGATGTGGTTCTTCTGCCCGTTAACGGTCGAAATCGCTGTAAAACTCGTGGCATCTAACAGACAACCGGACGAGTCTTTCTCCCTATAGAATTCACTGATCAATACATTCTTACCTTTGTGTTTACAGGCGACCTCCGAGATGAGGTCGCCCGCTGCTCTGTAGTCCTGCAGATTTTCTTGAAGGACTCTAATGTCCTTTCTTACTTTTTCTTGACTCGCACACAAAATTTTCGATGCGTAATATGCACTGAGCCTGCGCAAATCAGTCTACCGTTCGGTGGCCAACCTGTCCGCACTTCCAGTAGTTGGCGTGGCGCAGGTCTGGACCATTGCAGCTACCGCTTGTGTGGTAGTAGCTCAGGCATCGGTAGAAGCGTGTTACTCCAACCAACCTTCCCACTCTGACCTATCTAAATTTATTTTATTTTCTCATTTAACTCGACCACAGCTCTTCTCTGTTGTTGCCTTGAGTTAGGGGGAAGAGCGTGTTTTTCACCTCATCGGCCCCTTCTTCTTCTTCAGCCTCGGGTTTGATGGCGGATGTCATCTCCTCACTGATAGTGAGGCAATCAACGTTTAAAAGATCAATCTTGATTCTAAGAGCCATAGCGTTCACGCTCCCCCGACCATTTAAGGCGGCTTGGGTCGAGTCCTGCAATTTCGCGTGGCCATTGCAGCACTCGATTTCTACTAGAAGGACCTCTACTTCTGGGGTCTTTCTGATACGCGGTATTAACGCCCCCGTTTCATCTGGGGGTGCACTTTGACGGATTATTCTCAGGACCTCTGCATAGGTCTTCGACAGTGCCGATTTTACTATAACTGCGTCCAGCAACCTTGCTGCGCTATCTCCGTCTGTTTCTGTCATTTTCTCTCCAACCACTTTTTTTTTGCTCTCCCGAGATTTCCTTTCTGACCCAGGATTTCCTTTCTGACCCAGGATTTCCTTTCTGACCCAAATTTCTTCCGTATCTTTAGGGCTTGATTCAGCCTCCCGCTTATTCAGTCGTGGTCTATTAATTCCCGAGACTCTTGCAGGTGTGGCCGTCTCAGCGATGTGTTCCTTTTTTCTGCATTTTTTTACTTGCAAGGACAAACAAAAATTAATTAAGACCATAAAAGTTAAATATTATAAGTGAATTAAATTTTATTTATTATATTGAATAATTGATTGAAAAGTATCAATAAATATTGGTTGCATTCTCTTGCCACAGCTAACCTTCTCAGCAATTATAAGGAAGAGGTTTAACAAAAGGTAGTTTGTTGGTAAACTACGGGATTAACCAAAATAAACTCAATTAAAAAAAAAGGAATCCAATCTTGAAGTATACATCTCTATTTACATATATTTGCACCTGAACCGAACTGCCTTCACTTTACCCTTCTATTTATAATAGGCACATATAAAAATCATAGCAAAAATAGCATACTACATACATGTGTCGAACGAACTCATATCGCGATGTGGGTATGCTAGACTATGCTGGTCTATCATTCCGTATTCTATTCATCACTACGTAAGACAGCTAGTAGCCCAACAATAAACCGAATGAACTCCCACATGCCAGCACACATCAACAGATAGTACACAGCGAAAAAAAAAAGTTTTTTCTTCCATTTCAACGTTGTTAAACTTGTGCATTTTATTGTGCTGGTGGCAAAACAAAGTTGTCTTGCCCGATACACATCAGAGAACACGGTACGACGCGACTCTCGACCCTCACACCATATTGTACTTCTTTGGTCCGAGGTCATCGCATTGGCGTTGATTCGAACCGAGGTCTTCTCTTGGCACACTCAACTTCTCAAAGCCTAAACAAAGTGGAGTATGGATTTTTCTTTGCCACATGGTTCCATTACATTCAACTCGCATGAACTTTTCCCCGAATAGCGCAAACTTCATTTCAGAAGAGTTCTGCTAGACTTGAATTCGACTAGAGTTTAAGTAGCGGCGCCTCAGCTTGAACGGTAGGCCGGGAGACCGGCCGGCTTGCTTGCTTGCTTGCTTACTAAACCAGGCGGAAGGATGGGGGAAAATTGTTTCGCCTCATACGGCTCTGTGTGCGCAGTATTGCTTGCTAACTTTAGCTGGTTGACTGCTCGACTACGATGGATTTTCGTAACTTGTTGGCAATTTTTCTTTTCGTGTCGGCATTTCGCTCGTGGATTTATGTTCCATGCGAATGGCTCGGAGATGGTAGCAACAGCAAAAATAAGAGCAATAACACGTACCATCTCGTCACAAGGGAAACTGCACAACAATATCGCCAACGAACGACTTCCTGCGACTGTGGCCAGCGCCGCGCATGCATGAAAGCATGACAATTCAGTTGCCCGCTGTTTGTTCGTTGCTCAGTCGAAATCGCTCAAAGAAATAAGACAAGGAGACAAGATACCTGAATGTTGTTCAATGTTTGACCTCATTTCTCGAGCGATACTTAACGGCGCGACCGAAGCAATCGAGGAATATGAGAAGATCTGTTTTGTCTGTTTATTAACCTCTGGGCAGATAAGACACATTCGAAATAATTTTTTGTTGTGTTCTGCTGCGGTGTAATATATTTTTGGAATCGCCGCGCATATAATTGACACAATTTGGTTTCAATGATATTATTCATGGCACATGAAATGCAACGAGTATGTGAAATAATTTATGAGCTCAGTGTAGTTTTCCATACTTCCGCATTGTAGCGGTTGGAAAAAATGATAAATGGAGGTCATGAGTTTCAAATATGATAAGAGGTGTGCTCGTTTACTTGTGGGGACTCTGATGCCTTCGTAAGGGTCGATTTTATCCTTTGTTTGAAAGCTAATTGTTGCTGGTGGTATCGCTTCTCCTCCCCAAACGAATATATATCCACTACAGTAAAGTTATTCCTCAAAACTTCATTCAAAATCAGTGTGGACGCGTATCACTTTACCCCTAATTTCACTCAAGTACGTACCTAGTCACAACCAGGTTAACTCAAAGTTCGGTTTTAGATTATGCTTGATTGTCCATGATTCGGTTTGAACAAATGACTATAAACCTCGCATTCTATTTGTTCGGCTACAAATATTTCTTCTTAACGGATTGACTGCCAAGCTAAAATATCGAAAAATGCCTCTGGCGCCAAGCTAACGAGCTGATGTCCATATGCTATAGGGTATGATTTTGACATACAAACAAACATTTCAGGCAGTTTTCTATCGCCTCCATGGTAGTCAACCTGTTAAATACGTTACTAAAAAGCGGAAATTTAAAAATTAAGAAAATTATTTGAGAACTTCTATATGTTGTTAAGTCTAACAATTAAGCCATGATTTCTTCTTTCTCTTTGAATAAAGCTCCCAGACTCCAATGACTTCAACCTTATAAGGACATTTTGTGGGAATGATTTACAGCAAATAATCCCTAACCAAAATGACAATTGGTTATAACTGATGAACACTTATGGCGAAGTGGTGGTTAGCCCAACTATTGTTTAAGGGAGGGATAAGGGTTTCAGCGTAAAAAAACACTTTTTTTTACGAATTTTTTTTAATATGGATAGATCAAATTTGTTTAAACCTTTTGTACATTATTAATTATCATTTCAGTACATTGTGTAATTTTTTTATGACTCATTTTATGACAGATTGTCATTATGCGTGCTATTTTCAGGCTTATATGTTTTAGGTTTAAATGTTTAGCAAACTATTTTTTTCCTCTAAATCTAAATGTATTCCAATTTCATAGCAGATATTGATTTTTGAAAGATATCTATTCTCTTGTTCAGTGTCTAAAACTAAATAGCAAAATATATGTTATCGCTCGAAATAGAGACATATTGATTACCCTCGAAATATCATCGCTGAACGGTACTGTGTAATTCATGTGTGATTCATTGCTGCCATTCGGACTTCATCAACATTTGGTAGTAGGTACTTAACACGAGGTATTTAGACGAATTTTGTCCCAAGTAATAATCTATTTTCACTCTAACGGTTTCGAAACCTGCAGGCCTGAATCACCAATGAATGATTTGCACGGGTACATCGAACTAAAAGAGCAAGAAAATATTTTTTATTAAATTTTTTGTGTTTGCTTTAGTAGGTCGAGTATTTTACTATATATTTATATTACTCTCGTAATTTCTTTGTTATACTTGAAGGATTTCCAGTCATCCCTTATTTAAATACCGAAATATAGGGTTGGGGAAAAAGAAATGTCGTATTTTGTCAATAGATGGCGACACTTAAACATATATTGTGTTGTACTTATCGCATCGGGTCATACTATACGGCGATTTGAAGACGACAATCTGTGCTACAAGTGTCTCTTTGACAGTGTTGTGATCGTACGTTTCAGTCTCAAGTTATAGCGCGTCAAAGATGGAGTCCACCAAGCAAGAAATTCGTCATATTTTACGTTTTTACTACCTGAGAAGTGAAAATCCAACGAAGGCGGCCGAAAAAATTTGTGAAGTTTATGGGCCCGATACTGTAACGATTCGCACAGCACAGCGTTGGTTCGATCGATTTCGTTCTGGTGTAGTGGATGTCGAAGATACACCCCGTACTGGTAGGCCAATCGTCGTAGAAACCGATAAAATCGTCGAAATCATCCAAGTAGACCGGCATGTGAGCATTCGCTCGATTAGCCAGGAACTGGGTATAGACCATAAAACCGTTTGGAACCATTTGGAGAAGATTGGATTCCAAAAAAAAAAGATGGATGTTTGGGCGCCACACGAGTTGACGCAAAAAAATCTCTTGGACCGAATCAACGCCTGCGATACACTGCTGAAACGGAAAGAACTCGACCCATTTTTGAAGCGGATGGTGACTGGTGATGAAAAGTGGATCACGTACGACAACTTCAAGCGAACAAGATCGTGGTCGAAGCGTGGCGAGCCGGCCCAAACCATCGCCAAGCCCGGATTGACGGCCAGGAAAGTTTTGCTGTGTGTTTGGTGGGATTATAAGGGTATCATCCACTATGAGCTGCTCAACTATGGCCAGACACTATGAGCTGCTCAACTATGGCTCAACTATGGCCAGATCCTCTACTGTGAGCAACTCGGCCGTTTAAAGCAGGTGATTGTCCAGAAGCGGCCACAATTGGTCAAAAGGAATGGTGTTCTGTTCCATCAGGACAAGGCTCGGCCTCACACATCTTTGATGACCCGCCAGAAGCTACGGGAGCTCGGATAGGATGTCCTATCGCACTCACCGTATAGTTCGGACCTGTCACCAAGTGATTGCCATCTCTTCCGGTCCATGCAAAATGCTCTTGGTGATACTAAATTGGCCTCAAAAGAGGCTTGCGAAAACTGGCTGTCTGAGTTTTTTGCAAACAAGGAGGGGGGTTTTATAAGAGGGGGATAATGCCTTCTAAATGGCAACAAGTTTGCGAATAAAACGGCGCATATTTGACTTAAATCGGATAATTCTAAGTATGTTAAATAAAGCGTCAAATTTCGATCACAAATACGACATTTCTTTTTGCCCAACCCAATATTTATTCCAACAATATGAATTTTCTCGACATTTCTTCGGATCAAAATTCTGGTCTAATGTTGTGTCCTATTGAACTCTTCTACTTTCGGTTGGTTATATTGCTTATAAATTTGTAAGAGACTAGCCTGGGACCGGTGCTTCATGACTTCAGTTTCTTTGAATCTATCTAAATGTCTTATTCATATAAAACGTATCCATTAATATTTTCCTACTATCTCTCTGGATCCCCTCTCGCTATTGCTCAATATTTCAAATATGACTGGAATTAAATTTGGTCTGCTTATTACATACAGGGCTGCCAGATTTTCTCAAAGGGAGGGAGCTCAATCCCAGAGAAATGTAGCCGAAAGTAGCCCAAACTCATTCCATGTGAAATAGTCCATTTGCTAACTTGACTTCCGGCATAGGTATGTACATCTGCTTTTGTTCGATTGCTGTCAAAGTTGGTCTATTCATTGTATCTCGAATATACGGTGAAACACGTGTAAGATATGTAGATATCCTTAGAACCCATGCTGTAAGAATTTCTTTCATGAATTACTTACAATGTTCTTGTCTATATTACTTTTCTCAAATGACCTTATATTTTTCCAATATTCTAAGCTCAAGATTGAGTTAAAATGGTGTTGGTGGTGTTATAGTTTTAGAAGTTTGAATTTCTCAAATCACATCGATTATCCTTTCCAAATTTTTTTTTATGTAAAAGACAATATGTTAGTTCATGGTTTTTAACCCTAGATGCATAACACAGCATAACGTGAGGTCAATATGACTCACGCATCATTTCTACCTGATTGCGCCACAATAATTTGATTTTTTGATCAAGTAAATGTAATTATAGCTTAACAATAATCTAACAAATAAAAAAAAAAATAACTCAATTTGTATTATTATTTTTATTTTACTGAAATTCAAACAAAAACTAAAATTATTTGTAATTATGACACTAGTAAAAACAAATTTCTTTTTCTTGGGATAAAACTCAAAAAAGGACTAGCAACGAATTCAAATTTTTAATAATCATAAAAATAAGGTATGAGAACCAAAATATTAACAAATCAGTCTCCAAACAGGAACTACATATATACAATTTGAACATGTCAACACTTTATGCTTTCTACAGACCGGTTTTTTTTGCACTTTCCCTGCGTCTTTTTTCTGAGTTTCCACGGGCAAAAAGCACAGTATTTCCTTTTCTTTACAGCAGGTTCATCTTCATCTTGTAGTGAGTTCGCAGCAGGAGGATTCGGTAATATGCTTTGAATGTTTCAGCGCAATATCCGACTCAGAGTAGGAGTTTCAAGCCTTTTTTTCCATGGATAATTTTGCTAACTCTCTGCTCAGTTGCTTCATAAATGCCCGTCTATTAGGGTGTTTTTCTTTTTGGGAAGCATTTCGCGGCAATAAATGATGTAGTTGTTGAATTTAATAATGTAATAGACCATCTAATTGTTTTTCTGTTGCATCACATCTGGGAACATATCAGGTCGAACGAATCAACTCCTTCCTTTATTTGATTGTAGAATTCACTCATATCTGGTTAGAACACCCTCCTCGTCACAGGACGATAGTAGATATACTATCTTTGCCGGTTTGGGTTTGTATGACAATAAAGTTAGCGGGCCAGCATAGCAAAATATTGAGGATCCAGCTGGTCTAGACGTAGTATTTTTGTAGCTCTTACTGTATTTCCCTTTTATTCGAGCGAATTGTTTCAATCATAGTTAATTTACAACGCTCTTGTAGTAAAGATTTAGCTTACATGTTCAAATTAAACAAAAACAATCGAAAAATAATTCGGATTCTTAAGCTCAAAATGCTACAAATCACATAACGTGGAGTCATTTTGAATCACGATGTTCCTATAACTACGTACATACAATACTTACCCATGAGATACATGCACAACTTGGGAATACAAATTGGCTCGAACAAACAGGCGATGCGTGCGATACATAAAGTGGTTGGAAAGAGAAAGATAAATACGTCTCGTGGGTGAGTCGTTTTGACTCACATTATGTATCTAGGGTTAAATCATATTAACGGAATGATATTATCTAAGCCCACACTGCTGTTCTTTTTTTTCTTTGAAATGGTACTCTAGAGAAACGAAACGTCCAAATAAACTTCATAATTATTTCGGTTACTTAATTTTCATATGTAGAGTGAAAATTCAAAACGTTGCATACCACGTTTCTTTGTCTTCCGAATGACATAGTGTCCTTGGCGCTACATTATTCTGCTCTCCTGATAACCTCGGCGACCTTTGTTGCCTTTGAATCAACATCTACGTTCGTTTTTATCGTTTTTCATCTCGAACCTATCGTTAAATATTCATCGAAGCCAGTCACATACGGGACTTATAATGTGCAGTCATCTTTGTGACAATTTTCAATGATGCGAGGCAATGCTTTTTTAAGTCATGATACTCTATTTATTCGACCTAACAACCGCTGAAACATTTACTTTTAAATTTTTTTTCACTCTAAAGGAAATTAGTGCTAAATAATTTTTCAACATTATTAAATTTATGAAGAAGAATAATACCTGTCTCTCAATTCCCAAAATATATTTTGCTATCACATGTGCTAGACATGGGACACATTTTGAATGATAAAAAGATGCTATTCAAAATACTAGATTATTATATGCACAAAATTAATTATTTATTAAGAATTATCTTGAAAACAAATTTTCAATTTAAAACTATTGCATGTTCTCTCCTGCTGCACATTCTATAATGTTCCCACGAAATCGATTTAGATGCAAAAATATATTTAGATACAAAAATTCACATAAACCACCCATCCATCATTTAAGCATCATATCAAAACTTTTAAATTTGCATATCATTTACCCAGCTCATTTCTCAGCACTTAGTCGACTAAATTATGCATCGCATTGAAATACAAATTTCTAAAGCTCCTCTGATAAAGCATAATCTCTCTTTCTATCATACACAAGTCAGTCTCTCTCTTGTCTCTATACGAATGTAAACAGTGAACATTTATTGCATCACCTCGTCGGTGCGATTTGAAGTTTTCGCTCTCTCTCTTGGATCATCGTGCATAGTAATAATATTTCCTGTGATAAAGACCAAAATACCGAATCCGTAATCTTTTCAACTTTACCTTGTGATGATGATTTCAATGCCAATTCACACGAAAACCTGATAGAGCGAAAAAACAACATGTTAAAGTGAAATAATAAATTCAAGGTCATTCCGACTATACAATAATCTTAAATTTTTCGAAAAATTTTCTTAACAGGTTTTTTTGCTAAGACATTCTTTCGGTCATGCCTTTCTATATTTATCGATTTTGAACGAATTAATTTGTCTGAACATGTGTATGCTTAGATAGTGGCAGATGAGTGGGGAGGGGGCAATAGGCGAAGAAAAAATAAAACGAAAACCTGAAAATATACAAAAATTATGATCGTTTTGAACAAATGAAAGCAACTAAGAAACTTCTGATTGTTTCGAATAGTTCGTATGTAACACATGGGAGGGTGATTGTATACAGTGATCTTTAAAAAAGATTGTAGCTCATTTGCGATAATATACTTGTTGCAAATATATTTCAATGATGTTTGTTGATAAATATTTGAATATATTTGTGACGTTCATTCTATAATTAATCTTGTTTTTTTTTATTTAAATTTCAGAGCGAACGCACAATGATTATTTCATCGATATATGAGGTATGTACCTACAGCTAGTGATTTATTCGCGCAGACACGTTTATGGATTATTTATTCGAGATATTTTATTGATGTGTAGATTGGTGAGGTAAGTATAGACATATATAATAATCGTTGGTGGTACATTTGTGACCTTTTAAGATCTGTATGCTACCGATTGTTATAACGAGACACGATATGGTTTTGTTTTATTTTCACATAGGACTTGAAAATTCTACGCAAAAATGTGATGATAATTTTTTGTTTTTTTTTTTTATGTACTTTGATCATTGACAAAATATTCCGCGGCGTTCAGTCATTTTTCTTAACTTATCTCATTAGATTCTTCGGTACCTACGCATGCGAGATTATTTGGAAATATGTTTGATGCGCAAGCAAAAAGTCATTTATTTTAAGACTAAGTGATTGTGGTAATAATATTTCATTGTTACAAAGTCTTTGAGAATAATGTATTTATTTGATTCGTGAAATTCGTGATTATATTGGCTGGCGAGAATATCAACTATATTAGTAGTAAATATAATTCTGTGGCAACCGATCAGTTCCATGTGAAACATCTTCGTACTTCGGACTCTCTTGCTGTGAATAGGAACTTCAGTTAACTCAAAAGCAAAGTGTGTCGAGAAACTTATCACACTGCACTCGTGACTATTGTTTATGCGACTCTGCATACTACTCTTTTACTTGCTTCTCCTAAAATATCCGTAATAGGTTCTCAAAAGAAAACTTAAAAAAAATTAAAAAACTTAAAAATAAAAACTTCTCTTGAAAAGTTAAGCTATTGAATGGAAAAAAATTTTCGGTCAGCATAAGAATCACTCAGACAATTCAATTATAATAGTGGAACTCGATACCACGGATGTTTTTTTATGAAACCATTTGATTTTTTGATTAAACTACGCGATAGCTTTTAAGTGAATAATATAGTTCAGCGATACTTTAGAAAAAGAGAGCATCAAGTGAAGGCATTTTTCTCCTCTCTGGAGTCGAGCATTGGCACATGATATGGAGGATCCTGTTCATCCTCTGAACCACAGCTCCAACCGAAATCATTGAATCCAACGCCCAATTGTTGCGCGTGCCGATGAAAGCGTGGTCCATGAAATCAGGCAAGATCATAATTGTTTAATCCTAGCAGCTGCCTGGTGCGAAGTGCGTCCCTGAAGACTCAAAACTGTCCTGAGATAGCACAGGATCATTCTTCAACACATAACTTCTTAGCGTCCTCAAGGTGTTTTCGGTCTGAGAGCTACTTTGACTGATGCTATCAGTGTTCCTACGAAGAACAGTCATGAGACGTTCGACATCAAGGTTTCAAGTCATTGGCCACACCGTTACCCTGTATACCCTGTATGTCCAAGAATACTAATCAATTGCATTTCGAATGTCTCAAGGAAAAGTCTGGAATCCAGCAGAAATTTCGGAAACTGTACAAGAACCAGCAAAGAAGATACCAATATTAACCCCGAACATATAACTACCTAGTCAAGTCATAAATACTGGTACACAGAAATATCGACGCCAAATGAAAACGAATTAATATTTTTTAAATTTTTTTTTCTGTTTTCATTGGGTTATTCAATGGCTACAAATCTTAGAACAACTTATTCGAAATGACTTCCATTTGCCTTCCAGCACGACTTGAGGCGATCTGGCCACTCGTCGATCGCGAGACGCACTTCATGCATGGGGAAATGGTCCACTGCACGGACAAGGGCTCGCTTCAACGACTCAATATTTGGGTGTAGAGTAGAGCAAGCCATGCCCTCTAATACGGACCACAACTTGTATTCCCATGGGTTGAGGTCTGGACTACCAGCTGGCCAATCATCCGTTGATATGAAGTGCGGAACGTTGTTTTTTAGCCACAGTTCAGTCGCTTTTGCTTTGTGGGCTGGAGCAGAGTCTTGCTGGAAAGTCCACGGCTTGTTGGCGGATATTGATATGTTGAGAGGCTTCACAATGGGTTCCAAGACGGTCGATTGATATATTTTGGCCGATGTTTTCACTCCTTTCTCGCAAAAATGGAGCTTGGTAACGGCGTCGTAGCTCACTCCCCACCATACCATTACAGAAGGGGGATGGTGGCCTCTTTGAACCCTCGGGATGAGTTGGGATGCTTCTCTGGATGACCGAGCATACACACGATCGTTCTGTTTATTAAACGATTCTTCTACGGTGAAGATTTTCTCGTCAGTAAACAGAACTTGTCTGTGAGGGTTCTTTGCGTACCGGCTACGTAACGCTTTTGATTTTCGCTTGCGTTTTTTCTTCAATGCGGCCGTGAGCAGGTGTCCAGTGTGTCGCTTGTACGTACTGAGTCCCAAATCTTCTTTGATAATGCGAGACATGGATTTTTTCGAATTTTTCAAGATTTTCTGTTTTCGCATCGGTTTTCGGTTGATTCGTTTCTTCACGGCTTTGATCGCTTTCGGAGTTCTCACAGTGCGCGGACGGCCGGATCTTTGACGGTCCAGTATCCTCAAACAACTTCACAGCACGATACACAAAATTGCAAGTGATTCCAAGCGGTCGCAACGTCCTAAAGATATCGCCTTTTTCCATGTTGCATTTTAGTAGGTCAACTACAACAATACGATTTTCGATGTCGCCCCATGTCACGATTGTCTGGAAGATACTACAATGGCCTAGGAGATGAAGCGATCGCCCTAGACTTAGCTCATCCGAGTATATATTTGCTACGAACTTTATTATTTCGTTTTGAGCCATTAGTATACCACACATGAATAAGTCCACTTCTGAGGTTGATACCATCATTCCATTCATTCCTGTTCTGTTTTAATCCATTCCGAAATACAATGCACTCGCACAAAAGTCAGATTAGTTTGCTTTATGATTAATAGATTGGTTGGCAACAAAAGAAGCAAAACGAAAAGTGCCTTAATAGGGGTGGTGCGGAGTGCTCCTATCACCAAAAATCCACCTAATCTTCGCACTTTTTTCGGGCAGGCGCTGGTAGGCCTAACGTTTCTTGGATCTGAATTGTCATCTTTCCTAGGGTTCGGCAAAAATATAATCTGAATTTGTCGCTAAGGTGTCGGAAAGTGTCGGAACATACCCCACGGCTAACCATTCCCAAAAGATTTTCATTAAATCTGGATCTTGGTGGTGAATTCACTCCATTAACATAGCCGGATAGATTCTGTACAGATCCGGTGATTTGAAATGATTGCGTCCCTAACCTTTTCGCTAGTGACCACAGATCTAGCTATGTACCTAGCTTTCCTACTGCCGTGAATAGCAGGTGGTCTGACCAGAGACACAGAAGCTTTCTTCACCAGATTTTGATCAGTTATTTGCGAGGCTCTGTAGGCGATCCAGTCACTCTTTGTGTTGCTTTTACAAGTGTGCTACAAAGAATTTTCTTTTATCTTCCTTAGGCTTTCACCAAGAAAGCGATTTGCTGCATCGGTTCTTGCTGATCAGGCAGTCCTCTTCATAGCTGCCTAATATGGCTCAACTTGTGGTCAACTTAGGGCTTCATAGAGCTCCATTATGATTATATTGATTTTATTTTAACACTAGGATACGCCTTACCTCCAAGAAGTCACCCAATCAGTGACTCTTTGGTTTCTTCTTTCCTCCAGGAGTGTCGGAAAGAGAATACAAAGTAGCAGTGATCAGAGTGATACCTCATTCGATAAGTGCCATCCAGTTATTGATTCAACTGTTTCAGGTAAACACAGTGATATATCAATAGCCGCACTTCTTTTAGCGATTACAAAAGTGAGAAAAATACCTGTTTTTATAAGTCGTTAGTCAAGTCATTAGTTACCAACTGATATGCTGGGAAATAACATCGCAACACACTAACAGTTTGAGTCGATCCAGCGTTAAGAACCAGCTTCTTCAGCTAATGTGTTGGTGGTAGAAGTAAGGAGTCGGAATGAAGGTAAGTTAAAGCAAAAAACTCCCATTTCAGCCTAATATTATTCCCGTACTCCACACTGACTGCTAACAGGTCCCGGCTTGAAATCTGTCCGAGCATGGTAGCATCAAGCAGATTGGATAATAGAACTTCTTTGGTCTTTCGTCAAAAAAGGTATTCACCCGTTTGACTGAACTGAGCCAGCAGACTCTGCTGTCTCGAACCCAAGGGTCCTACACAATTACAATGTGATGGTTCGATTCCAATTTTGTCAGTTTTTCCTTTTAAAGAAAGGACGAATCTTTGGCATGCTGCAATTTAGTCTGAACAAATTTTATAGCTTCAGTCATAGAAATCTTCAGGATAAATGTGTACAGAGACCCTTAAAAATGCTTTGCAGAGACCTTTAAAAAATGTCCACCCAAACTCAGTGAATGTGATTCTAAACGAGAGAAGTTCCACTGGATCTTTGTGTCTTCCTCTGGACACATATCCGTGGATAGTGTTAAGAGAAGATGCTTCACGTATCTTTGATTGGATTTTATCGCTTGCAAGAAGTAGCTCGGCATCAATCCTTATCTCTCTCTCTCTCTCTCTGAGCTCCGAGAAGCTTCCCTGGTCAAGTAATATCAGATTAAATCCATCTTCACCAGTGTTGGATCTCTTCCTTCTATCCTGTGCGGTTGGATTTCCACACTTAGTCTGGCTGCCACCTGCAGAGACAAATTCCATGAGATTCATCCTAGTGCTGTTTTCTAGACACTCTGTGTGATATCTTGCAATGTCATCACAACAAAGTGATGATGATTAGGGGGTCGGTAGCTTAGCTGGCTAACGCGTGAGTCCGAAGCAGCGATCTACTGGCCGCGGGTTCGAATCCCGCCATGCCCATGGCTGTATTTGTTCGTCTTGTGTTGTCTTAACAGTCGGCGACTGGGCATAATACCAGCGCTCCATTAATTAAGTGTCACATTAAAGCTTTAGTAGCGACTAGGCATAACACTAGCGCTTTGGAAAATAGGAAATAAATGTGGCACTTAAAAGACTAATGGAATAATTGATATCGGCTTCTCCCATATGTGTCTCCCTACCGCCATCGCTAAGCATTCGCTTCAAAGGGCAAACCCCTGAGCTTTGGCATTATCATAGAAAGAAAAAAAAAAAATGTCCGATTGCAGAGGAGAAGTTTATGATCACTTGATGTGCTCCGTATGCTAGGACACTAAAATAGAAATACATAAGAACAATTATAGTGTCGGTGCTCGAGTTAGTGCAGATGCCATCAGGATTAGACTCCTTTTCGCTCTCGATTTCATTTAGCTTCCTTTAAGCTTTGGACTCCATTTGGCTTTCCTTAAGTTTTAGACTTTCCTTTCCTGTTAATAAAGACTACTTGCTCAGTTGAGCTGCGGCTGCCCACATAAAAAAAATATAAACCTGTGATAAAAAAAAACAAACTCTTCTGAATAACTCTTCTGTTTTGCACGGATGCATGCGCCTCCCACTGACAAAAGCGACGTCAAGAATCTCATTCAAAATTAAGGTGTGGAAGATTGGTTCATTGGCAACATTTCCGATGGACATATCGTAGGCTAAGGTGCTTTCTCTGAGCCCACATTCCATGATGAATGTTACAGCCGGCTCCTAGAATACGACGCACATAAATCCTCTTGGTTGCGCCATCAAATCTTTAACGTTGTCACACAGAGGTTTCGTACCATGATCGTGTGTAACATAGGAGGGAATAAACTAGCAAGAACTCCGATCGATTTCCTTTGCATATTATCCTTGTCGCAGAAATTGTCAATAACAAGGGCTTTAAAGATATATTTTTTTCGCTAGAATGCAGACTCGTGGTTTCTGGAAGCTATTGGGGTTCATAAGTATAGATCCATTAGTGCGTAGCCCGCAAGAACAGGTTGTTTACAACACATAGTTCTTGAATTAAAATTAGCTCCTAGTCTGTCTTTGACAAGCGTAAGAGCGGGATAGCTATTGCTACTTTCGAATAGTGAAGGTTAATTTAGAGTACCTCCTCCATTACCAATCAGGGTTGAGTCCAGATTTTTTTCGGAAGCTACAACTGCCTCATCTTCTTCAAAGTCAGAAGGAATACATAGGTGTTCGCCCAACTTAGAGGTAGTCCCCACACTAGTCCCATCAATTGAAATGGTTTCTGCATTTGATTATTTCTCAGATGCTACACCAGAACGAGTGGCGAACCCCTTTGCTTGAAGACTCCTTAGTCGTTTGAGGTTCCTTCTTTAGGTTATGCCTAACGGTCTTAAGATCTTTCGATCCAGAGTCCTTAGTTCGCTCACTTCGGTACTATCTACCAGCCTGGCTTTTTCATACCAGCCTGGTGCCTTTACACCAGCCTGGCTTCTTTCATCGTTGTTTGAGAACACGAGCTGGATTTCTGCAGCTTGCATCAGCCCCTGAACATAGCCTGTCTTATCTAGAGCCAGTTTACTGCCGAGATTATTTCTTGCATCAATTACAGCCTAGGTGAAGCACTCTTTACCGATCTCATTGAAAGTTAGAGTTTGCTCTGGAGCGGTTGCCATTAGTTTTTGCTTTTTGGAAATTGACCTGCCGAATTTTAATCTTTCTGAGCAGAATCTGCAGGATTTCGAGGAACAACATTGGAGGAACTTCTTGTCCTTGTGGGACAACGTTTTGGGAGAATCTTTATCTAGCTTCCGTAGAACTTTGAAGACTGGCGTAGTCCCGGGTGGTTTTTTTTGGGCTCCGAGCTTTCCTCCGGGTCAAGCTCGGAGCCCAGAGCCCCAGTAACAAGTGTAAGAGTTGAAGCCCA
The DNA here is from genome assembly GCA_963978885.1 of Nemotelus pantherinus. Classification (NCBI taxonomy): domain Eukaryota; kingdom Metazoa; phylum Arthropoda; class Insecta; order Diptera; family Stratiomyidae; genus Nemotelus; species Nemotelus pantherinus. The sequence goes on along the minus strand of OZ022265.1, from coordinate 31,240,916 downwards.
AGTTACGCTAGAAGCTATTGGAGCTGTCTCGTTCGGAAATTGGAGGGAAATTTTTAATTTTTTTTTAATCTTATAACTTTTGCTCGCCTTATGAATGGGAACAATCTTTGCCACTTTCCATGAGTCTGGAAACTAACCACTATTCAGGGAATTGTTAAATCGAATGAACAGAATTCTAATTATGGAGAGTGGTATATATTTAGTGCGGAAATTAGACATTTCATCATGCCCAGAAGACTTTTTGCTTCTTGTATCAGGTATCTACTATTAAGGGGACCACCCTACTTGTAGCGCGTAAAAAAGGGTCATTTTCAGGAATTTTTTTTTATGAAAACTACTAAACTTTTTTATAATATCAATATACCATCTTAAAATGTAGACAATAAAGGTCATTTAGGAATTTATTTGTTGGTAAATATTGAAAACTGTAATGTTTCATGGCCATCAAAAATGACAAGTTTTCAAAAAGCCGTTCCACAGTGAACAGTACTGTGGTGAACTGGATCATTTGAAACAAAAAATTGAAACAGATTTAGTTAAATAACAACATAAACTAGTCTTTAATCGTTCGATGTGAAAAAAATATCCTATTTTTACAAAATGGCGGATAGTCATAGTCAACGGTTCGATTTTCACAACAAAAAAAAGGCCTGTTTTGGCTGTATAAAAAAAAGTTTTCGTCGAAACAAAAAATCGAACGGTTAAAGACTAGATTTTTATGTATTGAATCAGTTTGCCAAATTTCCAAAAGATCGGTTTAGTAGTTTTTGAGTAATTTTGTTCACCGACTTGAGAAATACCATTTTGAGAAAAATGACGGCAGGCAGGTAGTGTTGCCTGTTGTCTGCGTAACACACGCTTCTCTTTCAAAGCCAATATCTCATTCAATTTTATTTGGATCGACTTGAAATTTTAAGGACATATTTTTAGATAGTTATACTTTAAAATATGGAGAGAAAAAAAATCAATTTTTTCAAAGTCACAAGTGGGGTGGTCTCCTTAACAAAGTAAAACTGATCACTTTCATTTCGCAATAGGATTTTCTAAGGATTTTCCGTTGTAAAAATATGATGGCTTTTAGTGTCTATTGAGAAAGCGATTGATTCCCTCTTGTATCATTTAACTCTTAGGAGGAGAACATACAGGTGGAACAGCATTCAACTAGGACTGGAATGTCGATACAAACAGCTCTGTCTGACGATCAGAATGACGCACAGTTACATTCTCAATAGCATCTCCTCTCCAACAAAGCCATCTCCTGGCTTTTATATTTGCAAGAGAGTAGATTGATTTCCTTTAACATGTCGGAGCCTGGTCAATTGTTGGCTAGCCGTTGCAAATACTAGCATGTGTCCAGCAGTGTGGAGAATTAATACAGCTGTACAAATCGGCTGACAGAAGAAAAGAATCTATTGCCAGTCTGCCAGTTGGCCTGGTTGATGCGATTTGTCATATCTTTACTGATTGATATTGTTGTTAGGATCGAACCAGAAGTGCAATTTGAAGTGCAGAAGTGTACACAGTTACATTATTACCCTATTTAAGATTCTTCAACTAAATACAAGCCACACTGTAATAATATACAAAACTGAATAATGCACAGAAAATTTAATTATTGCAACTGAATTTATTAACACTCTCCTGGGCCGACTTCTTACTACTGTACAATTTCCCATCCCTCCAGAGAAAATTCTAACAATGGTTTCAAAAACCTGTGACTTCCTCAAATCCATTCAAGTCCGAAGAGGGAAAACTTTACGACAATAATTATAATTGATAATCTTTCTTCATTTGCTGTACTATTTCACAAGATTCAACCATTAATACACTAGCTTGTCCGTTCATTTATCATTGGTTTCTACTTGTAATCCAACAACTCACATTCTCATTTCATGCTACTCTCGTCACGTCCCTTCAACCCTCCTCGAAAACTTTTTCCGCAATCATTCTACTGCACGGATATCTACGCGCCGTCGTCATCATCATGGGCGTCTTTTGAATAAGTTCTCGTTTCCGTAATAATAACTCATAAAAATTGCTTTTTAGTTAAAACTTAAAAGTCGCAAACACATAAAAGTAGATAAAAAAGCAATGGAAACATTTTCATTTTATTAAAGTAATTTCAACTTTGTCAGTCTTCTTCAGACTCACTCACAGCACTTTTCTCTGCCAAAGAAAACTCGCGCTCTGTCTATCTCCCGTCTCCTTTATCTCATGCCATTTGTTTGTTGATTCCTTTCGAAAAGTTCCAGTACGGTGTACTTTCGCTTGAACGGAACAAGAAAAGTAAAGTAGACGCGCCAAGCGAGGAAAAATGAACAAGTTCCATACAGAACGAAGTGTGCCAAGTGCACACGGATGAAGGACGAGGCGAGGAGCCGGAAAAGTTGTGCGGCGAAATAAACGAAAAGTGGAAAGACAAAACTTTTTCGCTCCTCTTACCCTCGGCATTCTTGTTTCCGAACTCTTCTTCATGTTAACATCAGTTATCATCCAAACGGATACTACCCCCGACCCGAGTTATACTTGAGACTCGTTTTCTAGGATCCGGCATCGTGTAGTCGGGGACCGGCATCCCTGCCAAGGATATTACCGACCGGCCGGCTACCACCCTCTGACTGATTCGGTGATGCTGTTCGTTTCGGAGCGGTGTTTTGGAATGTTCGATGAAAAGGAGAAATGAAGGTTAGAATCGGAACATTTATTCACCCATTCTGTCGATGTCGCCCGTTCGCCCGGCTTGAAGTTACCAATCGATGTTGTCGGAAGTTTTCCCTGCACTTCTTTACAAAGTGTGATTTATGCGCAATAATTGCTTAATTAAAGTTTTAGTAATATAATGTTAGACGGTTGTGAAATTAATGCTTTGAGAGAAGTTTGGAGTTTTCGAATTTCAAATTTATGAGTGTATGAGTGTGTCTAGGTAGGTCGATGGAAAGAAAAGCAAATGAGCCAAGGATCAAATGAGAAATTGGGCGGCCCTTTTAGCTACTACATACATGCACTACGTAGCTACACATACCCAGAGATATGATAACGATACTCCTTGTATCGAAAGTTTCTCGCTCAGCAGCAAGCCACCACCATAGAAACCAAACCCCACAACCAGTCGTATCGAGTTTTCGGTCCCGTGGAGAATGAAAACACGAGTTGAATAACTTTTTGAAATCAAAGTTTGTCTGAGTCACACAACGAGTATTTTAAACTTTTGCTTTGAAAATAGGATAAACTGTTGTGCTGCAGAGAAGTTTACTTGTGCTCTTGCTGCTTTCACAGTTTCGGTGTGGTGGGCAAAGAGGAGGTGGGAAAGGACACGTTTGGGGATTGGCATGAGGAGAGAATCTCATCAAATTTGAAAACTTTTACGATAGTCATGTTGTCATTAGTTATGCACGCTATCCGATTTAAATCGTATTTTAAGAAATTTTTATAAGTTGCTTGCAAGCTGCTATGAATGAATAAAATTCTATAAATGGGTTTTATGATGTAATTGTCGCAAGACGTTTAAATTGGCTTGACATTGATGTCTGTTGGATTTTGGGAGAAAGATATTGGTATAGATTTAGGGAAATCGACTTAGAATTTTTAAAGCCGGGGGTAGGGGACGCTGAAGGTGTTCTGAAATATATCGTGCAAAAGCAAGCTGACACTATTGTCTATAATTAGAACACGAAAGAATGAATTGGAAGTTTATTAAAATAGCTGTGACAGACGATAGAGTTTCATATTATCGAAGTTACAAACATTTCTTATATCGTCCATAATTTAAATCCTTAAGAGCGGTAAGTGTTTGAAAATGGAAAAATGGTGAATGAGTAGTTCTCTAGTTGCGACCAAAATTAAAAGCGCATCATAATTTTCTTGCGATCGCGCAAAAAGGTCCTTTCACCCAGGACTTTACAGCGTCCTTTAAGTGTTTTTGTTTGATAGTTTCACTGAAGCCATCGAAGTGCCAGCCCGAAAACAGCAAGACACCTTCGGCAAATGCACGTCAGCTTTTGCAAGTTCGTTCGCTTCACAGCTTCCCTTAATGTCCTAAAGTTATGGTGCCCAAAATAGTTGCATCATCGCATTCTTGTTAATTTGTTTTCATTCATGTTTCAGAGTACAACAATCGAGGAAGTGTAATCTTTAGCATAGATCTGTATAGCCACTTGAATGTCTGCGGAAATGCAGACCTCACTCCGAATATCTACTTACATAAGAACCCATTGGTCACTTCTAGAATCGCCAGCACTTCCACTCAAAAGACTCTGCAGTGGTCCGGTAAGTGGGAAGAATTCTTCAAATTTAGGTCAGTGGAAAATATACTACCCCCTACTTTGTCATACAGTTTGGAGCCATCGGTATATATTTCCACAGTATCTGTTCGTAGGGGTATTGTAGTATAATAAGGGTTCCAAACAATTGAATCAAAGATGTTTGGACAATCATATAATCAATTTTTGCTGGAACCAATGTGCCTAACCCCAGATTTCAGCATATCCCTGGTGTGTGTGCTAGTCCAGATGCCACCACAATGTATTCTGACTGCTGTGCACTTTGCATTTTGAAGGACAAGCAGATCAGTTGAAGCCAATGAAGCAACATTCGGATTGCTTGAGAACGTAGCGCTGCCATTATTAACAAGGCTGCTACCCTACTCACCATCTCGATCATTTTCTGATTTACTGCCTTTTAAGTATGGCTGGCCACCAAACTACTGCTCCGTACAGCAGATTTAGTTCCACAATGCTGGTTTAAATCCAGAAGACGATTCGAGGTCGCAGCCCCCAAGTTGCTCCTGCAGCCTTTTCCCCAGCTGTAAAGCGCGCTCGTTGCCTTGCGAGGCCTTTCCGCTATATTTTCCTTGTGAAGAGCAGTAGTTCCGTTTTGTCAGTGTTAGCACTTAGACTGCATTCATGGATCCATTGCGGATCTAAGGTTTCTGATGTGGAAATACCGATGCCATCTAGATACGCTATTAATTTACGTCCAGGTTGATTAAGTTTCCTTAGAATGCCATTATCTGTTGAATTCCTATCAAAAGAGGAGTAAAATACCCGGTTTTTGAATAGTTGAGTTATGAGTTCGACGAACAAAAATGAATTACGCGTTTGCCAGAAATGACTGGAATCGAACTGATTCTATGTTTAATGGTGGAAATGTTTCTTCGATACCAAGAAAGTGAATGTCCATCAGATCCCTAAGCCTCTCACGGTTGTTTTTAGCCCAATTTCTATCGGGCCTTTGTGCTCATGACGGAACAGTAGGCTTTATTCTTAGAATTTTTTATAGGCGTGTGTGTTCATTTGTACTTTCAATATTTTCGCACAAAGATTCCCTGAAAGTCTTCTTGCCCTATTGATGGCATCGACAAATCGCTCACTCGTTTTCCTGCATTCACTTCGAAGAGCTGTAATTTCATTACTCCACCACTGTGGCTACGACTTGTCCATGGACCTAGTTAAGCGGCAGGATCTGGCAGCAGCATTGTTGTGTGCGAAAGTTAGGGACTTCAATGTCTACTTAAGATCTTCACAGTTTGTGAGCATTGGTACATGGTTCAACTCAGTGTATAACGCTGCCGGAATTTTTGTCAATCTGATATTTTCCTGTTCATGTAAGGGCTGCTTCCATACGTTGCAACCCTTCCAATGTGTATGCCACGTTCAAGCTCTAAACAGAGGATCATTGCCAAAATTAGCTTTGGCAAGATTACTGGACAATATGAACTTATACATTCAATCACTTGTATCGTTGCTGTCCGAATTGTTCTATAGTCCAATAGTGTCATTGGGGTTAGCAAGCCTTCTTCTTGTGCCAAGTAGCATTAGGTGCGACAGAATGACTGACCGACCACAATATTAACATTGTCCATGTCATTGAAAATTGAAAGGACAATTACATTTATTGACTTCTTGATGAGGAAACAGGTTACTGATCTACTTAAAGATTTAGTTGGGATTAATCATCAATGTACAGCCCTCACACCCAACCCATAGCATTATCCCTTCTGTGTTCCCACGCAAAAAGAAAGAGACGAGTAACCGACGCGGCCTTTTAAGTAGTAATGACTAATTTGAAAAACTGTCGCCTTTATTAACAACAGTGCTATCCAAATGCTCGTCAGATACAGTGTCCCCTCCATCTCCTCAAAATATTCAAGATGCAGATCAAGGCGGCCACCTAGCTTAGAGGTTGTATCAGCACTTGCCTCATCGTTCGATACAGATATTCCTGTGCGAGATTCAGTTCATCAGACGACCGTTTTTCCATAGCCTATTCCACAGTCTTTGACACTTATCTCTCCTTTCCGTAGAGCCTGAATCTTCCAACGTCAAGGTTTTTAGGTCATCGCGGTATACATTCAAATGTATGAAGTCTAACAAGTAATCGACCTTGTAGTCACGGGTTTTTCCTCCTCTTTCATAATGATGATGAGGTCATGGATTCAGTCACCGGCATCTCAGCTGATATAGGAGTAGGTGCCTGTAGCTGAAGCAGCACCTAAGGTATCCGTAGCATCTAATGTAAGCATGATTAACTGCCGTTTCTCATAGACTCTGCTTAGTATAATCGGGTTTCTTCCTCTCATCATTGCTCGGCTTTGTTGTTCCTATTTTCTTCAAAGCGCTTGAACAGAGTTACGGGAAAGGTGTCCGCGGACGGTGGAGCAGGCTTTCTGGCTACATCTCCTCCGGGTAACAATGAAGCAAGCCTTCCAGCCACTTCTTCATTATAAGAGCATTTCCCTGTGGACTTAAGAAACCGGGGTTGAGAGAGTCGAACTTCTGCCTGAAATATTTTGGTGTTTTTTTTTGTTTTGTAAACGTAAATTCTGTGGGTCCAAGCTCAAGTCTCAAGCCTCCCCAACTGACAATTGCGTACTACGGATTGAACTAGAGCAAGAAGTACTATGCTCAATTGATTTACCGACTGTGTTATTCTTAGCTCAACAAATGTAGAATTGGTTTTCCTTACCCGACTGCAGATAAAGAAAATGTATTCTTCCGAACGTAAATTGTGTTCTATTCCTACACCAAGGTATTTATTTATTGAGGCTGGAGATCAGTCACACTTTATTAGAGAGCATGATGCATGAAAACCCGAAGAGTATCCTGCGGGAATCCTAATAAATTCAAGGAAAACGGGACCAATACAGCTTTTTATATTGATGCTGACCTTATCCATATCTAACCTACATGATATTTCACTAATACCGGTTATTAGCTATTTCAGTTGCTTCGTTCCAGTTGTTGCTCCAAAAAAAGAGCTATTGTACCTTTAGCGAAAGCACAAAGCCAAGAATTTAGTATTTTTACTTCCAATAGATCGTTGATCGATGTATATCAAAAATAGAATTGGACCCAGGATTGTTCCTTGTGGAATCTTAATACTAACACCAAGGCTGACGCTAATATGTTCATCTATGCGAACTGGCTGTGTTCTGCCTTGCGGGTAACTTCTGAAAAGCTCAGCATTATTCCCCTTATACATATTCATTCCATTTTTACTAAGGAAAACCCAGAAATATTCCTGAACATGGTTAAATTGTAGATTACGTCTTCTGTGAAGCGTGATTCTTTGAAGTCGTATTGCGGCAGTAATTGAAGCTTTATCTCTTTCAAATATCTTAACTCTACTTTTTATTGCTTTTCGAATGCTTTTAGAGTATCAGAATACTTTAATATATATATAGACCGACAACTGTTTAGACTTGAGTTCTCATCCCGTTTATAGACAGGCACTTTCGAATCATGCTTTAGTTGTGATGGGAAATAGCCCAGGTTAAAATAAATGGTTTATATATTAAAGTGCGTTAAAAGCTTAAGGCGGCTTTAGATATGCGGTGTTTGTCAAATACCGAGCACCAAGTTTGGCAAACTTCGCATGTGTGGTTGGGTTGCTCGCCTAGTGCTTGCCCTAGGCCAAGCACAAACATTCGGGTGCTCGCTATTCCCGTAGTTTGCGGAACTTTTAGCCAAATCAAAGTAGACGAGCAATGTGTTTGGGTATATTCGGATCCCCGCTTTAGACATTCGGTATTTGTTGCATTTGTTGATAAATACTGAAAAGTGTCAAACTGTGTGGCGCGAGTAAAAATTTTCAAATGAAAATGGCGGGAGTGAACAACGACGAGCAGCTCGTACGTGTTCCAGTTTTGGCAAACATTCGGCAATGCCCGAATGTCTAATTCAATGTGCTTGTCATTTCGCAATCACCAAGCCAAATGACTTGACTAGGTGTTCGGTATTTGGCGAATAGGAGGTGTTTGACAAACACCGCATATCTAAAGCCGCCTTAAGATATTGATGCTTAATTTCCCTTAGATATTTTGGTTGAATACAATCAATACCTGGAGCTTTTTTTCTTTATATCTAATAGATAATAAGCTGCTACAGGAATAAAATCTGCTATTTTATGTCCAACTGATGAGAAAAGATTGTTAAATTATTCTGCAATTTTTGTTATGTTATCACTTGGAATCAATTCTTCATGCGATGACTGGATAGAATTGCTAAAATTTAACTTGTTTCATTTTGAGCTCGAAACCTCTTTAATTAGAAAATAGATGCTGCGCCTCTTTGCAAAATTGATATGAGGATTCTTTGCGAAGCCTTAATAGACTACCTTCTTTGCGAAAAGTTCCTCCCCAATAGAAAAACCATTGCTGCAGATACTGCGGAAAACGGCAAAGAGTGTATATCACCTCGTACACTATCCAGCACTAGAGAGGCAAAGATAGCTTTTCATGGCTTTGCTCTTCGCTTCACCTGGGACATAAGAAAAAACCCATCCGGCACATAGTTAGGTTCATAAGAATTTTGGATATTCTATAGGATATAGTGTTGATGAAGCACAATATTTCGCAGTACTGGGGGCCATCTGAACCCGCCGTTTTCAATCAATCTATCTCATTTATCTTACCATTTGTTTCACATCAGTCCATAAACTTCAGCTTTAGATCTCAAAAAATTTATATCAACCGGCAAATCATCATATATACTACTGCTGCTCTAATGCTGCCGTTTTCGAGTGCTTGTGAAATAAATCTCACACCTATTTTATTCAGTACGAGCCAACTTACTTTTCGCGTCGTCAGAGGGTCCAATGCTTTCTCCATTGGTTTTCCAATACTGATAATCTACTTATATCTACGTTTTGATAGTTAGATTCTTTTTCTTTTATTTTTGCAAAATCGACATGATTCATTTTCGTCATTATTAAGTCAATGCAATAACATTTCTTCACAATATAACAAACGACTGAGAAAGAAAATCCGAAGTGTTTTGATGCAGAGTACATAAAGTACGATTTTTTAATAGCTTTTGCTTAATGCATACTCGATGCTCCTTATTAGTACACAATTCAAAGGGTAAATAATCTCTGGAGCATTTTTATGTTATTTTAAATTAAAACCATTTTTTTCCTTTTGAAGCTAGATATATTTCAAATTTTTTGACATAACATATATCGATTTTTCGAGGGTAATCTGCCTTCTTCTTCTCGAAATATTGATGTGTCAATAAATTTCAAATATATCTAGCTTCAAAAGGAAAAATCGGTTTTAATTTAAAATATCTTCACAAGCTTGAAACATTTTGGTTCACATTAAGACAATAATTTTCATGCGCTCACTTTAAATCTCAATTAGCACTGTCTCTTCAAAGCCAAATTATGCTCTCAAATTACCAATACTTATCATGTGCTCGGCTTCTTCTTCATATTCTTCAAAAGTTAAGTAGATATCAATTAACTTTAAGGTTCACTTAAATATATGCCTAGTATCATTGTATTTATCATTCATTTTGTTCATCAATTTCCTTCGACACAGGCCAACATCAAAACCATTTCCTCATCGTAACCACAATCCAAAACTTTTCCATACCACCACTTCAAAAACTTCATTTTCTATCGAAAATCACGATATGTACCGACATGACGTGCAGTCGGTCGTTCGGTCGACTCTCGAAAAAAACTTTTGTTTAAATTCTATTTAAAACTTTTCCTGCTTCCTGACCCCAAAAATTTCAAAAAAAAAAAAAAAAAAAAAACCGACGACCCTAAAAGTATAAAACACAGACAAGAAATAAAGAACTAAACGAAAACGAATGAGAAATTCTGTCGCGTATCGTTCTTCCTTGAATTTTACCCAATTCACTTGACGCTTTCTATTTGCCTTCTGTGTATAAATTCCTTGTGTCCTTCCAATCGTGTCATCCTATCGCCATCGACCCGATCCGAAAGATCCATTCAATGTACATACACTCTCGTTCGCTGGCTCGTGTTTGTCTATTCTGACGTAACTTTTTTTGGCAAATTTTTATACAGTGATGGAGATTGGGGTGTGAAGGGGAGGGGTGAAAACACCAGCAACATTTTTTTTTCGTCTTGTCATTGTTCGATTTGGAGTGTTGGTAGAGTGCTGGAAGTATGTTTGGAGTGTGTCCTTTGTGCTCAGTTGCAAATATATATGTATATTTGTCTGAATTGGTGCGAATAGTGTGTGCTTTGTTGTCTCACAGATTCGAAAATTGCTCCCAATGGTGTTTTGGTGCGGGCGGTTGATGTTTGTAGTTTCATTTCCCTTCGAATGAATTGAAACGGAAATTGGCTTGACAGAAAGGGTCGGTCGAACCCATTCGACGACTCCTTTCCAAGCGATTATTATCAAAGAAGCGAAAGTCGGACCTCTCGATGAAGGTACGCACTTTATTCGGCTGACTGCCCTGGCATTGGGGTTTCGATAAAGTTTCCCAGCAACATGCCTACGTTCAAAGCTTTCGGAATCCGACCGCTGGGTCGTAGATTCTACTACTGCAGAGATTGTGTGTCTTGCGATGGCTTCTTTTTCGGTCGAACAGAAGAAGGAGGAAAAGTTTGACTTGGCCTTCACAAAGTTTTCGGCTTCGTCGTTGCCGTTTCCCAAAATATCAATTAAAAACTTAAAGTTCTACAGCAACTTTGGGTTTTAATTTATACAGTACAATCAAACTTTTCTTTCGGCAAAAGTAATTTAATTAAGGAACTTGTTTGAGTTTATGCCTATATCCACGTAGATTCAGAAATATTCGCTAAATCTGCTGATGACGACTCTACAACAATATACAGCACAATGCAGTGCAATCATCCCAGAGCAAACTCACAAGTATTTCTGGCCCTCACCACTCACTTCTCGTACACCCTCGGTGCGGCTTGTTCTAGGGAAATTATCTTTCGAAACGAATATACAAATTTCGCTATCTTTGGCGGCCGAAACTTATCTGCTGCTGTGGATGTGGTTCACGTTCCGCGGGCAAGTGGGTTTCGGGTGGGACTGCTGCCGTTTGTTTGTCTCTCCCGTGAACTTATCTACGAACGAAAGGAAATGAATTCCTAATTTAAATTAGGAAACAATCTGACGACAATTCTTTTTCGAGTCGAGTCTTGTTCGAAATTAAATTTTGTTGTAAACGAGCAACAACAAAGTTGCATTGTTTGCTGTTGTATCTCAATTCACTGATTAGTCACTGTCACATTCTACTCAATGTCAAGTGAAAATAGCAGGATGCATTTTTTTTTGCGCTACCGGTGCATGAGTCTGTTCTGATTGCCAAAGTTAAGTTTGCACTGATGCGAGTCTGTGGCTGTTGATAATTATTGCATTTTGTGGATAGCATTTTGCTCATTTGTGCGATAAATATTATGCAATTGCTCTCAAATCGTCTAGAATCCATAGAGAATAGAATGCAGATTTTGATATTGATTGTTCAAGTAAATATGATTCCAAATACATATGCAAACATGTCTTCTGTTATTCTCCAATGGATTTTTTTCTGAATGAAACCTTCATTTCAATATAAAAATAGAAAATTTCATTACAAATCAATACCACACTCAATTTAGCTATCAACCTACTAGCAATGGATATATCTAAAAATGAACATCTAACCAAAAAGCTATCGATCCAATTCTGTGTAGTTAAGCACGTTTCTGATGTCTCTTTTGGCATCAATATTATCCATGTAGATTTCCGTTACTTTATTGTTTACATGTGAGTGTAATGTAGTAGCACATACGATTATGCCGAAATGTTTCTATATTTTTGGAATTTGCGTGACCTAGTATGCCTACCACGTTCTGTTGCTAGATTCGACGTAAAAGAAGTATTATCAATTTTTTTTAGTTGTATCTAGAATGAGATATTTTATAAAGCGTGGGTGAAGAATACGATTTCTTTATTCGGTGCCATTGTGAAAGATTGGGTAGATGAAAAGGTGGTTGAATAATTGATAGCTTAAGAAAGTGTTATTATTCATTTTCTACCAAGAACAATATAAACCTTTGACAGATTCGAATCATTGGAATTAGATTATTTGTAGGTCTTGCGATGTATAGTGTCCTCTCAAATAGCAAATAATAACATTCATATAGTACCCTCAATTTTATTTTCACATAAATACATTGAATATAAAAAATACAGTAAAAACACACGAAAAAATATTCAAACTGGTCGGGCTCACTACCGACGACTAGTAATGGGAAGCTCCGATCATTTTAAAGAGTCAGTATAAACGGGATACTGTTGAATTGATCGAAGATTCGGGTATTTTAGGCATTTTCTAACCATTCGAATGCGTTATAGTATTATAGTCGAATCTTCTGGGCCAAATGGTGCACTTCCCCACATCAAAGTGGCGAGTCCGCCGCTGCAGATCTTCATATCCCGCATAGACTCAAATACGAGTACTTCAACCGAGATGATTAAGCAATTTGCAGCTGCTAAAAAAAAAAATGTGTCGCTAAAAGAAACGCCAACTTACCAATGACAACATCCAGAAACTGAACGAAAACCTGACCAATAACGATCTACGAGCTGCGTATTCCTCAATCAAACAGCTACGGGAGGGATACAAACCGCGAACGAGACTTTGTAAGGTTGAAAGTGGATCCATCATCAGCAACTTGGTCGAGATTAAACAAAGATGGGCACGGTATTTTAAACAGCTGCTTAATCCCGCGCCGACGACGAACTCAGCAGATCCAAATATCCCAGAAGCAGAGCAGGACCTTTACATCTCTCCAGCAACATTCGAAGAAGTTCAGGCAGCCATACGTAACCTTCGAATAAATGAAGCTCTTGGAATAGATGGAATACCTCCCGAATTACTCAGAAATGGTGGAACTCTTCTTTGCAACATTCTCCACCAATTAATACTAAAAATTTGGGCAGCAGAACAGTTGCCAAATGATTGGCAAAAAAGTATTATATGCCCCATTTACAAAAATGGAGACAAATTACGTTGCGAAAACTACAGTGGCATTTCTTTGTTATGCTCGTCCTATAAAGTGTTGTCCAAAATTATTGAACGCAAAATGAAGCCCTTCTATGATAACATCATAGGAGAGTATCAAGATGGCTTCAGGTCCGGACGATCTACGATAGATCAAATATTCTCAGTCAAACAGGTGCTTGAAAAATGCTGGGAGTATAATATCGACGTGCACCAGGTCTTCGTAGATTTCAAGCAAGCATATGATAGTGTAGACCGAATCATCAGCTGATACAACAGGCACACTACTGTTCAAGTCCACGAAAATAGCAGCATTCGCCGATGACGTCAACATTCTGGCACGGACCATACCAGAAGCGAAGGAAGCTTTCTTAAGTTTGGAGTCAGAAGCTAAGAAAATAAATCTACGGGTCTACGAAGATAAAACCAAACTAACGACCCAAACAAAAAAAATGGCGCCAATCAGACAAAACCTAACATTAGGAGACTACAACATCGAGAATGTAGATAACTTCATCTACTTAGGAGTGCACGTTGATAACACAAGCAGTGAAAAGGACGAAATTTTACGCCGAATAAATGCAGCAAACAAGGCGTACTATTCCATACTCTCTATAATCAAGTCTACGAACGTGCACAGGAATAATAAGCTTCGCATATACAAAACACTCATTATACCTGTGCTTCTCTATGGAAGCGAAGCCTGGACTTTGACTACGGACTCCGAAAAGGCTCTGGACGTATTCGAGCGCAAAGTGCTACGACGAATTTTTGGCCCCATACAAGAAGGGACAGAGTGGAGAATGCGATACAACAATGAGTTGTACCATATATATGCCGACCCACCTGCATCCACATGCATTAAATTACGAAAATTGCAATGGACCGGCCACGTCGAGAGGATAGAGGCCAATAGACTACATAAAAGAACGTTGAAAGATAGAGCACAAGGGAAGCGTCCAGTTGGTAAGCCGAGGAAACGTTGGGAAGACACGATAGACGCAGACAACAGGCCAATACTGGGGTTCAATAATTGGAGAACCAGGTCGCAGGATCGAGACGATTGGAGGCGGACGTTACTGGAGGCCAAGGTCCGACTTGAGCTGTCGCGCCATCGACGATGATGAAGCTTGGCTACATGTCACCACTTCTTCTCTGAAAAAAACTGACGCCTGACAACTTACAGAACCAGGAAGTGGCTTCTTTTCGTATAACTGCATCTGCTGGTGTCAACGAGCTTCTACGAAAGGACTTCTGGCATCCTGGTGTTCTAGTCAAGGAATTCGCCAGAATTCCTCATAAGAATTTTTATCCGAGAGGAGTAAGGAACTCCAGAACTTATGATTAAGACTTTTTTATCAAAATGTCCGCGGTTTGAGGACCAAAACTAATGAGTTCAGGCTCTTTGCCACTTTAGCTTCGGATGATATGTCTTACAGAAACCTGGCTTACTGATGATATCGTCGATTCGGAAATTCTACCTGACTTCACAATTTTCCGTAAAGATCGAGATCGTTTGAATAGTGGCAAATCCGATGGTGGAGGTCTTCTCATTGGTATTAATAAGGTACTCAACGGAACACTCTGTCGTGATTTTCCTTTCGGTCCTCCTGTTGAGTGTATTTTTGTGCGTATCTCCTTAACTTCTGTCAAAACCTTAGTCGTTGCTTCAATATATATCCATCCCCTATAACCTTCCTCTGTCAGTTTATGAAGGCTTCCTTGCAGAACTTTCTTCTTACCTCAACAGTCGTTTTTCCACCGCTTACGTTCTGCTATGTAGTGATTTTAACCTCCCAACTCTGGATTGGGATGATGCCTCTCCGGTTATCATCTCAACTAGTAGTGTCTCTTTAATAATGTCATCGTTTCTCTCACTTTGTTCTCTCTCACAGCTTAACAACATACCAAATGCCAGCAATAGAATTCTGAACTTTGCTTTGTCCAACCTCCCAAAATCATCACTTTCCCTAAGTGCTGCTCTCTTTCCCTATGTGCCTCCTGATTCACATCATCCCCCTCTTGTCCTTGACATCTCTAATATTGATTCTATGAGGAACAAAATCCCTTCTCTAGTACGTTTTAACTTTCACAAAGCTGATTTCACTGGCATGGCGATTGAATTAAATAGAATTGACTGGTTCTCTATCTTTCGTGTTCTTGATATTGATGATGCTTTGTGCAAATTGTATATTTTCCTCTCAAACCTTATTCCGCAATTCACACCAACTCATCGTCTTAAAAAACGGAATGATGCTCCTTGGTTCAGCAATTATGTTGCAGTCGCACTCGAAAACAAAAATGCAGCTCGTAATTTATACAAAAGATCTGGTTCACCCGCTGACCTCCTTTTTTTTTTATAAAGAACTACGCTCTAAAGCGAAAGAAGCTGCCAGAGAGGCGACGTGCACTTACATTCCTGGCATTGAAGCATCAATCAGAACCAACCAACCGAAATCCTTTTGGTCAGTCATCCGTTGCTTGAAAAACTCTCCCAGCATCCCCAATGGTACGCATTTGGGTGCTACAGCTGCTTCCGCTCCGCTTGAAGAGTGTGAACTTTTTGCTTTTTACTTTTCCTCTTTCTTCTCACAACAATGCCATCTTCCTTCCCAAAATCTTATCTTTTCATCTTCTCCTGAATTACATCCGTTTCGGACAAACCCTTTAGAAATTGAACTTCTGTTGAAGGATATCGACGCCAATACCGGTAGTGGTCCCGACAATATTCCAAATATCTTGGGTAAATCTCTTTCATCATCTCTGTGGGTCCCTCTTTCTAGCTTGTTCAATATAAGTTTATCTTCTGGCTCTGTCCCTTCTCTTTGGAAAACTGCCAATATTTTCCCTGTACATAAAGCTGGTGATCGTACATGTATCTCAAACTACCGTCCCATTTCCCTTCTTCCTTGTTTTAGCAAGATCATTGAGAAAGTAGTCTACAAGCGAGTCTACTCCTTTATCCAACCTACCCTAGCTCATGAGCAGCATGGCTTTGTCAAGGGTAAATCCACATTAACCAACCTTCTTTCCTTCACACATATGGTTGCATCCGCTCTTGACCATCAAAAGCAGGTCGACGTTCTATCTACTGACTTCTCCCAAGCATTTGACTCTGTCTACCATAACCTCCTTCTTCAAAAGCTACGGAACGGTGGCATATTTGGTCCTCTTCTTCCCTGGTTTAACTCTTACATAAATGGTCGTACCTGTATTGTAACTGTTAATTCCTGTTCTTCAATCCCCTTTTTTCCTGTATCAGGTGTTCCGCAAGTATCTATTCTTGGTACTCTTCTCTTTCTTTTGTTCATAAACGATCTCCCTCGTTTCATCCAATCTTCTTATCTGTTATAAGCTGACGATTCCAAGATGTTTCGAATGATCGAGTCACAAAATAGCTGTACGCTTTTACAAAATGACCTTAATAGCTTACAGACTTGGTACTGCGTCAATACTCTCACTTTGAACATCGCGAAATGTCACAATATGTCTTTTACCTGTAAAACGTCACCTTTAATATTCTCCTATTCTGTTTCTGGCTCTCCTCTTAATGCTGTTGATAATTTTAGAGATCTGGGTGTAATATTTGATTCTAAACTTAAATTTGATAAGCATATTTCATATATAACAGCCAGGGCCTCTAAATTATCAGGTTTCATTACTAGATCCCCCTGAATCCTTCGTTAATATTTCCACCTGTGTACACCTTTTCTTCTCCTTTGTCCTTGAATATTGCTGTCAAGTGTGGTGTCCTCATTATGTCTACTTAAATCCTGCGTTGGAGTCTGTTCAACGCACATTTACTCGTACTTAATTCTTCAAGTTTCAGCTTCCTCACCGTCCTTATAGTGATCGTCTTTCGTTCTTAAATCTTCCTTCCTTCGAATCACGCAGACTTTTTCTGGACGAGTGTCTACTCTTTAAATTATTTTACAGGATAGTTGTTTCTGACATCAGTAACCATGTTTTTATCCGTGAAGCCGTTTATGGCAGGCGTTCTTCCATTGTGTTTGGTGTGCCATTTGCGCTCACTGATATTTACTTTTATTCTCCACTATTGCGGCTATCAAGGCAACACAATAATTTACAGTTTGGTCCTCTACCGCCGACATTACGTGCTTTTAAAACTTTTTCAAAAAAATCATATTTTGTATACTAGTACGTAACTTGTTGTAGTTTTTCTTTTTTTCTCTTCTCTTTTTAATTTTTTTTTTAGTTTGTACTTTTTTAACTTGATTTTATTTCTTATTATTTTATTTCTTCTTTATATTCATCTTGATTCTGTTTTTTTATTTGGATTATTATGTTTCTGTTTTTTATTATTTTATTATCATTTATATTATAATATTCAGTAATTAGATTTGTCTGTTCAATATATATTAATAAATAAATAAATATCTTATCGATCTAACATATCTTCTTTTACGTTCAACATTCCTTTCGCGCAAACTGATGTGTACTTCTATTCGCCTTTGTTACGTATAGCTAGACAATATAACGAGCTGCAACTTGGTCCTCTGCCGTCGACGTTGTTTGAGCACAAAAACTGTTTAAAAAATTGAGTCCTTAAGTACGTTGTCAATATTTGAGCTTGCTATTATTTTATAATTTTTATTTTTATTTATTATTATACAGTATTTTTTTTCTTGCATTATCTTTTTTCCTTTCTTTTCTTGGGTTATCTTGTTTTCTGTTTTATTTTTATTTTAATTTTTATCATCTTTAATTGGACGTAAGTCTGTTCTTTTGAAGCATTGTTAAATAAATAAATAAATATATATTCAGTGGGATACTCGTATATGTTGCTGCTGCATTCTCATCATAAACTGAAAGAAAAGATACATCTTTTTTGTGACAATATTTCAAAATATGACGGATTTGTTCGTTTATTACTACTTAGGTTCAAATTCAAATAAAACAAACGCGAGATAGTAAAAAAAAACTCGTGTTCTGGTTTATTCCATAACATGTTATTATATATTGTTATCTTATATGCAAATAGGGTTACCTCTTCAGCAACATCTCTTCGAAAAATGCGAAGAATTTTCTCAAATCACAATAGATACTGCAATGAAAAAATTGGCACCGCATTATGGCTGCTTGTGCTTTTTAAAAATATGCTACTGATAAGGACAGTTAACATAGAAATATTAGTAAACGAGGAGAGATATTTAACAAAAGAATATAAAATTAATTCTGAAACCATTTAGGCAAAGGCATATTGACGTAGTCTGGTGCATTGGATTTAAATCTACGTCTACTTCTGCTCTTGCAACTCTAAATCTGTTTTACTTAGGTCTTGAAAGACTTCCTATAAAATTACAAATTTCTCTACATTTCTATATTTTTTACTCCGTGTGTTATTTTTTTTTTCATTGTTTGGCTTTTTCTAATTAAAACAAATTTTGTATTTTATCTAAATAGATGTCTATATATTATATTAATTCATATATTATAGGCTTTTTTGAATATCTTTTCTTCTAATTATATTAGCTATAAAAACATTTTAACATTGTTAAATTAATTTTCATATTTGTTTCTTTCCAGGTATGTCGGAATAAGCCAATATAAAGTAGTTTATCCCGAGGTATGATATTTTTAAAAACAAGTTAAAATAAAAAAATAAAAAATGCTAGATAATATTATGTAGCAATAATTTCAACTCACTTTATTCTATGTTGGTATTATGCCCATTTAATCTTAAGTTAGAGACATAGACTAGTCTTTGTAGCTTTGACATGCGAATATGGCCAAATTGTAATCAGAATCCACAATTAGCTCAATATTTTTTCGTCTTGACATACCGATAAATTACTAGACGTTTTTCTCTGATTAATTCATCTGAATTTTTACTGATTATATCTTCTTCTGATCGGCATTCACGAACCATATGCAAAGAACGTCTGTTCTACCACAAATTTCGTCCTTCTGCTGTGGAACGGTATTATTTCAAATGACATTCTATTATTTAATATTCTGACTGAGAGGTTGAATCTAAAAACTAGACGTTTGCGTTGTCTACAAAGACACCGTCCGTTAGATACATACTGTTTGATTGCTCTCAGCCAATCAGCGCTAATATGCCCTAATATGGTCATGGTTACCACACGTTGGACACGAAAATCGTTATCGGAATGACAACTTTGGGAACAGAAACTTCTTGAAAGAATGTGTAAATATATTGATAGCCCAGTCATTTTAGCAATCAACCTCGGAATGAGAGATAATAAGCTGAATTTTTGTATGTACCTTCATTTTCAAAGTTGCCTCAAAAGTCTCATAAAATCTCGTGTCTGCGTCAAAAGTTATTCAAGGTCAAAGGTGAGAAAAACAGTTTTTTGCGATGATCTATTGCTCCAATAATGTTAATACATAGGATCGAAATTGTAGAGCATAAAATTTGCAAAATATTTTATTTGGAACCTTTTTTCATGCGCTCAACCGTTTTTCCGATAGAGGGCGGTAAAAGCGCCCAGCACTCAGCCATATGTACTGTAATGCAAAGTCAACCGTGAAACCTTCAGTTTTGAATTATTTGTATTATTTTTCAGTAAATACATTGTATTTAATAACATTTTACATATATTTAATTTATTTTAATATATATATTTTACATATTTTTAATCTATCAATCTTTAATAATTTAAATAACAAAAGTATTACTTCTCTTCTTCTTCATCGTCACCTTCTGGACGTTCGGGAATATCTGTATCATTATCATCATCTTCGTTGCCTTGAATTGGTGTTTCCAGACCTTCCTGAATTTCATGGTCAAAAGCACTCTCTTGCTCATAGTCACTTTGCAATGAAACAGCATTGAGGCAAGCTTGCCCATTACACTGGCCACAAGCTAAAGTGCATTGCAGCCCCGATTTTCTACATCGGCACCGTGCACCACATCCATTCTTATAATTACAAAATAGAGTATTCAGTAATTCATCGGAAGCTGGTGGTAATATTGTTGTCATTGGTTCCAGGAACTCATTTCGGAGCACCCAACCCCATTCCTGGGGCTCTAAATCATGCCTTAACCATTTTTGAACTTGGTAATAGACACGGTTTATATGCTGATGGGCCGCTGCATTTGTCGGTGGAAGATTAAATAATTGGACAGGTTTATTAAGTTTTGTAGATTTAATGAACTGAGTATATCGAAGATGTTCGATACTATCCTCAGATTTTGGAGCATTGTATATCGCAAGTAAGATCCGAATGCCATTATCGTATAATTGTTGGACAGAGCAGTTTTCTTCTAGAAAAACTTGAGCTAGTTCGTCGAAATTCGTAAGTTTTTTTGTGTTTGTTTTTTAGAAATGAGATATATGTCAAAACTTGTTGAAGAATATATTTGTATTTTGACATTGCCTTTGCCAACTTTTTTAAAGAAAATGTCTTCTTGATGTAATTGGGTGCGTCCAATTAAAATAACTAGTAAATCAATGTCTTCTCCTATAATGATGGCAGTCCTTTCATGTTTGGATTCTTCGATAGTTGTTTCTATAGTTAGAACATAAGCATCATCTTTCGCTTGTTTTGTTGTGATATTTACACTCTCAAACTTTCCAATGAGCATACCAATAAGTTTCTTTTTATCACATCGATTTGACACAAACTTTTCTTGGCTAATTGGCACAATCATTGTTTTGTCGAAACAAACTTCATAAGATTTCGAAAAAGCAGCATTTCTTCTATGTTCCATTGCTTTTATGTTCTTAGTGTAGTCTGAGTATCCGTCAAATACAACAACAGTTTTTGATGCATAATGTGTTTCTAAATACTTCACTCAAGGTAGTATTCACAGGTATTCACGGTTGACCTTGCGTTAAAGTACATATGGCTGAGTGCTGCGCGCTTACCGCCCTCTATCGGAAAAACGGTTGAGCGCATGAAAAAATGTTTCAAATAAAATATGTCGCAAATTTTATGCTCTACAATTTCGATCCTATGTGTTGACATTTTAGGAGCAATAGAAACCAAGATAATCGCAAAAAACTGTTTTTTCTCACCTTTGACCTTGAATAACTTTTGACGCAGACACGAGATTTTATGAGACTTTTGAGGCAACTTTAAGGACCCCAAAATTAAGGTACATACCAAAATTCAGCTTATTATCTCCCATTCCGAGGTTGACCCCTTTTTTATGCTAAAATGACTGGGCCATGATGTTAAATGCGTGAACTATGTGTGACAAAACATGCATTGTCCAAAAAAAGAATTGAAGACAGACAACAATATTGTCGAAAATAATTTAAATAGAATGAGATTATGCAAATGTGAATTAATTTAAATAAAGATTACAGCTAATAATGTTTATTTAAGAAGGAGAATAGCGCAATATATTGAAGTATGTTTGTAAACTTCCCCCTGTTTTCAAGAAGAAATTTGCAAATATGCCCAAAAATGAAGTGATTAGACCAGGTGCTAAATGCCTTGAAGCAAAGACAGGACATTTTGATTAGGTGCGATTTGTCTAGCTCCCGACCATACAATGAAGTAGTTTTACAATAGTTTTCTTGTTTCAATAGTTTTTTGTTGTTTTTTGAATGACGTCTTTATTGATGAAATCAAAAACCTTATGTCTCCACTACATATAGTATTATCTATATTTTTCAAATAAACGATGCACGATGTTACAGCATCACGATTTGCAGGTTTGCCCTGCACTGGAAAAGGTATAGTGCCATATACCATAATTTATATACTTCTGGCGCTATGTATATAGTCGATTTTGGGATTGGAACCAACGTATAACGCATAGCAAAATATTAGGTGCGTTTTTTTTTGCTCCTCTATCCAGCGCAGAACATAACAGACGCATTGGAAATAACACTCCTGTCGCAGTTAATTCACTAGTACAAAAATCTATTCCTCAAAGTTGTGCTGATAGAAAAAAGAAAAGCTCATGAGAAGTTGTCTTTTTTGCCATGAGGTGGCTTTGGTTTTTTCAAGGTTAGGTTGAATGTTTTGGTAGTCAGGAAATTAGAAAAAGCCCTCATAATGTGTAGAAAGTTAAAAGAGGTAATTTTCTGTTAGTTCTTTTCCTATTTTCTTTCGATTGTGGTAGTTTATATTCGTTATTTTCCCTCCCTTTATTTTCAGCAACCTATAGCAATCTTAGCGAATGTACTGCATTTCTGTACTAGATCGTTGTCTTTGCAGCATAGTTCTATTCTGTTCTGTACCGGAGCAAAAAAATCGCACCTATTAATAAGAGTAGGTAGCGATGCAACATAGCATTCAACGCCATGAATTATGAGTCTTTATAAAAAGCGAAACTTCATGTCTGCCCGAAACCGTATATGAACCTGGGCTCCAAGAACCATTGCTCTGCCCACTAGTAGACACGAGCTTATTGAACATTGATGCTATATAGCGCACTATAATTATATGCGCTGAGACTATATGCCTAGGAGTCGGGACAATGTGTATAGGAATTGCATCGAAGTCGAGACTATATCTGTCGCAGAAAATTCCATAATGTATGCTAATTTGTAGTTATATTCTATAGCTCAGAAGTTAGGTGAATGTGGTTGGAGGGAGAGTCGACTGATTCCTGTAAGCACTCACTTATATCTCCAGCAAGCCAGAGTGTCCCGGATCTCCTAATAAAACCCAGGATCAATAATACGGGATAAAAAAACAGAAGAAAAGTTGGAAAAATATTACGGGGCTAGTGCTCCTTCAGATTGCACCGTGAAATATTGGTTTCGAGAGTTTCGTGGTGGCGGAACTCCACTGCCGATGAAGTCCGCAGCGGCAGGTCCTCCGGTGCGGTTACACAGGACAATGTCAAAAATGTACATGAAATGGTGTTGATCGACCAGAAAGTGAAGATGCGCGAACTAGCAGATGCCACAAGGATTAGTACTGAGCGCACACGCCATATTTTGGGCGAGACTCTGCAGATGAAAATATTATCCTGCCGCTGGGTGCCGCGCATGCCGACTCCGGACCAAAAACACGAACGCAAGCGCACTTCGGAAGCATGTTTGGCCATGCTGATGCGGAATCGGGTGGACTTTTGGCGTCGATTGGTGATTTTTGATGAAACCTGGATCCACTATTACACACCAGAAAACATAATGAATGCCCGGCAATGGACTGAAGCCGGCACGAGTGCTCCATGGGTCGGAAAGGTCATGGCGTCGGTTTTCTGGGATTGTCATGGCATACTCTTCGTGGACTACCTCGAAAAAGGAAAAACCATCAACAGCTATTATTACTGCGCATTATTGGGGCAATTGAAGGCCGAAATCGCTGCGAAACGGCCTCATATGAAGCGAAAAAAAATTTTGTTTTTATAAGACAATGCGCCGTCACACAAGAGCATCGCAACAATGGCTAAAATCAACGATTTAGGGCTCGAATTGCTTCCCCATCCACCTTATTCGCCCGATTTGGCTCCCTCGGACTAGTATCTGTTCCCAAACTTCAAAAGATGGCTCCTCAATAAAAAATGCAGCTCACGCGAGGAGATCATCGACGCCGCGGAGGAGTATTTTGCAGACCTTCAGGAATATTCCTTTTGGATGGGATCAAAAAGTTGGAAAATCGCTGGAATAAATCTATCGAAAATAAAAAAAAATTGTTTTAAAAAACATTTTTTTTTGTTTCCCAAGGAGGTTACTTTTCACTCCACCTAGTATATGGATCTAAATATTTGTAACTAACAGTATCCACTTTCTCAACGGCATGTTTATATTATCCGATTTTGATGCGACTTAGAATATTTGTGGGTGTTTTTCTATGTTTAAGAGGTCCAGGGATACCATTTTATGGCAAGGAGGGTTGCATTTTTCCACCTATCGAGTAGTGTGGTAGATAAGTTTGTTTACATGTTTTTTTATGGGCCTCTTAAACATAGGAAAACAAACTCACAAATATTCTGTTAGTTACAAATGTTTAGATCAATATATCTCAAAAACGGTTATGGTTACAACAAAAAGTTTTACAATCATTTTTGTCGGAAATTTTTTAAGCTACAAATTCGGCATACATTGTTTTTCTGAAGACGTGACAATTGCTGAGATATTTAGGAAAGGTCACTTTTCGTGACCTTTCACCCCCGTATAAAAAGTAACGCAGCACTCGGATCGATGGGGACTTTTGACATTTTGTTCAGCACGCCAGTATCAAGGTTCACACCAAAATTCAGCTTTCCCTTAATTTTTCCGAAGCACCATGTTAAAATTCTCCGGACTAAAATGGCATGTGCAAATGCGGCTGGCACACCCAAGGCGTGTTCAGGGCTACGTAGTGCTTCGCAATGGCGTCAGCAATTTCATTTCCCTCCAAACCACAGTGCCCCGGTACATCCAAGAACATATTTCATAAGCATTGTTTGACGCTGCGAAGACTTTGTTTTCAAAAGTGCTGAAAAATAAGTGAATGGCGTTTCTACCAAATTCAACTATCAGATCCATAATGATTTTTGTAGGTCAACGTTGCATTGCCATCATTTCTTACGATTTATAGTTTTAATCTTGAAAGTTTTTATCGCCCATTCTAATAACTAAAAGTTGATTTTTAGGTCTTTCATTTTCTTCTTTCCGTTGGCTTCTTAAGACCGATATTAAGGGGGTATTCTGGTCTAGAAATTTGATCAAATCGATTTTTTTTGTTTACATATTTTCAAAGTTTAAACCTTTAAGAATAAGCTTTTGTAGCGGAAAAAAATTGGTCATTTTCATGAATTTTTTTTAAGAAAACCGAAATTTTTTTAAACGACTATTATATTATCTTAAAGTACATACATTAAGCTCCATTCAGTAATTTTTTTATTGAAAAATATTACATGGTTAAATTACAAATGGCCGTCAAAACAATGGTATTTTAATTTTCACTTTTTGTGGTGACCAACATTGTGTCGAACTGGATCATCTGAAGCAAAATATAGCGATGCATTTAGGTAAATAACAGTATAAACTAGTGTTTGATCGAAGGATTCAAAACAATATCCATTTTTTACAAAATGGCGGACAGTCAAAGTTAATGGTTCGATTTTCACTTAAAAAAACGGTCGTCTTTTTGCTATAAAACGGCCATTTTTTTATCAAAAAGAAAAACCGAACGATCAAACACTACATTTTTGAATAAGCCTGTCAAGGTTCAAAAAGATCGGCTCAGTAGTTTTTGAGTAATTTTGGTCACCGGCTTCAAAAATGTCATTTAGAGAAAAACGCGTTTATAAGTATAAGTAACGGTTGTTTAAGTAACAGTTTCTTCTCTTTCAACGCTCATATCTCGGTCAATTATGTTCGGATCGACTTGAAATTTGAAGGACGTATTCTCTACTTAAAAAAACATGCAACAACAAAAAATAGAAAAATTTCAAAGTTGCAAGTAGGGGTAACCCGTTAAGAGGATTTTCGGAATTTCGGATTATTTTTGAAGCTACAGATATTTTTGTGACTCGACAAACTAAACCAACGAACGCGATCAACAACGAATTAACCGCTTCGAGCTACGTGCTTCTCAAGCTTCTAAAGAATTTCGAACTGCTCGTATGGCTCAAAGAGCTCCCGAAAATCTCGCTTTTGAAGTTGAAGAAGAAACATTGCATGAGGCGGGGATCTCTGATTAAAAAAAAATCTAAGTATAACCATTAAACGACTCAGAATGCCCGAAACGAGACTCCAAGTTTTAAACGCGTTTTTCTCGAAACTACTTTTTTCGTTACGGTTGACATGATATCTCTAGTTGTAATGAGCCGATTTGCTTGAAATATTGCACAAACCCTCTCAACACTATTGAAATTGGTCTGACGTAGAGATTTTTGAAAATTTTTTTTCTACTATTTATAAAAAATTCCCAAAGTTGAAAAATGAGGCAAAAAAACCACTTTCTTTTACATGGACGCCATTTTGCGAAAAAAAAGTTTTCAAATCGCCTACGTCAGACTAATTCTACATTCTCCTTCTTACATAATTCACCAAAAATGTATGTTTCAGACCACCAGGAAGGTTGGAATCATGTCAACCATGAGACAAGTTTTTTTTTTGAGTTTCACTTTGCCGGCCTGCATCTACATCAATTTTTTTTTTAATACATTTTTATACTTTTAAAGTGTTAATAAAAAACTGATACTAAAAAATAGATACTAAAAATGTTTATGGGTTTTTTTTATTGCGTCCGTAAAATCAACTCAAAATCGAGCTTCTAGACCAGAATACTGCCTTATGCAAATTATCGCGGCAAATAAAATTTCGAAAGATAGGTTTGGCTTTTTATTAGCTAATGCACCTTACTTTTATATGATTTACTTGAATTTCGCTGTGATCGACAGAGCATTGAACTGTTTTCATATTGTCTTCCATTTTCGTCCCTCAGGTCCTGCGCTTAGTTGAATACTTCATTTGTTCTACTTCATTACCACTACCTAAAAATTTCGAAAAGTATTACCACACCCAACCTTAAACTCGGACTGTAGACATAAATTTAATATTTGAAATGTTCAATCAAAACTTAAACAAGTTACAAAAAAAAACCGTAAACTACAAAAACCTGCTACAAACAATATTCGAACCTCAAAACAGAATCCCTTCAAAACCTTTCTCGACTTGTTCATTTTTCACTGATTCATTTCTACGCTGATTGCAGAAAGTCATGGCTCTATGAGCATTGAACTTTCCCAAAAACCCAACACACCTGCAAACTTCAACCATAAAACTAGCCTCTTGGCATAAACTAGAGGATGGGTGGTGTACGCAAGCTGTGCAGCATGTTTTATGCATACCCGTCAACATTAAGCACGCTCTACCACTTTCCAGACTCATAACTACTGCGAAAATCGCTAAAAATATACATAGCATTTTGAATAGAAACGAATCGCATTTAACTTTAGCCTCGGCGCCTCCTCCATCCTACTACACATCTCTTCTCATAAAAATTTCACATGCATGCCTGCTTCCACAATTGTATGGGGAAAGTTTTCAGTGCGCTTTAAAAACATCGTTTTATGGTAAAGCAAATAACAGTTATATTTGAAGTTGATTGTTGCGAATCCGGTAGCAAAATTGCAACCCTCTTCCCTACTTAGTCTTATAATATCGCTCGTGCACCTCTCCTCTCCCATGTATTCTGCGGCAAAGCAGGCAGAAGCTGATACAACGCAAGGACGATTTTTGAACTATCTGCACACAATTTCTCACAATTCTCTCCATAAACTCGCGTGTGTGTTATTTAACTTTTGATAGCTAGTTAAACAACAAAGTTCGACGCTGTTGTTAGTTTCTGAAAGTACGATGAGTTTACGAAAATTTTATCCATTTCGCCGAAAAGTTTTCCATAGTTAAAGGATGAATCGTTGTGTGTGCAAGAAGAGACATCTTGGTGTACATACTAGCCTTGTCCTTCGATAGATGCTAGCCTATAAGCCCTGTGTTACATGCGAGACACATGTAGTAGATATTTTATATTCAGCATACATGTACAGTGGCCTCATCGCATAATCGCACAAGCTCTTTTTGAATGTTTGAGTTAGTTTAAATTACGTAGAAATAGACTTTTTATGCTTTTTTTCCGCATTTATACACTGGGTAATCGAAGCTGACGGGTTTTTGCTACTGTAAATTTAGCTGCATTCATTTATGGATTTGGATGGTTTTTTTTTAACTCAATAAAGCAATAAAATTTCGTTTGGTACAAAAAGTCATTAGGATTTTCCATTTAAGGATCCTTCAAATGACTTTGAGTATATGCGCATTACTTATGACATATGGCTTACACTGAAAAAAATCCACATGGCGCCCAGAGCCATGTAACATAGCGCATTATTTATGGCGCCATACGCTATGTACATAGTACTCTGAGCTATGCAATATGGCTCCCAGCGCCATAATATCAGAATCTACATAGCGCGTGGTCCTATGTAACATGGTGCAGCATTTATGGTTCCACACGCTATGTACATAGTGCCCTGAGCTATGCAGTATGGCTCCCAGCGCCATAATTACATGGCACAGAAATTATCGCCCCACACGCTATATTACATAGTGCCATGAGCCATGTAATATGGCTCATGGCACTCCAATTATAACTCGCAGCCATGCTGTATGAGGGAAGGTATAAATGTCAGCAAGTGACACTAGAGCTTGTGTCTACATAATTGACTCATTTTGAACTGAAGTACTGGCTGCGATATTTTCGATACTTCGACCGGTGAATTTTCACACTGGAGCAGGAACATTCAATAGTGAGTATGTTGACTCGAATTTATCGAATTTATGTTTGATAGAATTGATATTTGGTGGAATTGATATTTTGTGAAATTTATGTTTGGTGGTATTTATATTTGGTGCACTAAAAAAACACATAGCGCCAGACGCCATAGTTTATAGATTTCTGGCACCATGTACATAGTCGATTTCAGTCGATTTGTGATAAAATATAGCGCCAGACGCCATAGTACATAGGAGCAGATGCTATGCTTATAGCCCTCCACGCCATGTACTATAGTCCTCCACGCCATGTTCCATAGTCCTCCACGCCATATACTATAGTCCTCCACGCCATATACTATAGTCCTCTACGCCATACACTATAGTCCTCCACGCCATATACTATAGTCCTCCACGCCATATACTATAGTCCTCCACGCCATATATTATAATCCTCAACGCCATGTACTATAGTCCTCCACGCCATGTACTATAGTCCTCCACGCCATGTAATATAGTCCTCAAAGCCATATACATGGCGTGGAGGACTATAGTACATGGCGTGGAGGGCTATAAGTATAACGTCTGCTCCTATGTACTTTTCGCCATGTATTATGGCGTGTGGCGCTATATTTTATCACTATCCCTAAATCGACTATGTACATGGCGCCAGAAATCTATAAAGTATGGCGCCTGGCGCCATGTGTTTTTTCAGTGTAGAGAGATAGAGGGTATGAGTCCATTCAAAATTTGAATCCATTTTAGTCCTCCGATAGCTACGAAAATTGAAGTTTCCGAATCGGTTCGAGAATTAATAGTTAACCTACGAACAGAGAGAAAAAGTATCCGCGAAATCGGCAAAATTATTAGCAAAAATCCTTCTATCGTAAATAAAATTATAAAACGGTTTGAAGAATTGGATGCGCGGTCAGCAGGTCTCGTACTGAACGCCCGCCAAAACTGAATTCCGGCCGTAAACGAGAGATTTTCAAAGTGATTCGTGAGAAACCGGGTACAAGTGCATTGACAATTGCGCAAAACATGTCGCAGGATTATGGAGTGACAGTTGCACCACAAACTATCCGTAAACATTTGCACAAAAGTGGCTTTCACGGTCGAGTCCCAAGGAAGAAGCCATTTATAAATAAACTTAATCGGAAACGCCGTCTTGAGTTTGCTAAGGAGCGCCTATCCAAGCCTCCTTCATTCTGGGAACGTGTTATTTTTTCGGACGAGAGCAAATTCAATTTATTTGGGTCCGACGGACGACAGAAATTATGGCGTAAACCGAAGGAAGCCCTACAACTCAAAAACCTCAGAAACACGGTGAAGCACAGCCGGGGAAATATAATGGTGTGGGGGTGTATGAGTGCTGGAGGAGTGGGTAAACTGCACATAATGGAAGGTATTATGAATTAGCATATGTACCTTGATGTTCTGAGCGACAATTGATTTGAGTGTGTCAGAAAATTTGGATTAGAGGAAACTTATGTTTTTCAACAAGATAACGACCCCCAGCATTCTGCCCGAAAGGTTCAAGAATGGTTGCTTTACAGAGTAGGTCGACTTCTCAAAACCCCTCCACAATTGCCAGACCTGAATCCAATTGAGCATTTGTGGGATGAAATCGATAGGAGAATTCGTGAACGTCCGCTAAAATCCTTGCAGGATTTGAAAAGAGTCATCAAGACAGAATGGGATCGAATTCCGGCAGAAATTACAACGAAACTAGTTGGATCGGTGTAAGCACTTCTCCTGGAAGTAATCGAAAACAAGGGTGGCCCAAAATCGTTTTGACTTAAGGGGACGTAGCACCTTCAAATTGAAAAATAAATGTTTTTTTCAAAGGCTTGTTTTTAATTGAATAAAAAAACCTATCTTAATGAAACTTTTTACACATACTAAACTTTTTTTATACTACATTAAAAAAGTTGTTAAAAATGTTTTGTAGCTCCCTGTCGTCTGCTACAATTTTTTGGAAAATACACCAAAAAAACCTGGCGTGCATGATAACTGTCCTTAGGAAAGTCTGCAAAAATAAACAAAAACGTGGTTTTGATCAACATCAAAACGGCCTTAGAATGAACTAAAAAAAAAAAAATTTGGTTGAAAAATAACAAAATGGCGGCGTTTTTTTCGAAAATCGAGGTTTTTTTTCTCCAGAAATCGGCTATAACTAAAAAAATTTAGTGCCGATTTTTTCATCCGTAGTTCATTCTGAGCATCAACATGTGCAGATTAACGTGTTAAAATTTCAGAATGATTGGATAATATTGTTTTTCTTAATCTTGCACGCCAACTTACAAAACGTTGTTTCGAGAAAATCGCGCTTAAAGTTAAAATTCAATATTTTTTGCAATAAATCTTACCGAAAATTAATCTGCGATGCCTGGACCATACAATGTACCTTCTTCTTGCTCATACTCCTCCTCTTCCAAAGATTTTTGCTCCCTTCGAGCAGTTCTGGCCTCTTAAGATGCCTCAGTCGAGTGTTTTTCCGCCTGGTTGATTCTTGCAGCATCTCTATGTTCCAGCGCACGTTCGCTAATCGTAACTCCCATTACTTGCATTATTTTCAAGATAGCTATAAATTCTTCATTAAATGTACATGCAGAAATATTTGCAGCCATGTTAAGCACGTTTTCCCACAAAAAGTATGTTTGGGGGCCAAATTACAAACACAAGAATTATAGCTTTCGTTATTATTCTGCGTAAAATTGCCCAAGCAGCGCTTTAATAAATCTTTTGATGATAAGTCAGCATTAATAGGCTTTAAAATTTCTTATACCTCATCATCTAAAGGTAGGGGATGCTTGAAATTTTTTAAAGCATTATCACCAGCTGCCTCCGCCTTGCGCCAGTTACACCAAGTCGTTTCTCCAACAGGACAATAACAGTGTTGAGGGTTCTCATCAGTTGAAATTTTGTGGTAATATGCTGCCCAAATTTACTTGCGCATATTTTCAACTGAATCAGGATTTCATCGTATAGCTAGGCCATAGTGTGTGGCAAAATTTTTCATTAATTTTAGTATCAGTTAAACTTTTTTCGGACCTTTTTTGGAGATTCTACACTTTTTTACAGCTATTTTTTTTTGTTTTTTGTTTGCCAAGGCTAACTGTTTTTTTGCTTCTTTTAAAGGAGATGACTCACTTATCTTTGTCTACACTTTGGGTTAAGTCGATGTAGCGATATAGCGAAGTCAACGAAAATCAAAGAAAAAATGACCCTGGGGCGCTTCGCTATATATACTCACAAAATTGTTTTTTTTTAGAATTTCAATTTTATATTATTAAAATCATGTTTTTAAAGCTCCATTCTAACATATTCAATCAAAAAACAAAAATCAATTTTTCAAAAATTTGGAGGTGCTACGTTGCCTTAAATTTAAACTTCATTTTTTTAGTTTATAAATTACTACTTATATTGTGTTCACAGACTTTTTTTTGAAATATTTTTTAACATTTTTTGATTTTCAAATTCTTGGAAATTTTTCAAGCATAAAAATATTTATGTCTAATTTTAAAAATATACTTTGTGGTTTTTAAGATATAAACAAAATTTTTTTCTTTTGAAAATATTGCTTGTATGACCCTTGTAGTGAATTCAGATCATTTGCTTATGAGTGTTCACTAACTTTTTTTTGCCCAATGTATATATTTTGGGTATTTACCTAACTTAGTATAAAAAAAAAACAAAACACCGATGGAAAAGTTCCGTTGTTTTGCAAGTTCCTTCCTGGAACTTGGATTTTGTCTGTCGTTATGAGTTGTGGGTGGTTAGTCTTTTCAGTGCAACACATTAGAAAGTTCATTAAAATGTCTCCAAACGGAAAGCAAACTACGGTAGAAATAAGACAACTTATAGTCAGGCTGAATTTTGAAGAAAAAACTGTCCGAGAAATTGCTGAACTGGTCGGTAGAGGCAAATCAACTGTACAAGATATTATTAAGTGATTCCGTGATGAGTTCAGGATAGAAAATAAGTGTCGAGAAGGGCAAGGCACTATATTAAAAGAGCGAGAAGAGCGAATTATAGTAAGAGAAGTTAAACAAAATCCTTTCAAAACGGCGAAAAAATTAAAAATAGCCTTGAATGACCGCACTGGAAAGGATGTGTGCTTAAATACTGTGCGAAACACGTTGCACAAGTATGACTACCGTGGAAGAGTTGCCAGAAAAAAACCATTTATAAGCCCTAAGAACAAAAACTTTATAGTGCGATTTGCCAAGGAGTACCTGTTAAAAGCACCAGATTTTTGGAATCAAGTACTAGGGTGGTTCAAATATGATCGAGACAAATGCTCTGACACGTTTATTTATTATCGAAAAAATATACAAAAATTCACAGTTTTTCTAGGTAGTTCCCCTCTCTAGTTACGCATTTTTTTCACCTTTCCGGAAGCTTTTTGATGCTGGTATCGAAGAATTCCTTGGGCAACTTGGACAGCCATATGCGCACGAACTCCTCTACCTCGTCGTCGGTGTTGAATCTTTGACCTCCGAGGGCTTCTTTCAGTGTTGCAAACATGTGGTAGTCGCAGGGTGATAAATTCGGACTGTAGGGAGGATGTTCCAGTACCTCCCACCCCAATTCCAATATTGTATCAAGCGTGAGACGCGCGGTATGAGGGCTCGAACTTTTTGCTCGAAGTTCAACAGTTTAGGAACCCATCGCGCCGTTATTTTGCGATATTGAAGGCGTTCGTGGATGATAAATTCTACACTACCAATACTGACGCCGAGTTCAGCCGAAATGTCTCGAACATTCATCCTACGGTCCTCCAAAATGAGTTGTTCTACGCGGCGAGTGTTGTCTGGTGTGATGCTGTTTCGCGGCCATCTTTGAATGCTTTGGCCCATTTAAACACACCAGCCCTACTCAGGCACTCACTACCAAACTGATTTCGCAAACGCAGAAAAATTTCCGTGTTATTAACGCCTTACCACACTAAAAAACGAATGACAATACGTTGCGCAACGGCGGTCGGCACAAACATGCGCTCCGACATAAAAATATGCCACACTGTTCGTAAGGGACCCAGCTATCACATACTCAAGCCACGACCTTCAAAACATGCATGCGCGCCATCTAAAGCATTTGTCTCCATCATATTTGAACCACCCTCGTAATTTCCTGGAATACGTATATAAATTCAACTTTTTTTTAATATTTTGCAATATTTTCAGGTTTTGTTCACCGATGAAAGCAAATTTAATTTGCATGGGTCGGATGGTAAGATGTATGTGTGGCGTACGTCAAACACGTCAAATTTGATCTAAAAAAAACACTAAGGCGACCGTAAAGCACGGAGGGGGCTCTGTCATGGTTTGGGGCTGTATGTCTAGCGCTGGAGCAGGCAATTTACATTTTATAGATGGTAAAATAGATAGATTTGTCTACCTTGACATTTTAAAAAAAAACGTTGAGCAAAGTGCTGAGAAATTGGGTATCGCCAGCAACTTTGCTTTCTACCAAGACAATGATCCTAAACACACTTCCAGCGTAGCGAAGCTTTGGTTCATCAACAACTGCCCACGCCTTATTCAACCGCCTGCCCAGAGCCCCGACCTCAATGTTATTGAACATCTTTGGGAAGAATTGGCCAGGAGAGTCTACAAAAATAAATATAATACAATAGACCAACTAAAAGTTGCATTAGTCGAAGCCTGGAACTCCATTGAGCCGGAAGTGTGCCAAAACTTGGTAAAATCAGTGCCAAGGCGTTTGCAAGCTGTTTTGGCAACCAAATATTAATGGTTTTTTTGTTTAATTTTTTGATTAATTAAGGCGCTGCCCGATTATTCGTTGCGCGCCAAAAATGGACTTGTTTTTGTTTTTCTTCTTGTATTATAATAATTGAAGATTCATGTTTTGTTTTGTTCTAAAACTAAGTTAGGTACATACCAAAAAATATATAAATGCGAAAAGAAAAGTATAAAAAGTCTATTTCTACTTAATTTAGACTCACTCAAAGATTCAAAAAGAGCTTGTCCGATTATGCGATGAGGCCACTGTAAGTATAGCGAGCGGTGTCGGTTTACTTAGTTCTTCGGGTATAAAACTCTGAGGGAAATTGAACAAACTGAAACTAAACTTTAACTCGAAAACTAGACTAGAAGTTTCTTTGAACTATTAGTAATCTTCGTTCAAACTTTGTTTTCATGCCGTTCTTGTACGATGTGCGTCCCTCTTGTCTTTGCCTTCTCGTTGCCTGTTTCGGCGCGCGAACATTAAAACTTTAATGAACATATCAAACTTCTAAGAATGAGTACTTGAGACGTTGACGACAGGACTGATGACAAGCGAAGCAGGGTCATGGTGTCTGCTCGCATTAGTACTTTCCTTAAGAGGCACACCTCCGCCCCTCACACAAACCTGAAACCGTAAGCCTCTGCAAGCTTTGAAAAACACAAAAACAAAATGTAAATATTATTACGTAATGCATGTAGGATGCATGCGAAACGAAGAACTTCCTGTCGTCTGCTCATAAATACCAAGCAGCAGGATATGTGGAAGAAACAGGCGTATCATGACGCTCGCATGGAAAGTTCAGTAACTCTTCGAAATGGCACAGAAGTATTGAGTCATGCTCAAGTCACTTCAGTGTGCATTTGAAAATAAAAGACTAAGTCAGATTTTTTTGGCCTTAATCTTTAGTTGCTTTCCTGATGATATTAAACTGTTACACGCTACGCTAAGTCAATATATTCTTCTCTATTACAGTTCGAAAACATTGTGATTTGATTCCTTCCTGTATTTGTCAGGCCGTTCTCACAAATCAACCCGCTATCTCTCAAAAAGTTTTACGTGCAAAAGTTTCAACTTTCGTGAATTAACTTCACGTTTCAGTTCAACTGAAGTTTATGTCTCTTCCTACCACGACGGCTACCACCCTGAATAATCTGCACTGGCTGCTCCAAACTCTTCGACATACTTCGTCTCGGCAACTTTCGAAAAGTTGGTGTGTACACTTGGAACGACGACCGATGATAATACATCCTCGTCGTCGTCGTCATCAATGCCACTAAACTTCACAACCCATTCAGCAGCAGCGATTCGTTTAATGTGTGTGAGGGGGTGGTAGAGTAAACTGCGAACTCTATATAGTCATTCTCGAGTTCATGTGATGTACTGTCACGATGAAAGACATGGAACAGAACAAAACAACAAAAAAAAAGGAAAGTTCGACAGCATTCATTCCGACCTGATGTAGGCGAGAAGTTTGCTGACTGAGTCAAGTTGAGGAATTCTTGTGACTTCTAGTCGGCGTGTTGGTTCTTGTTCCCATTCTTAGTCCTGGCGTATTAGACCGGCACGCACATGTACTACCCCCACCCAAACTATTCATGCAATCTCTGGGCATATACATGACTGTATGTATGTATATGAAGCTAGTAAGCATACAACTATCTGTTTCGAGGACGAACAAAAGTTTTCTGTTGAACAGAACTTTGAGCATACTTTAAGATTGTTTCGGACAACTTTGGCAAAATGGTTCGAGTTATTTTGTGTTAGAGAGGATTGAGGATAGTGAAACTATAGAGATATTTCAGTCCATTTGAACTGAAGGAAAGTCATTTACCATGGAGAAACGTTTTTACTGTTGATTTTCAAGGAAATTTCATATATATATTCATGGTGAACTGAAATGGGCTATGAATATGATCATTAAGTTTTCAATTTCATTAATTTATTGGTGACACTAAAGGTTTTGTACATTTAATACATTTATCATTCCTTATTTTATTGTTCAGCATGTTATCTTTGATCTTTAAATCAATTTCCAAAATACAAATTTCATTTTGTGTTCTTCAGAAGACTACTTCATTCGATGTTCATGTTCGAAGCGAGCGTGCTCCAATTGTTGTGTTTGTATTTTCGGAGTTTACAATTAGTAATTTTTTCGTTACGCATTGATGCAAGTTTGCATTCGTTCCAATTCAATGAACGAATCTTTTTTCTTTCGAATTTGCTTCTTTGTTGACTACGTTGGGAGTTGATTGAATACGTGACCTTTCTGTCCTGACCTCTTCGACTATTTCGTCGAAATTTTCGTTAGCCAAGAATTCAATAGAGTCAGATTTGAAGGTCATCGTTATCATATCTACGGAAATGAGAAATAATGTTCGGAAAATAGGTCCCTCAACTTTTACGCCCATTGCATCGCACCATTCGTCATAAACAGGACCTTGAAAAGTAGTTTTTGGCGGTGGTTTGCCACCAGTGCGAAATAGCTCTTTACGACTATCTGGTTTATCTTACTCCTTCTCCAAAGTGAACACGACGTACAATAATAAAAACCTAATCAGGCATTTTAGTCTAAAGGCTGGTACTGAGTTAACCGTGAAGCTAAATTTTGACATGTCTCCATTATCTGGTCATTTTTTCGAGCGAAAATTTTGGCAATGGAGAAAAGCAGAGACACTCCTCATTCTTGACGGATAAAATGTCAAGAATTTCAATTTTCGATCGATTTTCTTATTGGAAAGACATTGGCACAATTCAATTTTCAAATTGAAACACCAAATGTAACTTTTTAGCTCGAAAGAATGAACTGCACAAACTTAATTGGCGTGAAATGATTGGAGACATGTGTCAATGCCAT
Organism: Nemotelus pantherinus; assembly: GCA_963978885.1. NCBI lineage: Eukaryota > Metazoa > Arthropoda > Insecta > Diptera > Stratiomyidae > Nemotelus > Nemotelus pantherinus. The sequence continues at coordinate 31,203,894 of OZ022265.1, read as the reverse complement.
CTATATTTTCAAAGCAAAAGCAACTTCGAAGCAACTTTTCATGCTAAGAACAGAGTACCACTCTTGCTTATTTTCAAGCTCAATTTTCACCGAAACAGATTTCACGTGAAATTTTGTATGAAAATTTCACGTGAAATCGAACTCAGTACTATGCTTAACACAACATTTGGCAAATTAACTAAAAATTTTAAGTCCGTGGTTACCGATGGGTGAGTCGACACGACCGGGTTGGAACAGTGCTTAGGCGGGTTCCGACTCGAAACTTCGTGGGCTTGTGGATGGTCCTTTTTTCAGTGAGTCAACTCTCACATACTCCGTAGTTATAGGTAACCCGGGGATCTGGTAAGCAGATTTTTTTTGCCCATTTGCACTGGGTGGAAAAAACCTAAAAATTTAGAAGAATCGATAGTTTTTTAACCGTTTTTTATATACATTATCACCAATAGTTTTTTAATTACATTATCGCCAAAATCTCCGGCTTGGTACACAAATTTCTACTACTTAGTTTAAGCTCGCACGTGTTTCATAAGTGCTCAAGTTTGTCACAAGTTTACAGTTCGAAAATGCGTTGAACGTTACTTAATGATTTACAAACGCAAAGGAATCCCACTTCTGACACCGTTGTTGTGTTTTTCTTGAAACACAGTTCATGGGCTCGGGATTGTCTGCGTTCTTAAAATTAAAACAGTTTGCTGTCAGAACTTAATATACTTTGATTTAAAATAAATCTGCCGAAAATGATGGCGTTCTTTTATGTACGTTATGCATTTTTTGTCACATGTAACGAAATTCTTTTCAAAATTCAATAAATAATTCATTGTTCTTCGCTTTGTCTTGATGTCAATGTCGGTTGTGGTTCTGATGGTATCCCTAACCTGTTGGCCAAATCACTATCATCGTCCTTATGTGTTCCTTTGTCTATTATATTTAACCTCAGTCTGTCCTCCGGCTCCTTCCTCACTAGTTGGAAATCTGCTTATATTTCCCCCATCCATAAGTCTGGCGACCCAAGCTGTGTTTCCAACTATCGTCCGATTCCCCTCCTTCCTTGTTTTGGGAAAAGTTTTTGAAAGAGTGGTTTATAACAGGCTTCTTCTTCTACTCCATCCCTTCCTTGCTCCGGAACAGCACGGTTTTGTTAAGGGTAGATCCCCCACCTCTAATTTTATATCTTTCACTAACTTGGTTGCTTCTGTTTTAGACCAACGGAAACAAGTGGATGTGGTATATACCGTCTTCTCTAAAGGATTTGATTCTGTTGATCACAAAATTCTCCTTGCAAAGCTTCGAAGTTATGAGGTGTCGTGGCTTCTTTTGTCTTGGTTTTTGTCCTATGTTTCTGGTCGTTCTTGTTCTGTATCTGTGCACTCCTCCATCTCTTCTCCTTTCTGTCCGCAGGGCTCCATTCTCGGCCCATTATTATTCCTAGTCTTTATTAATGATCTTCCTTCCTTTATTCATTCTCCCTGTCTATTGTTTGCTGATGACTTCAAGATTTTCAAATTAATTGAATCTATCAACGACTGCCTACAACTTCAAAATAATCTCTGTACTCTGTGCGACTGGTGCTCTAAAAATTCACTTACTTTGAACATATCCAAATGTCAACAAATGTCCTATACGTATAAAATATCGCCCTTATTATATTCCTATACTCTGTACGAAACTTCCATTACGGCTGTTGATAACTTTAAAGATTTTGGTGTGTATTTGATCCAAAGTTCAAATTCGACCTAACCGCAAAGGCCTCTCGTCTTTCCGGTTTCATTCTTAGATGCTCTGCTCCCTTTACTAGCATCGCTACCTCTCTCCTTCTATTTTTTTCTCTTGTTCGTAGTATCCTAGAGTATTGTTGTCAAATGTGGTCTCCTCGGCATAAGTATCTCAAAGAGGCAGTGGAATACGTTCAGCGTAGGTTGTTTAAATTCAACATTCCTGACTGTGGTTATAGTGATCGTCTTTCCTAATTCCAAATTCCTTCATTAAATTCCCGACGAGTGTTCCTTGACGAGTGCTTGCTTTTCAAGCTACTCCACTGCCCTATGCTCTCCGATCTTGGTTATATGCTGTGTATACGTAAGGTCAATCGATCCGATAAATCTCAATTAATGTTCTCTCTTCCCTTCGCGCGATCTGAAGTTTATTTTAACCCACTGCTAGTGCGTATCCCCAGGAAGCACAACGATCTTCAGTTTGGTCCTTTTCCGCTAACGTTCTCCCAATTTAAGTTGAAAATTAAAGATTTAATTCTTAAAAGCTCCTTATAATACTTGATTATTTTACAGTTTTTGCACTTTTTGCAATTTTAACTTTTCTATTACTTTATTTTGCCGAAGTTTCAAATATGTACATAACTATTATTTTCAATTATTTGTTAATTCGATTTAGTTTAAAATCTTTGTTTTGCTCTCTTTAGTTTTTCTATTTTTGTAACTGGGCCTGTTAAAATAGATTTAATAAATAAATAAGTAAATAAATAAATAAATTTAACTACTAGTTCAAACTAAATTGTTTCATTTCGTCGAAGGATCATTTACAGGACCACGTTAAATGTGTCGAACATTCTGGACAATGATCAAACCCTAGCCTCAGTCACTAAGATGTTCTGGTCGATTTATAGAACACTCCTTCAGTTTCTCGTTCAAGATGTTTTGGTCGATTTTTACTTGATTGTTTGAATAGACGGCTCTGGACCCTTTTGGTTTATACGAATGTGTCTTCGATGCATTTATGTACGCACTAATACGGCACTTATTTGTCATTCAAATCTAAAATGTTTGGGTTAGTTTTTTGCTGCTGCAAGTCCGTTGCTGAGCCAAACCCAAATGCTTTTTTGACGATTCTTGCATTGAATGAATAATTGGTAACTAGATTATCCATTTGTTAGGAAAAATTAATAAAAAAATAGGAAAATGTTGATTTGAGATCAAACTAAAAATGTAGCTGCAACTAAAATTTTGTCTGTCGACTATGAGCCATGAGCAACAACATAAAGAACGGCCTGTGAAAAAAAATAACTTTTTTGAAGCGATGACATCATGCGAGAAATGTTTTCGAATCAAACATAAATCATCTTGCTTGCCTGTATAAAAGCTTATATTTTTCAGACATTCTCAAACATCTCATGTGACGAAAACGTTTCCATTATGTAATTATCAAGTAAATTCCCACTTACTATTATATCGTAGAAGCGTAATATGCTGTTCTAAATTTATTTCCGAGCAGCAAATGCTCTTGAAACTCAACTTACCTCTTAAAAAGGTAAAATGTCCTTACATAATACAATACAAACTCCTTTTCAACATTTTTCTATCATCTAACTAATCCAGGATATGTATCCGAGGCAACTGTATGTATCATTCGAACTCTCCAAGTATGATCAAGACTATTTAATCTATAAATTAAAATATAATACTACCATAATCGGTGTCCCACTTTTCAAGTACTGCATCATTCTAAACAAGTCGTCATCGCATCTTCCTGAATATCATTCTGCTCTTGCTTCGAAACGCTTCAAAACATGTAATTCACGTAAATTAGCGTCCCTTTATAAATTCAAATACACTCTTTTATTCACTTGACATCTTTGTAAAATATAAATCCTTCGAATAAGTTTCTCTTCGCCAGATAAACTCGTAACTTGCACTTTGGTTCAACTCCGATACAAACTGTGATTCAGTTCAGCACTGCCGCCCATTCTCGGCTCTCTGCACCTCTTCGACTCCTTCTTGGCCTCGCCTCCGGGCCTCAACTTTCTCTACGGCTTGTGTTGAAAATGTATCCTTACCGTACTCGAAGTTCCCCGGGAAAAAATATTCAAGTATTTTCCTTGGTTGCGGGGATGCATTAAATTTCACCGAGCACTCGAACTACGTCAGGCTCTTGCATACGAATAGATTCGATCTAAAATGGCGGGAATTGCAACATTGAACGTCGAAGGCATGCTGCAGGAACATATCCAGGACCGGGAACTCCACAACTTTTTATGAATTCAAAAATTTAAATCTACTTGAATCGAAAAGGACGTGAGAGAGGGAGACACTGCTCGTTGAGCAGCAACAATGCCATCGAACTCGGTCACGACTAAAGTAAAATAACAACCTGACAACAACTATAAAAGAAGAACAGCGACAACAACAATAGCGATAATAGAAATTCCGTAAGAAGACAGAACAACAGCACGAAAAATTGGAAGAGAACTTTGTGCAAAGTTTTGTTCGAAAACTTTTCAGGTTTTTTTGAACTAAGTACGAAACAAAACTACACAGAGAAAGTCCTGTGAAGCAAACACAACCCAAAAGCTGCAATGAGAAGAAGTGTACATAGCCTGGGAATCCTTCCATAGTTGCAATGGGGTAGGGTATAACGAAGGTACGTTCAAAGCGATGCAGACAAAATATCTACAACAATAGCAGTAATGTGAACTTGGGAAACTAGCAGGATTTAAAAGGACTAAATACCTATCGTATGTGTACATGATAAAGTTTAGCAGTAAGAGTTTTAAGACTTTCGTTTTGTATCTACATAAGGTGTCGTTTTTTTTTGGTTGTTGTAGTGTTTGAATAAACATTTCCAGCAGGAAGGGTAGTATTTGACTTTGTTTCGTAGTCGTTCGTTTGTCTGTACATTTTACGCTTAATCGAAATGAATTTCAGCGTGAAGGGATTTTTTTCTCGGCAAACGTGACCTCGAAAACTTATTTGGTATTACTTTGGAGTTTGTTTCGACAGTTTTCGTTACATTAAATTGACTGTGAATTGAAAGAGAGATCTTCTATTCGTTGCGTCTGAAAAGTTTTCGTCTTAAGATTCATTTTCGAATTGTATGAATTGTGTGACATATTTCATTCAAAATGAAGTATAATAATAAAATATTCATATTAAATTCAAAATAAGTATATCTGGTACTTGATTTTCTCTTTCGATTTGGTATACAGAATTGCAGAATTGCAGAATTACAGAATTACAGAATTACAGAATTGTTCAGTAAACTTAAGTTACAAATTAGAGGGGATCTGAAGATTCTGCCTCACACATTTATTTCTAATTTCATTCCCTTTTGATCTGTGTTTAATGAATGCTCTTCCATGTTTATGGAAATAAAGTCTTCAAAAGAGTATTTTAATGAAAAATTATCCTCGAGGTGATCGAAGTGGTTGTTTATCGCAACATGCCTGGAAAACTGCAGAATGATGAATCCAAAAGATTGTATCTATGTAAGGGACAGCCAGACTGAGTCTGGAAATTCACCCGTGCTAGATTCGCTCAGTACGGCAAAGGCTCGGATTCTGAAGGCCACAACCTCTTTGCATGAATTTAATGTAGAACCCTGAATGCAATGGAAGCTAACAGATTGCCATCCTGAAATGAATCCACGGTCAGTGAATTTTCCAACTTACGGATTGCAGCTCTTGTGGTTATCGGCACCGGAAAGGCGAGTAAAGTCTCAGCTAGAAGTCCGACTACGGCCACGCTTAGGAAAAAGATGCCCTCTCCTAAATCTTCACAAAAAAAAAAAAGAGCAAGGAAGCATTGAAGTAGGCAACTCCATCTATTGCAAACAAAATGCCCGCCGGAAATATTAGAGAATAGAATGCTTTGTGGTCCCTGCAAACCTGTAGAGGCTTTTGAGGGCAAGCAACGCAAGAAGCTGCGCAAAGCAGAAAAGCAGGTGGTGAAAATACTGGTCTGGGAAATTAATGCTGTGCAACTGCTTCCCAGGAAAGTGAATGCTAAGCAGTCGAACCTCACAGCCTATCTCGGAAAGCAAGAGGAAGGTTCGCTCAAATGATGCCAATGAAGTTAGTTCGCTAACTGGTCATTGTCGACTAGATACAACTATCAGTCGCAAATTCTGATCACCATCAGGTATATAGATGGTTTAGCTTGTTCAGCTCGACTTGCAGCATAACAAGGCTTCGACCTTGTACAGGAGCCAGCGGGATATGTGGACTTCGCTCAGCGAGGCAAATACATTTAATAATGCAAGGCCAATGAGGCCGAGAACTTGTGCTCTGGTTTCCAATCTGCTCGATGCTACCACGTTTGGACACTTTTCAAGCCAGAACCCGTCAGTAGTCTTCGAGCGATACCGGAAGATAATGGTAGGCTGAAACGCTTGACTTTCGCTTCAGCTTCACTGTCTTTTGACTCCTTATTCCCACTCCCAACACAGGAGCTGAAGGACCTGCTGTAGTACACTGAACCAGAGAGATTGAAACTTCTGATGGATTGCAGTAGCTCCCAGCACATTAGTTGAGACAATAACAAATGCAACACCAGATCAGTTTTTACAACTTTTACGGTGCTAATGACTCTAAACGCCAAGGTTTCTCCCATCTTTGTTGTCCCTAACAGAAGTGTGGTTATTGGCATATCACTTTATTCATCTGGAATAGCTAGATCAATAGCTGGATGGCGCGTATATGCCCTTCCTCCTTATGCGTTTCGACTGGGTCACCTACACTTACTGACACTTGCATCCAGAAGAAAGATGATTTCGGGCTGCTTCACATTTGACGTCATTAGAGGCGGTATCAGATTTGAATCCCTGAATAGTAAAATTGTGCTAAATAACCCTGTAAAGAGCACCAGGTCCTCTCGTTTACTTAAAGAATATACACATTCCCCTACTTACGCAGCTGATGAGCCGATAAATAGATGCTGCAGGATATTCAATAGCATAAGTAATCTGTATTCTCCAACGGTCTCAAAATTATCCTTGAAATTTCCCCTTTTCCAAGCCATCCGCAACCCCTTATACTAAGCTATTTGTCAATGTTTTATTGATTTGTTATTTATTTATTATTATCGATTCATTTATTAATTATTTAATTTATTTAATTTTTCATTTTATTTTTATATACTCATATTAATTTTCGATTTTCAATTTTGCTTTGTATTGCTTATGTAACTTGTACCTTGCTTGGTTAATAAATAAAATGATCACTGATCACTGCTAGTTGGTGTTCTCTTTACCACCGAAACCTGTGGTGGAGCAAGGAAACGCAAGAAGCACTAATTAAGCTAAGTTCAATCGACTTCTTGTCGACAAAGCGTATCCTAGTGATAGAATTAGCAAAAGCAAAAGAGTTTTTTAGTGGAACCGAAAATCTCGAAAAGCTCAGGAAAGATACCAGGAAACTCTTCAATCGACCTTGTAAGAGCAACATAAAGGATGACTGTATGGTCCATAGATTCTTATAAATAACTTACAAAAATCTGATTATGATCTTCAAGAAAGAATTATTTAGTTCAGTTTGTGAAAAACTGAAAGGTGTAAAAGATACCTGGAGTCTGTGCAAGGTCCTGGAAAACGAATCAGGCTATCTGGACTCTCTTAAAGCTTTGGGGTATTCTGTCACCTAGGCGACAGGCTAAGGTAGTCGTTATAATTTGAAAAATAGTGTTTTAAAAAAAACGCGTTTAAAGTTTGGGTTCATGAAAATTCAATGATTTTAGTGACTTAGCGATTAGTTAGCAATTCCAGTGTCATATGAAAATCCTTTTGTAAGCTCGTATAGCCAATTTTTCTCAAGAAGTTCCTCTTGGCGGGCTTGACGAGCTTCTTTAGTCGTTAACAAGCTGCGCCGATTTGCTCGAGTCAATCTCTGCTAATCTATTTTATCTGTGTATGATTTACATTGCCTGCCAATTATTATATCTAAATTGTTCATTACTTGTAAAAGACATGTATTCCCTTCATTAAACAATCCAGCTGCCGTATTCGCGGCAATTTCAATGATTTTTAACCCTGAATGTAAGTGCTTTGGAGCGAGACGCCAAACGGTCGAGCTGAAACTCTCATTTGCATTCTGCGTATCTTTCGAGCAAATCATCTCGGGATAAATCTTCAAATATTGGCTTTACATACTCTTGGACATCTATATGTAGTGGTGCAGGGTGTTGAATAAGTTTTGGATTTTTTCCAGACGCTTCAGCTTTCCGCCACTTGCACCAGCTGTCGGGACCCGGCGGACAGTCCTCAAGTTTTGGATTATCATCCGTCGAACCCATATGATAGTAAATGGCCATTACAGCTTTTTTCATATCCTCGTGGCTGTTGACATTCCTCCGAAGAGCTAATCCGTAGTGTAATGCAAGTTTGTTTATAAGCGCTTCGGTTAGTTTACCAGTTCTTCCAAGCTTTTGATCTTTTTTAATCTTTCGAAGACGACGACTACCCACCCTCTTCTGCACATGGCCAATACACTCACTTTTTACCACTTGGAAACGTCACCATACGGATTTATATCAAGTCTTCCTTTAAACGTTTTTGAGTCTCCGTCTCCTATATAATTACCGTATTACACGCCGAATAATTCTTCTGATCTCAAAAACATCTCTTTAATTGATTCGACTTCCATTGCACCCGAAGAACCCTGATGATTCTCTTGACATGCTGATATGTGTTCTTCATAGCACACACGATATTCTTCAGTGCATTTTTTTTTTATTCTTGCAGTAATTACAATCCGGACAATAGCTACTTTTTATTACTAGATCTATAACATTACCAGAGTAGTATCCAATGAGCGTTGTGACACCATATAAGGATTTAAAGCCCCGTTTTTTCCATGAACCGTCGCCCGATACTTTTAAATCGAAAATTGGCCTATTATGTTTTTCGTTTTTCTTTTTTTTTTCCTCCACAGCTTTTTTACAGCAAGATTCAAAAACTGGTTTTGTAGCGGTGTATAAATGCATAACAATATTATTATACGCACTTTCACTCAAATCGTCGCACATGTCCATAAGATTGCAAAATAAATTAATCTCCTCACTAGCAAAGCCTAAAAGACGCATAAGTACAATTCTATGATTAACTTCGAATCCATTATTAATAAATGGTCCAAAGTTGATGTTTTTACGACCGCAGTGGCATAGTAAAACTATCTTGAAATCCAAGCCTTGATGGCTAGCTTCTTCAAATTTCACTGTCTGCTTATACTCACGATACATAACAAGCTCCGACAATGCGCTAAACATCGTCAAAAATTCGATAAGCCGATAGCCATGCAAAGGATTGTAACGAATGTCCTCACTACTAGCACTAGAAAGTATTTTCGCACTTACACTCGCTTGTTCTGTTTGGAGTACTGATTTCCATAACATTTTCGTTTACGCGGGTATGCTGTCCGACTTGATATATTTTTATTTCCTTTAGGATATGAATCGTTCTGATATATTCGTTTTCGAAATCGTTCCGTACAGAATAAGTTCCAAAACTAGAGTGAACAGAATTAACAGCCACACCAGCTCTGACCTTCACTAATGTAACTTGTATTAGCTATAAAACTGTCCATTTCTTGGAATCATTATGTATATTAATTTCAAAATATCTGCTCACCCAAATTTTTAGCAATAGAAAAGTCTGAAAGTAAGGGCATTTAAAAACAGGTAGTCAAAATTGGCCGCTCAACTATACATACTTCTGAAGGCACTCGAACGCAAAGTACAAGAGGGTCCCGTTTATAAGTTTTAACATGAGAAATACTGTGAATTAAGTTTTGAAAATTTGGTGACATATTTTTAAGGTGTTATACTAAGATTTTATGTAGCCAAAAAAAATATTTTTTTCGAAAATTTTACTTGTATCTCCCCCCCTTATTATTTAATTAAATTTCCCCTTAATTAAATTCCTGTTGAAAATAACGGAATAGCAAAATATTTTAAAATTGAAAAATTACAAAAAAAAACTTCTAAGCTGACCATGCTAATATTTTCATTCATGCTGATAAGGCTATCATATTCTCTAGTTTATTTGCATTTTAGAATCGAGGACGATATTTTATGATCGTGCCCATATAAACTAAAACGCTTAAATTTATTGACAAAAATATACGCTCTTATTTGCACTCTAGAAGTTTTCTTAAAAATGTGGCGCCCTGAATTGTAAAGGTTTTTAACTGCATTTGGATGCGCATATGCGAAACAAAGTGGCATAAATTGAGGATATGAATAACTCCCTGCTGTTTTTCCGTGAAAATAGGTGCATTATTAAAAGTATTGTCATTGAAAGCATTTTTCAGTATACGAATACCATGTAGATGGTATCTTCATCATAATGGTGTAAAGCTGCTCATTCAGGCCTTGAATAGAACAAGTGATAATCGGGAGGTACAATCCCGATGAATACCGCGGGCAGATAGGATTTCCAACTTCAGTATTTCCAATATGTTTTGTCGTGTCTTTTCTCATACCGCGGGTGTTTTTCTCTTCTTTTCTCATACTGCATCAATTGTAATTGCTAGTTGGGGAAGTCATAATAAACTACAACCAACTGATCCCACCAACGATTTAGTGTGATCAACTCCTAATGGTCGGTATTAGTGTATTTGTACTAGTACCCGATGAAAAAAAGGCTGAGATGACGCTATTAGGCCGGGAAAAAGCGAGAACTTGTTCAAACTGCAATATTTTAGAACTAATGCATTTTGCTTTTTTGTTTCTCACAATTCGATGAAAATATTCTTTGGTTTAGTCTGAAACATACTTGATAGAATAAACTTGATCTTAAGCTTATAACCACTAATTATTTTACTGGGACTTTTAAAAATTTATTTTCCGTAATAATAACATCAATTAATGAGCAACCATTCAAGTGTCCATTGACGAAATGCTCTGCACGTCGTATTTAAATCCTTTTATTCCTTGCACAGTTAAACTAGGTCAAGAATATCACTCATGAATTTAACATACAACGAATCATAAAACCACCCTTAAACTCGTAACAAGTTTAAAATTTGTACAACTGGGTCTTGTCCTCAGAAGAAATAAAGCAGGCCCACTTTGAAACATTTGAGTAATACGAATGAAACGAGGACCACAGAGACGTCCTTACAAGCAAACACTCAACCCTCGTCCAACTAAGTAAACACAAACTCTGATACCAGTTTATACATTTACGAACTTTTTAAAATATTGCATTTAAAAAGTTGAGCTATTAAAATGAAGTTACGCAATTAAGTCTCGTTGATGTGTTACATTCTAATTACTTCGACGTCGACTACGAGTAGCAAAACTCTCATAAATGGTTTTGTCGAAAGGCAAAATGGTAAACTTGATGAAAATGCGAAAGAGAAACTTCTACTACAACTGCAAGAGGTATGATGAACGAACGAACGAACGAATAGCTAGTTCATAAGATCTAAAGAAGTTAAAATGGGGATGGTTGGGCGGTGGAAGACATGATGTCGCCATCATCGTCAATAAAGACATCATCTCACGTTTGTCGACACTTTGTTTATGGGACAGATACTGAAATACCAGAGCAAATGCTATGCTTTTTGGAGGATGAACAAGAGAGTAGTGATGTTCTTCTCAAATATTGTGGACTTGCTACTATGATTAATAATGAGCAAAATGAAATGAAAATGTTTCAAAATGAGTCAAGATGGCGGAGTTATGACATCAGCTTCGGAGCTATATGGTGGTACTGCTTCAATCATAAAAAGGAGCAAGTGCTTGGTAAAAGTGTTGAACGCAAGTAATGCGTCGTGACGTGACAAATGAATTCATGGTGGTGAGGAGCTTTTTTGACATATGTGTAAAAAGAATGCTTCGTGCTCATTAGAAAAGGAAATTTTGAACCAAAAATAAAATGTATGGCTTTAGCTTTATGACAAAATGCTTAAAAAACTAGCTCCGTTTTTAAAGAAACGGCATGATTTTTCACAGTAATGACATTTTTTATCGTATTAAATATGACAGTTTACAATATCGATTAATTAAGTTTACAATGTCGATTAATTTTCTCCATGACGCCCTACTTTCTTTCTTTCATGACACCTGAGCATCAATTTTGCAATATTTACCTCTAGATTAAAAATTCCACAAACCATCATAAAGGCTGATTTTTGAAGAAAAGTTGAAGATATGAGTCGATATCATTTCACATTTCATATGGCTGAAATATTTGCAAAATCAATTTTTCAAACGGATCATCAGATCAGATATTTAGCATATGAAAATGTAATACTAGCATTTATAAGAAAAAAATTGACGAAATTGCCCAGTGACTGCCACAAAAGGTATATTAGACCTGCTCCTCTTTCAAATTATCTTCTACTGCGAATTTCGTTTTGATCTCAAGACGTCATCATAAGTTATAGTAGTAGACAGACTTTGAAGGTTGCAGGCCGCAAAAGTTTTAAAATTTAGGAAAAAGAGCAAGATATCTATATTTTGCACTAAAAGATGTTTCTCATACAAAATTTGACATTAGTATCTCAGTAACAAAATGAAAAATTTATCTCGTGCAGGTAACTTCTTGCTAACATGCAACCAAAATAATCTATCACATTTGTTTTATGCTAAGGAAACCCAACCCTGTGAATCTCGTTTCGCTTCGATGGACGGTATTGGTTATGAGAGAGGAAATATTTTTGGGGCTACCAAGCGTAAACGTTTAGAAATTGAGCGAATTTAAACATATATTGCTTATTTTCATTACAAAGTCTTCATAATATAAAAATTTGAGACTATTGGATGTTACTATAAAAAAATACCAATGCCAATGACAACCCTTTACTATCACCACAACCAAATTTATACCAAATTGGTTATACGTGTTATTGTTTACGTTACCTTATTAATTTCGTTTCTCATTACACGATAATATTCATTTAAAAATTTAATGGTGGCATCTATTAGTACCGAAATAATCGAAATTGTTTCTGTTGGCAACTCTATCCTAATTTTTCGACCAAAATTCTATCAAATTTGGATTAAATCAAGGCCTTCCTATTGTGTGAATTTTTTTTAATGTAATGACTTGCAAAGTTATAGGACATAAAGATTTATTTTTTTTTTAGAGTTATTTCGAGTTGCAGGGCTGCCACAACAAAAGTGCTGCGAACATCTTCTTAAAAGTTTAAATCTATCAGGAGTTAAAAATTCCCACATGGAGTTAAAAATTCCCAAAATACTATGAATTTATGTATTTTTCAAACTCGCACCTCTTTACAATTTCACTCTATTGATTATACGCTTTATAAGCCTAGGTTAGAAAGTAATAGAAGAGGGCTGTTGTTTACGTGGCTTGCACTAGACCACCAGTTTGGGTTAATTTGCCTACCTTCACTGGCTAATTGAAGCTGCCAAGTAAACACTCCGCTAAATTGAAACAGTTGACTCAACGTAGTGCTGTTAGCTACTTCTGCCAGCTTTTGAACATTGTAAGAGCTTAGAATTCTGAGGCGTGTATTATTTAGTTTTTAATTTTTTATTTAGTTTATTATTTTTAGTATATTATTTTACTAGCCGAAAGTATGCTCGATGTTATTCTCTTCCATCTCGCATATCGTGCGAAAAATTTCTGGGTGGCAGTTTTATTCTATTCGCACGTGATGCATCGAAGAAGTTCCATGTGAGCAGATCAACCGTCCCTCTAGCAATTTCTGCTGAACTTGATGAGTTTTCTGTTCTTGCTTGAATCAAGTGATGACCATAATTTCCTGGCCACCCTACATGTCCTTATCCTGTTTTATTTAGCTTTTATTTAGCTTTTACTTATCCACTTTAATTTAGCCTATATGACCGCATCTCGTTTGCTTGTGGTATTTTTTGGAAAAAATTTGAGAACAATGCCAAACAAGTTTTACATGCCTTACTAGCAGATCTACTTCGCTTTGTATTTTTCACCAAAATATCCGCGGCTTGAGGACCAAACTTAATGAAGCTCTGCTCACGAGCACTTTAGATTTTCATCAGATTATCTGTTGTTTTACAGAAACATGGCTTAACGACAATATTCTGAACAGAGAATTCCTTCCATGTCATACCGTTTTCCGGAGAGATTGTGATCGGGTTGCTTCTTGCAAAGCCGATGGCGGAGGCGTTTTAATTGCCCTCCATAACACTTTTCGTGGAACATTCTGTGCCGAGTTTGCTCCTGTTGAGTGTATTGTTGTACGTGTTATCCTTTCTCCAATTTCCGGTCTACTGGTCTGTTGTGTTTATATCCCCTGTAATTTGTCTGTCACTACATACGAACGTTTTTACGCGGAGCTTTCTAGTTTTATCCTCTCTCGATTTCCTTCAATTCCCCTCCTAATTTTTGGCGACTTCAACGTGCCTACTGTGGAGTGTGTATATCCCGCTTCTCATCACCCTCCTCTCCTGCTTGATGTTGGCCTCAGCTTCAAGGTAAGGAATAAATGTCCTTCTTTTCAGCGTTACAAGTTCTTCAAAGTTGAATTTCAGAAAAAGTCCTCTGAAATCAGCCTTATCAATTGGTATTCATTTTTCAACGGATTGGATTTTAATTGTGCATTGTCTAAATTTTACTCTTTTCTAACCTTATACTCCCATTAAACGTCCTCTCAAGCCTAATGATGTACCTTGGCTCACATTGAAAGTCGCGGATGTCTTAAAGCTAAGGAAAAAGCTCGTGAAAAGCTGTAGAAGATGGGTTCACTCACTGACCTTCGGGAATTCCGTAGTTTTCATTCGGATGCTAAAAAAGTACTAAAGCAGGCAATGCATGATTACTTTTTGAACATCGAGACTTCAATCTGTTCTAATCAATCTAAATCCTTTTGGTCCTACATCCGTTCCCTCAAATCCAATTCCTCAGTTCCTGATTTTATGTATCTTGATGATGTTACTGCTTCCACTCTTCAGGCTATTTGTGATTTGTTTGCTGTCTGTTTTTCTTCCTCCTTTAAAAAAAACCCACTGAATTCCTAGATAGCTCTCACTGTCTCCCGTACCTCTCCTGAATTATCTATGTTTCGTACCAATTCTTTGGAAGTTGAAATTCTTATGCATACCTTAAATTCTAACGCTAGTTCCCGCCGTGACGGTATTCCTAATATCCTTGTCAAATCCCTCTCATCGTCGTTTTGTGTTCCTTTAGCTATCCTTTTCATCATTAGCCTTGCATTTGGAGTATTCCCTTCTTTATGGAAATTCGCCAATATTTTCCCAATCTTCAAGTGTGGTGATCCTTCAGTTGTTTCCAATTATCTTCCTATATCCCTCCTCTGCTGCTTCAGTAAAATCCTTGAACGCCTTGTCTACAATAGAATTTATCCGTCTCTTCAACCTTTACTTGCTCCTGAGCAGCATGGTTTCATCAAGGGTCGCTCTACATCGACTAACCTTATGAAGTTCACTAATTTGGTCTCCTTTGCTTCGATTGCCAACGTCAAGTTGATGTAATTTACACAAACTTAAGGCTTTTGATTCTGTGAACCATAACCTGCTGCTGCTTAAACTTAATTGGTTCGGTGTTTTTGGTCCCCTCCTCTCCTGGTTTTCCTCTTATCTTCATAGTCGTCCCTGTAGAGTCACTTCAAATGGTTCGGTTTCCTCTCCTATATTTTCCCCATCCGGAGTTCTTCAAGGTTCTATCCCAGGTCCCTTACTTTTTATCTTGGTTTTCAATGACGTTCCTTCTGTTATCAACTTTTCCTGTCTTTTATATGCGGATGATTTAAAATTATACAGAGCAATCAATTCTGCGAACGATTATCATCAATTGCAAGCTGACTTGTTTGCTCTTAATCTCTGGTGTCAAAACAACTTCTTGCCACTGAAAATTTTGAAGTGTCACCAGATGTATTTCTCATATAAAAATACTCCACATGTGTTCTCTTATTCTTTGTCTGGTATTTCCCTGTCAGTTGTCCAGCATTTCAGAGACTTGGACGTGGTGTTTGATTCTAAATTAAATATTGATGTTCATGTCTTATGTAAAAATACTGGACCTTTTAGTGGTTTGACTAGTGACCAACCGAACAGCTGGACTAGAACCACCTTCAACAGATTGAGAAGTGAGGAATTTAATAATGGTTTCGATATTGTGGCGGCAGATGGTGCAAAGTCAGAAGCAGGAGCGGCATGTGCTGTTATGGGGGATAATGTTGAGTTTAATTGTGGTTTCTCGCTAGCCAATGCGACTGAGGTAGTTAACACAGAGCTGGCAGCAATAATGTGTGCTACAGAAAAAGGTATCAGCCTGGGTTTGGGCAAGATAACCATCCTGTCGGACAGCAATAAAGCCTGCATGCTACTAGATGTACCCTCATCGAAGAACCAGATCATACATAAAATATGGGACTTATTATCAGCCAATAGAGATGTGCTAGTCAGAGTCATCTGGGTCCCGGGTCACAGGGGGATCCCTCTGATGAAAAAAGTAGACAGTCTGGCCAAAGCTGCAATTTTAGAAGGTTCACCCCTAACGTTACCGCTATGCATTAATGATATCATGTCAATAGCCTGGCGTGAAATTAAAAGGTCTTGGCAAATCAAATATGGGGAGATGTCAATAGACTTGATGAGATGTCCGTGGTTGGAGACGGACCTGGCCTTCAGAGAACACACATGGTTTAGCAGTTTTCAGGGGAGTAACAGAAGTATTAAAATAATTAATAGATTGTTTACAGGCAAGGCATACAATAACCAAAGACTATTTAAGATAAAGCTACTTGAGGTTCCAAAATGCGATTTCTGCGATGAAATAGATTCTATTGATCACCAAATTTTCAAGTGTCCTAATTATAATTTAACCAGAAGGGATTTTGGCTTTTTTGGAAAATATAACTCATCTAACAGACTTCTGGTCGAGCATAAGAAGGAGATGCTCTTAGAGTTAGCTAAATTCTTGGAGCTAAGCAAGATTGACATATAAAACAAGATATTAGATATAGTCACGGAATATGCGTGATTTAATTGTAGACTTTTAAGTCTTACTTAATTGTTATACAATAGACATGTGTGCATCGAATATTCAACGGTTTCTTCTTGATTATGAATTATGGTGACATGCCACTATGGTTGGGATTTATGGATGCTTTTTACCAAACTAAATTAAAAAACTTGAATTTGAAATGTTTATATTATTTTTTTTTTAAATTTTATTTTTCCTTTTGTTTTTCCTTTTAAAATAGAAAAGAAAAAAAAGAAACAAGATGTTATATGTAAGACTTTTCTATTCAATCATAGGTCAATACAGTTGGATATTATGTACTATTAACCTTAAATAAGTACTATTTTTTCTTTTTTTGTAAACTTATTTTAATAGGCTTAAGATGAATTTAATATATAATATGGTGCGTTATTAACTTCTATATTACAATCTCCTTATCCATTTAACTCCTATACCCAATATCCTTTGTTTCCTTGGACAAAGCTCATAAGTAACTGCCAAATGTGTAAACAAATCAATCGAATCCGATGGCCATTACCACTGGTTTAAGGCCAACCCCGTTTCCTTGGAAATAGGAACAATTAACCGGAAAAAAAAGAAGATGTTCATGTCATGAATATGACGTCCGGGGCCTCTAAGATTGCTGGCTTCGTCTTGCGTTCTTCGTATATGTTTACCAACATTTCCTCCTGTATTCATTTATTTGTCTCCTTAGTACGTAGTATTCTAGAATACGCGTGCCAAATCTGGTTTCCGCGCTTTCAGTATTTATCTGACGCCATTGAAACTGTTCGGAGTAGGTTCATTCGCTCGCTGCTTTTTAAATTCAATATCCCCCATCGTCCTTACTCCTCTCGTCTTTCCATTCTTCGTATGTCCTCGTTAGAATCACAGAGGTTGTTCCTCGATGAGTGTTTTCTTTTCAAACTATGCCAAGGCATTTTTTGGTCAGATCTTGGTTCCCAGATAACCAGACGCGAATCTAGTCGTCCAAGTCGTTCATCTGAGGTTTTCTCTGTTCCGTTTGCAGGTACGGAAGTCTATTTCCAGAACACACAATGCCGTCAAGCTTGGTATTTTTTACAATTCAAGCATGTATTGAGAATGTTACCTTGAATTGCTATTTACCTTAGTTCTAACTTTAGTTTTCAAATTATTCAATTATTTTTGTTATTTCTTTTTCTTTTTTATGTTTCATTATTTTTTCTTTCTTGACGCTGTGATTGGAGTTATATCTGTAGCGCAAGGGATAAATAAATAAATAAATAAATCAGCAAGTGATCGTGGTACAGTTATAAAGGGGATTATTCTTAGCTCTTGAACCTCTCTTTGCCAACTCGTCAGCCTTTTTCTTGCCTTTGATACCACTATGTCCTGTTGTCAATTCTGTACTTCATATTAGCCTCCCAGTTCAGTTTTTTTGTTTAATTTAAGGCTCAAATTTTGAAAACTACCAACAAGTGTCAAAATTATCCCATTGAGAGTGGGTGTGGTAAAAGCCGGTAACTACAAGCTCAGTTTCAATAGATTTGCCCCAACATCGGCCCTTAAATTCCCCAGTATCGGGATACATGATCCAGAAAAGGAGCGATATAATTATCCCTTGTGATGTCCCCGTGCCAACAATTATATCTATATATGTTTCTGAAGAGTACCTGCCAAGCTATAAGAATAAGTTTAATAATTCGTCTATTATGTATGATATTGCTTTGTTTTTCTTTTCTAATAAAATATTTATATTTAAAATATTCAAGTATGAAACGCATTAACGTGTCATTATTTTTCTCATTTCAGCATCAAAAAGCGCAACAATGAGATATCATCCAGATTTACGGTTTAAGTGAACTCTGTAAAGAGTGCTGGAAAATTCATAGAATCTGTGTATAATAAGGAAAATAAGTGAATCAATTAAGTGCTCGGTATTTGTTTTTATTATTTCCGTTAAGCATTTGCCTCGTTTTTAGTTTATTTTTTTCTCCTGAGTGAAAAAAAACTAGTGTACAAAACTATA
Source organism: Nemotelus pantherinus (assembly GCA_963978885.1). Lineage (NCBI taxonomy): Eukaryota > Metazoa > Arthropoda > Insecta > Diptera > Stratiomyidae > Nemotelus > Nemotelus pantherinus. Next base: position 31,185,227 of record OZ022265.1, on the reverse strand, counting down.
AGGGGAGCCGGTAAAAGTTATATATTATCTTAAATATATAAGGCCTACATTACACTTGATTTGAGGTATTGTAAAGGATCCTCTACCTTATACACACTGAACCGTTCAAATTCCCGTAATTTTTTTATTATTTCTCTTCGTTGTGATTAAGTGCTTATAAAAATTATGGACAAGGGTATCATGTTGCCAAAACGATCACGTATGGATGTAAAGGGACCCTACGCAAATGGTCCGCTTCAAGCGCGACCGCTTGTTGCTCTTCTAGATGGACGAGACTGCTCAATCGAAATGCCAATTCTCAAAGATGTTGCCACCGTAGCGTTTTGCGATGCACAAAGTACATCAGAAATTCACGAAAAGGTATTTATTTATATTTTGTACAGTAGAGTCCTGTCCTTTAGGATGATTTTCTAGGCTAATGCCTATTGTTTTTGTAGAATTTGTTTTCACGTTGCTTTTTTTTGCTCGTTTTAGGTATTAAACGAAGCGGTCGGTGCATTAATGTGGCACACAATCATCCTGACAAAAGAGGACTTGGAAAAGTTCAAAGTGCTGCGTATTATAGTTCGTATTGGCAGTGGCACAGATAACATTGATGTTAAGGCTGCCGGCGAATTAGGAATTGCTGTGTGCAATGTTCCAGGATATGGTGTCGAGGAGGTTGCTGACACGACAATGTGTCTGATTTTAAATTTATATCGTAGAACGTATTGGTTAGCGAATATGGTTAGGGAAGGAAAGAAATTCACTGGTCCGGAACAAGTTCGGGAAGCAGCACATGTAAGTGCTTTGTTTATTTTTTGGTTCAATGTACACATGAATAATTCCTTTCAAACATTCTCTGACTATCGATTGAACCTTGAAAAAGCTATATAGCTTTAAAATTGTTCTTAATTTTAACTAATTTATTCTAAAATATGAAATTAATCGGAACAATATACTGTATTATATGCAAAAAGAAGTTTCCTAAGTACACGCACGTACACAAAATGAAGTTCCTGTTTCTTCGTCAAGGATCAAATCAATAGTCAGAATAGACGTTAACTTGCATTTCTAAAACATTTATATATGTACAAATAATCTATTCAATTTATCTAATAATTCATATTACAATTTCTCTCATAATTGAAGGGATGTGCTCGAATTCGTGGCGACACGCTGGGTCTGGTCGGATTGGGGCGGATTGGTAGTGCGGTTGCGTTACGAGCAAAAGCATTCGGTTTCAATGTAATATTCTACGATCCATATCTTCCTGACGGCATTGATAAATCGCTTGGCCTGACACGAGTTTATACATTACAAGAATTACTATTCCAATCAGATTGCGTATCATTACATTGCACACTAAATGAACACAATCATCATTTAATAAATGAATTCACAATTAAACAGGTGAGTTGTCCGTTTCGGGTCCAATCAAATGTTACCAATTGTTATTGTATGTCGTCTGTCGACTTGTATGATTGCATGCGACGTTATTAATTATAGTTCAAAGTCGAAACGTTACGTTGAATGTAATTAAGTGAACATATCTATGCGCACATGTTTCTGCAAAGTTTGTATAATGCGACTGCAACTACAACATTTAGCTAGCTATTGCTTCATTTAAAATGTAATTCTGAATGAAGTATGTTGTGTACACTTGTGTAGATTAAGTTGTACAACAACTATGCATGTAATTTGTATTTGCAAGCGCCAGGTATTAAATAGTGCTCTCGTTTCAGATGAGGCCCGGAGCTTTCTTAGTTAATACAGCAAGAGGCGGTCTGGTGGATGACGAAGCGCTGGCGGTAGCCTTGAAGCAAGGAAGAATACGAGCTGCAGCTTTAGATGTCCACGAGAACGAACCATACAATGTATTCCAGGTACGTTAATGGAAACACTATGTTTTATGTAGTTATGCCTGCCTAAAACATAGTTGTGATAATTTGTTATGAAACATACACTTCGTGAAATAATTATAAGGGCACGAAAGCTTTAAGTAGTAAATAATATATTTTGCGTCATTTTCAATGAATCAATCAAAATTTTATTACTTCACGTAATTGTACTTCCAATGACAGTATTAAAAAACTAGAACCTTTCTTTTAAATTTTACAATAATTAAAACTGAAAGTAAGAACGAAATAATTATAAAGGCACTTCATACTTTTATTGGTTTTTTTTTGTAGTGACTATTTATAACGTAAGCTTAGTAAGAAGTATGACTGCTGTTATTGTATATAACTTCTTCTAAAGGCCTTGGCATTAAATTTATTAAGGTACAGATGGTTGCAGGATCGATGTTCTTCCACTCCTTGTTAATTGAATTCCTTAGCTCCTTTACGCTTGCATATTGGCGCTCATGGTGAAAAACTTTAGCTGATAAGATAGACCACAGATTCTCGATAGGATTAAGATCCAGACTAAGTGCGGGCCAGTCGACAATCGGAATGCCACGGGACCTAAGAACGTCTTTAGTTTTTCTGGAGCGATGAATCGCCGCATTAACTTACTGAAAAATGAACTCTGCGCCAGCAATCTTTTCTCCGGAGTCAATAAACGCTTCATCTAATAAATTAATATAGTATTCCGAGTCCAATTTTGTCGAAAAGGAACAAATAGGTGTGGCACACCGCCCCAAACGATATTCCTACCCAAATCATGAGTGCCTCTCCACAGATATTTCGACGCTGACGCTTTTATTTAGCAGAACCTTTATGCCGCCAATATTTATGTGAATCGTCTAAACCATCTAAATTAAATTTTTTTTCATCAATAAATACTACTTTGTTCCATTCTTCGTCCCAAAACTGCTACTTTTAGGCAAATAGCAGTCTTGCCAGTTTAAGGAATTTCGTAAGCGGAGATTTCTCACATTGTTTGTCATATGTGCGTTTTTTGCGTCTCGATCAAGAGTTCTTTAGGGTAGGGAGCATTGAAAACAACAACCCTGCTTCAATCGTTTTCAATGCTGCCTACCCTAACCAGCACTTGACCGCGATACAAAAAAAAAATGCACTTATCGTTCAATCGAATTAAAAGCTTCTGATTAAATTAATAATTTGTTGTTGGCTTTGTTTTCATCGAATAATCTTCAAATCTATCTGATTTTTCTTATACAGATCCTCATTTAAGACCTCCACATTTTCATGATGGACTTAAGTTTTCTCTTCAGGTCCAGTGAGAATGATTTCATAAATATCCCATTGCTTAGATTTAAAATTACCAGTTGCCAAATTGATGATTATAAGCGGAATATAGAAAGTAGCGCGATTTTTCAAACTTATCACGCATCTTTTCTGTAAATCCAAACGTATAACTTAGTTGGCTTCTCATTTCGAGAACCATAAGTGTCTTTACTCCTGAGACCATTGACTTTTTGGAAAAATGGTGCATTCTATTCAAACCTGACTGATGGTACTATTTGAGTGAGGCACCCGACAGGTACAAGATCTACACATAGTCTGAGTTGAATTCTATTTTGAAAAAAAATTGGTTTTTTGTATGTGAATTTGTATCAATTTCATTCTACTATCAAGCATACTCCCAATTTAAAAAAAGTTGCAATTTTTTTTAATGATAACAATTGTTGTGCAGAAGTCCATACAAAATTGAAGGTGCAAGGCATTTTTTTTTTCAATCGGTAGACGTTATAACTGGCCATGTTCTTCATGATCCTGAGTTTTGAAAAAACACTCTGGTTAGCGACGAGAGAGAATTTAACATATTTGTATTAGATGGTAGTCGAAGTCAACGCTCACCCAAAAAAAAAGTTAACTTGTGCAGTACTGTTAACCACGGAGAGGACGAAATCATGGTTTGACTGCAATGCCACTTCATTATTTCCAAATCCCACTTCATTATTTGTTGGACTCTACGTACATCTACTTCTAAATTCATTTGTCCTCTAATTTCGTTCGTATTAAGATTTTCTTCGATGGCAATCCTTCTGATCTCCCTTTTGCCTCTTTTAGACACCTTAGGTAGCATTCCTGGTCGTTTAGTTTTACCGTAATATTTCCCCATTTTTATGAAATTATCGATTGCACAGCTAAATCTTTTTAAACGTTTAACAATTCCACGATTAGACCTAGCTTACTCGTGACATGTTTTAATTTTATCCTTTTCTTCTACGCTTAATGCACTTTCCTCGCAGCGTTCTAAAATATGTGAATAAATAATATTTTAAATTGCAATAAAATTTGTATCATGCTTTTAGAAAACAAGTATTCATGCGTTATTGCACACACAAGTCGATCGAATAAAAATAAATATTTATCGACGTGCCTTTATATTACAAAAGTAATTCTATGTTTATCTGTCAGATAGTTAAAGCACGCTGCAACACAGTAAAACATGATGCTCATAACATTGCACACTTAGTTTTTTTTTCAATAGAAATGAAGAAAACATAAGTGCCTTTATAAATATTTCGCAAAGTGTAGTAATAAGAAGCAAATGATTTCTGCTATGAAATGTAGAAAAGTATTTAAGTTGAAGTTTTTTTGAATGTGCGATACAATGTCGTCGTGAATACGCACGTAATTGATTTTAATGTGCATATTGACATTTATGTTAATTTAGGAGGCTTATGTAGAGTGATTAAGTTCTGTAATTTTTTTTACTGGCTTTCAAATACGAGCACGCACTAACTTGCTTTCCGTTTATTATTAGATTTCATGAAAAATATAATTGATCAATAAATGTCAGTAGATCGCTTAAGTATTAAATATTCAAATCGAAATAAATTTATTTAATCAATCTGAAACAGTGTGAAAATGCTTTGAGGAAAATTTATTTGATGCGTGGGTTTATATTTATAAAATATTATAGGAATGCTTTATTACTAGTATGTGTTTTAGATAGTCTTCTTAAATACCCAATTTGATGATCGTGTTGGATTCCCAAGGGAAGAGGTCACCATTCTGTTCTTGAGGGGCTAGATGACTGAAGGGACTAGTAAAAATAGAACGAATGAACTTGAGAAATCAAGTCCTATTAACCAGCCGAAATCTGTAATCTATCTGAAATCTTCACCCCTGGAAGCCATGAACTTAGAGCTAATCTCAAAGCTCTACTCATGTAACTCGCGGGAGGATCAATTTTTAGTTGTAGTTTTATTAGTATTCAACTTTGTCCACAACTAAACAAGATATCCATTGCCTTGCATGAAAGGCACAAAGCGTTCGAAATAAAATCATCGAAACTTTAACTTTCTGGTCTGGAAACGTATCGATATCCTGTTTTTAACTGAAACTTGGTCAAAAGGAAACAGGATAACTATAATATCATAAAAAAAGAGAGAAACTATTGTTGGAAAAGAGGGACAGTGATTATTTTTAAATAAAAAGTATTTCTTTAAATTAAGCGTAAGTACCCAAATTATTCAAAATGTGGCTATTACATAAAATGACTGGGGCCTTACTTTGACTCTCGCATATATTAATGACACAAAGGATTAATCTAACTACTCTATCGAAAAATTCCATTCTATGTGGTGATTTAACCCTAGATTCATAATCTATATGCAGTGTCACATCGTTCATAAACATATGTCTGTCAGAGACTTTTTATTTAAGGGTCTGAATAGTCATGGTCATTATTGCAAAAAAAAAACACAAGCTAGAAAGAAGAAACTTTTAATTATACTTAAAATACATAATCGAGATAAAAAAAACATTACTCAGTATTCTTGGTATAACTACGCACGCACATCGATCTTTCTTACGCCGCACTCTGTGAGACTTAAACGACATGAAGGTGTCTGAGAGACACCTGTTTATGAATTCAGGGTTAAACGCTCGGCACTCCCACTGGTATTGCTTGAAACCTAATAAGGCTGCGAAGATATTGTACGACCTTACTATGATGAAAATATCCCAAAACCCCAAACGAGCCGATGTGTTTTCCGCCCAAAGAGCAACCATGCAACCCTGACTTAGTAATTAGCATGGCCGTGTTCCCATATCACAGCCTCTTCTGCTCAATAATTTATTTACAAACCGTCCCACCACCCGTCGCATGCAAAATAATCGTTGTATTCATGCCCATTGTATCTTTCAATGTTTTAAGACGCACTTGAGAAAAGTATCGACTGCTTTTAAATAATTTTATTAGTTTGTTAGTCTAAGTTCTGTCGGTTATCATTCACAAATAGTTAAGCTTATCAATGAGATCCTAAGCAAATTTTAGTAGGTTCGGGATAAAACTTCACCAACAAGATCTTTTCTATTTTAAAACCTTTAGTGGATTTACAAACAAAGGAGCTCATTTCCCTGCGTAGACGAGCTTTTAGAAGACAACGGTTGTAACGCTACAAGGATCCAAACACAAGGAAAGTTATAAATGTATTTAATCAGCAAATTCATTACACCCCAATGAAAATAAAAAAATGAACAATGGAATTCTCACGTTGCTTCCCAAGAAAAAGGGGTAAATCAACTGTGGCAATTACGTAAGACGCTCGTTTGATTGATTTGATTTATTCACGGAAATAAAATCCATTTTATACATATGTTTATAGCTTAACTATCTTAAATATAAAAATGATAATAAAAATAAAAGAAAAGAAAAGATAAAAAGAACAAAAATTGTGTGGCTGTTACAGAATCCAATAAAAAAAAAGCTAATGATAACAATATCAACTACTAATCTAGTGGTAATAACAATGAAAACTGAGCGATACTTAGTCAATCCTATATCTAATTTATCTATGGAGAAAAGTGCACATCTCATGTTTAATGGTATTTACAGAATCATTAAAGAAATCAACCCGATTGCTCATAATATTGCCCGTAATTTGGAGTCTCATAAGGGGAGAATTCTGGTGAAAATTAGACCTAAAGTTGTCTACAATAAATATATCGTTCGATCTAGTATGCCTGGAGGGAACCCGAAATCGCAATAGGCCAAGGAGATAAGGGGAGTCCAAATCGCCATTCATTAAATTGTATAAGAAAGTGACATCATGGCATGCCCGACGAGCCTGTAGCGACGTAATGTTTAGTAACTTCATGATCACAGAATAAATATTTTCAATACCGTTCAAACGAAGTTTAGAAGCAACGTACCGTAAAAATTTATGCTGAATTCTTTCTAGTTGATCAATGTGCACCATGTAATACGGGTTCCAGAGAACTGATACATATTCGAGCTTACTGCGAACAACAGACGTGTATAATAGCTTCAAAGTATTGATATTATTAAACTCACGCCAAGCAATCTGCGAGCTTCATTAGTAATGTGATTAATGTGATTGCTAAAGCTTAAACTACCGTCAAAGGTTATACCCAGATCCTTGATTTGATTAACTCTTTCTATAGGGACACCATTAAACGTGTAATTACCCCCAAAACTTACTCTGGTCCTGTTGAAAATAATAAATTTACATTTGCTAATATTTAGTTCTTAATTATTATCAACGCAGTATGCATACAAACGATCAATATTTGACTGCAACAAATGGATGTCAGAAAGAGTGTTAATATCTTTAAAAACTTTACAGTCATCTGCAAACAATAAAAACTGAACTTATATCGTTTATAAATATTAAAAACAATAATGGACCAAGATGTGAGCCCTGAGGTACACCAGAAGTGGGAAAGAAGGGATTTGAGAATGTATCATGAAATTTCACAAATAATGATCGATTGCTTACGTAGCTACAGAGCCATTCATACATAGTACCATGGAATCCAATGTTTTTCAGTTTTTTGAACAAAAGCGTTAAGTTGATTTTATCAAATGCTTTACTAAAATCTGTATAAATTGAATGAACTTGGCCGGACGATGTCAGAGAATTACAAATAAAGTTATGGTATGAAATAAGATTAGTTGCGGTGGATTTTCCACTACAGAAACCATGCTGATTACATATAATTAGAGGCCTTATCAGAGGAGTGACAAAGTCGCAAACTAAACTCTCAAACACTTTAGGAATGGTTGACAAGATACAAATAGGACGGTAATTACTGACATCACATTTGTCACCTGATTTGAAAATGGGAACTACATGGCTTGCCTTCCAGAATTCAGGGAATGAGCCAGTGCGAAGCGACATATTGAAAATGATAAGTAGAGGAATTGATATGGAAAAAGCACAGTTTTTTAAAAACAGAGTTGGAATATTATCAGGGCCAGAGCTTTTTCTAACGTCTAACGTTGATAGCTTTTTTAATAGATCATTAGAGTTGATACAAAAATCAGACACACTAAGAGGACTGTTTGAAGGCAGAGGGTCAAAATTATTAGATTGCCTAGAATACACTTGCTGGAAGTAACTGGCAAACATATTAGCAATCTCTTTGTTATCAGAACTATGAAAATTATCTAAGGACATAGTGACAGGTATCGAACTATATTTTCTAAAAGAATTCACGTAGCGCCAGAATTGTTTGGGATTGTTATTAATATTAGACTCTGTTTGGGCCATAAAGCGTTTTCGATCAGCAGTGTGCTTCGCTTTACAATCGGATCTTAATTTGGAGAAGACCATATAATCGGCTAAAGCTCCTGACGTTTTAAACTGAAGATGTGCAGCTTTTTTCCTTGATATAAGTGATTTTAATTCATATGAAAACCAACTTGGAAACATATTACTGCACTTTCTTTGCTTAGGAACATATTGGTCAACTAACATGTAAATAATATTATAGAAAAAGTTAACTGCATCCTCAATAGCCATACCATCCAATTCGGAAAACCAGTTGATATTATGCAATGCACAATTAATGGATTCAAAGTTAGCTTCATTGAAATTATAAAAATATTCTGCTTGTTTTTCTGTACGCTCTATACCGAGCTGATTAAATGCGATAAAAACATCCAAAGCAGGGTGGTATGGATCTATAGGAACCAGTGGACAATCATTCTTTCTAACAATAATGCTACTCAGTCCTGAAAAAATTAAGTCTAGTGTATTGTCGGAACAGTTTTTTACATAATTCATTTGAAAAAGGTTTAAGAAAGAGAAGCATTCAATTATATAGCTACTTTTAACAAGATTACTATTTGCTATCCATTGGGCTGATTGCCAGTTTACGTTCGGCAAGTTGAAGTCTCCAGTCAGAACAAAATATGCGCTCGGGAAAGAGTGTGAAAAAGCTGCAATATCTTCTGTGTGTTTTTTATATAACTCCGCTGGAGCATCAGGTAGTAAGTATACTGCAGAGACAACCAGTTTTATTGAGCGAAATTCAAGCAGTACAAATAGTTGTTCGATATCCTGGTTGATACATCTTAGTTGCCTGCACTTCAAATTATTCTTCGTGGCAATAAATACACCGCCCCCTCGTTGTTTAGATGATGTCAAAACACTGCGATCACAGCGAAAAATGGTATAGCCATTAAGTCCCAATTCTGCAGAGAAGTGTTGCGATTTTAACCAAGTTTCAGTTATGATAATTATATCGTAACAAGAAGAAGCCAATGTATCACGAAATTCAAGTAACTTAGTGGAAAGTCCCCTAGTGTTTTGGTAGTACAAATGTAAGTCATTTATTAGTTTTTTGCAGTCCGAGAAGGAATAATAGTGGGAGTGCCGTTACGATATTTAAGAAATGCTCCTGGGTCAGACTTCTGAGTTTCTGCTAGTTGTGCCCGCAGATTTTTATAGTGGTTTCTCTGCATTAGAGTTCTATCCTGTGACAATGATATTTTATTATTTTCCAACCAATTTCTATTATTGTTTCTAGACTTTATTATGCTCATAGCTATATCAGAGCTTGGAGTATAAATCGTCATGTATAAATCGTCTTATTCCTACTCTACAGGCATCCGCTGGCTCCTCAATATATTTGGAATAAGAAAAAGCTAAAATATTGGCTGAAAAATTTCCATTCAGCTCATCTATTAACTAGGTATATAAATACATGAGGTATAATACATGAGGATGATAAAATCAAAGAGCTAATAAGTAAAACCTCCAATTTCAAATCTGCTGATTTCTGCAATTCCGCACAATTGAAGAAACATATCGAAAATTTGAAAAGAAAAGTGTCGAACAAACATAATATTTCCCAACAAACGGGCTAAAAATTTGGAGAAAAAAGGACGAATATTTCTACTTTGCTTTACTTTTAAATCATGTCTGAAGCTTAGTTTCTTTTACAGTTTGTAGAAAATGCCATCGTCATTTCTATCCTAAAACCTTGCAAAAATCCGAATTCCCCTCAGGGCTGCTAACCTATTAATCAGATACCTACAAAGAACAAAATGTTTTGAAGAAAATATTCTCGTAGATTGATTGACATAAAATCATTCCGGATTGGCAGTTTTAATTCAGACCCATTTTCAGACCAATTTTCCACTACCCAACAGCTAGCTAGAGTCGTCAGTCTAACCGAATTGTTGGCTAGCAAACAATCCACAGACTTAATCGCTTTGGACATGCAGAAAGCTTTAGCTTTAGACACATAGAAAACTTTATATTTAAATTCATAAAATATAACTTCCCTGTATACTTGTGAAAATTGGTTCAATCTTTTTTTAGAACAATAACATTCACACGTTACACCTCCTTTAAATACAACATTCCAGCGGGAGTACCACAAAGTTCTGTCTAATCCCAAAACTCTATAATACATATATGCCTCAGATTTGGAAAAATGCTCAAACTATGAAATTGCTATGTACGCGAATGAAACAGCAGCCTTCTTTCCAGAATTGTTGGTTCACTTCGAGGACAACTAGAGTCTGTTTATCGTTTTTCAATGTTTTTTTTTACCATCACCCAATGGTAAACTAAAATCAATCCAGAAAAAAAACCCAAGAAATTTTTTTCAACAAGAAACGAGCTCGAAGATATTTCTCAATTTTCATCATAGTGTTTTAGGTGCAGTTATCTTTTGGCCACGATCAATAAAATATCTAAGCCCTCACTTAGGGCCTTTCCGAATTGACGCCTTCGCCTTCAGCTTATTATAACAGAATGTGACGTCAGATCAAATCGAGCTTGTCCGAATTCAATTATTTACGCCTTGTCATTGCTCTCCTGTATAACAGTTTCATCGGCTTGATGGTGCTTTGAGGCAATGTTACGAAGCAAAGCCATAGATTTCGGACACCTCGTCTTGGTCTGCTTCAAACTGTTAGAATAGCTTAGCTACTCTGCTGACGTCACAATCTGTCATAACAAGCTGAATATGAGGACGAAGACGTGCATTCGAAAATGCCCTTAGTTTCTCAACTAACTTCAAAGTAGATATCGCGACTGCCGTCTCAAAAACAATAAATGGCATCAAATAGAATTACCTCTTTATCAACAGAAAGCTTTGCTCTACAAGTCCATTATGCAGCCAACTTAGCTTTACGGAGCACGGTTTTAAAACAAATGTGCACCCTACTACAAAAAACGACTGCAAATTAGACAAAACAAGTGCCTAAAAATAATCATGAACAAACATTTCTTCTATTCAACTACACAGTCTGGCAAAAGTTAAATATGTCTTCAGGATAAATGGCAACGCAAATTTTATTAGAAATGTAATATTTTAAAAATAAACGTTACTCTTAACAAATTGATTGCCAAGCTAAAATGTTGAAAACCGCCTCTAGTGGCAAGCATTGGTCATATTGTGGGGCATGTCTTTAGCTAGGCGGGCGTTGTAAGCCCGCTGGGCGTACAAGGAAAGTTTGCAGGCGGTCGTCTGCGACCTATTAAAACTAAATATTTTTATATATTTTAATAAATAATGTTGGTCTGGCGGTCTGATGATCTGGTGGCCAGCAGTGAATAAGACTACCTTTGCCAGCATGACGAACAGAGTTCAGCTAGCCTCGACTCCTTCGTCTGCTCTGAATGTCCTGCCACATCTGCCAGCTGCTGTCAGGCTTAGGGAATCGGGACACTACGAGCCACGAACTTTCGGCCACAGCAAAATTCAGCGGGGGCACGCAGATAGCACCGACTACTTGGACCCCGCTCTGTGCTTCGAGCGGGGATATCAGGCGACTGTGGGGGGTGACTGTGAATCAGCAAATGGGCGCAGCAACTCTTAGCATCTAAAATGACGGATCTAAAACGGCTGCCGGAGTGGGTGCTGCAACATTTTCTGCAGATGCAACTATGGAAGTAGCTTTCAGGCTTCCTAATCACTGTAGTATTTTTCAGGCGGAGGTTTTTGCGATACGTAAAGCCGCAGACGTAGCATACGCCACAGATACCACAAGTGAGGAAATCAACATCTTTACAGACAGTCAAGCGGGGGTTTAAGTCTGATGTCTTACACATACAAATCAAAGTATGTACTTGACTGCATTCAGGCCCTGAATAGACTGAGCAACAACAAAAGGGTCAGCATTTTCTGGGTTCCTGGTCACAAGGGCATTGAAGAAAATGAGAGTGTGGACGCGTTAGCGAAGCACGGGGCTAGCCTTCTCCTGTCAGGAACGGTTGACCTTCCTACTCCAATCCAAACAATCAAATACTCAATCGACTCCAATATGATGCAAGGTGCGATGTGTAGATGGCGTGCAACTCAGACCTGCCAGCTAACCAAAATCATGTGGGGGGTCGTACAATCTCGCAGCGACTAAGTATCTGCTCGAATCAACGCGGACTGATTGCAAACGGCGGGCCGGCATCATTACTGGCCACAGTCTTGTAGCAGCTCATGCCATGAAAATGGGACTCCTAACCAGCGGCACCTGTAGGAAATGTCAAGAGCCGGGAGTCTCACTTCCTGGCACTGGGGAGAACCAGGCAGCGCTGCTTCGATGAGCCCTGGCTGGTGGATCTCTCACATGTAGCAGAGCAGAGGCTGAAGGACATACTTCAGTTCGCAAAAAAGTCCGGGGCCTTCGATGGCCGTTTGGACTGAACTTTCCTTCTCCTGGTCCATTTATCTGGTATCGCTACGGACCAAAGGGGTCTATGTGTGGCCCTGTGTCAGCCAGTTAAACCTAACCTAATAAATAATGAAATCAAAATAATGCATCAATTATTACGTATGAACATATATGCCTGGTTGAACAATTTACCACAAATATAATTTTGATTGATAGTATAGAGTTTACATAAGTTACCAGTCATTTGACCTTTTAATAAAAATATACTTTTTTTTTTCACATTTTAGGGAGCCCTCAAAGACGTTCCGAACCTCATTTGTACACCACACGCAGCCTTCTACAGCGAAGCATCTGCAACTGAACTACGCGAAATGGCAGCAACCGAAATACGACGGGCAATCGTCGGCAATATCCCTGAAGTTCTACGAAATTGTGTTAATAAAGAGTATTTCATGCGGTCAGCAGCGGTTGCTGCGGCTTACACAGAAGGTAAACCGTTGTTGATTTCAAAGTCAGACAAATAAGAATTGTAATTGTACACACCGCCTACCATCACCACCACCAACTACTATTATCCTACCTATTTACCTACCCATGAGCTCCCCCATTTTCAATTTTTCCTATCACATTTCCCACACCACAAACGAGAAAACAAAAAAGCATTGTTTTTTTTTTTTAATATTTTGATGTAGTAAATGTAATGATTTTCTACTAAATTTTCCCCAATCGTTCTATATATTATTTTGGAATATTGCTTTTATTTGGTTTATTTTCGTGTTTTGGTTATGAGTATTTTTATTCGAACCGGATAAATATCATTGCTCGGTTATGTCCATTTTTCGTTTTTCACGCACATTTTTGCATTTAGTTTAATGGTATAATTTTAATTATATCTGAGAATCGTACTCTAAAATTTTTAAGGACGTATAGATAGTAAAATTCATTGCGTCTTAGTAATTTCGCTGACCGCAGCGCGTATCATTGTAACAGTATCGCATCATGCTTGCAACCATTTATTGCGTACATAAGTGCTGTATATTTTGTTTTCGCTCCCCAGCTGCCTTTGTTGCTATTGTTTTTAAAAAACATCCTTTTTTGTTTTAAGTATAGAGTATATAAAAGGCAAGTACGTGGTTAAATGACACTAAAATTTGGCTTGATTGTCGAAAATCCTTAAAATCAGCGAATATAGCTGTAGAAAAGTATATACATGGTAGAATTTGGACGTGAAGATGAGAGAAATTATGAAAAGAGTTAAAATGTATTTTGTAACAGAAAAATCTACGAGTCAACGGTTTCTTGTTGTAAGAGAAAACTTATACAATGATCTTTTCCTTTGATTCTTCACAATTAAGTAATAAGATGCAAAGTACATTATGGAAATGATTTTGTCATAAAAATTATGATGTGTATAAGGTGAAAGTAAACACAGATTTTGATTTGACTATTTGTGTTTTTTGCCCCACGATGTACATTCGTATTTTGGGATATCCGGTGATACCGTTCCGGGTTTTCAATAATTTTTCCAATCAGAAGACAAAAACTGTACAGAAAATGAATAATTGTAGCATCAAAAAAGTATTTTGTGTAGATATTCTGTAATGTTGATAGTAGAAGCATTAACATGTAAACACCCAGTGAATCGTACGTGATATTTTGTGTAGTTTTGGTCTGTTGTAATAATTTCTATTGTAGTTTTATATTTTTGATAATTGTACATATCAAACATAACATAAATCATTAGCGTCAAAATTAATTTGGCTTCTGTGCAGTTTTTGAAATATATTTGACATATCCGAAATAATTTTTATGACAAGCACTGTCACATCTTCTTTCACTCGACGTAATAACTTTATTTGGCTTTGTTTACTGTTATATATCTACTTAAACTATGCATACCTTATGAATTACATATATTTTAATGAATATTTTCTTTATCAAATTTAAAAACACATCCAAAATTTTCTAGCTAAAAAAGTTTTTAAAAAAATGAAAATTAACATCCAAAAAAAAAAAACAAAAAAGAAAATGATCTCATCATCCGCGTTTATTTTCGCCTTAAAATACATGAAAAATAATTTTTTGTTGCATAAGACATTACAAATAATGGGAAAAGCAATTTATTTTAGAGAAATGAAGGAAGAAAAATCAAATCGATCTTATAAGTAAAAAAAAACACGTTTTAAGAGATTTCTATTGAAATTGAAGTTATTTTTTTTTTAGTTTCAAAACAAATTTAATGCAAGAAAACATTCACATTTTGTTTTTAATAAAAACAAAACAAGTTATCTTCTTCCAATCTGCTGATAATTAACAGTGGAATCTGTTCAGATCATAAGAATGCAATTCGATTTAAAAATATATATAATTAATAATTTTTCCAGACCTTATCGTAATTAGAAAATTTGAGATGAAAACGGATAATTTTTTTGTTAATATTTTTTTAATTATGTATTTTATAAATATAACTTGTAAAAATCTGAATGATGCAAAAAAGAAAAATCTAAAATAAAATAATTTTTTAATGATCAAATAACATTTTGTTTTCACTGTTTTCTTAATTTTCTTTGTGTTAATTGCCAACATATTTATCTACATATACATATTTTTGTTTTTTAATTTCCAACGTTTATATTTATTTTATTCGAGATTAAAACATTTTTCTTATAATTTCCGGGAAAGGGATGATGGAATCAAATAAACCATTTTGAGAATAATTGAATTTGAAAATTGTAATTCTTAGCCAGAATATTTTGGATTTATGTGTTTGTTAACCTATTTTAAATGCCATATCTGTGTCAAAGTGCTTATTCATTTAACTTTGTTTCTAATTGTTGTAGATGTTTGTGGTAGTTAGTATTTAGAAATTATATTGCCATAAATAATATGTGTGTGTGTCGAATGTATTATTGCAAACGTTTTTGGTACTTGAAAAAAAAAATCACTTCATCTAACAATTTATGCTTATGATCATAACTAGTGTTACTACCCTTGGATTGGTTATAGAATGTTTGAATACCGTATACACCCAACCGTACACAGAAGTTTTATTAGCTTCTGAACGCAGTCTTCGCATTTATGAATTCCTCATAATACAGCGCGAATATGTAACAACGAAGTATTTTAACATTTTTTTTAAAATGTTTTTTGGTAACCCCACGAAATTCATCGATATATCACGACTGAATTAAATCGATTAATTGAAATAGTATTCAACAGCTAATAATTTAATAATTTTTGAATAATGTGCCTAATGTCACTGTTAAGATAGCCTTTTAGATCTGATTCACACCTGCAAGCCTGTTGTAGGCTTATCATCTGTTTTGCTGCTTATTCTTGAATTTTTGGATGTATCAGTTTAAGGTGTAGAAGAGCCTTTATGCCTGCCGTTGGAGTGTGGAGCTCATTGCGCTTGTAATCAGCAGGCAGGCATCCTTTGAAGCTTACTGATCCAGTTAACAGCAGTTTTTTATGGTTTTCCTCCACCACACTGCTCTTTCTGTAGACGCACTACTGCGCCTCTAATTTTTAATACTGTGCTCTTATCTCAATTTTTCTTTTCCTGGTGAATGGAACTATGTTGATCATTTGAGAAATTTGGATAGCATCGTATCGTTGTTCTTTTTCATTTAAGTCCTTTTGAGTTCTTAAAATGGTGTGTGAACCTCCGAGAGCGGTTGATTTTTTACTGTTGTGAGGAACCATAGCAGGGGGATAATACCCCTCCTTACGAACATATCCTCCTAGTGTTCGCTCTTATCTTTGCTTCCTTTAGCTTCGTGAATATAGCTAGGTTCCTTAGTACCTTACTCGCCCATTTCACTACCTCTTGAGGGGTTTCTCTACTCTGGAGTGAATGGTACGGCGAGTCGTTTCTATCATTAGCTGCGTTTTATTTTCATCCAGAGTGGTGTAGGTATCCTGCATGCATAAAAAAACGATCCGGAGTAGCATGCGAGTTTATTTCTTCCCTAATTGGTTGGTAGCACTTCGCTTGTCAGACATTTGTCAGTTCAAAATTCAAATTTCGAAATAACAAATGTCTACCTAGAAAATTAGAATCATGTGAATTTCTTTTTAAAGCGTAATCGAAGAATATTCCGCTCATAGGATGAGAATTCTGTTGATAGCATTGATTTTTGAATCATATTCATCCATTTCAATGTTTCCTGGCTGCTAGATTGACAGGGAAATTTTTGGGAATTTATCATTGCAGCCAACTGTTTCAGCTGACATGAATTATTGAAATACGTTCCACACAGTGCACGAGTACGAACTCCACTGAATTCACAAGTGTTCGTACTCTGGATGTTGTTGTTGTTTTGTGTGCAAATTGCTATCCTGCACTACTCCGGATGCATAAAAAAACGCACCTATTGTCAAAGGCTGCCTGCTTCTATGTCCATGAGAACGCATAGTGCGAACTCGTTACTATCCAATAGTTTTCCTATTACTTATATCAGCTTATGTGTGGCTGATAAAGTTGACATGTTCGTTTGTTAAGAAAATTTAAATTTGTGTAGAAGCATCTTCACTAAGAGGTCACGCCATAAGTATAGATCATCGGCTTTTCTATGATCTTCAATATGACAAATGTTAGTCTAATTGGCCTGTGTGATTTTGGAAGGTCAACCGTATTGTTACCACGCTTGGGGATGGGTCAGCCTCCACGATTCTGGTATGCAGCTGAGTTTCAAGCATGCTCTAAAAATGAGTACCAGGACGGTTTCTCGTCTCCCTGTAGCAGAGCCGAGATGATCATATCTGGTCTTAGCGATTTAAAGGGTTTGGAAGAGTATATTGCCCATTCAAATTTTTCATACGGGATGATTTGTTTTGTGAGGTGACCAATCATTTTCTTTTTCGACCTCGTTGTGATTGCTAATCTAATCATGTATCCTATAGTGTGCTTTGAGCAACACTTGCTTTGAGTGATTGCCATTTCCCACCTAGAATTCGAAGTAGTCTTATATGCCTTTGGTGGCCGTTGGACAGAGCTTTCAGAATCCTTGTAGTCTTTAGGGTGCTGTCGAGACTCTCACATAAGGCACCCCAAGCCTAACGTTTGAATTTCCATAGCTTCTTGTAAGTTTCCGAGAGTTTCTTTTTATAGACCTGATAGTTCATTGTGCTTTTGACCCTGTTGAACTGTTTTTTTTTTCTTGCTTTTCTAACTATCAGTTCCATCAGAGCATCGTCATTTTAGGGACATTAGTTTTTTTTCGGGCTAGTTGCTATGGCTACTCCTGGTTACTTTTAATCCTTGTTACTTTTTCTACCATGTCTTCCAATTGCATCTTTGTAGTTTAATTCGGATGCAGGCCATGAACTCCCACTGTAAGGCAATTTAGATATCCTGCCAAATCCGTGCACTTTGGTCGCCTGTACCTTGACCCTCTTTAAGCTATTTTTTCCTAGTTTTAAGATCATGCATCTATGATCAAAGAACGAAGCCTCTGTTAGGACACTTTTTTTTTCCTCCTTCCTTCCACTCTCTCCATCACTCAATCAGTATGCACGGTCCGTGTGCATCAATATATTATCAAACATATCGTCTTAGTACTTCCCAGACAATTGAAAATTGGTTAAGGGAAGGTACAATTGTTATTAATTTTGATTACATATTATATTTTACGTTATATTTTTGTCCTCATTGACAAGTGTCCAGAGAAAAGTCTACAAAAAACTCTGGTATCTTCTTCATTAAGGATTTGTGTTTTTGATGTGAGTTTTCAAGTATGTCTTGAATTCTATTATATTTTTTGTTAGCTTTACCGAGTTCGGTAATGAATTGTAGTTTGCGATAGCCTGTTGTACTGGATCCATCCTTAATCTATCCGTTCCTGGAATTGCAAGAGATAGATTTCTAGCAGTTCTGGTTTCTCGGTTAGTTATTTCTAACACAGTGCGGGGGGGTGTTAAATCACTTCAGATTGTTGATCAGGATGTTAAAAATTAATTTTCCCCTTTCAAAATTAATTAATTATTGTATATTTAGTAATCCTGTTTGAGTGTATACAATAAATGTTGGTGTTAGAGTTGGCATTCTAAATATAATTTTAATTGCTTTCGAAATAAGTCTTCCAATTAATTCGATGTTATGTTTTGATGTCTGACTCCATAAAATAGTTCCGTATGTGATAGTTTTTTTTATATTATTAATTTTGTTCTAGTTTCCAAGAACTCAAATTTTCTTAAGACTGCAATCATTGGTTCTACTTTATGTCTGATGTGGGTAATGTGTTGTAACCATGACATTTTCTCATCTAGGATTAAGCCAAGATATTTGATTGATTCAGCTTTTTCTAAACGAATTCCGTTTATCTGAATAAAGGGGTTTATAGGATATTTATTTTTTTGCTGGAAAATTAAATTGTTAACGTTTATAAGTAGTTTGCTATGCCTGAGCCACACTTGATATGTTTCAAAATCTCTGTTAATTTTATACTCAAGAGATTGTTCATCCTTTTCAGAATATAAAAGAAGTGTGTCATCAGCAAAAACGACTAATTTGCCAGACATCTGGAGATGTTGAATGCAATTCACATATAGAATGAATAATACTGGTCCAAGAATTGATCCCTGTGGTATGCCTATATTGATGAAACCTTCTTGACTTATGCATTGTATTTGTTTTGTCACAATCCGCCTATCCAATAAATAATCTTTTATTATCGAGTTAAACTTCTTACTAATGCCATATTTTTCGAGACGTTGAAGCAAAATTTTGTGGTCAATAGTGTCAAAGGCCTTCTTGAGATTAACAAAAATGGCTATTACATAGTTACCTTTATCTAATGAGCTGTTAATGAATTAGACCGCGTCTAATGTGGAAGGATCCGAAGGATCACCTCCTTTAAAGATTGGTGTAATTCGTGTAATAATTGGTGTAATTCACTAAGTGCACTGCACTGTTTGAAACCAACGCTATGTCTAATACCTCTTACCTGTTAGCTGTCACGAACGTTGGGGTCTTACCCTTATTAGCTACAGTCGAATAACTGATTGAGAGAAATTCTCAGAGTAATTCACTTCAAGTGTTGATTAGGCATTACAACAAATTATTAGCATTTTGCACCCTCTTCTACAGTGGTCTATTAGTCCGAATGATGTTGTTACTTGGGACTTGGTCTTCATCCCCAGAAAAGTAGGCTGTGGCAAATATCAGTTTCGTTATACCTTCTTCATTAGGGACTTGAGCTTCGATTGCCACTATGTTCCTGTTTGTGTAGTTTAGGATTAGAAAAAAGTTATTGGTCAGGTTAAGCTTAGTAATGACTTAGGTTTCACGTGAAACTTATTTCGGCTAAAATTTAACTTGGAATTTAGGCAGAGTGGTGTTCACATTTTCACGTGAATAAGTTGCTTTCGCTATGAAAATGTAGATGGTCCAAGCAGTGTCTCCTCTAATTTCACGCCACTTCACAGTGTGCAGACCTTTCGTTCTCTTTCTCTTGTCAATAAGTGTTGGAAGTTGAAAATTGAATTATGCTGCTGTTTTCAAGAGAACAAATAATAAAAAAATAGATCGATGATTGAAATACTGGAACTTTGTTTGTCAGTAAATAGCTTTTCTCCGTTGTCAAAATTTTCACTTGCAAATGATGACCAGATAATGGACACTTGTCAAAATTTATCTTCACGTTGAACTCAATATCAGCCTTTAATTATTAACGTCTTTTTTCCCCGCCGCCCAGATTTAGCTTACTATTTTTTGTACACAGACACCATAATATGCCTTGATTTGACCAGGGCTCTTGTATTAGACCCATATTATATATGCCTGAGCCAAACCTGCTGCCTACTTCCGCCGAGGAAGCTTTGACATGATGTATTTTGCCTATACACACTTCAATTTTTGTCTTTAGTCTGTTGAGATCGATTAAACTGCACTCCTTTCTTTTCCACACGCTTTTTTACGGTCAAATTCTCTCTGACATCGCTCTTCAGGATTTTATACTCAGGTCCTTATTTAGGGCATTCAACAAACGCCAGACTCTTTACAGTTGTTAGGTCCGCTGAGTTTTAGAAGTAGCCAACAAGTACCTTAGGGTTGGTAGTCAGGGATGGACAGGCTGGCTCCTGCCCACAGCCGTATCCATAGGGTGTCCGCCCTTATCCATTCAGTCGTTTATCTATCCTTGTACTTAAAGGGCACGTAATCGACTTTGTTGGTGCAACCCCTGCCTCTGTCTGTGCTAGCAGCTATTCCTCAAGGCCTTTCTTTACCTCATCCATTTGGACGGTCGTTTAGACAACAAACAAACGACAACGGCCACGGGTTCGACATCGATCAATTTAGACAACACGCTTGTGACTTTAATAACAAGTTTATTTTGTTTGTATCAATGGTTAAGAGACAACAGTTTTGTTTGAATAAAAACTGATTGTGATTTCAATTCAATTGTAGAGTACATTTTCAGATTGTCTGCATAGAAATGGTGAAGAATGCTAGTTAAAACTTCAGAAAGACCCTATATGAAAATATCGAATAAAAGAGGTCCCAAGGGACCACCTTGTGGTACACCGGATAAAACATTAATTTTCTTGGACAAAATATCCCGAAATTTAATGTAATGAAATCTATTTCGAAGATAAGAGTCTAATCAATTCGACCGGGGACCTTAGATGTGAAACTTCTGTCATTTAAGCTCAAGAATATCATGATCACGATCAAGATAAGTGCCTCTTTACAATCGAGTATGAAACTAGGAGCGAGCAAGTCAGGACCAGGACCCTTGTCGACGTTAAGATCGTTGATAGCCTTTGCAATCTCTTCTCTAGTTAAATGCATTTATCTAACGATATTTGGTGGGAATAATTGATAGAACATAACTTTAGGCAAGTGTGTACATTAACGAAATACTTCCTGGAAATGATTGGCGAACAAGTCACAAATTTCGTGAAGGCTTGACGAACAAAATTTTTTTTTTGTACATCGATTTAAGATAGCCAGAAGATTTCTGTTTGGTATTTACGGAATCAAAATACTTTTTAGGATTATGAGTTATATTGGAATGAGATTGTTTTCATTATCGTTAGCGGACAATTTTTAAATTAGGGCGCGTAAAATCTTCCATATTACAATTTTATCAGTATCATTAAGAGAGGGTGCTATGGAAGAAATCACGTCGCATACATCATTAAATACGACTTCGTCTGAACCGGGTGAGATGTACGTGGTCAGTCCGATAATGAATTGGCCTATGAAATAATAAAGAAAATGAAATGAAATCATTTTTATTTTTCAATATGATGTCCATTTATACTGAAATACTTCTGACATTTGTGAGCTAAAATTTCTAAGCCTTTATAAAAATAAGCACAATCTTTGTCTTCAAAGTCACTGAAAACTCGCGAATGCAACTCTTCATCGCTTCATCGTTGTCGTGAAGCAACAGGACGCCTGTTGACAGTTTGCCTCTGTGCTTCTCCTTTATCATGCCTCGCAGTTTATATATTATTGAAGCATAATATTTATCATTGACGTCTGTATTGCGTCCTTTGAAATCAACCATCATAATACTTTCGAAATCCCAAAAGATTGTTCACATGACTTTTTTTGGCAGATTGTTGCACCTTTACCTTTCTTGGTCGCTTTTCACGCCTATAACACCATTCCATTGACTCGCGCTTGCTTTCTGGATCATAATACAAGACCATAGTTTCATCACCAGTCACTAGTTGCTCGATCACATTCTTTGAATTTTTTCGGCAAAGATCCTAAAACTCGGAAGCGTAGAGCCATCTTTCTTGTCTCTGCACAGCTAAAAGAGGTTTCGGGACCCATCTTGCACTGACTTTTTTCATATGAAGATATTTCATGGATTGCAATATGGACGGTACTGTTAGAGAGCCCAAGTCTAGCTGCAATTTCTCTAATTCTCAAACGACGGTCACTCAAAACCTCTTCCTCGATTAGAACAATACTTTCAGGAGTGAGCACTTCCAACGGTCGACCGTCATGGCCGATATCATTAACGGTTTCTGTCCCGAGGCGAATCTCTTTCACCCAATTTTTCACTGTGCTGTAATAGGGGAAACACTCCTTGTACACGCCATCTAATCGTTCTTTAATTTGGGCTTCTGGGCTTAATTTGGGCTTTGGTACACAAAGTATATGAGAAACGAACTATTTTATGCAACATAACATGCATCGACATGTCTCATAGAACTATATCAGGCCAGTTCATTATGGGACCGACCACGTAGATTGCGCCAATGTAAATAAAACCTGTAATGCGAATAATTTTGTGTAATAGATTGTATGAGCTGGCTGCAACTAGTTCACTTGATAGCAAGTTACTGATAACGATTAAAACTGCCCTCGAGTTTGACCACCAAAAAGATAGTTTCGGTCGTTTCTGTAAATAGTCTAGATACCATCTAGTTACTGCACTATGTATACGAAATAAGGTTGGTCTATCTGAAATGTGATTGGGGGATTGTTAGTCTGTGATATTTTGTGTTAGCAGAAAAATATCGGCCAAAAAATTATCGTCAAAGGATTTCAAATCATTTTTAACCAACATAAGGTATTTTTCGGAAACCTTGTAAAGTAGTAAAGTAATCCCACGACAACCCTCGTACGGGTCTAGGGGTTCTATAATTCATCACTTGGTGCCATTATTGCATGCTTTTTTTTGTATGACTATTAATGTTGAATAACTTTTGTATTAGTGCTATGTGTAGAAAGTAATGTTTATATGCGTATTTTTTTTTAGGAAACATTTAGATATGGGTAATGTAGTCAAATATACCGTGAAGTGTTGTCTTCATGTGAGTATTAACATGAAGACATCCTTTCGACGATTATATGCTTTGAAAATATACTAACCATTCCATATCCCTCCTACCTATCACTGTATTCTATACATCATAAATTATATAAATATTTTAACTTTCTACTTAGTAAATAACATACCCTTCCCACCCCAACTCATGAATAACCGATCTGCAAATCCAATCATACATATATTATGTACTTTAAAATATGACAGGAATAAATGGAGGATATTATTCAGGCGCGCTTCAACAGGCACACAGCACAACTCCGCACGAAGTACCGCACAGTGCTGGAGGACATGCTCCACCGACAGTACCTCCCCCTCAGGCAGTATCGGCGCCACCTGTGTCAGCCGTACCCCAGCCGAATCAAGTTGGACTACAACTTGGGCTTGTAAGTAAATCGGTAGGTGAAAATTATATACATATATTATATCTTATTCAATATTTATATAGTGTTAATTACATCATTTGCTGGTAAGTTTGTAAAATAAAAAATAGAGAACTTAATATTCTACTGGGTTGATTAAAGGCAGCAGATAAATATGTCAATTTGTTGACATTATTTGAAAAAGAAACACAATTTTGAAATGGAAGCTACACAGAAGAAACTTGGATACAAAAACAGTCATATATCTCGCTCAAAAACGCATTAAAAAGTGTTTGAATGTAATTGCCGCCTTCATTGTTATAGGAATAGTCATTTGCAAATAAGTTTAACGAGCGTTCACACTAGTCTGTCTCCCACATTAAATTCTTTTTGATTAAAAGTGTCACAAGCGGTAACAAGATCCTTCCAGCTATGGAAGGAAACAGTTTCAAATACTTTTGAATTTTGTAATAGGATGCGACAAGCATAAATTAATATCTTTTTTTTTTATTGTGTAGCAGGGATAAATATTAATGACTTATTCGGAAATAAAATTTTCTTCGTTTAAATACTATTTTTGGATTATGTAGGAATAAGTTGAAGCCAATCATTTCTCGCGTTCGAATCAAATAGTTTGTGTAAATTGTTGCAGATATTTTTATGTAAAAAACAAAACTGTCGATAATAAATGAATTAATTAAACGTTCACTGGTTTACAACTTACTACTCAATTATTATTCTTGTACGATATTTTCAATTGTTTGAGAATCTAATACGCTTTACAAACTTTTTCATTATTACGGATAAAAGAATCGAGAAAAGTATTAAATACTTATGTATTATTTATTTTCAGAGCTAATTACATGTTAGATAGATGTATCGTATTCTCTTAAAAAAAAAGAAAACTAGCTGTCGATACGAGGAAATCTTGGCTTCAACTTGCAGGAAATTCAAGTAAGCCTTTGAAATCCAACAGTTTCTTATGTTATCCAACAAGAATTTAATTTTGATTTCCAGTCGAAATTTTATGAAATCGTTTGAAAGTCAATTGATTAGGAAAAATATGAACTAAAAATGGGCCACATAATGTAGAAAATGGGAGAGTAAAGATACATATTTCCCGATATATTTGATTTCTGGATTGCATTTTTATAGAACAATCTATTGATTTTTGTATTTTATGAAAGTAAAAGTCTTTTTTAACTTAGTGAAGCAATTAAATTAAATCTAGGGGCTGGCTCAATACAGGCTACAATTTTTTTATAGTGTAAGAACTATACTAAACGGGTGAATTACGAATGCAACAAAATAAACCTGTATAAATTTTACGGTTTGAAAAATAATGAGATTTTGGATGTGTATAAAACTCATGAAAGCGTATAGAGAGAAAAGTTTTTTTTTGCAAGCAATTCATTACTAATATATAAAAGCAGTTTAATTTTGCGATCAGTGAAGTGAAGACAAATATGAAGAGATGTGAAGAAAGGTCAGTGAAGTGAAGACAAATGCATTCTTAGATTGCGTTACTAAGAAAAGTACACTACCGTGCAAAAGTATAAGGACACCATCGAAAAAATCGATTTTTTGAGTTTGTGATTGTTTTTTATTGTGTTCAACAACATTTTATGATTAAATCTGGTATATAAACTAGAAAATATACGTTTTCATTATGATTTACATACATTAGCATTAAATCAGCTGATTATTATTAGTAGAAATGATGGAATTATGAAGGAACCGAAAATTCTTATTTATTAGTAGAATCATTTTTGCGCTGTAATTTCAAATAGAATAACTATTATTGTATTTTTAACTATTCAAATATGGGCGCTAATGTCTTAAACAGTCATTCTGGATCATTTGAATGCCTGTCAAACAAATAACGGCTCTTTGCGCCCTCTGCTGTGCTCGGTGTGCACTAGAACTATTAAAATCATTCCCGTTATTGTTTACACGCGTAAAACCGACTGTGATCGCTGAAAATGTCTCAAAAAAAGGAAATTTCACTTGAAAAACGTTCACAAATACTTATTTTGAAAAAAGTGAATAGAACAATTCATGAAATTGCAAATATTATTGGTGTTTCAAAGTGTGGAGTTGAAACCACGTTGAAGCGGTTCGCCGAAACCAACTCAAATACGGATCGAAAAGGCTCTGCTCGACCAAAAAAAAACAACTCAAGCTGATGATCGATACATTTTATTGATAAGCAAGCAAAATCGGTTCAAAACAACACCAGATATTCGTACAGAAATCAACGAAACCCTGACGAACCCAATTTCGGTGGATACTGTCAAATGTCATTTGCGAGAGAAGGGCTATTTTGGTCGCGTTGCTGTGAAGAAACCACATCTACGACCACAAATCAAGCGGAAAAGACTATTGTTCGCTCGAAAATATAAAGATTGGCCAGTAGATCAGTGGAAATCTGTGCTATGGACCGATGAATCAAAGTTCGAGATTTTTGGATCCAGGTGGCGCCAGTATGTTCGTCGAAATAAAGATGAGCAGTCTAGTCCCCAATGCATTGCGCCAGCAGTTAAACAAAGCGGAGGCTCCGTGATGGTCTGGGAGTGTTTCAGCTACGATGGTGTTGGAAAACTGGTCAAAATCGACGGAATAATGCGGAAGGAACACTATCACAATATTCTTCAACGAAGTGCCATTCCATCTGGCATTGGTTTGATCGGCATATTTGACAGGATAATGATACCAAGCACATCTCCCATCTGTGCATAAACTGTCTACGGTCCAAGGAAGAGAAAGGTGTCCTCAAAATCATGGATTGGCCGCCGCAATCCCCTGACATCAACCCGATCGAATTATTATGGGATGAGCTCGACCGGCAGGTGAAGAGCATGCAGGTGATCAGTGAAAAACAGTTGTTCGACAGTCTTAAAGTGACTTGAAACAATCTTGCAACTGAAACACTTCAAAAATTGGTCGAAAGGCTTCCAAGAATTTGCGCTGCAATCATCAAAGCACGAGGTGGACACATTGATGAAAAAAAACCTGATATATTGATATTTTCGGTATTTTTAAAAAATTTTATGCGAAATTTGCATTCAATGAAGATAAATCATAACAAAATAGTATATTTTCTAGTTTATATACAAGATTTAATCATAAAATGCTATTAAACACAATAAAAAAACAATCACAAACTCAATAAATCGCTTTTTTAGATGATGTCCTTATACTTTTGCACGGTAGTGTAGATTATAACATTTTGTTATGAACAACCCGGAAGTGAGGATAATCTATTCTGTTGATTCGCATTTGCAATGCATGTGAAAGAAGTTAATTTTGAGATAGAATCACACATTTATCCAGGTGCCAAAAAAAAGTTCATTCCAACCTCTTGAATCCCTTCTATAATGGACATGAACAATGAACAATTCTGCTGTTGTCGTCGATGGTGCAAAAGTTTTCTGCATCTTTGATGCCCATGATATACCTGCATCTTGCATCGTAAACACATGCCGTCTTGTATATTTGCGTTCGCCGATTCATCTGCTCCAGTCTGCATCATAATACCCTTTCATGTCATCTGGTTCTTTGCGAAATACGAACTTCATTGAGCTTGTTTCTCTTAGGTTTTGAAGAACTTGCTTGGCAGTTACCCAATGTGTTCTATCAGAACAATTTTTAGGTCTGTTCGCGTACCTGAATCTATTATAAAATATTAAACTAGATTCGCAGTAAGTCGTTTTTGTACTCTTGCTGCATGCTAAATTTTTTGATTTTGAATGAAGCCAGCTGTAAAAATCTGTTGCTGCTGCAGTACGCGAACAGGCCTATTGAATTAGTTTAGCACATTAGCCGCGTAGTAGATACCCAGACGCGTTAACTGCACTTCATAGATAATGCTCCAAACTCCTTACTTATGTGATGTGTTCTACCTGGTTTCGCGCTGAGCCTTCTTTGTTGAACTCGTCTTCATCGATGGTTTTTGACCCGACACTTCTTGACCCGTTGAGAAATCTTCGAAATGTAAGTTTCCTGATCAATAGAGATGGGCTCCTCTCAGGCAGTGCCGGATTAAGCCAGTTCTATCTAGAAACCTTAAGTTTGCTATAGGTTCTTAAGTTTAAGGTGGTAAATAAAACACAGCTGTTATAATTTAACTTTTCTAGATTTAATGGAGGCAAATTGAGAAATTATAAGATTCGTATAAATTTTTCTGAGCAATTCATATTCCATATTCATAAAAGAGAGATGATTCAGACGTTCTTGACCCATCGAGTTCCTCAATTTGGTTTTAATATGCTTTAATGTTGAAAATGAACGTTCGCCACTGCAGTTAGTGATCATCATAGACAAGTTAATGCGCAAAGCGATTTCTTCATTTGGGAAACATGATGCTAACGAATTTTCCGTTAAGAGTTTATAAAATTGAAGTTACGATTTAACCGCTAAGTTATAGCTTTTCTATGCGAAGAGCTTTCTTCATGTCTTTTCAACAAATTGATAGTGTTCTTTCAGTCATCGAATCCATCTTTCGTAAACCGTGGTGACGGAGAGATATCTGAATCTACAACTTCAAACAAAACAGAAAAGTCGCCCTTTGGTTTCTGAATAGCACAAACAATTTCTGACGTGAGTTTTATTCGTTAGTTTATGTTTGGGTGCGACAAATGACTTTTGACAGAACTGTGGATAAGTTTCTTTTTCATAAATTTTCTATGAACTCATAAAATCACTGTTCATATGTTGCAGTTCACTGCTTCCTTTCGCAATCCAATAATCTCTATCAAAGTTCGCCGGGCACTCAGCAATATCATTATAGTATATTTTAATTTCATTTGGTTTTCACTTGAAGATGTAGTAGAAGTAGAATCATATAACATACTTTCGACTTCTGTTTGGCTGAAACACGACAACTTTAGGTCAAGAGGACTTAAGGTGTTTTCAACTTCACTTTGGTTAGAATACGAGTGGCAGAATTAGGAGGACTTGCTGTCTCTTCGACTTCGTGATCACTTGCCGATAATGTGGCTACCTCGGAAACAGTTTCAGTTCTACTATTATATGCACAATGAAATGCACCTTCTGTATTTTCTGTAGTGATGGGCATTTCTGTTGTTTTCAGAAAACGAAAACGAACTGTTTTTTTCCAAAAATAACTGTTTTTTTAAACTTTTTGAAAACTTTTTTCACTCGACCAGCAGCAAATTGATACTGGGTGTTACAGTTAGTGATTGGCATTTGTGTTGTTTTCAGAAAACGGAAGCTATTTGAAAAAAAGCAGTTTGAAAAAAACAGTTGGAAAAAAACAGTTTTTTTCAAACTGCTTTTTTTCAAATAGCTTCCGTTTTCTGAAAACAACAGAAATGCCAATCACTAATTGTAACACCCAGTATCAATCTGCTGCTGGTCGAGTGAAAAAAGTTTTCAAAAAGTTTCAAAAAACAGTTATTTTTGGAAAAAAACAGTTCGTTTTCGTTTTCTGAAAACAACAGAAACGCCCATCACTAATTTTCTGCTTTAGTTTCCGTAGATTTAGCAACATCACTCTGAACATTACAAAACTCGGACAGTTTACGTGTTTTTGATAGAAAAGTCTGGTTCTTTTTTCCTTAAAAATAATAAAATATAAATTTTTAAGATCCTATAATCCTATCTTAATTGAAAAAAAAATACGTTTAGGCAGTCGTGGGTCTTGGTGCTCGGGGCCTCCTTGTGTGCGGGGCCCGTACCAATTGCTACTCTTGCTACGTGGTTAATCCGGCATTGCTCTCAGATCCTTGATTTTAAAGTTTTCAATCAGACATTGTTTCGATTTCGCTTACACTGCGTGATCTTTCGAATAAATCATATAAGTATATTGCGACGATCAGCATTGTTTTTCCAAATATCTAATAGTAGATACACAGATCTGTTGCCGACTTTGTTAGAACAAATCTAGTGAAGACAACATTCAGCCGTTCGTTCCATACTCGGCTAGGTTGCTTCAGTCCCTATAATTCCTTAAGAAGCCTGCGAACCAGTTTTTCGTCTTCTTTGAAATCCTCAAAATCCTCTATAAAATACCTCTCCACCAAGCTTATCGTTGAGGAAGGCTTTTGAATAGTATCAGAACCGAGTCTCGCTGCTAAGCCTAAGAGAAATCGAATTGAAAAGAGTCTGAAAAGAGTTAAAATAGTTTGACGATTTAGTGCTCGCAGTCAAAACAAAATCATAGGTATCCTGAAATACTTTGATTTTATTATAACTTACACTGTGCATACCAAAAGACATTGTCCTATTATTAAGAAACATAGCCCAATTTAAATACTCAGAATAAATATTTATTTTACTGAGAATCGTTTGCAAGATCTTTGCATCTACCCTCTGATAAGCATTTGAGGTATCAAAACTTAGTAGCATTACTTTGGTACATTTAATTCTTTCCTCTAAATTCGCCTTCCATGTGAGCTTGCTGTCCAGAATAAGACCTAAGTACTTAGTTTGTAACTTGAGACCTAACCTGGAGCCGCCCAGCATAATTGATTCTAAATTGGGAGTTTTGTACTTCCTAGTGAAGAGCACAAGATTCGTCTTATTGGGGCTAATGCCAAGACCCACGGTATTCGCCCACTCCTCAACCAGCCCTAGAGAGTACTCGATGAGCTGACCAAGGGTATGTGGAAACTTACCCGAGACTAAAATAGCAATGTCGTCAGCATAGGCCACAACCGTGAGTCCCTTGCGTTCCAACTTTTTCAGAATTGAGTTTGTAACAAGGATAGAACCCCTCCCTGCGGAGTGCATCTGTGGACCTTTCTCGTGATTTGCGCCCCCGACCACTCCACTGATATGAGCCTGTGCTTAAGCATGTTGCTTATGAAGCTACAAATAGCAGGATGAGTGTTGTGTGCGTTGGAGGCTCTCCATAATAGCTGTTGTGTGCACATTATTGAAGGCGCCTTCAATATCTAAAAAGACTCCTAAGGCGTATTCTTTGTAATGGAGTACCCTTTCAATTTTGAGGACTACCCTATAGAGAGCCGTTTCAACAGATTTCCCTTTCATATACGCATTTTGGGTTCTCGATAGAGTTTGAGTACCAAGTCTTTGTTTGATATGTAGATCTAGTAATCTTTCGAAAACTTTAAGGAGGAAGGAAGTCAGGCTAATTGGCCTGTAGTCCTTCGGATACGCATGGTTGACTTTACCCGCCTTGGGTATAAGTACAACCCAAGCGGTCCTCCAGGCTGCAGGTACGTGGCTTAGCACTAGGCAACCTTTGTAAATATGTGTTAGCCAGGAAACGGCAAGCATATCTGTCTTTTTAAGCATGACCGGCAGAATTCCATCCGGACCAGGAGATTTGAAGAGCTTGAAGGTGTCAATTGCACAGAGACGCAAAAAAATGCACCTCATGTTTGGAATGCAAATTCAGCTTGTCAGTCAGTATATTATTCGTCATCACAATGAGGGTGGGAAAACCGAAAGAAGTCTATTTTATTGGAAAACTGAACTGATGCTAATTGACATTACTTAATGTATGACATGAAATTGTTTGAAATCTAAGATACATGTATTGATACTTTTTTTTGCAAAACACAATTAGAAGCTTTTAAAAAAGATTATTCAAATATTAACCGAATTAGGTAGAGTTTCCATTGACCATTTGATTTTTCTCGATTTCAGCCGCTAAGTGCACCGGACCCTACCAATCATCACTCTGTGAAGCCGGAACCATCGGAGGTACAATAGTTTAAAACTGTAATGTCTGATATTACTAATACTTGAAAGAATGTAGAAATAAAATATAAGATTTAAAAGAAAACTAAATAATGTAATAATAAAATAAGTATAAGTAAAAGTATATAAAAACAAAATTAATTGTCAGAAACAAAACAAAAAATATAAAAATACGATGACTCTAACAAAAGATTTAAATACAAAACTGAAACAAAAACATTCAAAAATTCGCAGACACAAACAAAACATAATATCTTAAAATCAATATAAACTTGCAGTTTTATATTAAAAAGAAGTTTTTTTTTGTATTATTTCACAATGCATTGAAATCGTCGCAATTAAACGCGATAAGAAAGTGAAACTAAAGCTTAACTGTAGAGAAAAACCGGGTGTCTTAATTTCTGTAAGCATGCATCTAACGATGGTTTCGTTGAAACGAAACTGAATTTGAAATGTCTTCTTTTAAATTAATATTCTCCAATTGTATATCTTCTATTTCTTCATCTAAACTACCAATAAAACGATAGGTTACTGTAATAATATTAAAGCGAAAATAATGTCTGATCATGCAAACTGTGTAGCTTATATCAAAACCAAGAAACAAATATGTTTATTAGCGATTCTCCCTCCCTATCTTCCGTTTTGGAGAGACCAATAAAACACTCCGCGATTTCTGTGCCCATCCTCGCCACCAATCTATTAAAATAATAATGATCTTAATAATAGAATTGCGAATTCGAGTAAACGTAAGTGTTGTAGATACATTACAAAATATATTAACTAATAAGATTTTTATTTGATTTCAATTAAAATTAAAATTTATGAGAAAATTAATTAGAAGAAACAATAACGTATTTAGAAACATAAACTAAAAAAAAACCCAAAACAACAAAAAAGCATTAACGATTGAATGAAGAAAGGTGGAAACAAAATCTCATTTTGATATGATGATCCGTTTGTATGAATGTACAAGAATACAAATACTATAAAAACAGAGTAAAAGGAAAAAGTACTATATAGAATGTATAAAATTGACATAATGATTATAAACATACCGGCCCGAAAAACGCTAAGTAAACAGCAGTGCTAAACAAGATATATTTTACTAAACAATTAGACTCGTCCCTGTTCTATTTTTATCATAATTATTCTCCCAAAGTATGCAAGGAATTAATATTTCACTATAATTTTAGTACTGCGAAGGAATGATAAGAACAAATTACATGTTGAAAGTGGCAAAATGACAACGGTTTTTTTTTTGAGTTTGAAGCGCGACAAAAAATCTGAGCTACTCCTTAGTTTTATTGATTAAAATGAACAAATATGAGGTATACTGAGCTTAGAACTTTATGTTCTTAGTTAGCATTTTCATTTTCGACTAAAATAAATTTAAATCTTGAGATTTTCTTCTAGTTAATTTAACAAAAAAACAAAAATACTTTTACACACATCGAGTGAAATAATCGGGAAAAAGATATAAACTTGACATAATTGCTTACTAAGATTTCCGTTACATTTATTTTCGTAGTTTAATGTTTGGTTTAAGTAAAAGCCAATAAGAAGTGAACAATATACATAGTGTTAGTATGTAATTGCTTCCGAAACTTTTTCATTTAGTGTTCTAAAATCATGTATCCTTTTGAACATGCTTTTTCTTTTCGATTTTCTAATTTTCATTTCAGGGTTAATGGTTACTTTTTTTTCTAAAAAGAACATATATTGTTTTAAGTGCTAATAAATTTTACTTTAGTTATTAGATTTATTTCATTTCACAATTGAAGTGAAAGAGAATGCAAGAAATGAGAGAGAAAAAAAAATACATAAGTAGATACATGCATATACATAGATCAAATGAAAGTATAAAAAAAAGAAGAGAAAACGAAAAGATTCAGCATTCTATAAGATTGAAAAGAGTAATAAAGTAACGATAATGTGTAGTATCGATATCTAATGATAAAAAGTAAAAGTTTTAGAATGAAAAAGGAAAACTATTTGAGAGAAATAAATTGCATTAAGATGAAAATAAAAAAGTGAACTTTTTACAATACTTTAAGCATCATGTTTAATTTTAATGTTGTAATTTACAAACACCCACAATCAATATATTGTTAAAAATCAAAATTTTAGATGTTTTATTTTCAGATTCGTAACATGTGCGTTGGGCTAAGCTAAAGTTGAGTGTCAAGAAAACATCCGAAAAATGTTGTAGCATGGTGGTAAATAAAGTCCCTGAAATACGAAAAGTGTACAACCAAGTGTTCGTCAGTGCAACGACAATTTAAGTGCTGGACACACAGAAAGCGTTTCGGCGTGGCGTACATCAAGTTTTGAATGTATCTGACCTGTATGAAATCTGTAATGCATAGAAAGGTATTGTTTCGGCCACATAGAATGCAATGCGTCGACGACATATATTTTCGGCCGCTAACGTCAGAGTTGTACAAAATTACAAAATTGGTCGGACGATGATGGCGATGATGAAGTCGTTGTAGTCGAATACGCGAGAAAACTGGGCGCTTCATAGAAAAGGTATTCTTGTATGAAACTTCAACAAAGAGGCTAACGTTGCATAGTCAACGTTGCCACCTTGTGTATGGCATAGCCAAATGACTGACGACTGTGTATAATTGCCCATGACGTCCAGGACGCCCGAGTCTATTTTATGATTGTTAAAAAAAGTGAAATGTTAATAAATTTCTCTATCCGCTCTTCGCCACTCTACGTATATCGTCAGATTGTCGCAATCGCAGACGCAATGCTTCTATGAGGGATACGATCTGGTGATGCCTCTATCGTAGCTACAATCTGGCTACATATGTACAGTGGCTACGAGGTAAAAGAAACAGATGCCGGTACTTTTCACAAATTTATTACAAGTAAGATTTTGTTAAATTCCATTTAAGATCTAGCATCCTCCATTTCCGAGAATCAGTCCGATTCATTACTTTGTATATCCAGTACAACTAGCTTAGATGCAGCTCGCTGAAGTAACCCCATCTAAGTACGGACTTCAACTGGTTTATTTATGCTGTTTGATTCTTCCTCGGGTCACATACAGAAAATATATCGCCAAATTCAGTGGTTTATCCGTCTTGCAAAATGTTCGCGCATTTGACGGGCTATGCATCACTGATTATGTATAACGCTTGGCTTCATTGTTTCCTCGTTTGAACAAGGTGTTTGCACAGTGTTAGGAGCTTTCAACAAGAAATTATTAGGGGTTAGTGGCACCGTTCACTGAGCAGAAATCAGGAGTTACTTGGAAATCGGGAGTTGCGTAAGTGTTTGGGAATTTGCGATATTCTCAGCTTCAATAAGGAAACGTTGCAACGTGTGTTCTTACAGCGCAACTTCCTTCGGTGTATAATGAAGAGTACGTTTCACACGCGGAATCATCCATTCCCGTATATCATCCTCAGAGGGGCCGCATGGGCAGTTCAAATTCCATTTAGCTTCTTTTTTGTTTTTTTTTTCGACCAAAATGACGACCAAAAGTAATGGTGATGAGTCGAAAATAATCAAGCTCGATGTACGAAAACCGTCTTATAAATGGCATCAAGCTGGTCCTCTGACAGAGGTCCCATTAATGGGTTGAATGAATGGCTTAGCTCGTATAGTTTTACACACAAAAGTGTGACTGATGTTTTTTTTAGAATCAAAAACATCGAATTTCTGGGGTTTCATATGGATGTAAAGTGAGACGCGTTGACAGTCGAAAATGAATGATTTGGTGGTAAAATTATTGGTCGTTTTGTGTCCTAAAGCAACCAATGAGCAGCATCAATTCTCCCCTGTACGCGGAGTATATAGTTTTTTTTTAGAATATGGTGCAAGTGTATATAGTTGACTATCTTTAAGTTTCAATTCTATTCGTTTCAATTCTTCGGCATATGTTTCTGCTTGAACTAAACACAATATCACCTTTACATTTTTAATCTCCGCACCACTTGACCGGAATGACCCACGCAATTGTCCGCTTTTACTTATTGTACGATGAAAAGCGGCCAAACGCGATTATAGCGCTGTTGGTCTTTGCAAATGTTGCAACAGAACTCGTCATTATAATATATCTGCTTGTGTTCACCTGTCCTTTGGTCAAGAAGCCCCATCTAGATAAGAAAAAAAGCTGCTTCTTGTAACCATCTCGATGTAGTGTCAGAGGTGAATTGGCGATTCAATCTTGTAGCTTCGTCAGTTACATTGACAATTTGACGGTTTTGTTTGATGAAGAATCTCAGCAGTACGGTGGGCCATAAACGGTTTATAACTGCGTTTTGATGCATTGGCGGATGGAATCCATGATAGAATCATTGCCTCTACGATTTTTTTGGAAACATCCTGAAAGGTGCAGGTCAGATCGTGGTGAGTATGAAGAATTTCAATTAACATTCATTAATTACCATTATTGTTTTCGAGAAAGTAACACTCCCTAGGCAATGCCAAGATTTGTATTGTATTTCACTGTCCACCAGAAAGATGTTAATATTGTTACTCACCGAATTTACCCTGACATAAATCCGATGCACCGCGGTTTCTAGGTAAAGTAGAGAATCTGGTGTTAAAAGCATGGAATCGAAAAGTACAGTAGCAAAGGGAAAATATTTAATAGACTGAAACCATTTTGGAGGAAATTAGTACAATTTCATTCTAGGATTTAAATTCATTTACGCATAAAACGATATACAAGACCGTAGTTCGATTCCATTCGCAAATCTCAGAAACAAAGGAGTTCTGCATCTGGAGCTCATTATGGTGTTTGTCTAGTTCTATAGTTTGTCTAGTTCTATCAACAGAAACTAAGAAACAAAATAATTAGCCTTAGAAATGCTTCCAGGCTCTTGAAATGTTAAATACTTTTAAATCAGTTTGTTTGAAAAAAAAAAATTTATCACTGCATCGACAAAAATGACCGTCTAAGACACTGTACTCATTCTTACTGATATTTTTCTTCACATTGGTTTTTAAATTCGATGTGGGAAAGCTCACAAATGGAAGAACAGTTTTCAAAATAACGACAAACATTTTGGAAGCGGCAAACTGTTTCTCAGTAGTGGCAAACTGTTTGGCTATGGAAAGAAAATATTTCAATTTATAGACCAAGATTTGTCTTAGAAGCTTGATATATATTTTAATTTCATGACGGATAAAGATAATCAAGATGAAGGAAAGATTAACGATAGGTCGGTTAAAAATCGAGAGGAGATGATAGAACGGCTTGGAAAAATAGAGGAAGATGAGTAAAAATAGAGGAAGACAGACAAAAATAGAGGAAGATGAGCTAGTTATATCGTTTGATATCAAGGTTTTGTTCCCAGGAAGACTGGAAAAAAAGTACTAGAGCTCTTTGAAGATTAGCTATTGGAAAAAAATAACTCCCCGAAGTGGAAGAGCAGGGTTCAGAGGGAATTAATTCAAAGCTACTAAAAGTCTCACCTTTCCTTTATCAACACTAATCTATTATCACCACTGATGATTGAGCTACTTATGAACAGGCTGGAGATGAAAGTTCATGAAGAAGATTCACGCCCCCGTTTGTGGATGAAATGTATTGACAATATCCTATCAATCATGAAAAAATATGTTTTTTTTTTGGCAAAAAATACACATATTTGCATCACTCAATGTGCATTCATGCACTTATTATGCAAAATATCATTAATAAGTTCTCAACATTCAAAAATATACGTTACATCTTAAATGTGAATCTCAAAAATCTGAACTCACAGATATTCGGTTCCGCCTTCAGAATATCGATTCATAGGTAACGTGACTTTGCAAGTGACAAAAATTTTCAAGTGAGATGACTCTCAGAGTAGGGTCCATAATAATTTTAAGCGAAATTGTACATTTGTCCTACATTCCTCGTTAGATCCAAGGTACAAAGTCCATGACTAATGTCGGTTTTGAGCTTTGTTAAGAATAACTTGGAATTCCAAAGGGTGAGCATGTTGAAGGATCATCTCCTTTACTAGAATCATACCAGACCAGCGATGGAAGCGCCGGCTTGATATGGAAAAAGTATAAATTGTTAGAATTAATTCGAACATTAATTACTATTAACTAGCTTGAAAGTGACATTTTTTTTCAATACTTGCATGTAATATGTACAAGTATGATTAATATTCTTTTAGTGTTTAGTTTATCAAACGAAGTACTAATTATGAAATACATTAGAAAGAAATCCATTGAATAAGCACTGACGTTGATTTTTACTAATTTTTGTTTCAGGCCTCACTATGAAAATTCAGACTTATTAACAAGTCCGACATTAAATTAATCCACCTTGAAGTTATAAATTGTTATTAATTCTTCTATTTTGTAAAACGCTGCCTACAGAATGTTTACCAATCTTAAAAGTATGTACTGGAGATAATTTCCTATTTACAGCGATGTAGGTACATACATATATTGCATTTCTGGATCTGATTTCACTTACCTATTTCCATATTGTCCTGCACCCTTCAAATACACTCAGCACGACATTTAAATTAATTTTTAGCGCATTTGGTCGAATTCGTCTCATCAACAAGTAATTAACAAAATTTGTAATAATTCACAATTGACAAATCATCATCAAATGATCGTGTCCGTGTGTCACCCTACAATTAGATAATCAGTGGCGTTCAAGGTAAAAATCTACTTGGTGCACCCAAATTTATCACCAGAGAGCTAATAGGTAGTATCGGGGGCCAAAAATTGAAGAAAAACACACAAATATATACAAAAAATCCTCTAGAAAAAAACACACTTAAGAAAAACCAACAAATAAAAAACACCCCGAACAACAAACACACAACCACAAAAACCCAACACATACTATCGCCAGACATCTATCGGCAAAACCGTCTAACGGCTATGGGGTGCATAAAGTCGAGTTTAGCCAATTTTGATGACCCCCAACAAAAAAAGCAATTAATTGATGCGCCTATGACGCCCCCCCATCTTTAAACTTCCAGGAAAAGTCATGCTGTCAAATAAGTCCATCGTCTATCGCGCGGGTTGAATGATTTTCGCCAAAAGGTGTTTATTGTATAGTTAATCTCTGAATTATGAATTTAATTTTAAATGTGTTCAATTCCTAGTTTAATAATTAGTGCCGTGTGTGACTTTTTCAACCGGGTATCGCTAATCCGATGGTGTAAGAGGTGATTTTAGTTATGCATTCCTTGTTTGAAACATTCGATGCCATTTTGTTTCTTGTGCGAAAAAGTAAGTTATTATCAATAGTAATAATGATTTTGCTTACCTCATATTCTATGTTATCCAGAGTGTAGAAATTAATATACAACATAGATGTTTGTCTCCAATGCTTGCATTTTAAAAGGTCATCGACCTATATAAGTGAATGTGACCATTAGGCGCAGGTGGGTTTTTTTGCGTCTCGATCGAGAGACGACAGACAGCATTGAAAAAACAACAACAATTGAGGCAGGATTGTTTTTGTTTTCAATGCTACCTACCCTAATCGGCGCTTGATCGAGATGCAAAAAAAAAAACGCACCTGTTTTAGCGAAACCAATTTCACTTACTATCGATCAAATTTATTTCAATATTCAATTACACTATCGCTATTATAATTTCACCTACATTAGGATTACATGAAGAAATTTCATTTTTATAAGTGACTAGAACATGTTCAATTAGACTGCATTAATTCTTAACACAATACTTACACACTTACGCTAAAAACATGTACAATTAAATTACAAAGTTTATATATCTGCGGGGGAATATTACCCAAAGAGCAGAAATTCACTTGATTTTTGTTTGAATTACATATGTACATTATCATCAGCAATTTGGTTTATTGAGGGGTATTTTTAAAATTTTGATTTGAAATACTTATTCACTAAAATTTGACTTTATTGAGATTTTTCTGAGATATTTTTTTTTGTCATTAAAGATCCAAGCACGCGACTGATCTTCTTGGGTGGCCCTTATTGTCTTCCAGAGCTTTGTAAATTTTTAAGGATAATCTATACAATTTTATCTATACAAAATTTGAATACTGGTACCATTTTGGATTTAAAATTTGAATCATCTGAAGCTACTCAGCATACATATATTGTTCGTGGTAGCCTCAATAAGCGGCAATATTAAGGAAATTTTTATATTTACTTGCATGAGAAATGACGTGTTGATCGTAAATCCGTAGTTAACCTGTTATGTTTTTACGTTATGACTTTGTCAGCACTTAAAATTTAATAAAAATTAATGAAAGCTTGTTAGTTCATGACTGTTAAATATGTTGATATCCGAATGATATATAATGTCATATTATATTTTCCTATAACTGGTTCACTTTCTCTTTGCAGATCTTTTGAGTTCACCAATTATTTACATCTTAGAGTAGGCGTGTTCAAAATTTCTAAGATTTTTTTTACATTTAATATTAACATAGCTATGTGGCTAGTATTTAGATTGTTCTACACTTGGGCAATTAAGATTAAGCTGGGCATGCACTAGAAATTGCATAAATCCTTACATAAAAACGCTCACTTTGTTCTGTTTCGATTCGTGTGAAGACTTTAACTTTGTGCTCCCTTCACGTGTTCATGATTTGTTCGTTGTGAACCTAGAGGATTTATTTGTAATAATTTACTGTATAGTGGTTATAATTTTTGATGATCTAATCGGCACCAATAATAGTTGGGGGTGTAATCTTTCTCTGGTGCTACAGGTCGAAACTCTTAATTCATTTCTTTTTCAATGTTGTGACTGCATGTTGTAGATACACTAAACGTATTGGCTTTGAGATAGACGGCTGCTAGTATTTTTTTTTAAAATTCTTTCGTTCTATTAAAAGCTGCCATTTGTTTTAGTATAAACCAAAAAGGTTGTTTTTGTACATTTCATCAAATTTACGTCGCTGAGTCTGCTCGGCACTGAGAAAGAAATCAGTTGTCGTAGAACCATTGTAAGTTTGTGATGGTCTTTTTATACTATAGGGGTTTTCGGAGATTCGTTGATATTGTCGTTGTCACGTTACCAAATTGCCATTGGAACCATGTACACGCATGTGCCTATTTAAGTTGCCCGATTGTGAGAATCTGTAAGAATAAATTTTACGTCAACTAGTGTTGATATTTTCTGTTGCAGTTGATTTGAATTTACCTGAGGAGACATAGTTTACATTGATATGGCTTTTCACCGCTATGAATTCGAAGGTGTTTCGTTAGAGTTGAACTATCGGAAAATGCTTTCTTGCAAGCACGACATCGATATGGTCGTTCGCCGGAATGTGTTCGCATGTGGGTAGTTACACTTGAGCTTTGTGAAAAACGTCGATCGCAGATAGGACATCGAAACGGCTTTTGGCCTGTATGTGTGCGTACGTGAGCGGTTAAATTGGCGGCTTGCGAAAAGCTTTTATTACAATCAGGACATCTGAAATAGAATCGATATTTAATTCAATTAATCATCCAATTTTCCCGTAGTTCTATGTGTATTCAAAAATAATTTAATGTCGATTTGAAGCTATGCATCTAACATTGGTTCGGTTTCTCATCAAAATAACGCCAGCATAAAGTCTTCATCTGTATGGGTGTAGGTTAAATTACTCTCTTGACCTACTTTCACGATGGAACCGTGAGTGCGGTTTGAATGTGAATCTTACCAAAACAAAGCCAGTGCTGTTTACAAGGAAGTACAAAGTTCCTTGCTTTGATATACCGAAATTGGACGGGGTCTACATTGACCAGAGGGTTAAGTACCTAGGGCTCATCCTCGAATCGAAGTTACTATGGAGCTACAATATAGCACAAAGGGCGCGGAAGACTTTCAATGCACTTTACTGCTGTAAAAGAGCCATAGAAGCGAATTGGGGGATTACTTGGCTTTTCTATTAGCCAATTCTATTGTTTGGGGTGGCGTTCACGTGGCAGACTGCTCTTAAGGCTACCTGCAAACGGCAGCTTTAAAAAGTGCGGAGGATGGCTGCATTACTGGTAACTGGAGCGCTTCGCTTCCCCCCTACTAAAGCACTTTTCGTGTTGCTTCCATAGGTGTACCGTGGCCTAAAATCTGGCAGGGGCCTGGGACCGAAAGGTTTAAAACATGCGATAATTTTTTCCTTCGAAAAGCATACATGCTGTTCATGCTATTTATATAATTTGCTAATACATTATATATTTGTGAATATGGTTTTCGCTGGAAAATGCAAGAATCAAGAATAAGCATCATGCCAAGGATAAGCGTAAGGGATAAGTGCCCAAAGATAAGCATTAGCTTAGAAGTTTTCTGGGAGTTGATGTATTACCGTCGGTTCGTGAAGGATTTCGCTACGATCGCCAAAAATTTACACTAGTTGATGGAGCATAATTAGCCGTTTTTTGAGGTAGCAGTGCCAAACAGTATTTGAAAAGCTCATGCAAGAACTGTATGAAGCGCCAATGCTGCTAAAAATTCATCGTGGGTACTGATGTGGGAAATGCTGGTATCGGTGCAGTATTATCCCACCAAATTGATGGTCATTTTATGCTGGGTATTTTCCAAGCCAAGGAGAAACAACTGCGTTACCCTGAAAGTACTGCTGACAATAGCCAAAGCTACTAAACAGTTCGATAGATATTTCTGTAGCCAAACCTTCGTACTCAGAACCGATCATGCTGCTTTGAAATGATTGCTCGTTTCAAGAGCCCCGAAGAACAAGTGGTGCGATTGATTGATAGGTGGCAAGCGTACAGCTTCAATGTAGTATATGAAACGGAAGCGTGCACGGAAATGCTGATGCTCTTTCCAGGCGTAAATGTAGGCCAGAATGTAAGCATTACCATCGTTTTGAAAAAAAATCATTCGAAATCGATTTAGAATTTACATGTGTTTCATCAGCAATAGGATGGTTGCAGTCGGAGCTTTTGGACGCGCAACTAGCTCATGGAGATCTGAGAACAATTATAGCCTGGGAAATTATAGCCATGGGCCTGAACGGTAAATCATATTAGATCGATGTTCAATGCTAAAAAGTTACTGGGCACAATGGAACTCGCTGCATCTGGACGGAAGGATATGTAAAAGAAAATGAGAAAATGGATCAGCCGATCGCATGCAAGCTGTACTTCTCCGGAATAAAGTTAATGTTTTGCAAGAAATACACAAAGGGACATCGGAAGACTACTTTGGCACAATTCAACTCTAAAATTAGATTAGATCTCGGTGTCACCCTGGATGAAAAGCTTCACTTCAATCTTCATTACGATAGAGTGCTTTCCCGAGTAAGTAAACAACTTGGTTTCATTAAGCGACGGGCCAAAGAGCTTAGGAATCTTTGGGTTACTAAATCCTTATATATTTCACTCGTGCGTCCTCTTCTCGAATATGCGTGCACTATCTGGAACCCGGCTTTCGAAATTCACAGCCAAAGATTTGAGTCTGTTCAGAAGCAATTTTTACTATTCGCTTTAAGGCACCTTTTCAACCCTTATGATTTCAGTAATCTACCATCATACGAATATTGCCTTAAATGTATTAATTTGTTACCCCTTGCGTCGAGAAGATTAATGTTATCTGCCTGCTTCAGCTTTGATGTCATCAGAGACGTGGTTAATGTCGTCTACTTGAAAGAAAAGTTTGTACTCAATCAGCCCTTGAGAGTCACTAGATCCCGAAGATTGCTTATTGAATACCATCACAACACAACATATGCAGCAAACGAGCCAATAAATAGGTGCTGCAAGCTATTCAATAGTATGAGCGAGAACTTATCCCCTACGATCTCTAAATCAACGTTTAAAAATAACATCATCAAGGCTCTCTCTTTATATTCTCCCCCACCCCCCACCATACTAGCATATATGTATTGTATATTCAATTTAAATTTAAATTTGGTATTTAATTTGTTAGTCATTCATTTGTCATCTGTCATTTATTTATTACTTTATTTGTTGTCTGTTTATAACTTATTTTATTTATGCACTATTTATTAGTCTTGTATTTATATATAGTTTGTTTTATTTTTATTTTGTTTCGTAATTTTATGCATGCACTATTTTATTTTATTCTTTTTATACATGTACATCTTGCTTGGTAAATAAAATAAATAAATAAATAAATAAAGTAAGATAACGGTTCTACTGGAGACATGCGCGAAGAGACCGGTGCAAGAAATGTGCAACTAGTGTATCTTTGAAAGGGCTTAGAAAAAAGCTCAGAGTTGAGTTGAAGATCTAAGTTTCTGGAGTCAAGGAGTAGTGCCCAACAATTTTACCAAATGGCCAGAAGTCTATTCTGTTCCAAATCAGGCGGTATATACAGTGGCGGGACATATCATGCTTACCATGCAGGTGCGGAGTTTCAAATGAGCTTCATTCCAACTAGGGTCGAAATTTCGAGCAACAGGTGCTTAAGTTTTGTGACGCCTTTGGTATGAGAAAAAATAGAATCACTCCACTTCACCCACAGTCAGACGCAATGATCGAAAGGCTCAACAAAGTCTTCATCAAACTCCTGGTTAAAGTCGTAGAAGATAATCAGCGTGAATAGGATCGTCATATTCCACTTTTTCGAATGGGCTACCGAACAGCTACGTATGCAACAACTGGTGAATCAACGTCATGAAGGGTCTATAATATTCGGACTAAATGTTCAACTTCCGGTCGATGTGAAATTCGGAATACATATGCGGCAACTGCCGTAGATTATCTTCTTCCATAGGACGAGAGAAGTCTAGAATAGCTAAACAATATGCCAAAGGGGCTATTAATAATCCTGGTTTGAGACTTGGCAGTCAGTCAGTGAGAAGCAAATCGATCGAACCAGACAAAGAGAAGTGATTTTAAAGCTCGTTATTGCGATATTAGCGCGATCGTTAAAGTTTGTATCCGCACTGAAAAAAATCCACATGGCGCCCAGAGCTAT
This sequence comes from Nemotelus pantherinus, assembly GCA_963978885.1. Lineage (NCBI taxonomy): Eukaryota > Metazoa > Arthropoda > Insecta > Diptera > Stratiomyidae > Nemotelus > Nemotelus pantherinus. The sequence continues at coordinate 31,140,760 of OZ022265.1, read as the reverse complement.
GTAATATAGCGCATTATTTATGGCCCCATACGCTATGTACATAGTACTCTGAGCTATGCAATATTGCTCCCCGCGCCATAATGTCAGAATCTACATAGCGCGTGGTCCTATGTTTCATGGCGCAGCATTTATGGTCCCACACGCTATGTATATAGTACCTTGAGCTATGCAGTAACATAGCGCATTATTTATGGCCCCATACGCTTTGTACATAGTACTCTGAGCTATGCAATATTGCTCCCCGCGCCATAATGTTAGAATCTACATAGCGCGTGGTCCTATGTAACATGGCACAGAAATTATGGCCCCACACGCTATATTACATAGTGCCATGAGCCATGCAATATGGCTCATGGCACTCCAATTATAACTCGTAGCCGTACTGTGTGAGGAAATGTATAAATGTCAGCAAGCTTCTTGAGTATAGGAGATGTTTTATTGAGGTAGATTAGTTGACTAAAAATTTCTGTAATAAGATTGTTTAGCTAATTGAAACACCCCGAATACAATTAGTCTGCCAAAAAAGGGACGAAGAAACGGGAGGAAAATTGATCAAGTCTTCGTGATACATTGGCGAGCGGTCTTCACGCTGCGAAAATTTCAATAATCAATAGAAAAAACTGAGACTCGGGTGTCAAAAAATTTTTGCAAACGAATTTCAATCGAATAAAACTTCAATTCAAAAATAAACTGCAAATCAATCGTAATCATTACGCTCGGAAAGCATGTTATTGCACTGAAAAAGCACAGCGCCAGACGCCATAATTTATAGACTTCTGGCGCCATGTGCATAGTCGATTTCGGGATTGTGATAAAATATAGCGCCACGCGTCATAGTACATAGGAGCAGACGCTACGCTTATAGCCCTCCACGCCATGTACTATAGTTCTCCACGCCATCTGCATGGCGTGGAGGGCTATGTTACATGGTGTGGAGGACTATAGTACATGGCGTGAGGGACTATAGTACATGGCGTGGAGGGCTATAAGCATAGCGTCTGCTCCTATGTACTATGACGTGTGGCGCTATATTTTATCACAATCCCGAAATCGACTATGTACATGGCGCCAGAAGTCTATAAATTATGGCGTCTGGCGCTATGTGTTTTTTCAGTGCGAGTTCTGTGTAAAATTAAGTGATTTATTATTATTTACTAAATAAAGGTGTGTTCAGAAGCCATTGACAAATTGTTTTGTTTAGAAGAAGCAGAGAATCACGAATCCAGGATGTGTTTTAAGTGAAAGACCTAACAATATTTTATTTGAAAAATCATATTAAACTCAAAGATCATAATTTAGGTACTCAGATGAAGTGCAAAAAAAAATATATCTGTTTAAGAACTCACCGATAAGGCCTCTCTCCCGAATGCGTGCGAAGATGAGTTTTTAAAGTACTTGGCCTTGCATAAGTCTTCCCGCATAATCTACACAGGTTCGGTTTCGAGTCCCCACCGAGACCGTCTCCACTGTCTTCCTCCTCGAATCCGATTCCGAACGACTTTGCATCCTTAATCTGAGGAGAATATATGTTTTCAGAGGAGTTTACAAGTTTTATTAACACAGGTTCATCTTACTTGACTAAACGTCGGGCTCTTCGATGGCGAGTAGGCAACATTCGACGCATAGTAGTTTCGTTGTGATGACGGCGAGGTCATCTTCATAGGTTCCGATATGGAATTTGTGTTTTGGTTACTTGTGGACGGGCGAAAATCGGCCGTAAAGGAGTAGGTAGCACTGCCCGGATAATGGCTGGGACTCAACAGTGGCGGGTAGAGAACGTTGACAGATGATGTGCTATTCTGTGGTGTCCATTGCATCTGAAATCGAAGTGGGATTCAATGGTCAGGCCTGAAGGCTCGCGAGATAAAACTTTTCGCTATGTGTTACCTGTGAACATTGCATAGGAACTGACGCATCCGATCCATAGCCATGCATGGTCATATTCATACTTACATTAACGCTCATGCTGGGATATATGGCGGCAGGTGGTGGAGCATGTTGACTACAGGCCGAATCGTAGTAAGCTTGCGAGCTGTAGGCTGTGTTATTCTGCGATTGTGACTGATGGTGGTTGGGCGAGACCAGCATTTGTGGATGCACCGTGTAGGAGAGAGACGCTTGTGGGGCTGGAAAACTGTTTTCGATTGAATTAATGCATTTCGTGATTTCGATTGAAGTCGCTTACTTATACGAAGCACCGCAGGGTGAAAATGGAAACAAACTTGGCAATGGATCGATTTCTAATGGTGGTAGTCCTGGAAAGCTGGAAGTCATATCTTCAGAGCTCCAGTAGTTACCGTTGAGGTTGGTTTGTGAGTTGTTTTGTGAGGAACTGTGAAAGAGAATTTGTTAAACTCGAGCATTAGTGTTGGTTCGAAAAAATAAATTATGAATGGAAGACCATTGTCTTGCATTTAATTTAAAATTTAAAAAATCAAAAGTGAGGCTTGGAAAATTTAATTTAAAGTAAGTGTGTCAGTCGAAGTAGCAAACTGAAAAATTGAATTTGAAAAGAAACACGAGTTTGAAGAAAAATTTAATCGAACGTTATACTAGGTGGGGTGAAAAGTAACCTCCTTGACCACCAGAATGCGCTGCAATCGCAAAAAAGATTATTGTGCCTTATAGTCCATTCATATTTAGGCAGACATGTCAAATTTCAGAGCGATACAGTCATTTGTTTTGTTTTTACAGCCGATTTTTGTTGACGTGTTTGGCATCATGTTGAGTATGGAAATAAACCATTTTCATTCTCTCATAAAACATTATTTTTTGAGAGGCAAAACGGCGAAGGAAACAAAAGAAAAGTTGGATAAATATTATGGAGCTAGTGCTCCTTCAGATTATACCGTGAAATATTGGTTTCGAGAGTTTCGTGGTGGCCGAAACTCCACTGCCGATGAAGTCCGCAGCGGCAGGCCCTCCGATGCGGTTACACAGGACAATGTCAAAAAAATACATGAAATGGTGTTGGCCGACCGGAAAATGAAGATGCGCGAGCTAGCAGATGCCACAAGGATTAGTGCCAAGCGCACACGCCATATTTTGGGTGAGATTCTGCAGATAAAAAAATTATCCTGCCGCTGGGTGCCGCGCATGCTGACTCCGGACCAAAAAAACGAACGCGAGCGCACTTCGGAAGCGTGTTTGGCCATGCTGATGCGGAATCGGGTGGACTTTTGGCTTCGATTGGTGACTTGATGAAACCTGGATCCACTATTTCACGCCAGGCAACAGAATGAGTGCCTGGAGTGCCTGAATTAATGCATTTCGTGATTTCGATTGAAGTCGCTTACTTATACGAAGCACCGCAGGGTGAAAATGGAAACAAACTTGGCAATGGATCGATTTCTAATGGTGGTAGTCCTGGAAAGCTGGAAGTCATATCTTCAGAGCTCCAGTAGTTACCGTTGAGGTTGGTTTGTGAGTTGTTTTGTGAGGAACTGTGAAAGAGAATTTGTTAAACTCGAGCATTAGTGTTGGTTCGAAAAAATAAATTATGAATGGAAGACCATTGTCTTGCATTTAATTTAAAATTTAAAAAATCAAAAGTGAGGCTTGGAAAATTTAATTTAAAGTAAGTGTGTCAGTCGAAGTAGCAAACTGAAAAATTGAATTTGAAAAGAAACACGAGTTTGAAGAAAAATTTAATCGAACGTTATATAGTAGATGCAATGAATAGAGCGATTGTTTCTACATAGGTATGTGAATAGCATGGATCTATTCGTTATATGTACGCAGCTTATACTTCGAGTTAGTTTAGAGACTTTCTTGCCGTGTGCTTGTTAGATTTCCTATTTTCAGCTGATGCAAATTCCATATCAGCGTCTCTAAGAAAAAGCATAGCGGCATATGTCATAATTTATATACCTACTTCCGGCGCTATGTACCTAATTGATTTTAGGATTGAGATACATTATAGCACCTGATAGCAGGTGCTATAATGTATCTCAATAGACGCTATGTATTATAGGTTGCAAAGCCATTTATTCTACCCCTTGACACCAGGTATTATCAGCCCTAATAAAAAGCAAAACTTCACGTCTTCACGTGAGTCAGGGATCCCAGGCTCAAAGAGTCTATGCTCCACCCAATAGGATATACGAACTTCTTGAGCAGTATAAACTTAACAACCATAGAAGTAAAGAACGGGGACAAAATTGACATGAGCGCGAAAACGAGTAGAGAATGACAGAAAACCTAACCCAAAACGCCATTATGCTGAGTTGGAACTAGAAGTTGATGGTAATTTGCTTCAATCATTCAGTTGGCTACGCATAGTGAGGACCGGAGTTGTTACAATTTTTACCCATGAATTTTTCAAAAGTTAATTATAATAAGGAAAAATGAGACAAATATTTTTGCACTTTACGGGTTGACTCCCTTTAATTATTTTTTTACGAAAGCTAAGCAATCAATTTTATACTCGAATATCGTGATTTAATTCAGCTATTCAAATAAAATTCAGATTCTCAAGCATAATACTTTGGCAGTTTTTATAGGAGATGCTAGGTTTTCCCAGCTTTCGGCATTTGCCGATCTCTGTTTTTTTACATTGTTTACTGCAATCTGTGATGTCTGAATTACAGTCGACGCAGCGAAACGCAGCCAACGGTGACCTACCACAGTGAATGAAATCGCCTGGTTACACTGCAACGTGACTAAGTGTCAGTGAAGTAGAAGAGTTTTTAGTTGATGTTTGAATTCCACAGGGACATCTCTGTATCCGCCTGGAGCCATCTCATGAATAATGGGACGGTCCTTCACTTCGGCTATCAGCATCTCTATTGACACCTCGTCATCCAACACTGCATCTTTAATTGACTGCATTTTGAAATAATGCTATGTATTATTTGATTTATTCGAGGGTGTTCTTTTCTCGGCCTTGTAAATGAGTTTAATTCTAACGTAAACTCAACCTTATATTTATGCCGAATGCTTTTACTACTTGCCTTTTATCATAGTCACCTTTGAAATCTTACTTGGCTCTTAGACATTTTCCAATGTTATTTAAATTAAACATCCGTTTGTTTTATTATTAGCATAATATATCACTGATGGGCTCTGAGGAGAAAGCCAAATAGCCCTCGTTATGAATATATAAATACATTTGAATAGATCTGGCTTGTAGGATAAAAAAAACTGGTCTTTAAATCATAATTAAATTAAAAGTAATCCCACGACAACCCTCGTACGGGTCTAGGAGTTGAAGCTGGTAAGGAGCTTCTTTACAATTTTTTCAACCAATGTGAATACGAGTGTGGAATTCGACGACTCACTTTACCCCTGAGTTTAAACCACGTACCTAATCAGTGCTAGGTGAACTCAAAGCTTGGTGCGCGGGCCTTCGTCCGAACCTGGATTCGAATCAGGGATCCCACAAGTAAGAAGTCAGTAATCTACCCACTAGGCTACTCAAGTATTTTAAATTACTATAATCAATTTGCTATTAATTATCTTTCTTTCTTTATCTTTATTTTACTTTTAACTATCTAAGCTATTACCAATAAAATTTGTTTTCGAATTCTACAAAAAATTAATAATAAAAAATCAACTCTATTTATATTTTCGCATACATTTCAAATCGTGCGCAAGCCCATATAATCAACTCAACTGACAGCTTGGCTGCGGTAGACGACGTCGCAGTGTGCTTCAGCGGTGACTGTTTGATGCGTTAGTGCAGCGACATACAATTAGGTTTCTCCCGTAAGTTTGTTTCCGCGCTTCCATTTAGCGCGTCCTCAAGCGATTAAGTTAGCTGAGACACACGTTAAAACCGAGTCGGCTTCAGAGCCTGAAAGCAACCGTGACAGTCCCCGGTTTGGCAACGGCTGACTCGACGATTTTGCTACCAAAAGAATGCAAAACTCACTGAATTCAATGTAGTGCGACATAAGGGGGTGTACGCACCTCAGCCATTCTATTGAGATACTTTGTGAAATAACCATGCACCGTTAAGAGGTAAAAGTTTACTTCTCCGTGACCGTGGCTGAACCAAATGCCCAAAATACCTATCATTTTCGCTGTTCAGCGACATTTGTTGTTTAGAGGCCAATGTTGCTGCCAAAATTTGAGTGTTGTCTGGTCGATCACACGTCTGGATGACACTGAGCTTTTCGCTTCTTTGCTGCTTGAACTTTCGTATAGTGCTCCATGCGCGAACAAAACATTTTCTTCTTCGACAGTTACCTCGTCGTCTTTATTTTCCACCGGCTCCTCGTTGTGCACCACCTCCTCCGCTATCTTCTCTAGCGTGAAAGACCCGCCAGGCGGAGGCGTTCGTTGGTCATACAGCTCAAGTGTGTCGTTTTTCTGTGTCTTTCTTTCCCAGATCTCGAGCAGCTCAGCATCCTCTGACTCCGTTTGGATTTTCTCTTCGATGAATTTGGCCTTCGCGAAACAGTTCCGAAACAGTCCACTCACTGACTTGCTCCCATACACGCCGGGCGACGTGCAGAGCGTGGAGCAATGTGAACTTAAACTCGTTTCCTTGGCCCATGGCCTCGAGCCGGCGGTTTAGCAGGAGCTTTTTGTCATAGTGCTTAAGCTTCTCTATAATTCCTTAATCCATTAGTTGAGAATTGGCTGCCGTGTTGGGACAGAAAGTAGAGCATTTTGATGTTGTCCAAATGGAGGTAGGGAGGGTGACCAGTGAAGCTATCGAGACAGAGCAGCACTCTGCGGTTTTGTGGATCGAGTCGTCTGTCCCGCGCATGTAACATTTCCTCGAAAATCTCTGCCGTCATCCATGCTTCGAATTAGCCTTCTACTTCACGGGAATCTCCTTGCTCTTGAACGCACGGGGTTTGTTGGAATTGCCGATCACCAGAAGAGGTGACTTCTCCTGCAGCTCATGTTTGCTCCAACCAAAAGAGTGATTTTTTGCTTACTTTTTTTTTGTCCAGTGCACCGTTCTCCTCTGAAAGCCCTGGGTTTGTTCGGAAGCAGCTACCAGAAGAGTCCAGTTTGTCCAGGTAGAAAACGTCTTCCGCGAAAAACTGCCCGAGGAAAAACCGGAGAACCTGTTGTTGCCACTCTATAAGAGATTGCGACTTTACTGCTCCAGCTTCGCCCTGCGTTGGCTTGAACGTGATGCCGTGGCGTTTTTTGAGAAATTGTCCAGCCAACCATCGCTCGCCATGAATTTCGGGAGGTGCAGTTTAATTGCCTTCTCCTATAGCCAGGGAAATTTAACATGGTGCTTCGGAAAAATTAGGGGAAAGCTGAATTTCGGTGTGAACCTGGTACTGGCATGTTGACCAAAATGTCAAAAGTCCCCTTCGATCCGACTGCTGTGTTACTTTTTATACGGAGTCAAAGGTCACCAAAAGTGACCTTTCCTAAATATCTCAGTAACGGTCAAGTCTTCAGAAAAACAATGTATGACGAATTTTTACTTAGAATATTTCCAACCAAAACAATCTTAAAACTTTTTCTTGTAAGCATAACCGATTTTGAGATATATTGATCTAAACATTTACTACTAACAGCATCCTCTTTCTCAATGGCATGTTGACATCCGATTTTGACTACGACTTGGAATGTTTGTGAGTTTGTTTTTTGTGTTTAAGAGGCGCATAAAAAAAACATGTAAACAAACTTATCTACCACACTCCAGGGTAGATGGAAAAGTGTGCTCCGAAAAGTAATCCCTCCCCCCTTTTCCATAAAATGGTATCCCTGAGCTTCCATCCCAAAAGTTCAGAAATGAGCCCGTTGCCTACTCTTTGCCCACTGTTAAACAAGATAAGATCAATTTTTATCCTGTTAATTGCCCATTCTTGGCAACGCAGGATCAGCCCTACATACACACCCTACCCACCCCGCAAACGAACCACCCCGAAATAATCGATTTTTTAGTTTTTTCCCCATACCGTCTTATCCCATGAACGATCAGGGCAAGGTCACGTAATTTCAGGTGCAAATTGGTTTCAAACACACTTTGCCACCTACCCCGGAGTCTGGTAGATAAATTTGATTACATTTTTTTATGGGCCTCTTAAACATAGAAAAACAAACTCACAAACATTCCAAGTCGTAATCAAAATCGGATAATATCAACATGCCTTTGAGAAAGAGGATGCTGTTAGTAGTAAATGTTTAGATCAATATATCTCAAAAACGGTTATGCTTACAAGAAAAAGTTTTAAGATTGTTTTTGTTGTAAATATTCTAAGCTACAAATTGGTAATGCATTGTTTTTCTGAAGACGTGACCGTTACTGAGATATTTAGCAAAGATCACTTTTGGTGACCTTTGACCCCGTATAAAAAGTAACGCAGCACTCGGATCGATGGGGACTTTTGACATTTTAGTCTGCACGCCAGTACCAAGGTTCACACCGAAATTCAGCTTTCCCTTAATTTTCCGAAGTTTCGCCTTTTTTGTGTCGGATTTCACTGAACTAATATCAGATCTCCACTGACAGGCAGATTCATAACTTCGGGTTATGAGCTTGCCTTAGCTTCATTCGCTTCAATGGAACTCTAACTTTGATGGCCGCCTAGATTGCATCCTTCTGGCTAAGAATGCCCTTCACAGTCGATGCCCCATTTCTTGCTTATTTCTGCGGCCAGCTTAGACAGATTCGGCTTGTTCTTCGTGGCATCGATGAACTCTTTCTTCTCCTTCAGCGCAATCTAAGTCCACTTGCGCGGCTGAGCTGACATTGTAGGCTACTTTCTAAACTTCACTACAGTACGATATCACAAGTGCGTGCGTGTGTAACAGAGGTACCGAAAAGATAAATGTGACTGCCCGCTTGAGTTTGCGAGTGACATACAGTGCGCGAAATAATTATAACATACAAACTATCACTAGATATTTCTGAGAAAATGAATCGGTTCACACTATTTGTGATTATGTCATACCATTTTTGCAAGCGAACGCAATGTAACGGCACTTTAGGCTACTTGTTAATTTTTCGTTGTGGTGGGCTGGTGTTTAATTTTGTTCAGAAGCCCAAATTACTAGTGCGAAATAAATATAGCGGACAGTTGTACGTGAAGTATATTTTCTAGGAGTAAAATTGATAATTCGTCTAGATTTATAAGACTAGTTAGTTCACCAAGGTATACGCAGCCTACTAATGAGGATTAGCATTTACACGTGCAGTTTTTAATTCGCAATTTTTAAAATTACTATTCAAATCAATAAAAATGCCAAGGGGGACAACATTGACTCCTGAAGAGCGGGCTAAAATTTTAGCTTACAGAGATTGGGGGACAACAATCAGAAGAATAGCTGAAAAATTGAACAGGGACAAAAGTACGGTGAATAATTTCTTGAAAAATCCCGAAAATTATGCCAAAATTAAGAGATCAGGTCGTCCGTCTCAAGTTAGTGAGAGGTCTAAAAGAGAGATAAAACGGCTGGCTGTTAACGAAAAGCTAAGTCCCTCACAAATTCGGTTTCAATTGAATCTTCCCATCACTACGCGAAGGGTTCAGCAGATTCTGAAGAATAGTGAAAATGTTAAATATGGAAAACGCTTGCAAATACCAAGGCTTCTGCCACGTCATAAATCTGAACGTTTAGAATTTGCTTAACGGTATAAATTTTGGACAAATGAATGGGATTTTGTCATGTTTAGTGATGAACAAAAATTCAATTTAGACGGGCCTGATGGCTGTCATGGATATTGGAGAGATGTCCGTAAAGAACGGGAAACGTGTCATAGAAGGAACTTTCAAGGAGGTTCCCTCATGATATGGGCTGCATTCGGCTGTCGGGGAAAGTCTGAAATTTGTTTTATTTAAAAAAAATGAACTCAGCTAAATGTGTTGAACTCTTGGACGACGTGCTTATCACTTTTGCAAAGGATTTATGGAGAGACGACTGGCTGTTTCAGCAAGACAACGCACCTATACACTCTGCGACGTCCACGGAAGTCCGGGAACATACCGCTATTAAAGTGGCCTGCTATAAACCCTGATTTGAACCCCATGGAAAATCTGTGGGGTATCTTATCACAGCAAGTCTATTCACAAGGTCGTCAGTTTGACACCATATTAGAGCTAAAACGGCCATTATAAAAAAATGGAATCAAATTGGAACATCTGTTCTTCAATCCTTTGTTAATTCCATGCCCCGTCGTTTATGCAAAGTGATACCAAATAAGGGAAGCCCTATAGATTATTAAGATTTAATTATTGTTTTTAATTTCTGATATAAAATACTTTTAAACATTTTTATGTGATTTGTCCGTTATAATTATTTCGTTCATGCATTTCAAATATTGTATTTTCCTGGCTACAAAAAAATTAAATAGTTGAAGATATAATCCGCTGTTGCTTTGTTATCATTGCATGAAATATAAAACTAAATTTTAATTTTTTGAATCAGTATCTAGCAAATAATTTTCCCGATATTCTCTTTGTCCGATATAATTATTTCGCGCACTGTAGTAGCGACATTAGGGGGTGGCATAGTAAATTTATTTTGTATGTAATTTTGGCGGAACCGTGCTCAACTGGCATAGTAGCGAGAGTGGCATAGTAGCGACTTGGCATAGTAGCGAGATTTGACTGTATCTAACAACTTTAACCTCAGATCTCTAACAGATCACAGTAGCACATTTTTGTTTTAAAAATTACAAATTTTGTTTTTAGAAATTAAAATAATTTTCTACGGATACACTTCCACAATTTAGTCGAAATTCTCAATGTTCAGCTGAAGATTGGATAGTGTCGTCTGAAGTATTTGGTGTTCTGCCTCCAAATGTTGAATGATCAGCGATGAAAGTATACAGATTTATGATTTAAATACAAATGGGACGTTCGGCGGTCAGCGTCTGATTAAGTTGCCTGCCAAATTTCTCTTAGCAGTGGTGGTAACGGACAATCGGAGAGAATTTCGTCAGCGATTTTCGGTCGTCATTCACATATAGAATGAAGCCTTAAAAACTTGATTTCAATAATATAAAATTGAAACTCTAAAAAAAAAAATGTTTGTGAGCATATATAGCGAAGCGCGCCGAGGTAATTTTTTCTATGATTTTCGTTCACTTCGCTATACCGCTACATCGACTTAGGCCAAAGTATAGAGAAAGATAAATGAGTCAACTCCTTCAAAAGAAGCAAAAAAAAAGTTAGCCTTGGCAAAAAAACAAAAAAAAAATTAGCTGAAATAGATGCTTCTAAAAAAAGTGTTGAAACTCCAAAAAAAGGTCCGAAAAAAGTTCAACTGACGCTCAAATTAATGAAAAATTTATCAACATATTATGGCTTAGCTTTACGACGAAATTCTGATTCGGTTGAAAACATGCGGAAGGAAAATTGGGCAGCATATTACCAAAAAATTTCAACTAATGAGAACCCTCAACACTCTTATTGTCCTGTTGGAGAAAAGACTTGGTGTAACTGGCGCAAGGCGGAGGCAGCTGGTGGTAATGCTTTAAAAAATGTCAATCATCCTCCACCTTTAGATGATGACGTACAAGAAATATCAAAGCCTATTTATGAAGACTTATCATCAGAAGATTTATTAAAGTGCTGCTTTGGCAATTTTACGCAGAATAATAGCGAAAGCTACAATTCTTGTATGTATTTGGAATTTGGCCCCCAAACATACTTTTTGTGGAAAAAATATAAATATGGCTGCAAATATTTCTGCATGTACATACAATGAAGAATTTATGGCTATCTTGAAAATAATGCAAGTCATGGGAATTACAATTGGCCAACGAGCGCTGGAACATGCACAAAATAGAGAAAAACACTCGACTGAGGTATCTAAAGAGGCCAGAACTGCTCGAAGGGAGCAAAAATCTTTGGAAGAGGAGAAGTATGAGCAAGAGGAAGGTATATCGTATGGTCCAGGCAAGGCAGATTAAATTTCGTTAAGATTTATTATAAAAAATATTGAATTTTAACTTTAACCCCCGCTAGACACACCTGGGTCTGTGGTGTCCGGCCGTTTTTGAAAATCGTCAGGGCGCACAGGTACGTCAATATTTCGGGTTCTAACTTCCACTTAAAAAAATGTACCTGGGTCGAGAACTGGCGTAATGAACGTCGCGCTCGGTCCTCCGTTCTTCGTGAATTGCTCAGCTGTCAAAGTTGGCTGCGGACACCACAGACCCATGTGTGTCTACGGAAGCATAAAAGTGTGAATTTGTTTTCTCAAAAAGTGTATTATAGTTACATTGTAGAGCGACACATCGCTGGCCAATGAGGCTCTTCTTCGGTATACTGGATCAAGCGGTAGTTAATTGTAACATTTTGTACAATTTTAATGAAGCGAACACTGCATTGGGCAGATATAAATTTATTGAAACGTTAGCACTTAGTTTAACGAACGACGAAATGAAAAGGAGATTGGAAAAACCATCCTTGCGCAAAATTAAACGTTCATCAATATGCTCCGTTTTGAATATCGATGATCTGGGTTATTGTCATGATTTAACTGACAGATTGGAGAAGAGAAAAAGGTGTCATTTTTGTCCCAGCGATAAGTAGTGTTGTGTTACTCAAACAAGATGCATGACAAATGTCCCATTCACATCTACAAAATGTCACATCACCTCAAGCTTCAAATTTGTACCACCTCATTTTTTTTGTCATATTGAGGTGAAGCGATTGACTTGAGGCGCACCTCATTTTTTGTCATATTGAAGTGCTTTGGTGATTTCGAAGCGATTGACTTGAGACTTTTGAGGTGCACCGATTGTAATACTCAATGGAAAATGTATGTACGCGGGACTAGTTTGATTTGTACCAGCTCATTTTTTGTCATATTGATGTGCTTTGCTCAACTTTGAAGCGATTGACTTGTGATAGTTGAGGCACAAGGATATCTGTACAAGGGGAAAATGTATGCATGCGAGTTTAGTTTTGAGTTTAATTTGCACGATACTTAAACAAAAAATTTGGTGGTAATTAGCTACCATTTTTGGGAAATTGTTTAGTAGATTCGTAACAGTACTGCTCTCCTTGGCATAAACGTTTTACCTAAATTTTTTTTTCATTTTTGAGTTAACGCCGAATTCAAAAACTACATACTCTATTAAATCATTTTCCAAAATATGAAAATCTTATCTTTTCTGGAAGTATGCTACAATCAATAATGAAAAATCCCCTATCTATAAAAAAAACGTAACCAGTACTTAGCATAAATGTTCTATCCTACCGTAGCGGTGGCGTAATGGTATGGGACTGTATGGCTAGCAGCGGCGCTGGAAACTCATAGATAATTGAAGGAATGCAACATGACACTTCATTTGAAGTATGACATTGTACCACCTCAAATTTGAAAATGAGTAACTCATACAAATACATATCAATATGACTGACGACCCAACACTAGCGATAAGGACAGGAAAACTAGATTTTGCTGCTCTAAGTGTAAAAAAGCCATTTGCGAAGAACACAAGCTTCATGTATGCAATGAATGCATTTTATAATTTTGTTCAGTTACTTTATTTATTTTAATAAGAATAAGTGCAAGTAATAATAAATAAAAAAAAACGTATAAAACTTTGAGTTACATTATTTTCAAACCAAAAATTGTGATTTCAAACGAATTTTCGACCCAAAAAATTATACTTTTTCTGTTGTCATAATAATTATACTTTTTTCAAAGTTTCATTATGTCCTTTTGTTTCTTTTCATCTACTATATGTCAAGAAACATTTTGTACAGTAGAATTTTCGTAAACTTATTTAATAAAAAGCTATGATGTTTTAAGTAAATACGTGTATTTCTCGTGTTTTGTGTCGATTTGCATTAAATAACAATAATAAAAATTCATATATATCCATCATCCAATGCACGCTCTTTTTCTATAGATATCGATCTACTCTCGTGAATTTTTTCAGATTTTAAAACGATTTGAAGTATGGTAAAAAAGCGGCAGGACTCCGTAGACCCAGGTGTGTCTAGGGAGGTGCTCCAATTGTAGTGTGTCTGGGGAGGGCTAAACGCGATTTTCTCGAAACAACCTTTTTCAACTTAGCGTGCATGATTAAGAAAAAAATATTTATCCAATCGTTCTGAAATTTTAACACGTCAAGTTAATGTTCAGAATGAACTACGGATGAAAAAATCGGCATTAATTTTTTTTTTAGTTATAACCGATTTCTGGGGGGAAAACCTCGATTTTCGAAAAAAACGCCGCCACTTTGTTATTTTTCAACCAAATTTTTTTTTAGTTCATTCCAAGGCCGCTTTGATGCTGATAAAAATCCCGTTTTTGTTTTTTTTCAAGTCTTTTCTGAGGGCACTTATCGTGTACGCCAGGTTTTTTTGGTGTTTTTTCAAAAAAATTGTAGCAGACGACAGGGGGTCACAAAAAATGTTCATCAATTTTTTTTTGTAGTACATATAAGGCAAATGAAGTATGTATACAGAGTTTCATTAATTAAAAACTAACCTTTAGGTTAGGTTAATGAACTGCCGGGAACGCGGCCAGCAGTAGGCCATCAGTTTGGGCCCATTTGCCAACCTCATAGACAATCACACGCACTCACACTTCCAGCCATGGCACTGCCGGGATTCGAACCCGCAGGCCCCGTAGCACGCTGCTTTTCGGCCTGGCGCCTTACCGAGCAGAGCTACCGGGTCCCCTAAAACTAACCTTTGAAAAAAACAATTTTTTTCAATTTTAAGGTGCTATGTCCCTTTAATTGGATACCACTTGGGTTGGTATCCCTGTGACATCGACGGAAAAATGGGAATTCGAATGAAGCTAGCGTCGACCTGTATTTCGTTGCGCAGCGAATTTTGCTAGGCACTAGTGTCGTTCGTCACATATGTAAAATTTTTCCAACCATTAGCAAATTGATTCCCTTGGCAGGTTCTTTATTGAGAAAAATTCTATAAACCCTATTGGATTGTTCACTCGTTAGGATTGTTCGAAACTTCACCAAAACAAATTTCATTAAATTCTTAAATAGATATCTGGCTTCGAACACCGAAATGAAAACTCAAAGCAAAGGGCTTACTGACATGTTTTTTTGGCTTTAAAATAACTAAAGCACACGAGTGCATAAGTTTTTAAATAAACCAAAAATTGATGGTAAAATGTTCACATGGGACAATTTTTTTCTATCGTTTCTTCTTTGTTAGCATTCAGTTTATGATTTCACTTTTAATTGGATGGTTCTTTAATGCGGTTTCGATGGTTTGCAACATTTTTGCTCGAAATATAATACCTCACCGAGTCTTCGAGCGTTCATCGCATAACAACAACAACTGGACACGGATTTAAACAAGCGCGGACGGAAAATCGCTCGCATCTCGATTACGGGAAAATAATGTTCACAGATCTGTTCCCCAATTATACTCATGTTTTCTCACAAACATTTTCATTATCTCTTATTATGTATTCATGACTATGAGTGCAGGCACTCCTGTTCTTGTAGATACGATTACTCGGTCTAGCCGCAAAATGACTGGCACTTCAAAGCAACGATCTGTGCGACGAAGCAGCGTGAGTATGAGTTCAAGTCGCAAAAAGAAATGAGTAAATAAATGTCGAAACGAGACATTGAAAGAAATATGTACATAAATGTGATCAAAAGAGCATATGAAATGATACGAGTTGAATATCTGAAGAAGATTGCATGCAAAAAAAGATCAAGAATGCAAGAATACAAGACTACAAACAGAAGTTGATGGAGATGTCGAATGTTACCTGAGAACGCCGTTGTGGTCGAGACAGTTTCCGCAGTCGAAATCGGAGCCGCTCAATGTAGAAATCGGTAACGATGAGGCTCCTTGACACGACACGCAGCCACCGCAGGATGCTGGACACTCCTAGAATTCACAGAACGATTTCGGTTTGTTTAGTATCACCGACAACACAATTACTGGTAGACGGAAAACCAGATCAGCGTTAACTGGACCGAATCGTCATTGAAGTTGGACGCGGATAAACTCGAATGTTCTTGAGACGACCGAGCCACTTAAAATAATATTTAGGACGATTTGACCGGACTACGAACGCGTGAAATTTTTTTTAATGTGATTTAATTGAAACTTACCTGCGGACTGTCGAGTGGTAGCCCGAACAAGGGATTGTTGGGCACATACCCCGTCTCGGGCTCCACAGCACCTTCTCCGTTTGGCACGTCGCACGATATATACATGGCTCCACCCTCTTGGCTTCCTAGTGAATCTGTTGAAGAGACGAAAAGCCGAGATGAATCATTTGTCGTTTCTAAAATTTCAAAAAGGTGGATTCAGGAATGGATTTTCACCTTCCATGTAACGGAGCGCATGCACCGTTCGAGAATGGAATGGTCTAACGTTGAAACCTTTCATTATGTGCGGAGAGAACGTTTTGTGGGATTCCTTTCATGTAGGATTGGGATGAATATGATGCTGGATGTCATGGTGATGCGTTCCTATCGAAACGTAACATATCGAAGGGATAAGAGACAGTTTGCAGGTTTCTCGCTTCAATGGGAACCCGTAACAAATCGAGCATGGATGTTTATAGAATGGAAATATCCGGTCGAAATCTTTTCGTTAGTTAATTAATTTTAATTTTCGAGAATAGTTTGAGGCTGGAAGCTATTTAAGGTGATTCATACTTTGCATTTTATAAAGATTAAATATGCGGAGTAATGTCTATTTCTTTAATTAACTGACAGTGTTAATGCTTGAAAGGCACAAAGTGACAATTTTTTTCCGCAAACTCAATTTCAATATTATTCTTTGTAGAGACTCTTTGAGCATAACAATCGTGGTCTGATACCTACTTATAAATTGAATTCATTTTCATTCATCGCACAATTGTAAATATATTTATAAAATTTATTCCTTTGTAAATTGGCTTTGCTCCTCACATGAGCTAGAGAGACAATAGCTATAGAACTCAAATATACAGTGGAATCTCTATAACTTGAATGTCAAGGGAAATGCAAAAAAAATCGAGTTAGCGAGTTTTCGACTTAACAAGAACATCGAGATACATATGATTTAACTGCTGAAATTGCGACTTACAAAAGCGCGATTTTTTAGTATATTTTTCGATTTGTAGAGTCAAATTTGAATAACAATTCAACTTAAGTTTTCTATTATATATTTTTTACATATTAAAACAAATTACATATTAGTGAAGTAAACTGTACACTAAAAAAATCCGTTATCTTCTTTTGATTTAAACAATTTACAGATTTTTTATCAATTATTTTTTCAAGCTCAAACAATGAACCGAATACATGATCCTCGATATCATCACATCTTTCAACATAAGTTAGTAGTGTGTTAAGTAGTGTGTTGATTGCAACTCTGGCTTCTTGCTGGATGATTATGATCAACGTCATTTTCATTAACATCATCGTCATCCATATGCTGATTAACTATTTCGATGATTTCAGCATCAGTTAGTGTTCCAGTAGTAGCTAGCCCTTCATCACATGTCACATAATATTCAAATTGAACTTCTATGTCCTGAAGTTTATTCCAGTCAGCCTCTACACTCATGTCCGGCTCAAGGGGTTCTTCCGATGCTTCTTCTTGTGGCATCGAAAATCCACAGCTTTTGAAGCAATTTGATATTGTTATAGTTTTAGATACCCTTCTCCAAGCCTTGTCTGTCATCCTGATTGCATGCAATACATTAGTATATGAAGCTGACTGTTGTTTCATATCTGTTATCAGTTTCCTAACAACTTCCTTTCTGTAAGCGCATTTGAAGTTTTTTATTATTCCTTGATCTAAGGGCTTTAGCTTAGATGTTGTATTGGGTGGAAAAAATTTAACTTTCACTGCTTTTTTCATTCCAAATTCTATGAATATAATCAATTTTGCTCAATAGGTATGTAGGTACAGTAGAAACTCGTTATAGGCAACTAATTAATGTCTGCCTCGCTGCCGATTTCGAGGTTTTGCCTATATCATGTATAGAAAATTGTGGAAATATATAAGTAATTAACTTAAAAAATATATAATTTGAAAAAAAATATTGTTCATAACGTCAATGAACATCGTTTGCTGGTGTCTGATGAGAATCAGTGCATGCTTTCGAAACCACTTTGTCAAATAAAAATTTTCAAGATAAATACAATTTTTTCAATTTTAACCATCCCGCAAAAAACACTTCCAATCGTTTACAGAGTCCAATTTCATTGTCGGTATGAACAATTCATCGTCACAATGAACTTTTCATTATTAGAAGTTCATGATTGTATGAACCGTGCATAAATATAATGAATTTCAGTTCATAAAGGTATTCTTCCTAACTTCAGTTTTTTTTTCAATGAATATGTTCATAGAAATCAAGCATTAGTTCATAGTTTTCATTCACATGAGTTTCCATTCACGAATTTATGGATTGTTCATACGAGAATAACAAGCCATCTCTCTCGATCATGGAATCATTTTATATGGCTATCAACATTTTATCATGTTTGGCATTCAACTAAAGTATCTTGAAACATCGTATCTGTTATTTAATGGCAAAGTTTAATAGAGATTCAAATCTCGCCGTTATTGATCTATTTGCAGTCTTATACGGGGCATTTCACGTGAAGCGGACAATGAAAAAAAATCGAGGTTCTGGATTTCGTTCATATTGTGCATAATTGTACTTCTAGAAGATATGAATGTGGATGCACAAGTTTTTGTTTCTATGAGGTTTAGTTGTCGAGTTATGGGCTTCTGAATAATTGAAGAAATTGATAAAAGGCTTTTTTGGGAGCGGATTCTGAGATTCAAAACAAACTCTAAAAAACATTAAACATAATGATTGGTATAGAAAATTAGCTGTTCTTTTTAATTTAGAAATTAGATTTGAAAAATAATTTTTTTTTCCTGTGTGGAACCGGAAGTAGACACTTTAACTCGTGATTTGAATAATTTGGACCAGGTTAATTTTGTTTATTTTTATAATGAAATAAAGCTTAAAGTATACTTATTTTATCATAAAAGTTTTAGAATGGGATGGCCAGTAGTTTAGGAGGTAGGTGAATTTAAATACATAAAAGTCGCATGGGGCGTGGTACCGGGAGCTTGATTATGATAGCTAGTGAGTGTGAAAGCAAAATATTCGTACTAAAACTATTATATATAGCTTGTATCATTTACATATAGAATAAAAAACATTAAAAAATGATAATGCTCATTTACTTAGTGAAAAAAGGGTACTTGTGTTTAGACAAATGAATTTATTTCACAATTTTTACAATTTTACTCTCGTTTCTTAAACTAGTTCTTTTTTTTAATAACTAGAGGTGTTTCTACGATCAGTTTTTTCCATCAGATTTGACATAATGTATTTTCTGCTAATATTCTTGGAATTTTTCTTAGGTCTTTAGCCTTCCGATGAAACTTCAAATCGAATGGATTGAAACATCGATAGCCGAACGGAGACATAATACACATAATTAAGACTCTTTAACTTATCAATGAAAGTAACAGTCATTGCAAGCGTTGAACAGTAACTCGAAAAATAACGGAAAATTTGAATTGGCTTGGCGTCAAATATATTATATATGCGTCATATATTTTAATTAGGTTTTTATGGGAAAATAAAACCTTTTTCAAATAAGAGATGGCGCTACTAATCACATTTCAAATCAATTTTTGTTTTCGAGCCAACTAGCTGCCTTAAGCAAGCTCTCGGTACCACGCCCCATGCGACTTTTATGTATTGAAATTCACCTACCTCCTAAACTACTGGCCATCCCATTCTAAAACTTTTATGATAAAATAAGTATACTTTAAGCTTTATTTTGTTATAAAAATAAACAAAATTAACCTGGTCCAAATTATTCAAATCACGAGTTAAAGTGTCTACTTCCGGTTCCACACAGGGAAAAAAATTTATTTTTCAAATCTAATTTCAAAATTAAAAAGAGCAGCTAATTTTCTATACCAATCAATATGTTTAATGTTTTTTAGAATTTGTTTTGAATCTCAGAATCCGCTTCCAAAAAAGCCTTTTATCAATTTCTTCAATTATTCAGAAGCCCATAACTCGGCAACTAAACCTCATAGAAACAAAAACTTGTGCATCCACATTCATATCTTCTAGAAGTACCATTATGCACAATATGAACGAAATCCAGAACCTCGATTTTTTTTCGTTGTCCGCTTCACGTGAAATGCCCCATACACTAGTTCATAGTACTTATGAATTGATTCATAGAGGTTATGAACAAGTTCATAGTCCCTATGAATTCATTCATAGAATTCAAGAAAACGTGCATAACATATTCTTTATATGTACGTTCATTTTCCAATCAATTCTGTTTATTCTATTTGGCTATTTGTTTTTTCGGTAAATTGAAACAGAAAGTTTGTAGTTAAGTCAAAAAGTCTCCGATTAGTTAAGAAGTGGTATAGTTGAGTGAATCAATTTATAGCTAAGTTAAGTGATTTACACAAACCTTTAAGGTAAGTTGAAATCTTATTATTATACGTTTTTTTTGCGTCTCGATCAATAACAGGTTAGGGTAGGGCGATATTGAAAACAACAGCTGAGGCAGGATTTTTGGTGTTTTCAATGCTGCCTACCCTAATCTGCTATTGACCGAAACGCAAAAAACACACCTAATATG
Source organism: Nemotelus pantherinus (assembly GCA_963978885.1). NCBI lineage: Eukaryota > Metazoa > Arthropoda > Insecta > Diptera > Stratiomyidae > Nemotelus > Nemotelus pantherinus. The sequence goes on along the minus strand of OZ022265.1, from coordinate 31,120,254 downwards.
AAGATTGGATTGTATAATAAGTTATTATTAGATAATAAGTATATTATTGTTATATAATAAGTGTGCAATTCATAGATTCCAGGTCAATAATTTAAATTTAAAATAAAAATAATCTTTTAAAAAAGTTTTAGTTTTCAATACATATGCCCAATATGAAATGCTTTCTGTGTCGTGAGATTTTTGCTTCAATAGAACTCCTCATAGTTCACTTAAATAGAGTCCATGATTTATAAAAAAATAGCACTTTGAGATGTATTCAAAATAACTGGTATCAATGCTTTTTTTTCATAGTGCTTCCCAGACAACTAGTTTGTTGGTATAAGGGACAGCACTAAGTTTTTTTTACTTGCCAACAACACGCGGTGTTCCCAAGCGGTGCCCCATCTAAGTACTAATCGCGCCCAACACTGCTTAACTTAATTCGAAACTCAATTGTTTCAGACGACATATGAAGCGAAAACATTCTGAGCAGAGTTTCTCAAAGGAATCAATGATAGATCCACCTTCTGACCATGATTCTTTTGTTCCACCTCTAGTTGCAAACGCAATTGTTGCAGAATGTGCATCTGACATGACTTATCCTTCAAGTAATAATAAAAATGGCTTGGATCCCTTGAAAAATTTCATAAATTCAACTCTCAAATTTGCAATATTATTACATAATAAGGATAATTTTACTCGTAAGGATGTTTTAGGTATCTACGATAACACGGAACATTTGGTTCTGCATCCACTTCTCAATGTATTCAAAGAATTCGCTAACGCTGGCACATTCAAAACTTTACAATGAAATTTCGAGCATAATAGCCTGCTGTAAAGATTCATTCATTCAAAACTTTGGATCAGATTATAAAATAAGCTAATATCTCCGGAATCAGGGCTTATTAAAAAATATGACACAATTAACAAACAATTCGGAAATTATACCAGTATATACTCATCGGTGGTAGATGAGTGGAGGAGCGTACGTAGCCATCTGCTAGAATTTCTTCCCGATGAAGGGACCCTCAACTGTAAACAAATCCGAGCGAAAGGTGCTAATTTGGATAAGAGTAAGTATATTCCCACTACAAAATCAACAAATAAATTAATAATTCTATATCACATACAAATTGTCCCGAAGTGATATTGTTATGGGCTCTACACGGCTTCTTACTTCCCTGGTAACGAGTTGTGAGTAAGAGCACCATTAGAAAAAATATTGTGAAATGATTCACAATTGCAGATTCACAAGAATCTTTTATGATTACTTGCAAATCATTCGCGGAACTTAAGGAATTAATAAGCTTTAAGAAAAGTAAGCCATCTTTTAAAAGTAAGCAATCTTTTGTAATTTCCATTGGTGTTAGTTTAAAAGTGGTCAAATACATATATATGTTATTTATTTCGATGATTTGAAAATTCCGTTTGAAAGCCTGCTGCGAGCAGTAGATATTCGATTCAAAATTTATTGTTTATTCAACTTAGAATATCCGGAAGCATCCGCTCCTTTCTGGAATTTCATTCAAGTTTATTTTTATAAAATTAAGTCTAAAGGAAAATCCTGCAAAGTTAATATGCTTATTGAGGAATTAAAAAGGAAACAGCAGTAGAGCAAAATTTACCCTGACAAAGAAATCTACCTGCAACTTTTCAATTTCGCATGCTTTCTACATTGTCATTTACAATGCAAATAACAGAAACAGACTGAAAACAACAGTCGAAATCGAGACGTAGCAACTAATCGCTCCTCTTTACAATATAATAGATATACAGTAGGAACACGTTATAAGCAACCCTCGTTAATGGCAACTACTCGATATAAGCAGGGCATAATTTTCAGCATTGATAATCCTATATAGGCAACGCGCAAAAAGTTTTGACTTGATATAAGCAACTGGATATTGGATTCACTGAGGAAACTACAAAATGTGATTCCAAATAAGTAGATATGTATGAAAAGAATATAAAAAAAAGAATTACGCATTTTTCTATTCTTCACTTAAAAGATAGCACGTCTGTTTGCAGGTGCAGGCAGTTTTCGTTAGTTTCGTTACGGTTCGTGCATGTTTTTGATTCTGCTAAAGTGGAAATAAAATTATTATTTGAAACCATTTAGCAAGATATGTATACATGTATCGTTAGATTAAAATATTCTTGATTGAGGTAACTATGGCTCCTAAAAGGCGAAACGTGTTACCTATAAAAACAAAATAGAAATCCTAGATTCCGTTCGTCGATTTGAATCATACGAATCGATTGCCGAAAAATACAATATTCACAAAGCTACAATATCTAAAATTAAAAAAAGTGAAGAAAAGATTCGAGTTTTCGTTGGATCAACTGAATCAAAAATTGGAAATAAACGGAAGTTACGTCAACCTGAAATAGAGGCAAAACTATTTGAGTGGTTCATGAGATAGCGTAAAAATAATCTACCTGTTACCGGTAAAATATTAAAGAAAAAAGCTGTTCAGATCTACAATTTGAACCCTGAGAAAGATTTAACGCCAGCAATGGGTGGTTTGCTAATTTTAAAAAACGTCGGGAAATACGACCATTAAAAGTGTGCGGAGAAAATTTGTCCTCCAATACTGATGCCGTGGAACCATTTATAGAAAAATGTCAAAACTTCATAAGCGAATCTCAACTTACAGATGACCAAATTTATAACGCTGATGAAAGCAGTCTTACCAGATAAAACGTTACCAGATAAAACGTATGTTGCAGCAGAGGAAAAATCAGCACCAGGACGAAAAATGGCGAAAGAAATGATAACTTTCCTGGCTTGTGCAAATGCTTTAGGAATTTATAAAATTAAACTTTTAGTGATTGGAAAGTCAGCCATACATAGAGCGTTCAAAAATATATCTAAGATGCCGGTTGATTGCAAAAGCAATAAGTCAGCAGGGATGACATATGTTATATTCGTGCAATGGTTTCGTTCCGGAAGTTCGAAATTAGCTTCGAACGAAAAATCTTCCAACACATGCGGTATTATTAATTGATAACGCTCCTTGCCATCCAAAAACAGCAGCGACGATGGTCTCTTATCAGTAATGTGTTTTCCACAAAATTGTCCTCCTTTACTTCAGCCAATGGATCAGAACGCCATTCGTTTACCTAAGAAATCTTCCAAAAGAATATTTACTGACTCATTTGATTAGTAGTGGAACTACCGAAAATGATTTAAAGAAGGTAACGCTGAAGCACGCAATCTATTTCTTATCCAAAGCGTGGGGTGATTTGGGAACCAATCACATAAAAAAATGTTCCAGAAAACTAACAAAAGTGGATGGTGAAGCTTTTGATGAGGAAGATAATATTCCTCTGGCTAACCTTCAACGCGACCTGCTGCAGAAACTCTTCGACTCCAAAATTTACTCATACAAGCAACAAATACCATTTGTGATGCAGACGAAATCAACGATTGGCTTTCTGAAAGCAATGCAAATTATTCTAACGCGAATGCTGAAACTGTCGAAATCACTGATTCCGAAAGTACCGAAGAATCTGAAAATTTAGATTCGGAGCCGACTGTAACCTTCAATCAATTTTTAAAAGGCGTTGAACTTGTGATTAGCTCGTCTGAAGAAAATTCTTATCAACTAAGTCAAATTTTAATATTATATTCAATTAAGCATAAAGCAATTAAGAAATATGCGAGAAACAAATTAAGCCAAGCTAAAATAACTTCATATTTTTCAAAAAACTAACTTTATACTGTGACCTAGCGAGTATCTAAATTTGTTAACAATGTTTTATATAAGAACGTAAATTTGTTTTAGTATCTACAGCGAAAAATCCCTACTCTATACTGAATAAATTTAGAAAAATTTAAGTTGTGCTTTAATATGTGCTCTGTTTTTCAGCCCTCAACTATGTTTTCATGATGTATGCAAAAAAATTTCCAGTAACTGTACATATCATAACACTAAATAAATTAATACAATCCTCTTAATGTACACTAAATATGTTTAAAAAATTTTATAGTTCACCAATATTAGAAATGTAAAACTGAGCTGCAAGCTGAAATGCGGCGAAACATATATATTTCACTGATTTCAAGTTCATAACATCCTTCGAATTTGCACAAAGACGTTTAATTTTATAGATTTATATTATTGATTTTGAGACGTCTCCAAAATCAACATGACACATCCCTATGCTTCCAACAAATGACATAAATATAGTAAAATAAAAGAGAAAAATGAATCAATGCTTTCATCATAATGATATTACAATAAATTCAATCAATATCTGTCTGAAACATCAAACCAGTTCTACTCTCCCCAGTGAGACTCTCCCATCGTCATGACTCGAGCGCCATAGTAACTTGGTAAATCAACCATCACTGCGCATGCTTGCGTGTTGCACCGCCTCACTATGAATGCCGAAAAAATGGCGTTTGCCGGATGGAGTAACATGTAGTGGGCGGAGTTTGTTATATTGGGCTACTCATGTACATATTTACAAATAGATTTCGGCCATTGATTTGGTCTATGATATGTGTGAATAGAGTGCGAGGGGTGTGTGAATATTTTGCGGAAAGAATGTGAAAATAACCATGGAGTATGCTGTTTGGTCTAATTGCACGTAAAATATTATAGTGCGATGTAGGATTGAAATTCAATGAAATACTTACCCAGAATTGAATATTTAGCTGGTGGGAGATGATCATGAGGTCAGCAGACGAAATTTGTTATTGGTTGTGATTGTTTCTCGGTGCTTTCTGGATGCAGTCGCCGGTGGATAGGTGTAATGCATTTTCGCTGCTCCAACGTTCAGCTTGCACTGAACTTCCGCTTGAGGTGGTGTTTGTTTCGATCCAATTTTCGCTATTGGTAGCAGCTTCTCGTTCGAGGTAGTTTTGGTTTGGAGTTGATATTGGCTTGCGTGTTCTTTGGGAGCCTGAAAAATGTACAAAAAGATTATGAGGAAATTGACTATTTGCACGAGCAAGTATGATTAATGAGTTTTTGAATGAAGCGCTGCAACGAAATGAGAAAAAATAAAATAAAGGCCATTTTGATGGCCAATTAACTCAAATTGAAGTCATATTTTCATTCACTGCTAACTATACATTAATGAAGCTTCAACTGGTAAGCGAACCTCAGATACTAAATCTATTGAAAAACAGTGCCCACATGTAACTACTCAATTGTAAAGTTTTAAGTTAAGTAGAAATTAGTCTTTTACTATTGGTGTTTTACTATTTGATGCTGATCAAGCTTTTGTTTTCTCCCTAAGGAATGCTTATTAATAATGCCCCTAATGCCACCATTATGTGTGTACTATAGTCCTCTGCGCCATGTACTATAGTCCTCCGCGCCAAGTTCTATAGTCCTCCATGCCATGTACATGGCGTAGAGGACTATAGTACATGGCGTGGAGGGCTATAAGTATAGCGCCTGCTCCTATGTACTTTTCGCCATGTACTATGGCGTGTGGCACTATATTTTATCACAATTCCGAAATCGACTATGTACATGGCGCCAGAAGTCTATAAATTATGGCGTCTGGCGCTGTGTTTTTTCATTGCATAAGGGCTGAAAACATTTCTCAGAGCGAAAAGTAGAAACTGCTTTTGAGCAGACTATCTTTGGCTGTGAATTTCGAAATTCGAATTCCAGATAGTGCGCGCATATTGACGAAAAGGACGCACGATTCAAATACATAAGGATTTAGTAACCCAGAGATTAATATATAAGGATTAAGTAACACGCTTAATGAAGCCAAGTTGCTCGGGAAAGCACTCTGTCGTAATGTAGATTGAAGCAGAGCTTTTCATCCAAGATGACAGCGAGATCTAATATGTTGTCAACCCTGCTGAGTTGCTGAGGCGTGTTGCGTGAAATAAACGCGTGTGATTTTGCGTGGTACTTAGAAATGTTAAGTATTGTTCGCGGAGCGCCCATGGCCTAAAAAGTTCAATTTTGACTGAAAAAAAAGTAATAACTGATGAAAACAATTAAAACAGTTGATTTCATGAACGTTGTGATATTTTTTGTATAACCAGAACCAACTACTTTTATATCGTTAAATTAACTATATTAACATAGTAAAAAGAACTATTTTCCGTAGTTCGTTTAACGATTTTGAATGAATCGTTGCAATACTATTAAAAATAGTTGAACCAACCAAGAGTTTTTCTTTCAGTGTGGAATTATTCTAAGCAAAGTAGAATGGTTTCAACATTTGGACGCTTTTCATGCTCCGAATGAAATTTTGTTTGTTTACCAACCACGCGTCATGGTGCATAAAAGTAATCAACAATTTTCTTATGGTTGTTTTAACTATAGCCCTAGTTGATGCAAAAACAACTAAGGCAAACTGTTGATTTTTCATACTCCTCATACTCATGCTCCTATTCTATCATAGAAGTTTCATATGATACATGGCAAAATTGTGTTCGGTTTGCTGTTCGATATAATTCATATTCATGTTATGCTGTGAAGCCTTTATATTACGTTGTAGGACGCTATTTTGTTCACAATACAGCATTTTCCGCTGTGGCAAAGCAGTGGGCTGCGGCAAAGCGCAGTTAAAAAATTAGAATGCACTGTTTTGTATGGTAACGCGCACAATGGCTGCGGCCGAATTTGCGGCAGCGGCAGAATTTGCCAAATTTCTAATTTTGCCGCACCGCTAGCGGTGATACATACCATAGGTTGGCATCACCACTAGGTTGGCATCACCACTAGGTTGGCATCACCACTAGGTTGAATTAAATCTGTTTGAATTAGGTTGAATGGTCTGGTGGAATAGACAAGCGATGGCTGATGTGTATTGTAACAAGCCAACCTAATCCTCGTACAACAGGATTTAGCAATACAAAAGACAAAAAAATGAATTTGGTTGGTGCCTTGGTTGCATTGACAGCGACATTGTCGCTGCATTGTGATTCACCAAATTCAACTGCGGCATTCACGCCTCCCCTGCCAATATTTCGTACTATGTATATGGTTGGAATACCATTGTTTGTGGTTGCTTACTTATTTTGCACCACGGACGTTGTTTATCAACCACGCGCCAAGGTGCATAAAAGTAATCAACTATTTTTTTATGGTTGTTTTAACTATAGCCCGTAGTTGACGCAAAAACAACTAAGGAAAATTGTTGATTTTACCAAGATTTTTCTTTCAGTGTGTCATTAACTAAAAGCACCCGATTTTTTTTTTATTTCGGAAGATCCAGTCACAAACTACAGTGATCGCGGCAAAACAATTTTTTTTTACCCCTCGAAAATTTAATCTATTTAGACTAATTTTCAACCTTTTGTCTTAAAAAAAATTACAATAGTTTCTGCAAATATATTCCTTTTAAGTAAAAAAACATTTGTTATTAATTATTTTAATGTGTGTCTAAAAAAAATCCTGAAAAAGAGCTTTTTTTGGACTCCCAAATGTACCTAACCCCTTAAGAAATTTTACACTCAATGAAAACCCAACCTTGCAAACAAATACTGCCTCGACGTCCTCGTCATCTATCCCAGCACAGCTACAGTGTACCCAATCCCCACAAAGAGAACGTGCGGCCCATCCTTCATTTCAATCACATGGCAATATATATAAAATTTTCACATGGCAATAAAAGCAAGGGATATTATTTTCATCGTTGTCACATTCTAATGATTTAGGATTATTGTTGGTTTTCTTCTTACTGTTTTTCTTAGCCAATTCGATTTTTTTATTCTTTTTTTGATCTTTTAACTCTATTTTTTTTTTCTTCTGCTAGTTCTTTTTTTCCATTGTTTCTTCTAATTCATTTTTATACGGAAAACAAGCTTTGATAGCCGTTTCACTTCGTTTCCTTGTCGCGCATGAAATTTTGCTAATTGCAGGATAAGGCATCACTTGCTGAGAACTAACAACAGAAAATACTGTAGTTGGCCTTTGATCAATTCCGATATTAATCATCCAAGTGGAGCATTCGGGCTCAGGCTCTGCTTCAATCTCAGATGGTGTCATGAAAATAGGCATGCACCATATCAGCGGTTCGTTAATAACTACTTCGTCAGAATCTTCAACTATCTTTGCAAGTATTGTTGCAGCGGTTAACGGAAGCGTCAGTAGATGCGAATGGTCTACTTGGAGCTGTTGCTCCGTTGCCACATTTTTTGAAGCCATTTACAGAAGCGTGAATATAGGCTTTACCAAAAATCTCTGCTACTTGCCGGACAGTTACCACCATCCCTGAATTGCTACGAAACCAGGCTGTGATTTGTTGGTCGTAGTATGTGCTCAAGGGTCTCATGTATAATACGTCGGTGACTTGAAGTCGATGAGTCGTATGTGGGGAGAAGCATATTATAATAACCCCATTGGAATGAGCTTCATTAATGACGTCAAGATTTTGTGTGTGTGTGTGCTGTAACCATCGAACAACATCACAGGTCGATCAACCGTTTCTCCACTAAATTCAACGAACTTCTTAAACCGGCCAGGGAATAATTCAGCTGTCATCCAGCCAAAATTGCTGCAAACACCCCAAGCTCCAGGATCAGCATTCAGCATTAGCTGTGGGTCCATTCTCTTTCTTGCGAGCACCATCATTGGAGGCATGTATTGGCCACTGGCACTAAAACATATTTCTATAGTTATTGTAGTACCTCTCTCCGCAGAAGTTACGGATCCCACTTGTTTTCTGCCTTTTCGTGCAATTATTTTTGACTTTGTTTTTGGTACCACTGAAACATCCGTTTCATCACAATTATAAATTCTGTCCGGCGAAAGTTTATGCTCAGCATAAACTTTGCCGAGGAAGTTAAAAAACTGTTCAACTGCTTGTTTATTAAATCCAGCGGCACGCGCAGAAGAATTAGCGATCACTATCTCTGCGGAAGATAGTATAAGATGTAGAATTTCATTATTGAAGATATCCCCAGTCAGCCAGGTTTTAGTCAGGCATATTTTGTCGTCTGACATCATAGTTATAGTTGAGGAAGGTTTGAGCTCTAGGCCTTTGATCCTCAACCCCCGAACGTTTTAGTTAAAAACTGTAAGACAGTCCTTACGTTCTAGGTATTTTTTAAATTTCTTCATAAGTCTCCGTTGAAAATTTCTAGAGATGATTTTTACAAATTCTTTGAAAAAACCACCAAGAGGCCAGACATCTTTCTTCAGCAGATCAGAGGTTCTAGATGTGACAGTGATACAAAATCAGAAGATCTGATGATGATTAAGGTTGCCACGTGTGGATTTCCAGTACATTAGTATTGACGGAATGTATCCGAGCTTCGTTTTGATGTAAGCTAAAATTTCATCGGCTGTAAGATAATTGTGATACAAACATTTTTAGTAGCCGGAACATAACTTTCAAGCAAGGGAGCAGCATTCCCAGATTAGGGAGTTTTCCCCCCAAAATGGGGGATTTGAAGCTCTCCTGGGAGTTTTTTGGGGGGAAAATATCTCGCGCATTTTCCTTGGGGGAAAAACCCCAAAAAATTAATTACCAAATAATGAAGACTTTTGCATTTAGAAATAAAAAAAATTCTACATCAAATATTACAGCTAGTCCACTTCAAACTTTTCCCAGTGGAATATAGCTTTAGCTCTATGTTCTATCAGTATGAGCTGCACATTGTCCCACACGCTAGTATAGAACAATAAATGCCCGAAAGTCAGCTTTTCGCTCGTATAGTTGTTAAATGTGGTACGCGCCTTAGCCGCTAGCACTGCAATTATTGTTGCGTTCGTTTTTTAGCCTTTAGTTTTTGTGCCTCACAGTTCAGCAGTGCAATTTATTTAGAACAGTTCATTTGGTGTGATTAATTACAATTTTTGAATTTGTTGTTATCGCATGACGCACTGTCATGGCACGAAAATATCGAGTGCAATGGGAGAATGAAGTTGAGATGAAAAGTATGTTTCAAAGTTAATAGTACCAGAGTCCTTTTGAAAATTAGATCATCTTGCATATTTTGACTTAAATCCGAATGTTTTTTCACGTAAATTGATTAAAAATTATGTTGCACATAAATTTTGTTGCTTGAAAGAAAATGTCATGAAAGAAAAAGATAAATAATTAAAATACCATTTTGTTTCTGTATGACGATCGATTAAGATTTTAAACCATTTTATTTTAGGGTGCTTATCGCCAGCAACTGCTGAACTAACAAAAGCTTTCTGCAAACTCTGCAAGTGTACTCTTTTGGCTCACTGAAAAGATCTTGTGTCTGACTCAAAAATAAAAAAAGCATTTGGATAGTTTGAGCAAATCACAATATTTGGCATTAGCTAAGCCTTGAGTATTTGAAGCCTAAGATTTCCTTAGAAAGAAAAATCTTAGAACTCAAAGTTGCTGTGTTTATTGCTAAGCATTGTTCAGTAAAAACAGTCGATCATCTTGGTGAGCTTCTTAAAAGTTTCGACAAAAGTTCGGAGATTTTAGCGGACGTAAAGTTGCACAGAGGCAAATGTATTGGTGATAGCTCCATGTACGCCAGAAGATCCAATAAAATACATTGGTGGCGGCAATTATTCGATAATAATCGATGAAAGAACTGCAAAAGACAATAAAAAAATGTTGTGATGCATGATTCGCTATTAGAGTTTTTATAAAACTAAAATAATAACTACATTTTACAAACTAATTGAACTGAAGAGTGGAGATGCTGAGACGATTTACACAGCTTTCAAATATCAATTAGCACAAGACAAGCTTGACATTAAGAAATTGAATGGCATTGGTGTAGATGGTGCGAGTGTCATGATAGGGAAAAACCATTCTTTTGCCTCGTTGTTGTTAAAAAATAATTCTAACATAACCGTTGTCAAATGCGTCTGTCTTTCGCTGCATCTAGCAGCTGAAAAAGCCTTCGAATGTCTACCTAGACATATTGACTTTATCATCAAAGAGTGCCACTCTTGGTTTTCACGTAGTCTCAAGAGATAAATTGCCTATAGTGAAACATATAAGACTATTTACGAAACAACACTGAATCCTTTAAACATTGAAAAATTATCTGGTACCAGATGGTTAGCGCGATACGGTGCAGTCACTGAAATTGAAAACCAATGGGATCCATTCAAAACTAATTTTCATATTGCTGCTTCTGCAATGTGTTATGTTACTAATACACTAATGTTATACAACATTAGTGTTAAGTGACATGTTCGTAAATCCATTGAATTTGGTGTATTTTACATTTTTATCTACTCATCTGCGTCCGGTAATCATAACCAATAAAATTTTTCAAATCGATGATGCAGATATCCTTAAGCTGCACTTTGAACTAAAAAATTTACTTTACTTATATCTACAAATGCTTGTGTCACCTGATCGATTACAGACTAAAAGCAGAAACAATATCCAGAATTTACCGATTTTGTTGTGGATATAGAACTCGTTAATTTCGGTTTTGTTTTTAACCTGTATTGACGCAATGTAAACCCGAATAAAGTGCTAGATGTGAAAATAGGATGCCGAGATTTTCTTATTAAGCTCTGCCATGAAATAAGAACTAGATTACCTGAAAATCCTGTTAGAGACAATGTCAAATTTGTCACCGGACACTGCAACTAAATTAATTGAACCAAATATAAATGGTTTATAAGTATTAATTCCAAGTACTATTGAGAGCATAGACATAGCTATACAAGAATGGAATATGTTGAACCGAGTAGAGTGGCAGGAAAGGATGACAAGCGAAAAGTTCTGGACCGAAGTTTACCAGCATAAAAAGCCATTTCCGAGAGGACATACAGCAACATAAGCAAGCTAGCTCTGGCAGCTTTGACTTTGCCATTTTCAAATGCTGCTGTTGAAAGAGCATTTTCGGTTGTTAACACAATCAAAGACAAACTACAAAACAGACTGGCTATCGAAACTGCTGATTGCATTATGAGGATTAAATATAATCTCTGAGAACAAGGAGGCTGCACAAAATGTATACCATCACAGAACATGACTGTTAAATTAAATGCTGAAACTGTATATGGTAGTAGTTCCGTTGAGGAAACTAATGTAATCGAAGATGTATGTGAGGCGTTATCAATGTATTAGTACTTTTTTGGGAGGTTTTCAGCTGAAATGATACTTTTTTTTGGGAGTTTTTGCGCCTCGCATGGGGGTTTTTCAAAATCCACATCTGGCATCACTGCAAAGGAGTGAGAATTGAGGCACAGATAGTCCTCTAGACGGTCTAAGCTGACTTAGTACATGAGCAGAAGATGTCTGCGTTACTGCCAGAAATGATGCAGAAATAGCTATGTAATATGCAAATTTAAAATAAGTACACTTACAGTTTCCTTAAAATGCTGTTGTTGCTAGTTTTGCTGCGAATTTTGTTACGAAAGATGTGGTTGTCGTCTTTTTAATGCTGAAGCCTCGTATCAGCGAAGAACTACTTCCGAAGACATCAAACTATTGAAGAACTACATCATAAATATATTAACCACCAACATCAATGAACACCTTAAAACTGGTTCCTTCCCTGATTGCCTTAAATTTACAAGAATCACTCCTGTATTCAAAGGAGGTGATCGTGCAAATCCATCTAATTACCGCCCCATTGCTGTCACCAGTATTATGAGCAAAATATTTGAAAAGGTAATAAATTCAAGAATATGACAATTCTTAGAGGGAAATTCGATCTTGGCTCCAATTCAGTATGGGTTTCAACAACATAGTAGCACGTTAGCGGCAACCTTGGATGCAGTGCACTTTATAAACTCTACGCTGGATAAGGGAAATCATGCCGCAGCTATCTTCGTTGACTTACAAAAAGCTTTCGACACCATCGACCATGGAATTTTACTAGAACGATTAAGCAAATACGAATTTGGGGATAAAATAAAGCTACTAGTCAGAAATTGCCTAATAAATAGGCGGATAGTAACCAAAAATTCTAATAACGTCGGCCAAGAATGTGAAATAAATATCGGTGTACCACAAGGATCTATCCTTGGTCCGCTCCTTTTTCTGCTATCTGTGAACAGCATATACAGGACATTCAGCTATCTTGTAAAATTGTGCTCTTTGCGGACGATACCCTTCTTCTCTATTCCGGGAATGAACAATTGACACTACAGAACACTATAAATGCAGATTTACAACGATATTTCAACTGGCTTTAGCAAAGTAAACTAGTTCTTAACATCCATAAGACCAAATACATTGTGTTTCTGCAGAAGAACAAACGTCCAGTGAACCTCCGCATCGAAATAAACGGGGTACAGCTTGAAAATGTAAATTCAATTAAATATCTAGGATTGGAGCTAGATGATAAAATGACATAGACAAACCACATCAATAACATCAAATGCAAAGTGGAGTAATAATTGAAAAATTGGGTGAAAAAGGAGTAATAAAAAGTGGAATTGTTTTTGCGGGATGATTAAAATTGAAAAAAAATTTATTTACATTGAAAATTTTATTTTGACAAAGTGGTTTCGAAAGTATGCACTGATTCTCATCAGACACCAGCACACAGTGCATACTTGACTGATGTGACCACTTGCAGCAGGAAATCATTAACTATTTGTGACAAATTTTAACATCTCCGACTTATATCCATCGATATAATTTACTTGCAAAGGTCATTTAATTGTGATCATGGTTTGAATTTATACCTTTGCAAACCAAACTTACCATTTACCATGCGTATATTGTTTCTTTAATCACATATGGATTATTGTTGTGGAGCCAGACTTCCAAAGACAACATTAAGCTTATAGGAAGACTTATGACCAAAGCCATCAAAATAATTCATAAAATGCCCACACTTCCCCTAACTTCAGCGGTATATGCTAGAACTGGGCTTCTAAATATCAACAAACTTATACAGTATCGTTCAAACAGTATAAGTTATACTGTTTGAACGAGGTAAATTGATTTATAAGATTTTAACGAAACAGCTCAAATGGCCAAACATTCTTCGAACTGTTGGTGAGTCCACCAATATTCCAACAAGAAATGCGGGTAATTTATCAGTGCAAACACCAACATTCGGAAAACTTAGTAAAGTTTAAAGAAAATTTAAAGCTCTACATTGAAAGAGCACACTGCTAATGAGATCCAGATTTTTTTGTAAACTTTTCTCTGGGCGCACGTCTTGATGACAAATAAAATGTACACAACATGACCTTAAGTACTAACCATAAAAAGCAGGATGGTACTATCCCTTATACCAATACACCAATTGTCTGGGAAGTACTAGGAATAATTACTTAGTGATGATTTTGTGATGCACTCGGACCGTGCATATTGAGTGATGGAGGATTCGCCTTAGAATTTCTTTTGCGAATTCTCGATAATGATTTGAGGTCTTAGGAACAAATTCACGTGGTATCCCTTCCACTTTTAAACAATTTTATCCGAAAATGCTGGGAACGGGTAGATGCAAAAACGTTGAAACCCGTTTGGAAAGCCCTTTGTCCACCACGTCAACTTAGCATAAAAACGATTAAAGGAACGGATTATGTACGTTAGGTGTTGACTGAAATAGTATTCCGGAAGCCCATGAAAACAGACACAGTGAAAAATTAGAAAAAAAGGTACGATTATTTCAACACTCTGGGACAATTTGATAGACATTGAAAATAATTTAAAAAAAATCGATCACGAAAAAACTTGTTCTGCGAGTAAGCAATGAGTTAAAGTTGAAAATGAAAGATCTGGATGAGATGCGGTTTTCTTCTCCGGTTCTCAAGCTGGGTCGTGGGAATTTCGACATCTTCCTCGTTGAGTGTCATCTTAAATCGACCATTTTATCACTTGACTATGTCAAGACAAGATAAACATTATTTCACGCCATAACAGTAAAATAAATGCAATACCAAATAATTAAAAAACATATTGGACTAAGCTATATAGCGTCCCCATGCGTATGCTGTTTTTTTCTACTTTCAATTGTTGAAATTTGTTGCAGTTAGTTGATTGTAATCTGCGTAATTTACAATTGTATGATAATCGTTAATATTTTCACTGCAATTAAGTAAATGATTGAATTGCGAACAATATTGCGTTGAGTCATAAATACTTGCCGATGCAGATAGAGGGCAATTGAATTTCTCTGAATTCCTTATTAATTGTAGTGGGGTGATCGTTTTGCTTTTAAATGACAGGTATGGGCTAGTCATTCTTAATTTAGAAGTTTGACAGTGCGCACATAAATTTTTGTGAAAAATACATGTGTTAGAAATGGAAAATTTGAAAGTGCATTTTAGACATACTATGTTGTGGGAGGAACAAACAAACAACGCAAGGGAAAGAGTTGAAAAAATATGCAGTGTTTATGGTAGTGTACACTGAGAAAAATTTCACCACTTAAAATTTTGTAGAATCAAATTTAAATCAAAATTTGAAACACTTTTAAATAAAAAAACGAGTCTTATTTGAATTAAACAAGCCTCCACATTCAATAAAAATGATTCCACTTTGTTATAAAAATGTTATTTTCATATCATAATTTTCATCACTGAGTGTAAATCAAAACATTTTGTGCTAAACAAGACCACTTTGATACAGCGTTATTGAAATGAAGGCAGATTATTTGAATTAAAAAGAAACGTATATGACGCCAAATCATATTTGAAAATATTTGAATCATATCAATTTTTTTTATTTATACAACGATTTTTTTCTGACTGTAGTAATAAGTGAAAGAACAGTGAGAACACTAAATTCCGTTCCGGAGATATGGGGGGTCTTCTGATTTTGACGATAACCAATTGAAAATTCTGGTAGAACAAAACCCTCGCCAAACAACGCGAAAATTAACAGAGAAGCTGGCTACATCTCAATCAACTGTGCGCCGGCACCTTGAAAAGCCAGGGAAAAGTTTGTAAACTTGGAGTCTGGGTGCCACACAATCTCACTGAAAACAACAAGGCGAACAGAATGTTGATTGCCACAAGTCTCCTCTCACGCCAAAGAAATGAGCTTTTCTTGGCCAATATTGTTACAGTTACTATGAAAATGTCGTCAGGAAAAGGCAGTGGATGGATAAAGACACGGCACCGGAACCTGATCCTAAAGCTAGTATTCACGGCAAAAAAATTTTATTGTGTGTATGGTGGGATCGCCAGGGTATCATTCACGATGAGCTGATGGCTTATTAACAAGCGTCCAGCTTTGATTAATCGACGGCAAGTAGCGTTACTCCATGACAATGCCAGGCCCCATACCACTAGGATCACCAAGGACAAAATATCGGAGCTAGGCTGGTTCGTTTCACCTCACACGCCATATTCGCCCGACCTTGCTCCAACCGATTTTCATCTTTTCCGGTCGCTTCAGAATTCCCTTAACGGAAAAACTTTTACCAACGATGACCAGGTACTTCAGCACGTCGACTTCTTTTTTCCAACAAAGCCAAGAACATTCGACGAGGAGGGGATTGATACATTGCCTGATAGATGGTAACAAGTAATAAATAAAAATGGTGAATATATTATAGATTAGTTTATGAATTTGTAATTTTTATAATGAAATAAATTTATAGCACAAAATCGGCAATTACTTATGACTCAACCCAATACTAATAAACTATAACTAATAAACTGAACTAAGCGGCTCAAACCAGTTTTGAAGTAATAACGTATTTGTTCATATTACTTTAATCGGTGGTGGGCGAAACTTCATTTTGAATGGGTTTAATATATGTTAGGAGTAAGCAAAATGCTAGCCTTAGAAATTCATTTAATATATTCCTTTCTTTTCTTTCACTCTTACATTCACAGAAAACGCTTGTTTTCGAATTCGATTTTTGCTAACAATTTGATGTGCAAATTATAAGAAAAACACGATTTTCTTCATATTTGTAAAACTAACCGAAACTTCCAAAAAATCGAATAGTATGGATTGATAATCAAAATGACACCATTGAGAATCTATCGCAATAAAGTTTAGTCGAACTCCAATAACGTCACATTATCTCACACAGTTCTAGTTCGCCAAAAGAAATGCCCAAAGATCCATCTATCATATTTTCAGCACATAAATTATGTCAGGGCCACGTTTGATTCAATTTTTTTTTAATTTTTAACTTAACATTTTACATTTTCCAATCAATATGCATTCCAATAATCCAGTATGCCTTCAAGTAATCAGTTGCATATTATTTGATAAGGTGCAAAATTGTATCACCTCAAAATTGAAAATTCAACCAAAACGAAAGACTTAAGCGACAAACCTACTGCATTATCCGATTGATGTAGTCAAAACGAATGCTAACGTCATTTTTCTAATGTTCACCAGAAGTGTTGAATTTCACTCTCGAAAACCAAATTTGCGAATAACATCACTTTTCCAAATATAATTTTTAACTTTAAAGTAACGTGATTTTTTGCACTGTACGTAAGTAATCACTGTGTTAAATGCAAATCATATTAATCCACTGCTCTATTATTTATGCCACTGGTATCCAAAATTCGGCAGCGATTTTATGGTGGAAATTGCGCGCAGGCACATGGTAGTCACGAAACTTCAGTAATTTCAACGAATCCACACCGAATAAACCACTCAAAGACCCGATCAGATCTAAAACAAAACACAAACTGACCGAATGTTGCTCAGTCGCGTGTGTGGTCAATGTAACAAAATTCATCCCCACATGCACTATTTTCCTCGACTGCTCCGGCACACATCGTGCGGGCTACGAAACTCTTATTGACAAAAACTTATTTCGACCTACACACGATGCTGCGAGCATACAAAAACTGACTGAACATATGTTGGATCAGCGTTGCCTGAACGAGTGACACCAGGACGTATGTACATAAGAATGTGTACGCATATGTATCCATGTACGTATAAGTAGGTACATACGAGGAGATACAGTGGAAATAAAAACGGCGTATAAGATAGTTGGCAAAGATATATAGTGCATTTTCCCATGCCACTGGATACACTACTATTACCACGATTACGTTCTGGTGGCCACCCCATAGGCTATCTTGTACCTTGTACAACCGCTATAGAACAACATAACCTATGAGTATGTGGAAAATCCTCTATTGTCAAATGGCTCTCAGGAATTCGCTCTCTGCCGCTCGTATGTGGAAGTAAAAGGGTGTGTTCAGGGGAAAGGATTTTGTTTCCACATTATGTTCGTACGCTGCCACAAAAAGATACGGTTCGGCATGGTGTAGACAAGGGATGGGTTTGCGGCAGTTAGTGGTGCATGCCATGCATATTATTTACGGGCGGCTCATGTGGTTACGATTTGTCATCATGCGGTGTGGCGATGGAACGATAGTCCCGGAACATGAATATGTTGAATAGCAATCGATCGGTGACGTTTCCCTGCTTTAATCAACCGTGAATTTCATTCGATTTTTTTTTAAAAGTATGTTTGTATGTTTGTTATTCAGCTTTTCAGTAAACTTATACGTATGTAAAGATTGTGGTAAGAAGTGACATACACGAAGAGTATCTACTTTTGTACTAATATTGGTAGCATTTCGAGAAATAGATTTGACCCTTGCTATGAGGTATTATATAAACTATACAAGTACATTGATTGAAAATATGTATGTGTATGAATAAAATTGTAACATAGAATATCAGTTTTAGCGAATATCACTATTATTACACTTATCTATGCTCTGAGTGTTTTACCCAGTGTTACTGAAACTTTCTTATAAAAAGACAGAAAAGAATGTTTGGGAAAAACTATACATTAATTCATTATAAACTCGGTTATTGAAAGAATTTGTAGATGGATATTCTGTTGAAGAAGAGGGTAAATTATTTGTTCATATAATATAGTATTTTCGAAAGGTATATTGTTTTTTACTTTGCCATTTTGTTTGAGATCAGATGAATAGCAGTTAGTTTATGACCACTGTGTTTATGTTTATGTTCATTGAGTTTTCAATTGGTCTATTTAATACCTTAACTAAACATAAAAAAACCCGCAAAAGTCTAAGTCACAAATGCACCACTAACTAGCTCCGTAAAAAAAGTTGGCGGGCAGCATCCAAAGCTACACACTCTCTATTTGGTTTTTATTGTCTTTTTATTTTGCTTGCGCGATTTCAAGAATTTATCTGAAAAGATAAAAACTACGAGATTTCCTTCTTTTTTTAAAAAAATATTTCCTGCACGCTAAAAAATCATTGTTCTACCCTTAATATATTTTGCAGCTAATATATTTATATTAAAAACATTTCTTAACATTATTATATTGACCTAGCAATCACATTATATTGCTTGCACAGCTTTCTTAAAATTTTATACATTGACATGTGTTTGGTGAATTTGTCTGTTACAATATTATATTAGTAGGCCAATATTTAATATTAACATGGCAATAAGTTATTTTAACGTCTTGCAATACTATATTGGCACACCAATAACTAACATTAACATGCCAATATATTATATTAACGCCTGTATTAGCTATATTAGCTTGTAAAAAAAAACCCGCCGTCTTCGCAAGCGGTCCCTCATCTAAGTACTAACTAGTGATGGGCGATTGCGAGATGTTTTAACAATCGAGATAATCGTAATCGATACCACAAAATAATCGAAAGAACAATCGAGCGAACAATCGAGAGAACACTCGAAAGAACAATCGAGAGATCAATCGATATGCTCGAGTTCTACTCGATTGTTGGGTTCGATGGCTATACTCTATTGCAGTGTTCGATTGTGGTGTTTGATTGCTGTACTCGATTTTTGAAGACCGGTTTATAGCAGAAAGGAAATGTGTAGTTCTGGGGTAGCTGAAACTGAAGACAGGTGCGATAGCCGAATACTGTAGCTAAGATCAACACAATGCAGCAGCTCGCAGCCGAAGGCGAATGTGCTTTATGGCTGACTCGATCACCGTCAACCATGACTTGTCCGACCGAATGGTCGATTGCGAGATGGTGAGATGCTTTTTTCGATTCTCTCGATTGCACAATTACCATCGAGTCAACAATCGAGTTCATCTTAAAACCATCGAGATATTAACAATCGAGTTAAACATCTCGCAATCGCGCATCACTAGTACTAACCGCGTCCAACACTGATTAACTGCGGTGATCGGACGAGAACCGGTTATTCCAGTGTGGTATTGCCGTATTTAATATTAAAATCCTAACATACAATACTAGCATTGTACTTTTTTCACCATCAATTTCACCACCCTTGGCTAATACATTTATATTGGCATAGTAATATATTTATGTTAAGATGTTAAAACATTTTGTCGAAATGTGTTTACAGATGTCCCTAAGATATACAGATGTCCTTAAGATATCCTTAACAATTCCTGATTTTTGATTAGCTAGTAATCTACTTTGTTAATTAAAGCAAAAGCGGTTCGAAAGCATATGAATGTATTAGGCGATTATCGAGCAAACAATGCTTTTTAAAAGTTAATTTCAGGAACATTTAGTCTGAGTTTCTTTCGTCTCCCTTTCAAATCATATCTTTTCCTTCAACTATCTTTATCCATTCAATACAATATCACACTGGAGTCAGAACAAAGACATCGTAGATCCAATATATGCCATTCAATATGAAACAACCTGTGCTTTGAGATTCACGGAAAATTCCACGGAAAATCGACCGACGATCTTTCAGATTTCACTGTGAATATAAGTAGTTGAGTTACGTGCACCAATAATTTTTTTTTAAAAAATATCTAATATTAGCGGTAATATGGCCTCTTGTTGTTTTTGAGAAACTTCGGTTCGTACAATTCAAAAAATTGTATAAAAGCTTCTACTTTACGTAGATCCTTCAAATGTAGCTTGTTGGAAAGGGTAAGGTGTAGATATCCTAGAAAAAATAGTGTGAGAAACATCCTGGACAAAAAGGATAAAAAGGATCATTACTGTCTCCTTTATCTTTGAATATTTCAAAATGCACACTTTCGATTTTCTTATATATTTTAAATAGTTACATAAGCTACAAATGTGCAAAATTTTAAAGTGGAGCTCGTAAAAGTACATTTGTGAGAAATTTTCAAAGGTACGAAATACTATAACCGCCAAAGAAAATTTAAAGAAAATGGTACCGACACAAGATGAAACTTACAATATACGTTTGATATGAAATAGCTTGATGGTGGCTCTGCGTTTTTTTCGCAAAATCAAGGTATTGTATTCCTCAGTTATGGGTAATTATTTTTATGATTTTTATTTTTTAAAAGAAATAGCACTTCGATTTTTTCTGTAACTAACAGACCTAACACTAGAATATAAATTGTTTGCAAAAATTGAGAAAAATTATTTGTAAGCAATCATAAAACAACAATATAGAAAGGAGGTTCCTTTTCATTTAGTAGCGGTTTGAACAATTAGGTATAATTTTGGGTTTTCCCTACATCTAGGGTTTCTCGCACATATTATACTGTACATATATTTTTAATTACTTCCTTTGTTTGTCTATTTTGCATATTTTTACAACTTAAAATTAAAGTTAATTGCATTGCCTGTATTTTAAATTGATTCCAAAAAGTTGCTTTCAGAGTATAGATCGGAAGTAGTTGAAGTTAAGGAAAGTCGTGGGTTCATATAGACAAAAAATTTTGTAAAATGGACATTCTAAGAAAAAAGTTAAATAAATTTACTAGCGTACAGTACAACAATGTATTTAAAATAAAGCAGGTACCACCCACAGAAGAAACAAAAACCAATAATGAATTATCAATAGCAAATAATACCAAAGGAGAATATTCAAAAGCTAAAGAAAAGGAAACAAAGTGTTTACTTTTATCACTTTTGCCGACGATCAGAATGATCACGTGCCAAAGTAGTGTCCGAATTTCCTGTCGCAACCCCATATATGATTTTAAAAAACTAGACGAGGTTATACTTCCCCGAAAAGGCGAAGGAGTATAGATCCCCATTTTGCTGGTCTCATAAAATCATTCTACTGCAGCAATGCAAACAGTAGACTGCTTAAATACTTCAATTTCGCGGAAGCATCGGGGACACATTCTGTCTGTGTATGCATTATACATCAAAACGTGAAATTAATGATTAAAAGACCAAAAATAAATTTTGTAACAAAGGGTTCCAATACTTTTTATCTCTGATGATATGCTCTCCTCCACAAACAGATTGGTATTTTGGTAGCTGCCAGGATTGCCCTGAATCAACCATTATTCTAAGTACATGTGAGAATTTTTTTAAGGAAAGTTGCGCCAGTGGTACGTTAGAAACTAGATTAGAATCTTCTGCAGGCTTTAAATAACATTGCAAAACAGTTTTTAAATCTATTTTTTAAACATAAAATTCTTTCGTACCATATGTTGTAAGTTTTACTTTGTTTCGGTACCATTTTCTATAAATTTTCTTTAGCGGTTATAGTATTCCACTCCTTTAAAAATTTCTTATGACTGTACATTTACAAGCTCCACTTTGTCGTTTATATAACATTTGTAGTTTATATAACTGTTTACAATATATTAAAAAAATTAAGAAAATCGAAGGTGTGGATTTTGAAATATTCAAGGACTTGTAATGATCCTTTTTATCCTTTTTGGTCAGGATGTTTCTCGCACTATTTTTTCTAGGATACCTACACCTTATTCTTTCCAACAAGCTATATTTGAAGGCTCTACGTAAAGTATACAATTTTTTAAATGCAACACGAACCGACGTTTCTCAAAAACTCAAAGAGGAATATACCATATTTTCCAAAAATATTTCTTTTTCGATAATCAGCTCACCAGCCTTTCTAGATAACAAAATATTTCCAACTTCCTAGGAGGTGAGTTCAAAAATTATCTGAAAATTGGTCGATTTTCTATGGAACTACCCCATTGAGAAATACCATATCCTCGAGATAAAAACAAAATGAAGAGTATGCTTGATATCAAATAAATTCAATAAGTAGAAAAATCGACTTCCTTTTCTCTGAAATTTTCAAAATCCTAAAATTGCAATCAAATCCCAAAACCATACAAAAATCGTTCGAAAAATTTGACAGCTTTAATAAAGTAGTATTTACTCTAATTTATCTATGACATACAGATGCTATTGATAGTGTTGCACCAAACTACACATTTCTTTTTCTATGAACCAAACACCGTTAGAATACGTCAGTTAAAATTGAAAATGGCACTCTTTTCGTTCCTATCGATTTCTTCCGCTTCAAACCAAGCTTAGAAATTTTCTCACAAATTTGCAGGATCTCTGCAATCATAAATATCATCAACCACTAATTTATCACATTTCACTATTAATCTAAAATCAATTCAAACAGTATTAAATTACTGCACATGTACCAGTTTGCATTAGTTATTAGCCACACAAAAGGATGTTCAGGGTATTAAAAAGTAACTTGTATCTTTCATTATCTTTCGTGGGCACGTGACCGTGTTGTATTTGATGGTCGTCCGAACCTGATAATCGCTTAACAACCGGTTGCAGAGGGTTTCGCTCCTCAGAAGTGTCAACAGGATACCCGTCGTTCAATATTGTTTTCATCTATGATTATATCCCTCCCATATCTCTATCATTTTCGGATTGAGTGGATAAGGTAAGTTGAAACATGGGAAGGATAGATAGGCACTGACTCGGGTTTGATGTAGGGTTCTAAGGAGCTACATGCTTATTTTTTATTCATTTAGCGAATTGCTATATTGAGTTATTGCGCGTATTTGCATTGGTTTATGACAATAGTAATTTGATGCGCAGTGATAAGACTCCTGCATGTAATGGAGCAAATAAATAGAAAATTGACATTTTCTTAAAACACTCCTCTCTAAGACAATTCTAGTCACAAACATGAATGCATAACCAATCATCGTTATCTAAACCTTGTGAGTAGGATTTTGTTGAAAGTAGAAAGAATGAGAACTATTAGTTTTGAAATAACATTGCATTCGTGTAAATAAAAATTTAACACAAAAGGATCCTAAATACCAAAATTCGAAACATTGAAACGCTTGACAAAACCAGTTGTCATCGATACTTGTTCGAACCATTGAAATGGAAAATCGTAATATCCTCTCTCATGACAAACGATACTACATAGTAAATGCCAGTATATACTGCTATGTGCGCATGCCTTCTGTTTTTCTCAGCTGCTCTTTTCAATATGGTTAGTACAGTATATGTACGTATCTATTCGCAAGGTTGCACGCACACCGTATGGTATTAAGCAATTCTAATGTGAGAGAACTAGTTCATTACACGCAATCGACTGATCGCTAGCTGACTATATGGCTAATGATACGTCGTGATATGGCTATAACCAGTAATAAGGGCAACAACAAACTTCAGAAGAAAGTCATTTGAGTGTAAAGGAATTTGTTGTTCGCTTATTCTTCAGCGCCTTCATATCAGATTCCATTATGAGAAACAATCATTTAACATTCTTTGAATGGCCGTAGAGCTGGTTTGAGTATACATATATACACACATACAGATGCAATTGATAAAGCCATCGACTATTTTAATTTAATAATATAAACATATTGTTTTTATAGTTAGTTTTAGGTTATAAAATACTCAAAATTTTTCCATACAATTGACTTAGTAAATTTTTTTCTGTTTGTAGTCCTAAGTTGAATGAATGAATAAAAGTTTATTGTAATGAATTTGACTACTATTATGATGATTGGAGATCTAAACGAGAGAGAAGAAATACCTATCGCAAACAGGAATATTAACGCATTACGTGAAACTAAAGACAAGACAATAAAATTGCAAAGACGCAAAATCTTATGACGGATTTAAACTCTCCCCGAGATATGGCAAATGTAGCCGAGCCGAGAGTGTAAATCTTCACCTGGTTTATTCTCATGCCAAAACGTAGCAAACATGGAAATAAGTCATCGGTTCCATTTTTTATCTCGCTTGAAAATTTTGAGTCCCAAGGAGTTGAGACAAAGTCGCAAAGAATTCACTAAAATCTACCATAGCGACTGCATTTAAGACCGGCGATACATGTAAAATTTTCAAAAATTCGAGTTTCTTTTTTTTTTTTGAATAAATAGTTAAATTAACATCTAACAAATAAAGGTACTGAAGGACTTCTGTATGGGCCTGGAATCGCTGATTAGTTAGTAAGTCGCTGTAATCATAGAGTTTCTGTGTGTCAAAACTACGCGTTTTTCTCGAAACGACTTTTTTTTTTAAATTGGTGGGCAAGATAACTCAAAAAGCTCTCAGCCGATTCTTATGAAGCTTAGCACACGTTTTCGCTATAGTACAAGCTTCTAGTTGAACCTCAATAGTTTATATTATTTTACAAAATAAATGAACCACAATTTTTTTCAAAATTTAGCATTTTCGACCCAATAACTGGCGAAAAAAGGGTGAAAATCGTATTTTTCTTATGAGGCGTGCTTTTTCATGATTTTTTTACTTTTTTTTCTTTTTTCTTGGTTCAACTAGAAGATACATGTTTAATAAACACACTCCAACCCATTTTTTTGATTTCAAATTGCTGTAACTGATGCTAAAAATCCCGCCGATCGATGCCTTTCGTTGCGATGGTCTCAGGAGATTGGTTACTACGGCGGCCATTTTGAAAAAAAAAATTAAATAAATAAAAATTAAATTTCAAAAAACGTACTGCTTGGGCTACACAGCACTCAGTTTGGAAATAAGTTTTCAATATTTTCCAACGTTCTTCAAGCGTAAAGCGACTCATTTCGTTCCGCGGAGGTATGGTACTGACTTTCTGTCAAGATTTCGAGCGGAAAACAACTTTCAGTGTCAAAATAAACTATGATTTAAAAAGAAACCACTAGATGGCCCACCCTGTATAAATAACACCCTATGTTAAACAGTACGTTCATTACAGTAACCATGCATACAAACAACATCCTTAACCAACGCAAATCAGGTCCAAGTCCTGTAGCGAAACAGAAACTGGAAAGAAAACGCTGGAAATACTGTTGCGTCAATGCTTAAAAATTTTGAGACCATTTAGCGGTCGGATAAGCAAGGGTTTTTTTCTCTATTAAAGAAGGTTTCGGTGCGCTGAACAGCGTCCGCGCTGCTATTTGCAAACATTGATTCCAAAGTTTTTATGATCATCGATTGTGGAATGTTTATTATAAGATTATTTATTTATTCATTCACCAAAACAAGGTACAAAATCACATATTAAAAAAAGGACATCAAATAAAAATAAAAATGGAAAAGTAAAGTAAAGGAAAAAGTAAAAACAAACAAGTTAAATAAGTAAAAAACAAACAAATTAAAAAAAAGAGTAAGGCACACATAATTAAAACGACCATTGAGGCAAGATCACTTCAGTGTTCTGTGTAGCATATTTCAATACGCTGCAATGAATTGTGCTTTCTGGCTTGAGGTTTCTGACGAAAACGCTTGAGTTTCCATTGCGTTGCTGTAAAGTTAGCTTTAAAGCAGTGTACTTTGGCTGTTACAAAGTGAAACTATTTAAGATCAGATTTGTTTTTTTTTATTGTTAATAATTGCCGGTCCTTGTCAGAGATCAAAGAAACGATGGTTGCGTGCCTTATCTTTATATCTGATGGCCTTATCTTTATATCTGATGGCCCCATCTTTATATCTGATATCCCTATCTTTATCCAAATTATCAGATCATTATGAAACTTACAGTGCATATTGTTGTTAATAAGTTGTAGACACGTGTGGTTTTTTATGAACGTGCTGGCAACCCTGCAGCTACGGCAGGCATTGAAAGTGAAAACCTTCAAATCATCGTCTCTAATGAAAATTTTTCGTCTATAACATTAAAAACCAACTCATATAGAAATCTTATGCTTTGTCTAGAAAACCAAAGGAAAACTTTTGAAATTTCACATTGGACAAGAACGGTAACCCTCCTCTAATTTACCTATATTTTAAGCATCAAAAACTTCTGTTCACGAGAATTCACGATCCAATTATCAGATATGAATGAAATTCACACAATGTATGGGTATTGAGTAGGATCAGGGCTGATAGAAGCGATTTTGAAATGCGAGTAGCTCTGTGCCAGTGGTGCCATCTTCAAAAATTATAAAGAAAAAAAACTGCTTTTCGCCCTATGAATTCTGATTCAGTTACCAGATTTATTTTCATGAAATTAACACAGTAGTCGAACCTTACTCTAAGCCGTGTTTGGTAGAAATTTGGTTGAAAAATTCTGTGAATTCTGCCAGCTATGGTAATTTTGGTGTCTCAGGTTTTGAAAATTCGCTCAGAAAAGTAAAGCTTTTTGCCCTATAGCTTCCAGTGCAGTCATGAAATCAAAACGAATTTCATATAATATGTGGAAGTTAATTAAGCATTATTCAGAAGGAATCTAGTAAAAAGGCCATTATAGGGTTGCCAGCTATTGTTGGTTTTGTATTTATTTGCAATATCTTTATTAAGCGATTTCACCGTAAAGTTTTCAAACGGTAATGATCTTGTAGTGACAATAAACAACAAATATTTTTGGTTCCGAACAACTTTCGTTTTTTGGTCAAACATCTTTCTATCGCTGTAACTTTCGACCAAATCATCGGATAAAATCAAAATCGATAGAGCTATTTGATTTTAACGTGCGGAAATTGTGAGAGACTTTTAGTTGCAGTGATAGTAAAAAATTGCAAGCACTAAGCATTTTCTTTGTTTATGTTATGTTATGCTGCTTTCAAAGTTTTGCAGTGTTTGGCTTTCCTAAATCTTGAAACTCCTGAAATCCTTTCCACCCTTTGAGTTTAAATGCATTGTTAAGATCAAAGTGATTTTGGAATCGAAACAGGTTGGAGCACGTGTGGTATATTATGCACTCAGAGCCTACACGATTCTTCTACTGTTCATCGAACATTAGTGTTCTAGCGGTTCAGGTGCGCTAGAGTTTTATTGTACTAAGTTTCCTTTTTTTGAATATTCTAAGTGCGTACTAAAATTTTTTAAGTGTAACAATAGGCTATAATAATAGTTATAGCAATAATAATTAAGAACAAAGTCGATATGAGTACAACATTCCAGACTATTTTTTTTTTAGACTGATATTGAGATCCATAGAGCATCAAGTTGTCTTGATCCGGCATAGATTGTAACGCTATTTATTATTTAACAGCTCAGAACATAAATACGATATTATAAAAATGTACAAGTATATTCAACCTTTCTCCTAATATCCGCATAAAATAAAATAAATTGTAACAACTCCAGAGACTAATATGAATATATCTTCCAAGTTTCCGTTTGAATCGAAATAAAACTCTGAATAGCTACGAATATAACTGAAAAAAAGTTAATACCATTGCAAACACAGGTGTTGGTCAGATAATAAGAGTGTGGCATCGTAACTGCTACACTGCGCTATAGTACAAGTGTATCATTACGCTTAATTAACGACCCTCTTCATAAAAGTGAATAAATAAGGTTTCCTAAGCGCCGGTACTTACCACATTGATTAACGAAAATCATCCAAGCTCGCGTCGAAAGCATGTGCAGAAGAGAAGAAAACGAATAAAGTAAATATCTTAAACAAAATGTTTCCCTTTGGAAATCAATCAGGATTATGGTTTTGAATGAAGTACATTATTCTGCTTGTTAAATAAACTCTTGGTGCTTAACGGTAGAATATTTTGGGAGTAAGATTGCAGTTGATATTTAGTAAAAATGTATTTTTGTTTTGAAACAGTGGTTTTTTGGTAGTATGAGTATACTTTGAGTGACTACAAAGATATTGTCCTGACAATCAGTTTTAAAAGCACAGTAATTTATATGTGCTTAAATTATTTTAGGACCACTGGTCAAACGTACTTTTGACATTTGACAATCAAGGAAAACGATATTGTCCGTTATTTTTCACCACAAAAAGGTTGCTCGCCCAGCACTTAGTTGAAAGTTAACTCTAACTAAGATTATTATCCCAGTTACCTAAAAAAAATAAAACGAAAATATTTCTTCCGTCATTTCTTCGTTTATCACTTTTTGTGGTAGTAATTTCGACATTCTCATAGAGCCTCTTTTTTTGTAACCATCAATAATCAATAGCTCAAAACGCCGCCGTTATACAAATATAACTTTATGAAGAATATTTTATTTTATTTGGATACCTCCAATAACCGGACCATACACAACAATTCCGGAAATTCTTGTATCAACATCATATTCTCACTGCTGACCAGGTTAGCCATGATCCTGAGAAGTGGTAAGCTTGTATCCATTTTCTTGCAGCTCTTCATGGGAAACCGAAAAAAACGACCTCCACCGCGTGGGAATTCGTTAATTGCACTTAGGTGGGCAAATCTATTCAAGCGTGTAATGTTTCACATTTTTGCGTCAATATCGAGTCGAACTGGAGCGACATTGTACACCGGTCAATATCTTTTTTCCGATCCTTCTTTGACTTTCTGTTGTCATTCTTGTCCATCTCGGGATTGCGTCTGGTCACCGAAAACTTTTATGCATGCATATGTATCTTAAACACACTAGTTCAGAGTGGCATTGCGATACCATGTGTTTGATCGGGTAATGCCCATGTCAAAAAAACACCTGAACGACGATACCTCGGATGCCGTTGTGTAACTCGAGTCGTGTAATGAAGTAGTTAAGTGTAGAAGGTCTCGAACATGTGGGTGGTCAGTATGTCAAACTTGCTGATGCGACAGGAGATCGTCAATTGTTTGTGGCGTTTGGCTAGTGAAAAGTTGTCTAAAGTTCAAGTGGATGACGGCTTCGTTGATTTCAGGTGTGTGTGGTTTTCGGGGGCTCGGATGTCACTGGCAAAAACAGGAAATTGTGTTCATTTCGTGGTCGAGTATTATTGAGATAATTGTTATCAGGAAATGATATTGATTATACTTTCGAAGAACAACTTCCTTCCAGTAGTTCGAATGTTTGGTTGAATTATCTATGTCTGATTGGATTTGAAAAGTATCAGTTACATTATCGTGTTTGACCATTCACTTTTCGAATGTTGTACTATTTTTTTCTGCTCTTCTCAAACAGTTTAAATGTGACTTCCAAATTCAATTTAATACTGAGTTATACATTATGAAAACAGTCCCGGCATCTCATCGAATTCTTAATTCAATTAACTTTACACTTTTCCCAAGTACCGTAGTCTCAACTTGTAATTCGATCATTTTTGTTAGCGCCACAAGACCAGCATTATGTAGCGACCGGGTAGATTACCTTCAGATAAAAGTGGAACAGACTGTCGATAAATATGCATACCTTCCCTTGCGTGCACCCTCCAAATGTAGCTATAATCTTGTTTGAAGAGTTGGGAACTTTGGTTGTGGCTTGTTTGCAGTTAGGGACCATTCAAAGATGCTATCTCAATGAGAACTGTAAATAAATTACGCGCTGCCAACCACATAAGATTATCCAGTAGTATATGTGTAGTTACGTACGCACAGATTTGCATTAGAATTTTCTGCCGGTAATCGATGATTAAACCAGGAAATATATCGGTAACTGGCAATGAGCGTAGAATAAAAAATCAAGAATGCAATCGTGATTAAAATAACAGACTTATTGTGGGGGGAATGTCAGTATATATTAGATTGGAATGTGGCAAAGAAATTGGGTTGATTTCCATAAGGAACATTAGATATACGGTAAGTGGCTTTATGCACATGTATCTATGCGGTGACTCAATGACGTCTCAAGTTTAATTATAATCATAAAGGTATTAATTATCGATCGCATTTCCCTTTTTGTCTATAAATTAGCATAGACAACGTATATCGGGTCTAAAGCTTTTCAAGCAGAGAATATTTGATACAGGAATATGAATTATTTTTGCGGATTAAGCTTCCGATAGCAAAATCGAATAGAATTTTTGTGAGATTATTTCGAAATTATGCAGTGTTTTTTTTTATTATTAGAGATTATTAATTTTTTATTTACGTTAATCTAAAGATAGTAAATAATATCGTTGGATATAATTTGGAGATGTTAAAATTTGTTACAACTAACGTAAATAAAAAATTAATAATCTCCCAATGCAAGTGGTCCCATCAGTTAGATATGTATTATGAGCTGATGTTTGATGAGAAAACATTCGAAACTACTTAGTTAAATTTCAATTTTTAATCATCTCACAAAAACAATTCCAGTTAATCATAATGTTCAGTTTGCTATGTCAAAAAATGACCATAAAAAATGTATCGAGATTATAATATTAGGTTTGAATGTGTTTATTGTATCTAAATTATGAAATGTTAAACAGTAGTTTAACTATAGTAAATTATCAGGCAAATAAACGCCTTATTAATATGCACATACTTAGATGAAGAAATGTAGATCTAAATTGCATATTTTTAGTGAAATTCATGACGAGCACTCTTTTGTTTCATTTAGTTTTTAATAAAATCTATAACTTATATCTGACGCAGGAAAACCCCCGCACTAGTTAGTTTCCAGCTTCTCGTTTAAATTTTCCCTACATAATTATTAAATTAATAACTGCAGCTATTATTTTGAAACTTATAGGACTTAATATCTTTTTATATAATTGATTAAATTTTAAGTAAAATGTACCCCAAGAAAAATCCACTGAAATAGAACATTCTTCTAGTGAATAATAAATGCCGATAAAAATCGTCTTCTATATTTACAAGAATCTGTTGCAACTGAAACTAAGAAAGGACACTGTAAGCCAACAAATAATAATAGCGAGTCTCATTTTCAGTTAGTTTTTTTTTATTAAAATAATTCGCAGCACCTCCTTTAGCCTTAATTATAGTTTTTACCCTTGAGGACATTGACTTGTAAAGCCTAGTGATGATATCGAGGGTAATTTCATCGTCCCACACCTTTTGAAATATAATTTCGTGATATTGGGTTGTCTTCTTCGGCTTCTTTTGAAATTGAGATCGGGGCTATGTCCTGCCCAGGAAAATAACTCGTTGCCAAGTTCTTCCTTAAAATTTGGTACCTGGAAAAGGGAAAATACGTCAGTTAATCAAATGCCATGAAATAAGTTTTGCAGCAATAAATGCTGAATTTAGAAAAATATGAAAGTACCGTACAGTCTCGTTTTTCGAGAGTGCAAGACTTGCGATACTCTAGGAGTTGAATAGAAAACGTGGCGGAGGTAGGTCGACAGGAATCTGTCGACGTTGTGGCGCTATCTACGTGGGTACTGTCAGACTACCTATTGTAAGTTGATGAAAAACAACTTATGTAAAAAAAATCTTCAGTCTTCCTTGAACCTTGGTTAAGAACTCCCATTCGATCTGTATAGTTTGTTATTAGTTCTTAATTGAGTATTTGAATTGAGTTTACAGTGCATTCTGATTAGTGAAATCCTCAGGCCTGCTAAATAGAGGCTTATTTCCCCGGTTTAGGTTTATTCTTGCTTAGTTTCAGCCTTTTTATACAGATGCTAGTAACGTGCTTTGACACGAGAGCTGCTTCTGGTCCTTAGTATCCGTCGGGGTTGGACTAAAGGGTGCTTCGCTAATGCGAACGAGGGGCCTGCATTGCCATTTCTTGAGTACCCTGCTCCCCGGACATTTATCTTTTTTTTGCCCTTTTGATGGTCCACCATCACATACTCTGCTTGACGGGCTCTTGACTGGACTTCAATTCAGCTGAGGCGCCTCCAAGCAATTTCCCTCCATCTTTGAAATCGCTACAGCTTCGCAAAATGCACTCGATACTTACTAAACGAGTACAGTGGCACGGTGCCGAATCATTCTGGAAAATAAAATTCGAATATGCTTCAAACAAATCTTATAAGATAGAAAGTAGGTCTTCGGTGATGATAGATTTGTACCTTTCAGCATTAATAGTTTCCCGTAGTACCAAAATACTGCCAATTCAAGTTTCGGTGATGCATTTCAAGATTCCATCTAGAATAATCAAATTAAACTTTGATTCGTCGGAGAAAACAATTTATTTTCAGTCTGTAGAGGTCCAATATCATCCCTCCTTGCACCTTTTAATACGTGTCTGCTTCATTTTCTTGTTCAGTAACGTTTGTTTGGCTAGAGTTCGACATGCTAGACCCGTACCGGTTAATCTCTTTTCCACTGTCCGAAGTGAGACACCAAAAGACACTATCATCCTATGAGCTGATGAATAATGGCCATTCATAGAGTGTGGATATATATCCGTTTGTTCATTCCTGGAAGTAGGACGCTCATCTCATCTTCACCTGGTCTGGGCCGCAGAAAACCGCTCTTGGAGGGCAAGTATCATGCTTGAGTGCACTCCATTGAGGTAGCCATTGAAAACCACCGGTAAGCCAAATGTAGCTGCCGAAGTGTTTTTTTCTCATTCAGGCGAAGTGCATTCTGTGCTTGGATTTGAAGCCGAATTGATGATAATGTATTATGCTAGTGAGTTTACAATTCATTTTATGAAATTAAACCAAATTCCTCTAAAAAGCTTTGATTTGATTGAATTAATGTATTCATATTATCATCCTCGTTATCTATAGATCCAGAATATCTTCACCATTTCCCATGCATTAGGGAAGTAGCCATTTTTAAGTATACTACCAATTGTTTTGAAGGTAATCTTGAGTATGAAGAGAATTTAACACATCGCGGAACCATCGGCCAATACATCCTTTTTGATTTCCGAAACACCAACTTGTCGACTTTGCGTGCTGCAGAAACCTTATCGTAACCCGCACCAAAACATCCATAGAAGGACATGGACTCACCTGAACGGCCGCAGATTTAATCAGATCTGATACATTCTAATTTAGAAGAGGTAGGCCTGCAGTATTCTGGATGTGGTTCTTTCCGTAGAGCCAACCACGATTCCGACCACTATCTAGTCAATGAATCGATGAACCAGAACAATGGCAAGACGTAATTTCGATGTGGACAAGCTTCGAAGTAAGACTGTGGAACCCAAGTACACATTTGCTCTGGAAACTGAACTAGCTTCCACGTCCAAAATCACATATATAAATGAAGTTTGGACTGCAATCAATGGAGTACTGATTGCAGTAGCCGAAAACGTAGGTAGGTGGTTCGACCCGACGCTATAAAAACGAATGGTTTGAAGAAAAATATCAAGCCGCACTGGAAAAGAAGAACGCAGCCTACAAAAAACAAACGACCGATAAGAGCCAAGCAAGAAAAATATGACGATCTGCGAAGAAAGGCCAAGAGAAGAATTAGACGTAAGAAACGACCCAAATCAGAGCTAGGTGAACGCAATCAATCGTCCAAACCTGGATTCGAACCAGGGGCCTGATACACTAGAAATTAGTGCCCTCCTCACTAGACTACACGAGCTCCCATTACATCATTAGATGGTCATAAGTCGTATTCAATAAAGCACCTTAGCGGATTTTGTGGCGCTTTACCTCCAAATACAACTCTCAGTATGCAACTGGTAGACGTTAGTATTTTTAGGCCTTTGAAACTTGAACGGTAAACTGTAAAGAGTGTCAAAAAATGTATATCGTGCAATTATAATACAAAAGCTACTTTATATTATTTGCTAAACGTCATTTGCTAAGTAAACCGCTCAATTCAAATGCATTTGATTACCTACAAAAGTATGTAAAAGAGGCTATCGAGACCAATAACCGTAGTTTTGAAGAGCATACGGGAAAACTCCTTCAAGCAGTAATCGATTCAGTGGTAGAGATTATAAATTTATTCGACCCAAATTTTTTGAAATAGTGTTGATTTTATTTTTATAAAATTTATTTAATTTGAACAACAGAAAAGCCCATAATGTATGGAAATTTAGCGTTTTTAGTTATATGTATATTAGAATATAGTAAAAAGTGCATGAGACCATAAATGCTGCGCTTTGTTAGATAGGACTACGCGTTATGTGACTTTTTATCAGTGTACCAAATGATAATAATTTCTGACAATAATTTCTGGTTTAAGTAAACAATAGTCGATGGACAGATTGGATGTTTCGAGAAATTGATGCAATACTCCTTCTGATTTGGTAAATTTGCTTGATTGTTATAAAAAATACTCCTATTATTAAGACAAATCATAGTTTTTCGAATCAATTACAGAATGTTATAAAAATGAACCCATACAATTTTCTGAGTCCAAATCTAACAAGTAAATAGAGTTCGCATCCACACTCGTATACCTACGTACATCGATTGTAACTGAACTGTTTATGTCAACATAAGCCCCTGAAACGAAAAATGGGTTCTAGTGGAACAATTTTACTTTTTACATGAACGGCTGCAACCACGAATGCGGGCTCCAAAATATATAACAAGTTTTTTTCCACCAAACTACACACATCTTTTTTTGGTACTTTTCTGTTTCCCCCCCCCCATTTTTTTCACATTTGGTTGTTGCAATGCTTCTAAAATTGATTAGAAAGTAGTAATTAACCAAAATTATGATGGAAAAACACGTTTAAAAGAAAAAAAAATTTTTTTTTTAATTTTTTTTTAAATTAATTTTTTAATTTAAAAATTAATTAAATTAATTTAAATTTTAAATTAATGTCACATAACAGTGAGAATAAATTTTGCTCTATTTTTGACGTCTTACCTTTCCGAAGCTTCAACGCAATTTACAATTAAGCAATTATTTTACAATTTATTTTACAATTATTTTACAGCAGGCCTCCCAACAACACATTAACTTTTGAAAAACTCATTCTGCCACATAAAAATGGGAAAAAAATTTAAAATCGGAAATTTTTTTTTTTTTTAATTGCATTTTCCCATCTCAATTTTTGTGGAGTAACACTTTTTAACCCATTTCGAGGAGTTTTCATTAAAAAAAATAAAAAAAATGGAGGGGAAAAAACAGAAAAGTACCAAAATTTATTATCTTTGTTATGTGACATTAATTCCAAATTTAAATTAATTTAATTAATTCTTAAATTAAAAAATTAATTTTAAAAAAATTAAAAAATTTTTTTCCATCATAATTTTGGTTAATTACTACTTTCTAATCAATTTTAGAAGCATTGCAACAACAAAAAGTGAAAAAATGGGGGGGGGGAAACAGAAAAGTAACCTTTTTTATATATAACTGTGGTTTTAGTTAGTCGAAATTCCAAAATAACGGTATTAGATAGCTAACTCCAAATCTTATCGCTCATCATGATATGTCTATAACTTGACAAATCGATTCAAATGACATATAATTCCAGATGGATAAACCCACTTTATTCATGCAAAATTAATTCTCAACAAACATGTTGAATATATTTCCATAAATCCAAAATCGATTTACCCGCTTGTACATTGCGTATTTGCTCTTTCCGTAATTTTTCCTCGACGTGCACTTGCTGGCATCCGAATGTACATCGTCTGAATGCATAGAATATTACTATCACTCCGCTATAGTGAAAATAGAAAAACAAACTGGCGACAAGGCAAAATTAGGATCGATATGTCAATGGAGTGGACGAAAAGCTTTTGCAAGGCTTCAAAATCCAATAATGCACTTTTTTGGATTCATCTACCAGCCGAATTTAAATGTTTAAGCACAAGCACATAAGAAATTATTCATTACTTACTACACCCACGCATTCTGCGCTTGCCATGAACATTGGAGTCTTTTTTGCTTCGATTCTTGGCGATGGTGAGGAATTGTCCGCAACAAAACTGACAGGCGAATATACATAAATCGATGTATCTATACATTCACAGGCATCAAATGAAATTCAACAGTCCGAGGACTTAATAAATTGTAACGGCTAGTCAGGCGTACGTTAGAAACAAGATATTCAGTCTAATTCCACATCTAATTCGGCCCGTGCTATTTTTCTTTGTTTTTCGTTTTCTGCCTCTGCTCCAGCTCCAGCTTGAGTTTCTGTTTATGTTCCAAACATTCAAGTACACACATTCAAATCGTAGACTATACATATGTCAATTAGGGTGTTTTGATGGAACTGTAGCGAATGGGTGAATGAGATCACAAAAATCAATCAAGAGTGACTTCGCTGACAGCTATGAAAACATGAAAATTGATATTGAACGTGGATTTAATTAGGATATAGGCTACTTGAATACGAGATGAATTGATTCGTTTTTATTTGTTGCCATTTTAAAACATAGAGGTCTAAACATTTATGTATTGGACACAACTTTGAATTCCTTTCATTGTATTTCGCTGAAAAACTCACGCAGAATTTGCAGCTAGTTAGACTTCATGTGAATGCACTTCTGTACTCACAACATGCTTCTAATGTAAGAACCTCTTAGCCCGCTTACATGGGAAAGAACGATAATGGCGTAACAAATTAAAGAAATAAACGACAGAAAAATGTTGATGAAATAAATAACCAGCAGACCCCCCTTCTCGATCTATGAGTCATTGTCAAAAATATTATGAAAGTTTTTCAAGTGTTGAAACACGCACCAAATTCATGCAGACAAGTTCTTAAGAGTAAAACCGGCACGGACCATTCTATTTGTTTCCTTAAATTCTTTTATGACACAAAAAAACTGTATCAGCAACAATCACTCAAATCACGCACCTCCGCAACGTCTAGCACAAGCCAATTTCCGGTGATCATTTCTTACACACAATTACTAATGAATGAAATCGCTGATTTGTGCTCATATTCGGTAAGTGTAAATAATTTTGATTGACATGCCTATTTGCCTCGTTTAATTCAAAGCCTTTTAATTGATACTCTAAAGAACGTAGATCGTTTGTAGATCACAGGCTGCTGATAAGCATCATAAAATCTGATTAGCATTTTCATTCATTAAATCTCGATCGGACAAAAACGAAATTGTCAACACAGTCTCGTTTGATAATTCACTCGAAAAATTGCCTTTTCATTCCAGTCATAGTATTGGGGACCAATTAAAAATTAGTGAATGCATTATGTAAATTCGAAGCCAATTCCATTTCGGTTGCAACGATTATAATTAATCGCTGATTGAGTAGTAGCCAATTTGAAAAAAAAAATTGAAGCCAATTGACCGAATGTATCAGGAAAAGAGTCAGTTATTTTGTCAGTCGAGTTGGTCGGTCATTCAGTGTCCGTACTTATTAAAAGTCTCAAATTACGGATGGCATTATCGACGATGTCGTGTGGTGAGTTCTGAAGAGGAGATCAGTTGTGAATTTTGCATGGACGATCTTGATGAGCGACAGCTGGTGGAATTTCTTGCATATTTGTAAAAAAAAATATTCGAAGGGTTAAATGCCTCAACAGTATGACAGTGACGATAAATGATATAGCTACGAGAGTGATAGATTTTGGTGGTTAAGTTAAAGTTCGATTTAACTCGAATAATTCACTAGTTTAAACTATATATGTTTGTCTGCAGCCTTAACTCTATCCTCACTACTCCTCATACAGAAAAAATTTCTTCGACTACTTTATTAAAGACCCGTGCAAGATTTTTTTTGCAGATTTTAGATCAAGTTTCTCGCAGTGATCTCCATTTGATTTGCATTTGCATGTCAGTTCCAAAATAGGTAAGCTCAAAATGATAATGTTCAAAATGGGAGTGATAGTTTTGGTGGTAATGTCCAAGGTATCAGTTGTGCTCAAAAGAAAACTTAGCATCATTGGTTTTATATTTTTTAGCCCGATTGCACTAGAGGAATTTTGTTGACACGTTCGATACTTAGAAGAGCTTCGAGAAACACAGAGTTTATTTATGTCACTCTTTGGGGTAATGCTTTATTCGCCAAAGTAAAGACTTGATTGAACCAATTTGAATGCAGTGTTAGTATACACTTAAATTTGTATCTGTAAAACAGCTGAGTTCTTACCACCGCTTGATTGTTTGTAAAGATGTGAATTTCCTCCGTTGTAGTATTTTTGGTATCTATTTGGTCTGCGGTTTTACGTATCGTAAAAACCTCCACCTGGAAAATATTGGTGATTAGGAAGCCTGAAAGCTGCTTCCATAGCTGCATCTGCAGAATATGCTGCAGCACCTACTCGTGCAGCTATATTAGAGCCGTCAATGATGATGCTCAGAGCTGCTGCACCCATTTGCTGATTCGATTCTTTCCCATCCCCCCACAGTCGCTTGATATGCTCGCTCGAAGCACAAAATGGGGACCAAGTAGTCAGTGCTACTTGTGTATCCCCGCTCAATACTGCTGTGGCCAAAGGATCGTGACTTGTAGTATTCCGATTCCCTATGCTTGAAAGCAGTTTTTGCGCATAGTGTCTCTACTAAAGAGGTCAAGGGGAAGGAGATAAAGCAAGACGTTCAGACTAGACGAAGGAGCCGAGGTTAAGGCATCTGTAGTGCAGAGAGCGGCCAATCGCTGAACTCTGTTCGCCATGGCAGCAAAGTTAGTTTTATTCACTGCTGGCCACCAGACCATGCATCCGCAAACAAGGATTGACCTAGCTATCGCCATGTAGATCCAGTGCATTAAAGCAGAGCTTAGTTACGTTTTACCCAGCACTCTCTTGCTGGCGTAAATCGCGTTGCTTGTCCGCTTGGCACTTTCCTCTAAATTCACCTTCCTAGGGTGAGCTTGCTGTCCAGAATAAAACTCAAGTACTTAGTTTGTGAGTTGAGACTTTACCGTCCAACCTGATTGGGTCCAGGAATTTGGTACTCGTTGTGAAGAGTACAAGATCAGTCTTATTGGGGTTGATGCCAAGGCCCAAGGCATTCGCCCACTCCTCAACCAGCCCCAGAGCATGAATTGGCCGAGGGTATGCAGAAACCTACCCGATAAGGCCACAACAGTGAGTCCCTTGCTTTTCAACCTTCCCAAAATTGAATTTATAACCAGGTTTCACAAGAAAATTCCTCATTTCGGTGTGACTCTGTTGATCTTCTTTCTGATTTGGGCCCCCGCCCACTCCGCTGATATGAGCCTTTGCTTAAGCATGTTGCTTATCCAGCTGCAAATAGCGGAATAGCTGTAGGTTGCGAGGGTCTCTCCATAATGGATGTTGTATGCACATTATTGAAGGCGCCTTCAATATCTAGAAAAGCTGCTAAAGCGTATTCTTTGTAATGGAGTGCCTTTTCTATTTC
Source organism: Nemotelus pantherinus (assembly GCA_963978885.1). Taxonomy (NCBI): domain Eukaryota; kingdom Metazoa; phylum Arthropoda; class Insecta; order Diptera; family Stratiomyidae; genus Nemotelus; species Nemotelus pantherinus. The sequence goes on along the minus strand of OZ022265.1, from coordinate 31,080,522 downwards.
GAGGATTACCGTATGAAGAGCCGTTTCAACGGCGTTTCCTTTTATGGATGCATTTTGGGCTTTCAATAGAGCTTGAAATTTATGCCTTTGTTTGATATGGAGGTCTAGTAATCTTTCGAAAACTTTAAGCAGAAAAAAACTCTGGCTAATTGGCCTGTAGTCCTTCAAATAATTGGCCTGTAGTCCTTTCAAGGCTGGCTTTACCTGCCTTGGGTATAAACACAACCTTAGCGGTCATCTAGGCTGCAGGTACGTGGCTTATCACTAGGAAACCTTTGTAAATTTGTATAAGGATATGGTATTTGTATATAGGATATGGTAAACATACCTGTCTTTTGAAACATGGCCGGTAGAACTTCATCCAGACCTGAGCACTTGAAGGGCTTGAAGGTATCAATTGCCCATATTAGCCTCTGCTTGGTGACAACTTCGCCAATGCCTTCGATGTCACGCAGGTCAGCCGCCAGCTCACCGGTGAAAGGAGTGGAGTCATCCAGACAGCCCGAAAAGTGAGTATCTGCGTTGATCTTCAGCGTTTTCGAGATGTTACTTGTCCACTCTCCATTCGGCTCTTTCCTGCGGAGTTATATCTACCACCTTCAGATCGTCCGTACTGAAATTAGATAGAAGATAAGCGTGAATGTTCTTCCTCGCCATCATAGCCGTTCTCATTATTGCTACTGCGGTGGGAAAGAAAAGATTTAAATGCCGTGACCCCAGTACCGCAACCCGGCCCTCCGCAGAGATCCAAGGATCCTGAACTAGCGCCACATCAAATTTATCTTCGTCGAGCGTTAGCAGTAGTTCGGCCGAGGCCAACTTGCTGCCGTGCAGATTAATCTGCAATATCTTAAGTGCTGGCCGCGGCATCCTCCTTGACCTGCATCTCGTCCTTTTGGGGATCGGCCGTTGTACCCTGCAGGTCAATAGTGCCCAGATCCCTCTCGATCTGGCCGGCCTCTAAGGTGTTAATATTTCCATCCTTCCGATGGCGTTTCTTCAGGCGCAGATAGACACTGCCTACACTCCAAGCAATTTTCCAAACCGCGGGTAGAGCAGGTCGACAGCCTTCTTTTTTATTTGGGGAAAGTTGACCTGCACAGGCAGCGGAGGTGCTAGCTTCCACATTAGTTGTCGTTCGAGGTGGGGATCGTTGTAGCTTGAAGCTCCTCTTGAAAGGGTCCGCCATTCATTCAACCACCTCTACGTTTTGCGTGGCACCACTTGTAATTGTATCTGCTACGGTGGCCAAGTGGTCAACCTGCATTTCATTGCAGTTGATGATTAACGACGACCCGGAGTCTGCTCGCACACCCGTGACGGCCGCCGGTACTGGGGATTACAGCATGTCAGAATTTATGTTTGATAGCTCATTTTTCATTGATTTTTTATGATTTGAAAGACGTTTTTGCAAATATGTGGTTGGGGGTCATCACTTTATTGGAGATTTCGATCATTTTGCTCTCACCTGCGATTCCTAGAAATTGTATCGAACAGTTAACATAACTTATTAAAAAATTCTTAAGTATAGTAAGAGTGGACGGATCGAGGCCAAGAGGAAGACCAAGAGCTCGTTGGGAGAACTCACTCAGTATATGCGGACGCCGAGCAACTATTGGGGTTCCAAGACTGGAGGACGCGGTCACGTGACCGAGACAATTGGAGAAGGTCGATCCAAGCGGCCAAGGCCAAGGTCGATCCAACGTGGCTGTTGTGCCACGTTGATGATGATAGTACTAAAAGTTTTTGAAGGACCTCGTTTTCGAAAACATCATGTGCTTACACATTACCCCAATCTTATCAAGAAACTAGGCCCACAAGTTCAAACTTGGACTATGTTCTACGGAGCTGAAATCAAATATTTTAAAAAACTAGTGTCAATGAAAAGTAATTACATTTTTGGAGATTCAACCTTGTAGACATTATTGATGCTTCAGATTCGTATGCTTGATCTATTATTCCAAAGGATGACTTTGAGCTACTGAAAACCAATAGCTTACGAGATATTTAGGAAAAAATGTTTTTTATGACCTTTGGTATTTGTGGCCTTTGACCTTGAATGATTTTTTGGCGCTGACGATTTCCTAATGGACTTTGAAGTAGTGTTTCTGATATCACAATAAAGACAATCTATTTGGATGTTTTTCGTAGATTGAGGTTTTTTGTTTAAGAGGACTGTGTTAGACTGTACTCACTCATAGAGTGCTCAAGACATAATTTCTTATCTGTTTAAATGCTTTTTCAGTATCATACAAACTGTTAAATTGGGATAAAAAGTCATATAAAAGTTGCAATATGACTTAGGCGGGTAAAACAATTGAACTTATCGTTATTTGAAATTCAACATGTATCTATGTATCAAAAATATGATTACTTAGGCTGAATTATAATCAACTATTCAACTATGTATTTTTATCGAAAGCCGCATGGTGAAGTAGCTAGTCGATTGTATCAACAAACAAGTCTTGGAAAGAAACGATTTATTTACTTATTAAAAACTACATAAACAATAATACAAAACACATTAAAATATCCTAAAAAACATGTTACAATTTTCTAAATATATACATGTCCATCCTAAAGACTTATACCCAAGTATTCCACCATCCGGTCACATGATCATTTACCATATCCATAAAATTGTTCAATTTAGCGGTCAGATACTTCATGAATTTCGGAGCTTGTGGATTATTTGCAGGTGCTTCGGCGATTATACGTATTTTCGCAACATCTTGCCCGTGCTCATGATCTAGATCGATGTCACTCGGAGTCGTTCCACCATATACTTGATTATCGACTAGATTATCCAGTTCTTGTGCTGACTCAGCTTGCAGCTCTTCAAGGCTGCGAGGCTTCGCTGATCTTTCATAGTCTTGCAGACGCAGATAGGGCAGCATTCGATTGTAAACTGGTGCGGAATTATCGTTTTCCAGATTTTCTCGATGTATCAGATTACTCAGGTGCTGATCGCCTTGATCAAGAGCCCAGGAAATCGACTTGAGGACAGCATTTCTTCGTTTTCTTGTGTTCACGGGACTTGTCGACTCTTCGTTAGAATCTTCTAAGATGCCCTTTGGCTTTGGATGCAGAAGAGTATCGCCAGCTGTATGCTGCTTATTGTCAGTCAGGTAGTAAGTTTCTAATTGTTCGCGAGCATGCCGGAGTCTCGGGTCATCAATGTGATCCATAGGCTCCATGTCTGGCCGAGAGTTCGAGGGTACGAAAGGTTTGTCGACACGAGGAATTATGTCCGAGATAGCGTAGGCGTTTGGCATGCTCTTGAGCTCTGCACTTGTCATAACCTTCTTTGTTTTTTTGGGAGCCTTGTCAGCTGTGTCAAATTCAACATAGTCATAGTCGGCGTCAGGAATTTTTGTGATGTTGACATGCACATCTCCTTGAGGGAAAGGTATACCAGGTCGAACTGCCAGCAATTTTTCTTCATTCACCTGTGGTTTCTCAATCACAGCTGGACTATTCGGACCTATCATCCTGCGGAAGCCTGGGAATAGTGTTGGTTTGTTTTCTTTCATTGGGCCGGTAAAAGGAGCCAGTTTGAAGAAGTTCGGAGCTTGACGCCTTACTCGCCCAGCTCTGCGGTTATGGAAAAACTGTTCAAGTTTCATGAATGGAAGTTTCGGAAATACTCGTTTGAAACGGCGAGTGTCGTCGAGTGGCGTTTCAACTGGTGTCGGTTTTGGTTGTGGTGGTGGTGGCGACGACGGTGGGGGTGGTGCTGGCGCTGCAACTATTGGTCCTGCAATTACTGGTCCTCCAAGACCACCTCCCAATGCATTAGCTCCACCCAAGCCTGCTAAATCGAACAAGTTCTGGAAGAGGCGAGGACGATTATTGTTTTGCAGGATGAATCGTTTGTGACGCACAAGTTCTGCAGGTTTTGAATATTGGTTGTAGACGAATTTATCCAAATCTTTGGTCAATTGGTTCAGATAATTGGAGTCTTTCTTTACAACAATGTGTCGTTTAAGCCTGTTGGAAACGGGCTTGTTATTCGAAGCAATGTTTTCTTTTATGAGTTGTTGTAGAAGACGGTCCGATGATGTCATCAATCTTTCGGTGCGATCGTCCTCGTCAAAGTAACTGCGCATCCTCTTCTCAGGGATGTCTTCACGTAAACATTCTCGAAGATTCGCTGATGGTAGTATGAAGAAACCAATAGATAGTGGCGGTAGAACCAATGTCATAGGTTTTGAGGGATGCTTGATTTTCACTAAAGGCTCGAATGTTGAATTTAAACGAATAGTCTGTCCATTCAGCTTTACAGCCCCATCGCTAACTGTCAGTATATATTGCCACAACTCTGACCCAGAGTACCTGTATGAGAGCTTGGTAAGGATTCGAGATGGCATGTCACCCATATTCACACCCATTATAGTCAGTGCTCCCGACAAGTCTTTTGTGCAGTGTGCGTAGAAGTGGGAGACGTATCTGTCGCCGCTCAGCATTCTAGAGTCAAAAACCTCTTCACCCATTGTTTTCTTAAACAGCCAGCTGATGTAAAAACTGAAACCGGGTTCTATGATGTCTGACTTATCGAGAGGTTTGAAAACAACGTTGAATCCAGTTCGTGCGGCGTCGCCTAGAATTTGAGCCCACTGAAGTCCTTCCGTGATACATAGGGCTGAGCAATTCCTGGCATTCTTTGAGTGTTTCAGCATTTTTGGCGGTACAGTGAGCCAAACTGGAAATTGTCGTGACAATATGGCTCGCAAAGCCATATCTCGATCGTCAACTATTTGATTTTGATTCTCATACGTCGAATATTCAGCCGGCCTGAAATTTGCAAGTTTAGTTTTTGAGCTTAAACTAAGCGTGTTAGACTCACTGAATCCAGCCAATTGCTTCAACTACATCTTGAGCAAGATCAACATAGAGCCGAGTTTCATCGCGATTGCTTCCAGCTGATATATCTGCTCCGATCACACCCCAATGATTAGGCACGTCATCGAAGGCATCTGCAACATTTTTTAGTGTAGTTAAATCATCCACGTATCGCGGTGCATCAGTTGGATCGAAATCTGTAATTTTGTGAAGAAATTCGTGATGAATTTGCTAGTATTATCATAATATCTCAGTCAAGAAAAACTTGAATTTAAACAAATTGAAATTTGATCAAATCCAGTAAAATTTACCTATTCCAAGTTGCCAAATACAATCTCTCACTCCTAACGAATGCGAAATGTTAAGTATCCTCAGCGCATGTATCGAGTCCCATTTCTTGGGGTTATAAGGCAATGGTACAATAGGTAACCAGTCAACTGATCGTATCCATCTGTTAAATTTCATCCACACTGTGTGCGGGATATTGTCTTTCAGCTCCTGAATCGGTTCGTTGTTGGACAGTGCAGAAAGCAAATCGAAAAATGAATTTCCCGATATTTTCAAATAAGAAGGTTTCAACTGCTTGGCCATAAAGTCCGAAATTCCACTGCAAGAAAATAAACAATAGAACTTTTTTCCAATAAACACCACTTAATCACCTGTCCGTAGAATTAATGTTGTCCAACAGGACTTGCGGATCGATGGAAAAACTAACATATTTATCACTAACAACATTCACAGGTCTTCTCAAATTCACTTGTATGTGAGCTTCATCAGCCACAGCTAGATAAACTATTGCGACAAGTGCAAGGAAAATGCTACGAACAACTTTCGAAAGGCCCATCTTTTCGGAGAAAAGGCTTCAGAGTCAAAAGCTCAGAAATTGCCCACAAGCGAAAGGTTCTTACTTGTTCAAATCCACGAAACTGACTGCTTTCCACTTAACGATTTTCGACACAATATAAGTTAGCATTTGTTCAGACGGTTTTATTGGGTCACCCAAATCGAAAGAAAACTGCACGGCCCAGCAATTTTCCTTTCAAGTGAAATTTGTTTTTGTGAGTGCTATGCAGAATTGTTGACACGGAAACACCAAAACTCGCACAGCATATGGAGCAATGCATTCGAAAGGTCTCATGCAAAATAACATAAATTGCATGCCATGACCTTACGCATCTCTGCTGATGCAAATTTAATGCGGTAGATCAGGGAGAAATTTGATGCTTTTCAAGGTACACTAGTAGTGAGGAAATATTCAAACTAGACTCAGTCGCATGAACTCGGCAATTTTTCGAAGTCAGCAGAAAAGGGAAAAAACAATTATGCAATAGGAATTCGTGGTGTATATTTTTAAATACTTTTTAGCACCGTCATTATTGACTTCTCGCCTAGAAACAGAAAAAAAAAAATGAAAAGTCCACCGTTATTAGTCATCAGTTGTTGTTGACCTTTGATTTTGATTCGAAGCCAATTTTATTGTAATAAAGCTTTACCATCAGATCTACTGTAATAATTTTTTTAATTAATCTACTTCAGTCAAGAAAAGTGTTTGAGGAATTTTCAAGTAGTATTAAGCATTTCAAAAATGAGGTCATTTTTTGTTAAAAGTAGTCCTTTTTTATCTTCATCGGTTTTAATGGCTGGCATTAGTTAAGTTATGTATGTATACAAAATATATTTGTTTGTTTATATGTATCTATAATGAACATTTTAAAACTTTTGAGAGGAATTTCATTGCTACATTTCCTGGCTACAACACGCATATCTCACGCTAAGCAGAGCAAAGTATTCCTCGAACTGCGGTACAACAAACAAAGATTTTTGAAGAAAAGTAGAGCAATCGTGTAGATTTGGAAGGCTGCTCTTTCCCTGTTTAGCCTATATTTTTTCCAAAAATACATGAACATGTCGGACATATATTTTAATTAAGGTAGGGTAGAAGAGGGTCTGAAATAAAACGTGAGATTAAAAGTAATTATTATATTGCACATTGAAATTGAACTTTACTCTTCGAGCTTTTTGTTCTGCAAACAAATCTATGGCCTTGTCATAATTAATCTCATGAGCAGTTCGATTTTCTATTGCTAATATTGCGAGACTATATAAACGTTCCTGGCTCATCGACGATCGTAGATAATTTTTAATAAGTTTAAGTTTGCTAAAACTTCGCTCGCAGCTTGCGGATGTTGTCGGAAGCGTATAGTAAAATCACAGAGCAATACAAATATTAGAAAAGGCATCCTGCAGATCATGCGTATAGATATGTTGCAAGAGATTGAAAGCGCTAGCATTTTTTTACATCTCCAAACAAAAGTGGAGCTTGTTCTTTGTTCCTGGCAGAATTCAACTGTGTTAAAATCTTGCTCGTATTTTCGTCCCAGATCTGCTCCATACTTCTGCAGCTCATCAGCTGACATATTCAAGATCTCAGTACCATTGAAATTCAAATCAAATTCAACGTGGTATCACTATCAATCCTCCTTTGATAAGATTCGATCAAATACCATCATTGTTGCCATACAAAAGAATTGAACAGGTTTAAGTGTACGTGATTCGTCATCACGAATCTCAACAAATGGTTTTTTGCGCCTCAGTATTCGTTTATATGTCAGAATGGATTCAACATCAATTTTTTCCTTGCAAAGTTTTCATCAAGCCATCCATTAAAGAGACGGAACGCGCAATTTCCTTTTCAATTTGAATATTTATTCGATTGATTTCGCGGAGAATATTTGCCCAAATCGTCAAGTTCAGACTAAATTTAAAATTCTTTAAAGCATTTAAGAGATGACCTGCCTCGTACTATGATTCCGGAGCATGAGAAGCTTGTTCGACTTCCTCCAAGGATTCCGCCACTTCCGGCAAATTATTTAAGAGCGACATATTTCGCTGTCCATCTGCTCTGACTGCTTCCTTTTAAATTTATTTTAACATATTTTTTCATAGTACCCCAACGAGTATTGGAGCCTACAATAGAGCAATATACTTTTTGAATTACTCCAGATAGGTTTATTACTTCCGGGCATCATGAGACAGAATGGATACCGACAAGATTTAACGAGTGACCCAAACTCGGCCAGCTCATTCTTTTATGCAATCCTGGGCTGCACTTCGTTATATATTATAGTCATATTGGAACCATTATCATAAGATTGGCCACGACATTGTCTAATATATAAACCATCAACTGTCAATTTTTCCATAATCTGTTGACAAATGTACTCTCCTGTCTTTCCAGCAACTTCTATGAAATCAATGAAACCTTTTTCTACTTCACGCACATCACCAGTTTTTTCTTACATAGCGAATGGCCTGGGACATTTGTTCTATATGCGACACATCTGGAGTGCAGTCGAACATTATTGTGTATTATTTGGCTTCTTTGATGTCGTTTAGAATGCTATTTCTAACTGTATTTGCCATTATGAGAATAATTTGATAAATATGATACTTGTCCCTTTTTAAGTGTCCTAATTGAAGCTTAGGAGCTAAATTATGTTTGGAGAGCAGAAAAATTAAATTCAAGAAGTTCGCATTCGCAAAAAAACTATATGCCTGATCCATAGAACACGGAACAGTCCCAACAGCATCCTAAATACTAAAGATGATAGGTTCACTTCACCACTATTGAGGTGCCTTGTACGGAAACCAGATCGTTTACTTAATCGCCGTCGACACAGGGAAGTGGACTTATCTGTGTCTTTTATGTTTATATTTAAAGTGCTTTATGTTTTTATTCATGCTTACGATCTTACGATCTAAGCCTTACTAACACACTATGGATCCTTTAGTTGTCCGAAATAAACAATTTTTATTTTTATTTATTTATTATTTTACTATACTGCGCGTCTGTCGTCGCAAATAATGCTGAGGAGGGTATTCGTCTGCCGCCCTCTGAATCTGCCGCCCAGGACACGGGCTCCGGCTTGCTGGTAACATAAATAAAAATAATTGATTATTTATGGATACCCCTAAGATTTTTTGAGACGGAACATGAAATAATTTCCGTTCCACTTCGCGTCTCAAATCCAACTTTCTTTGAAAACACGGACCCTCGTTAGTTAGTTATTTGAATGTAAATAATGATGAATTTTTATGGACATTGAAATCTACTGCCAATTCATTATGCATGCTAAAATCGTGGTAATAATGGATGTTGCTGACTATAAACGATGTCAAGTATTTCAATCTTTAAAGATTTCAGTAGTTTGAGATCGGTCTTCACAAAATCTCTTATCCAACAACGTAATTCTTTCAGTTGCAGGTGCCAATGCAGCAAAGATCCAAACTTAAGACCTCTAACTACTTGGATGATAGAGATATTCCAAAAAATAATTTTCAGACTGCGCAACAACTGGTGGAACAATATGCTGAAAAATCTTGAAAATGACTTCCACTAGTTCTGGCTGCTTCCAATAAAATCCCCATTCTCCACAGGAAGAGCCAAAAAATATATATATACATTCTATTGATGAGAAAGCATGTACAAGCAATTTTGAAATTTATCACCAGGTCGCAGCTAGCATGCGAAACTCTATTGTAGACCACTAAATCCTAACTATAATCCAACCAACGATGAGGTCAATACCGCAAAGACCGTTACACTATGCTAATGCGTATTACCAGCAAACACAAAACGCTGTTTTTCTGGCCAAAGTAACAAACAGCAAAGCTCCCGGGGCCTGATGGCAGACACAATAAAATCCTAAAGAAGCTTCCCAGAAAAGTAATGATTCTACTTTGTTTTATATTCAACGCTTGTTAGAAACTTATCCGGCTTCCCCGCTTTGTCTGAGCGCTACATACCCCATCAGCTTGTCATGTTGTTAAAGTATTCGAGAAAAGTATCCTGAAAAGTATCAGGTACTTTGTGGAGTATGAAATGTCTTACCCCACTTCTAATTCGGTTTTTGATCCAGTTTCCTAACAATCCATGGTCTACTTCGAGTTACTCACTACATCGAAAGGTCGTTTGCTGCCAAAGAATCTGTAGTATTGATCACCCTTGACATTGAAAAAACTCGATAATGTCTGAATTTACAGTGAAGGTGAATAGTAATTTTTCTTCGAACCAGAAAATACCTGCAAACCTCTAATACCTAAGCCAAAATCTGTTTAATATCTTCACAAATGACTTTCCATCAAGATATACTGACAGCATGGACCTCGAAAACCGCTCTGTCCAACTGGGAAAATTCATTTATACAGCTGCCTTAGTAAATAAAAACTAATACTGAAAAAACAAAGGAACTATTTTATTTTAAAGACGGAAAGCATTCTCCCTCTCAAAGTTTCAACTTAAATGGACCAATAAATTGAATGGATAGATGAATTTGCTTGCTTGGCGTACACAAGATCAACCAGACAAACGATTGGCTGAAGGTCGTAAAAGGCGCAGATACTCTTTTTCCCCTGATAAACTGCAAGTCTATACTGTCGCTAAAAAAACAGAATGCCTCTTATGCGGCGCACAAGTTTGGGGTATAAGTGTCAGCTCTCTCAAAACCAAACTACAGATCTTGCAAAACAAGTTGTCAAGATGATCTGTAACAAGCCGTTATTCTATTCTACCAGCAAGCTTCATAATTAACCCGGAGTAAAAGAAGTAAAATAATTCGTCGAAAAACAAACAAGAATTTTGTTAATTTAATCGATAGAAAATTGCATCTTCTAATTTTTACTAGGTCTAGTTGTAAATGGTCTAGTTCGTAGAATGAAATTAATTTTAGTGATACTATGTACGTATGTATTTTGTGAAAGTAAATGATTAATTCCATACTACGCTCGATGTGAAAATATCATTCTCAGATTTCCAAAGTATATCAGATTCTAATTGTCGAAAAACTGTTAAAAAGATTGTAATATTGTTAAGGAACATACAACCGTATTTCCTTTTTTATAGAATACTAACAATAGTGATGTACCAAACCAAACGCCGGTAGGGAATGTATTATAGGCCCTGATAAAAAAGTAAATCGCATAAAACTTCTCTAGCGCAAACCAAAACGATCAACGAGACGATAGAGCGCCACATACACTAATAGTGTAATCACTCTATTGAAAATGCACACGAGATCACGACACAAGAACATGACACAATAAAGGATTCTTGGCTTGACACAGCTAAATGGTATCCTTTCTCCTTCTACATTTCCTATAATCTGCTATCTATTTTTGTTCAATGATTTCGCCCAGTTGAAATTCATGTGAATTAATTCGGGAAGAGACATTCTACAATAGTAAAGCACAAAAACAAAAATTAATAGGTACTTATTACTAGAGCGTCGATAAATATAAAAATGGAGCACAAGAAAAGATAACAAAACCACATGCATTTAAAATATATCTCTATTTTTCACATTATCTTAGAACAAACAGTAAATATATTAAAATATTTCATCTCTCATTTATCTTATTATAGTTAAAGCTTGTTCGATACCATTTTTAATAGTTGACAACTTAAAGCTACATGGTTATTTGCTTTCTAGTAAATCACAACATCGTTTTATACATTTGCCTTCAATGATTCTTATCCGATATACTCTGAACTGTAACGTTATCTCACAATAAATGCAATTGCTGACTCTAACATGAAGAACATATCTGAAGTCAAAGATTTTAAATGAAAGATCTTTTTTTCTTTAGCAGCTAGCTATACTTCACTTTTTTGGCATATATCCATGATTTGAAGTTCATCTGCACTCTCCTTCAATGTCTAATTATCGATAGACACTAAAGAAGATGGGAGATAGCACTCCAAATATCGAGGGTATATTGATAAATCATTTAAAATCTTTGGTTTTGAAAGCTAGGCAAAATCGAATCAGGTAAATTCAATTTCCCAAGTATTTATCATACTTGCTATTGATATTTATTGAATACTACAAACTACTTTGTGTGTGACATTTAACTTGTGTAAAAATTATAATTGATCTAGAGCTCTATGATGACTCATTTAAATGTTATCATTCATTATGATTACTGTTAGCTGTGAGCCACAATTAAATTTTATGTACAGTTGGCTATAACTGCATTCTATGATGCCAAAAGAATCATGGAGCAGCAATAATATTCCACCTTGGGCCAACTTTTCGTTGCGAATTGCTTGGCATCATGGCATCGAGCAACGATATCTATCATATATAGGGCCAATTAAATTAACTGGTAAACGCTAACTGTAAATTGGTTAGTGCCATTTCATCCCTAATGATTCTTTAAATCGAAGAGTTCTCTAAGCAATGGTTCAACTTGTGATGGACTGACATTGAGATACACACCAATAACGACTTCATTTAACCTCTGCACTTCACTGATTTTTTGTATTAATTTAATAAACGTCGACTTTGCTTCACATCCAGAGTAAACACTTTCCAGGTATCTTCGCAGAAGATAATAGTAGGAATTCTGTAAAATCAACAACTTGTAAAAATTTTAGATCGAAAATTATGTTTGAAAGTGAACCTGTTCTAGCTTAATTACATCGGAATGAATCACTCGGGGTCGATTGGGCGAAAACAACAGAATAGCGCACATTAAGAGAACAATGTTCTCGTCGGTGCGACACTTTGGATCAAATGTACGTACGAAACGATCATGTTCTTCATAGACATTGTTATTTGCCAGTTTCAATATATCTGCCTTTATGTTGGACATATCTTCTTGGCTGTGCGGAATCTGAAAGTATAGGATATTATTAGTCGATTTGATGATCATTAAGTCAGATTTCGTTCGCGAACATCTAATATCTAATTGGAATTATTATATCTATAATATCTGTTGTTTTAGCATTAAGTAATGGAATTCAACATACCTTCCATGAAGCTTTCGCACAGTCATACGACATGACTGATCGCATTATCATCATTTCGGTGCAGCCGCCTTTTAAAAGAGCAATCTGGTCTTCTTGGCACATATTGCGAAACGCATTAATTTTTTTCGACATTTTAATCAAACGGCGGATTGCAATTGCTGTTAGATTAATCAGTCTTAGTAGTTCAGGACTTTGAGAATTTTCACCCTGTCGAAGATAGAGTAAGTAAATTGTCATCAGAAGTATTTTTAAATATTTAAGTATTAATGGGAATTTATATCATACATATTTGTAATGGATATCATATTTATACAATTTATTGAATGGTGTCATTTATGTTTTTTAAACCGTTAGTATAAAATTAAGAACGAAAAAAAACATATAATCAAATATATTGGAATTGATTCAATATCAACTGTAACACACCATAATGTGTTTTTGTACTTCGATATTTAGCGGTTGAATGTTGGTTTTCAATCATTGCTTTTACCATCAAGATTTGATTTTCAAATAAAACATTGAATTGCAATAGTTAAGAGAACGTTTCGATGACTGAAGTATCACAACAAAGCAAGGTACCTCATTTCAGCTTCTTTGAGCTCCGTAACTACTAAATTAGTTTCTAATTTAGTTTAGTCTAAATTAGTTTCTATAATAGCATTTATTCCTGCTATTGAATGTTGCGTGGAATCGTCAACTATGGAAAAAACCTTCATTGCACGTATTCCTATGTAACAACATTTATGGTCACATAGTCTATGTATATAGTAGTTTCAGTTATAGAATACAGCTCCAAGCAGCATCCTAAAAAGTCTACCTAGTGCATAATCGCTTGTAATAAAGCGTGGCAACCACGACAGCATACTACATGAACACAGTACTTTGAGGTTCTATAAGGGCCACATGAAATGTTTTTTTTTTTCATAACGGAAATTCCTGTACAGTATGCGTGTATCTGCTACCTCTACTTACATCCAGCATCCCAGAGTTTCCCGGATCTACTAATAAAGTCCAGGACCACTAAGAGGGGATAAGCGGCTATCCTCTTCTTGTGCGTAATATCCCAGTCAAAACATTGATATTTGATACGCGTATACACTGTGTATTCGCAAAGGAAATGTTCACAAAGCCTAACTTTTCTAAACGGAATGTTCCAACAGTATCCCGTGCAATACTTATGCGGTATATATGTCTTTCTTGATGGTTGTATTCCGCCAATATACCGGTCATTGCTCTGCAAATTTTCTCACTCTTGTTGTGGAAGAATCCTGCAGACCCATGATTAGTCTTTGAGAGGAAAATATCCGTATGCCTGGCCACATCTTAATCACTTCTGAAAAATTGCATATGCCGATGCGAGCGGCATTCCTTCATGTAAATATCAGGGTGCTCTGAGTCAATTCTGTTCAAAAATATAATTTCATACCTTCTCCCAAAATCGAGAAAGGGCACTCGAGCATTCGAAAGGTATCGCGAGAGCCACAGAGATCTCTTGCATCGAACCTTTATTGGAACAGTAATCCGAGCTCCCTATAGCGTAGAATTATTCTATATGGGTAGGAGTGGTACTTACCACATACACTTAGGCGCACAGTAATTTTTAGTGTGGCTAACAAGAGTTTCACAAAAGTCTCCTACACCACGGTTGCGTACGTGATCATCGGCCTCATGATTTCACATGTGGTGGCGAAAGCTCTCTGACACTATCCAAATGCATTAAAGGCTCAAGTAAATAAACTTCACTTCTACATGTTTTTTTGAGAGTTTTTGTTAATCTAAGATTATTCCTAGATATTTAATTTCATCTGAAAGCTGAAGAGTTGTAACCTTTATTACTGGAAGCACTAGTTCATCCAGTTTTCTTTTTTCTACTGAACAAAGCCAGTCTCGTTTTACCAGGATTCAATTTCTATTGACTTTTTATTACAACTAGGACACACTTTGTCTACATGAAATCGATTGAACTTAGCCCAATCAATGTTTCTTGGAGTCTACTCTGTCAGTTTGCCATCCTTATTGGAACGAAGACGCAGCTTCGTTGGTCGTTTTAGTTCACTTATGCGGATGATGTCTTTGTGTCTGAAGGACCAGCTTCTGCAAGATCTCTATGTGCAACGCCTAATTGTTGTATTTTTTGGCACACTGCGCTCAGGAATGCCGGGTTTTATCGCTCCTACCCTGCGTTCAAAACAAATACCACACTTTTCCCCTATATTTCTAGCGAGCGTAAGTTTACACTAGCCGGAGCAGTCTTCTTCAGTGATTCCATCCTTTTCTTTTGTGAGGATTTGGGAGAAGTGCAGGCACGGCCGCTGTCCGACATCCAGCTGACGGCAGTACTAGTCTTTCCAGAGCCAATAGTTACAGGAATCGCTATGAGCAAGTTCCAAATCTCACTGGCTGTAGAATCTTCCACGATTGTAACCTGTGATTTTAATCGGGCAGCTATCTGCAAAGACAAGTTTTTTTGCTTTCATTCCCTTGCTTTTTCTAGACAATATTAGTGTGACATCTTGCAATGTATAAGCCTCTTTAACACAACCAGGAGGTGCCGGATATTAACAATTAAAATCTCTCCTATTCTGAAACCTAGAAATATTCTAAGAACATCGAAAACTTCAGATCCATATCACTGATTAGTATATTTGCAAAATTAATCAACACTTTTATAAACAACCAAATCCTGCCGAAAGTCGCCTATAGGCACATTAGACGCCCATGTTGATACCACGGACATTCTCCCCCTTCGTGACTGTACTCTGGGCACCAACTAGTTCCTTTGATTAACTGTACAAAGCCCCTTAGTTCGATAAGGGATAGATCAGTCAGACTTGAGAGAAAGAAGACCCCAAGAGAGGCTCTCTTCCTCGCGGGAGCTAAACACAGGCACATGAGATGGATCATGGATTATTTTTCATCCTCTGAATCATAGCTCCATCAGAAATCGTTGAACCTTACGCACAAACGCTGTGCATACCACCCTATGAGGCAATGACCCGTGCGAACGGCCACAAAACAGCGAAGAGTACTGCGAGTTAAACTCAACAGCGACGGAGACGAGTGACGTGCGTCCATGGAGGCCCTCAACTGTCTTGCGACCGCACAGGATGATTCTTCAGCACATGACTTTTTTTGCGTCTGTTTGGTATTTTTACCTAATGACTAGTTTGACCGATAACATCGGTGTACCTATGATGAAAGGGCATGATACCTCCGGTAACAAGATATCAAGCCTTACCAGATCATCGGCCACACAATTCCCCTGAATTCCCCTACGACCAGGTACTCAAATCAATTGCACTGCCGAATGTCTCCACATCTCTCAAAGAGATGTACGGGATTCAACAACAATTTTGGACACTATTGTTACAATGACCAGCAAGGTAATTATTAGCCACTTGCCTTTTTGACTTTAACGTTTAGAGCAGGGGTGGGCAAACGGTCGATCGCGATCGACCGGTCGATCGCAAGCAGTTCGACAGTCGATCACAGACATTTTAAATAATTTACTAGGTTAATTTAAAATGTGAACTAAAAATTTTGTAGACTATTTATTCAGTACATTTTGGAATGGGCCTTGGGCTAATAGATCCAATCGGACAGTTCATGCAATTTCAGTTCACACCAAAGCTCGCAGAGCATTGGTGGCGGAGAAGCCAAAGGGAAAATCCGAGATAGCTATGCTCTCGATTTGTGCAATTTATAGATTTATATCATTTTAGTAAAACTGCTTCACTAAATCTCGTATACGTATACGGTTGTTTCATTTCGTTAAATGTCTCTGTTCTAAAGTACACACTTTATATTTTTGCTTCCCGCTATACACCTTGCCTGCATTTGCATTCGTCTCCCCGCTACCGAGGTAGTAAATTGTCGCACACAGCGCAACAAAGGTTAATCTCAATTTTAGATAAAATAACAGTTTAAATTAAAATCTTTTCACGCCAATTTAGTTTGTGCAGTTCATTCTCTCGAGCTAAAAAGTGACATTTGGTGTTTGAATTTGAAAATTGAATTTTGTAAATGTCTTTTCAATAACAAAATCGATCGAAAAGTGAAATTCTTGACATTTTATCCGTCAGAAATGATAATTGTCTCCGCTTTTCTCCATTTTCAAAATTTTCGTTGGAAAGAATGTCAAAATTTGGCTTCACGATTAACTCAGGCCTAGCCTAAAGAATGAGCTGCACATACTAAATTGGCGTGAAATGATTGGAGACATGTGCCAAAGCTATCTGCATTTTCAAAGCGAAAGCATCTTCCAAGCAATTTTTCACGCTTAAAAGTGAGTACAACTCTTGCTTATTTTCAAGTTAAATTTTACGTGAAAATTCGCATGCAAATTTAACGTAAAATCGAAAACCGTACTGAAATTAGATGGGTCAGCTGAGGAAGCTTTTTGCAGAGATTTCTAAATCTTTTGCCTGAAATTATTGTATTTTTGAACACATTGGGAGAAAAACATGAACAATTAGAAGATCCAGTAAGGGCAAAGAAATTAGCATTTCTTACGGATTTTCTGGGCCGTTACAGATCGCTTAGTTTACAATTACAAGGAAAAGGAAAATATTGTTGACTTGTTGAGTTCGGTAAATGTTTTTTAAGTAAAACTAAAACCTTTTGCTTCACAATTAAATAAACAAAATTTTTAAATATTTTCCATATTTGTAAAATGCAAAAGTTGAAAGACATCCTTCAGTTCGCGAAAAAGTCCGAGGCCTTCGATGGCCGCTTGGACTGAATTTTTTTTCTCCTGGCCCATTTATCTGGTATCACTATGGACCAATAGGTCTATGTGTGGCCTTGTGCCAACCGGTACAACCTAACCTAACCCAATGGTGAATGTAATATTGAAATGTTTTGTCCTGAACTGGAAAATATTAATCGAGAATTCGAGAGACGATTTGCAAATCTCAATAACCTTCAACCGATTTTTGAATTTATTTCATTTCCTTTTGGAGAATTTGATAACGAAGATATTTCATCAAATCTAGCTCATACTTTACTATCGAGTTCATCTGATCTAGAGTTAGAAATTTCAACAATAGCACGCGCAAATGAATATCATTTTTCGATTTTCTTACCATAAAAAATATCCATTATTGAGATTGGTGACAATGAGGATGTTTGCATTTTTTTACTTCCATTGATCTATGTGAAGCAACGTTTTCTCGAATGAAAAACGTCGAATCGCAACTTAGGAGTTCTCTGACTGATGACCACTTAATGGCATCTATTCGATTGTGCATCAGTGCTTACAAGCCTAAATCTACAATACTTTTTGATGAAATGGAGTGTCATGCATATACATCAAAAATTAATCCAAAATATTTATTAATAAAGTACATTGCACAAATTAGTAAACACAATGTATTTAATATATTTATATCAATCAATATATTTGTTTTTAATTTAACCCATTTTTCGAAGTCGATCGCGCATAAATTAAAAAAATTAATGTCGATCTAGTGGTATGATTTGTTTGCCCACCCCTGGTTTAGAGAGTGTTAAGAATGAGCTTAGAGTCTAAACTCTTTCGTGCACGAAGCTTTTATAAACAACTTGAAGCAAAATAAAAAATGTATAAGTGTGCCCTTTATTTATTTGGCTTCAGACGATGATTTTCAATCTATATCAACGACTTAATGTCACAAAAATTATAATATATGATACAGGACACAATGCTAAAAGTAAGAATCCAAATCTGACTCTGTTAAAAAGAAGTAATGTTCTGTTAAAAAGAAGTAATGCTGAAGTAATACTCCAAACAGAGCCGAAACAAGTGGTTTACAAAAACCAGTCTAGTTTGATGATGAGTCCTAGTCAAATACATTTCCCGCCAGCCGCAATTCGAAGTTGTCAAGGACGAACATCCAGTAAAGGATAACTCTGAATTGGAATGATCGAGCCCGAAAACAGGACTGAAGCGATCAAGCAACGGAATCGAAATCGGGAGCTCATGCTTCGCTTTCTAAACCGAAGAAGTTAATTAAGAACAGAAATTAGGAAATTTCAAAGTACGACGAAACTCGGACAAAGTGTTTCTTAAACTACCCTTTTCGAGGAATAATCAAAGAAATCATCTCACCGTTTGGCGGCAATTAATACGGGTACAGTATGATGCCCTTGAATAACTGCTTCGAACACGCTTATCCAGAGGGTGGTTAATTTTTTTTGCTACTTTGATGAGTTGCCATTATACTCTGGCAGGCTCTTTTTTTTAACTTGGTTCCAGGCTGAGATGTCCTTTTCTATAGATATTATACTCCTTATGATGTTATTTCAGTAGTGTCTTCCATACTACCAAATGCTTTTATCAACTTCGCAATAATCACTGCGCGGCATCGACTATTTGGACATCTTGATCCGAATGCCATATGAAAAATGGCGGCAAAGCGTTTGATATCATCTATAATTTATTTAAAAATTTTGGATCTTCAAGTCCGTTCTCATTATAATCTTACTATCAACTAACTTATATACTGATTGATCTAAAAATCTGTCTAAAATTTGCGATTAACATAAATTAAGGTGGCCAACTATAATTATTACATATTTGCATAACATTTATCAGTTAAACTATAAAATAATATTGGGACCACTGAAAAGCAAAAGTGTTCAGTAAAGAATATTAAGACTATTGACGTGTGTTTTGATACTTTTAGGCTATTTTTGGTCCGTTTGATGAATAAAATATCGGTATTAAACATATAAAATTGATAATAAAATACAGGCCATATATTAAGGAAATAAATTTGGTTCCATTTGAATATTAATTCTGCAATTTAATGAGTAATGAAATGTAGTACTAACTGTACTCCAATTCAGAATAGATCACACATGGTGTGATACTTATTTTACAGTCCGTTGCCGTTTATATTTGTGTGTACATTACTAAACATTATTCTTAACTCATACGATAAGGTTAGCAGATGTTCATAGGGTAAAGACCATTTTCTTTGATTATTTATTTGTGAAAACAAAATGTTTGCTGATAATTGGTTCGTATCATGTAGCGTGAATGAATAAGAAACAACATGGAAACGGACTTAGTTTGCTATCTTATCAGTAGATTTGTATCGGTTTGGTACGTCACAACATCGTAATCAAAACTCTGTACAGTGCATTATAGGAAAAATAAGCGATCAGAATCTATACTAATTTACCTTCATCCGAATCTCCTCGTGTGCCATATTGGCAATATCATCGTCAAGCGGAATGTACAGCGCTCGATTGGCAATTATCAGCTCATTGAGTTTGGTCTGCTCAGCCTCGTTTAGCTCTCGGTTCTCACCATAGTTTTGCGGAATTGAACCGAATGTCTCGTACTCTAATTTGATTGCTTCGCATAGAGCCGACTCAATCGAGTTTGGCTGTATCGGCCTGTTCTCAACATCCTCTAAAATATTCTTTGTTCCCTCCTCAGAGTTGCAGCCAGCTTGATTGTAAACTAAATCAGGCCCGCTAGTAGAACTGCCTGCAACAGCATCTTCAGCTATATGTGTTTGTACTTGAATGGTCACGGATTCTCTGTAAGCGGTATTTTGTGGTTGAGTTACTGTTTCACGTGCAGCGCTACCAGGCACTACTGGCTTAGGACGACCATCAGGTGAGAACGGTGCCATTGATTCTGGACTGTGGACACCGTTCAGTACTGAATTAATCATCGTGTATGCGCTGGTGTTCTCGTACGCCTGCCGATTTGATTCACAGGTTTCCGTTGTTGAGTCAACTTTATAGTTAACCATTCTGTTTATGATACGAAGTGCTTCTGCCGGCGAATTCATGAATTTATTCATAATGTCCAGGGCATCTTCAGGCGAGCTCATTAGCTGTTGCATGAACTGCAGCACGTCTCCTGGTGAGTTGGCGATTTTGGAGATTATTTCCAGAGCATCAGTTGGCGAACTCATGAACTTAGTGAAAACCGTAAGAGCGTCGAATGGAGAATTCATAATTTTGCTGATTATCTTCAAAGCATCGCCTGGGTAGGCGATAAGGTGGCTTATTAGCTTCATGGCTTCGGTGGGTGAATTGATGATTTTCGTCAGCACTTCGACGGCAATTTTCGGTGTTTTCATCAAATGACTGATAACGCGTCCTGCATTTTCAGGAATCGAGACAATGCTATCCACTAACACGTCAGCTGGTGAGTCCATTGAAGGTAATGGCAATGATTCCGTTGAGGACGACACTGTTGCACTGGGAACAGGTGACGCCAAACTCGCATCGTCTTGTTTGTCGTAGCGGCTGGTGCTAGATATGCTTGAATTACTGTATTCGCAGGGCGACATCACCTTGTCCCGCTCGGCCCAATCATCGAATGCGCTACCTTCTTCCCGTTTGATTTTGCCTAGGACGAAAGTGGTATCACTATCCGAATTCTCAAGCATTTTACGTTTCACTCGGTTAAACTCAATCTTCTTCCTCTTGCGAATCTTATCCTCTTCGGACATGATATGCTCTTTTTTCATTCCGATACGGAAACATTTTTCCAGTCGACATCGTTGACAGAATCGTCTTGTTATCACTGTTACCTCACAATTTTGACTGAACGGACAGGTGAACTCTTTAGTTAACAGGGCGTTACGTCGGAAAAAAGCTTTGCAGCTCTCACAAGTGATGGCATTGAAATTAAATCCAAGGGCTTTATCGCCACAAACCATACAAACTTTCTTTGAGGGAGGCATTAGGATTACGTTATCAAAGCACAGGACGCACGTCAGAAAGTGAAAATGTAGCCAGTTTGGGTTAACAATTAACGATATCCCGACATTACTACGCAGCCAGTGCGTTCATAGCTTGATGACAACCTTTGAACCAACCACTTTGTTGCATCATTCACCCGTTTAGAAACAATTTGCCGCGCAATTTCGACACACACCACTTGGCATATGATAGTAAATTAACTTTTTTTAATGAAATAAGACGATGCTACCCGTGCACAATTTAATGACTCACGGAACTAGTTGGAAGGTCATAAATCGCGCCCGTCTATAAACCCGAACTGCCGATCGGAAATATTGTCCATACAATGGGCCCACGAATTTCGTACTGCTCTTGTGATCAGCGATAACGATAGAAATATCATTCGCCCGCATACGTTTTTGATAATTAGAAAATTTCGAAACTAATCTTGGGATATATAGGCTGGATTAATTGTAATTAGAAGACAGGGAATCCACTTTGTATAGAATTGATAATGACAGTTAACGAGCCACTGCTGTCAACATATGAATGCTAGGGCTGCCAAGTTTTCGATATTTAAGTAGTATGAAAATGAAAATGTTTTGTAGGAAACTGTTTATGTGGTTTTGTTTGTTTCTAAACATATTTGGAGTTGTTTAGAAATGTTGAAATTCATTTGTGGTTTTACAGTAAAATTAAGGGAAAATCTAACTAAAAGAACATTTATTGTCTTCCCAGCAGATTCATTAATCGAAGTTTGTTACAAGAACAAACGAAACTTTGTCTACGAGTCTCGGTATGATTCCAAATATTTTACGATGACTAAGTTCGTTGAACACCTGTGTCTTTTCTATTAAAATTGATAAAATATTGCCAAAGACGATAAAGTCAATATCTTCCAGTATAAATACAAGAGCGCATAGATAAATACCTATTTATATTAAGACTTCATGACACCTGATAAGCGCCTAGTTGAATTTCATGATTTTTTTATAATAGAAACATTATCTTACAGCTTTCGAGCGTTTAATATCAAATATTTATATCTTTTATTTATATTCACAAGGCCTTTGTGCATCAAATTGTCTTTAATATTTGTCGCTTCATTTTTATTTCCTCTTTCTCTAATTTTTTTCTATTCTAAGGTAAATATTGTAGAATCAATATTTCAGAGAATAGAAGCAGTTCTCAAAGCCTAGGAAAGCCAACAAAAAGTACGTTTTATTTGTTCAATGCAAAAATGTTTATGTTTATTAGTTAGTAGACTAACTTTCGGGCTCTTTTTTTCAAGAATTGTTTTAAAGTAATATCATTATTTATTACCTTTGTTTAGATTCTGAATAAAATATTTCTACCGATTTATATTTCATTTAACTAGCTTCAACCTTCCTAAATCCATTCCTCTTTGCTTATAATGAAACATTCATATTAATAATTGAGGCTTTAATAAGATTTAAATAATAAAATTAACATTATTTCTGTATTAAATTCAACACTTTTCATCGGAACATTGATTCGCATGCAAGCATTTTACCGAAAAAATAAAACAGTCAAACTAAAATTTTCGGGTTTTTTTAGTCGATGTATCCATTTTAAGTTTAATATCCTACTTTGGTTCTTTTGGGGCTATGTCACAAATAAATAAAATATTCATGTCCTTTTTTGGAAATTATTGATAGCAAAGAGCCATTTTATTCTTGCTAGTGGGGTTCAATTTATTAAATTTTTAGATTTATTCATTCTCCTAGTCATTAATGTGTGTAGTAATTGTACATACACCTTTCTATTGAACTTCCCGACAATTCGGAAAACATCAGGCTATTTAAATTGTTTACTTGAAATTACGTGTACCAACTTTTCTGGATCAAGTAGCAAAGTTCCTGCATATACTGCTGAACTTGGGGTATTTGTGGGCAGTTTATTTACTATATTGATGGCTTTGGCCATAAGTCTACCAATAAGCTTGACATTTCAAACTTTGCATGTAGCGATTGATATATTGCAAACCATAAGCTCAGTTTCCAAAGTTTCCAACTACATTCAAACGTTTTGAATATTCCTATCATAAGTGCCAATTAGCATCTAAGGCGTTGTATCATCTATAGGTAATGCAAAATCATTTATCTAATTCTCATATTATGTATATAAATACAAATACGGAAGCTCAGTTGATGTTTTTCTGCTGAACAAGAGATATTTTGTTTCATGAATGTTAATAACTAATTTGCTTTGCTTAAGTCAGTCAAAACAACTCCAATTTATTCATGGTTCCACAGGACTTATCTAGATCCTAAGAGTTAATGGTTCTATGAAGTCGCATTGATACTACATTAATAATCCAATTGAACCGAAATTATGAATGAAAACATATTTTGGGTAAAATGTTCTCTTTCTACCCTGGCAGTGGCAAAGTTAAAGATATTATTGAAATGTCACACTTGTTTTAGCACTAACTTTAAGTAGCAGCAATAATCGAATTATAATACCAAATCTTGCTCCCAGTAAAATCAAGTTCATTCATTTATTAATCACCAAATACTGACTATAGTACACATAACGTTCGTACAAACATCTTTACGAGATAATCATTAAACCTATTTTGTTCCCTATTGCTTAAATCTAATAAACATGAACCATTCCGTAGAGGAATGTCCAGAACAAGACGTACGTGCACAAGCCACCTAGAAAACCATTGGTTAGGAGGCTTTGGCGGCTAATGAAATATCTTTGCCAATTCGAACCAGATTTCATTAGCAACATACACCAAAGTGCCAGGACAGCAAAAATATAGAATAAAAAACCAATAGTTCCGGTTAGTCCTAGAATTCCTGAGTTCATACAAAAGGTATGCGTTAGGTTACTTTTCAGTCAACATGATTTGTAAGCAAATTGTACCTGCAGTGCATCCCGATAAAGCAGCCATCGAGGTTCTGCAATATTCCACCGCAGCCGCATTGTTTCGTATTGCCGACTCGCTGTAGGCAATTACTTCTCCTGTTTTTGATTCACGAGTTTTAACACGACTTGACGACATCACTCTAGGGTTGATTGCAAATTGACTGATGAGCTGACTTCACTCGAAAATCTGTCCAATTGACAATTGTCAGAATGACATTTTACGAAGTGAGCTCTAAAATGGGCATTCAATACATATCAGCTGATTGGGCTCTAAAAATACATTTTTTAGGGATCATTGTTGTTAGTCTGGGGTGCCTTGCCCGCT
This sequence comes from Nemotelus pantherinus, assembly GCA_963978885.1. Taxonomy (NCBI): domain Eukaryota; kingdom Metazoa; phylum Arthropoda; class Insecta; order Diptera; family Stratiomyidae; genus Nemotelus; species Nemotelus pantherinus. The sequence goes on along the minus strand of OZ022265.1, from coordinate 31,055,959 downwards.
ATAGAGAATATTCTTGTTCCAGACTACCTAGCTAATGTGTCCCAGCGGTTAAATATCTGTTAATTATTATTTAAAAACAAATGTTGCACCAACTGTTATATGCAAATTTAGAACTAATCCGAAAGTGTTATATTGCATCAGCTGTTGGTTTGATATGACAGATAATTTTCGTATGTCGTTTTCCCAACTGTCAGTTATCAACGAACTACTTGCTTGGTTTTAGTTGAGTGAATTTTTATTCGATCCATTTTTCCTTCAGAATATGGCTCATATTCAATACGTTGACGGTTTAGTTCGCGAATATATGCTATTTCGTGGTTTCACAAATGCACTCAAAGTCTTCGATACCGAATTGAAAAACGATAAAGACAAAGGATTCCGTGCCGATAAGATTATCGATCAGATCTCAGCTTCGATCACAACGCAGGATTTGCAGGCGCTTCGAGATTTGTGGGCGAACCTCGATAGTCACTTGTTTAATAAATTGGAACATTCACTTACTTCGGGTAGATATGGTGTGCTATTTCAGAATTGTATAGATATAATACGTGTTTATTTTTGCTTTTCAGCTGTCCGCAAGTTGGAACATGGAGTATTGAAATTGTATCTGGTCACTGCGTATTCAGCAGGCAAAACTGATAAAATTAATGAGTTTTTCATTAAGCTTTCGCCAGATTTGCAACCACAATCGGAATGGAGAGAATGGTTTTGTAAGTGAATTTCTTTTGTATCCTTGATTTTCGCATAGAAGAAATGTTAGTTCACACACCAAACACAGTTCATTGGTTACTCAACACTACTATTTCTTAGCATTTCTTTTTTTAAACTAGAAAGAGTTACCTCAAAGTCTAAAAAATTTTTTACTTGCTTTCATCAGAAAAAGTATGATAACTTAATACTAACCTTTCCCAATGCTGTCATGATTGCGTGGTTTGTGTAAATTTTTGCTTGGTGACCCTATTAGATGATTTGAGAAATCAAAGAAACGTGAAACGGTAACTTAACAAGGAAAAATGGTTTTCTTTTTAAAAAGTAATTAAAGCTCAATATTACGTGCCTTTTTGCGTCTCTATTATGAGCTGGTTAGGGTAGGTAACAGTGAAAACAACTTCAATCCTGCCTCAGTTGCTGTTATTTTCAATGCTGTCTACCTAAACGAGCTCTTGATCGAGTCGCAAAAAAAACGCATCTATGGTTTGACAAAAAACCTGCGCAAAAAAATGTCTGACTAACTTTCTTCAATTCTTAAATTTAAATAACTCTTCATTTCTTAAATTGGCAATATAATATAATGAAACCTGTCTAAATTGGCCATCTACGGAGCAAGCATTTGTGGCCAACTTGTAAAGGGGTTGATTTTTAAGAGGATTTCAAATAAAAAATAAAATTATTGAAAATAAGTATGTTTAGTAAATGAAAATAACAATTCAGTAAATCTAATTTGAAAACAACTCAAATACCAAGAGTGGTGAAAACTTATATAAATACAGCATTGGACAAAACTAAAGCACCCCTTTGCGAAATATTAGTTATCCTCTGATATTATAAGGAAAACTAGATGAAAAAAAATTTGTTCTTAGTTTTTAGTATTTATCTATATGTGTATTATAAAAAAACATAACAATGACTATTCAGTCTTTTCATTAACAAAAAATGAAAGCAAAATATATCTTGTTATTCAAAATTTGCCTGGACAAAACTAAAGCACCCCCTAGCTAATGACCAGCATTTATAACACATGTAGTGTAGTGTGAGTAATTCGTTGCAAATATTTTATTTTTAATAACACCAGCACATCTATTTGGCATAGAAGATAAATATAATAAATCGTCAATGAACTGTTCGGGAATATTTTCCCACGCTGCCTTAATAGCGTCGAAAAGTAACGTTTTTGTCCCGGATTTTTTCCCTGTTGATCCTCTTGTTGGCAATTTCCTATAATAATAAAAAAATAAAAATCCGTAGTTTCTCCTACTACAAAATTGTTTATTTGCGTAGATACGTATTTCGGGAGCTATTTACTCCCTTCTTCAGTACTTTAGCTACTAAATCATTTGCAAGGTCACATGGGCTTAAATACAAAATCGGTACAAAGATACAGGTAAAAATTATAAAAGTTACATTAAAAGTGGGAAGATTCGTAAAAGTAATTAGAGAAATATTAAAAGTAGTTAGTGTAACACGCCCATTAAAAAGTAATTAGTGTAAAACGCTCATTAAAGAGTAATTAGTGTGACACGCGATTTGTCCATCTTTTGGCGAGCAGTTTTATTAATTTGGATGAACAATTTCCTTCGTCTGTGTTCATCAACTTTTCCGAATCCTTCCGCAATATTTCTAAACTCTCCCAGGCGTCCAAAGTATAGGGTTTGTTTACGTGTCGTAACAATTCCAGGTGTTCTTTCGTCACAGAATGTCCTTCTTCGATAATATGCATTGCCACCGCTGATCGAACCGAATTAATTCCTCGTCTTTCCCCGCTTGCTACTTCCTTTATGTGCTCCTGGAACCTCGTCGTGATGAGCCGTTTCGTCTGGCCAATGTAATATTTATCGCAATCACCGCAGCTTATTTGGTATATACCGCTTTTTTCTCCGTCCGTTAGTGGGTCCTTCTCGCTTCCTAATCGTCTTTTCAGCGTAGCGTCTCTACTGGATCCGACAATTTTGATGTTGAACTTTTCGATAAATGATTTGATTTTGTAGAAATTACTGGACATCGGTATACTAATCCATTTTGTTGAAAACCTGCTTTTGTTAAGGGGTATGTGAACAGCCGATGTACCATTGAGTTATATGCCGCCATTTTTTGTGTTGTGGTATGTGATGAGATTTGAACTATCGTCCTCTGAGTCGCAGTTGGTTTTCGGTATACTTCATATTCTCGAGCTTCCCGCTGTTGTTTATTATCCGCAGATCTAAGAATGGTAGTGAGTGCTCTTTTTCCATTTCCATTGTAAATTGGATGTTCGGGTGAATGTTGTTAATCTCTTTCAGGATATTCTCGGCCTTATCCTTTTGAACTATGGCGAAGACATCGTCGACATACCTTAGCCATACTCTCGGTATTACTCCTTTTTCCTCAATGATTGTTTCAATGTAGGCCATGAACATTTCGGTTACCAGTGGTGACATTGGGTTGCCCATCGAAACTCCTGCTGTCGTTTTGTAAAATTTTCCGCGGGACGTAAAGTAGCCTTCGCTCATACAAAGTGACGATAGTTTTATATAGGCTCTCACCTTCTTCCTCCATTCTGGCATGTTTTCAAATTTGTTGAGCCAAACTTCTAGTTGGTAAATGGCTTGTTTGACAGGTGTGTTGGGGAATAACGCCTTAACGTCGAAGGATATAAGTACCTCGTTGTCGTTGATGTTTCCGCCGTTCTGTAACTTGCTGATAAGTTCGCTCGTGTTCCTAACCGCGTGTTTTCCGTATGTGTCTCCAAAGGCCGCAAATTCTTGAATTAACCATTTCGCGATGTTATATGTTGGGGAATTGGAATCAGCGATTATCTCTCTCATTTCATTCCCCTCCTTATGTATTTTCGGCTGACATCTAATCCTTGGTAGCGATGGGTTCGGCAAAGCAGGTTTTCAAAAAGAAAGGGCATACATCCTCGATACAGCAACAAAGAACGGGTACTGCATCGAAGTAATAAAAAAACTAATGAGGAAGAAAGAAGACCAAATATGGAAAAACCAGCATACAACATTATTCGAACAAGCCAACGCCAGAGAAGAAACAAAATGGATTAGTATACCGATGTCCAGTAATTTCTACAAAATCAAATCATTTATCGAAAAGTTCAACATCAAAGTTGTCGGATCCAGTAGAGACGCTACACTGAAAAGACGATTAGGAAGCGAGAAGGACCCACTAACGGACGGAGAAAAAAGCGGTATATACCAAATAAGCTGCGGTGATTGCGATAAATATTACATTGGCCAGACGAAACGGCTCATCACGACGAGGTTCCAGGAGCACATAAAGGAAGTAGCAAGCAGGGAAAGACGAGGAATTAATTCGGTTCGATCAGCGGTGGCAATGCATATTATCGAAGAAGGACATTCTGTGACGAAAGAAAACCTGGAATTGTTACGACACGTAAACAAACCCTATACTTTGGACGCCTGGGAGAGTTTAGAAATATTGCGGAAGGATTCGGAAAAGTTGATGAACACAGACGAAGGAAATTGTTCATCCAAATTAATAAAACTGCTCGCCAAAAGATGGACAAATCGCGTGTCACACTAATTACTCTTTAATGAGCGTTTTACACTAATTACTTTTTAATGGGCGTGTTACACTAACTACTTTTAATATTTCTCTAATTACTTTTACGAATCTTCCCACTTTTAATGTAACTTTTATAATTTTTACCTGTATCTTTGTACCGATTTTGTATTTAAGCCCATGTGACCTTGCAAATGATTTAGTAGCTAAAGTACTGAAGAAGGGAGTAAATAGCTCCCGAAATACGTATCTACGCAAATAAACAATTTTGTAGTAGGAGAAACTACGGATTTTTATTTTTTTATTATTAAATCCAAACTACAAGCATCAGAAACGATAACTATTAATTTCCTATAAGTTCTCAATAGGGTTGAGATCGGGACATTGCGCAGGCCAATCCAAAACTTCTATCTTATTTGTTTGCAGCCAAGTCTTACACAGCTTAGAGATATGCTTGGGTTCGTTGTCCTGTTGAAATCTCCATTTTAGAGGCATTTCCTCTTCAGCGTACGGCAGCATTATGTTTTGTAATATGTCAACGTATACGAAACGATCCATAATACCATCAGTTCGATGAATTGGCCCAATACCTTGCCCTAAAAAGCAACCCCAGATCATGCAATACTTAGGGTTAAATCTTTGTCCTTTTGGTCGTCGTACATGTCGTATTCCGTCTGAATAATTTAAATTAAATTTCGATTCGTCGAAAAATAATACAGTTCTCCACTTTTGAATACTCCAGTCTAAATGGTCATCGGCAAACTTTAACCTGGCCCTCCTGTTCTTCTCTGAGATGAAAGGCTTTTTTTGCAGGTCGGTAAACCAGCAAACTAGCTTCTTTAGCTCTTCTCCTAATGGGCCTTGCACATACTGATATTTTGGAATCATTTTTAATTTGATTAGAAGAGACCGTAGGTTCAAAATTCTTTTTTTAATCAAAGAATCATCTCTTCCTGATTTTTTTCTAGGCCTTCCTCCAGAATGCACAGTAGAGATATGAACCGTCAGCTCAAATTTTTTGTTTAGCCGCGATATAACTAACCGATTGATCGAATATCTTTTACTAATTTTATGTCGCGATAAACCACTTTTATAATCAAATATAATTTTATTTTTAATTTAACTGCAATATGTATTTCTTGCCATTTTTAGTCTCTTAAAGTGTCAACACAAACAAGAGAATGCGCACCTCTATTCAAGGCAACAAATTTGCGCAAATGATGCATTAATGATGAAATTTCAATGATTCATATAAGGTAAACGCATTCTTCTTCATCCACTTCATCAGAATCGTCCTCAGAATCAATTGTATCAGAATCATTGATTTCATTAATTACTTGTTCCATTATTTATCAAGAGAGTCAGCAACAGGCACATCAGCCTGTAAAATTTCGTTATCAGATAGTAATTCGCTTCTTATATTATATGATTTAGTCCAGTTTCTTCTGTAGCTTCATCGGACAACGCTGCATACAATGAGAACCCTGCACGATGGAAACATTTCTGGATTGTTGAAGTTTCAATTTGTTCCCAAGATAATACCGATCAGTTAATGGCGTCTACAATACTGATCGATTTCGAAAATTCTATTCCCGATTCACATTCATCAATTCTCGACAGTAAGGACAAAAGTATTTTGGATAGATAGCTCATTTTTACAGCCTGAATTATCCCCTGATCTATAGGTTGTACTTCCGATGTTAAATTTGGTGGAAGGAGCTTTATTTTGATATTCGAAAATTGTTTTTTGCAATTTATAATCAAGATAATAATTATCCTCTTTTTATCGTGGTTTAAAGAATTCAGCCAGTTTTCAAATATCAATGATGTCATCCACGCTTTTTTACTACTAGTCCATTTAACCACAAAGTCATTTGGACTCACTTTATGTTCACCAAAGGCTGTCGGTTTGGCCGCATTTCCAATGACTAGCGATTTCAATTTTTCTCCTGTCGCTCTGCAGCACAATAAGATGCTTAATCTATCTTTAGATTTCTTGCAACCTTTATTTGATTGCTCTTTAGAAACAAAACTTTTTGTTGTAAGTTGTCGGAAAAAAAGTCCAGTTTCATCAGCATTGAATTGGTCTTCGGGCGATAACTGAAAAAGATTTCCAATCGATAACTGCTTGGGTATCGATATTTGCGCCTTCACCAGAAAGAACTTTGAATTGTATATTATGCCTACACCGAAATGACTCCAGCCAGCCGATGCTTGCAGAAAATTTTTATTTTTTTTATTCAAAAATTTATTAAATATTTAGTTGGATATCCTGATTGTTTCAATACCGCTTTGAGGCGATCTGGCATTGAGTGCACCGACTTTTTGGTGTACTCTGGTAAAATGGCCTCCCATTCCTGTTGAAATGACCTTTTAAGGTTGTCTTTACTGCTTATCGAATGTTTTCTGATGCGATCTTCTAGCTTTGACCATAAATGTTCGATAACATTTAGATCTGGCAACTGAGTAGGCGTTTTAATATTGTTTGGGCAATTCCAAAGTAACCACGTTTGCACTAGTTCCAAGGTGAGCTTGGGGTCGTTGTATTCATAAAACTGGAAATTGTCGTTGATGTGTAATTTTTCCGCACACTGCAGTAGATTATCCTTCAAGATATTCAAATACTGGAATTTGTCCAGGTTCACCTCAATGAACACAAAGTTTCCCACTCCGGAAGATACCATGCACCTCGACACCATCACGTGGCCACCACCATGTTTTACTGTACTGCATAATTACGTAGTTGAAGCTCAACATATGGTTGTCTCCACACATAACCCCTTCCATCGCTTCCGAAAAGGTTAAATTTGCTCTCATCCGTGAAAAGAACGGTATCCCAGAACGTTGTACTTTTCATTGAATGTTCACGAGCAAATTCCATTCTTGTTGCCTTATTTTTAGCTCTAATATAGGGTTTTTTTTTGGGTACTCTTCCGTTAAAATTCGCATGCCTTCAGATTCTTCTTACAGTTTCTGGGTTACATTTCTTATTAAGATTTTTACCATTTCCTGCGCTAGTTTGGGTGCACTCAGATTGGGATCTTTTTTCACCTGTCCATCCAGCGAGAATTGTACGCTGTTCTACCCTTATTTTCTATGCGATTTTCATGTTTTCACGTTCAATTATGTGCTGGACTGTAGACTTTGATTTGCAAGTGATTTTCGCTATATCTTTCCGAATTTTTCCTTTTTTGTAATGTTGAATAATGAGCTCACGCTCTTTAATTCTTCCATTTTCAAATAAACTGTTTATTCCTACTTCTACTGATCAGTTCAAATGGGAACAAAGTTTCACTAGAAATCCTTATCGCATTCCACAGCTAGAATAACAATGAAAATGCAGAAATGCGTACATCATTATATGCATATACTCTTTAAATGGCGCATCATTTAAGCTGTGAGGTGAAATTTGGTGTTTATAATGAAATTTTATTATTTTGTGCTGATTGGAATATTTTGTTGTTGTTTTTTTTTATTGGAAATAATAAATGGAACCACAAGCTGAAATATTTTGTTAGTTTGAAGAAAATAATTTTTCCATATTCCGGGAGTTTTTAAGGGTTTTCCACGTAAAAAGTACATCATTTAAGCTGTGAGCCACTGTACGTTTTCAGATAATTGCATCTGGGAATTTCCTGCATCTATGTATTTAATTATAGGCATTTTCTTTTCGTAAGGCAGAGAAACCATCCGCTTTCTTGGTGCCATTATCCTAAATGTGAAACATATTAAATTTCGTCGAATAGATGCCGCCGAATCACCAAGTTTCAATGCTCAAGAATTTCTAATGAAATTTTAAAACGAATAAACTCGACCTCAGTAGCCGTTCGCTGGAAAAGCGAATGGTATCATCAAATATGTACATATGTACGTATATGTTCCGAAAAATCATTGGCCAAATTGTACAGAGCCTTTTATGTGAATTGCAACAAATGTTGGGTGCTCAAACGGTCAAATTATAAGTTAGACAGGGGCCAAAATATACGAGTGTTTCAGACAAACTTTCTGTGGAATTTAAATTGTGACGCATAGTATAGGGTTGTAGGGGTGGCCAGTTTTACAGGTTTCACTGTATATGAGATAAACTTTTAAGCGAAATAGTCGCAATTGTTATTTCAATCTTTTCCAAACATACGCAGTGAATTTTTCGAACAAACACAGTGAATTTTTCGAACGAAAGCCCGTGAATTAATCATTGCAAAAATAAATTTCGAAATGAATTTATCTTCTTTCTCTAGGAACGGTGAAATCAATTGCTAGATAGTTTGTTGTTACATGAAAATATTTGTATATTTACGCTTTCGCTAATATAATATGACACCTAAACTTAGATATTAAAATAATCTGGAGCAAATAAATAATGGACATCTGTTTTTGTATCAATTTTAGATTTCCCATTTTGTAAAAATCCCGAAGAACATCCCAGTTTCGCTGTCTACTTTACAAAACACTGGCAAGATACGCTTTTTCTGTCGCTGCAAAACTTCCTGGCAACAATATTTCAGTGCATTCCGCAGCCAACTTTATCCCGAATCGATACTGAAGCCAACTTGATAAAAAAATTGCAAGATGAAAATACTGTCCTGCGTAATCGACTACAAGTGATTACTGCTACGGCAAATTCCTCAGTTTCGTCATCGGCAATGGGAGCGTCACTTGCCACTAGTTCGAGCAACATACCGGCCATAATATCAAGTGAATCTCATCGTAGAGGACGTACTGGCAGGACACATTCCGGAAATTATCAGACCATAAATGATATTGTGCCGTTTGATATCCCAGCGCCACCTCATACTGTTGACGATTTCTATATTATTGCCGCTGAAACAGCAAATATAAGTCAAATGACAGATTCGCAATCTCGTGGACTGAGATCGTTGATAAGAAACATTAGTTCTGGAAGTAGTCCAGTAATGGGTCGAAAAGAATCGACAGATCGAAATAAACGAAGATCAGGGAGTGTTGGAAGGAATTGGGTTTGAGTAACGATTGAATTTGTTTTTATGTTTTTCGTTAAGTTATTTGTGTTATTTAGGCGTAATGTGCAATGCAATGTACTTTAGCATGATACATTCCTCTCATACTACCTTCATATTGTTTATGAGCTCATTTTAAAATTATATGTGTTTATATTATATAGTTGATAATGTTTTCAATTCATACGAAATTATATAAAATCACAAAAAACAAAATTCTTCAATAAAAATTCTTATCTTAAATGCAAATTGTTTTTAAAAGAATATAAGAGTGAATTCACAGTGCTGTTGGACATTTCAAAATTCAAGATTTAGTTTTTTTTTGCATCACCACGTATGTAAAAATTAGCTTTAATCGAATTTTCGTTCCACATTTTGGAGTCAAATAAAATCCCCTATCAATGCATAAAATGTTCGAGTATGCTCCAGATGCTGGTGGTTCCACTTGAAATTGGGATAAAATACTGACAATGGTCTCTTTGATTTGAAGTATACTAAATTTAGAGCCCGAAATCCATTACAAAACTAAATTTTGGAATAATTTCTTATAAATTTAAAATACATACCCATACAATTCCGCGGCCCCAGACCGAATGGCATAAATATGCAAGGTTTGATAAAATTTCTTCTTTCATCGCTAAATCGCTCTGAAATTGAATAAATCACAAACTACTGAACATTTTTCAGATTCTTTATTTTTCCTCTATTTTATAACAATGGAAATTTAAATTTACAAAGCTTTAAAAAGTGTATCACTTAAATGTGCTCCTTCCCCCCGTATACACTGTAACAGCCTTTTTCTGAAGTTTCCGTGCACTCTTTGAAGCATTCTGACAGGAATTTCTCCGATATTGGTCCGGATATTGTTCTTGAGGGTTTCCAGGGTCCTAGGGCGGTCATTGTAAACTTTAAATTTGAGGTATCCCCACAGGGAAAAATCGCAAGGGGCGCGCTGGCCAGTTCAAATCTCCTATTAAAGAGATGAGGCGTCTAGGGAATCTTGCTCTCAAAAAGTCAACGATAATCCTTGCTGTGTGGACTGTGGCTCCATCCTGCGGAAACCAGGCGTCTTCCAGTTCAAACTCATTCAATTCAGGCAAGAAAAAATCCTGGATCATGGTCATGTAACGAGCTGAATTGGCCGAAACGGTTCGGTTGTCTTCTTCAAAAAAATAAGGGCCGATGATCCCATTTCTTGAAAGTGCACACCATACTGTAAGCCGTCGGAGTGCAGAGACCTCTGGTGGAGCTCCCTGGGGTTTGTCATACTCCAATAGCGCATGTTTTCTTTATTGACACATCCATTGAGGTGGAAATGTGCCTCGTCCGAAAAGAAAATGATGGCGTCCCACGGGAGCGCAGCAAGCATGTTTTCACAAGCAAGTTGTCTGGCTTCATAATCACGTGGCAGCAATTCCTGGACGACTACCATTTTGTAAGGGTGCATATGAAGATGTTCTTTAATTATTCGATGAATGGAACGCCTCGAAATGCCAAGAATTCTTGACTGTCTCCGTATTGAACGCCGGGGTGGCCCGAACCCTCTCAATGTTTTCTGGGCTAGTGACGTTGTTTTGATGCACCCTTCTGATTGACGACACATTGACGACACGAAACAATTCGATTTTTATGAGGGAAATGGCCGCGGGGGCAATATTGAACTTCAAACGAAAGGCACGCTTTACGCGGATGATTGAATGGCCTTTTTCAAAATAGGCTTTTACACAATACGTACGCTGTTGCACAGACGACTCCATGCTGGCGACTGAGTGGGGACACAACACAAACTTCCCATTACCCAAGTATGCTACAAGAGGAATGCCCCCAATCTCAAATCCATCTGTTTGTGGTGCTCCACCCCGTATATCGCTATTCACTTTACAGAAAACCGATTGAAGGTGCCCGCTATGAATATGAGACTAGACATCATCAACGTCTGTAAATACTTTCTAAATATATTTCTGTGTCTTGACTATAAGTTTATACCGTTCGCATCCAGTCCCAAATCGTCAGTCGTCGTTGAGAAGCCTTTGAAGCAGATCAAGGGGCCAAATAGACCCCATCTGTACTCGACGTCAATTTTGAGGTAAAAATTCAATTTTTTTTCACTTTATAAATCGACAGATTAATTTAAAAAAGCCAAAACATTAGTTTGCAAGTGTTTTTATTTTTTTGTTTTTAGCAATATGGCGTATAATCTGCGTTCTAGTGTACGCAATAATTTGTTAGCTGAAGAAAATGATAACAATTTTGGCGACAGTAATTCCTCCGAAGACGACCATGTCTCGGAGCAATCATAATCTGACTATTTAGAAGATTATACCTATTTTTGCAACCCTTTATGTAGGGCTAATTTTTTTTTATTATTTTACTATGTCTGGGGAGTATCCATATACATTTTCAGCTCAAAATATTAAAAATTAACAAAGTAACGATTTTTTTTTAAATATCCAAATTTTAAAATCTTCACAATCGCCATCGTAAATATGCAAAATAAATACCTTTTTTCCAAGGGCCACTATAGGGCTGATTTTTTTTATAATTTTGTCATATCTTGAGAGTATCCACTTAAATTTTTAGCCAAAAATATTGAAAATGAAATAAGTTACGATTTTTTTTGCAGAAAAGCTGATTTTCGACAAAATTGTTTTTTCCCGAATTTTTTTAGGCATGTTTAGGACATTTAAGGCACTTCTAATGTATGAGAACTACTAAAAGAGGTCTCAAACAATACTTACAACTTTTTTCAAATGAAAATCTTCAGTGGCGACGATCCTATAGACGTTCAAAAGTGGTTGGGGTCAATTTGACCCCTAATTTTTCTCGATGATCGAAAAAATAGGTGTATCTTCTAGTTGAACACAGAAAACAAAAAAAAGTAAAAAATCCTGAATTAGCAGGCATCATAAATAATGTAGGACTTTTTACCCTTTTTCTCGGCAGTTTGTGGGTCGGAAATAATAAATTTTGAACATTTTTTGGCATTATTGAGGCTCAACTAGAAGCTTATACGATAGAGAAAACGTGTGCCAAGTTTCATAAGAATCGGTTGAGAGCTTTTTGAGTTATCTTACCCACCAATTTACAAAAAGTCCTTCCGGGAAAAACGCGTAGTTACCAACTCATCAGCGATTCAAGGCCCATACAGAAGTCCTTCAGTACGTTTATTTTTCAGATGCTAATTTAACCATTTATGCAAAAAAAAAAAAACTCGAATTTTTGAAAATTTTACATGTATCGCTGGCCTTAATAACAGCCTAAGCAATTCAATTTCGATGACTTCATCGAAAGTTACAGCGATAGAAAGGTGCTTGGGTCCAGAAAAAATGTCCAGACTTTAGAAAATTTAAACATTGTTAGGGTTTACAGCAGTTGGACCAGATGTGACCTGACCTATAGCGCCAACTTAGTGATTTAGTCCTAAGGTGCCTTATCGACCTGCCTTAAAATTTGGTCAGGTCGAATTTAGTCCTCGTTTGCACGTGACACTTGTCATTTAGTTTGATTTTAGTTCATACACTGTAATTATCTTTCCATTAGTCTCTCAATAATAATAATAATTAATAGTCGCGCAAGAATCAAGGCTTTATCATGCTAAAAGCAGCTATTTTTTTTAGTGATTTTTCAAGATGGCACTACCGGCACAGAATTGTCCAAATTGTAAAATCGCTTCTATCACACCTGGTCCTATTTAAGGCCAATACATTCTGTAAATTTCAACTGTATCTGATTATCGGGTCGTGAGCTCTCGTGAACATAAGCTTTTGATGCTAAAAATATAGGTAAATTGGGGAAGGATTACCGTTCTTACCCGTTGTAAAATTTCAAATGTTTTACTTTGGCTATATAGACATAGGATAAGATTTGTATATGAGTTGCTTTTTTTTCCAAAAAAAACGACAATTTTTCGGGAGATTTGATGATTTGAAGTTTTTCACTTTCAGCGCCTGCCCTAGCTACAGGGTTGTCAACACGCTCATCAAAAGCAACGCAAATTAACCACTTAATAATACCAATATGTCCAGAAAGTGATTGAATAGCTTTGTCAAAAGTTATCGCAATTTAAAAAAATTCCCGATCTCTTTTTAGGCACCTAGCGCACACATAGGGTTAAAAAATTCCTAAACATTATCCGATTCACATTAAAACACGTTCACAATTCATTTCGCTAACTTGATTTTCGCACAAATTATTTGTGGACGGAATAATAAGTCTATTAAAAATATCACTAAAATGGCCGCCGGCACCAAAGGGTTAATAATAATTGACATTTGGTGAGACGTGGACCTATTCTGCATATACAGGGTGTCCCATAACGCAACGTCAAGCCGGAAAGGGGTGATAGGGCAGGTGGTGACAGTAATCAGAAAACTATTTAAAAAAAATTTAGCTGCGTATTTTTTGAGATATTCGCTTTTGAAAAAAAATTGAAAAAATGCGTACCCTGTGACAATCTTTTCACTGCTACATCTACAAAAATTTTTTTTTTTTTAATTTTCTTTTTATAATATAACCCCAGATAAATGTTCTTTAAATTACAGCCAAAAATTAAAAAATTACTGTTTTAGTTTTCAGTGAAATAGCACTTCTTTCACCAAAGATGTACTAAAAAATAACTCTTCACCCAACTTCATCTAACCGTACTGAAAAAAAAATGTACTAAGATATTTTGGCAAGTAGCTTTAAAAGATAGTCTACAAAGTCCTTATTCCAAAATGGTATTACACTTGCTTCTTTATTTCTTAATTAAGGAAAAATAACGTTTTTACCTTGGAGAGAACCAATTCCCAGTTAATTGCTATTAGTTATTTGAAATGATTTTAATGCACTTTATTCTTCTTAAAAACCGTTACCTATAGGTCGATGGAAAAATTAGATGCGTAGTTATGTTATTTTGCTATTTGCGTGGCATTATAGTGGATTACGGTCATTTGATAAGTGTGCATTTTTCTAGCAAATAAGAGAATACTCCCGTAGTTCCGTTTATTGAAAGTGTAAAGTGTGAATTCCATAATGCCGTTTAGATATAGTGCACAGGAATATGCTAATATGCACCTAATTTATGGGGAATGCAGATCCAATGCTTCTGCTTCAGCACGACTTTATCGTGAGAGGTACCCAAATGTTGAACGGTATAACGGTATCCAGATCATCGAGTGTTCATAAACGTGCATCGGGCATTTTCAGAGGGTCGCTTGCCCCATCGAATGGCTTGTGCGGGAAGACCTTGGAATCTCTACGAGGACACTGTATTGGAAGCAGTTGAAGAAGAACCGTCAACCTCGGTGCGTGCCATTCAGATGACTACAGGAGTACCCAAGAGCTCAGTTCAGCGAATTCTAAGGAGAAACCAACTTCATCCATACCATGTACAACGTGTACAAAGTCTCCTTCCGCGAGATTACCCGGAGAGAATTCAGTTTTGTCAAACTATGCTGGAGAAGTATAGAGAAAATCCGCGGTTCTTTGACGAAATTCTTTGGACGGATGAGTCAACATTCACCAAGGATGGCTACATGAATCTCCATAATTTGCACGAGTGGCACGTGGAGAATCCGCATCTAATGCGACAGAACAAATCTCAACACCGATTTAAAATAAACATGTGGACGGGCATTCTTAATGGTTCAGGTGTTGGGCCATTTGAGCTTGCGGGGAATTTGAATGCCGAAGTTTATCTGGATATGTTGGAAAACCAATTATCACAACTATTGGACGACGTACCACTGAGGATTTATGGAAACATGTATTTCCAGCATGATGGCTGCCCAGCACATTATGCTCGAAGTGTACGGGAATTTCTCAACAGTGAGTATCCCGAGAGGTGGATAGGACGGGGTGGAACAATTTCGTGGCCAGCTCGTTCACCCGATTTAAATCCTTTGGATTTCTTTTATTGGGGCGCAATAAAGGAAAAAGTCTATTCCACTGAAATACAAAGCTTAGAAAAGCTACGTACTAAAATTAGAAAAGCGGTCGACGAAATAAACTCAAGAAGTTTTGCCCGCCTAATTTCAAGGTCGTTCTTAAGAAGATGCAGAGCCTGCATTGCCGCTGATGGCAAGCATTTCGAACACCTTTTATAAGTAAAGTAAGTAATTTCTGTTCAATAATTGATTTCTAATTTCAACTTATATCAAATAGTGCGAAAACAAACTTAGGATGTCGGACTGTTAGAAAATTTATATTCATCTCAATTAAGTCATTAAGAAGCAAGTGTAATACCATTTTGGAATTAGGACTTAGTAGACTATCTTTTAAAGCTACTTGCCAAAATATCTTAGTACATTTTTTTTTCAGTACGGTTAGATGAAGTTGGGTGAAGAGTTATTTTTTAGTACATCTTTGGTGAAAGAAGTGCTATTTCACTGAAAACTAAAACAGTAATTTTTTAATTTTTGGCTGTAATTTAAAGAGCATTTATCTGGGGTTATATTATAAAAAGAAAATTAAAAAAAAAAAAATTTTTGTAGATGTAGCAGTGAAAAGATTGTCACAGGGTACGCATTTTTTCAATTTTTTTTCAAAAGCGAATATCTCAAAAAATACGCAGCTAAATTTTTTTTAAATAGTTTTCTGATTACTGTCACCACCTGCCCTATCACCCCTTTCCGGCTTGACGTTGCGTTATGGGACACCCTGTATATGTATCCTGAAAGTTGTATCCTGAAATAAGAACGGATGGCGGACGAAAAAGAACGGATATATATATATATATATATATATATATATATATATATATATATATATGTATGTATATATATATATATATATATATATATATATATATATACGTCATTATATATATATATGTATATATATTTATATATATATATATATATATATATATATATATATATATATATATATATATATATATATATTTATATATATATATATATATATATATATATATATATATTTATATATATATATATATATATATATATATATATATATATATATATATATATATATATAGACGTCATTATATATATATATATATATATATATATATATATATATATATATATAAAGACGTCATTATATATATATATATATATATATATATATATATATATATATATATATATATATATATATTATATGGAAATATGAATTTTTGGCCAAATCGAGTTTAATACATTAGTAAAAAGTTTAAACATTTAGTAAGAATCACCTTATTGTCGTAAATAATTGTTCAAGCTAACATTCAATCGAAATCATTTTATTGTCATAATTATTTCTATTGCTCGAAGCTTGTATACTAAAAATAACATGGTAGAAGCAATCTTATAAAAATCTCTCTGTATGTTTATCTGTATCACTTTTTTTGCTTAAAGTAGTGCAGCATGCGAATTGTCAAGATTTAACAGAACATATTCGAATCCATAAATAATTTATTTAAAAAAGCACCCAAAAGATTTAATTCGAATCGATTGACTTATTCCTATGACAGAGTCGAACTTTGAAGGGCTCGGGCCGCACAAAGAATCCTTTATTTTGTAGCACGGTTTCCTTAATGTCTTTTGATTCTGGTTCCACTCGAAACTTAGATAGTAGGGTGAATATTACAGCTTTGATTTGCATCAAAGCAAATTTAGTTCCTGAAAATAGAGAATACGTTAATATATTTTACGTCAACAATGGTTGCATAGTAAAATCAAAGAAAGATCACTTGAGATTTGGTTTTTTTTTTATTTCATAAAAGGCTTGTTTTTGGTATACGACTTCGTATTTTGTTGTTTCTAACCTTTGCAGGGAATCACAGAGAATAAATATTTTTTTAAATTGAGTCTAAGTACTTTAATATCTTCAACATTTTCTGGAAACCCATTTCATTTTAATGGCAATTCGACGATTGGCTGTTATAATAAACTTCATCAAGCCGAAGATATCAGTTATCTTTGTAAAACAATTTAACAATAAACAACTCGTTCACCTAAATATCCACGTTCCGCAAGTTTCAGATATGTAGTCGTTAAATATTCTGGGGGAATGTCTCTTAGTTTGCTTTACTATAAATCAAACATCAAATAATCACCTCTGAAACACTCAGAGGTGTTTAATTAGCGTGCCACTTGTTAATTAAACGATACGGTTAAATAATGTGGCTTCCTGAACTTTATAACTAATTTAAAAAAAAAATAGTATTAGGACCACTTCACTCAAAACATAATTCTATGTATTTATTCTAGGAATAAGTTCTGGTCCTTTTCTATTGCTTCATTATTTTATTCCAGTAGTGTGCACAGACGGCACGCAGGGATGCAATAGTTCCTTATAGCCTAACTAGGTTTGGAAAAGAAATTTGAATATTTTAATTTGAACCAATTTTTTTCCTTTTTGAAGCTAGATTTATTTTAATTAGTCGACATATATCGATATTTCGAGAGTAATCTGCCCTCTTCTTCAGCGTTTATCGGTCTAATTTTAGAATAATTTAGGTACCTTATTTAAAGTGCTTACTTTTAAAGTATTGACTAATACTATTTACCAGCTAATTATCTATTAATTACATACTACATATATATATTAGTTACATTATTCTCCTCACCATAAAATATCTGTTAAAATTAACCTGAACAATGGTGATACACAGTTTCCTTGGTCTGTGTTTAGTTGTCTATCCATCGGGATTTTCCATATGTTCAGGCTTTCGTACGCATCCAGTTTTCATACCTGTTGTACTTCCTCCACGTTGTCCCATGTTATGTTGTGCTCCTCCTCCAGGATGTGTTTCGTTACTGCTGATCGTACTACCGTTGTGTGCCTTTTCCTTGTTGAGGCTACTTCCCGCTTATGATCGGACATTAATCAGCTGTGGTACGAGTGTGCCACGAGTGAAACGGAGATGAAATGAGAAGTCGCCTTTTGTTCTTCTTCTTGTTTTGCTAGTTTTTACCCGGAATCTACTTTTTACTTTTCTGGTTTTCGATAAATTTTCTCCTACCGCAGAAACAAGTTTTTATCCGAAAAGTTTTTGGCCGGGAATTCAGCGAATAGACCTGTAGTTTCGTTTGTGTTTTGTGAGAATTTGGGCCATGTCGGCCATTCATTTACAAACAAATGGAAATTGCCCCGTCGAAGCAGTAACCTTTGAACAAAAATGTGATAGTAGCGATGAGCAGTGCCCTGTTTGACTTACAGCCAATCAGAGCAGTTGCCCAGGGCGACAAATTTCTAGAGAGCGACAAAATTTCGCATATCGTACAAACTCTTCGCAAAGTGATTTTCCAACAGGAAGACTACGACATCAGTGTTAATTCGTTTCAGTGCCGGTCAAAGCCTTGTAGTGAACGCAACTAAACCTAAATGAGCGGAAAGTAAACAAAACGTCACGAAGCTGTATTTTTATGCTCGCACTTGAAAGGGCCAAAATATCGTACTCCGCTGCTGCAAAAATGCTTTAAAAGACGAAAAAGTATGTTGTTAAATCGAACTAGCGGTATAAGGTATACAAAAAAACGAGGCTTGAAGTAAGCGACTGTGTGCAAGTAGGATGAGGCGATTCTCCAGCTGTTTGAAATGGATTTTTCACTGCGATAACGCCAAGATCACGAGCTTCTCGCTAAGAGGAGTATCCATGTCATCATCAAGGACACTGAACGTTGTTTGAAGGACTCAAACGTATCTTACCCGCCCACGACGTTAAAGCCTCTGTTCCCTGAGAAATACACCGAAAAACGTTACCAAATATATGGGTCGCGATTGCACCAAGGTTGTTTTTCGACGAAACAACTTTTTGGGCGTCGGTTTGGATTAAGCGAGCTTGGTTCACCCACAGTACAAATGTTAACCCAGCGCACTGTTAAACTGAATATTTGGGGGTGCTAATCCGAGCGCGGTTTTTGAATGTTTGGAGTTCTTCACCCAAAATTTGAACGCCGGTAAAATGATAAACAAGCGTATGCTCTTAAAGCTGGCAAAGAAGTTGTTCCCAAGGAAAAACGAAAATTGGGTTTTGCAAGAAGATAATGACCTACTCTGCAAGCCCTGAAAACAAGATGATGTGATCACGAAAGTAGATTGGTCTTCGCAATTTCCAGATGCCAATCTCATTAAAAATGTGCATTGAATTGCATTGAATTATCGCCGAAAAGCCTGTCCACAATTTGAAGCAAACAGGTTTTAACCAATATTTCTCAATTTTTCGTTCACTTTTTTGCCATGAAAAAAGTATGGCCGGAAAATATTATTTGGTGGTCACATCAGTCAAGTATGCACTGCGAGCTGGTGTCTGATGAGAATCAGTGCATACTTTCGAAACTACTTTGTAAAAAAAATGTTCAATAACATTTTTCAATTTTAATCATCCCGCAAAAATAAATTCCACTTCTATAATGTGATATTTAATTAGTGGAGACTAGCTTTTAAGACAACAAAAGACGAAGAAATACAACCATGGTTAGGTTAGGTTATAGTGACTGCCGATCCACAGAGGCCTGCCGACCGACACACATAGGCACAAGAAAGGTCCGTTGTGATGCCACTATAATTTGTGACTCTCTCCTACTTACTGAACTCGGGAAACCATCTGCGTCCCTTGACAAAACGCACTATCCTCTTTAAATTGACCAGGGACAACTTGGTTAGGTTTGAGAGAAACGGAGCACCAATTGTCGCCAACCTTCTCCTTGCCAACGCCGGGCACTGACACCAGAGGTGGAGGACGGACTCCTCCTCATCCTCAGACCGACAACTCCGACAGAAATCATTAAATTGCACTCCCAATCGTTGTGCATATCGTCCTGTGAGGCAGTGGCTCGTAAGAACTCCCACAGTGCAGCGTAGAGCACTTCGAGTTAAGCCTAAAAGCTGCCTGGTGCGATGCGCATCCATGAATACTCAGGATATTGCACAGGATGGTTCATCTGCCCAGGATCTCCTACCATCCTTGAGATATTTTTGCCTGATGGCCAGTTTGGCCGATGTCATCGGTATACCCATTGAGAGGGAGCAAGAGACCTCCGGTAACAAGGTTCCAATCCTTGCTAAACCCAGATCAATTGAACAACCGAATGTCTCGACATCTCCCTTGAGATGCACGGCATTCAGCAACAATCATGGAAACTGTACAAGGACCAGCAAGGGATTTAATAGCCGCTTGGCTATCTGTGAAAATGCCAATATTGACCCCGAATATTAGATTACACAGAAGCCAGTCGATTGCCTGTAAAATAGCCGCAACCTCCGCCTGAAAGACACTACAATGGTCTGGTAGACGGAGGGACAGCTTGAGATTCAGTTCATCTGAGTATACACGACTTCCGACTCTATTGTTTAGCTTTGAGACATCAGTGTACACATGGATAAGCCCACTTTCGAGGGTGACACCATTACGCCATTCATCCCTACCAGGAATGCGAGTTGTGAACTCCAAATCTAGTAGGCACTGCGGAGCGATGTAGTCAACCCCCGCTGGAGCGGGAATTCCCTCCACCAAAATCCTCGCATGGCTGAATTCTGTTCTATTCCATGCCGAGATACAATTCAGTCTTACAGGAGCAAGATTAGCTTACAGCAGCAAGATAAGTAGATTGGTTGGCAACCAATGAAGTAACACGAAGAGTGCCTTAGTTGGGGTCCAGCGGAGCGCACCAGCTACAAGTAATGCAGCCATTCTCTGCACTTTTTCAAGCTGCCATTTGCAGGTAGCCTAAGAGCACCCTGCCACCAGAACGCCACCCCAAACAATAGAATTGGCTCAACCACAGCAGTGTAAAGCCAAGCAACAGTACGAGGTTGTAATACCCAATTCGCTCCCAAATCTCTTTTACAGCAGTAAAGTGCGTTGAAAGCCTTCCGAGCTCTTTCTGCTACATTGTAGGTTCATAGTAACTACGAGTCAAGTATCAGCCCTAAGTACCTGAGCCTCTGGCTCAAGTTAATGGAGACCCCATTCAACTTGGGTAACTCAAAAGACGGAACTTTGTACTTCCTTGTAAACAGCACTAGTTCCGTTTTGTTAGGATTCACATTCAAGCCGCACTCACGACTCCAACGTGAAAGTATGTCAAGAGAGTGATTTAGCCTTTCCGATAGCGTAGATAAATACTTTCCCGACAATGCTACAGCTATGTCGTCTGCATAAGCAATCACTTTGCAGCCGGCATGGTCCAGGCTCATTAAAAGAGTATTCACCGTGATGTTCCACAGCAGGGGAGAGAGGGCTCCACCCTGAGGTGTGCCCGTACTGACTCCTCGTCTTACGCTGGCATTCCCCAGGGAAGAGATAACCACTCTACTTTTGAGAAGCTGCATAATAAAAGCAATCAGCCGCTCGTCCACGTGCAGCACCGAGAGAGCCTCGACAATTGCGTTAGAATTTACGTTGTTGAAGGCCCCCTCGATGTCCAAGAAGGCGGCAAGCGTATGCTCCTTAAGAGCAAGAGATTTCTCAACTTGTTCAATAAGGACGTGCAGAGCAGTCTCAACAGACTTACCTTTGGTATAAGCATACTGTGACTGCGAGAATACAACCATGAGTATACGGCGGCTTTCGAACCCGTGTTAAGCAGATTGTTGCTTTGGACTGGCGCCTTAGCGAGCATAGCTACATGCCTCTCAAAATAAAAAAAAACTTTTTCGAAAGAAAGCGTTGTTTTAATATATTTGAAACCATGATTTCTAACTACCAGCACGTCATAAAACGCATCATTACTGAAGATGAGATTTGAATTTTGGCTTGTGACCCTGAAAAACTCAACCAATCGGGCGAATATCATGTCAATGGCGAAGTAAACCGAAAAAATCCCTTCAAAGTCGCTTAAAATTCAAGATGATGTTAACAGTTTTCTTCGGTTATCATAGCGAATATCTTCTGCCTAGCCAAATTGTCAATAAAGAATATTATCTTAGTGCTATGCGTCATTTGCAAAAAGAGGTCAGAATTATGGACAAGTAATTTTTGGTTTTTCCATCCACAAGTATAGTTCCATTTCGCATGCATTTGTTCTTCAAGAACATTTCGTTCTCAAAACTATAAAAAACTCACCGGGGATACCGTTTTGATTCGATTGAGGAGATAAATGCTGAATCGCCGCGTCTTGTAAGTGGGATATCGAATTTAATAACTGTTTCGAGGATTAAAGCATCAGTGTATTGTATCGAACGGAGACTACTTTGAAAGCGATGAAATAAATTTAGGAGAAAAATTGAAAATTATAACAAAAGTCACCTTCCATTTTGATCACAGTAGTATAAAGATATGTACCTATATCAATTCTTTTAGGACGATTTTTTAAGACTAATTTACTTGGAAAATCAGTAGTAAGTTGAAAAAAATGGATAAAGCAAAAACTGGAAAAAAGCAAAAAGAAAACATCAAATATTAGATACCAAACATTGACAGTTATTGCATAAATAATTAGTGTTTTAAAAAAAATCTGACTACAATATTTTGCGTTGAACAATGCCTTTCAATTACAAATCAGATCAGATCTCATGTGCATGGGGTTTTTCGACTAGTACATATGTTTAGATTTTGTTACTAACGTCAATTAGCAAAATTTTGATATTTTTAATGGAACAAAAAATATTTTTGTTGATATGTTGAATTACTCTAATTATTTTCTGCTTGTTTCTCTAGCTATAGTATCATGGATTATACTTTGCCTGCCCAACTCTAAGAAGTCGTACGTGAAGGTGATGAACGAAAATTCTCGAAGTACACAATCTAGTGGTATGTTCATCTGAATAGTTGAATATCTGCATATTAGATACATTATTCGGTATTTACTGAATCACTTTACTATTAGAACTCTTGACTTGGCCGGAGGCTATTCTGTACTCAGTGACTTCAGTAAACTCTAGTGTAATGATCTACATTGCATGCACGCTACTGGGAATTTTTATAATAGTCAATATTTTGTAAGTACCTACGTTTATGCGGAAAAGAATTTTAATCAGTTTTAAATATATTAGGAAACGTAGAATAAATGGATGTTTTTTGGCGGAAGCAACATCAACATTAGACGCGAGTCTAGTTTCATTGAAATATCAGTTTTCGCAGCTGAAATTGGAGAATGCTGGCTTGTTAAATCTACTGGAGCACTATAAATTGGAAAAACACTTCTTGTTGCAGCATGTATCCTTCAACAAGACGGTGATACAAAAACTTACTGGGGAATTGAAGCTAGCCAGACAACGGTTAGATATTTTCCAGTGTGAAAAGTGTACTTGCACGTGCCGGGCTCCAGGCACAGAGATAAGTCAGAAGGCTCTGACAAATTGTGCATCTGCAGCGAGTATTGTCGAAGATTACTTCCCGAAACAGCATTACAAATACATTGATGGCATGTTCAACTATGAATCGTCCACAGTAGCCTTAGAGGATCGCAGTTTCATAGACCAGTTTATTCCGACGAATTGTAGTGATAGAGATACTTTTAGTAGCATGGGTGGTTGCGGCGGTATAATGGGTGGTTCGGGCGATAATCAAATCAGCGCTACATTTGAGCCATTTAAAATGACATGGAATGAATGCGTTGTGAAGCAAGAACAGCAAGTGAATATTGTGTCTACAGATCAGCTTAAACGAATAAAAGGAATCAATTGACTGAACAGACCACAATTGACGGGCTATTTAAATCGACGATAATTATTAATTTCGAAAAAGGCATGTAAAAGTAAATATTGTAAATCTTACCTTATTTTTCAATCTATTTCAATCTATTTTATAGCACAAAATAAGATCGTTTTAAGTTTTTTTCCTTTCTACTTTCTCCATCACTCTATCAGCATGCACGGTCCATGTGCATCATTTTCCCCTCTAGTAAGTGTTTCATAGTGCTTCCCAGACAACTAGTTTGTTGGTTTAATGGACAACATTTTAAGCTGACAATTATCGCCAGTACTTGGCATAATTGTATAAATTTATTGTCATGCCCCAGAACGACGCGGGAGATGTTTGAAAAATGAGAGTAGAGAACTAATAAGGAGAGAAACATCAGTAAAGCCAACGGGGCAAAAATCGCATACAAACAAAAAAAGCAAAGACTATCATAAAATGACTAAGACGTAGGTAATTAGAGTTTTTGAGGTTTGAGCGGGGGCAATTGCATGGCGCAAAATTTTGAATTTGATATCATGCTATCTTAAGGCCCCCACTCACCAGCAGTCCATCAGTCCAAATGGCCTGAGGCCAGGCCAAAATCTCACCGTATGTGGGAGAACTTGGATGGAACAATCGATAAAATTGACTAATCGTGTGTGTTAAAGCCTCAGTCCAAAAAACGTGGCAGTCTTGCTTTGCACGCTGACCTGTGACAAGCTCATTGACTGTTTCTGTGATTATTTTATTAAATCGAAAAATTCAGAATAATAGATAGTGGTGGCCATGATTTTGTTTTGGAAGTTGTCGAATAATATAGGTCACATGAATGTATATTATATTACTTGACCCAAAGCCTGCAACCGCTTGCTAAGTACCGCAAAGTAGCGGTCAATCTTTCGTGAGGAGTTATAGTTTGCCTCATATTTGTATCCTTTCGTTTGATAAATGGGGTGACCAACTATAGCAACGTGTTATATGTCGTATCATCCATTCTTAAATAATTTTGCCAATCAGAAGGCTCAAGTGTGAGTTCTTTTACCAAATTTTACAATTTTTGCCACTTCCTTTTTGGCAATCGTTGCTTTATGTAGATGCAAGTTGCAATTGCAAAAAAACTCATCCATATGCTTCTGATCCATTATTAGATTAAAAATAATTTTTTCTTGAAGTTTATATTTATTTTTTTCTAAATTAATGACAGAAAATGAAATGGACTGACTAGATCGAGGCTCTATCGTGAGTGGTGAGCTAAATTGGACTTAAACCAAACGGACTTAAGCCAAATAGACTCAGGCCATTTGGATTGCTTGATTGCTCGCCTTTAGATTTGCATTTGTATTTAGGTGAAATTAAATTTTATCGCTTAACCCCATGTGCTGTTTCTGAAAATTTGCGTATTTTATCGGTGGCAGTATATATCGGGTTCACATTTTTCGCTATGAATAAAAGCCTTGAAATTCAGCAGTAGTCTAATTCTGGGACGATAGTAGACAAAAAGTAGAATACAGAGTTAAATGCGTTTCCGAAATTGCACGTAAGCTGCATGTTTGTGAAATTAAACATATGCAGCAGATCTATGATGTGTTTTGTTTTAAATTTTCCAGCCCCCCTCTTCCTATTACAACCGAGCTTGTTTGTGAAATTAAGCATATGCAGCAGATCTATGATGTGTTTTGTTTTAAATTTTCCAGCCCCCCTCTTCCTTTTACAGCCGAGCTTGGGACCGGCTTCGGCGGAATTAGGGCTTGCTTGCATAAATAAGGAATCAGTTTTGACATAACTACGAAGATATTTAATCTTATTTCTTAAAAGCATATTCATTATCAGATTTTCGAGAAAGTAGTTAATCCCTTAATTAATTTCGACATATAAACATTTCTTCATAGAAATTTATCAAATTGCTTTTCTCTTGTCCAATATAGATATTATTGGTAACGCCACTGACCGAAGACAATGCCATCGTGGCTGTCCAATTATCATTCACGAAAAAGTAAAAAAACGGTCCACTCGCAATTTTTTCGTGTATTATGTGCGAAACATGCACAATGCCTACTAAATATTTTGAACGCGACAAAAAATTTAGCCCGGATTATATATATTGTTGTGTTTTACCGTTAAAACACCTTCCGTGGATTCGATATTCTTCACATTCGTGAAATAAAACAGTTTCTTTTAAAACACTAATTACACTTTTATTAACACACAAATAATTATAAACACTTATTCGTTTACACTTTACGATCACACTATTATAATTCCGCGTTACAACAACTCACTTTATCGCTTTCAAACAAAATATCCGCGCCCGGATACTGATTTCACTGTATCAGACTTTTCGCTGTAAACTGACTCACTACTAACTCGCGTGTACAAGCTTTCGCTTCTAACTCTGTACAATCTATCGCATTGTACCAAAACTCACTACCAACTGATTCCGAAGACTCCTCGCGGCGATATTTATATCCGGTCTGGTGAGATAAATTACTATTGCCTACATCTAGGCCTTTCTAGAAATGTGTCTTGGGTTCTGGATCCGTCTTCGAAATGACTAATGGGAAATTCCGTCATCATGTAAGATATGACTCAGGTTTGTGTTCTGGAATGTTCCCTTTTTACGTTCTAGAGGATTATTCTACGTTTTATCTATGGATTGTTTTCGTTGTTTGAATACATGTATGAAATACATGTATGAAATACATGTATGAGATGCTATGAGATGTATGTCGAGTATTTCCTCGCCGTTTCTAGTATTATCTGGCGCCGCCACAACGTCATACGATTCGTTTGGCGTGCATGTAACAGTATTAACACTCATTCAACTGTGAAAAGAGACTCCTAAGACACTAAATCCTTGACGATTTCCGCATGAGTACACAACACACTTCAAATTTTACAGAGCGTTTTTGCAATTTCGCGTTATAGTAAGAAACTCCAAGTTTATAATGTTCAGAAAATTAGTCTTTTCAGAAAAATCACCACTGCACAACACAAGTACGTTTCAAATTCACTTCGCTCGGAAAGACTACCGACACCACGTAAGATTGACAACGATTTTGACAGCTAAGCCCAAACAGGCCCAAGCCAGAGAGAATCGAAGAGAGCGTTTTTGTCCTATTACACATAGTTGGATGTAGGGTCAGAAGCGTGAGGTAGCGCGCTCCTCTTAGTTTTCTCCTCTCATCATGAAAAGACGCATGTTCTCTTTTTTCACTCTCGGGTAAAGATTACTACAACGGTGGGAGAAAATTTGGAGAAAACCACGATTTCTTGTGCAGTCTGCTGCTAATAGCTTGCTCTTCTGAAATTGGAGCCCTGAGTTACCAGCAAAAGCCTCGGTTTTGTTTGGTTTACTATTTTTCGATCTAGCATGATTGGCTTGTTTCAGGTAGCATAATTGGTTTATTTTTCAACCTCTAATACTTGAACAGCCTCCACAATGATCCACTTTCAGTGTCAAGACTACGTACGAAATGTTCCCACTGCTTATTTCTGGATTGAGTCATCTGAACGCGAACTATACGTTTGACAATTTATTTGTTTCCTGTTTTAGCCCAGGGTCTGTCTTGTTTCCGGATTGGGTTTCTTCACCTTATCTAGATTTCGATCAAATTCGGAAGCTCATAGTGGTTTCGATTGAACTTAAGCTTAAACTCTTTGATTTCGGAGATTTTATTGCTGAGAAGCCCTGTGGATTCCTTCAGGTTATTGACTGTAACCAGTGCTGGGGAAATATTTTCGCTGGGCAAGTATAAATGGAGAGATTGCCAGATAGTTCTGGTTTTTTTCAATAGGGGTCTACCAATACGAACTTAATTTGAAACATGTTTGTCTTGTGATTGGAAGGAAGTTCGTCTAGAAAGTTGATAGATAAGTTCTGGTTTATATTTCGCATTATGTCAATGTCTATTATATGTCTGTAAATGAGACCGAAGCACCAAAGCTTATCCAGAATGAGTAGACTGGATGAGGTTTTTGTGGAGAATCTGTACAGGTTTCTACCTAGTTGATTATTTCACACAGAGCCTCAAAAGCGATTGTGAGCGTTAAGATCTCCTGCGAAAAAGAAAGGACCATTGTGTCTAAACGGTGTATGAAGGTCCTCCGCAATGTCTTGCGCGCTTGGAGGTTTGTAAGCGGAAATTGCCATGAAATGGAGAAAGCTCGTGATGTAGTCCTATGATAGTTAATATGTATTTTAACGAGAATATCTGTACCTCCGCCTCTGCTAGTTAATCTATCATTTCTACAAGTATAACAAAGTTAGAGATACGTAGCCGATTACCCGATATTAAAAAGGTTTCCTGCATGAGCATTATGTCAATCGTATAAACACTCAGAAATTGCATTAGATTCCCTTTTTTTCGGTAGAATGAAATTGACATTCCATAAGAGGGTCGAGATGCGGTTTTCGCGTTTCGTTTATTTATTTGTATAGGGGATTTTGTTTTTGGATCCTAGGTGGGACATAAGCCCTGAACCATTTTCACCAGTGCCCCATTTGATCAAAGGGAGCTGAGCTTTTTGATTTGGAAGAACTAGTGAGATTAGGCAGATTATTTGTGATAAAGGGTAAAGGATTGGAGCTGGATCGAGCTACTTGAATAAAAGACTTTTTAATATGTTTTGGGGCTTTCGGGCATCCTTTGCAAGTTGTGGCAGGAGATGTAAAAGAGAATTTTACCTTATGTGATAATCTATTTATAAGGGTTCGAAAGTGTTAACGTCATCGATGTTTGGTTTGCAGGGCATAATTGTAAGAGCCCTACAGAGCTATTAATAAGTGCCATTGGTTATTCAAATCGACCTGCCTATTACCAAGTATGTGAGTCACAAACAGGCCAAGTAAGCTGTGGCGTGAAAAATGAAAATATAAATTAAAATTAATATTGAGTACATTTATACTGATTGATTGTGAAATGAAGTGTGTTAGAACTTCTACAGCTCAGCCAAAATATTTACAAGTTTAGCCCTATTAAGATTTGTTTTGTCAGCCGGTAAATCAATACAATGCGAAATCATAATAGCTAGCTTAGGTGCACTTTGTCCAAAAACAAAAACTATTAAATTAAACAATATCGACGTTAGTTCAGGATGAATATAATGAAGCTGCTAAGCAATTTTTGGCAAAGTCTCACGAGGCTTATGACAACTACATTAAGACAACGGATGAAAATATAATCCACGACCCTAAAAATTTTTATGATTTTGTAAATGTGAAGCGAAAAACTACTGGTTATCCATCGTCGATGTTCTTTAATGATACCACTTCTTCCTCTTCTAATGCACTGAAAGAAAAATCTTGGTATAATCAACCATTTTCCTTAGTGGTTTTTGCGTCAACTACGGGCTATGGTTAAAACAACCATAAAAAAATAGTTGATTACTTTTATGCACCATGACGCGTGGTTGATAAACAACGTCCGTGGTGCAAAAAAGTACTGGTTCAGGCGGTAACGATGTATTGGTATATTTTTCTCTAAATGCTTGTATCATTAGAGAAGCATTGATAAGCCATAACCCATAGCAACATAATCCATCCAAGCCTTAAATAGAAACAGGACGTGAGACGTGAAATTGAGTTCATATGCATAGCTGCAAGCTGCAGCATCTATGAAAACAATTGAAACTGCTAAACAATTTCTGGCATTGGGACAATCGTATTCGTTTTCGGGACTCCCTGTTTTATAACAGTGATCTGCAAACAGAAGACTTATATTTTGTGAATAGAAAAAGGGAAATATAAAGGCTTCACAGCATAACATGAATATGAATTATATCGAACAGCAAACCGAACACAATTTTGCCATGTAGCATATGAAACTTCTATGATAGAATAGGAGTATGAGTATGAGGAGTATGAAAAATCAACAGTTTGCCTTAGTTGTTTTTGCATCAACTAGGGCTATAGTTAAAACAACCATAAGAAAATTGTTGATTACTTTTATGCACCATGACGCGTGGTTGATAAACAATTTCATTTGGAGCATGAAAAACATCCAAATGTTGAAACCATTCTACTTTGCGTAGAGTAATTCCAAAGACGTTGCTCTCTGAATTACGTTTGTTGAAATCAACTATAGCGAAGTAGTTTAAGTACCATAAAAACTGTTGATAATTCGAAACGTTGAAGTTTTGAGTGAATTGATGAACATTTTTCTATTTATCAACTAATTTTCGTGGTTATGAAACAATTAAAACAGTTGATTTCATGAACATTGCGATATTTTTTGTACAACCAGAACCAACTACTTTTATATCGTTAAATTAACTATATTAACATAATAAAAATAGCTATTTTCCGTAGTTCGTTTAACGATTTTGAATGAATCGTTGCAATACTATTAAAAATAATTGAACCAACCAAGAGTTTTTCTTTCAGTGTGAGATTTGTGATTTATTCGCAGATAGTTTTCAGAATATTTTTAATGCACCAGACTCGTCAAACTCACACCTCCCTTTCTCTTATTTTAAAAGCAATCCCACGACAACCCTCGTACGGGTCTAGGGGTTGAAGCTGGTAGAGAGCTTCATTACACTTATTTTAATCATTGTGGATACGAGTGTGGAGTGATTAGTTCCACGACTCACTTTACCCCTGATTTAAATCAGGTACCTAATCAGAGCTAGGTGAACTCAAAGCTTGGTGCGCGGACCCTCGTCCGAACCTGGATTCGAACCAAGGACCCCACACGCAAGAAGCCAGTGCTCTACCCACTAGGCTACTCAAGCTTCTCTTATTTTGCTCCTACAGTTTTTGTCAGCCACTTAGAATTTACACGTGATGAAATAAGTAAAGCTATTTCGGAACTTGACTGCAACAAAGGTCCTGCGCCCGATCTTCTTCCTTCAACTTTCTTGAGCATGTGTGTAGAGCAGTTTATAGCTCCCTTTCATATCATATCAATAGATCACTTCCGTCTGGAGTTTTCCCATCCTGCTGGAAACTTTCATATGTCACACCCATCTTAAAAAATGGTGATAGACGCTGTGTCGCAAATTATAGAGGCATTGCCATCTTATCTTCAATTCCGAAACTTTTTGAAAAGATTGTCTACGATAAAATTTCTCCACTTGTTGGCTCCCGGCTGAACGAGCAACAGCATGGTTTTAGAAAAGTTCGCTCAACTATCACAAATTTGACAGTCCAAATCTCAGACTTCCTGTGTAAAATGTAGAAAGAATACCAAATTGACGCAGTCTATACAGACTTTAGTAAAGCTATTGACAGAGTTGACTACCCTACCTTAACTCTAAAGCTACAGAAATTCGAACTTGGTGGATCTTTGCTTAACCGGCTTTCCTACCTTCGAAATCGAACTTAGTTGGTAAAATTTCAAGGGCTTTTATCGAAAAATATATCTGCTTCCTCTGGTGTAGCACAAGGTAGCCATCTTGGTCCACTTCTTTTTAACATATTTATTTCTGACCTATCTGACGTCTTAGCAAATATACCTCATCAACTTTCCGCCGAAGAGCTCAAAGTCTATCGCATCATTAAATCTAAATCCGATGCACTCTTTCTCCAATCTAAACTTGATTCACTTGATCATTGGCGCAATGAAAATAAGCTCTCTCTCAACATTGCTAATTGCCAAGTTATAAGTTTTTTTCCGAAAATACACCATCTCATACAATACGTTTTTCGTCGGGAATAATTTATTAGCTCGAGTTGAAAACGTTGTTGACCTTAGTGTTATCTTGGATCAGAGACTCCGCTTCAGCTTACATTATGATAAAATACTTTCTCGTGCAAACAAACAGCTAGGCTTCATCGAAAAACGTGCCAAGGAATTTCGTAACCTGTGGGTCACAAGATCCTTATATATCTCTCTTGTACGTTCCATTCTCGAATATGCTTCCATTTGCTGGAATCCGGCTTTTGAAACTCACAGTAGCAGACTCGAGTCCATACAAAAGCAATTCTTACTTTTCGCATAGAGAGAACTATACAACCCTTACGATTTTAATACCCTTCCTCCTTATGAGTTTCGACTGGGTCATCTAAGCTTATTGACACTTGCATCCAGAAGGAAGATGTTTTCGGCCTGCTTTACATTTGACGTCATTAGAGGCGTTATCAAAGTTGAATTCCTGAATAGAAAAATTGTGTTTAATAACCCTGTAAGGAACACCAGGTCCTCTCGTTTAGTTGAGCCAATAAATAGATGCTGCTGGATATTCAATAGCATAAGTAACCTGTATTCTCCAACGGTCGCAAATTTACCCTTCAAATCCTCCCTTTTCCAAGCCATCCGCAACCCTTTATCCTAAGCTAAATGTCAATGTTTTATTTATCTGCTATTTATTAATTGTTATTGATTTATTTGTTAATTATTTATTTTATTTTATTTTTCGTTTTATTTATATATACTCATATTAATTTTCAATTTTGCTTTTTTTTACTGTTTATGTAACTTGTAACCTTGCTTGGTTAATAAATAAATAAATAATAAAAAATGAGTGAAGAAGCTGATGGACATTGCCATGATAAAATAACTATACAGGGTGTTAAAATCTACAAATTCATCACGGAAACGTAGATAATTAACTCACCTATACAGTGCCTGGGTCCAGCGCCAAACGGTAAAAACGTATATGGCCTTATGGAGTGTCTTCGTTCTTCGCTGAATCGCTCTGGATCGAACTTTTCGGGGTCAGGAAAGTAGGTTGGGTCATGGTGAAGGTTAAAACTCGGTATATATATTCGGTCGTCCTTTTTCAAATCAATGTAGTGATCATTCAATTCATCCCGAATCCTAAATGGCTTCGTGCAAACCCTGTCAATAAAATGCTTCGTTGACCACTTTCTGATGGTTTCGAAAATTACCATGTCAAGATATTCCATTGCATCCAGCGTGGAGTAAGAAGGATTTATATTCCCCGTACTAATCTGTACAGTATCGATTTCATGAATGAGCTTTTCTTGAGTTTCTTGATTGATCGCTAACTCAAGAATAAGACTGTGCGTTAGTAGTGAGATTTTGCTCAGTCCGTCAATTAAGAACGCCGTACATTGGGCAATGATGTTATTCCTGGAAAAATGCTTACTGCTACCGCTAGCCTGACTGCAGTTCTGCGCACAAAGAGGATCATCCATCTCATTTGCATTATCTTTCAGGATGTCGATGATATCGAAATGCTTTATATTGTTATTAATGCGAAACTCAATAGACTCGCGTACTAGAGAGTGAAAATATTTAAAGAAGTCTTTGCTCATGAAAGTTACGTTAAGGAACTAAAAATGAGTGAATGTTATTTACATGCAATTTCACGAAAGATTCTTAGACCTTCATCAATGTCGGAAAATTATCAAAGCAGAGGAGCTTTAGCAGCACTGATGGTGTTACATCCATCAGATTGACGGCTTTCTCATACAGTATGCAATTCTTCAACTGAAATGAATTGGTTTTGATTCCGAATGTAGTGGACGTTAAAACATCCAGAACGAAGCGTTTGAAGTAATCTTCAAGATCGACTTGAATAGTCCCATCTGAGTTCACATTTGCTTTTAGATAATCCATGGCGGTAGTGCAGCACTCTTCAACCAAATAAAACATGTCATGAACGTTCTTAGGTGTAAACACCGGTGCAAGAAGTTGACGCATTTCGAACCAGCTTTGATCTTTCAGCATTATCAGACTCAGTTCAAATAGAGAACTGTCGCTGATAAACTGAGTGTGATTCATGAAGTGATCGAAATGGGTGACCATTATGCATCGGATTATGTTGGGGTCAGTAATAACTAGCAATGGCGTTTGGGATTCGTAGATTCCAAAGTAACTAAAACAATTTGCATTAAATGTAACGTTTGGAACAAATATTCAATTTTCAAGTTACCTTCGATTTTTATACTTTTTATATAGCCGCGAAATTACATTACAGTGACTTTCTGTTTGTAAATAAAATTTTTTGAATGATCCGAAAAATGGAACAGGTTTGTCATACGGAATATTCAATTTAGTGAAGTGTTCTGCTTGCGTATCAAACCAAATATACAGAATAATTAGCGCGAATATAGCACAAATCAGTAAATTGTAAAAGTAAACTGAGAACAAATCCATTTTAATTAAGCACACAGCGGATACGAATGCCGGGACTAACTGAGAAGACGAAATATTTAATATATCACATGTGCTGCAACGTCTTATCTCATACAGTTTTATCACGAAACTGGTGGAACCAAAAACATGTTCCTGGTGTTATGATTGTAAGTGAGGTGATAAGATTAGCAACCAGATAGTTTTGTTATTGTTTTCATTTGGGACAGTGGGACAGAAAATGGCACTAGACAAGATTAGGACTAAAGTTGTGTAAGACATGCGCACAAAAGAAAAAAAAAATGAGAATTTCAACGGTCTTTGTGCTCCTCTATAAACTAGACTAGATATATAAGCTTCGATATGATTATAAATTGAACTGAACCTTATCTTATTGAGTAGTGTGAGTGAAAAACCTTATCTTAAATTACTTTATGTGTTTGCTCACTCACCGAATACAGTAGTATGCGATTCGAGCAGAGATTAGACGCCTGCGATTTCAGATGGTCCAGTTTATCGTAGTTTGAACCAGTGTTGACAATGACTATCCTTTTTTTAGTCCTGAAAAATCAACAATTTGACCACAACTCAAATTTATTTCTCTTGAATTGTTTTAATCTGGTTCATTTTTTTCTTAGCTTTCTTAGCGAAACAAATATTTTAATTTAGAATTGAATTAAATTAAAATATTTTATTTCTTTTGTGTAACCAAAATGAAGGAAAAACCTTTACTAACAATGATCATCAGCACAACATATTTCGAGTTGGAATAAAAATATGTGCATAGCATTGTGCTGGCAGTATTACGCAGCACTGTAAATTGTGGTGTGTCCGATGCGCTGTTTTGTCCATTATTTTTATGAGTTGAAAGTGAATCTGTCTTTTTGATTGTTAAGTGAAGAAGTCTTGGTTCGTTTATTCATTAGGAAAGATATACAACAATAGGTGCGTTATTTTGCGTCTCGATCAATAGCAGATTAGAGTAGACAGCAGCAGGATTGTTGTTGTTTTCCATGCTGTTTCCCCTAATCTGCTATTAAACGAGACACAAAAAACGTACCTAATGATTTTTAATGGGATTCATTATAGTCGATGTATTTAGACTCATTTTAGGCGCAGTCTTCCTCTGCCACTATGGGCTAGTCGTCGACTTCGGAAATGCTATTCTGGTGGATCCTTGACGTTAGTCTCATTATTCTGGCATCATCTGGCATCTTCCTCCTTTCAGGAACGAGAAGCTTGTGTCGGAGTAAAAGAACGAAAAAGAATCGAAAATCGCATTATTTCGAAAAATGGACCCATCATTTGCCCACTGAGACCGTGCGATTTGACTCCGTTGGATTAATTCTTCTGGGGGTACTTGAAGTCATTGGAAGCCAACATAACTCGCGTCATTGACGATATATAGCCCCAGTTGCTTCAAAAAGTGATCGAAAATTTGACCTATAGGATTGGTTGAAGAAAAGAGGTAGTCGCGGTGGTCTTTTGCATGAGATCATCTTCAAAAAGTGAATGTAAAGAGCCAAATTTTGCAATAAAAAAGATTAGGCGATCCTGGTACTTTTTGTTTTATTTAAACTGAAAATTGGAAATGTGTAAAAAAAACTCTCTTTACATTTATAGCCTAACGCACTGCTTATAACTATAATATTGACTGATTGTTTTCAAAAAGGCAAGTATTTTTTCTATAAATACTCTGATTACCGTGCTGTGTAATTTTATTTAGAATTATTATTATCTAACGCAGTATTTAAGTAAATATAATGAGGACCCACACCTAACAGCAATATTCAAGGACACTACGCACAAAGGAGAAAATAGTGTACATAGGAGGAAATATTAGCGAAGGATTTATAGGATCTAATAATAAAACCTGATAATTTATGCTTATCAAATTTAAGCTTCTGATAAATATTACACTACTATCTCTAAACTAATCAACAACATTAAGAAGAGAGCCCGAAATAGAATAAGAGAACATCAAAGATGACATTTTACAAGTAAAATACATTTTGTGACATTTCGCGAGCGCACCAAGTCTGTAAGCTATTAAGATCGTTTTGTAAAAGCGTACAGGCATCTTGTAACTCGATCACTCGAAACATTTTGAAATCGACGGCATAAAAAAGACAAGAAGATCGGATTAAAGGAGGGAGATTCTTTATGAACAAAAGAAAGAGAAGAGGACCAAGAATAGACCCATGCGGAACACCTGATACAGGATAAGAGGGAATTGAAGAGCAGGAATTAACAGTTACTATACAGGTATGACCAAAGATGTAAGAGCTTTTGAAGAAAGCTTTTGAAGAAAGAGGTTATGGCTGACAGAATTAAAAGCTTTGGTCAAGTCAGTATATAGTACATCGATCTGCTTTTGATAGTCAAGAGCGGATGCGACAATATGTGTGAAGGTAAAAAGGTTGATTAATGTGGGTTTACCTTTGACAAAACCATACCGCTCATCAGCCAGGTTAGGTTGGGTAAAGGAGACCACTTTCTCAAGGATCTTGCCAAAAAAGCAAGAAGGGAAATGGGGTGGTAGCTTGAGATGCATGTACGATCACCAGCTTCGAAGATGTTGGTTCAGTGAAAAGGAAAAGCGCCTGAAGATATACTTATATTGAACAAGATAGAAAGAGGGACGCACAGAGATGATGAAAGAGATTTAGGCAGAATATTTGAGTTCTTTAGTTGCAAAATGAGACTGAAAGGTTTTTGAAAACTTTTCAGAAACAGCAAAAAACTATATTTTCTTTCCTGGTCAATATATCAAACCAATTTTTTTTTTAATAAATTGAAAATAAAAAACTGCACAATATTACAAATTTTCATAAACTATGGATTATGTTAAATATTCATTAATTCGCATTTACAGTTCATCAGGTCGCGTTTTGGAACAAAATCGCCTTCAGGTGTGGTTTTGGAACAAAACTTCATGTTGGAGTCGGGTTTTGGAACAAAACAAAAACAATTATATTTTTTTTAATTTTTTATTTTTGCCTGTAATTTTTGTTTAACAGAAAGTAGGTGCCTACCTTAGAACATAACTTAAAAAAACAATTATACAAAAATAAGTTTAAAAACATGGAAAAATGAGCAGCAAAAATATTGTGTTAAACATTTTTTTTTTCGTCAATAATTACTTCCGCATCCCAAATATCGTTCTCTGTAAGATTATTATAATCTATACGACGATAAAAACACTTGTTGGATTCATCAGTTTCATCCTCCGAATCTATATTTTCTAAAAAATAGAAGCAAAATGACACAACTTCAGTCAACGCACACATTTAATGTGTCGGCGCACGATTGCTAAGAACAAACATGTGAAGTCGCAATCAGTATGGCCAACCTTGAAATATTTCTTATCATTCTAGAAAAAGCCCGCTTAATTTAAAACAAGATTAATAATAAAAATAACCATTTAAAAATATGTGACGAACAGAAGTTTAGCCTTTTCTTAAAGATAGAACATTAGGTCGGTTTTTGGAAAAATAACAAGAACCGTTTCCGACATTGCTAAGGTTTGAGTCGCTTTTTGGAACCAAACCGTTCAAAATATTAGACGACATTTTGAAAGAAAAAATCTCTGTTCAGGTCGCGTTTTGGAAATAAGGCTGTTTTTCAAATCTCTTTTTAAGGCATTTAGACTGGGTTTGGGATAAAATAAAGCGCACAAATCGATTCCTGAGAAGATTTCCTATAAGAAATGGTGTTTAACTCAGTTTCGTAAAAAATCGCTTGAGTCTCATTTTGCAACTAAAGAACTCATTTGGAATACCATCGGAGTCACTACCGGTATTGGCATCAAGTTACATTTCTAAAGGGTTTGTTCGAAACAAATGTAATTCAGGAGATGATGTGGAGAAAATATTTTGGTCAGGAGGAGGGTATTATTGTGAGAAGAAAGAGGAAAAGTAAGAAACAAAAAATTCATACAGTTCATGCGAAGTAGAAGCAGTTGTATCACCCAAATGCATACCATTAGGAGTACTAGAAGGGTTTTTCAAGGAGCGGGTCAATGACCAAAAGGATTTCGGTTGGTTGGTTTTGATTGACGCTTCGATGGCAGCAATGTAGGTGCGCGTCAGCTGTCTGGCAGCTTCTTTTCTTTTAGAGCGTACTTCGTTATAAAAATGGAGGTCAGCAGGTGAATCAGATCTTTCAAATAAATTAGGAGCTGCATTTTTGGCTTCGAGTGTGACTGCAACATTATTACTGAACTAAGGAGCATCATTCAGCTTGTTCGGACGATGAGTTGGTGTGAATCCCCGTAATCACAATACAGCGTTTTTCGCTGCGGCCAACGCAGTGGGCTGCGGGAAGTGCTGTCAAAAAATTAGAATGCACTGTTTTGTATGGTAACGCGCACAATGGCTGCGGCGGAATTTGCGGCAGCGGCGAAATTTGCCAAATTTCTAATTTTGCCGCACCGCTAGCGGTGATACCTACCATAGGTTGGCATCACCACTAGGTTGAATTAACTCTGTTTGAATTAGGTTGAATGGTCTGGTGGAATAGACAAGCGATGGCTGATGAGTATTGTGATAAGCCAACCTAATCCTCGTACAACAGGATTTAGCAATACAAAAGAAAAAAAAAATGATTTTGGTTGGTGCCTTGGTTGCATTGACAGCGACATTGTCGCTGCATTGTGATTCACCAAATTCAACTGCGGCTTTCACGCCTCCCCCTGTGGAACGCTGCGTTGGCCGCAGCGAAAAACGCTGTATTGTGATTACGGCAAATAGCGGAATAAGATTTGAGAGGAAAATATACAATTTGCGCAGAGTATCATCAATGTCAAGGCCACAACAGAAAGAGAACCAGTTAATTTTATTTAATTCAATCGCCATGATAGTGAAATCAGCTTTGCACTCGTACAAATTTAAACGTACTAAGGAAGGGTTTTGTTCTTAATAGAATTAATATTAGAAATTTCAAGGACAAGAGGGGGACAATGGGGGTCAGGAGGCACTTAGAGAAAGAGGGCAGCACTTAAGTAAAGTGATGATTTTGGGAGATTGAACAATTGGGAGATTGAGAAATCTACTGCTGGCATTTGGTATGTTGTTAAGCTGTGAGAGGGAACAAAGCGAGAGAAACGATGACATTATTAAAGATGATAACCAAATAGGCAGCATCCCAATCTAGAGTTGGGAGGTAAAAATCACCATATAGCAGAAGATAAGTGGTGGAAAAAAGACTGTTGAGGTAAGAAGAGAGTTCCACAAGGAATCGTTCATAAACTGACAGAGAAAGGTTGCACGAGATATATATATTGAAGCGACGACTAAGGTTTTTGCAGAAGATAAAAAGATACGCACAAAAATACACTCAACAGGAGGACAGAAAGGGAAATCACGACAGAATGTTCCGTTGAGTGCCTTATTAATATCGATTAGAACACCTCCACCATCGGATCTACCACTTACTAAACGATCCCGGTCTGTTCGGAAAACAGTTTAATCAGATAAGATTTCCAAATCAAAGATATCATCAGTTAGCCAGGTTTCTGTAAGGCATATTATATTGTCCGAAGCTAAAGTGGGAGAGAGCCTGGACTCATTAGTTTTGGTCCTAAATTTTGGTAATAAAGTCTCAATCCTAACTTCTGGGGCTTCTTGCTCCTTTCCGGTGAAAATTCCAGATGCAGAACGAATACAGCTCAGCAGTATTGCTAAGCGCATCTCGTGTTGCTAGGACCTTGGATGCGCATGCTTAGCAGAAGTAGGAACTAAAAGTTCAGGCATGTGGAACGTTTCAAATCAATGCAGCTACAGTAGTATTCTTAAACAATGTCGGAGGCGTTGTCGACTTGTTGCTAAGGATTTGGATTACAAATGCAAAATAATATACCTAGACCGAAGCTTCTAGATCACGATACCCACAAGAGCAAACTGGAAAATGAAGGGAGCCACTGGTAATTGTAACACCTGGATTTATATGGACGGGTCAAAAATGGCTACAGTCGGCTCGGACGTTTATTCAACAGAACAAACCAACAACGATTTCTGGGGACGGCAGGGCAGCCATTCTCGCTCTTGCTCGCTCTTGATAATATAAGCAAACTAGATGCGGCCATAAGGGCTAAACAAATGTCCGAATGAAAAAACAGAGCAGATTGTAAGCTAATCAGGACATAATGGCGCTCATCAGATTCAAACAAGAGCAGGAAACTGCTCATGCTCAGCAGAAACTGCGTGAAAGCAACGATTGAGTTGGTTTTAGGCCACTTCCTTACTGCATCTCATGCGAATGAAACATGAAGCCAGCCAGCAATTTATGCAATAGGTGCGACATGGAAGAGACGAAGGCCATTTGGTGGATCTAACAAGCTAGCAGAGGGTGGCAAATGATTTATTTATTTATTTATTTACTGGCCGAATCCACAGAACAAATCCAATTATAGATTAGACAAGAAGAAAAAATAAAAATACATACAAGTATATAAATATGTAAGAAAAAGAAAATAACATGGAAACCAAGAAAATTAATAAAATTCAGAATGGAATAATAATACAAAAAAGGATTAAAAAGCTAATCGACCGACAAGAAACAAACAAATTGAGAAAATTAGGACATCTTTCGATTATAAGAAAGAACTTTATTTTGTATAGTATTTTTGAACACAGATAACGTTTGAGGCAGAGGACCGAGGGCAAACTGACGAGGCAAACGCAAAATAGGGGAAAAGAAATAGGTGTAGGTACGGGCAAATGTAACATTAAAGTTAAATAAAGTTCTATTAGGACGGCCCGGTTCCCTAACTGAAAGTTGAATGCTTTGGTCAACCAATATACTGCCTTTAAAAAGTTTAAAAAGGAGGCACTCGTCGAGGAACACTCTACGTGACTCAAGGAAAGGAATTTGAAGGATGGAGAGGTGCATACTGTAATCACAATACGGAATACTGTACTTATAGAACAACGAGCGGGTGAATCGGCGTTGTACGGATTCAACCGCATCGATCAAGTATCCGTAATGTGGACACCGAATTTGGCAACAGTATTCAAGAACACTACGGAAAAAGGAAAAAAAAAAACAGATAAAGAGAAGTGGAAAGATTAACAAAACGTTTATAGGATCTGATGATGCAGCCGGAAAAACGAAAAGCCTTGGCAGTGACGTGAAGAATATACAAGTCGAACTTCAATTGGGAATCAAAAATCACGCCTAGGTCCTTGAGTTTAGAAACAGCATTGAGAGGAGAGCCAAGGACACAATAGGAGAAGAGCAAAGGAGTTATTTTGTGGGTGAAAGACATTTGATGACACTTCGGAACATTCAAAGTGAGGGAATTAGTAGTGCACCAGTTAGCCAAAGTATCCAAATCGCTCTACAATATGGTACAGTCACTAGCGGATTTAATCACTCTGAAAATTTTAAGATCATCAGCGTACAAAAGGCAGGATGAGTTAAAGAGGGACGGAAGGTCGTTAACAAACAAAAGGAACAATAAAGGGCCAATAATGGGTCCTTGCGGAACTCTTGAGGTAGGTGTTGAAGAGCAAGAGTTAACAGTAACGACACAAGAGCGATCACA
The DNA here is from genome assembly GCA_963978885.1 of Nemotelus pantherinus. Classification (NCBI taxonomy): domain Eukaryota; kingdom Metazoa; phylum Arthropoda; class Insecta; order Diptera; family Stratiomyidae; genus Nemotelus; species Nemotelus pantherinus. The sequence goes on along the minus strand of OZ022265.1, from coordinate 31,014,610 downwards.
AACGTAGGAAGAGCACCAACAAAAAAGGGCATCAGAGAGACCAAACCCAGTTAGCTTTGATAGAAGAATATCATAGTTCACAGAATCGAAGGCCTTCGCAAAGTCGGTATAGAGGACATCAACTTGCTTTTGCTGGTCGATTGCAGAAGCAACGGTGTTTGTCAAAGTCAATAAGTTTGTAACCGTCGACTTACCTTTGATGAATCCATGCTGTTCCCTGGCCAGCAAGGGCTGGACGAAAGGGTACACTCTATTGTAAACGATTCTTTCGAGAAGCTTACTAAGGCATGGTAAAAGGGATATGGGACGGTAATTAGAGATGGAAGAAATATCACCAGCTTTAAGGATGGAAAATATGTTGGCAGATTTCCAAAGGGAAGGAAAGGTCTCGGTTGAAATGCTAAGGTTAAAAATTATTGACAGAGGAACACACAAGGAAGATGAAAGTGATTTGGTGAAAAAATTTGGAATGCCGTCGGTACCGAAGCTAGTGCTTGCATCTAGAGACAGCATTGACGATTCCACTTCTAAGGGATTAGTAAAAAAAAGGAGAAAGGGTACAATCAGGAACTGGAAAAAAAGTTGAAGGCGAAGAGCTACTATGACGGGAGATGAAAGAAGAGAAAAATTGAGCAAATAGCTCAAAAGAATCTTGAGGTGAGGACGCAGACTTATCATGAAGATACATAGCAGAAGGAATGCCAGATGAAGTTTTAAGGGATTTAATATAGGACCAAAAAGGTTTAGGATTGTCAGAAGTAATAGAAGTTTCGACATACTCAAGGTAAGCACGCATAGCGTTGATGGCTGCCCTTTTAGTAGCAGCTCGTAACCTTTTCAAATTCAAAAGGTCATCAAGTAAGCCAGACCTTTTGTATTTGCTACGCGCTGCATCTTTGGCTCTAAGAACAATCGCAACATCAACGGTGAACCACGGAGGGTTGGAACTTCTTTTACAGCGAAATGATGGAGTGTAGCAGGAAATTAAGTTGGACAAGAAGGAATAAAATTTGTAGATAGCATCATCCACACTTAGCCCTCTGAAGAAATTATACCAGTTAGTACAATTTATTTCATTGGACAAAGCAGAATAGTTTGCCCTTTTTAAAATTTAAACGAAGTCTAGATACTTGAAATGAAAAATTGGCAATAGATAATAAAATGTTGATAAATAATGATAATATATAACATGTTATGAGGATGCTAAATAACGTTGTGAAAAATATTTTTTTGTAGAAAAGATGTGCAAAATAACGATCTATAAAACTGATAGCATTAAGTATCAAAGAAGATTTATTACAGGATATGGAGTGCATTGTAATCCAATGCCAGTTATTAATGTAAACTAATGGTAACTGTTTACATTTGATAATCCAAAAGTATTCCTTTTTGTTTAATTGACTATTATATGACCTAGTTTTTCAGACATATTACGAAATTCAAGTCGTGATTTCTTTAACTTAAAACCCCAACAATAGTGAAGCATAATAGACGAGCTCATAAACAAATTAGTTGGTCGAAGTCTAGAATGAAAATACATTCATTTTTCACAGAACATGAATTTTTATTATTCGATATTTATGTGTTTAGATGTAATCAGTTTATTTATTTACACTTCTAATTTTCTATTAACTTTAGTGTCGAAATAAGCCATAACAAATACATATATTTTGTGACAGTTGTTAAATATTTATAATGTATTGGCTCGAAAGTATTTGCTGGTTATAGCTCATAGTCGAAATTCTTATCATATATGAAGTGAATTGTTCCGCATATTTGGTTTCTAACACTGAGTTTGTCTGGCTTATATTTTTCAAAAGATCCAAAATAATTTTGAGTCGATCAAAACTGAGTGGTTTAAGTGTAATAATTGCAAAAATGATGATCCTCTTTTTTTCTGTATGGTCCTTAGTGTTTGTTATTATAATATATTCGTTATTTAAATGGGCAACGTACACTTATGATTTTTTTGAACGAAGGAAAATTGAATTTGTGGAGCCTGTTCCTTTGTTAGGCAACTTCAAAGAGCTCATCTTTCAAACAAAGGCAGTGTTTGATGTGGTTGTGCAGTCTTATATGAAGTTTAAAAAGCATAGGTGGGTGATGGTGTTCTTTTTCCCATTTTCAAAAGACTACTTCAGTGGTTGGAATATACTTCTCAATGTGACAATATTCAAGTTGGCGTTCAAGTTAGTGATATTTCAAGTGCCATGTCTTTGAGTGCCCCCATACCAGCGGATTTACTGTCTATGGACTCAAATATCCACGGCTAACTTCAACATATATTTTTATTTAATTAATTCAAATTCAATTAAAGTGGTTGAGTTTTGCAGCTGACATAAAATTATATCTTCCACAATTCCACATAAAATAAATTTCACGTCAGAATTTCCTTCTAGATTTTTCGGCTATTTCGAGCTAAGAAGGCCAATGCTGATGGTAACATGTCCTAAAATGATAAAACAAATCACCATAAAAGATTTTGAAAATTTCATCGATCATCGACAATTAGTTGAATGTGATTCGTTATTTGGAAATTCATTGATTTTCTTGAAGGATCAGAAGTGGAAAGATATGCGAGAGACGTTGAATCCAGTTTTCAGGGGAAGTAGACTGCGATCTATGTTTCAATGGATTGAAGAATGCAGCCAAAATACATGCGAATACATAAATTTGGAGATGGGAACCAATGCAACTTTAGAAGTAAACTTAAAAGAACTGTTCTCACGTTTTACTAATGATGTGATTGCAAGTTGTGCTTTCGGCATACGTGTTGATTCACTTTCCGAAAAAAATAATAAATTTTATTTGATGTCTCAAAAAGCTATGAATTTCTCCGGCTACAGAGTGATGAAGTACTTGATTCTTTCAAATTTTTACTTCATTTCAAAGGTGAACAATAGAAGTGTATTCTTCGTGGTAATTATTTATAATCGTCAATTTTTAAATATAGATTTTTCAACTGCGGAGTATCGAAAAAGCTTATGACAACTATTTCAGAGATATGTTGACAGATACAATAAACCAACGCAAAATACAAGGAATTAGCAGGCCGGATATGATTCATCTTCTTATAGAAGCTCAAAACTCTGCTTTGCAAGCAAAGAAACCTGTAAATTCTAGTCAATCTGCTCAGAAAGTTGGAGTCGAACATGGCGAGGTTTTCCATCATTGGACCAATGATGAATTAGTGGCTCAATGCTTTGGATTTTATATAGGAGGTTTTGAAACCTCTTCAACCACTATGTGCTTCATTCTGCACGAGTTGATGGAAAACTCGGATGTCCAAGCCAAACTGATCGAAGAAGTTGACCGAGTCCAAAAGGAACTAAACGGCAGTTCTCTGACTTACAGCAAGCTTAAAAATATGAAATACTTAGACATGGTTTTATCGGAGACGTTACGTAAATGGCCACCGATCGCAATAACTGATAGAGTGTGTACAAAAGCCTGCGAAATTGGCAATGAAGGAGGCGAGCACTTTGAATTTAATATAGGTGATGCTATCACAATTCCCATTGCTGGAATTCATCGGGATCCTGACTATTACCCCAACCCAGATATATTCGATCCAGATAGGTTTTGCAATGAAAATAAACAAAATATTATTCCGTTCACATACATACCGTTTGGAGTTGGACCAAGGCATTGTATAGGTATGCGCTTATAGAGAGTAGTAACAAAATATACTTAACATTTCGTTTCTTCGGCAGGTTCCAGATTCGCTTTGATGGAAACAAAAACCATTGTGTACCATCTGCTAACGAAGTTCACAATCGAACGTTCTAGTAAGAGCTGTATTCCAATAGTGTTGCGCACTACCGATGGACAAATACAGCCAAAGAATGGATTTTGGGTGAATTTCAGACCCAGATATAGGACATAAGATAAGTTTAGCAATTGTAGTTTATGTGTGGTCATTGTCTCTTCTTTTTGTAAAATATCGATGTCATCCGGAATTTCACTCTCGATAATCTAGATTGTTCCCAAATATGTGATATGAATATCGGTTATTATTTTTATGTATAATTTAAACTATCCCGAAGCTATGAATATGCAGCTCAAGCTACCCCATAGATCGGTCTCAGAAATGTAAAATAGTAATAGCTCGATAAAAAATGGAATAATGAAAGTTTTTAATTTCCTGAAGGACAAGCAAAGAGTAAAGAAGAAGAGCAAAGAGTTTCAGCTCCCAAAAGTGGGTCTTGTACATATATAGTTTCAGGACCATTTTTGGGGGGTCACAAAATCATGTCAGTACCAATTCATATGGTTGTTTTTTAGTACCCAGCAATAGAAAAAAAATTAGTGACCCTAGAAATGAGAATATCTCTCTTAATTTTATGTCTTATACTTGGTGATAAAGCTTGAGTAGCTTAGTAGGTTGAGCACTGGGCTCTTGTGTGTGGGGCCCTGGTTTGAATCGAGGTTTGGACGAAGGTCCGCGCATCAAGTTTTGAGTTCACCTAGCTCTGAATAGGTATTTGAATTAATCAGGGGTAAAGTGAGTCGTGGAACTAATCACTCCACACTAGTATTCACATTGATTGTAAATTTGTAATGAAGCTCTCTACCAGCTTCAACGCCTAGACTCATACGAGGGTTGTTGTGCGATTACTTTACTTATAAGTGATAATACTAAATATGAGTTATTTATGTAAATCAATACGCATGAAGATGCTCCCAATTTTAACTGAAATTATACTGATTTAACTTAAATCACCTCCTAAGTTATGACATTTACATTTAAACAAAGAGTAGTTAAAAAACTTCAAATAAAAACTGCTGTCTCGTAGAATCCCTGGAATCCCTATCCTTACCTCAGTTAAGAGTTCTGCTCACTCACGCCAAATAAAATTAAACAATTCACCCAAATTTAGAAAATTATCCTAATCCGCATCAAAGGATCTATCACACCTTAAAATGATGGAAAATTCTAGGACTACGAAGCATACTACCAGGAGATTAAGGAGCGATTCAGTAGAAACTTATCATTGTGCTGCCTGTATTCATGGGACGAGATCTTTTCATGGAATCATCGCGGAAGACACTCCTTTTGTCGGAGCTAATTGAGGATGGACGGAAAATCGGTCAATTTTTATTTGGGTTTTTTCGTTTGGCACGGCCAACATACGCATCACTGTTAGCTCATTTGTGATGCTAGATTCTCTCATGGCTTTATACAGTTCAGTCAAAGTGAAGATATCAGCCTATCCTCAATAAGTGAGATATAGGTTTGTAGGATTTGGAAAGCCATAGCTAGGTCTGAATTAGAACATAAAGTGGCGACATTATTTGCTAAGCTATATAAACTGCCCTGCTAAGCATAAACGCTCTATCTGTATTTTTCTCATTTCTGAGCTAATACCGGATTCAAAAACTACATACTCTATTACATCATTCTACAAAATGAAAACCTATCTTTTGTGGAAGTATGTTAAAATCAATATTGAAAAATGCAAATACAAATCAAAACATGATTATATATTTCGAAAGTACGAAAATATAGGTTGAACGTTTATGCTTAGCAGAGCAGTTTAGTAGTTATGTTACTTCCCAATGCGAAAAGTAATGCATAAACATATATTCCGTAAGTATTCCGTATAATGCATGGTAGCATTACAGATCCATATCCGGTTCATATATTTTTAACCTGGCTTATCGTAGGCTGAAAACTTTATGTAAAAGCAAACTTGAAGTTTTTCCTTGTTTAGATTTATAAAAAGAGCTTTTTCGAATGCTCAACAGCGTATTCTCGCATTAGCCGTCTTTTACAGGTAATACGTACTGATCCTTGAGCCGGCGGCCGAGCTTTCCTCTGCATAATCCGTAATGTATTGGTGTTGCTATTCTTAACAATTCACTTACCAGTTTGACAATTTGCAATGCTCTGCAATTTTCATCTTACCCTCTTTAGCATACAAAGCACATCTATCATTAATCATCGCCGACTATGTGCTTTATATGCTCGCAAGTTTTTTTTCCCGATAGTAAGTTGCATTCTCTGTATGCTGCGAGCAATGTACAGGAATTGTCGACTTTCTGGAAAATAGATTTCAAGTATTACCTCTGCATTACTAGTAATGCTTGAATCATGCTCTCTGGTTTGTTGCATTACTCCGATTCTCGTATGGTTATTGTCGAAACAACTACAGCTACCTAATTTCACTAACGAATTATCAGTCAAAGAACCCTTAATGCAAATGGAGCAGGGAGCAAAAGACGTTGACGTACATAAATGAAGCAAAAACAAAGCAGACAGTAAGATCGTCGGCACGAAAAACCATCAAGCAAAGCAAATATACATGCAAAACTAGACAATGAAAAGATCTCTCTCTCAAAATAAATAGGTGAAAAAAATTTGCGCCCAACGTGGGCGATATATTATGAATGATATATTTGTGTTAAAATTCGCTGATATGGGGTCGAAAACCATAGCCAATAACTATGACGAAGAAACTGTGCTCGCGTTTTTGCACCAGGTAAGCCTTTTTCAGAGCAGCCAAGCTATTCCGTTCAAGTCCCTCGAAGTTTCTTCTACTCTCAGAACAGAGAGTTATAAGGAAATGCAAACAGCAGAAAGAGAGAAGAAGCAATTTGCGTGACACCGATTGTTAGTAGTAGTGCAAAACAGGATTGGTTTGGTTTATTTTTTTTTAGTTGCAATTCAGGATTTTTAGAAACATAAAGAAACTCGAATATTTACATAGTGGCTAAACGTATACAGATGTTGCAGTATTTAATGAGTATGTATTGGCAATTTATAAACACACGGTTTGGATGATACACAAACATTTCGACGTTAGACAAGATGTTTATGAACTTTCAATATTAGATTGGATCTAGGGCCGATAGACAATAAAGGAGAAGGAAAATCAGCCTTGAAAGACTCGGATATATAATTGATTTGCTTAGTTGGTAGCATTTTTGACCCAAAAAAAACATTAATGTAAAGCAAAAAAAATAGTAAGTAGTAAGTAATAGCAGTAATAGTCAAAGTAGTAAATAAGAAAATGGAAGAATAAATAAACAGAACAAAAATACAATACACAACGTACAAAATTTGTTGATTTTATTGTGTCCGCTATGAAAAAGTATGTTTAAAGCGTTACCGATGTTCAATTGAATGATACGGCTTTAAGCTTACAGACATAAAATTGCTGAATTTAATGAACAACTATTTATGCACTAATTGTATTTAATGTGTACCAATTTTTATCTAGCTCAAAATAATATTTTAATAAAAAAAACCGATTTTTCCTTTCGAAGCTAGATATATTGAATTTTGTGACAAATATCGATATTTCGAGGGTAATCTGCCCCCTTCTTCAGTGTCTAAATATCGATATTTCGAGGGTAATATGCCCTCTTCAGATTACCCTCGAAATATCGATATTTGTCACAAAATTCAATATATCTAGCTTCGAAAGGAAAAATCGGTTTTTTTATTAAAATATTTATGCACGTTGTATCTTTATTTAACGTTTTCATAAAATAAAGGGTTGTTTAGGTACATTCTTTTTCACTGCCAATCAAAATGCACTACTGTAATTCTATGCAACTCAACACTGAACTTTTCTTAAAGAACGTAAGATTCTTAGTAAATATGTCCGGGAAAAGTGTTCTATGCCTTTTTCAAGAAAATTGGGCCCTTAACAAAAATAACCGACAAAAATGATTAAAAACTATTTGCGAACAACAACAAAATTACTACAATGCTGTTTGAGATGAAATATTAAAAGTTTTCCCCAGATGAGAACAAGGTTTATTACCTATTTAAAGTTAAGTAGGTTAGGTTAGGTTAGTGAAGAGGGCTGCCGGGAACGCGGCCGGCATTAGGCCACCAGTTTAGGCCCATTTGCCACCCTCATGGACAATCACAAGCATTCACACTTACAGCCATGACACTGGCGGGATTTGAACCCGCAGACCCCGCAGCACGTTGCTTTTGGGCCTGACGCCTAAGCGAGCAGAGCTACCGGGCCCCCTAAAGTTAAGTAACTGTTTTAAATATGAATGCCCATAGCTTTTATTTAAAAATTCAGTGTCAACGAGGGAAACTAGCTGAAAAGTACTATCCTTTATGCAAAAAATACCAACGGTACGGTGTGTCCTCGTTCGTTTTCTATACTAGAGATGGAACTGCTCTTGCGATCACTGCTACTAATCGCACTGCTCTTTGAAAAGAGCAGTGAGCAGTGCGATTGCTCTCTACTCATGCTGTTCAATTGCTCACTGCTCTTTTGCAGAGCAGATAGTTTTATGAAGAGCAGTGAGCAATTTGGTTGTGTTTTGATCATATTGTTCGACTGCTCATTGCTCTTTTGCTGAGCAGAAAGTTTTGAGGCGAGCGGTGAGCAATTTGATTGTTTTCTGCTCATGCTGTTCGACTGCTTATTGCTCTTTTGCAATACAGAAAATTTTAAATGCTCATCTATTCAGATTCTCTCCTTTCTACCCTTGCGAGTATTTTCGGACTTGCAAGTATTTTATTCAATTATTCAAAAAGTTTTTAGGGCAAAAGTAGCTGAAATCGGACAAAATCGGCCAAATTTGGGTTAGAGTGGTTTCGGACATAACGGGCCAAGACCTTTTGCTGTGATATAAAAATTTCGGTTTTGTAGGGGAGTAAGGGGTTTTTTGGCCATAGTTTGGCAAAAACTGCCTTTATGGCACTTTCGATGATTGAAAGTGGTCGGGGAGTATATTAGTGATATATTAAGGGCGACAAAATTTTTGATAGGGGAAATTGGGCAAAAACGTCCATAATTTCCAAAAAAAATTTTTGTCTAGCATGAATTTGGGGACCTTTCTGAGTTGTTTCGGGCGAAATTTCCATATAAATCTGAGAAAAAGCGGCCTAGTTTCTAAGATACGTCAAAATCAAATCTGCCCGAAAAACTGAAAGTAGCACTAAAAATGTTGAGATCCTTTTTGGTTCGCCAGTTGGCTTCTGCGGCGGTGCTCTTGACTGCACTCCAACCCTACCGGGGTTGTGACTCATGTCCAGCCTTATCGAAGAGATTGGCCTCCTACTGGGTGCATGTTTAATACACGTAAAAATTTTGTTATCATTTCTCAATAAAATTTTCGACAAACTTCATGCTTCGGTGAGGCGAAGTGGAAAACCGATTGTTTTAGATTAGCCAGGAAAAATAAATCTTCGAAATTAAATTACATACTGCATAATACTGTACATGCATAATAACATTTCACTACGTTGCTTGCATCCAATGTATGACATTTTGAAAACCACTAAACTACTATACGATTTACCAAGCACTTGGCAATACATTCTTCTGCTAGCAAGTGCCGAATTAATGCAGGCAACGTATTCCCAAACATACTATATCTGTTCTAAACATGAGCATCCATCGCCACGGAAAAATACAGTCACATTGTAAGCATACAATGCGATTGCAATCTGAGGCTATTAATTGCTGTATCAAGCACAAATCGAAGGCGATGAGAAAGTAACGAGCAAACACTGGCAATGAGCAAGCAAAAGTAGCGAGCGGTTTTTCGTACGCAATTGCGATTGAATAGCTGCTACTCTAAACTGCACTTTGCTCAAACTGCTCTCTGCGATCACTTCTCAGTAAAAAGAGCAGTTAAGCACATCTCTAGCTTTGAATGAGGAGACTAATCAGGCCAATCAATCGACAGTCACACATTATAAAAGTGATCATAAATCGCCTCATAAGTTTTCAAAGCTGTAAGCGCTTTGGTTCCATCTTGCATCAAAATTATTTCTTTCCTGTCCACGAATTGATGGCGATGCGGCATTGTGCGAAAATAGGAAGTTCAGGTCATATGTTCGGGCTCTCGTACGCATCCAATTTTAGTCTTGCTTCAACACCTCCACGTTGTCCCATGTTATGCTCCTCCTCCAGGATGTGTTTCACTATTGCTGTTCGTACAAACGTTGTGTTCCTCTTGACCAATGTGTACTTTATCGCATTCTGGGCGAGCGATTCTGTATATTCCACATTCTTTCTTTTTGTCTTTGTCCTGTACGTGGCATAATTTAGCACCTAATTTTTTTAGCCGTACTGGGTGGAACTGTTGTTATATCAAAGCGTTCAAGAGCTTCCCCAACTTTTTTGAATACTGACGAAACAATTCTTGGAACTCTTATGGCTGTTTTTATTTCTGTGTGTAAAAAGCTTGTTTGTCTTTCTTCTTTTTGAAAGCATTTCCAATTATTTTCTCACCAAAATCACTTTTTTGCGGTATCTTTAATATTTTTAACTTCTGAGTTAAAACTTTCCTGATCCATGAGCATTGTTAATAGCCGGTAAATCATCGAGTTATAGGACGCCATTTCGTGGGAATGTCAATGTGGTTGATATTCTTCTCTGAGTGTGTCTGGGCTTCCTGTAGATATTAAGCCCAAGAATACTTTCTTCTATTATTATTATCCAAAAAGCGTAATATCTCATTGTTTTCGACTTTAATTGGAAATTGGATATCCTTATGTGCTTGGTTCAGCTTCTCTAAAGTTTCTGTCATAGCATTTTTTTTAACGCTAGCCGGAATGTCGTTTACATGCCTCAATCATACATGGAGAATCGAAGCTTCTTCATTAAGTTTCTTTTTGAATCTGTCCGTAAATATCTCACTCATAAGTCCGTGGTATAAAGGATTTTCCATTGCAACACCTTTAACCACTTTAAAGTATTTCCCCCTGAAAGTAAAGTAGCTTTCGTTCATGCGAACAGAAGCAAGTTTCAAATAGTCTTTAAACTTCTTCTTCTTCTATTCTTCTCTAATAGCCAGTCCTCAAAGAACGCGAATGCTTGTTTTAACGGCACGCTTGGGAACATAGCCTTGACATCGAATGATACAACTAGCTCATCTTCTTCAATTATTAGCACTCTTCCAAGTTGCTCTATCACCTCGTCTCGATTTCTAACTGTTCTATTACTAATCTTCCCTAAGGCAATACACTAATCTACAATCCACTTTGCGATTCTCTTTATTGAATTGTTTGTATCGGTGTCAATTTCCTTTAGCTCAGTTCCATTTTTGTGTATCTTCGGAAAGTACCTAATTCTTCGCAGCGCCGAGTTTGAAACCCATAGCTTATTGACTTTTCCAATAGTCCCTTTGCATTCTTTCAAGATTCTTTCGACTCGTTTGATAGAGTCTGGTAAAGGATCTTTTCTTAGCTCATGATATTCTCCGTTGTTGAGCTTTTCCATAACTAATCGGTCATATTCCTTCTTGTCCATTATGACCAGGGCGTTATCTTTATCTGCTCTGTGGTATAAAAAACCGGTTCGGTAGCCAATTCTTGAAGCACTCTTTGTGCCTTACCAGTGTTTCCCTTCCTACTACTTTTCTTCCTGAGCCACATTCACATGGGTTTAGACACATTCTTCAATAGGTTGTGGTTGATCTATAGGCACTTAAGTCAATAGGCACTTAGCTCGTATAAGTGAGGAAGATTTGGAACGTAAACTCTGTGGAAGTAGAATCATTTTAACGAAACACTAGGGCAAACTCTTTTGCAGTGCAGGAAATGGCGTGTAAGAGCACAATAAAGAAATGTTGAGGATATCCAACTAAACGACGACAGCGCGCAACCAGGAACTCTTTACAGCAGTAAGCCTAGCCTAGGTACGGAACAAACGCTGCTTTTTTAAACTTGCCAATAGAATATTCGGTATCGTATCAAACAAACTTCAGCTGCGTGTTTCGCTCTGTTGCTGTTTCCGGCAGTGAGATAGTAGAAATGGAGTGGACATGCCCATAAGATTTACATTGAAGGGGATGGTAGTAATTTTTTGTCTGCTCATCGTCAAATCGGGTCAAATCCAAGTAGTTCCCCTCCAATTTGACAATGAGAGCGAAATGGCGTAAAGGCAGCTTTAACATGGTTTGTGCGCGAGAGGATTGAAGGGGCTAATGGTGGAAAGTTATACCGTCCGTGTCCAGGGGCTGATTTCCGGCTTGAACTACGCGCCTGATGGTGCTGGAAGCGGTTCCACGCTGTGAATTTGAATAGTTCTAACTGTTCTAAGTTCTAACAAAAAATCATTTTTTTGCGTGTAACAAGAAAAATTGTTGCTGATTTTGTTAAGAACGAGTCAAGTAGATTTTGTAGCCAAATATTTTAGATACGAATAGTTTTATTGCAATATGAATTTTGTATTATTTTTTTTTAGAACGAACGTAGCGTTGTAGTCCCAAACAATAATACGCTAGCATACTTGGACTCCATTTTCCTTGGTATCGTTTTTCTATTGTAAAAATATCTTGGTGGAATCTTTCACCGTGTTCATCACTAACAGCGCCCAAATTTATAGGGAAAAAGTCCAAATGTGAATGTAAAAAATGTATTTTTAGGGACATATTGCAGCCTAATGCCTTATAGTTAACTAAAAGTTCCTCTACTATATTTTCGTAGTCATTTGTTCGGTGATTTCCGAGAACATTTTCGGTGATTTTTATAAATAATTCCCAAGCTGGTTTTTCTCGATCATTGAGTTTTTCTTTAAATGATTCATCGTGTATCACTTGTCTGATTTGGGGACCTACAAATATGCCCTCTTTAATTTTGGCGTCACTGACTTTGGGAAATTTTTCATTAAGGTATAAAAATCCAGCACCATCTCGATCCATTGCTCTCACAAAATTTTTCATCAAGCCAAGTTTTATATGGAGAGGTGGTAAAAATATATCACCAGGTTTTACTAAAGGAGCATGTTTTACATTTTTCAGTCCTGGAGAAAGAGATTGTCTTTTGACCCAATTTTTCTTAAAATAATGATTTTTTCTATCTCTACTGTTCCATTCACAAATAAAACAACAGAATTTTGTATACCCAAGTTGCAATCCCAAAAGAACGGCAACAACTTTTAAATCTCCACAAAGCTTCCATCTTTTCCAAAATAAATTACATATTTTCATACGATTCTTTCATGTTAGCAGCGTGAACTATCGGTATGGAGGGAAGTTTATTACCATTATGTAAAAGCTGGTACTGAGTTCGAGTTCACGTGAAATTGTGACATGTTTCCATTATCTGGTCATTCTTTCGAGCGAAAATTTTGACAACGGAGAAAAGCAGAGACACTGCTCATTCTTGACGGATAAAATGTCAAGAATTTCACTTTTCGATCGATTTTCTTATTGGAAAGTCATTTGCACTGCTCAATTTTTAAATTGACACACTAAATGTCACTTTTTCGCTCGAAAGAATGAACTGCACAAACTAAATTGGCGTGAAATGATTGACAACATGTTTCAGTGCCATCTATGTTTTCAAAGCGAAAGCAACTTCAAAGCAACTTTTCATGCTAAGAACACAGTACCAAACTTGCTTATTTTCAAGCTAAATTTTCGCCGAAATCAATTTCACGTGAAATTTTGTATGAAAATTTCACGTGAAATCGAACTCAGTACTATGCTTAACAGAAAAGCTTTTAAACTTTTTTTTGAAGCATCGATAAATAAACGCCACTCTTCGATTTTGTATTTTATACCCAACACTTTCATAACGCCACAAACATTGTTACAGCATGTGAAAAAAAAATTTTCAGCTCTTCGTCTCAATGCCGAAAAAGAGTTATTTTTGTGTTTGGTTGCAATAAATTCCATCCTTTTAATCTAGACCCCAATAGTTCTCCCTGTTGTTTTGACAAACGTAAATCACGAACTAAATCATTGAGATCTCCTTGAGACAGTAGATGTGGTTTTTTTTCTTCTTTGAGACAAATCGATGAGTAAGCTACTTCGATGAGCGCTGAGGTGGCTCTGGTATAGGTAGATTTTCCCTGTGAGGACTCGGTCTTTTAGCAGATAGCCCGTCAGGATACTTAACTTGTTTTTTAGTTTTAATTATAATGCCTTTTGTATTAGTAAGACAAAAATAACAGTTTGATGAATGGTCTGTAGGTTCCATCAAAATCATAGGAATTCCGAAAGGCATAAACCGAAATTTGTTTGCCCATCCCGTCAGAAGTCCCACGCACGTAACACAACAGATATGAGGAACCCACTGTTCATCTTGTTGTCTGGCAGGAAAGTCAAAATATATTTCACACAATTTTATTTTACTAATGTTGTTAAATTTCTCCGTTGACTTATAAAAGTAATTTCACTACAAATGTAACAGAACTTTGCAGGATCATTTTTACACTTTCTTGGCATAGTTTAAGAATCGCTCTACACAACAAACACGAAACACAGTCACTTTACTGAAAAACAAAACAATCTGAATTAGTAAAAGTAAGTAAAAAACGATTATTATTGAATTTAACTGACAATAGCTGCAACAAAAAAATTAGATCTGATCAAATAAGAATAAATATGATTTGGTATTCAGGTTAGGTAGGTGTTTCAAAATTAGTAAGTATTTTTCTTGTTACAAAATTTTATTGACCAGTGTAATGGATACATGAAGTCCCTATATAATTCAAATTTTGGATGATCCCATTTTTTGCCGTGTAAACACATAAAACGGCGATATGGAATCGTTTAAAAACCGAAATTCTATTTCACGGCGGGAAATTCAGACCCTACCAAATCCCAATTGCATTAAACGGCCCACAGACACGGAGTTCTGGTTGCCGACTTGGTTGGAGACTTGCGATATTTGCGAACAAACTAGATCTGAGACTAGCCCACAGACAGTGAATTTGTTTGCTGATATTGCATATCAGCAACCAAGTCGACGATCAGATCTCCGTGTCTGTGGGCCGTTTTTAGTATCAGCTACAAACACAGTCATATTTTTGGGAATGTTTATGAAATATTCGTGGCACAGTGGCTCCGGGGTAAGAAACTTCAAAAGCTTATTTTTACGATCAGCAATATAAGGTCTGTTCCCGTACCACCATTAATTACAATTAATCGCGATTAATTGCAATGAAGCTGTTCCCGTACTCCGTTTTACTGAAAACTGAAAATTTCCCCTCTCTCAGTAAAATTCAGTAGGGTCTGAGCTACTGAAAAATACTGAAAAGTGTCAAATGGTGTGGTGCGAGTAAATAGTTTCAAATGTGCGCGGCAAGCAACATATTTTTTCCGTAATTTTGCTATGAAGGTCGAATATTTTTGTGGCGATAATTTATCACCGCTCAGGATAACCGTACAATCACTATTGTTCTTCCAAAAACCGAAAACTGACACTTTTGTTTGTCAATTTTCAGGAAATGCAATGAGAGCGTTCCCGTACTTTTCATGAATTTCCCCCACCACATGATTCAGGAAAATTCAGGAAAATTCAGTGACTGAAAGTCCGGGAACAGACCTATAGTGATTGAGAAAATTTGCGTGCACCTGCCAAATCTAAGCTTTCCAGTTGGTCTGCCATGTTTTATCAAAAATTCTATGGAATACGGCTAGTGCCGGAGTCCAAATTATGTACACTTAGCCACAAAGATTTTGCGCGGCTATTTCTATGTTTCCACATGTGAGCTTTTTAAAGTGATGAAATTAGTTGCGCAGTCGTAGTCTATCGGTCTATGTAGAGCACTTTACAATCATCTGTGGAAGTGGAACAATCAATATGGGTATCAAGAATACCTAGCAAATTAACAAAGCTTATAATAAAATTTAGTGAGCTCATCGCGTCAGTGTTAAATTGCCAGAGTGCCGATGTGCAATTATTTTGAAATAATTATCTGAGTGAAGATCTCGTTTTAAGTTGACATTCGTTCGGGACAAGATGATTTCGATGCTCTTATCTATTTTGTTTTCTAAATGGACGCTTCTTTTCGGTATCATCGTGTATATCGCCTATAAGTGGTCTACTTGGAATTATGATTATTTCGAAAAACGAAACATGAAATTTGAAAAGCCGCTACCTCTTTTCGGGAATACGATTTCTTCAGTTTTTCAAACTGAGCCGATGTTTACGATGTTCAAAAGATTTCATGAAAAACATAAACAACACAAGTAAGCGAACTAGTAGTATAAATTGTGCAAAAAATTTCAATTTTAAATTATGGAATACTGCGAATGTGTGATGGAAGTTTTTAATCATCCGTATATTTGTATGTAGAAACATGGGAAAAGTTTGTTTTATTAACCCTTTGAACGCATATCTGGGTAATGATACAACCATTCATTTGGGGCTACGAACGCAAACATTCATGCGATTGGTACTTGATGGTGTCAAAACCAGCAGAATCTGAGAATCACTGGTCAAATTATTTCATTTAACACTAAAATATTATGGAATGATATTTCATAGTTAGTTCGTTATGCGCCTTGTCGAGACCACAGTACAATCCTGGCGTCTAACAACTCATCGCTCTAAGGGTTAAACACATTATTTTATTCAAAGCGGTGTTGATGCGTCGGTGTCAGTGATGAATGTATTGATGAATATGAATTTTTTATGTTGTACCATTGCATAATCGAAATATGTATTGATAAACAAGTAATTTATCATAAATTATCCTGTCAAGCAGTCTGAAATTTGATCAAAATTTTGTGTTACCTGGGTCATATCATGTGAAATAATTCGAGAATCTTTTGCTTATCCGATTTGAACGGCTATCAAATATTTTGCTCTGTTTATCTTATCTGAATCTAATAGTTGCTTTTGATAAACAATTACGAAATAAATTGAAATAGAAATTTTGGAAGGAAAGTATACACTTAAATTTCATTTAATTCACTCCCACGTAGCCTACTTGCATCTCGTAATTGTATAAAAGCAAAAATTCTATGGAATGAAATTTTCAATTCCTTCCCTGATGAAATCGTTGTTCCAAGTCGAATGCGTTGCAAACAGTTTGAATGACGTATTGCATCTCAAAAGTTTCATTTGAAAAATTTCTGGCCTCATTCATTCATTGATTTTCATTGACATGATACTGAGCTGGCAGACTATACATTCCCAAAACGTTGTATCAGTAACGATGCTATGTGGTATGTTTTGAGAATAAAATAAGATTTTATGACACCGTGATATTTCGCAACATATCGCATATAGACATTCCTATAAGAGCAGAATTGACAAACAAAATATTAGTAACAAATAACAATTTTTTTTCGTTTAAGCGCAAACTAGCCGTTTGCGCGATTGATCGCATCACATTGGAGATGTTACCTTAAAACTGATATCTTCAAAATTACCCAGAATTTTAGAACAAAATGTATATTAGTCTACTCTACGTTGATTGTAGAATAAATATTTTTGTTTAAATACATTAGGTACTAATGTAGTAGTACTTGTTGGATTTCGGCACTTGTGATTGGTACTTTTTTCATAACATTTATAAGCATCAGTGCATCCTGTGAATTGCGTATAAATGTAATTTTGCATTTTGGGAGCGATCACATTTGAAAAATGTCCAAAACTTTATCATATCCAAGTTTGAAACACGTTAAGAATCCATTTTGTATTCTTGTTTTTTTTGACAGTTATTTGTTGGTCGAATCATAAGGGTACCTAAAATAGTATTAAAATTTCCGCTGTCGCCAAAAGGTTAAATATTTTAATTTTAATTTATTTATTTATCAAACAAGGCATTATACACACTAGCAAAACAACAAAAAATACATATTCTGTCCAACACAATAAAAAACAAAAAACATCACAACTTTTATTTTAGTTACTTTACTTTAATATATTTTATTTTAATTTAAGTTAGTTTGGTGGAAAAGTAAGTGGGATTAGGATGTTGATAGGGCCTTTGACAAGTTAGTTTTGAAAGTGTATTTAGAGATCCCCGAAGCGTAGTTTCTGCTTATACACTCAGAAAAATTTCATTTAATAGAATCAAATTTAAATCAAAAGTTGAAACACTTTTAAGTAAAAAACGAATCTTATTTGAATTCCACTTTATTATAAAAGTTTTATTTTCATATCAAAATGTTTCATCATTGAATGAAAATTAAAACATTAAAACAAACAAGACCCACTTTCATACAGCGTTATTGAAATGAGGTCAGATTATTTGAATTAAAAAGAAACGTATATGGCGCCAAATCATATTTGAAAAATTTTGATTTGGCGTCATATACGTTGGTGAAATTTTTCTGCGTGTAGTTTCTGCTTAAGATGGAAGATGTTGGAAGTCTTTTGGATCATAGAGGTCTCTCAAAGCGAAAAGTAAAAACTGTTTCTGGACAGATTCCACTCTATCACTATGTAGTTCAAAAACTGGGTTCTATATTATGCAGGCATATGCCAATAGAGGACGAACCAGAGTGATATATAATAACTTGGTAGCCCATATATTCTTGAACTCTTTAGCACGTCTCTTAATGAATCCGAGCTGTTTATTAGCCCTTGCATGGATTTTGTCATAGTGGAGGTTGAAGCACATCTTGTTGTCCAATACTACCCCGAGATTATTATAATTATAGCTATGTTTCCTAAATTTTTTTTTCACTACTACAGGTGTATGCATATTATTTTTTTCCTATTACCTCTTTCGATTTATCAAATTTTCTATATTTTATTTTCAAATTATAATATTTCGATTTTTGTAATTAAGTTCCAGCCTGTAAATAAATAAATATCAAAGCGCCCAAGAACTTGCCTAATCTCTTCTCTCATTTTTGCTCTTCTTGTGGTAATAACGCCGTTAACTGCTTGCGCCGTATTTCACCCTTCTTCCTTTTGAAAAGATTCTCAATTATTTTCTGGTCAAGTTCATGTTTCTTTGCTGTATTTTTAATGTATCTAATCTACTAACGACTGGCAAATCATTGAGTTGAATTCATGAATGACATCGTTTGGTTATTTTCAACTTACATTGAAAATAGAGTATCTTTATGTGCTTTGTTTAGTTTCTCCAAAGTTTCTGCAAAAATATAGTTTTTCGTGATCGCTAGGTTGTCGTCAACATACACTGTATCAAAAAATTGCACGTATGGTACCCTAGCTCTAATAAAAACTCTTCTATTTACTAAACAAAAAAAAAACTTTTTACATTCTTTAGGTATTTATAAATTCTATACTGTTAAAGCTCTTTAGAGCCAAACACTATTTTGTTATATTAGCTTTTACTGTCACAGTACAGCAATAATAAACTAAAAAAAAATTGCACGTACATAAAAAAATTGCACGTACACACAAGATCAGCTTATGATCTCATGCAAAAAAAAAGTAGCGGTACTTAGTTTCCAGTGCAGATTTACACACGGTCCTCATTATTGAAGGTATTAGTTGTAAATGCTCAACAGAGCCGTGCAGTTATTCATTTTTAAAGTTTTTTTTTCTAAAATGGGCGAATCACACAGCAATTTTCCTGTTGAAGTGAAGAAATCAATCGTAAATTTTAAGGAGGAAGGTAAAAATTATGCTGAAATATCAAGGATCATTGGCACACCACGTTCAACCCTGCAAACAGTTCTAAAATTTTTTAAAAGCAACAAAAGTTTTGCAATTGCCCAAGGAAGGGGTGGGAAGAAAATTTTCGTTGAGCATTTGGAGAGAAAATTGAGAGAATTGTTAGGAAGGATCCAAAAACAAGTGCTCCCAAAACAGCTGCAGACCTTAAAAGAAACGAGGGAGTATCGTTGAATGTCCAAACAGTGCGAAATTTTCTCCATGAAAATTATTACAATGGATGCATTCAAAGAAAACAACCGTCTATTTCGAGGAAAAATGTTGCCCGACGCTTTGAGTATGCCAAAGAGTATGTAAAAAAATCAGACCATAGTTGGAAAAAGGTTATTTTCGTAGATGAAAGTAAGTACAATTTTTTTGGCTCTGATGAGCGGCGATTTGTTCAGCACAGAGTCAATTCAGCATTGCAGTCGAAAAATTGGGACCCACTGTGAAACACGGAGGTGGAAATGTTATGGTTTGGGGAGCGATGGAAGCAAATGGCGTTGGAAATTTGGTATTTGTGGACAAAACTATGGACAAGCATCAGTACTTGGAAATAATAAAGCCTAATTTAAGAGCCAGTGCATGAAAAATTAGAATTAGCGATGAATTTTCCATCGAATATCATTGGGATTTTTTCAAAAAGAAGGTTGGGAACATCATATCATAAGCCGAGCTAACCTGAAGGAGGTTATTTTCGAAAAGTGGGAAAAAATAGCACCTGAAATTACTAGAAAACTAGCCCATTTAAGGAACAATCGCTTAAAAGATGTAATTTTACCAAAAGGACACCACACACGCTATTAGATGTAGAAAAAGTAATTAATTTTCTGAATGTATGTGGAATGAATTATAGCTTAATTTTAAAAATTAATAATAATATAAGGAATACTGTTTTGTTTTAGATAGTTTCAGTTGTGTAGAACTTATCAAAATAAAGAAAATTTTGTTTATTTTTCATGCAATTTCATTTCCAGCTTATCCATGAATATCTCACTCATTGGTGGATATAAAGTTTTTCTCTGGCGAGACCTTTAGTAGCTTTGAAGTAAATCCCTTTGAAAGTGAAATAGCTTTCACTCATTCAAATTAAGGCAAGTTTTAACTAGTCTCTAAATTTCCTCTTCAACTCCGGGGTGTTTTTTTTCCTTTGTCAACCAATCCTCCAAGAGCTCCAGTGATTGCAGGGTAAGCTTAAAAGCAAAGCATTGACTCCAAACAATATCATTAGGTTATCTATTTGCAATTTTTCCTATTTTTCCAAGCCGCTCTACCACCTCTTCTCATTTCCAAAGCGAGCTATCGCTAATCTTCCCTAAGGATCTACATTTGCCAACAAAAGATTTGTTACTTTTTGTTAGAGTGCATGTTGTGCTGACAACCTCTCTCTGTTCATTTCCTCCTTTATGTATTTTGGCAACGCTGGGTTTAGAGCTTTCAGTCTATTTAGTTCCACTATAGTTCATTTGCAATCTTTCAAGATCTTTTGCACGGAACGTTTACCAACGGTTCTGTGCTTTCTGTTTTCATCTTGCCGAAGAAGATAATGCCATTTCAAAGTCTACCGCTAAATCTTCTGCTCGAAATAGTGTTTCCCTTACAGGATAATTCAGGCCTTGGCTAAGCAACTCCATTTGTTCTTTCGTAAATCGGCGCGCAGACTTGTTTGTCTCATAGTTGAGGATAGTCTCTACGACATTCTTTTTTCTTCTCATATCCCTTTCTCTCATTAGCTCCTTTAGTTTTCTTTTAAGATACCTCCTCTTTCTCTCATTCGAAGGTCCTGTTCACTTTTCTTCAAATATTTGAAATGTCTCTTTGTCTACCAGAGGCTCCATGCGATATTTTCAAAAGTAGGAAATAAATTTGAAGTGTGATTTTTTTCTAATCTCCTGTATAGCCTATTAACGGATTCAGTAATAAGATTCCTTTCAGCCAAAGCCATCTTCCTCATAGTGTCACATGGATTTGCACCGCAATGGTGGAGTATGTACTACTCATAAGGTGGCTTTCTGGTAGCAATCTGTTCTTAAAGCTCTCTATCAACCTTTCTGTGAAAAGGAACGAAAGTTAGCCGTACTCCTGGAGTCAGAAGCACTGCGAACCGTGCTAACAATGACACTCTTCGTGCTTTTCATTGGATTCCAACTAATTTACTAATGTTACAGGTAGGTACTGCAAGCTTGTAATTTTGCGCGGACAAGTCCAGAAGAATCGTGTCTCAGTCGTTCCAGCAGATATTGACATCATCGCTACGGACGTTCTACTACTTTTGGAGTTTACAAATTGCATTTTTAGTTGGGGCGAATGGATTGATGGTGTTACGCTTGAAAGTGGGCTTGTTCAATGTTCACACCGATAGCTTAAAATTAAATAATAAAATCGGCAGTGTTGTATGTTCGGATGACCTGAATCTAAAGCTACCCTTTTTGTCTTTCAGATCCTCCATCTAATGCGCAGAAGATTGGCGGACCCTTCCTCTCAAGTGTGACTGTCTTACTTGGCCAATCAAGTTTATAAAGGAACCATATGGTTTCCTGATTATAGTGACTGTAGACAATATGTTTACTTTGGTATCACAATTGGTCTTTTTTGTACCTACTGCTGCCAATGTTGCACTGTTTTCCTTCTACTGTTTTTTGCTTGTCATTAGTATATATTTTTTAACTTCTAATTTAAGTCAATGGATATGTGTATAAACATACAGTAAAAGTTTGTTTTTATTGCACGTTTTCATGCTATAAACGTCTATATTGAATCTATCATATTTGAAAATATTAAGATGGTATTTGTTGCCAAACAATTTGTTTCTTTCTTAACTCAATACGTAATTCTGCTTCTAGATACATTGGACTGTACGATATGCGAGACCCTATGCTATTTTTAATGGATCCCGATCTAATCAAGCAAGTGACTGTCAAGAATTTTGACAGTTTTGTTAATCACAAACCATTTTTGGATGTAAACGTTGAGCCAGTGTTTGGAAACTCATTGTTTATGCTGCAGGATCAAAAATGGAAAGACATGCGAGCTACATTGAGCCCCGCTTTTACTGGCAGTAAAATGCGTTTAATGTTTCAGTTGATCCATGAAACGTGTCGTAACGCCAACAAATATCTCAAGTCTCAGATAAAAAACAAGGAACCACTGGAAGTAAACCTACGGGATTTTTGTCAAAGATTCGCTAATGATGTAATTGCCACCTGTGCTTTCGGAATAGACATTAACTCTTTGAACGATAAAGACAACGAATTTTTTAAAATGTCACAGAAGGTCTCGCAGTTTTCATTTCGGGATATGATAAAATTTTTTTGCGCCTCTATTTTCCCTAAGGTGTTCGAGGTAAATTGTCAACGCTTTGTCAATGGAAAATAGTGATATGTTTTTTTTCGTTGCAGTGGCTCAAAGTTGATATGTTCGATGGAAAATTTGTGAAGTTTTTTCGCCAGCTTGTACTCGGAGCAATGAAAGAACGGACTGATAAAGGAATATTTCGACCAGATATGATCAATCTTCTCATGGATGCCCGTAAGGGTGTTTTGCAATCACAGGACGTTGGGAGAAAAGAGTTAGACGATGGCTTTGCGACTGCTCAGGAATCGCACGTTGGCCAAAAAGCGGTTGCTCGTAACTGGTCTGATGATGAGTTCGTGTCTCAGTGCTTTTTGTTTTTTATAGCAGGTTTTGAAAGTTCTTCTGCTTTAATGATTTTCTGTCTCTATGAGCTTACGGCGAATCCTGAAATTCAGGAACGGCTTAGTGAAGAAATCGATGAAGTTTGTGAAGCGCTTGGGGACAGGCCATTATCATATGAAATTCTGCAAAAAATGAAATATATGGATATGGTTATTTCGGAAACGTTAAGAAAGTGGCCACCGACACCTGCGTCTGATCGAGTTTGTAATAAAACTTGTGTCATTGGTGATGAAAATGGAGAACAGATTGAATTACAGCCGGGACTTGCAATTGGAATTTCAATTGTGGGATTACATCATGATCCATACTACTTCCCCAATCCAGAAAAATTTGATCCTGAAAGATTTAACGACGAAAACAAACATAACATCAAGCCATTTTCATATTTGCCATTTGGAGCTGGCCCGCGAAACTGTATAGGTAAGAGGAAATTCATAGGATTACCCAAAACAAGCAAGATCAGTAAATAATTCATTTTACTGTTTAAATTTCTACTTTAATTTTCAGGTTCTAGATTTGCTCTGATGGAGGCAAAAGCTATAATTTTCTACTTGCTGTCTGAATTTAAATTCGAACCTTCTGCAAACACAAAAATTCCACCCGTATTAAAAGCAGGCGCATTTCAACCGCAGCTAGATTTTAAAACATCTATCAATTTAATTCCTAGAAAATAAGTGAAAAGATTTCAAACGTGGATTGAATACAACTTGTTATACAATCTGTTGCTTATTTCATTTTAACTTTCGCAATATTGATGATGAGAGCATTGCATATCATCTCGAAATTGACTGGGCTAGTAGTTTTTCGACGATGCTGTATTTTTATTCAATGGGTTAGTTTTAGGTCATCTCAAAGATTAAGAGAAAATATAAAATTTCGGCACCGAGTCCAGATAGCAGTGTGGAATTAAAGAAACAAACTTTGTAAAGTAATTAAAACCAATACTGATGTCAAAGATGATATATCTTGGGTAAATACAAAAAATTGGCATATGTTCTTAGACTCATGATCTCAAATTTGATTTCGTGAACACCAAATGAAAAGCTTTTGGCTCCCCTACATCGATGTAAAAAAAATTCTTGATCACCAATCCCTCAAGGAATTTGTGAATTTTTTGCCGACCGTATCCAGGACGTATTTTTTTCATGTATAAGCGTGTCTATCATTCTGTTTTCTTAACCATTTCCACCAAACATTGTTAGTGAAATGCATTTAACTAAAGAGAAGATCTCAAAAAGATTCCTGGTCCGGACTTGCTCCCTCCTAGTTCATAATCGAATGTATGGAATTACTTATCTTGCCTGTGCATATAATTTTCAATTTGTTGGGTTTCTCCCATTTGACGACGAGTTTCGAAAGTAGTGATGGGCAGTCAGTTGAAAATTACAGAAGCATTGCAATACCGGTCACGTTTTTTTCGCAACTTGTCTGCTTATTGATCTCACTGAAAATGAGGCGGATTATCTGGGCAGCGAAATCAAAAATTTAAGTGAATGCCTACCTGGTCTGGATCATTTGATTGTAAGCTGGTCAAACTTGATCTGATCTGAAGTGCAAAAAAACGATTCTACCAGCATTTTATAAATTATTTGAAAAAACGGTCTGTAATAAGCTCATTAGCTCTAATAAAACCTTTCCTGAACGAACAAAAATAGGTGGGTTTTTTGCATCTCGACCAAGAGCTGGTTACGTTAGGCAGCATTGAAAATCACAACAACGGAGTCAGGATTGTTGTTCTCAATGCTACCTACCTTAACCGGCTCTTGATCGAGACGCAAAAAAAACGCACCTAATTTTGTTTTAAAAAAGGAAGTCAACTACTATCAGCCTCGTGACTGTAAAACAGCATCAAATCGATACCATCAAAGAAGATTTCAGCAAAGACTTTCAATATTCTTCAAAATAAATTATAGTCGTTTGATATTTCGGATCTTCTGTCAAATCAGCTAGACTCTTATCTTCAAAATATTTGTTTTATTCAAAAATAACTAATATTTCGAAGATATGAGGAACATATACGAGTATATATTTTTTGTCTAAAAGAAAATTGAAGTTTCTTCCGATGTACTACAAGGTATTTACTTGGCACCTCTTTTATTCCATATTTTCTTATCGGATCTTTCTGAAATTTGATCTGACATTCTTCACCTTTTCTATGACGATGAACTGAAAAAGAACCATGTAACTTAATTGAAATCAGACTTAGCTTTGCTTCAATCAAAACTGATATCTATTGATCAGTTGTGCAAAGAAAACAAACTTAATTTTAAGACTGAGGAAAAACCTAGCGACATAGAAAATTTCGTAGGTCTAGCCGCTATGTATTATAGCCTTCACGGTCATGTAGTATAGTCCCCAACGCCATGCATTATAGCCCTGATGAAAAGCAAAATTGTCAGCGTTTTAGACAATTTCGGTATTTTGACAATTGTAGGCTATGGAAATTCGTTTTTACATTACTTTTTTTTCGTTTTACATTTTATTTCTTAGTGTTGCTTCTTAACTAGACTTTTTGGACAAGACAGTGAGATTTCTGGTCTTATTGAGAATAGTTTGAGATCCTCGATACTTAGATGGATTACGAAATACACAAAAGTTGTGTCTTATTGTTGTTTTGTCAAAAAAAAGTTTCAACTCAACTAAATAGTATTCTAGGTTCTTTGCTGCTGTGAGAATAAAAGCATGTCATCTACTTATTAAAGGCCTTTCAGATTTAATTTAATTGGAGGAGCTCCCACAATAATGGGAAGTCAGCGTTGAATATTATGTAAAAACCCGGTCCAGTCATCAGATCTTGTAGAAATCTTGATGTTATAGTTATATTAATGTTTACGTAGAACTGTCTATTGACAAGGAAGCTTGCGGCAAGAATAGAACAGAAGACCTTCCTGCCTTATAAAATTGGAAGCTTTTTCGATATCTCAGGCACACGCTACCGTAGGAGTGTTGCGGTCATTCAACTAGGACGCAATCTGATTGTGCAGGTATTGGGTAGTATGCTGCGTCCCATGCTTACGCTTAACGCCCAATTCGTATTCTGAAAGAAAATCTGCGGGCTCGGAGAAGGTGGAAATAATCTCAATACAAATTCTCTTGAATAGATTCCCAATAACTGGAACCAACGAGATAGGGCGAAAATACTGACTTCTTTATTCTTGTTCTGTTTATGAATGGGAATAACTTTGGCAGCCTTCCAAGAATCGGGAAAGTATTCGTTATTTCAGGCATGATTGAAAATAATGCAACGCAATCTGAGCATCGAAATTGGAAGGTGTTTAATAATTAAGTTAGACATTTCATTTTGCTCAGAAGACGTTTCGGTTTTTATACCACACAGCAGTTGCACTAGATATTCACTATTGACAAAATGAATTTGATTACCTGCAATTTCTGGATCATCTGAAGCGTTCCCTTCAGAAACATTTGTAAGGGGCACGTCGTGGCTATTGAGAAAATTTTGCACTTCTTCTTGTAGTATCTGGCTGTTAAGTGTTAAGTCTTTGGGTGGAGCCATATTTAACTGCGATCGGTCTGGCGGTCGGACAATCGTGACAAATGTCTCGCGGCTATTATATTTAGCCAGAAGCAGGTTAATTTCCCTGTACATGTCAGGGCCTGGTCTTATATCTGCCAACTGCCAGCTACACGGAGAGAAATTTCGGCAGTGATTTTTACTACAGTGTATAATATAAATTACTGTTCCGAAAACTCCATATGAAAACATGAATATTATTACAAATTTGATGAAAATTTACTATTTTCCCGCAAGTAATAGTCAATTCCATTACATACTATACTCACTCATGTTTATTGCGCTGTAGTAAAGACTTTCATTAAATCATTTTTCAGGCGTCAATATGCATTCGATGAATCTAACTAAGTAATTCACAAAAACTGTCTGTAATGAATAGAATTACATTGACCAATGAATTTTCATCCGGCGTAGTCAATATTACGTTTCTTCATTACCACCGCAATGAAAATCATACTAAATTCTGAATTTTCAGTTTGTGACTTAGAATTGTGTTGATTGGTGCAATAAATTTGAAATGAAAATCATACCGGACTTAACATTTTCAGATTGTGGTTCAGAATTGTGTTGTTTGGTGTAAAAAGTTTTTAAGTGAATTTTGAAAGAAACAGACCATAACAGACGATGCAAACTTGTCAAACATTATATATCGCAGTGGACTCAAAGTAGATTTCGCAAACGCAAATTTCGTGCACACTCTCGAATACAAAGGAACAATTTACGGAAAAGATTATTTTCTTAAAAAGGCGATCAATGATAAAATAATTCATATAATTATCAAAATTATGATTCATGCTAAGAAATATTTTTTGTGTCAAAAAAATATAAATTGGTCCACAACAACCATTTAAATTACTACATAGTAAAAGAAGATATGAATAGCTTTAGTTTTAATGAAATAAGTGAATTTCGATTTTATCCCGCTATGAAATGAAATGAAATACTGCTTTTTGTTTCAAAGACATTTAGTCAAAATAAGCATATTATATTTTTAAAGAAAATAATTTGTTATGTTTTCACACATGTTTTTGAATAAACTTATGTTGTTTTTATTGTGTACCCATTTTTTTCCTAGCTTGTAAAAATATTTTAATTTAAACCAATTTTTTTCCATTTGAAGGTAGATTTATTTTGATTGCTCGACATATATCGATATTTCAAATTACCCTGGAAATATCGATGTACGTCGAGTAATCAAAATAAATCTAGCTTCAAAAGGAAAAAAAAGAAAAAAAAATTGGTTTAAATTAAAATAAACTTATGTTGTGTTTGAATTTTTGTTTTTGTTTTTTTTTTAACATGAAAATAACAAGAATGAACTTGACTGAACATTTATAATTCACGCCTTCAAAGTAAAACTTTATTTTCAGGTCAACCTGAATACATTCTTTGTATTTTAGGATAGGTTCAACTAACTTGCGAATGTTATCAGCATCCGTATTTGGGGTGAAATGGTCGACTTTAGGCATAGGCAAATCATCCCTTGTGAACAATGAATTTAAAGAAATGGTTTTAACTATCAGTTTAAATTAAATTCATTAAATTCAATAGTTCTATGTAACAATGAACATAATGAATTTCATTACGAATGGTAATGAATTTCATTATTATTATATTTAAATTCATTGCCGATGTATTATTACTTTTATTACGTTATTACAATCAAATGCATTACAGTGTAGTAGTAAAATGTGTAGTGCAATTGATTACAAAGGTAATGGGGTTAAAAATTACTACTATTGCAATAAAATTAATTGTACTTTTTGTATAATATCAATAAACTTTTCTCTCCGTGTAAGGTAGTTGATATTTGATAAAAGTGACCTGTACAATGGGCGGCCTCTGTCACGTACAAGGGTAACTTACAGCACCAGATGTGTCTCAACTTCGTGTGGTTGGCAATTTCCGAAGGCAGTCCATGACTTTGAGTCATGGACTGTCAAGTGTGATCTGGCGTGAATTTCGGGCAGTAGGAACGTCGATAGTTTTATTGGAGGTATCTATTAGGCTATCGATTTTATCATTTTCAAGGTTTTCTGTTGATCAAACTTTAATATTGATCACCACCACCATTTATCACGTTTGAACCTCTTCTAGTCGGTGTATTTGAGAAACCTGCGTGTCCTTGAGGATTTTACAATGAAATTGAAAATAGAGCAGATATCAACATCGAGTCTCAAGACAAAATCATCAAACATACCAGCATGTGTCGAGTAGTATGGTGAATCAATGCTGCTGATTAGGTCATCTAACAGGAGGATCGTAGAATGGCTACTTGGTCTGGCTGGTGAGTTCGGAGCAGTGACGGCTCCTCAGAGGAGGTAAGGAAGGCAGTGCCTCCTTGGCAAAATTTAAAAAATACTTATGCTAAATTAATCAATAAATAATATTTAAATTTATAACAAAACCAGTATTTTGCTCCCAAGTCTCCCTTTTTTTGAATTTGTGCAGGGCAGTGCCTCTACACAAGTAGTCGGGAAAAACAACGCGAAATCAATCCTGTACCCAGACCAGAGCATTGCCTCAGTGCAAAAAAATAAATAAAATGATCCATCAATCCTAGTCACCATATAGCCCGTCGATTTCAAGCACAACGAAAACGAAGGTAGATTAATGAAAATGAGGCAGATTCACATCTAATGAGGTTGATCTGTGCCAGTGTAAAACTAGTGCATGTTAAAGTATTTTATCGTGCGGTTTAAACATCATTAAATAATTTTTCTTGAAAGCTAAAACTATTTTGTTATTATTGATTTCAATTATTGTCATGCAAATCAATTGTATATATAATAATAATACTCAAAATGAATTTTATGATGACTTACAAGTTATCCCATCCAATCAATAAACTTATCCGGAACGTTAATATTTAAAGATAATAGAAAGCCAGCCCCACAGTTCAAAATCAGTAGAGCCGATGGGAATGTGAAGCGTTTATTTGATATAGAGTGGTATAAAAAATTATCAAATAATGTAAGCACTATTTTTGAATAAAAAAAATTATTTAGAAAATCTAAATGGCACCCTATAAAACGTAATTAAGCTCACTCAACGAACCAAAGTCCAGGTGAATGAAGGATGTGATATGAAAAATAAAATAAAGCATTAATCGATAAAATGGCTTACTGACACAACGTTACTATAATCACGTCTGGACTTGCCATTTAGAGCTAACAATGTGTAATGTATTTAGCTAGATAAAAAAGTCGGCTAATTGAATTTCACAAAATGAACTTTTGAGCTTCATGGATATAACTCAGTCTCTGACTTTTCAAAATATGTTTCCTTAACCTTTGTTTGAGTGCATGTGGTCCATTTATTTAACTAAGCTCTTTGTTCTGTACGTAAATAAAATAATCTTGAAAAGTTACTATTATAGATAAGTTAACCATGCATAATAAAAATTCTGGCCACTTCATGCGATAAAAAGAATTAGGACTAGTTTTCGGAATATCATATCAATATCATGATCACGAAATATTGAAAAACATTTTTTCAAGAAATAGGTGGATCATCGCAGCTGCATGAAAATGTCTTTCAACATTTTGCCAAACGAGCGCAAAATAAATTTTGCTTTCAAATGAAATGTTTCTACAGCATAGTTTCCATCGTATTTGATTACCTCACGTCTACATCGTATTTTAAAGCCCCACAATATGGATTCGATATTATATTGTTGTAATATTATTTGACTTTGCTGGAATGATTCTTAAATTCACTACCTCCCTGTATCTAAATGTCACGAGCCGCCACTCAGAGCAACGATTTGCATTGGAATGGGAGGGCTGCTCTGTTGCATCCATTTGAGCAACACTCTACCGTTTTCGTTGATTTCAGGGTCTATCCGGTGGTGGTGTCTTGAGTTAAGATCACCATCGATAAGCGAATATGTAAATTGTGAAGCAAGTGAAAATCCGACTCCGAAAACATGCAAGGTACTTGATTTTGACGAGCTGCATTGTACATACAAGGAAGCGACTAGAAACCATCTTCCGTAAATTCGTATCTTAAATCGTTAATATTAATCGTCAAATGGCCCAAATTGTTTGAAAAATCATGATAAGGTTGCCAGCTATGAAAGTTTTTGTAATTTATTTGCCATTTCTATAATAAGTGATGTCATCATGAAATTTTTAAATGTTAATGATCTAATAGTGACAATAAACCACAAATTATAAAATTTCTTAAATCTGGTAGCCCTTAATTTCTTTTCGCTCCTATAACTTCCAATGCAAACATAATTCACAGGGTCGGGTTGGCTTCAACGTGAAGCAGATTTGATTTACGTTTCGGCTTTGGTTTTGGAAGATGCTGGAACCAAAGCCAACACATGCTACCATTAAATTTTCAAATTATAAATATCTACAATGAAAATATAATTGGATAGTTCAAACCAAGACGCATACATTGTCATAATAGAAGCCTGTTGTGATACCACAATGAAATCAATAGCATATGTTCAAATTGTTCATGTTTTGAAAACTTGGCAGATGGCTTCCCCAAAATTTCTTCTATCTTTGTACCGTTCGATGCAGTCATCGGGTAAAAAATTTCATCCACAACTAAAAACTCGTCAAATACAAGCAAACCACCGAGGGAAAAATAAGATTTCTTCCGAGCACATGTAGAATATGTTACAGGTAACTCCTATTTATTAAAAGGTTGTTAAAAATCAGTAGACAGAGAAATCAGTCCTATCAAAAGATCATGTCAAATGATAGGTCTCAATGATATTCTAATGAAATTACCGCTTTTGCACTTTCGATATCATCTCTTCCATTCAATTGATCCAATTCAATTTCAATTCAAAGGTTGGCAGCGAAACATTTCTATTGATAAAATCATACTAATTAGCAGCGAATCCACCAAACTAAAACTCATACTGCTGTTTTACAGTCTGCCAATGCAATCAATTGCTATCGATTTGTTCTCATTGGCTCTATGTCAAGATGAACTCTTACCAGCCATTATCATATTCATCATGCATCTATAGATCGATTCACATCGGATATCCTAGCCTCGCATTATGATTTCATGCACATTCATATTTGCCTTAAATACGCTGGTGCGTTCAGGCGAGGAAAGAATGAATATGTGAAATTAGTGAGAGAAGCCGGAACTTGTGCAACTTTCCGAACGATGTCATTGACAACGAGAAATCGACATCGAGGATGAGAAGCTACGAATTAGCCTCGTTAATTTCACACCAGATTGTAGGAAGGAAATGTATGACCCTTATTCGCATTTCACATATCGTATCGTAGCGTCGAACTAGGCAACTCGTATGGGTATCAATTTAGATAAATTTATGGCTGTAGCGCTTCCTCCTTCAAACAAGAGCACTCAGCTACTAGTGGAGTGAGATTCCAATTTTCAATTGGATGCTATTAACATTGTATCACTAGCTAATTAATTTGAAATTTATGTTGCTTGTTTAGATTGAGTGATGAACGAGACTGATTTCAGGTTTTGATGTGATTAAGAGTTCGCTTGAGAGTTTTTGTTTATGAAACGATATTGTTTTGGATATTTGGATTTTCACATACCACTACTTGAGATAAGTGTACTTGTGTGGCTGTAGCTACTTGTAAATGGCAGACTCTGGGACATTAAAAATAAAATATAGTGAAGAAAATTAAAATTTATTCAGACTATCTTCCACATGAAGATTAACAGCCAACAAAAAATGATAAAAATATTTAAGAGTAAATAGTATGATTTCCTTTACATTAAACCATCAAACGCGAAAAATTAATGTCTTGCCCTGCGAAATAGCAAATGAATGTCTTGCCCCGCCACTAGGTATAAAAAAAACTCACTGCTACGATTACCACTTTTTCAATCTGAAGAGCTATCGCTTGACCAGCATCCCGTCTAAGTTTTTAAAGCTCCAACAAATCCTGAAGTACACATTCAAGTCACTGACTCAGTTTATTTTCTTTCACTTTAGACAGCTGGCATGAAGTTGATATCATCTGCTCGAATTTCTCGAATGAATCTTCTCAATTTTAAATTGATACACAATTTTTTTTACTAATGTTCTTCGAACACTAGTAAAAACCAGGGCTGTGGAGTCGGGAAGAAAAACTTGCGACTCCGACTCCAATGATAAGCCTTCTAACATTTGCGACTCCGACTCCGACTCCCGAATAACGACTCCGACTCCGTACTTCTACTCCAAACATTCGTAGCTCTAATATATAGTTAAAGCCAGAAGGTTAAAATCGTGTTTTGTCTTACAATTAGATCATATTTTCCTACTAGTTTGTTTCCTTTAGTAACATTAAATTATAATGTAACGCTATATTGCCAAAGAGATTTATTTTGAAATAGAAAATATTCCGATTGCATTTCACACACTAATATAAAATAAACCGAAAACACTTAATTCGAGTTAGTTCTTAAAAATAATATTACTTCAATCAGATCCGACATCATCGCTACTCTTAAATCCGATTTAATTATTCTAAGGGTAGAAAACAAGCGTTTCACAAATACATGAGTCGGGGCAAGTCGTAACGAGTAATGCTGCATTTTGGACGATTTTGGGATACTTCGTTATGGCATCTTCTACTTCCAAAACTGAACTTCGGTCAAACTTCTCAACATCATTCAGTGCCCTATAAAAATCCAATTTCAAGGCTTCCAGTTGCGATGAATTTCCTCCTCTGTTACTTTTTTCCGAGCTTAACCGCTGCCCCTTTGCTCATTCTTGTTCGTCAAGATATTTTTCGAATTCATTTTCATCATCAACTTCAGTACTTGGGGGAAGTGATGACGACTGAATGGTTCTCTGCTGTGGTCTAGCCATGGATTCACTTTCCGTATGCAATCATTTCATACGAATAGTTAATTCGCATAACGAAATTTTAGCACGCGCTTGTTGATCTTCTGTCAGGATAATCCGGACTGAACGATCTATATATATAGCAGCTAAAAGGACTGCATTATCTAAGAGACAAATTTCTTTACGAAGAAGTAAATTTTTTAATGCATCGACCAAGTATCCATTCATTTTTGAAAGGCGAAGTATAAGACTTCCATTTTTGTAAAAAAAAAAACAAACAGGGGTAAGGTCAACTGCCTGAAATTCTTTCGTCATTATATAAGGTTGATATAGCAACTCTAGAAGCTTTCTAGCTTCTTTCCAATCCAGTCAAAAATTGAAAAATGGTCCACCAATTTTTAGGCTTGGTGATGAATTTCAGAGTCGGAGTCGGAGTCGGCTGATGAAAATTAGCTTCGACTCCGACTCCGACTCCATTAAAAATTGTTCGACTCCTCGACTCCGACTCCTGACTCCGACTCCGACTCCACAGCCCTGGTAAAAACAACATTTAAATTAAAATTATAAATTAAAATCGATTTGGCCAAAAATTCATATTTCCCTTTATATATATATATATATATATATATATATATATATATATATATATATATATATATATATATATATATATATATATATATATATATATATATATATATATATATATATATATATATATATATATATATATATATATATCATCAAAAAAATTCAGTGACAACATATTTCTCGGGAACGCGCCATCCGATTAAGCTCAAATTTCAAGGATACATTTGTGTCTAAGCAAATGTTAATTATATTTAACCCTTTGGCGCCGGCGGCCGTTTTTGTGACATTTTAGATATGCCTATTATTCTACCAAAAAATAGTTTCCAAAAAAACTAAGTTAGCAAAATGAATTTTGAATGTGTTGTTAAAAAAGATTTGATAAGGTTTTGGAAAGTTTCAACCTTTTGCGTGCGCTAGGTGCCTAAAATGATATCGGGAAAACTTGAAATTTTTTGAATTGCGATAACTTTTGACAGATCTATTGAATCATTACAGAACTTATAGAATAAATTAATGCGACTAAGTTGTATTCCTGTGTAGTTTTGTATGAACGTGCTGGCAACCCTATTGCTACGGCAGGCGTTGAAAGTGAAAACCTTCTAATCATCGACTCTCTTGAAATATTTTCGCTTTTAAGGAAAAAAGCAATTCGTACACAAATCATATGCTATGTCTTCACAGTTAAAGGAAAACTTTGGAAATTCCATATCGGACAAGAACGGCAACTCTACCCCAATTCACCTATATTTTTACTGTTCATGGGAACTCACGCCCCAATAATCAGATACAGTTGAAATTTACAGAATCTATTGGTCTTAAGTAGAACCAAGTCTGATAGGAGCAATTTTGAAATTTGGGCAATTCTGTGCCAGTGGTGCCATCTTGAGTCATCTTGAAAAATCACTGCTTTTGGCCTTTCAGTTTCCAGATTTTGACTAAATTCACACAATACACGGAGAGAAAAGTGTAATGAAATTATACAAAATTTGCAATTAATTTTATTGCAATAGTAGTAATTTTTTACCCCTTTACCTTTGTAATCAATTGCACTACACATTTTACTACTTTGTTGTGAATTATGTATACATGAATGTCTTTACTACAGCGCAATGAACATGTGTGAGTTGTAGTATGTAATGGAATTGACTATTATTTGCAGGAAAATAGTAAATTTTCATCAAATTTGTAATAACATTCATATTTTCATATGGAATTTTCGGAATAGTAAATTTTATTATCCACTCTAGTAAAAATCACTGCCGAAATTTCTCTCCGTGTAGCTGAATCTTACCTTAAACTACGTTCGGTAGAAATTTGGCTCAAAAGTTAGGTTGGTTGCCAGCTGTGGTAATTTTGGTGTCTGAAATTTTGAGAATTCACTCAGGAAAATAAAGCTATTTGACCTATAGCTTCCAGTACAGTCCTGGAATCATAACGAATTTCGTATGGCACATTAATGCCCCCATTCACAAGCAGTCCATCAGTCCAAATGGCCTGAGGCCACGTCAAAATCTCACCGTGTGTGGGAGAACTCGGAAAGACTCATGGACTTTGGATTCCAATCAATCCAAAGTCCATTGACTCAGGCCATCGGGCCATTTTTTGGCTAGACCATGTGTGGGAAAATAGTAGGCCGAATTTAAACAATCCATCAAATGGACTAGTCGTGTGTGCTGGATGGAGTCTCAGTCCAAACAAAGTGGCAGTCTTGCTTCACACGCTGACCTGTGACAAGCTCATTGACTCTGTGATTATTTTATTTAATTGATAAATTCATGATAATGGATAGTGGTGTCCATGATTTTGTTTTGGAAGCTATCGAATAATATAGGTCACATGAATGTATATTATATTATTTGACCCAAAGCTTGCAATCGCTTGCTAAGTATCGCAAAGTAGCGGTCAAGCTTTCGTGGGGAGTGGTAGTTTGCCTCATATTCGTATCCTTTCATTTGATTAATGGGATGACCAACTGTAGCAACGCGGTATATGTCGTATCATCTATTCTTCAATAAGAAGGCTCAAGTGTCAGTTCTTATACCAAATTAACGTGACTCATTTATTTCCCTTTGGCAAGCTATCCTTTTTGCCACTTCCTTTTTGGTTTTCGTTTCTTTATGTAGATATAAATTGTGATTGCAAAAAACTCTTCCATATGCTTCGGATTCATTAATAGAATAAAAATTATATTTTCTTCAAGTTTATCCGTATTTTTTTCTAAATTTCTAAATGGCAGAAAATTGAATGGACTCACTGGATCAAGTCTCTTTCGTTAGTAGCGAGCTAAATTGGACTTAAACCAACCGGACTCGAGCCAAATGGACTTAAGCCATTTGGACTGTTCGTGAATGGGGGCCTTTAGACTTAATTTAGACAATGCTCAGTAGAAATCTAGTAGGAAAAACAATGATAGGGCTACCAGCTATGGTTGGCTCTCTATTTATTTTAAGCGAATTTATCATAAAATTTTCAAATCATAGTGATCTCGTATTGAAAATAAACAACAAATATTGCGATCTTGAAAACTTTTGCGGGTGGTAGCTTCAAATTTCTTTATATCCCTATAACTTCCAATGTAGTCATCGGATCAATATGAAATTCGTAGAGTAGGTTGACTTCAACGAGATTTTTGGCTTCGGTGTAGCACAAGGCGTTTTCACTATTTTCGTACCAATAAATGCTTGCATTAAGTAGTCACATTGCGAACATTTGCAATGAAAATAAGTAAACAATGTTTAAATTTTATAAGGTCTGTGCGTTTTTCGGAAGGCAACTCCAAACACCTTTCTATCGCTGTAACTTTCGATGAAGTCATCGAAATCAAATTGGCTTCGGGTATATTTATACATAGGGTGTATTGGTCTTAAATAGGAGAAGTAGCTAGTGGTAGAATACACACTCAAAACCTGCACAAATCCTCTACTGTTCATCGAACATTAGTGTTTCTAGCGGTTCTGATGCGGTAGGGGTTTTCATCTGATACTATGATGTAGTGTCTGAGATTTTTTTTAATAATACTGTTCAAGTATATGCTTTGACTTAATGATAAGAGAAAAAAACTAAGGTTACAATAATAATGAATCTATAAAGATTAAGCATTTGGCTTTTTTTTTGTTCTCAGGGTTCGCGATGGCGTAGCTGGCCTTTAATTGATTGATTTTGACTTTTATATAGGAAGGGATTTTGGCCACTTTTTCTTTCGTTTTATAACATCTGTGGTCATGGACCCAATAACAACAGGGGCCTGATGCTGTATGCCTATCCTCAGTCTTGCTAAATGGAGACTTGTTTCCCCTGTTGATTCATTTTTGATATTTTCAGCTCTCTTTGCAGATCGCTACCAACGTGCTCTGACACGTCTTAGCTGGGTCTGGCTTTCAGTTCAAACCTGAGAGCTACGTCTAGTCCTTTACGGACAATAGTCCTTTTCGCGTTTTATTGATAAAATTGCGGTAAGTATATTTTTTTCCGCTGATGATGATGAAATATACGTAGTCCTTCTTTTTTGGATCAATTGTTTAAAGATCTATCCCAGCCGCTTTGAGCTAGCTAGCAACATCTATCGGGGTTGGATCAAAGGGTGCTCGCTAATATGGACGAGGGGCCTTCACGGCCATTTCTAGGGTACCCTGCTCCAGGAGCAATTCCCTTTTTTTGGTTGATTTGCCAAATTGATGGTCCGCCATCACCAACCTGCTTGACAGGCACTTGAGAGGATTTTGGTTCGAAATCGCTGCACAGTGATAAGAATTAATAAAGTTGTTTGCGAAAATCAAGATCAAGTAAGCAACAAACGACGGGATTGTAGCAGACAACGAAAACGAACGCCTCGGACGGATAACAAAATTATCAAAAAGGCCTGTGCAAACATTACAACTTACTAAATACATATATAGCCCCATATTTTAACTAATTAGGGTGCAATGGAATAACTAATACGTTTATGTAAGAGCGTTCATCCTGCTATCGCGTCCCATGCTTAAAAAGCTGTTATCTCTCTGTAATATTGCAAATTTACCTTGGTCAGGAAATTATTCTTATGTTCTATTGCTTAATCGTATGTAGAGAACATATGGAGTCTTTTCAAATCCGTAATATATTCCTCTTCTAACTTTAGCCTAGACATCATGAAAAAAAAACCATTGCAGTTGTATAGGAAAACAGCGAAGAGATTAAAAAAACTCTAGCGCATCAGAACCGCTAGAAAACTAATTTTCGAAGAAATTGTCTATGAGTGACCAAAAAATTTGGAAAGACGTAATACACTTTTTTGTAGAATCATATCAACCATTCCTTATCTCAAGCAACAAAACTCAACTAAAACACAAATGATGCAAATGTTCAGTGCTGGTAACGCTTTCCCAACGAAGCAGCAATAAGTTTACCATAACAAGCTCATACTTAGTTCAACTTATTCTTTGAATTTCGTTCTCATCGGAGGATTTCATCGAAAGTTTCAGCGGTTAAACGTTGTTTGAGGCTGCCATCCGAAAAATGTTCAAAACTCGGAAAATTTCAAAATTGGTTTCTTATTTTTATCGCAAATGCTTTGCATATGAGTATGTGATTTCAAGCATCTGTTGGTGCAATATTTACGAAAATGGCTAATGCTGGTTACCCTGTGTCAGCAGCAGAGCAAAATATATACCAAATCTGCTTCACGTTAACGTAAACCCAACCAGTAAATTTCGTTTCGATTGAGTCACTGCGCTGGAAGGTATACGGGTGAAAAGAATTTTAGGGTTGCCACCCTCAAAACTTTTCAAATTTTTAAAGCGTTAATATTTGTTGTTAATTTTCATTGCAGGATTATTCCCATTTGCAAATCTAATGACATAATCGCTCAGTAAAGAAATTCCACAAAATTACAAAAATGGTCATAGCTGGCAGCCCTTTCATGATTTTTGTACGAAATTCCTACGACATTTACTTCACATTAAGGTCCATTTACTGCATGAACTTCATTTTGATTTCTGCACTGGACCGGAAGCTATAAGGAAAAAAGCTTTATTTTGCTGAGCAAATTTGCAAGATTTATGAGACAAAAATCACCATAGCTGGCAGCCCTATTCTAATTTTTCAACCAAATTTTTATCAAATGTTACATAGAGTAAGATTCAAGTACTGTGTGAGTTTTGTTAAAATCTGATGACTGAATCGGAAGTTATAGGCCAAAAAGCTGTTTTTTTTCTCAGTGATTTTTCAAGATGGTACCACTGCCACAGGGTTACCCGCATTTCAAAATCACTTCTATCAGACCTGGTCCTAGCTGATGCCAACATGTCCTGTGAATTTCATTATGATCGGATAATCCGGTCGTCAGTTCTCGTGAACAGAACTTTCGAGTGCTGAAAATAGAGGTAATTTGGTGATGGGTTGCCGTTCTTGTGCAAATCGGAATTTTCAAAATTTCAATTTGACATGATGGACAAAGATCAAAATTTATCAATGATTTAAAACTTTTGTCATAAATCAAAAATTTTTGAGGAGGGTCAATGATTTGAAGGATTTTTTTTCAGGAGCCTGCCGTAGCTACAGGGTTACCTGTACAGCTTTGAAAACTCACGAATGCTAAGTCCTAGTCAACATCAATATGCTCTGCAATTTTCACGATGATCCGATGTTTTGATCACAAGTAATGACAAATCAAAATTTGGAAAAAAATCCTTGCCTACTTTTAGGCACTTAGCACCCACACACACACGGCTCAAAAATTTCAATTCTTTATCATAGACAAGCTTAGAACATAATTAATTTTTATTCCCAATAATTTTTTTTAACAAAAATTTACACTGCTTGGAAATATAGAAGTACCTCAAAATTCACTAAAACGCTCGCCGCCGCCAAAAGGTTTAGGATATCTGAATTTGAGAAACCAAGATAATCGCAAAAAACTATTTTTCTCACCTTTGACCTTGAATAAGTTTCGACGCAGACACGAGATTTTATGAGACTTTTGAGGCAACTTTGAGGACCCCAAAATGAAGGTATATACAAAAATTCAGCTTATTATCTCCCATTCCAAGGTTGACCCCTTTTTTATGCTAAAATGACTGGGCTATATGTATTTATGTATTCATTGCATTAATCTATTTAATCATATATTTATTTGTTATGTAAATATTGTACCTAGCTTGGTAATTGATTAAATAAATAAATTAAGCCAATAAACCAATGCCATCCTCCTCGACCAGTTGATTAAAAACATCCTACTATGAAACTGCCCGCTTAGAGTATTGGCCACATTAAACATCTTTAGCAAATGAATGATTCAGTGATTGATGACGACTTCGAGTAGGAGAACAGTGTCTATTAAACTACCGCAGAATCAAAGTTCCACCAAATATAATCAATTTGTTGCCAATCGAACAATGCGTATGATTGGACTGATTTATATCTCAGGCTTCCAAATACCTTGTGCTCTGGCGTTAGTTCATGTCACAATTAGTTTTATTGAGCCCGCGGGACTAGCAATCTTCATTACTCAGGCTAAATCATACGTACTACTTCTCGTCAGCTATCCATATAGATGGCAAAAACTCAATCGTTCAAGCACATGACGTCCGTTCCGGTGGCGCTCGCGACATTGCCATCCTGATACTTTCTGGCACATCCACAAAATGTCCTTGACAAATTGAATCTAATGCTATCGTATTATTAATATAGCAGAGTCTACGGGGACTTTTATCGTCCATGTGTCTAATGAATTTTAAATAGGTTGCTTTCCGCCATACCTAGGCAAAAAAATTAAAGTAGATAGCTCCATAAGAGGTAACGTTTAGCTTATACTGGAAATCGCTTTGCAGTTGTTCACCGTGCAATGGCTAAGCAGTAATGATTAATTATTTTAATTTTCCCGAGCTCCATGTGTGCAGTGACGTTGGAATTAAATTCAAGCGGAAAACTTGAAGAAAAATGACCGAAGAATGCAGCAGATTTTCGTGAAGTTCGTAATACTCATGCTAAATGGAAAAATAATTTTAGTGATGAAATCATTTATTTTCATCAAATGATAAAAATGGTTTTCTCATTAGCATAGGATCAATTAAATTTAAGTTACGATAGTATGTACAAGCAAATTTGACGTAAAGCGCAACAAAAATGCCAACAATCTCTCAAAATAGCTTTAAGAGATATTTTGAATGTTAAGCATGCAAGCTTCTTATGATTGACTAATTAACTTAAAGATACAATTAGACCATAGACAGACAGGCACTTAAATTACTAATTTACTAATGATCATTTATACCTAAATTACACAGCCCTTGCTTAAATGATGAATACTGTCTCTGACTGTGTCACTCAAAGCAATTAGTTTTTCAAAAATGGAGAAATTGAAAGTTTTTTAAGTGCATGTTGCCTCTTTGATGTTCTAATTAATGAAGTTGGAGTATAAACCGCGCGAGAACTACATTAAAGTTCTTTAAATATTTTGAGTTTAAATTTTACATCTCAAAAAAGTTGTCTTCTTCTTCTTATTTCAGTGACACACAGCACTTAAATGATCATTTACGACAAATGACCATTTAGGCTGCACTGTCTGTCTAGGCTTTCAGGGCCAAATACTAGTAAAATGCAAAAGTTTATGCAATTTTTACTAACATTTTTCTGGGGACTATTATATTAAAAA
Organism: Nemotelus pantherinus; assembly: GCA_963978885.1. Taxonomy (NCBI): domain Eukaryota; kingdom Metazoa; phylum Arthropoda; class Insecta; order Diptera; family Stratiomyidae; genus Nemotelus; species Nemotelus pantherinus. The sequence continues at coordinate 30,973,074 of OZ022265.1, read as the reverse complement.
TTAGCGTCATTTTTCATTCTAATCTACATGACCATCAAACTGATCGTCATATTCAGCTGTATTTTGATGACGAAACCTGTAAGTCTTATTTTAAGAGAGCCCATTAAGATTATTTTTACGATACGTATTGTCAATCATTATCATCTTAAAATTATTCAAGAAAATTTCCAAGTCTTTCGGCGAAGGTGTGTAATTTTAGCAATTCCGAAACAGCACTGTGCTTACACGCATCTCCCACCTCTTATCCACCAAAATTCATCCATAGTCACTAGAGGACCGAAAAGTGTACTATATAAATATGCAAATCTTGTTCGTTTTGCTCAAAAATACATTTACCTTGACAGGTCACGTCGATTTTGCTTCTGAAAAGGAGTCAATAATTGTGAAACCTAGCGTGAAACACTTTTCACGTTTATGTGCAGCTCTCCAGGAATGATTTTCCCACTCACTCACTGTTCAGTCTTATCCCTTATTATTTGAATGGTTGCGCTGAAGCATAATAGGAAAAATTGTCTCCTTTTACTTCATTCAATGTTGGAACGTTCCATTTCTTGAACTGACTGCGAAGCGCATGTAGCCAGTTTGGAAATTTGATTATCACAAACAGATACCGTTTCATCGTAGAATTTAATCGAGGAAATTAATCATAATTTGAGTCACTATTTTCAACCCACGAGATCTTGAAACGCAAAAATAAACATTGATAGTTGTAATTTATAAAATTATATGCATATAGGTCAGTTAATAAGCAGAATAATCTTTTTTTTCATACATTCAAATACATAATTTTTTTTCAGCTCATCAATAATTTCTATAAACTCATGTACGAGGGTTGATCAATAAGTTATGATAACCGGTTATTTCCAGTTCGTATAAAATAAAAAAATTTACTACCACATATACTCACTAACAGCCCTATTCTCACACAAGGTGACATCAATAAACAGGTTTGTTAATGTCACCATATTTTGTTACCCTTACTTGTTACCGGGATTCTCATCCACTAGTGACAAGTGTATGCATTTTTTACTCACCATTTAGCGTGGGGAATTAAAAACAGCTGGCAACTTGTCAAGATATGAAAATCAAAGCAAACAAGAAATGTAAAAGAGTGAATCAAAATCGTAAGTATTATAAAATTTATGTATTATGTATAAATTTGAAACATTTTTTGATTTAGAAGAACTGCAAGGAACCGTGCTTCACAGGAGCAGTTGAATTTTCATGTTAATTTTAATTTTAAACTCCAAATAGAGAAACATTAAAATTCCAAAAAGTGCTCCTTTCTTATTTTTTAGAAGACCTTAGAACTTTTTCTTCATATATGTATGTAAATAAAGAGGTATTCGAATTTATTATTCAAAAAATTCACAAACTATTCCCATAACGAGATCGAATGCGTTCACCATCTCTGTGGTACTGAGTTGGATTTGGTTGGACTGATGTAGTCTCGACAGTTATAAGTTCGCCATCATCGATTTCAAAGTCTTACCCCCTTCCAAAAAGAATATTGTGTAAAATTGCAAAGGCATAGATAATATTGGCGGCTTTTTCGTGGGAGTAGTGTAAAATGCGGTGCTTTGACAGGCACCGGAAACGGGACTTCAGTACTCCAAAGGCTCTCTCGATGGAATTTCGAGCATGGATTGCATTGTACTTCAACTCTTGACGTGTTATTGGCTGTGCTATTGGAGTGAGCAACCATGCTTCCAAAGGGTAACCTTGGTCGCCCAAGAGCCACGTGTCTTCCACGGAATTATAGTGGTTGATTGAGTGCAATCGTGCAGGAGTTGTTGTTCATATATCTGAGTCATGGCATGACCCAGAAAACTTTGCATTTACTGCAATAAACTGCAATTGATGGTCACATATCTAAAGAACATGGAAAACAGGTTTTCAACTAAATATTCTCGTATTGATTTATACTTACGGGTTCTACGTTGATACTATAATACAATACTATATAACAATGATAGTGGGTTTTGTGGGTCATTTGATGCTGTTGCAAGTATACCAACATGCGTATAATCAACTGCAACGATCGTGCCCTTTATGTTAAAACCATTATAAAATCTGTTAAAACAAAGAATTTTTCACATGAAGTTTTGGTATACTTTTCATTTCTATCGAAGCACATATCCAATCTTTAATCGTGTTTTCTCCATGCTGGTTTGTATGAAATGGATCTAAGAACCTTTTACCTGAAACATGAGCTTTGAAATACTATCAAGAGCTCTAGAAACTGATGGTTGGTTCAAAAATATGGAGTAAAAATGTCCGACGCACTTCTGGTAAGAGCCATGCGCATAAAAATAAAGACAAGCAAGAAAAAGAATAGCAAGCGGGAGGTTCGAATGTTACATGTCGTGCGGTTCTAGTTCAGCGATTAAATCGACGCAAATTCACTTCAGCAGACGGAAGTCTTTGACAAAAAGGTTTTCCTTCATATTAAATGGGTCATTCTTTTCTCGCAATTCTCTTAGCAGAGAACGTCTTCGCGTATTCTTCTTCCTCCAGGAATATTGCTGCAAAAAATTCTTCTTTCATTTTTTAATTCAGCACTTCGATACACTCTACTCAAAGACTTTCTGTCCAAACAAGAAACGCGTGAGCAAAAACAAACTGATTTCACTAAAGTTTTAGGCTTTTTCAGAACAGCTGATTTCGTTTCAATGCTTATTACCTCCTTAAGAGCAAGTAATAATTTTCGGCTACAGTTGTAGCCACACGAGAATACCAAAAGTTTGTTATAGTCACCGAGGTGAGTTATTACTTGCTTGTCACTAGTTCCCTTCCTAAGTTAAAGTTCCGTGGCTACAAAGTTGGCTTCGTGTTTGAGCTTATACATTTAAATCAGCATAAAACAAACATATAAATAGGTACATTCATTTGAATACGAACAGTCGAAGAGAGAACATCAAAATAGAAAAAAAACGAAATTAAAGCTGTCATTAAGTACCTCTGTTTGAAAAAATTGTCCACCAGAGACATACACGGGGACATGGTGGAAACATTAAGGGACTCTGCTTCTCCATATTCCACCGTTGCATGCTGGCCCAAGGAGTTTAAGCTTGGAAGAACATCCACTGAAGATGAACACCGCGAAGGACGTCTATCCATATCCCTCACTGAAGACAACGTAAAAAAAAGTTGAAGATGTCGTATTGGCCGATCGAAAAGTGACCATCAGGCATGTAGCTGAGGTCACAGGGATCTCATATGATAGTGTTCGATAAATTTTTGCCAACAAATTACATATGAAGAAGGTATCTACGCGTTGGGTACCAAAGATGCTAACGGACGAGCATAAGAAGAAACGAGCCGACATTACAGGGATGAATCTCGAAAAGTTCCAGGCAGATCAGGAGAATTTTTTGTCACATTTCGTGACCTTGGACGAGACCTGGATCCACTATTTTTATCCAGAAACCAAAATGCAATCGATGACCTGGAAGCGACCCTCTTCACTGACGCCGAATTCAAAGTGTCGAGTCCGGTAGGAAAGGTGATGGCATCAGTTTTTAGGGACGCTGAAGGAATTATTATGGTGGAATATTTATTTCCAGTAAAAAATTCACAATTTTCACGTTCCAAATGAATTATTAGGTTCGTTTCATACTGAATCAATGTAGCTTAGCTCGCTAACGCGTCAGTCCGAAGCAGCGATCTACTGCCCGTGGGTTCGAATCTCGCCGTGTCCATGGCTGTATTTGTTCGTCTTGGGTTGTCTTTGGCATTATCATAGAAAAAAAAGAGAGATACTTTTAACACCCAGCTAGACATGTTTTGTAGAATGGCCTTTAATGTTTACTTTTTGAAGCATATTATCTACATACTGTTTAGTTTTTCGTACAATTACTAAACTAGCTCACAGTCACGAGCAAATTCGATCTCCAACCAGTCCACAGGCAATGAATCTGATTGTAGATATCATACATCTGCAACGTAGTCAACGCCTAGATCTGTGAGTCTGCTTCATACTTAACGGTGCTTCTAATCTAAGTTTTAATGTTTGGCGCACTACAATTTATTTCGTTTTCGTCATTCAGCAAATAGGCGAGTGGAATATGTCGGCTTTGCTTTCAGATATTGATAACTTTTTTAGTCATTGGTCAGTGCAATGCGAATCCTAACGCGAACTTTGTAAACTCTGCGTTTGTGATATCTACAGGTTCCTGCCGTAAAACTTTTCACAGTAGCTGCGTCGATCTGACAGGATGTATAATTGATGCCTTTTATAGCCATGAATGGCTTGAACTAGATTTACAGGCTTTGTCACTCAGCATCAATGGCAAACTATATCACGAACATACATGCTGCAAAACTATGCATTCAAGATGTGGCATAAGTGCTACTCTTTTCTGACAATCTCGAGACATGTCAGCGAGACGTTGACAAGTCTGTAGCCATTCTGAGACACCATCGCGTTGGACAGCACTGAACCGGCGGTTGATGTTACGGATTATGGCAAATCTTCTATTAGATAAATTACTCGTAATCAGTGTAAATTGCAAGCTCCAGGTGTTTCACCTAAACCTTTAGCTAGTATAGTTGGCTCGTGAGATGATATCTCCTGGCTCTAATCCTCATTTTTGATATTTCTGTGCCATCTACAGAAACTGCAGGCGCATCTACTGGAAGTACAACATTGATGTTGAATAGATCGCCGCAAGCATATTCAAGCAAGTATCTCAAGCCAATGTCTATCTTATTTGTATTTGAAACCTGTTTATTTAAGGATATATACAGTGATGAAATTTTACCTCTTCACACTGTTGAGAGATCGGGACCGATCTGTCTGTGGTCTTTCTTAAAAAGGTGGTATTTAAAGTAGTGCTCATAAATCTGTGAATGAAAAGCTTTTTGGTGACTTTATACCCTATTCCCCAGCAAAATGTGTGTTTGTCCATATTTGTCCATCGCCACTCTCAGTATTGCTTCTTTGCTCAATCTACATTTCTTATAGAAGCCCTGCGTTGGTATATGAACGTTTCTTTGCCAAACTACCATCCTACCAGTTTCTCATTTGCTGCCATACTTTTATGTGAATACTTTTTTCTTCGTTGGAGTGGCATACAATTTTCAAGTGTTTTTTAGTTTAAGCAATATTTCACTTCTTTCTTCTTTTTTCTCCTTTTCTCATGCGTTCAATTCAACATCGTATCCAATGCTAACAACAGGATCATCGATTTTGTCCTACCTTAACTTCCTCTTTCTTCTTTCTGCTTGAGTACCTTTCTAACCTCTGATGCACGCCCTGATCCTCATCATCTTCTTCTTGGAACCTTGCTACCGGAGTTCTCTTGCTCCTTCTCAATAGGTATACCGATGAGTTCGGTCAAATTGGCCATCAGGCAGAGGAATCATCCTGCGCGATAGCAAGGCAGTCCTGGTTATCCATGGATGCGCATCGCACCAGGCAGCTTTTAGGCTTAACTCGAAGCGCTCTGCGTTGCACTGTGGGCGTTCTTACGGGGCACTGCCTCATAGTAGATTTTCGATACATCATATCGGAATAAATATCGATATATTTTTTACATGAACATCTCTAGTTCAAAAATAAGTTTATCGAAAAATATAACACTTCCATAGCTTTGTGTTTGGTTTCATCTTTTTCCTAAGTCCTACTAGTCTACAGTAGACTGACTTATAATAATAAATAAAATAAATTAAATACAAATAAATAATAAATAATAAATCAAATACCATGATACATGACTTGCTGCACGCCTACCTTTCTATCTCTTTCATACTGGCTACCACAGTGCCCTGTATGCAAATGTTAATCAGACATCCAAGTAACTTACGAAATTTCCGTAATCTAATTTCCATATCCTTTCCTGTTAAACTTTTGAAAATTTGCATCTTCCCTAAACTTTTGCACACTATGCAACTTTTACCTCCTCCGGAGAGACAATTAATGCAGACTTGTAAGATTTATTTGAAACCGCACCTGAAGTTTTTGCAAATTGTTAATCGAAGCAATAAATATTCCTTTCAGATTTCAGTGAACATTCTTTGTGGCATTCAGCTACCACACGAACACAATACCGTTTGGCAAGGTGTTCAAGCCGGTGTTACGGTATACCAACTCCACCGTATCACTTTGGTTAGCTTCACGTAAAGAACTTGAGACGATACAAACATTGAAATAAAACCAAAGTCAATCGAATCCTTTCGCCCCTGACTCAGTATTATGCCGGCACAGATATGCATGCACATCGAATGTATGCAATATAAATGCAAAACTTATAATTTTCAAAATTTGTTTTTACCCTACAGCACTTGCAGATAATTAAGAAAGTTTTCGTGTAGTCTACGTTATGGGTCTTACTCGTTCTTGGATTTTGAATGCTTTTTCTGCTTCATCTTCTTCAGCCAGCCATCTTTTCGAGCAATCAGAAGTCCTGTAAAATGATCTTGAAGTTTATGGGTGAAAATGCTCAACCACTAGCAACACATCGCTCGCATCAAAGAAATGGGTAAATGTTGCCGGTGCCTTTCGCTGTGGCTTTACAGTTGCTTGTATAGAGTGATTGAGTAAATGGGATGTAAATGATGCGCTTGTAGTTAAATGTGCGGTAATTTATTATGCAGTTTCCTGATTTTATTAAGAGCAATAATTTTATCAAGCGATGTCGAAATTCGCGGAAGCTTCAAAAACGTTTTCCAACTATTTCAAACTTTATCGTAACGATTGCAAAGTTCGAGTTTGAGATTTCAAGCAAGCTTGATCGATACGAGGAAAACAATCAACGTTGATTTGAAATGCAAAAGCTTACGAAATTCTCAAAATGCAGTTTGGAAATAATTTTGACTTCAATTAAAAATCCGAACATAATTCTGCGAATTTGAGACTAGATTATCTGAAAAAATTGTTATGAGATAAAAGGGAACAATAGATAAATCTTGCACCTGAAATTTGTTCTGTCGAAAAGGAATTTTAATCCTGCTTTCATTGTGCATTCCAGTTGCCACGAAATCATTCAAAAGTATACTTTGGCTCTGTGGAAATATGCTTAATCAGATGGACTATAAAAGAAAGCTACAATCAATCATCACAAAATGATGAATCTCATTTCTACAAATATTGAAAAACTATCCTAAACTCTTCCAGATTAGGAAGACGTAGACGGATTTCCGTCGAACGAATTCCCGTACATTATAAAATTGCATTTCTTGCAAAATCAGCGAAACCAAAATGTGCAAATCTTTGCATCTCCACCAAGGCTCATGCAATGCGGGTCGCGAATACGTCTCGCCACGATAACTCTCTTTATGAACGCCTCCGCTTCCTTTCGTCTTAGGTCTTGTATTCCAGAGCAGGTGAGCTACGACAACAGTGAGCTCGAATGAGCGGAAACTTTTGACACGTACACGAGAAATATCCATGCAATTTATGCGCATGAAATTAATTTCAGATTATGTTGAGTGCATTATGATAAGTTTTCAGTTTTCACCATTTCATTTTGCATCGCCTTTTTCGGTTTTCCGCTCGAGATCGTTTTATCGTTTTTCATCTCACGCGGCACATGCTGCCACCGTTGTTATAAAACGAGTGAGTTTCATTGATGTTTATTGCAGCTCTATGAGAAGAAATTTATAAGAAAATTCGCTAGAACACACTTGCACTACGTTTAGTTTTCATTTTGCGAGAGGTTGTGAAAACAGGTGGTAGTTCTTTTCAGCTATGAAGATGTAAGTTCGTGGCTACAGGTTTCTTGGGTAAAATCGATGACAAGAAACGAATTACCAGCCCATTTATTTGCCCTGGGCTCGTAAGATCCTGGTCCATTTGCTCCCTGAGGTGCTTCTTTGCAAACTTTCAATTGTACTGTTCTTGGGCTGCGAACTCTTTTTAGTATGATAAACCAGCATAACCATTAATGGTCCGAGAGCGACAGCATGTCAGGAACACACCAGCTGTAAATATTTTCCATTGTATTTGGAGTCTTCTGGGTAGTGAATATTTACAGCAGGTTTCCCACATCCCCAACCAAAATGGAAATTGGTTAGATCTAGTCTTCACGAATGCTTATGACGAAGTAGTGGTTAGTCCAACTAATGACGCTGAGCATCTTTTTTGCAACAGTATACACCATACAGCACTGTCAGTAGAACTTTCCACTTCTAATTCCACCTACTTAAAAACTTACAATAATTCAATTGTATTTGACTTCCGTAATGCTGATTATGAAAGCATTAAACACGTTCTTGATACTATTGATTGGACGAATATTCTTTCAACTCAGGATCTTGAGACAGCCATTTCCTCTTTTTACAATAAAATTTTTGACGCCGTTGAAAGATATGTACCAAAGATAAAAAAAAAAATTGTCTGAGCCATGGCTTGATAGAGACCTTAGGCATTTGCGAAATCGTAGAAACAAACTCTATAAGCGGATTAGAGAAAATACTGACGTTAGTTCTGCTATTCAGGAAGAGTATAATCAAGTCGCTAAGCAATTTTCAGCAAAGTCTCGTGAGGCTTATGATACTTACATTAGGTCAACCGGCGAAAATATAGTCCGCGACCCGAAAAAATTCTTCGATTTTGTTAATGTGAAGCGAAAAACGACTGGCTATCCATCGTCGATGTTTCTGAATAATACAACGTTTTCTTCTCCTAAAGAGATATGTGACCTATTTGCAGATAGTTTCCAAAAATTTTTTAGTGCACCAGACCTAACAAACTCACACCTTTCTTCCTCCGATTCAACTCCAACGGCTTTTGTCAACCATTTAGAAATCTCCCGCGATGAAATACGTAAAACTATTTTTTAACTCAACTGCAACAAGGGTCCTGGGCCCGATCTTCTTCCTCCGATATTTTGATGCAAGTGTGTAGAGCAGCTTATAACTCCTTTGCATATTTTTTTTAATAGATCACTTTCGTCCGTAGTTTTTCCATCCAGTTGGAAGCTTTCTTATGTCACACCCATATTCAAGAATGGTGATCGACGCTGTATTGAAAATTATAGGGGCATTGCCATTTTGTCTTCGATTCCGAAACTTTTCGAAAAGATAGTATACGACAAATTGTCCCCACTAGTTGATTCCCGTCTGAACGAGCAACAACATGGCTTTAGAAAAGGTCGCTCAACTACCACGAATTTGACAATCCTTATCTCAGACGTCCTATGCAAAATGGAAAAAGGTTACCAAATTGACGCAGTCTACACAGACTTCAGTAAGGCATTTGACAGAGTTGACCATTCTACCTTAATTCTTAAGCTACAGAAATTCGGTATTACCGGGTCTCTACTCAGCTGGCTGACTTCCTACCTTTGCGATCGAACACAATGTGTAAAATTTCAAGGATTTCTATCGAAAAACGTTAGTGCTACCTCTGGTGTACCCCAAGGTAACCATCTTGGTCCACTTCTCTGCAATATATTTGTTTCCAACCTATCTGACGTCCTAGCAGGCATACCTCATTTACTCTATGCAGACGACCTCAAACTTTATCTGACCATTGAATCGAAATCGGATGCCCTCTTTCTCCAATCCAAACTTGATTCCCTTGATCATTGGTGCAATGTAAACAAGCTCTCTCTCAACATTAATAAATGCTAGGTTATTAGCTTTTCCAGAAAATGCACGGTCACACACAATACGTACTTCCTCGGTAATAATTTGCTAACTCGAGTTGATAACATTGTTGACCTCGGTGGTATCTTAGATGAAAAACTCCGCTTCACTTTACACTACGATAAAATACTTTCTCGTGCAAACAAATAACTTGGCTTCATCAAAAGACGAGCCAAAGAATTTCGTAGTCTGTGGGTCACAAGATCTTTATACACTTCACTCGTACGTCCTATTCTCGAATACGCTTGCATTAGCTGGAATCCTGCTTTTGAAACCCACAGAGACAGACTCGAGTCAATACAAAAGCAATTTTTACTTTTCGCCTTGCGAGAGCTATACAACCCTTATGATTTTAATAGCCTACCCTCTTATGAGTTTCGACTGGGTCATTTAAACCTATCGACACTAGCCTCCAGAAGAATGGTGATATCGGCCTGCTTCACATTCGACGTCATTAGAGGCGCTATTAATGTAGAATTCCTGAATAATACAATTTTGATAAATATCCCTGTGAGGAACACCAGGTCCAATCGTTTCCTAAAAGAATATTCTCATTCGACCACATATGGAGCTAATGAGCCAGTAAATAGATGCTGCAGAGTATTCAACAGAATAAGCAATTTATATTCCCCTACGATTTCCAAATCATCCTTCAAGTCCTCTCTTTTCAATGCCATCCGTACCCTTAACCTTAAGCTATAGCTTTTATGTCAATGTTTTTATTTATTGATTGCTATTTATTAATTTATTTGTTACTCTTTTTTTTAATTTGTTTGGTTTTTACTTATTTAACTTGTTTGTTTTTACTTTTTCCTTTACTTTACTTTACTTTTCCATTTTTTTATTTTAATTTGATGTCCTTTTTTTAATATGTGATTTTGTACCTTGTTTTGGTGAATGAATAAATAAATAAATTACCCCAGCCCTATTTTAGGAAATAAAGGTTTTAAGAATTCATTATTCATTTAAGTTCATTGTCATCATAAAATACTTATTTTCATTCAAGTTCAATGTCATAAAATACTTACCTTCACAAACTCAAGCATACGTGATCATATTCTTACTCATTCATTTGCTTATAAACAAAACGATTGTATACTTAATCATTTAATGTACCTAAAACTCACATGTTTGGAATCAAATTTCATAACTAAGACACTTCTTTACAACTTGTCAGTCATTCCAGCATAAGGTTTTCTTGTTTTTCGTAATTTCCGTGAATACAATGACACTCAATAATTTGCTTGCAATTGAAGTTCAAATTATAAATGCATGTGTGCAGTTTATTATAATAATTGCAGTTCAATGTAAATATATCCGATTTTGCATTTTGTTAAATTAGTACGTAAGCTAAATTTAGGAATAAAAGAAGCGTTAGCGATGAATAAAGTCTCTTCTTCAAACCAAAGCCCACAAGACCTTTTGCTTCGCGGATAAAGTTGTCGGTGAGTCTGCCTTCAACACTTTGGTATAGAAAAGTTTAGCACGTTGCCAGTATTGTGACTACGAGGATAGGCACAATCATTTTTGGTCCGTCGAGCCGGATTGCCAGAAAAGTGACGTCAAGTTTTGGTGCAGCTCTTGTTGACTCTCCACGAAGTGAATTGACTACATTGTAATTCAGTGCAGAAGATAAGTAAGCTCCATCCGGAAAAAACTTAGAAAGTAATTAATTTGGCTAATCCTGTAGGTACATCAGATACGCAAGCGATGCCGGAAGAAATTGTGTTGCAGCAGGACGCTTTCAAAAAGCTCGTCAGGATGATGAGTAACTTCCTGAAGGACAGCAAGGAACGACACTCCTATGAATACTTCAAGGCGAGGCAGCAGCGTCTAGCGGAACTTTGGACCATGGTCACGACGTCACATCAGGCTATCTTGTCCGAAAGAAAGCTGACCAGCGATCAACAAAGGTAATATTCTCAGGAATACGATAAGGTCAAGGAGGTCTATCATGAGCTCCTGTCGATTTTCGAGACTGGTGTCAACGAGCACACTAGTGTAACGGGCGCAGCAGCTGCAAATAATACGCTCAACGTTACAACTTCTAGCTCCAACCGAATCAGATTGGAGAGGATGGTCGATGGAGAACATTCTACGACCTCTTTAAGTCGATGGTGCATAATACTGAAGGGCTATCAGCCGTTGAGAAGATGCAGTATTTAAAAACTCATCACACGGGTGGAGCTGCTCGAGTAGTGCAGCATTTAGATATAAGCAATGAGAATTATGGAAGTTGTTGAACGAAAGATTCAACAGCAAAAAGGCTATTGAATGGAATCATATGCATAAGATTTATCACCTTGCAGCAGCCAAGAACAACTGTGAAAAACCTAATGGATGCAACTGCTGAATTTCTCGCCAAAATGAAAGGAATTGGCGTCAACATCGACAACTGGGATGCACTCATCGTCTATATGATCAGCCAGAAATTTGACATTCAATTGCGGAGGCTATGGGAAGCTTCGTTGGGATCGTGCTCCGAGATACCGAAGTTAGAAACGTTCATGGATTTTCTAACTGGTCGTTTCCGAGTGTTAGAATCGAAAGGTACAATCAAAAGGTGAGTTTGAGATTTGTATTAAGAATATTGAGGTTCTTTGAAATTAAGATGTTGGTGCTAACCTATATCTTGTAGTGAGCATTTGATTAACAGCTGATAATAACATCAGCCCCGTAGCCGTATTTCTCACTTTTCTCAGTCCTGGTGTGATAGGATCAATGTCGTAGACATATCAATATGTTGACTACCAACCGAAGGCAGCCCTGCATTATGCCGTTTACGATCTTCTTCTATCCAAACCCTGCGTCTAGAATGCTCTAGAATGAAAATGGCATTAAATGTTTTGTCCCTTTTTGTTGTTTTGTCTCTACTTGTTGGATGGAATTCAATGAGACTCATAGAACGCGTTGTTGTATAGAAGCAATTCCTGTATCATCGTGAGGTCAGCATATCCTCGATTCAGATGCCAAGGCAGATCGGTCATCACCACTCTGTTGTGGCTCAAATTTGCTTGAACCACCCGCATTTTAGTTCACATCAATTTCCCTGTCCGCTTCAGCCTCAATGGCGATCCTCTTCAGTTCGAAGTAGATCGCTCCTTTGTTGACTCGTCATTTATCCAAGGAGATCTAGGAAGCAAATAGCACCAGCACTGTTTTTTGTGTTGATAAGATCAACCTTCTTCGATTGATCTTTAAGTTCCACTGGCTGGAAACTGGCGAAAAACATTAGATCCGGATTTAGTTTTTATGAGAGAGACAGAGCCTCAAAATTGTTCGAGTTGATGCACCACCACTTAATCAGCTTAGGCACGGACGTACCCTCCACTACGCCTGACTCCATATGTTTTCTAAAGATCCTCAACACAATTGATTTAACCGAATACTTAGTGCAAGCGTCACCGCAGGCCACCGCAATCTGTATCCAGAAAATTTTGCAGCTTTCAAAGCGAGGTGGTTCCACTTCCATCGATATAGCTAGCTTGAGTAGTTCCTCGTTTCTTTGGCTGCATCATTTTTGAGTTTCTCTCCAGCTTCTCTTCTTTAAATGTTTGAAATGACTGACGATTCCTTAGGTCCCCACCAAACCTGCTTGGTTGCTGCTCTGTTGAGTGGCACTGTCATATCCTTAGGACTCGCTATTGCCCCCAGAACAGACTCCTCAGCCAGGTTGAAGGTCCAGAGCCTCTTGAGAGGCTGGCTCTGTGTCGTATCGATTTTCTTCATTGGCGATCACATAACCTTTTAACTCCTTTTGAAAAGATTGGACTTCACATCAAAAGTAGTGGCTGGAACTTCTGTTTTTTTGTTTGTCTTTCCTTAATTCCATTGAGATAGTTTATGTAACTCAGATTTGGGCTTCACTTTCTCGGAGCTCAGTCAATGAAATCAAAATCATTCCTCTCGCGATCCCTTGGGAATCGTAAGGCACACTCCTCCACGACTTTTTGAAGCTTTTGTTGGCTTTTACGCTAAACCTATTCATCTTGCTACCGAAGACATTTATTCAAGGTATCTAACAGCTAGCTGCTAAGTACAATACAATAGAATGATTACTTTTTTATACTACAATAGAATGATTACTTTTTACGGGAGAGGTTAGTAGTGTCTCACCAACTTTGAATAGAAGGGACTAGTCTGAACATAGTAACAAATCTTTGCTGGAAGCAGCGGTTACAACGACGAGGTCGTGGAACACACCTCCACAAGCCCTAGTAGATATGACAAGTAAATATTTTTACATACAACTTACATGTTATTCACACTCTTCGGCTGGCAGCTGACCGTTAAATATTTTCTCTTACGTCTTTTTAAAATAAAGAAATCTACCTTAAACCTAATTAATATATAAAATAACCGAGCTTATTTAATACAAACCTTTCCTAATTGTTTGAGCTTTACATATTCAAATAGCGCTTTCGTGAACTTTTTCTAACCTACTGCTGCACCCGAGCTAATAAATGGACCATTTGAATCTGTCGAGTTTTACAAAAAATATGAGAGAGAAAATGGCAAAGTTACGGATAAGCTTAATTGAATTTTGTCATCTTTAAAAACAACACTTCAAACAGTATAGATGAACGATAATAGATTTTCATAAATCTCGTCACGTTTTTCTTAAGTTCTCTCTTCCGTTTTATGCAAAAGTTAAGTCAACTGTTTTACATGTAAAACATGTTACTAATAGCACGGTACACGACAGAAATGACTTTCAATTTCCACAGAGACATTATAAAACTATTTTGCAATTTTCCTTGAGCTCTAAGCAAGCTAACGTGCTCTTTTGCTTAAACTGTAGAAGTTTTAAATCCATCGGTGTACAGCTACTTGTATCTTGCTTGAAAAAGATTTGTCCTTAGGATGACAAAATGACATCGTCCACTTAAGAGTATGACATGTATACATTATGCATACTTACACTTAGCAAAACTATTGAGCTGAGTCAAAATTTCAGTCAAAACACCAGTGACATCATGAGTGCTTTCCAGTATACATTTTTGATGCAGTTTGATAGTAAATAGTGCCGCAATGTGTTTATTTATTAAACGTGAAGTGTGAATTCAGTAATGTGTTCCAGATTCAATGTGTTTAAATTACGACAAGAACATTTATCGGTCCCTATGGCGATTGCACAAGGTCAGCATAAAACTTTAAACTTTTCCACAAAGTTTTGATTCGAGATGAAAGGAAATAAGCAGACATTAAATGTTGTGGAACTTTCATCCGATAATTTAAGAAAGTCAATAAACATATACTCTCTGTGATATATAAGCAACTTAACGAATATTTCCTGATATATTTCAAGTTCAACAAGTTATTAACAACAACAAGTATTTTAATTTAAAGGTCAATTTTTACTTTAGGAGCGAAATATATTTTAATTTCTAGCCAAGTATAGATATTTCGAGGGTAATCTGTACTCTTCTGTACCGATATGTACTGAAGATTACCGATTATTACAAAAATATCGTGTTCAAAAGACTTAATTTTCAAATACTATTGGTTATAAATTAACGGGGTTTTTTTTTGAGAATTTTTTAACTTTAGCAAAAGAAAATAAGTATGCAGGCGATAAAGCAGTAAACCAAGCGGATAACAAATCCGCATACGATAGAATGATCTCTTGAATTTCAATTTTGTTGTTGCTCTTGTCAGCAGTATGTGCTGTGCAAATATAAATTTATTCGTTTCGCGAACACTCATTCAAGTTTGTCGGGAAAAAGCTATTACAGTGCTATCATCTTCTTTTGCACTTCTACACGACGAGTGACCGTGCTTTTTGTATTGTTTAGCTGTGAAATTGTAGTATGTGTCGTAAAATGCAGTTGGTTTAAGAGTTCAAAGTAATGTTCGTTACTTTATAGAAGACATTTAATGTTTAAACTTAATTAAAAAAAATGGATACAACTTCAGATGTTAATTTTCGATTAAGTTCATAATAAGTTAAAAGGAAGCTCGCGGCGTGTAATTGAAACGATTCGTTTGACGGTTTAGAAGCAACTGACTAGTTTATTGAAAACAGTAATAATTCAATACAATCAAAAACAGTAATAGTTCAATACAATCAAATTAAAGTATGCAATGCAAATACATATGCAATTATAAATGTAATTCATAGATATATAACTCATAGTAGATGTATTGACTTTATGATACAAATTTGTTTGTGTTGGATACAACATCAGAGATAATGAGCATTAAGAAAACCCGATTTAAATTTTCCAATATTCAAACATATTTTGTGAAAAAAATACACAGTCGCTGTAGATCGTAAGATCTGCACGTAATGTTTTCTTTCAAATGTCTATAGCATAGCGAAAAATAGTTCAAAGCGGCTACTCACGCTGCATGAAAATGTTTGGAAAAAAGTGACAAGCATGTTTGGTGCTGAATTTAATGAAATTTATTCTAATATTACGTATTTATTAGAATTTCTCAGTACAAAATTCAAAATGTTTTATAAATCGACTCCAGTTATTTTCTCATTATTTCTGCGACTGATGTTTATTGGCCAGTCATGGACTTTTGGAAAACCCCGAGGCATCTTATAAAATTAATTTCCACCTTTCTTCAAAACAAATGAGCTTTTGTAACTCACAATGGGGAAAACTCTTAGCAATTTTCCTTGGTTTATGGTACCTTCAAGGTTCCATACTTGAACCCATTCTATTTGAAATGTTTTTTCCTCTGCCATTCCCAGCAATAATAGCCCTCGTGAAGATAAATTTGTACACTGAAGACCTCCCTGCGTGGTATGATGACCACAATCCAAGGATGGCAACAATAAAGCTACAGCGATACATCGACCCTCTCAGTCCGTATTACGCCAAATATACCCCATTTGAAGTAGCTTCTGACAATGACCGATCTGTCACCAAAGATGGAGCAAAATCTTCGTCTGTTAAAACATTGGGGTGACAAGGGCATATTCCAGTCTTTTTGAATGCGTTAATAATGTTTATAGGGGTTGTTGCTAAAAGCCATCCAGCTTTTACTATTTCAGGAATTTCGTAGACTGACATAATTTTGCCTGGGTTGTTACGGAGCCAGTTAATTTAGGCTGCGGTAAAGTATGGTTTAAAAGGCCTGTTAATGTAAACATCCAGAGGCTGCAGCATGTGGGTGCAATGACAACATGATGACGGAGTTGGAGGAATTCACTGGCAATCATCCATCCTGAGCTATTTCTAGCTCCTGCTGACTTAGAGGGCCGTCCCGTAAAACAAGTTTCTATATTTTAAACGTGGAAACATATATATTGGCGGTATCGTGTTTTCCGTGGGACTGGCTGGTAGCTCTACAGTAACCATAGTGCCGCGCTCAGCAGGCTCTGTGGCACCGACCTGTTTTATACCTTTTGAGCAGTAATGAATTTGAACCTTATGGATTACACTAAAACTGGTAGTACTGACGAATGTTTATACGCTGTTGATCCGTGCAGCTATCACGATCACCGTCCTAATGCTGGAATATCTGTTTAAGACTCCGTGTTAGGCACCGATGAAAAATCGTAGAATACTAATATACCTTTTGAGTGACAGTCTTCTTTGGCTTCAGCACAGTCGTTACACCAGTCTCGTCTAGGTTCCAGTTCCTTGATGGTGTTAGTTTATGTTTCAGTAGAGTTTCACAGAGCTTATTCATTCACATTATGTTTGTTAAATGCAAATGCACGTCATGCACTAGTTGCTTCTGGGGTTTTCGAAACGGGGTTCTTTTTCAAAACCCGTGAGCAGGTCAGCTCCATTTTCTCGATTCTTGGGCCACGAAGGGAGAGTATTTTCAAAAGAAAATTTAACTGTACATTGATACAAGAAGTTTTCACATCTCTCCGGGAAAAAAACCGTAGTATATTGAAGAACACCTTGAAATGTGATTCGCTAACTCTTTTTCCTGTTCCAAGGTAGACACCTGCATGGGCTTAAAACCTATGGCAGGAGCTACGCCAGCTTTCAATTTGGTAACAAATCGAGGTAACGTCTTGCGGCAAATTTCAAATTCACTTGCCACAGTTTTAACAAGGTCTCATCTGCAGCTTGACGCAGCAATGTATCGGAGGTTTTATATCTCTCTGTTTTACGACTGTAGTTTCGCACCCTTAAAATGAAAGAAAAATTGTCATAATATTTTGAAGTACTATAGAAGGTCAATTGGGGTAAGTAGTTCCGGGGAACAAGCAGCCCCGTCAGGAAAGAACTTATAGCCCCAAATTACAATTACTTACGAAAACGGACACACTGCAAACTAATAGAGTCAGGTAAAAAATACTTATGCAATAAAATATCTGATTAATGCTACTACAATTTAGGAGAGTTATGCATGAATCGGTTCGTAATAAACAGAGATAGACCAAATAGTTTAAACACAAAAAATTTTGCTTGCGCGATGTTTTGGCAACTTCACTTGACGCTTTAACGGCGTCACATGTCTATCTCTTTTCCTTACAAAGTTATTGCTGTTGGAACAACTTAATTCGGGAACTTTCAGCTCCTCTCTCCCCTTCTCGCTCGACCGGGCTCCCTGCGAGTTCTTTCTCTTCTTCAACATGAAAACGTGGCTAACGGGAAAAAATTCTGCTCGAACGAGGAGCTCATAGCCGAAGCAAACACCTATTTTGAAGAACTTGACAAATCGTTGTTTTGGAGGGGCTAATGAAATGGCAGGGATGTTGGCACAAGTGTATCACCCTGAAGGTAAGAAACTATCACCCTAAACCTTGAAAAATCAAAAAGAATCTGAAAAAGTTGCATCCTCATTCCTAATACGGGTACATAATTATCCACCCTCTATATTATACATTTTAGGGTCCAATATAGATCCTTGCGGGAATCCGCATTTTACGTCAACTGGATCAGACATAGATTTTATGATGCAGACTGTTAACTTCCTATCAGATATATCAATTTGCATCTAAAATGTTAAGACTTAGGTTAGAGTTTGTAAATGCGATTTTTTTTAGTCTTTTGTACATTCAAAGTGCACACGACTGTTGCTTCTTTGCTCTGTAGAGTAGTACTTTTTAAAGCCAAAATGTTCTTTGCATACAACAAAATTATCCTTGCAGTGTCTTTCAATTTCTAAGCCAATAATTTTTTGCAAAACTTTTCCGTTATTCGATAACATTGAAATAGGTCAAAAGTTGCTCACTTCATAAGAGGATTTGCTTTTAATCATGAATACCAGTTTTGCAACTGCCCCCTACCCGGAAACTATCCATCATATATAGAATTTTCAAAAAAAGCCCGTAAGTAAAGCTGTGTATTTTTGTTAACCTTTTACGCCTAAACGTGGATACGTCCTCCTATCCAGATGAATGTTTGGCTTCAACGTTTTAATTATTACTCTATTAGAGTTTTGAGTGTTATGGAAGGTTGCTGGAGGCCATTCGATGTTGAAGGCAGTTCAGTTGAGAATGTGAATAACGGGTTGTTATTCTCAATGTTTTTAAGATTGCTTAAGTAGTTGTCAATGGAACTAGACAAGTAGGTTTGACTGGAGCTATCCGTTTCTTAGAAAAGATTTTCATAATAAAATCTGAACGCGGTCAATTTTTGTCAATGCTGAAAAGTGATTTTGAACTACTTTAGGGAAATCAAATTTTAATGAGTTTTTCTCTAAGATTCGATATATCTCTGTGTGAGGGCTTTCTCTTTGGGGGGTTTTCGATTTATTTTGAAGCTCATGATTACTACAAAATAAAATAAGCAGTATAGCTGATTACTACACGATAAACTTACTACACAATAAAATAAGCAATATAGAATAGAAATAAGATAACGTTCAGAAGTTATGCAGAAAATTTTTCATTGAATTTAGAAAATTTAACAATATTTTATATTCGACATATATTTAACAATATTTTATATTTATATATTTACGGTCAAACAAATTTTGGAAAAATGCTGGGAATTCAACATTGATGTCCATCAAATATTCGTTCACTTCAAACAAGCGTACGACAGCATCAACCGAACTGCATTATATAACATCATGCTGCAGTTCGGAGTCCCAGCAAAGTTGGTACGACTGGTGAAAATGACCATGACCGACTCCACGTTACAAGTGCTAATTCAGAATAATATGACCAACTCGTTTTCGACGAATACAGGGCTAAAACAAGGGGATGGATTAGCTCCTGTACTCTTTAACTTAGCGCTTGAGTATGTCATCAGAAAAATCCCCGTTAACACGAGAGGAACTCTATTATTTCAGTCGACACAGCTAGTAGCTTCTGCTGATGACATCAACATTATGTTACGTTCGTTCAACGACACCAAGGAAGTATTTGTAGCTCTAGACGAAACCGCCAAGGAAGTTGGTCTTCAAATTAACGAACAAAAAAACTAAAGTTATGACTCAATCAAGGAAAAGCACGCCAATAAGACAAAACATAATGATAGGGGACTATAACCATGAAAATGTAGACAACTTCGTGTACCTAGGGACGAACCTCTCGAAGGATGGGAATGAGCTTGACGAAATCGAACGACGGATTCAATTAGCCAATAAGACATTCTTTTCGGTGCTTCCCACTTTAAAATCTCGATGCGCACCCAGAAATACGAAGCTCCGCATCTATAAAACAATTATTAGACCTGTGCTATGCTTCGGAAGTGAAACCTGGACGCTGACCCAGGCATCATCATCAAACTCATCTTAGCTTTCATGCTCAAATAAATACTTTTATGCATCAACAAATACATTTCAAATGTGAATCAGTCAAAATATTCATTGATTGTATTTGATTCCCTGAAAAACGAAACGTTAAATTTTTATTCGATTTTTAGATTTTTATCGACTTCTGAAATATCAATGTTTTATGCCCAATGGTTTTAGTAGGTAAAAGGGAAGCAAAAAAAGCGTCCAACTGGATTCATAATTCAACATAATTTTTTTAAAGTATCTTGTGAAACTTTTATATACAGTGACCACCAGAAAATGGAATTAATAACTAAATCATTCCCACTTTATCTCTGGACCATAATTGTGCTCATTTTCCATTTTTTATTTACGAAATCCATTCACCTCGCTACCTTACATTCCTGCTAACTTTTAGCTCGACATAAATCACATTTTTACAGAGTGCACTGTAACTATTCCAGAATAAAACTTTTGTTGGACAACAACTTCACCACACCATTATTTTTTTTTTGGAAAAAAATTCAGGTAATACACTTATCTGTCGTGCTGTTTAGTGATATAAATGGCTTTTCGATAGACCTTCTACAAATAAATTTTTAGGATCACTCAACATGATACGAGAGTGAACGAGCGTGCCTTCCAAGCGTAGAGAGTGCATGAACATATCCATAGTAGGAAGCTCTGCACAATAAGATTCCGTTGGGATTGAAAGGGTATTGTTGGTCCTACATTTGAATACATCCAAATACACTCAAACTAACATCTGTACATCGAATAAGAAAAACAACCCTTTTATGGTGCAGTTATCAACGGAATAGTGTTTACTATCTAAGCTAGCCGAGCATGGAATATCTTTCTCAGCTTCTGCCTCTTTAGCCTCGACGGTCTACAAATATAAATGCACACTTCGCCGTTTGAGTTGTATGTTTGCGAGAATTCGTTTGTGCGGATCCATATGGAAATTACATCTCATTCGAACATTACATGGCAATCTCCAGTGGGTAATACTTTATGGGTAGTACAACGAAATGTGTAAAAGTTTTCTGTAGCTTGTAGGATGTCAGTAGGCAGGCATGGGATGCTAGGGAAATGTGGGAGTTTGTACTTCCGATTCTACTCGAATCTCGTTGCTGCCATTTATTCATATCAACGGCTGTCGTTGTCACTGAAAGCACGCTATAAAGGCGACTTTTAAATGCATTTCAGTTCCGTTCGAATCATTTGTGATTCGAGGCTGTTCGATGAATATTTGCAGCAAGTAAGTCTCTAGAAAAATAGAGTACAAACCTTGAGCGTTAAATTATCATGGTTTGTTCTGCTGTATTCATTTTCCTATGCATTTGTCGTCAGAAAGTTTCCGATACGATCTTTTAATGGAAAAAAATCGTATCGACGAGAATTTAAAAGTTTTTTTTGTTGTTGATGAAATCAGGCTTTAATGCCTTTACTATTGTTTGCCTAGTTTACACATATTAAAGATATCTGTTTGTAATCGACTTATAGTCGACTGTATTTGCTCCACCTTCCACCGAAAAAACAGTGCCAGAATTTGGCAAAGGGGGAAAATAATAAGGGTAGAAACGCAAATAAATGCAATGAGGCTATACACTAGTACATACACTATTTGACAAAATAGACAATGGTGCTTTGGACATTTTAAAGCACTTTGATTCAGAAAACTATAAAAATAATCTAACCTAATGTCGCCTCTTCATTATGGTCCATCATATGGCCCATGTGGCCATCACCATTCTGTAGATGGGCGATGGCTTGTAGTGGTCGATAGTGGCGAAACATGGAAATGGCGATGGCCGTTGATGGCTCTCGTCATTGATGCTTGTACACATGCTGAACGCGAACAATGTACTCGCTCTCCATCCGAAACGTCCACATCAAGTACGCAAACAGAAAAGTAGCTTGCGGGCTAGCACTTTTAGTGTAGAAATCTACTACCGTGCGCGTGTTCTGTACGCGCACCGCTTCTTTGCTTTCCGACCAAAATTGTTAAATCAGAATCATACATAATATTTTCTAAACTTTCCAAAAAAAAAACACGAAAACATCCTCGATGTAATCCTCGGTTCCGCGTCCTCTCTATTTCTGTCCCATCACTTCACATAATTTTTCCGATTTTCCCAAAAATATTTGTTTTTTCGTTCGGAATTTATCATCTTTAGTAATGTGATCCTAGAAAATAGGATATTCCTCCTCATTATTTTTTAACTTAATGGCTCATTAGTCCATTTCATACTGAATGGCATTTTGCACGTCTGCTTTCCAACGAGAGTGGAAAGCAACGAAGCAGCTCGACGAGCGATCGAAATGCAATGTTTTGAATATTTTAGGTCGAGACATATCTCAAATGCAGCCCACGAGCAGCAGTGCTGTCGTTTTGAAAATTTTCAGGGGAGTATATTTCCTAATCCAAACGGAGTACTTTACATGAAAAGGGAGTACAATAGTTATTTATGTAATGCTAGTCAAACAGAGACTATGAGTTTAGACTTGCTGGTTTCACGTAAGTTGGATGAATAAAGGTCCAACCAGTTATGACTGGTAACGCTCAGAACATAGAGATCTAAGGAAATGAAACAAGCGTATACATATAGGAAATTTAGTGAAGCAATTTTACTACAAAGGTAAAATCTATAAATAGAACAAATCGAGAGAATTGAAGAAAAGAAAATATACCGCAGCCGTACCGCACCGCAACCGCACCGCAACCGCACCGCAACCGTACCGCAACCGCACCGCAACCGCACCGCAAACGCACCGCAACCGCACCGCAACCGAACCGCACCGCAACCGCACCGCAACCGTACCGCAACCGCACCGCAACCGCACCGCAGCCGCACCGCAACCGCACCGCAACCGCACCGCAGCCGCACCGCAACCGCACCGCAGCCGCACCGCAACCGCACCGCAACCGCACCGCAACCGCACCGCAACCGCACCGCAGCCGCACCGCAACCGCACCGCAACCGTACCGCAACCGCACCGCAACCGCACCGCAACCGCAATAATATAATATTATAATATTTTTTATTTTATATTTTTTAATATAATATTTTTCTGAAGTGTACGCTCAATTTTGTGAATTGTTATTTTAATGGTATTTTTGTTTTAATATAATAGTCTGAGAAAAAGAATTTTTTTATTTGTTTGCTTTGCAAGCATTTCTTGAAATAAAGTAAACACTTTATTTACAGAAAGATTTTGAATATAAACATTTTTTAACATGTTAATTGCAACGAAATACAGTCTGTCAAGAATGAGTTTACACATAGGAAAAAAATTCAATTTTTGATCTTTCTAATGATAAAATACTAAATGTAAATGAATTTTTTTTTCTTAATTATAGTTATTTACATTATTTCCAACCGATATATACAAAAAAGGACAAATTCAATTCAAAAAAAGAACGAAAAGAACAACGAAAACAATCATTACAATTTTTGAAGTGTCAACAAACTCTTTACACAACTGTTTTTGTTTGCATTACTACAACGATGCTGTTAATTTATCGTAATTTTTGGTCTGTATTGTACAGTTCTATGAATTTGATCATTAGTGTGTGATTAATTTTTGGCTCGTATCGCATAAATAAGTGAGATATTGTGTTTTAAAATGCCAGGCAAAAGATTATCCTTTGAGTTGGTTCAGATGATATACTATAATCACCAATTAGGTAAAAGTACGCAGGAACTGTCGGAAATATTTTGTGTAGCACGACAAACAGTCTATAACGTTATAAATTGTGCTGAAAATGAGGATAGATTGGATCCAAAGTGTGAAGGTGGCCCAAAACCAAAAATATCTAAAGTTATAGAGCACCTTATGATAAGGAAACTTGATAAAAACCCCTGGATTTCGACCAGAACACTTGCCAGAGAACTCAAAAAAAGTGTGATGTTGCGGTTTCCCATGAAACAGTACGACAGGCCATCCTTCGAAATAAGTTCTCATCAAGAGCTGCACGAAAGAAACCACTACTTTCTGCACTAAACATCGAAAAGCGTTTTTCCTTCGCTATAATGCATCTTTCTCAACCCGTTGACTTTTGGGACGACGTCATATTCTGCGATGAGACGAAAATTATGTTGTACTACAATGATGGACCGACTAGAGTGTGGCGCAAGCCTTTAACATCGTTGGAAAATCGAAATATCATTCCGACTGTAAAATTTGTTAAGTTATCCGTTATGATTTGGGGGTGCTTCTCAAACAGAGGAGTAGGAGGCTTGACATTAATCGAGTCTACCATGGACGCCCAACAATATTTGCATATCCTTAAAACATATTTGGCAAACAGTGCGCAGAAATTCGGGTTTGTGCATAACAACAAACGAAATTTTAAGTTTTAGCAGGACAACGATCCCAAACATAAGGCTCACATGGTGCGAATGTGGCTCTTATACAACTGCGGAAAAGTGATGCATACGCCAGCCCAGAGTCCTGACTTAAATCCCATCGAGAATTTATGGGCCTACTTAAAAAAACCAAGTCGCTAAAAGGCAACCCAAAAACCGAATTGACTTAAAAACTGCGATTCTCGCAGAATGGCAAAGAATACCAACCACGTATGACCTGCAAAAGTTGATTCATTCAATTAAAAATCGGTTGCAATGCGTGGTGGATACCAAAGGTGACTATACCAAATATTAAATATACCAAATAATATTAAATATCCTTTAAATCTGTAAATATTGAATACAATAATAATTTGTGTAAAGAGTTTCTTAACACTTTAAGAACAATAGTTGTTTTCGTTGTTCTTTTCGTTCTTTTTTTTACAGTGAAGTTGTACTTTTTTTTTTGTATATATCGGTTGGAAATAAGGTAAATAACTATAATTAAGAAAAAAAAAATCATTTACATAAATAAAAAGTAGTATTTTATCATTAGAAAGATCAAAAATTGATTTTTTTCCTATGTGTAAACTCATTCTTGACAGACTGTACGTTTTTTGGCTGCCTGTACGCTCAGTTTCGTGAGTAACTGTATGTATCAATGTCAGTTACATTTCAATTCCAAAAGCATCTGTGCACGGAAAGAGGCAACTTTTCGCAGTAAATGTCATCCTCAGAATAATTTAACGAAGCAGCTACATATGTATGTTGTATGAGGAAGAAATCGTAACTTTTTATAATTTATGCTGTGGTTTTCAATCAAAATCACTTCTGATATCTATCTTAACAGGCAATCAGGCATTTCATCTAGATCACGCTAAAAATATAATTCTGAGAACCATCAAATATTTATGATGCGGTTTGTATTTTACTCGTGTCATATAAGCGGCCAAACATTGAAAACTCTACGGTATATAAGCTTGCTTCACCTTCGCCAGAATGTAATTTTTTTAAAAATATTGTGAATCGATCATCAAAGTTAAGATTAGGTTTCCCAGTTCTTACTAGATATTTGACTTGAAATCACTTGCTATCAGAAACTGAGCCTATTTTCGAAATGAATGTTTTTGTTTGCGTGTTTTTATTTCTGGTGTTTTCGGCACAAACTCTAGCAGTAGAAGATGGCAAGACAGTTGAGATGAAATTGATCTCTTTGATTTTCGGAATCAAAATTTGTTATTGTTTTTTCAGATTGACAAGTTAAAAGTACAAGTGTATTATGAGTCAAAGTGTCCAGACTGTGTGAATTTTTTTACCGATAGACTGGTACCATCAATGCATTACCTCGGACGATTTCAGTACACCGACTTACAATTGATACCATTTGGAAAAGCAGAAGTTAATATCAAATGCTTTTTTTTTTGTTAATTTACACTAAGAATATTTTTTAGCGCAAACTTTTACCGTGGCAGGTTTGCAAGGAGCCCGCGATTTTCAAGGAAATCTGGGATTGAAATATTTTGATAATTTAAATACCCACAAGTACATAATGAAAATTTAAAGTTTTAAATGCAAAGCAAGAAAAAAATTGATTTGGATTGATAATTTAATCTTCATATAGTAATTCGCATCTTCGATTTCAGTTTACCACTGACCCTGACACACATAAATTAAAGGTCGAATGTCAGCATGGGGAAGACGAATGCAAAGATAATGCAATTCACGCATGTATCTTAGAAACAGTAGACTATGAAAAAGCGTTCGATGTAATTGCTTGTTTGATGTCAGACCAAACGCTAACACTAAATAAGGCAAGTTAACAGAGCCTCCCAGGTTTACAATGATTAATTTCATTGAAAAATATTTTCTGCTCTGATACTAATTGAATTTAAACGCAATCTGTTAATGATACAGCAATTCATAATTCAGAATACCGCAATTTAAAACATACATCGTGCAATGAAAAATTTCATTTGAGGTATATTTTTTTTCAGTGTGCTAGAGTATTCAAGGTAGATGAAGGACCAGTGGAGGCATGTCTTGAAAACCGCACGGAAGCAGAGATTCTGAAAAAGTATGGTGAAGAAACAAAAAAATTGGCTCTTTCGTTTGTGCCATCCGTAGTATTTGATGATGTGAGTACATTTTTACCTAATATCGATTAAAAAGTCTTTGCAGAATGTAAGGTTTCTTTCGTCTAGAATTCAATAATAAATATTGTTTTAAATTGGCAGAAATATTTTTTACATAGTGAATTTCTTTCTTTTCAGAAATTCGATGCAGAAAACCAATTGGATATCGTTTCCAACTTTGATTCGGCATTCTGTAAAGCGTACAAAACAAAATATGGAAAAGAATTAGACGGTTGTGAGTCCTCGGAGAGTTTCTAAGTAAATGAATAGAAAAATATCTTATTTTTGAAAGTAAGATACCCATAGGCGGGCCGTGGCCTACAATCTGGCAGGGGCCAGAGACTGAAAGGTTCAAAAGATGCGATGATTTTGTTTTTGAATGTGCACGTACTGTTCATAAAACTTATATAATTTACTAATACATTATATTTTTGTTGATTTATTCTTTATTATTTGTTAATGCATAATTCATTATCAAATAAACTTCTTGTCTGTGAATACGTATGAGCTACTACCACATGCATACAATTTGAATGGTAGGTATGAACTACTCGTGAATTATCAATGACCGCTAAGAAAGAAAGCTTGTATGAATTATACGGGAATAAAATCGAAATATTTCAAAATGTAAGAATATTTCTTCGTTTAGAAGCTAAATATATTTCAACTTATACTTGAAGAAGAGGATACTTAGTTTCAAAATATCTTTAAAGAAATTGGAATATATTAAGCTTAGAAGGAAGAAATTGATATCTTGCTTCAAACATTTGTTACCTAGAAAAAGCGAAAATAATTTGGCAAGATGAAAAATGCTGTATCTTACTCTTTTCGAGCCATTTGGTTTGCAGAAATATCTTTGTAGCTCTAACTGCGTGTCCGAGGCTAGATGAAACAGCAAAACCTTTGAAACTAGTACTTTTTGCTGTTTTCCGTTTTCGCGATCCTCTGGCAAATGTGAGATCCAGACAGTTTTTTTCTGCGAATGATTTCATTTTTTCCCAAACTACATACAAGTCTTTTCGCTCACTTAGTAGTGTTCCATTCATAAAATTTATCCCATCCCTAAGAGTTGCATTTTTAGTTTGGAAATATGTGCTTAACATGTTCGTTATAAAAAGAACATAGTGAAAGACGAAAATATTTACTACAAATTTAGGATTACTGATTGAATGAAAGATCCCCAATGAATAAACTGAGTCGTTGTATTTTCCCTCATTTATTTCTTTTTCTAAAGCCTCTTTCATAGTCCCATAGCTATCGGTCACATATTTGCAATTGTGAAATCTCGTTGACTAACGAGTCGAGCTTAAACTTCTCATTCCATGCCTTGTGTTTAGACCAACTGCCTCTTCCAGCTGCTTCAACAATTCGTGTTGTGATGGCTTCGAAAAGTGTAGGTAAAGGGATTCGATGGCATTGAAAAAGGATATACACGTTTCGATTGTGAAAAATGTGTCAATCACAACCAGGATAATTTTATGAGCTAGACAGTGTACAAATGTGGCTGCAGGGTGTTTCATCTTAATTTAGATTTGTACACATTTTTTTTTGTCCCGACATGACACTAGCACCATCAGAAGACAGCCCAACAACAGGCATTTCGCTAAGTCCGTAGCTGTTTAACAGGCTCAAAATTATATCTACTAAACACGAGGCATTTCTAGCTCCTGCACAGTCTACAAAGCTTGAGAACCTTTCTTCGACTGCTAGCGCTTTAGCAAATCTGACAACCATGGAGAGTTGTTCCTTTTGTGGACCCTTGCTTCGTTTGCCATACTGAATATCAGTCCGCAATCTTTTATTTCAGCTGTATTGTCCTCGCGAACGATTTCAGCAATTATTTTCATCAATTCATTTTGTGTTTTGCCACGAAAGTAGTTCGCAACTTTGTTTTTAACATTATTTTCAAAAGTTGAATCATGCTTTGCGAATAATGCACAAAATTCCAAAAAAAAAATCATGGCTATCACTGGCACTACTTTCATCATGTCCTCTGAAAGCACGTTTTTGGCGACTGAGACACGTCGTAAGGTCGATAACCTTTTCCAAATAATTTTGGTTCATCTTGACAATATTCCAAGGCTGTTCAAGCGCCATATCATTTACTGTCTTCCAAGCACTAGTAGAGTTTTCATCTCCGGATCGCGAAGTTTGGTCGAGCTGAAATTTTCGTGTATTTTTGGCGACAATGGAAATTCTATGGAAAATTTTGCATTGTGATAGCTTCACACCGAGTCATCAGATCATCACAAAATTTACAAGACTCATCAATGGGCATAAAAAATAAGTTTCTGTCGTTTTTAAATAATGTCTGGGCAACCTTGTAGCTACCATAAGCACAAATCTTTCACACGGCTGTTAGAATAAAATGCAAATTATTGATGAATTTGATACTAGATTTATACTGTCAAATCTAAACTTGTAATCGCACAAAAATCGCACCGAATTATTTATATTTTTAACACCTGGAACTTGCGTTTACGGTATCTCGCAACCGAATAAAATTCATAGAATATACTGGTCTTGAGTAGATACAGGTTTGATGAAAGTTCAATGAATATGATAAGAACCATGTGCGGCTGTGTCACTATGAAAAAACGCTCGGTGAAATTGAAGTGCTAGGCCTTTTAACTTCCGATGCAGTTATCAAATTGTAATGAAATTCACACGCATTTAACCTGAGTGTAAACCAATTAGGTCATAGATAGCATAAAAGTGGCAGGGAAAACAATTTTATTCTCCAAATAACTTCGAAAATTGTATTCTACGTTAATTACCTTCTTGCCAACCATTTTAATACTTAGACTATGTTTTGTGAAAAATTTCAATTTTTTCAAATAGTTTAGGCAATGCTGATAGTATTGCAATACCTGTGTAATTATCAATTGATCACCTATCACCACATTTTAAAATCGGGGTCTGATGAGATGATTTCCAAAAAGAAGGGAAAACCCCACACGAAAGTGATTTGTTGAAAATTAAATACACGGGTAACATAAGCGATTCCATGCATTCGAGTATAAAACTAGGAGGAAGCAAGTCAGGACCAGGACCCTTGTTGACATTAAGATCTTTGATGGCCTTTGCAATCTCCTCTCTAGTTAAATACATTTCACAGATGATATTTGGTGGGAATGTTTGAGGCAGAAGAATGTTAGACATGCTTGTACATGAACAAAACACTTCCTGGAAATGCTCAGCGAACAGATCACAAACTTTGTGAGGGCATAACGAACAAAAGTTCTTATTATACATCGAAGTAGGGTAGCCCGAAGTTTACCGTTTGGTGTTCACAAAATTAAAAAACTTTTTAGGATCATGAATTATATTTTCGCCCATGATATTAACATAGCGCTCATACGTTTCATGGGATTTCGTCTGGAATTCCGGAGCTAATTCATTATGTTTATCCTTGATATCATCTCTGACATCAGTGCTGGTTGTAATTACTTTGTAAATTTTATTTCTTTGATTCTGCAAATACCTTAGATTGCTATCAAGCCAAGGTTCAGATATTGTGTCTTTTCTCTTAATCTTTGGAGTGAACTTTTCAACGGTGTCAAAAACCAGCTCATAAAATACTGATACAGCGTCATCTAATTCTAGCGTTGAAAAATTACTAGCCCAGTCAACTCTGAGAAGACAATCCGTAATGCTCTTATAATCAGCACCAAAGGACCTTCATTTTCCCAGCATACAACTTTGCACTCGAATATTCAAGAATGGCAGAGAGTCGCTGGGAGATAAAAAAAACAACAATGCATTTTTTTGCACACCCGAGCAGAGCAAAGGTTGCTAAGTATATTGAATACAAAACAAAATCCTGAACATGTCGCGTCACTGAAGCAGAATATGTTAGGCAGCGGTTGGTTATGGGCTTACATGTAAAGTGTGCTAAGAACATTAAGAGTATTCTGAACGGTTCGCACCACTGCTGTTGACTATTGTGCAATCGGTAGTTTGAATTGAATGAATTGGCTTAGCACTCCGTAATTGACAATTATTACTAATGTGCGAAGAATATTATTATTAAAATCGATTTGGCCAAAAATTCATATATATATATATATATATATATATATATATATATATATATATATATATATATATATATTTATATATATATATATATATATATATATATATATATATATATAAGTCTATATAATATATATATATATATATATATAAGTCTATATAATATATATATATATATATATATATATATATATATATATATATATATATATGTATATATCATCAAAAAAATTCAGTGACTATTTCTCGGGAACGCGCCATCCGATTCAGTTGAAACTTTCAGGATACATTGGTGTTTATGCAGAATAGGTCCAGGTCTTGCTAAATGCTAATGACCTTTAACCGTTTGCCGCCGGCCGCCATTTTAGTGATATTTTAAATATACCTATTATTCTGTCCACAAGTAATTTTAGCAAAAATTAATGTGAAGGAATGAGTTTTGAACGTGTTTTAAATGTGAATCGGATAATGTTTTGGAATTTTTAACCCCAAGTGTGCGCTAGGTGCCTAAAAATAGAACGGGGAAATTTTTAAATTTTTAAATTGGGATAACTTTTGAGAGAGCTATTTAATCATGATAAAACTTTCAAAACATATTGGTATTATTTAGTTGTAAATTTTTGTTGCTTTTAATGAGCATGTTGGCAACCCTGAAGCTAGGGCAGGCCTTCAACCATCGACTCTCCTGAAAAAATGTTGATTCTTGAAAAAAAGCCACTCATATATAAATCTGATGCTTTGTCTACATAGCCAAAGTAAAAAATTTTAAATTGTACAACGGGCACGCCTGGTAGCCCTTTCCCAATTTGCCTATATTTTAAGCATCAAAAATTTCTGTTCACGGAAACTCACGATCCGATTATCAAACTTAGTTGAAATTTACAGAATGTATTGGTCTTAAATAGGACCAAATCTGAAAAGATGATTTTGAAATGCGGATAATTTTGTGCCAGTTGTGCCATTTTGAAAAACATTAAGAAAAATAACTGCTTTTGGCCCTATAAATTCTGATTCAGTCATTCGATTTTGACGAAATTCACCCAGTAGCTGGCCTTTACTTTAAACCACATTTGGTAGAAATTAAATTGAAAAGTTCAGTTGGACCTGGCAGCTATGGTAATTTTTGTGTCTGAAATTTTGAAAATACCTGAGGAAAATAAAGCTATTTCCCCTATTGCTTTCAGTACAGTCATTGAATCATAACGAAATTCAAATGGCAAACTAAACTCATTGTAGACAACATTCAGTAGAAATTTAATTTCAAAACAATGATAGGGTTTCCAGCTATGGTTGTTTTGTATTTTTTGGACATACCTTTAGTAAGCGATTTTAGCAAAGAATTTTCAAATCGTAGTGATCTTATAGTGAAAATAAACACCAAATATTAAGATCTCAAAAATTTGAAAACTTCTTCGAATGGTAACTCTAAATTTCTTTGCATCCCTATAACTTCCAATGCAGTTATTTGATCAATACGAAATTCGCAGAGCAGGTTGACTTCAACATAAGGCAGATGCGACATATTTTTTGCTTCGGTGCTAGCACTAGGCCTTTTTGTTATTTTCGTTCCGATAAATGCTTGCATTAAGTATTTTCATCGCAAAAATCGAATGACTGAATCAGAATTTATGGGGCCAAAAGCAGTTATTTTTCTTAATGATTTTTCAAGATGGCAGCACTGGCACAAAATTACCCGCATTTCAAAATCGCTTCTATCAGACCTGGTCCCACAATATATTCAGTAAAATTGAACTAATTTTGATTATCGGATCGTGAGTTTCCGTCAACAGAAGTTTTTGATGTTAAAAATATAGGTAAATTGGGAAAGGGCTACCAGGCGTGCCCGTTGTAAAATTTCAAATTTTTTACTTTGGGTATAGACATAAAGCATGAAACTTATTTATGAGTGGCTTTTTTTCAAAAAGCGATAATTTTTCAGGAGATGCGATGATTTGAAGGTTTTCACTTTCAGTGCCAGCCCTAGTTACAAGGTTGCCAACATGCTCATAAAAAGCTACACAAATTTACAACTATTCATCCGAAATAACTTCTGATATCTATCTAATCAAACAATCAAGTATTCAATCTAGATCACGCTACAAATATATTTCAAAAGACCCGGAAAACCATCAAATATTTATGATG
Organism: Nemotelus pantherinus; assembly: GCA_963978885.1. NCBI lineage: Eukaryota > Metazoa > Arthropoda > Insecta > Diptera > Stratiomyidae > Nemotelus > Nemotelus pantherinus. Next base: position 30,940,175 of record OZ022265.1, on the reverse strand, counting down.
CGGTTTTCCTATTGATCGAGCTATGTAAGCCGCCAAACAATGAAAACTCCACGATATATAAGGCTGGGAATAGAATGATTAAAAGTAGTTTTTTTAAAAAAATATTGTGAATCGATAGCCAAAGTTAAAGTTGAGTTTTTATTTTAAGGGATATTTAACTTGATATACCTTGCGATCAGAAACTGAACGTTTTTTTTTCAATATGAATATTTTTGCTGGCGTGATTTTGTTTCTAGTGATTTCAGCAAAAACTCTACCAATAGAAGATAACGAAACAGTTGAGTCTTAATTGATGGCTTAAAATTTTGAAGGCAGCATTAATTGTTTTTTTTTCCAGACTGACAAGTTAAAAGTGCAAGTGTATTATGAGTCAAAGTGTCCTGGCTGTACGCTTTTTTTCACCAATAGACTACTACCTTCAATGCGACATTTTGGACGACTTCAGTACACCGATTTAGAGTTGATACCATTTGGATACGCAATAGTATTTAATAAATGTTTTTTTTTTGTTAACTAGCTCTAAGAATATTTTCTGTGACCAGTTTCATTGAGCGAATAGTTTAGCCAGTTTCGGAAATTAGAAAACAAAATTTCGCTTTGAAAATTTTTTATAAGTTAAATACTTACCTAAGTATCTAGTGAAAATTTATAGTTTTAAATGGATTGACAACTCAGTGCGCATTTCTCTTCATGTAATAATTCGCATCTTCAATTTCAGATCACCACCGATCCAGATACACATGAATTGACGGTCCAATGTCAGCATGGACAGGAAGAATGCAGAGATAATGCTATTCACGCTTGCATCATAGAAACAATAGAAATTGGAAAAGCTATCGATGTAATTGCTTGTATGATGCGAGACAACTTCATAACACTGAATAAGGTAAATTAGCAGAGCTTGTAAGGTTTGCTGTGATTCATTTCTGCTCTGATACTGTTTGAATTTAAATCCGATCCATTCATGACAGAGTCATTCATGATTCGGAATACCGCAAATTAAAGTAAAAATCGTGTAACGAAAAAAATCCCTTATTTTCAGTGCGCTAGAGAATTCAATCTAGATATAAGACCAGTGGAGACATGTCTTAAAAATCGCACCAATGCAGAGATTTTGAAAAAGTATGGTGAAGAAACAGAAAAAGTGAATCCTCAGTTTGTGCCATTCGTAGTTTTCGATGATGTGAGTACATGTTATAATTTTTGACAATCATTCGAACAAAGCAGATTACAAAAAAAAAGATCAAAAAGAAGGAACTGTTATAATCTGTATACGAATTCTAAAATACACACTGTAATATTTGCAAAAAAAAAAGAAGCTAGATTACATGGTAATTTTTTTTTATTTTCAGAAATTTGATTCTGCGAAAATGGATAATGTGCCATACTTCGATCGAGAATTCTGTAAAGCATACAAAGCAAAATATGGAAAGGAATTAGACGCATGCTCCTTAAACTTCAATGTAAGCCCGCAGAAAGATTTGAATTCTACAATTGAACAATTAGATTATTTTCAAAGTGCTCAGATAGATGATTTTAAACTAACAAAGTGTAGTAAAGATCCTAAAGCTTAGATACCTAAAAGCTAGCTGATATCTCTTGACAAACCTAATATGAATTATGCCTATTTGTTCTATATAAAGTTGCAAATAAAAGTAGTTAATAAGATTATAAGTAGCTTAGTTTTAATGAAAGTTGCTTGCTCGCGATTTTAAGATCTGGCATTTGCTAAGTGAATCTTGATCAAAATCTATCGCTGTAGCAACTTCACGCTGTTACCAACTAGGCTTCATTTATAGGGTTTTTATAAATGTGTTTAGCATTTACACGTGTTTACTCTAGCTTTAGCAAATCTAGTTTTTCGAAGGCGAGGGTGAAGCGAAAGTGATCGGATACGTTGATTCATATTCCATAGACTTTATGATTCTTAACACTTTCCATTCAGTAATCATATATAGGCTGTCACAGTAAAATTTGACCCTGTTATATTTGCGAATATTTCCGTGTGCATATCTGCTCCAGATCTTTAACCCATACGGTAACATTATATATTAATGACAGAAAAGCATATAAGTATTCATTCATCCGGGAGGTCTTTGACTGGCAACCTTGAATCGAAACAAGAAAAAGAACGGCAGTAGATTATATTCAAATACGTGGAAAATATCGAAATCAAGTTTTCAAAGATTTCTGAGAACCTTAAAACGTCACTTTCAACGATCAAACGAGTTATAGCGAATTAAAGGAAACGATTTGCTGTAACAAGGAGAAGAGGATTATGTAGAGCATGTGGAACTATAGAAAAGTACTTAACGAAGAAAATTGTCAGAAAGTTCGAGACCAAAGTCAACATTTCCGTTCTAGATGTGGCAGTAGTTGCTGGTTCATCAAAGTCAACGATCGATCAAATGAAGAAAAGCTACAGTCTGAGAACATATAAAGTGCAGAAAATAACAGTTTGATCGGAGGAAAAGAACAAAGTAGTGAAAACGAAGACTCAAAAATTATACGGTCAATTTGTGACGAAATTCAATTGTGTCATTTTAGATGATGAGACTTAAGTCAAAACGGACTTCAGGTGGATATCTGAACATAAATTTCACACTGCTAAAGAAAAGAATGCAGTGAAAGAAGAATTCAAATCGAAGAAAACCAGCAAATTTCCTAAACAGTGCATGGTGTGGTAGACAGTTTGTCGATGTGGTCTAAGGAGCGATATTTTCATACCAGAAAGCAAAGTCAATACCCAGGTTTACATCGACAAATATCTGTAGAAGCGATTGTTGACTTTCATTAAAAGGCATGAAGGATCCATGCTATTTTGGCCAGACCTAGCATCATGTCTTATACTAAGATGAAAATGATGCAGTGGTATGAAAGCAACAACGTCACTTTTGACAAGGACGCCAATCCACCTAATTGTCCCGAACTTAGACCAATAAAACGATACTGGGCTTATATGAAATGAGTATGGAAGCAAAGCAATATGAAAGCTTAAAATGAATTTGGCTTTAAAAATGGAAAAAGCATACAAAATAATTAATGAGGCCTATGCGAAAAACTTCATGTCGGGCTTCAACAAATTTTCACTGTAAGTGACACTAAAGTTTACAAATGCAGTTTCTGTATATCTTTAGAAGGTAAACTGAAATGAAAAAGTAGCCCCATTTTTCTAAGTTCAAAAGTTTTCATAAGTTGTTCATCAGTAAAAGGGTCAAATTTTAGTCTCTAGTTTATATATCGGGTGATTCAGATCAAGGTGCCTTAGTATATAAGGTGATCACGTGTTTAACGCCTGCTTGTGTTTCTTACGCATTTAAAAATTAGTTTCAACTAAGCTAAAGGTACGAAGAGCCTAATCCTTTTTTGGGGAGAATTTGTTTTAGCTTGCCGAAGATTTTATGGTCCATACTTTTCTATGTAAATCTGGATATTATATGTGCTCAGCTTACTGCCAAACTACACAGAGCGTATAGAGCTCTTCAATAAAGACATACAAATTTCGTACATACGAGGGTTGATCCAACAGTAATGATAATCAATATAAACCAAAGTGATTGAAATTAAAAAAATATTTATTTTTTAGCATAGTCTCCTAACAAGCTAATACATTCAGTCCATCTTTTTTTTTAAACCCGAGATACTCTTAGAAAAAAACGATTCGTCTCTATTACACAAAACGCTTAAACATCGGCCATCACTTCGCTATCATCTTCAAATTTCTTCTCCGAAGGTGTTCCATGAGCCGAAGAAAGAGGTAGAAGTCACTGGGAGCTAGATCTGGCATGGATATTCCAGCAGTTCGAATCCTGTTTCTTGAATCGCAGCTTTGTGAACCGGTGCATTATCTACGTCAATCTGCTCTGAATAGATGCAAACAAAACCCGGCTATTATAACGGACAATTGAAAAGTATTGATTAAATTCCGGCTAAATGAATCAATTGCGGTTTAAGTTGCACCCCAAAAAGGCAATGGAACTAACGAAATAAAACCCAGAATGCAGCTTGCTAGTAAAACTTTCTACTCCAGTTCGACTATAATGAAGACCAGCTGCATACACAGAAATATAGCACCAAGTCAATAAATAAATAATACGTGCGTTTTTTGCTCCGATGCAGAACAGAATAGAATTATGCCACAAAAATAACGGTCTGGTACAAAACAGTAGGGCATTCACTAAGACTGACATAAGTTCCTGTATTTGCTGTGATAAAACAAAACAGCTGAAAATAAAGGGAGAAAATAACGAGTATAAACTACCACAATCGATAGAAAATAGAAAAATAACTAACAGAAAATTACCTCTTTTAGCCTTCTATACTTTATGAGGGCTTTTTTCTAATTTCCTAACTAACAAAACATTCAACATAACCTTGAAAAAATCAAAGCAACCTCACAACAAAACAGACAAGTTCTCATGAGCTTCTCTTTTTTCTATCTGCACATTCTATAGTTCAGCACGTATGAGGAGAAATGAGGAGAAAACAATTTCAGTACTAGGGAGTTCGCTGGTACAGGAGTGTTGTTGTTTCCAATCCGTAAACTCTGTTCTCTGCTGGATAGAGGAACAAAAAAACGCGTCTAGTAAGACCTGTGTGGTGCTATGGATGCGAAACATATGCCCTCACACAAGCATCCGGACCTTTAGGTGAATAATTGGAGCGTGATTGCAGAGCGGCCAATGGCGAATAAGCTACAGCCACGAGTTGTACGAAATATTCAACGATCCAGAGGTTACCACAGCAATCAAACTGCGGAAGCTGCAATAGGTCTGTTCGCGTACTTCAGCAAACTGCAGCAGTAAAGGCCCCCACTCACGAGCAGTCTATCAGTCCAAATGGCCTGAGGCCAGGCCAAAATCTCACCGTGTGTGGGAGAACTCGGAAGGACTCATGGACTCAAGGAACCAAATTGGATTTCCAATCAATCCAAAGTCCAAGCACTCAGGCCATCGGGCCATTTTTTGGCTCGACCGTGTGTGGGAAAATAGTAAGGCGAATTTGGACAATCGATAAAATGGACTAGTCGTGTGTGTTGAAGCCTTAGTCCAAACAGCGTGGCAGTCTTGGTTTGCACGCTGACCTGTGACAATCTCATTGACTGTTTCTGTAATTATTTTATTTAATCGAAAAATTCAGCATAATGGATAGTGGTGGCCATGATTTTGTTTTGCAAGTTATCGAATAATATAGGTCACATGAATGTATATTATATTATTTGACCCAAAGCCTGCAACCGCTTGCTAAGTACCGCAAAGTAGCGGTCAATCTTTCGTGAGGAGTGATAGTTTGCCTCATATTTGTATCCTTTCGTTTGATAAATGGGGTGACCAACTATAGCAACGTGTTATATATCGTATCATCCATTCTTAAATAATTTTACCAATCAGAAGGCTCAAATGTGAGTTCTTTAAGCTATTCTTTGGCTATCGTTGTAAAGCTTGTCTAAAACTACTGGTTATCCATCGTCGATATTCTTTAATGATATAAATTCTTCCTCTCCTAATGAGATTTGTGATTTATTCGCAGATACTTTCCAGAGTATTTTTATTGCTCCTGACTCATCAAACTCACATCTCCCTTCGTCACATTCTACTCCTACAGCTTTTATTAGCCACTTAGAAATTACACGTGACGAAATACGTAAAGCTATTTCGGAACTCGACTGCAACAAAGGTCCAGGGCCAGATCTTCTTCCTTCAACTTTCTTGCGCAAATGTGTAGAGCAGGTTACAACTCCCTTTCATATTTTTTTCAACAGATCACTTTCGTCTGGAGTTTTCCCATCCTGTTGGAAACTTTCATATGTCACACCCATCTTCGAAAATGGTGATAGACGCTGTATCGGAAATTATAGAGGTATTGCCATCTTATCTTCTATTCCGAAACTTTTTGAAAAGATTGTCTACGATAAACTTTCTCCACTTGTTGACTCCCATCTGAATGATCAACAACATGGTTTTAGAAAACGTCGCTCAACTACCACAAATTTGACAGTCCTAATCTCAGACGTCCTGTGTAAAATGGAGAAAGGATACCAAATTGAAGCAGTCTATACAGACTTTAGTAAAGCTTTTGACACAGTTGACCACCCTACCTTAATTCTAAAGATACTGAAATTCGGACTTGGTGGATCTTTGCTTAGCTGGCTGACTTCTTACCTTGGAAATCGAACTCAGCTGGTAAAATTTCAAGGACTTTTATCGAAAAATATTTCTGCTACCTCTGGTGTACCACAAGGTAGCCATCTTGGTCCACTTATCTTTAATATATTTATTTCTGACCTATCTGACGTCCTATCAAATATACCTCATCTACTTTATGCCGACGATCTTAAAGTCTATCATATCATTAAATCTAAATCCGATGCACTCTTTCTCCAATCCAAACTTGATTCACTTGATCATTGGTGCAATGAAAACAAGCTCTCTCTCTCTCAACATTGATAAGTGCCAAGTTATAAGTTTCTCCCGAAAATGCACCGTCTCACATAACACATACTTCCTCGGGAATAATTTGTTAGCTCGAGTTGATAACGTTGTCGACCTTGGTGTTGTCTTGGATGAGCAACTCCGCTTCACCTTGCATTATGATAAAATACTCTCCCGTGCAAACAAACAGCTAGGCTTCATCAAAAAACGTGCCAAGGAATTTCGTAACCTGTGGATCACAAGATCCTTATACATCTCACTATTCTCGAATATGCTTCCATTTGCTGGGATCCGGCTTCTGAAACCCACAGTAGCAGACTCGACTCCATACATAAGCAATTCTTACTGTTCGCATTGAGAGAACTATACAGCCCTTACGATTTTAATACCCTTAATCCTTATGAGTTTCGATTGGGTCATCTAAACTTATTAACACTTGCATCTAGAAGAAAGATGCTTTCGGCCTGCTTCACATTCGATGTCATTAGAGGCGTCATTAAAGTTGAATTCCTGAATAGCAAAATAGTTTTGAATAACCCTGTAAGAAACACCAGGTCCTCTCGTGTACTTAAGGAATATCCACACTCCACTACTTACGCAGCTAATGAGCCGATAAATAGACGCTGCAGGGCATTCAATAGCATAAGTAATCTGTATTCTCCAACAGTCTCAAAATTATCCTTCAAATCCTCCCTTTTCCAAGCCATCCGCACCCTTTATCCTAAGCTATATGTTCAATGTCTTATTTTTACTAATGTTCGAAGAAGAACATTAGTATTAAAATCACTTTGGCCAAAAATTCATATTTCTATATATATATATATATATATATATATATATATATATATATATATATATATATATATATATATATATATATATATATATATATATATATATATATATATATATATATATATATATATATATATATATATATATATATATCATCAAAAAATTTCAGTGAAAAAATCTCAGGAACGCGCCATCCGATTGAGCTGAAATTTTCAGGACACATTGGTGTATATGCAGAATAGTGCCATGGCTCAGAAAAAGTTAAAAATCTTTAACCCTTTGGCGCCGGCGGCCATTTTAGTGTTATTTTTATTATACCTATTATTCCGTACACAAATAATTTTTGCAAAAATTAAGTTAACAAAATAAATTTCGAACGTGTTTTACATGTGAATCGGATAATTTTTTGGAATTTTTTAACCCCATGTGTGCGCTGGGTGCCTAAAAAGAGATCGGGAAAAATTGAAAATTTTTAAATTGCGATAACTTTTGACAGAGCTTTTCAATCATTACCAAATTTTCAGAACATATTGGTATTATTTAGTTGTAAATTTGTGTAGCTTTTGATGAGCGCGCTGGCAAACCTGAAGCTAGGGCAAGCACTGAAAGTGAAAACTTTCAAATTATCGTTTCTCTTGAAAAAATGCCGTTTCTTCAAAAAAAAGCCACTCATATATAAATTTCGTGCTTTGTTAACATAGACAAAAAATAAAATTTGATATGGTATAACGGGCACGTCTGGTAACCCTTGCCCAATTTACCTATATTTTTAGCATCAAAAACTTCTGTTCACGGAAACTCACGATCCGATAAGCAGAATTAATTGAAATTTTCAGAATGTATTGGTCTTAACTAGGACCAGGTCTGATAGAAGTAATTTTGAAATGCGGGCGATTCTGTGCCAGTGGTGCCATCTTGAAAAATCACTAAAAAAGATAACTGTTTTTAGCCCTATAAATTCTGATTGAATCGTTCGATTTTGACGAAATTCACACAGTAGCTGGACCTTACTTTAAACCACGTTTGTTAGAAATTTGGTTGAAAAATTCGGTTGGAGCTGCCAGCTATGATAATTTTGGTGTCTTAAATTTTAAAAAATAAAAATTTGGTAGTGAAAACATTCAAATCATCGAATATCCTAAAAATGTCCGTTTCTTACAATAAAACCAATCTGTATACAAATCTTATGCTTTATCTACACGTTCAAAGTAAAACTTTGGAAATCTCATGTCGGACAAGAACGGTAACCCTTTCCCAGTTAACCCATATTTTTAGCATCAAAAACTTCTGTTCACGGGGATTCACGAACCAATAATCAGATACCATTGAAATTTACAGAATGCATTGAACTTAAGTAGAACCAGGTCTGATAGAAGCGATTTTGAATTGGGGGCAACTCTGTGCCAGTGGTGCCATCTTGAAAAATTACAAAGAAAAAAAAACTGCTTTTTGCCCTATGAAATGTGAATTAGTAACCAGATTTTCATGAAATTGACGCAGTAGCTGTACCTTACTCTAAACTCTGTTTGATAGAAATTTGGTTGAAAAATTCGATTGGTGCTGCCAGCCATGGTAATTTTGGTGTCTTTGGTTTTGAGAATTCGCTCAGGAAAATACAACTTTTTGCCCTATAGCTTCCAGTGCAGTCATGAAATCAATACGAATTTCATACAATTAACAGAACCTATTATAAGCATTATTCAGGCCAAATTTGGTTGAAAAGCCACGATAGGGTTGCCAGCTATTGTTGGTTTTGTGTTTTATTGCAATATCTTTATTGAGCGGTTTTATCGTAGAATTTTCAAATGGTAATGATATTGTAGTGACAATAAACAGCAAATATTAAGCTTTCGATTATTTGAAAAAACTTCCTGTAGGTAACCCTAAATTTCTTTATACTCCTATAACTTCGAATGTAATATAACAACGTGAAGCAGATGTGATATATTCTTGGCTTTGATACTGGCAGAAGGTTGCCAGCACGAGTCGGTTGTGCTACTTTTGTATCAATAAATGCTTACAGTTAGTATTCATACCGGAAACATTTACAATGAAAATAAATAACCGATGTTTCAATTCCCAAAGTTCTGCAAATTTTTCGGATCGCAGCCCCAAACACCAACTTCAGTTACAGTGCTGCAGGCACTGAGCATTTTCTTCATTGATGTTATATGAGATGCTGCTTTCAAAGTTTGGTGAAATAAGCAACTGATAACGAATATAATTAACAAGTGTTTTTCTTTCATAAACTTTGAAACCCATGCCAGTGGTAATATCTGAAACCTTCTACCATATGAGTTATAATGCATTCTTGAGACCAAAGTAAAACGTGGCATTTGAAACAGTTTGGCCGTAATAAGCAGCTCATGTGGTGGAATATGCACTCAAAACCTGCACGATTCTTCTACTGTTCTTCGAACATTAGTGTTTCTAGCGGTTCAGGTGCGCTAGAGTTTTTTGTTATTTATTAATTTGTTATTGATTTATCTTGTTAATTGTTTTATTTAATTTTTCGTTTTATTTCTATGTACTCGTAATTTCCAATTTTGTTTTTTTTTTACTGTTTATGTTACTTGTACCTTGCTTGGTTGATAAATAAAATATGTAGATGCAAGTTGCAATTGCAAAATAAACTCCTCCATATCCTTCTGATCCAATAATAGATGAAAAATAATGTTTTCTTCAAGTTTATCTTTATTTTTTTCTAAATTAATGACAGGAAATGAAATGGACTGACTAGATCGAGGTTCTATCGTGAGTGGTGAGCTAAATTGGACTGAAACCAAACGGACTCAAGCCAAATGGACTCAGGCCATTTGGACTGCTCGTGACTAACAGAATTTGGCAGTTGGCTTCTTTTTGCTGCAAAATTTTTTTCTTTTTGCTGCAAAAACGACTTTTTGCGAATCTATTTTAATATATTATAATAGATTCAGGTACGCCAACAGACCTAATGTGTTGATCTTGTGCAGCGAATGGACAATAATTGAATGCCTAAAAAGCTATGCGATGAAAAATGCCGAGGTTCGAAGGCTAGTGGGAACACCCAGGAAGCGTTGGTCCGACTCTGTCGACGAAGACTGCACATCGCTGCTCGGATCTCGAAAAAGGAGGACGTAGTTGTTGAACCGAGACAACTTGAGGCATTTTCTGCAATAAATTTAGGACCAAAAGGGACTGTAGTTGTACAGCGGCATTTAGAGAATAAATCACCAGTTTTCACTTTCGTTAAATTAATAAGAGGGTGCGAAGCTGTATGTGGCAATGAACATTTATGTTTATTAATGAGTCGGTTTGGGAAAGTTTTCCCCTAGTTATTTCCGAACGATGTCCAGTACTTTTGTTTACACCATGTTCACTAGTTTTGTTTTGTGCTCAAAGCTCATGAAGAAATATTATGATCATACTGGCAAATTACTCTCTTATCAATTCGGCACTTATTTATTGTGAAAAAGTGAAAATTGTACTGCAGGTGTTTATTTTGCGCATTCAACTATACATGTTTTCACAGCAGCTACATTTTAGTCAAGCTTCAGTAACTAGCATTAACATACGAATCAAATAAGCTAAATGGACAGTACCCAACGAATCTGCCCATATGACTAACAAGTCTACTCTCACAAACAATTCTGGTTGTGAAATAGTTTCAGTTTTCTGCAGGCACGATATCTAAAGCGTTTCAAGTTCAAAACTTAACTACTACTTCAAAACTAAAACCTTCCTTAGAAACAAAAACTATCACTTAAAAGTTCATTACAACTTGATAACTCGCTGAAATTAGCATATGCTTTACAATGCATTGCTCAATGTTTTCACTTGCACCCGAACAGCTGTAAAATGATCGTAATGTTTTATGAAACTGCTGTTCGTTTATTTCCATGAATATAAGTCGGAGTATAAACTTGTCATTAAAAACTGATGTAGAGTCATCAAACGTGAAAAAAAGAAGAAACATTCTTAAGCGAGTCAATGCATACGAATGTCAAAGCCCCGTTCTTATGATGTTTTACAACCCGTTTGTGGACATTATTGGTCAATTCGTAAATACCTGTTGCTGATTCAGATTTTATGCAAATGTAATTAAAGATGGAAATTACACATATCGAAACGAAACGAGAGAGCAAGTTTGTTTCGGGTCTTAGGTAACGTTCCTGAAAATTAGAGTGAGCTGGAAATGATGCGCTGATATGAGAAACAATCTCATATTGTTATTTGAGGAACGGAACGATAAGTCTACTCGTTAATTTAATCAATGGAATTTCCAAGGGACTTTTTTTTATTCAACCTAATCAAATTCATTGTCGCGTCTAGTGCTTGAACAGTGCCCCTTGTATTATAGGGTGAAATAAAAGTATTTTATGAATGATAGCTATCAAAATGGTTCCATTAGTTTGCACTCATAGTTGCCCTTTTCCGAACAATGTAATTTTCAAAATTACTTACGTATATATACATGTGAATAAAACAGAGTATGTGGAAACTCGCCTCTCAATCAAATTGAGAGATCAAATTAAATTTTCTTTGACGTGGTGTCCATTGCGGGGCAACTACAATCAAAGTTAAGATTGAGTTCGTCAGTTCAACTTGTGCTTTTGTCTTGAAACTACACGCGAACAAACAGTGAGCCGACGAAATTCGTTAACATGGTGTTTTCCATTGGCGTAATATTGTTTTGTATGTGTGGACTATATGTAGTGGCTGCAGATGAAGCTGTTGAAGACCTTAAACTAGCAGTTGAGTGGAAATTCATGTTTAGATAGAATAAGCGAACTTATTTTATGTTACCGTTTTTTTTATTCTTCTGATTTTAGAATGAAAAGTTAAAAGTGCAAGTATACTATGAAACAAAATGTCCGGACAGTGTAGCGTTCTTCAGGGAACAATTGCAGCCGTCAATGCGAAACAATAAAAGACTTCAATACACTGACCTTCAACTGATACCATTTGGCAAGGCAAACGTAAATATGAGTTTCATAGCTTATTTATTAGCATTTTTAAGTATTCGAGCTAAGAAAACAATAATAAGTCCAAGCTTAAGTTTGCAACATTTTATGCATGGGTTTCAAAATTAATTTCACTTATTTTATTTACTTTTTACATATTTAAGAAAGTATTCATTGTCTAATAGAACAGGTAGCCGATCATAACATCTATTAGACGTATGATGACAACCTAGCGCATTAAAGTGTGCGCAATACTAACTAGTAGCTTTTACTATCCTTGGTTCGAATCCGAGTATAGGTGGTTTTTTTTTTGTGGAGATAGAGGCGTTAACTATTCGCTTAGTTTTTACGTTAAACTTGTGCAATTTATCCTAAAATTAATTAATTATATAATCTAAAAATAATATTAAGATAAAATAAAACAATAGATTACCTTGATAATCGTGCCTTAAAGTCTAATTTGGTAAGCAATTATTGTTTACTTTGTAAGTGGTCATTGTGGCCGTTTAAATCGTCAAGTGTTTATTTGAACCTTAATCAGTTCATCGGTCGAGATTTTTATAGTCTCAGCTTCGTCGAAACAAAAAAGAGAACGACTCTGACGATTTTAAAATATGGTGCTGATGGTATAGTGGCATTTCCATCGGTTTTGTCATCAACCGTGTTCTGATGGCGAATTATCGTTTATCGGTAGAGGTTTATCGGTAGGTTTATGTTGACGAGACACGTACTGGTTTTAAACTTAACAGACCTGTTCCATTTAATACGAAATCTTCTCGCCTTCCGTTGCAGACAACGTTTACTGATATGGGCTTGATAATAGCAAATATTCATTTATTATTGGCATATTAGTGGTTTCCAAAGTATTTTTGAAGTATTTGTGTATTGTGAAATGCCTTTCGAACAATATTCCACAGCAAAGGTGCTGTATAGCTCCTCTGTTATTCAAGTCGTCGCCGTAGCACTACAGCCCCTCACGGGCCTGGGCTTCTCGCAGGTGACGCCTCCAGTTGTCTCGGTCCAATGACCGCGTCCTTCAATTTCGAAAACCGAGCAGCTTTGCGCAGTCCTCGTCGACAGAGTCAGACCAGCATTTTCTGGGTTTTCCCACTGGTCTTCGACTCTTGGAATCTTCCTTATCACGTACTCAAGTGCTAGATTGAACAGCAGAGGGGCCAACCCATCGCCTTGCTTTAGTCCGACATTTTTGTCAAAGGCGTCAGTCAGACTATTGTTGATTCTGACTTGTGATGCTGTCGACGTCATTGTCATTTTGGTCAGTTGGACTAGTTTTGCCGGGATGCCGAAGTATAGCATTATTTTGTACAGTATATTTCGGTCAAAACTGTCATATGCTTGTTTAAAATCCACGAAAATCTGGTGGACGTCGATGTTAAATTCCCCACATTTTTCGAGCACTTGTTTGACTGTGAAGAGCTGATCCGTAGTTGATCGACCAGACCTAAAGCCTCCTTGGTACTCCCCAAAGACATTTTCAGCGTATACATTTATTTTATTTTTTAATATTTTCGTCAGTATCTTATAGGACGTCAAAGAAGCGATATGCCTCTGTAGTTTTCGAACCTATGACCAACTGCCCTGTTTGAATAAAGTGCCCTTATTTATTTATTATTATTCAAATTCAAATTAATTATTTATTATTCGAATTCAAATTAAAGTGGCTTGCTTCAATTCTTCTGCGGCAAAAAATGTGTATCGTAAACCTTTAACTCTTCTACGAGGGCAATACGCTCCTACATGTACTAATAGACTGCACCTTAAAAAACGATCAAGAATGTTGTTTCCTGGATCCGAAGTAGCCAAGCTAACGATTAATTTTTGGCCGCTCTAAAGTCCACCACAAACCTTCGTGTTTCCTCACAATCTACGAGGTACGATAGTGAACGTACTTGAAGCATCAAAGTTCAACTTAGATGTTCGGAGTACGTTCAATATGGTACGTTGTACATTGTGAGGAAACACGATGGTCTGTAGCCGACTTAATTTACTTTTTCAGTTTCCGCTCTTGACTTTTAGGCTAACCTTGGTCCTAAAACCATTGCTGACCGGTTTACCATTCATGATGCTTAATTAATGAAATAGGTAAAATAAGCGCTATTCATTTCTTGCTTGAGAAAGTAAAGTTACATAAAAACACAAAATATTCGAAAAAATGTACTTTTTATTTCATTTTGGTTCTTGCCATTATATGTGATACATAATGTTGTTCAAATATCTCTCATGGCATTTCTTACAGGACTCAATCCTTTTCAGGTAATTTTTAATACTTTCTGGCACATTTCGGGCAGTATCTCGGCCATCACTTCACGAATATTTGCTTTCAGAGTTTGGGGATTGTTCGCATAAACACAATCTTTTGTGTATCTCCACAAAATGAAAGACGGAGGCGTTAAACCGCAGGATCTTGGAGGCGAATTCACATCAGCCAACTGTGAAATTACATGTTCTGGGAATTTATCTTGCAAAAGAGCTCGGTTTGCCTGTGCCACGTGACTTACTGTCCCATTCTGCTGTGGCTTTTGCGTCAAGAGCATAATCTTTAATTTCTGTCCATAAATAAAAGGTTAACATGTGGCCATAGCACTCAAAATTGACAGTGATAGCTCGTCCTTGATTGTTTTCAAAAAAATACAGACCAATCACGCCAGCAGACCATCATGAATTTTTCCGGATGTAAAGGTCTCTCTACGATCGGTTGTAGATTTTCTGAGCCTCATATTCTACAGTTCTGCTTATTAACGCTTCCACAAAGCCAGAAACGGGCCTCATCATTGAAGAATTTTTCCTTTCGAAGAAATCAGTATCAACAGCTTGTTTTTCCAACACCCAACGTTTGACTGTTAAACGATCCATATTCTAAAATGGTAAACCTTCAACACAATAACACAACATATGTTGGTATGCAGGGTTTTACTTTCTCAAGCACGAAATTAGCCCATACTTTGCGGGGCGCAGTCAGTGAGGAAGTACTGGGGCCCAACGTGATGCCATTCAGAAGGCTTGCTATGCGTTCGAATTCCACTGATTCGGTTTGCTACATAAGTTTTCTATCTAATTGGCAATTCATCAATGTAAGCTGTCAATGTAGTTGAGTCGGTCCAATAAGATTTTCGTACTCCTCTTCCGAGCTGCATGACCCTCTAAAACCACTCAGTTAAATTGCTTAGAAGCATTCAACTGCACAGCTAAAATCTAGGAATATATAGCACTTGGAATGGAGCAACCTTGGATTTGACTGTTAGAAAGGAAACAAACACTTTTCTAAACAAAGAACAGCTACCAGATATGTGGGAACTTTCATCCATTCCAACATTTAACATTGACTTGTCAATTGAATCCCATTGCCATTATATTGACAGAAATTTTTTCATCCTTATAGATGCTGTAAAATGTTATCCCATTGAATAATTGCTGATTTTTTATGCAACGTTCCTTTTAGTCGTAAAGTTTTGATCAATATGATATATATCCACCTGAAATGAGAAAAATATCACCTTTGGCATACACTACACCCAAACTTTAAACAAATTTCTCCACATTGATCGTAACAGAGCTGAGCAAAACTCTATCTTCTGAATAATTGATATAATGGATTATTTTCGTCCATACGTTCGCCGTTACCAAAAGTAAAATTTTTGTTTTACCCGGCGACAAAGTTTTTAAGGATAACCGATGCTGAATTTTCTGATGTACAGTGTCTGGGGCTGTGGAGTATAATATATCGCAATTGCATTTTTTAAATCAAGAAGCAATTAAAACAGCAATTACTTGACGACTTGTCACTTATGAAAAAAGCTCGCATTGCAGAAAAACGTCTTGTGATCTTCTTTGCATATTGAAGTCAGGGCCGATTCTTTTATATGTGCACATGGTGCTTTGAATCTAGGCGGCCCCATAAGATAAGCATAAAAGGCGGCAAAATAAAATATCTAATTCAAGAATAAAATATCTCCCTCTAAAATATCCACCATATAACCTTTATCTATATGTAAAATAAGTTGCAGATATGCGTCAGAAGAGATCAAAGCATAATTGCGTGTAACAAAAGGAGATGGGTATGGAGCACTTGTGCGCTTTGACTGATCATCGTAGATGAACTCGAAGGAGAAAATAAAAAATAAAAATATTATTTTTTTTCACGGAGGAGAAAAATTGAGACTGATTCATTTAGATACATTGTATACGGTTAGAGATTAGTGTTGTCACTGGGATTTGTCATTTCTGGAGTGCAATGAAAATTTCAGTTTGGAAAATTAGATTTTAATGAAATGAAAACACATTTTTATTTTATAGGTAAATAGTAGTAAACCTATGTGTTCGTCCAAATTAAAATTCAACGGAAATTTAGCACAAACGTGTATTATAGGAAACTGGAAAATATTAATAATTTTCCCCTAGATTGGCTTGTTAATTTGATTTATTATTAATTTCTTATTTCTTAATAAGATCGGACCCATATTTCTCTCCCTTTACATGATCACAAAGCTGTAAAAACAAAGAACCCGTAAATATGATTGTAACTGCACTAAAAAACAAAATCGTTGAATACATCAAAATAAGCAAATATGGAATTATAGTCGATTTGACACCAAACAAAACCAAGCTCTGCCCAACCTTTGGTAATCAGATTCGTACACTTTAAAAAGGAGTATATAATAATAAGAAGCATTTTACAGGATTTCTAGAAGCAAAATATACGACTGCAAAAGGACTCATAATTTAAGATGAATTAATGAACAATGGGCTATAAATTGCAAATCTATGACAGAGGCTCCAATATAGAGCGCAGACAATATAGCGTGCACAATTTAACAAACACCTTCAATTTAGCTGTCAATGATGCAGCGAACTGTTTTTTTTTTTTTTTTTTTTTTTTAGACACAATAGATGTTTTTGATCTTGTCAAACAGCTTTATGTATTTTTGCAGTTCTATGAATAGTTGGCGCATTCTCAAGACAAATGTTGAGAGCTTAAGCCCTTATATGACACAAGATTTGAAAGTCAACTTAACGCCTTTAATCTACTGATGCAAAATCTATTTGATACATACAAAATTGCTAGAATTTAAGTTTACTGTTAGCTTAATAGTATAGTAATTTAGATAAAATCAATATTGCGACCAGATTCGTTTAAAGCCACTCCCTATACTGCGCAACTAAGCGCAAAAGCGGTATCTAAAAAAAAAATCGAAAGATTGATTTTTATAACACTAGAAAGCTTACAACAATACGCATCTAATGAACTAAGCCTTTTAATGGTATCTTATTCAAAACATATAAAAAACACCTTAAGAAAGTTTTTTAAATCTAAGTACCCGATGTATCCAAGAGCGGAAGACCGCTCACTGAGAAAAGAGGAGTAAGGAGAACCCTCCACCAGCTCCAAACGAACCCAGTTCCTCGTCGCCTATCTCAATTTTACCTTAAATCACAAAGGGAATTAATCACTCGTGGAACTAATCACTCCACACTCGTCTTCACAATGATTAAATAAATTGTAATGAAGCTCTCTACCAGCTTCAACCCCTAGACCCGTACGAGGGTTGTCGTGGGATTGCTTTTTTAATTAGAGGTATATCAATATTACTACTTTTACAAAACTTCAATTATCTGGAATATTTCATAGCCAACTTTAAATTTTTTGGTGGAATATCGTAGCAATTCAGGATTTGAAAGTACATTTGTCACTGCAAGAAAATCGCATTAAATTTAGAAGTATCATGTAGGCCAAGTAACCAAAGCTACTTGTATTTGATTGAAACTAAATAATGCCATCACAATGAGCTCACCAAACAGTCTGTTTTCGAGCGAGATGAGTTCGGGGATAAATATTATTCTAGTTATCCCCCACGTTCCCAAACCTGCCCAAAACACCAATTTGGAGAACCTATAGTAGAGCTCCATGTAGTATATTTGCAGACCCTGTGTTGAGGGCTGCAAATTCTTCCTATGCACCAGGCGCTAAACACATTAGGGCCGGGCCTGATTGAAGTCTTAACTTTTGGAGTAGACTGGCTGTAACTGTACTGACTTTGGCATTTTTCTTACTTTCCATACTTTGAATCGCCTGCAGCACTGTAAGACACTTGGAAAGGAATAGAGAACCTGCTCAACCGTTGGAGCCTCAATAGATGGATCAATGCAATTTCGCCACTGACTACTGGTTTCGATAATGAATAGGTAGACCGACTGCCATACTTTTTCATGTTATCTTACTTCTCCACAAAACCTCATTTGTTTTCAAAGTTTCTCTTTGATTGATGATGTGCTGGCTTGCTCACATGGTTTGATAGATCATACTAACCTCTGCAGCTCGTTAGCTATGTTGGACCGGTTGATAACTAATGACGATACTTTTTCGCAGTTAGCCTTGGTGATATTTAGGTGCTTGATTACCTGATTTTAATTTGCTCTAGAGGTACTGTCCCTTCGTTTGTGAAAGCACTATAAAACTGGTTACATAAAGCTTACAGAACTCAGCAATCGATGATCGATAAACTAATCTTCTAAAAAATTGTCCATTGCAGCAAAATATTTTTTGACAACACAATTTGTACCAAATACGTTTAAAACATCAGACAGTGTTATCAAATTCAAACTTGACTTGAAATATTTTGTTTTGAATAACGTGATATCTTAAGCAATAATCAGAATTTTCTTTTAAACTTTTTCACTGGAACACACCAAGATGACATTTTGAAATTGATTTCTTTTAAACGAATCTAGCAAATTTTTTTTAGAAGTACTGCTATGTAGCTTGAGTAGCCTAGTGGGTAGAGCACTGGCTTCTTGCATGTGGGGTCCTTGGTTCGAATCCAGGTTCGGACGAGGGTCCGCTCACCAAGCTTTGAGTTCACTTAGCTCTGAATAGGTACCTGATTTAAATCAGGGGTAAAGTGAGTCGTGGAACTAATCACTCCACACTCGTATCCACAATGATTAAAAAAATTGTAATGAAGCTCTCTACCAGCTTCAACCCCTAGACCCGTTCAAAGGTTGTCGTGGGATTGCTTTACTTTTACTGCTATGTTGTGATATTTTAAGGGGTACTTAAAAAAGGAGTAAAGCAATTTCAATGCCCACTCTACTTAAGTATTGTAAGTTTTGTGTTTTTCCCCCAACTATAATGGGCATTTCAGAACTGGTTTAGCCAACATGGCATGTTGTTTTGCCAGTATCTGTTATTTTTGCCAGTATTTCTCATATCAATCATTACTCGTCTTTCGAAAAGCCGGAGTCTCCTCTAAATATTTTCTTTTAACTGTTCGATTAGTATCTGTCTAGTGTAGGGTCCACACAGTGAGCTTTGAATTCATATACCTCTGAATAGGCACCTGTGCTAAATTATGAGTAAAGTGAGTCGCGGTACTAATCACTCCACTCATCACTACTAATCATGTGTTAACGTTGATTGTATATTTGTAAATGCAGCTCTCTACCAGCTTCAACTGCTAGACCCAACAAGAGTTGTCGTGGACTTACTCTTTTTTTCTGTGAGCGTGGTCATTGTCTTGCTACTATTTTTATTTTTAGCTTGATAGAAGAGATAAAGACCGTGTTACAATAAAAACAAACTTTGGGCAGTCATGAAATTCGTTGATCTTTCTCTTTGGTTTACCTAAGAAATAAATTATTTTCCAAAAGTTCGGAAGCAATGGTATATGGATTGAGGCTTCAAGTTCAAAAATCATACAGCTTATTCGCCAAAGTTCGTACTTTGGATGTTAAAACACTAGATTAATTTAATTCTATTTATTAACTGCTCATAATCTTTTCTTATTTATTTCATCGTCCAGTCGATAGAAATAAATGCTTCATATAATAAATAAGCTGTTATGGCAAAAAAAAAATGTAGGGCTTGAGATAACAGACTAACAATGAATAAAAATCGAAACCACTATGAATCCTATATTTTTTTAAATTAAAATAACAGACAATGAAATAAAAAATACAAAGTAGCAATTAACTGAACAAAGTTAAATACTGAATTACAATAAAAAGAAAAAACAAACAAATGTTCATTAGATAAGAAAAATAATTATTATTTTGTCAATGAAAAGTTTATTTACTATCTCACTTAAACTATCCATTTTCGCTGTTATTGTCGCTGGTAAGCGGTTTCAGCTCTCTAATCTGAATTTCTGCCCTAGTTCATTTCCATCCGTCTTAGAACTTTGAATCCGCTGATAACAGATTACAACTATCAACCAGTCGTCATAATGCGTGGGTGAGTTCTCATTTTGGCTTGACAAAAAATATCCGATTTACGTAGAAATTTTCTTTTTTGAGCAAAATCATCTCACGGGCCTGGACAATTTTTGTTGGCATTCGAAGTGAAAAATGTCTCATGTACATCATTATTCCAAAAGTTTTAATTCAGATTTTATTGACATTGAGTAGTCATAAAAGGCAACTGAAAATCTTAAATTTTTTAAGCTTGTCCAGTGGCTAAGTTCGTATAGCTTTACCTTTCATTGGCGGCGCACCATGTTGTCTTTTTATTCTATTGAAATAATAACTAGTCGTACAAGTCCATATTTCGAATTTTCGACCATTCGTAAGTAACTAAATTACTCATATGAGTCCTCTTGTGAGTATTTATTAAATTTATTTTTACCAATAATAACAAAAAAAAAAGTGAAGTGAAAAACATGTATTCGTCTATATTGATCGCATTTGCAAGACAATCTTTTCCGTTGCTAATTTTGATTAAACTGAGGCTTGCGCAATGTTACTTGCAGCACGTAAACACAGCATAGTGTTCGGTATAGTTTGGTATGTATATTCTGCAGATAAGTCGCTACAATATAGTACGCCCTGAACTTTATAAAGTAATTCTAGGAATATTCAAGATGGCAGCTCAAAATAACTTGGTTTGAGAAGTATAGATACATATATATATGTACATTTACTGGAAATTTACTCTTAAGATTTTGAATTATAATACTATACTATACTTTTCTGAACAACGTTTGTTGTGTAACATCACATTTTCCTGTTCGTTTGGAAAATGCCCCTAAAGGTTTTAAAGCAACTTTAAAGTTGGTTGTCCGTCTAATTCCCAGACCTTTGATTTTTTTTTAATTAAATAAATGTTGTAAAGTTGATTAGCCGCTGAGACGAATATTAGAACGATGGAAAATATTGATAAACAGTTATTGAAAAGAATGATGCAATGTTATTTAAATTTTTTTTAAAAAAAACCTTGATAAATTTTCCGAATACATGTCAAATTTACACACGAAAAAAATTCAAAAGTCATATTATAATAGTTATATGATAATAGATCTAGGTTTTGAATATTCGCCTTTGCATAATTACGTCCTATCAAGTGCTGCGAGGATACACAGGATTGCCAGAAGTTTTTTGCAAAAGTCACCCAGTTGGTGGCAATTTATAACCCCAAAATCGCGGAGTTGAGCATATTTGTAGCCCAAAATCGCATTTACACATTAGTTGGTTTAATTTTCACTTAAAACCATGATAAATTACACTGAACAATACAATATGCACATTTATTCAAATTCGTAAGGCATTCTTCGCTAGAAACATCAGTTATATATATATCACTTATAATTCATCAGAAAACAGTAAATTACTGTATTGGTACATTTTATTATCATTATCTTCTTCACATTCGATATCATTATTATAGATATTTGAATTAAGCTTCTTTATTAATTTCTCAGATATGGGAAAGCAATTACAACATCATTGGCATGTAAGTGCTACCGTATACGCATTAAAACAGAGAGTGATTTTAGATTTAATGTGTTTCTAAGTTTATTTTTGATTATATTCATGCAAGAAAAACACCGCTCAACAAAGGCGTTTGATGCAGGAAGTGTCATTATAGAGAATACCATTTCACACAAATCTTTAAATGAAAACACACCTGAAGTAGATTACAGAGCATTTTTATCTGGAACTTCATTCGAAAATATTTCAGTCATGGATGTTGATCTAAATTTTTCAAATTGAAATTCGAACTCTTTCTCATTACTTAGAGTGAAATGCAGAGGTAGCTCCGAAAATTAGTGAAGTATTTTCTAAAAAAATAGTTGGTGAAAACATGTATGCTTTTCTGAAAATGAATAAATGAGACGGCATTCTTTTGATTAATTCTTTCAATATCTAGCGGCAAAATAAGGAACAATTATTTTGACAGTTTCGGCCTCAAGCTGAGAAAAATTGCAGTTTAACAGTTGAGCATCTATATAAGTGTTGAGCATTTACATTTAGGTATGCTTCACTATCTTGTAAACATTTGCTTATTTGTTCCAAAAAATTATCGTCGGAAATGTTTGGAATAGTTTCGGTTTCAAACAATTGTTTCGCTATCATATTTATTGAAACTAAAATTTCGGCATGTGCTCGATAAATATTTACATTGTTTCCTTGAAAATATATGTTAATGGTATTTTTTACATCTTTTAATAAGGGTTCAATGTACAGTAAGTATAAATAATTAGCATTATTTTGATATAAGTCACTTAAGTCTCGTCAATAGCACGCATGTTAAAAATGTTTTCAGCTCCAAATATTGAGTCAAGATTTTTAACACTGAATTATGTCGAGACAACCATCTTGTATTGGAAATATTAATCAACTTGTGGGGCTCTGAACTTTCACATTTAATAAATTTGAACACTTCTTTATGTTTTTCACGCCTTAAGTTACTATGCGAAAACCATCTGAACGATTCCGTTAGTAAGTAATTCACTTCATCCGGTATGGAAAGTGCAGCGTTGGAAGCACACAAATTTAAGCTGTGACATTTACATTTTACCAGGACTAAATTTGGGCATATATGTTTTAGTTTAGTATGCAAGGAATTACGGCTGCCACACGTGTTTATTGGCTCCATCTGTACCTATATCTATTAAATTGTGTATGACGAGTCTAACTTTTTAAAAAAAATTTACTACCGCTGATGTTAAATCATCAGCAGAAGTTTCTACAACTTTTACCAAGCCCAAGAAATTGGTACATATTTGGTTTTTTTCATTTGATAATAATCAAATGCAAATGGATAGATACGTTTCCGTACAAATATCTGTCGATTTCTCTAAAATTAACGAATATTTGGAATTTCCAATTGTAGAAATAAGTTCTTCCAAGAAATGTGGGGCAAGGATATTGTTTATGATCTTGGTACATTTCGTCCGATGAAGATGAAGAAGAGCGTTATTTGATGTGTTTGATTGCCCTGAGTCAAATGCACAGATGTTTTGAACTATGTATATCTGTCAAATGATCAATCGTTTGAATTGACGAGTGCTTACCGATATGAATTGCTAGCGATATTTCATGCTTTGCTGCTTCTTTTTCTTAATAATCATCCCTGGAGTTGAAATAGTACTTAATTTCGTAAATGTCCACAATGCTAAGCATCACAAATTACCAAAATTTAATAGCGTCGATTCGTTTGGTTTGCATATTTTTTTAGAATTGGTTTTAGGTTTTTTGTAGAACTATTTTTGATTAGGACCGGTTTGTGGGCACTAAGATCGAATCAACACACCTAACAATGTGCTAGATCACTTTCGTTAGGACTACTTTTCAACAATCCTTTGAAAATAGGTTCGTTTTCCCAATCCGGATTTTAATTTTCGGAATGTTTCGCCCAATTACCCATTAACAGAAAAAATGTTGAACTTGATCGTAGCTTAACACTGACTCACACTGCAATGGAAAATATTTATGACATTTCGATTCTCAGTAAGCAGTTCAGTAGCATTTTCACTTGCATATGTAGTAGGTTCTTGTTTGTAATTTTTGTGGGGGAAAAAGCAAATCGGAAAAAGTTTGATCAAATTTTAGTCTGAGGAAGGGACATTTGTTTTCTTTTTTGAAATGAAGCCAACGTAAAATATAGTCCAAAGTAGCAAGCGACTCGCCCAAACAAAATGTCGCAAACTGATTGCAAAGATAGCCCATTTGGCAATAAATCGCCCAATCTGGCAACCATGGTACAAGTAGCTCTTACCATTAGTAATCATCTGAGTGATCATTATCATCTGAGCTAAATTTATAATACTCGAATATGGATGACAAGATTCCGGGCCTAGAGCTTTTCTACCTCTTTCTCTTTTAACTGAATACAGCTGACTCACACAAATCTGCGTCCTTTGGCTGCTGCGTCAAGGGTGCTTCTTTAATTCAGACTAAAATAATTTCACGTTTACTTTCAAGGGAAAAAACTGAAGAATTCTGCTATATTTGATATAATTCAATTAGTAAATAAGATGAAATAGATATTCCCTATGATGTCTAAAACAACCTTTAAAAATAACATTATCAAGGCTCTCTCATCATAGTCACCCCTCTTCCCCCGTCCCACCAATAAACTCCTATTGCATAGTTACATTTACACTTTTTATAGCTTTAAATTTTTGCTTGTTCGTATTTTTGTTACAAAAAGTGTTTTTGTTTGTTTGTATTATTAATTTTTATTAATTTGATTAATTTATTGGCATTTGATTATATTATTATTTTATTTTATTGGTATTATTTTATGAACCTTGTTTGGTGATTTTAAATTTCCCGGTGATGTAATTGTAAACTATGCTATTCAAACATTCAGTAGAGTACTTAAAGTAGTAGTATAATATTGGATTCTTGGTATCAAATCAATCTAGCTTGATCTATTTTTATTATAATGAAGAATGAGTTAAACATATTTTTCATCTCCATTCACAAAATATAATGTTAAAAATATTTATTGTAGGTTGTGAAGGATACTGACACACTGCAAACGCGTGTGTATTGTCAGCACGGACCAGTAGAATGCGAAGGAAATTCACTTCACGCATGTATTCTAGAAAATGTGGAATCTGAAAAAGCTTTTGACGTAATTGCCTGTTTGATGCGAAGTACCAGAACTCATCTGAGTAGTGTAGGTATTCTTATTTTGGTTTCTTTTATTAATTTTTACATTAGCTCTGTTTGAAATTTGTTTGATGTTATAAAAACATGTATATAATAAGTACATAACAGGTATAACCTGTGATTTTATAGATCCTATTCACCATTTAATAATGACCGAATAAAACATTTTCATTTCATTGTATTCTAGTGTGCCAGACAATACAATCTCGACGTAAAACCGGTGGAGGCATGCATTGATAACCGCACTGTGGGAGAGATTTTGGAAAAATATGGTCAAGAAACGGACAAGATTGATCTATCTTTCGTACCTTCTGTAGCACTTGATGGAGTAAGTTTTGCACTCGGTCGCAAAAAAACTATACCAAACCGATAATACCAAATTTAAAAAAAAAACGAATGAAGGAAAATACGACACACACTATATGTGAATTTTCTTTTTTTTAGGAATTTGATTATAGCAAACAAAATTCTTTGTTGCATCGGTTCGATAGAACGTTCTGCAGAGCATACAAGAAAAAATATGGAAAGCAATTGGAAAATTGTTCCTGATTATTCGAGAATAGAAAGGCGGAGAATGTGACAAGCAAGGCTAGTTATAAGCTTGAATTGTTTGGATCCTTAACTATTTATTTTTGTATATGCATTGCAATTTACACTAATTCAAGAAAAATCTTGATTAATTGACTCAGAAAAAAAATCATGGTGCAATTTCAAATGTTACTTTGGCCTGTTTGTTTTGTAATAAAGTAAAATAAAATACAATAAAGTTCAAAAATACAATTTGTTTAAGCTACTCTCTAGTAAGCAGCATTTAATTCAATTCCTACAGGAATCAAACGATTACAAACCATTGCTATATTTATAATTTTTTTTAAAAATAATATTCGGAGCAAATTAGTATAAAAATCACTTTGCCCAAAAATTTCAATTTATATTTAATGGTGGCTCAAACCATGAATCGGACAACAATAAAGCTCGGGCGAAATATATGAAAATGTGGCTAAATATTTACGCAATATCAGTGATACTCACCTCAAGTTAGTTTCTCATTTTACATAGCTTGGAAACATGTCAAATACGAACACATCTGACTGAATTCCTATACCTATAACAAAATCCTACTTAACTTAAATAACTCCAACCAAACTAATAAAAATAAATTAATTAAAGTTAAGTTCTTCTGCTAAGTTCTTCTGCTAATTTTTTTGACTCAATCACAATTTTTTTGTCGATGTAGTATTGATTTAACTAAGTTTTCACAAACCTGAGTTAAATTTTACTCCATTCATTCTGTAATGCCTCTTTTAATTGGTTTATATAGGGTGCTTTGTATAGAGGTATAGAACTTTTAAATGAAATAAAATACGGACCAATTGTTTTGATTGCCATGAAATTGTTGTTATTGGAAAGATAATTCTCTGCCATTTTTATTTAAATCTGATTTCGGGCATGTGAGCACCACGACTGACGCGGTGGAAGTCCAAACGAGAGGTCAAATTTTCGACTACTCTAACCAATATTTGGAGCTGTATCCCGCCAATAACGCGGCGAATGTTGTCTTCCAAATGGTCAAGCGTCTCGGGCTAGTCGGCGTAGACGAGCGGTTGACGCAGACCACTTCACAGGTTCAAAACGAAAAATTATGCACTCATCACCTCAATAAGTCGATGGTTCCACGAGCTGTATGGCATGTCGCGCCATCCTGTTGAAACCAAAGCTCACCTGCCATATGGCGAGTCAATTCCGGAACGAGAAAGTCATTGATCATGGCTCTATAACGGTCACCATTGACTGTACTGTTATTCCCAGCAGCATTTTTGAAGACATATGGGCCAATTATCCCACCGGCCCATAAAGCACATCAAACTGTGACTTTCTCCGGATGTAACGGTGGTTGGGCAGCCACTTGTGGCTGCTTATTACACCAGATGCGACAGTTTCGTTTATTGACGTAGTCATTCAACCAAAAATGAGCCTCATCCCTAAACAAAAAACAAAAAATGAATTTCTCAAGCAGAACCGTTTTTATTTTCGAAATAAATCTACACAATTTGCAGACGTTGCTCAGTTGCTTACCTATTCATGATAAAATGGCAAATAAAACTAATCATAAAACGCATGACAGCTGTCACACCATATGTAACATAAAAACGTGTTGCCAACTTAAAGTTCTATATCTCTAATATCTCTTCAAGTCCGGCAACTAAGCATGCATTTTCAATAGTTTGAGACAAACATGTATCAGCTAGGTTCCTTTTACTTTCGACTGATGTGTTTGATCGTTGCCCTGGTAGAAAGTAAAGTTCTTTGAAATACCTAATTTTTCGGCACTTTACTTGCCATTTTTCCGGAACTTTAGTTGGGAAGAATTTAAGGTTCGAAAATTTTTCTAATTGGCGTTCGTTCAGTGTTGTTGTTCGCCATATGTACGTCATTCCATCTAACTCAAGTAAGTCGGACTTCCTGTCAACAATAAATAATTAAATTAAGTTATAGAGGAAACTAATAAAATATTTCATTAAATATCCACAATGAGTTTTATTCTTTTTACAAACTTTCCAACAAGTAGTTCTTTGGCAATTTAAAGCATTTTAAGCACTTATAAATGGATATTTCCCTACAACTGTGCCATGGTAACAGTTTTCCTTAAAATACTTTGCACTTTTTCAATACAATATCCATTCTAACACTGTCATGTACGAAAATTTTCAACTTCTTGGCTGTTTTTAATGAATTAAGTTTAACTCATGCCAGAATGTGTCGTTGATCGAGATCATTCAATATTTTTTTGACCCTCTCTGCTTTTGTTTGCTCTTCTATTTTACCTGTTACCTTTCTTATACCTTTTTGCGGTATCGTGATTAGTAAAATGACTTCTTTCATCATTATTTCTAATTCCTGTGAACCTGAATGACTGTTTGACGAATTTTGAAAATTTTTTGCTTTCGTTTCGGCGCCATTTTGAATTACAGCTCGTTACACTTTTTATGACTATCAAGCGTTACTTAATGCTCACACTGACAAAGTAAGTGATTTAATTTAACTTTCTGTGGAGTTCATGTTAATTTAACAAATTTTGGTATCTTTTTCTTCATTGCCCGTATTAAATTTAAAATAAGGAATTACGCATTGTTCGGACTTTAGCGCCAATGAATTGGAAAATTTGCTTATATACATGTTTCAATATTTTATATACATTGAAACTAAAGCTATCCATTTAGTAGTTGAGAAAGTAAAACCCTGCATACCGACATCTGTTAAGGATACAAGTCAACCACGCTGTTATTTTTGGCTAAAGGATCGGAACACTGAGGTTATGGAATGGCCCGCTTGCAGTTTCAACTTAAAACCGTTCAAAAATCTGTCGGGGACTCTCTCGCGGCAAGTTTACGAAAAGGGTCGTCAATTCAATAACGTTTTTGTGTTAAAAGCATCAAATCAAGAAGCTTGGAGCGCCATTTCCATCGAAACCTTTAGCACCTGATAAATTCTATGCCGGACCGCATTTTTGCAGTCATTTTCAACAAAGGTGGCAGTACCAACTATTAAACTAAAAAACATTACATTCAGACTGATATACATAAATTTAATGCAAATGGCTTTATGACCATTTAAAAGTGAACTGATTTTGATAGTTTTTCATTTATTGATAATTATGGTACATTTTTTTTTTGGACGGAAATAAATATATTTGTTGCTGCAATATAACATTAATATACGACAAATCAAGTTTGATTTTTTTTTTGTTGAGTTGATATGAAATTCTGGCGGATTTATAGCTATTTCTATTAATTTTAATTTTATTTGCTATTTATTTTAATTTGGGCGGCCCAGACGGCTTCCAGCTTTATTGGCATGACTTGAGAAAAGATAAGGAAGTTCGCTTCCACTGTATCTCACTCTCCCAAATTCAAATACTCTGAATGTGTTCCACTCAAGTTTGCTCAAAGCTGATATTTTGTTATTAAATGTTCACAAAATATCAAGTTTAATGGTTCTTTATTGAAAAGCTTCTACGTAAGGTTTATTTAAAATTTTCAAAACGCAGTTTCTTTTTCACTGACATAAAAAAGAAATGTGAAATGTGATCGAATTGAAAAATAAAAAGATAATAATCCTTTTATAATTAAAGGGGACCATTTTATAGTATGATAAAAAAGTTTAAAAAAAAACACCTGAGACCAACCATTGGCTAGTTACTACTGTAACTGAGTATTTGTAAAGAAGCAGACTGGAAAACTTCCAGAAAATACTTTCCTGAAATTTCCTCTCTTTTACTTTGCAACTCAAAAATTGTTTAAGTGTTTAATCGTTTAAATTGTTTTAATGCAGAATTTTGCAGTCCTCTCAATATTTTTGCGCCGATTCCCTCTCACCCCTGTTGGGTCACCTTTTTAATTTATCCATTTCTTCTGGCAAATTTTCCAAACTTGTGGAAATATTCATGTACAGCTCCAATTCACAAAAAAGGCAGTAGAGATGTCGTGCACAATTATAGACCAATCGCTAAATTACCATGCGTTGCCAAGCTCTTTGATGCTATAGTTGCCGAGGTGCTATCTTTCCCCTCTAAGGCATTTATCTCGCCTTGCCAGCATGGCTTTATTAAAGGCAAATCTACCACTACTAATCTTTTAGAACTTGCGAATCTAGTCATCCATGCGATTGAAGAAGATAAACAAGTTGACTGCATTTACACCGACCTCACGAAGGCTTTCGCTAAGCTGGATTATAATATTCTTAACTGTAAATTGCATATTCTTGCATTCCTTAATAAATTTATTGACTGGATTAAATCCTATCTCGCAGATCGGAACGTTCGATTTCGTGGCACTCTATCCACTGTCATAATCTCCACTTCAGGTGTGCCACAAGGCAGCCACCTCGGGCCGATTTTTTTTGCTATTTATATTAACGATCTTATCACTTTCGCTCCTGGATCCTTCATTCTACTCTACGCTGATGACACGAAGATTTTCAATATAATATCATCAGTTGACGACTTTCGAATCCTACAACGCAATGTGACAAATTTTTCTAACTGGTGCGCTCTAAGCCGTCTTTCATTAAATGCTGACAAATGCTCAGTTATCTCTTTCTCCCACAAATCATGTACCATTAATTTCAAAGTTAGTCACGGTGAGCACAGACATCAAAGCACCTTATCCATCCCATTTCATAAAACCAATTATGGATTAAATGAGCCTACCTGCGCAATAGCCCGAAGCTTTTACTCAGCATAGCAAATGTTCGACTTTAATCATACTGTTGAAATTTTCAAGTGTCGGCTTATCCGACCGTTTAACTGTTCTTAATAAATTCATAAATGCATTTTTTGTAGTAACCATTTTGTTGGTGAAACTGTGATTGAATATAAAATAAATAAATAAATACACGTTTGACAGTGAACGGTTACGATATTTAAATTTATTGCCAAAAAAGTTAGAGTCGATGATTTGAAGGTTTTCACTTTCAGTGCCTGCCCTAGCTACAAGGTTGCCAACATGCTCATCAGAAGCTACACAAATTTACAACTAAACAATATCAATACGTTCTGAAAGTTTCATAATGATTGAATAGCTCTGTCAAAATTTATCGCAATTTAATTTTTTTTAAATTTTCCCGTTCTTTTTTTAGGCACCTAGCGCACACATGGGGTTAAAAATTCCAAAACACTATCCGATTCACATTTAAAACACTTTCGAAATTCATTATGCTATCTTAATTTTTGCAAAAATTATTTGTGTACGGAATAATAGGCATATTAAAAATATCACGAAAATGGCCGCCGGCGCCAAAGGGTTAAAGATAATTAACATTTAGTGAAAATTGTACCTATTTTGGATATACACCAATGTATTCTGAAAATTTCAGCTCAATCGGATGGCGCGTTCCCCAGAAATAGTCACTGAATTTTAATTTTATATATATATATATATATATATATATATATATATATATATTTATATATATATATATATATATATATATATATATATATATATATATATATATATATATATATATATATATATATATATATATATATATATATATATATATATATATATATATATATATATATATATATATATATATATATGGAAATATGAATTTTTGGTCGAATCGATTTTAATACTAATGTTCTTCGAACATAAGTAAAAAACTTATAATATCAACTAGAGTAAATATATTTTTCCAAAAACGAAATTCGAATTTCAATTAATCTTACTAATTAGACACAATTCATATCAATCTATTTTATGAAGATTTACTTATTCAAGCTCAAGCTTGCAATATTCACATAAAAAAATTATACATCCAACAAAATCGACCAGTGTTGCACTTGGACTGCTTTTATAGACGGCAAATAACGAATTACGACAGAAAATTTATGCCTCCTTCGACTCCAAAGACAATCAATAATGGCGAAAGAATGCGAACGAAAGATGGTTGGTCCCACAGTGAATCTTATATTATTACGACTTTCTTCCAGCTTTCAGTGACATTTTTATGTCCCCATAATTCTTCGATTTTAAGGAGACAAATATTTTGCTACGGTAGAAATACGGGCGATGATAGATGCTAAATCAATTTCAACTGAACGTCTTGTTCGTGGTCCGTTGATATACTTTGATTCAGTAAAAAGAAGATGTCAATTTTGCTTATTGATATCAATGTCTGATGTGGTTTGTCTTTTCCTTGTAGGTGTGTTGGTTTAATGAGGAAATACTAATTTGCAGGAAGTCATGGGGCGAATTAAATATGAGCCATGCTAGTCAATGTGAATGTCGTTTCAATTAAAAACAATTAGTAAAACAGCTTCTCTCTGAAGCAGCCTACTGTGTAGTGCGATTATTTCATAATCACACAGCTATTGGGTTAATCTGTAGTCACTATTAGAATCAACATGTATCTTTTCAATATACTATAAGCTTAATTCTGCTTAGCTAAATTTCGACCACTTTTTCACTATGCGATTCAATTCAAAAGTAATATCATGCAAATCTACAAATATGCATCCATTACTTACTGGGAAATGCATTTTAACTACTAACAATGGAAATACCAGCCCCGGATGTGAGCCTCAAACCAAAAACAAAAGAGCTTTTCGTCAGGACCGTTTTGCAGATGGACTAAATGGAAATTAATGAAAAATATTTATACAGTACAAAATACTAACGCCCTGGACGTTACTCCCCTCGACCGCTGCAGCCAATGATGCCAGCCGAAATTTAGTCCCTTTTCCCGTTCGGATGATGACTGGCGCAGCTTCTGTCGTCGACAGTGACAGTCGCGCACAACGGATTACAAACCGATTTGAATTAATTACGAGCAAAGAGAGGAAATTGAAATAGTTTGAATCCATTATGTGATTAACATAATTCCCACAGGCTAAGAGCGTTAAATGGGCAATATAATTTGGAAATGGACGTTGGACGTCCGAAATAATATTGGAACCGATGCAAAATATGGTATATCAAGCGTTGTAGAGCAGTGTATGGCAGTAGGCACCCATAATAGAGTTATTAATTGAATACGATTTATCCAGAGATTTGTGAAATGGGCCAAATAAGTTTTTTTCGTATGATAAGTGATGTAAATTTTGTTAACTGGGTGGCAATTCGAGGATTTAGAGGTTGGGTATGATTAAATTTGCTTAAAGCTGAGAATCGATTCAATACATTGGATGATCGAGTTGAAGAAAGAATTTTTTTTAACTTGTTCACAGAGGTACCCATGGCTTTGAACGTGTTTCAGGTATAAGCTGACAAACAGCGCTCACATATTTTTTGACAAATTTTTACTTACCGGCACACAAAAACTAGCAGGCCTCTTAAATGTTATCCATGCGAAAATTTGAGCTGACAAGTTCAAAGGAGAATATATGCTTTATTACACATACTAATGGTACAATAAATATTCCAATTCAAAAGATTATAATTACCCAATTAAATTGGATTTTACAATAACGATAAATAAATCATTGTTGCAAGTAGGCTGATTCTTGGGCATAAATTAAAGTTTCACGACCGATTTTTCCAGCCTGACAAACTATCTACACTGAAAAAACACATAGCGCCAGACGCCATAATTTATAGACTTCTGGCGCCATGTACATAGTCGATTTCGGGATTGTGATAAAATATAGCGCCACACACAATAGTACATGGCGAAAAGTACATAGGAGCAGACGCTATGTCTATAGCCCTCCACGCCATGTGCCATAGTCCTCCACGCCATGTACTATAGTAGTACATGGCGTGGAGGACTATAGTGCATGGCGTGGTGGACTATATTATATGGCGTGGGGGATTATATTAAATGGCATGGGGGACTATATTACATGACGTGGGGGACTATAGTCAAATATAACAAACGATTCTGAATCTGCTTGTAAAGTTGAATTTATCAGTTAATTCCATCATTCGGATCTGTCAAAACTGGAACCATTGATTGTAAAACAAAAACATGGGTGTGATTAGGAAACATGCCGTTCGAATTATTTTCAAAGTTCACCGCAGAACGCCAAGTTTTAATCTATTTCAAGCCCTAGGTACACCTCCATTAAGGCATTTGTATTTTTTTAAGGTTCAAGAATTTTCTTTGAGAATTCAGGTTATCAAAAAACCAAGAGTTTATGCTAATCTACGGTTTAAAACTAGAAATTTAGTGATAATTCCCATTTGCAATAAATCGCACTTTAGTTGCTTTTACAGCATTGTTGCTCCTCGTCTATTTAACCTTTTGCCACCAAATATTAGAGACCTGTCCAGAAAGACGTTTTCGAAAAAAATCAAATCTTGGCTCTTTTCTATTGATCACTTGGGCGTTGAACAACTGTTGAATCCCTTAATATAACCTTTGCATTTGTTTTCAGTATGATTTTTTGCTATTTTTCTCTATCTACGGTCTTTTATATCTTAGTTAAATTTATGAGTCCCCCACCATAAATTGACGATTCATGTTTTTTTTCTATCTTATTAAAGGGCATTGGACTGTTGCGTAAAGCAACTGAATGCTTCGTATTTCATCTGCATCTTCTTTAGCACCATTTAAAATATAAAATATCGAGTTAGTTGTATTTCTGTTTTATTTTATTTCTTTCTTTAAATTTTCTATTTCTTGATGTTAGATATAAACGTAATTTAAGTTCAGAGGATTTTGTTGAATTTATTATAGCTGTAAGTTTATGCACATGAAATACAGACTATTATTATTATTTAAAAAAATTTTTTATTACGTTTAAAAATCAATAGCAGGTAGCCAAATCACAGTGAATATCAATACGATTTAATGAGATCATTGTCATACATTGTCATGTATAGATATACTGAAACGTCACTTGCTGACATTTATACATCCCCTCACACAGTATGGCATCAAGTTATAATTGCAGTGACAACTGAAGCCATATTATATGGCTCATGGTACTATGGAATATAGCGTGTGGGGCCATAATTTCTGCGCCATGTAATTATGGCGCTGGGAGTCATACTGCATAGCTCAAGGTACTATGCACATAGCGACCATAAATGCTGTGCCATGTTACATAGGACCACGCGCTGTGTAGATTCTGACATTATAGCGCTGGAAGCCATATTGCATAGCTTAGAGTACTATGTACATAGCGTATGGGGCCATAAATAATGCGCTATGTAACATAGCTCTGTGGATTTTTTTTCAGAGCACACGTAACACTCAGGTGCCAATGAGCCACCGGTGTCGTAGGTACTTTGAGTGATAAGTCAACCTCTTACTATTTGCTGTTGCTTATCATAGCACGCTGGCCAACACAGAACACCTTACCATGAAGAGGAATCAGAAGCTCATAGCTTCATTGAACCTTACTTGACGAATCTAACAATCAATCATCTTAAACAAAAAAAGCAAAAAAAAACCTTATCGGGTTGATACAGTATAACCTCGCTAAAGTAGACTTTGATGAAACTTGAGGAAAAATGGTTAACCGTTCGAAATTGAATCTTGTAATGAAATGGTTGGAAAGTGATATAATCAAATTTGTGAAGTGATATAAGCTCGAAGAAGAATTATGGCTAATTCGGATCGAAGATCATAGCCATATTCTGGAAAAGTGGATATTTCAAGACTAAAGACACTAGCTGCTTTCAGAAAAATTAATGAAGTTTGCACAGTTTACAAACACGAACGAGTAAAAGTCAAAAATCCTCACCCAACTGACTCAAATTTCACTTTGACTGTGCCAACACCTATTTCAAAGTGGACTTTTACTGGTTCATAAAAATCATCGTGTCAACTCGCTTTTAAGCAAATAAGATAAGCATCAAATAAAAAAACTCATATATAGTAACAAATGAACATACATGAATATTAAAATAATAAAAAAAAACAAAGTTTATAAAGCAAAGTGTGTAACAAAATTGCTACTCACGTGTGGATCCTGACAACACGGTCGAGCTCCACTGCAAAATGACTTATCACAAAGTGACACAATTGAAATTTGAGAAATTCAGAAGCTTTTATTTTAAGATAAAATTGTCAACAAAGAAGTATTTTAAATGTAGAAAAAAAGTTCAAACTAGTTTTTTTAGTACATATACGGCTTATTATTCAAATCAAGAAATTCAAATACACGGCGAAATGAGCCGGAACTCATTGCACCTCTTTTTCTTTCTTCTTAACGTTGATATTTTTTTCGCAAATATGTTAGTTCTGTTTGTTATTATTAGTTTGACGTGGCAACGTAGCACAATCGAATACTTAACAATATAGCCTAATGACATACCCTATAATTGAATATTGATTGTTCGATGTACAATTTTTCTTTAATCGATGCTTACTGCATTGTAAGTTGATTGATCTGACATTGCGGTATTGCTTTGAATGTTTTGTAGACTGTAAGAGCGTAGAAAAGCACCATAAGACCAAATTACACTTTGATCAACAATACTGCGTTCACTTAAACTGATAGGGTGTTCTTTAAATGAAATCTTAGTCATGTATTCTACCGGCAATATTAGCTGGTGAACTCTTTTGTTCAGCAACGTTGAATAATCCCAGTAGTTTTCGACCTGCTTTTCTTATTACGGAATCTGCACACTTCAGTTTACAAATTACTCCTCCATTCAAGGCTACAACAATCCAAGCCCACCTTCTGCGCTTTTCTCCGCTCAATAATTTATTTGCTTGAACTCATAAGCTTCAGTTTTTCAATTCAGTATCATCACTTGTTTTTTTCGCTTGCATTTAAACAGCCAGCCGTCCACAAAGATGATTGACATAAATAAAAATTCAGTAATATCAATCATATTTGTGGACGGCTGGCTTAGGATTCCCGTCGCCGACGGCTGCAATTAAAGTCGCAGCAACTAAACACAAAGCATCTTCCACCATCAGCTGACACTCTCGCTACCATTTCAGTAGCAATTTAAACAGCTTGCTCCTGAGAGAAACGATAGTTACGGCAATCCTTGCTTCATAATGTAGCTCGAGAGCAATTGAATGGGCAATTATCACCCTGAATTTGCGCGATTCCACTCGAATGCCATTTTTTTTGCAAACAATACAAAATATAGAAAACATTTTAGTATTAAAAATAA
Source organism: Nemotelus pantherinus (assembly GCA_963978885.1). Lineage (NCBI taxonomy): Eukaryota > Metazoa > Arthropoda > Insecta > Diptera > Stratiomyidae > Nemotelus > Nemotelus pantherinus. The sequence goes on along the minus strand of OZ022265.1, from coordinate 30,903,512 downwards.
TAAAAATTAAATATCTCCCGGATACTATTCAATTTATGTCATACTAATAAATGTCATATTAATAATATTTAATTCAATTATAGCTAACTTCAGTTGCTTTTATTTAATATGTGTATACACTCCACTTGAGAAATAGCGAAGTATTGTTGGATTCGCTAGTCGTTTATAAACCAAGCTGGAAAAAGCCATAAATCTTAAATGTTACTTATAACCTGCCTGGTCTTTATCTCTATGTAAGAAATATCTTTACTGAGTTGGTATATGTTACAAGGAGCAGAGTCATGATTACAATATAATTTAAAAATATACACAAAAGTAGTTTCCAAACATATCAAAGTTCTTCTTCCAAGGAAGGAAAAAAAACATTGATAATATTCAGGCTATCGACCATTTAGAGTGCCAGTTCGAAGCTCAGAGACCAAGAGCTGGACACTGACGCTGTCAATGCCACGATTGGCAAAAGTTTGGTCACTCCCCCAATAACAGTTCCCGTTTTCCCAAAAACCCTAAATGTAGAAAAAAAATCTTCGTTCATGTAGCGCAAGACAGCTCAACTACCACTTTTAAAACCAAACCTAAAACTCCAACTAATCGTAAGCCTCCGAATTCCGCAGAAGAAATGAGACAATTTCTGGTGAGTTGATGCGATTTCTTAGCGAATACAGGATTGATATTTTCCATATACAAGGAACCTCCCTAAAACTGAGCAGACAGTTCCAAATCCCCAATTATCATTTGCACAGAAATGATAGACTAACCGGTAGAGGAGAAGGTACAGCAACCCTTATAAGAAGGAATATAGATCAAAACGTTTTCAACATCCCTATTCTTATGGACATAGAATGATGCGGACCTCTTTATTGCTGCTCCAATGAATGAAAAATCATCGACTGATTAACAAGCATTCCTTGTCATCATGGCTAGTGATAGTAATTTCAAACTACCTTTAACCACCTCTACTAGCTAGAGGAGTCAGTAGAGATTCTGATCCGGGGTATAAACCAAGCGCAAGATAAATAAATGCACAAGAAAAAAGCCCCAACTGAGGATAACCATGATCTTTACAAGCTCTCCAACTTCAACAAGATTCTCATCAGAAGAAGAAATCATATTAGGAGACGCATTAGAAGGCTGTGATCATGTAACGAATTTCATGCAAGTCTAAACTACTCATTTCAAAAATCAACAATGGACGCTCTTCATGAGGAGTATTGAATCTAGAAGTAACTTATTCTGGAGGTTGTCTAAATACTTCATGGTAAAATTCATGGTAAAATTGGTCTGAAAATCAACAAAACTGATAGAGACGATACACTGACGAAGATCACCCTGACCAAACCGATTTGAGAGTACTACGTTCAAGAACTTCAAGGAAGAGCTCAATTTCCCCCACCGGCTTACAGAAACTCAAGCTTTTGGTACGCAATATTAATGAACGTATGTATCCAGGTCTTGATGGAAGCACAAACCTCTTCTTCAATCTGCTACATAATATCCTGCAAAATATCACGAATACTATAAATATAATCTTCATGTTAAAGAAATATCCAAAATGTTTGAAATCAGCCACAACTATAGTCATCTAGCAAAGGTATACCCTTCTCAAAAAAATAAACTGGCAATGAACTGGACAAATCATCTATAGAAAAATTGCCAGAATAAATTTGTCTGTCTCGTGTCAAGACATCTCAATTACGACCTACCTGAAGAGCAGTATCGGTTTCAAGCTCACATTCTACCAAACTAGAATTAACCAGAGTAGTCCAACACATAAACAAGTTCTCAATAAAAGACAATCAGCCAGGGTTATGTTCGATGTGGCCAAAGCTTTCGATAAAGTATGGCACACTGGGCTGGTTGTCAAACTTGATAGTTTGCTTTTTCTCAAATCACACTCCCAACTGATTGGCTCCTTGCTACAAGGAAGAACCTATTAAGAATAATATAAAATTACCTTTTCTTCAAAACGAAAAAGACGGAAAACCATAGAATGGTATACGAATGACATAAAAATAGCTTTCACTTTCGACGATGAACTTCAATGGACACGCCAGCGAGCAACTATTAGGAACACTATCAATTTTCTCGACCCACTTTTCTATTCTAAAAGCCTTAATACAACAAATCGAGGTCTTTTATATCAGGAAAACATTAGACCACATCTACGCTTTGGAAGCATGGCCTTTGGACAATCAACAAAAAATAATTTAAAAAAAGCTCCTAGCTTGTCAAAATATTACCTTAGGAATGATTTTTAAAATTCCAAAATATAGTAGGAACACTGACTTAATCACAATGACCTGAGAATGAACTCAGTTAATAAGTACATTCGAGATCGATCGCTTAAACTTTGTGATACACCTTAACAATTCATTGGAAATTTTCATAATCCAATATAAACATGTTTGCCTTATACATCCTAGCCTAAGGTCACTCATAAAGTTATGGGGAAAATGCCTCACTATGCTTTAAAAAGAAAAACAGTAACGCTAGTCACAGGTTCTGAGCATACCAACGCGCAAAGTTAGGAATGGAGTAAGGGTGCAAAATAGCACTGAATCCAAGAATATCAGAGTTCCCAATCAGGCAGATGTACACATTCTCAGGTCTACTAGCAATCAAATCAAGGACTATTTTAATAAAAAGAGATAAAAAGTGACATCTGGACGTTGAAAAGATGTAAGTATTTCGAGTGGATGAAATTTAACACATACAATATGCCCAGGTGAGTTTGGTCGGTATGAGCTGTTTTTTGCCAGGTTTTTATTTTCTCTGCTAAAGTTTCGATTCTGTTTTTGAAAACATATCACTTCAAGTAATAAATCGCAATTTAAATAACAGAGTAATCACACCGGTTTAATTGACATAGTGCCCACACTGGGCGCATTAATATTTCATTTAATTTTTATATAATATAAAACATTTAATTGAACTTCTAAATGCGCAGATTATCAAGAAATAACCATATTAATTAAATGCAGTGGTTGCAAACTCACAAAACTACTAATTCACTTGTTTACTTTCAAAGCTTTCCACTGAAACCCAGCGTTTTTTCACCTCCTATGAGGACTCTTTTGTAAAGAACTATGTCTGAATGTTTTAGTTAGTTTTATTATTCTAATTTTTTTGAAATTATCAGTCGCAGTTTTTCACTGGAAGCATGGAAAAGCGATTGGTGGTAATTTTTGAAGACTTTTATGAATCATACGCAAAGTTGAGGAGGAAAACACAAAACCTAATATGAACCATGTTGGGTTTCGTCCGGTTCGGTTTGAAACCTCGTACGTGTGAAACAAGCCTTACACTGGTGGATTTTGATTGGATTTTAATTTCTCCAAAGCTGCAAATCATAGGCCAATAATGGTTTAGGTATGGATTTATAATGCGGAACCTACGAATTCTGTGAGAGCAATGAGCGCTTGTTCCGCTCTAAGTTGGTAAATTTTAGTGTTGTCTACTTTTTGTTTCATTCGATTTTAACGCTCAGATGAGCCAACAATCAATATATGCTCGATTACAATCCATTTTCAAGCATTACTCCATTACAATCTATATTCAAGCATTAATTCAGCTCAAGCTTTTTCCGAAAGCAGTCCCAGAACAATGATGTCTATGCCCGACATCGATTGTGACACCGAATTGCTGAGCGCCCAGCTACTACTCAGAAGAGATCCACCACGGGTCATTGACAGACTGGATGATTGTCTTTAAGTCAACTGAAGGCAGCTTCGACAGAAATCACTAAAAGGGTTGCCAATTTGCAGTGCTTGTCTCCCAAACACACAATGCCCAGCTAAGAGAGCCATCGCTTCGTAAGTAGTTCGCAATTTCAAAAGTTCTGCACAATCGTCTTGCAATCACACAGGTAGATTCTTCCACACAGGACTTATTGCATGATTTAAGTGTTTTGTCTGATAGTCAGCTTAGCTGAAGCCATAGGAATGACAATCGGAGAACTGTAGGAAACTTCCTGCAAAAGTGTACCATTCTTTGCAAATTCGTCCGCTTCACAGTTCACTTTACTGTCCCTATGTCCTTGAACCTAAAACAGCTGCATCACTGAATGCCATCTAGTTGGGAGGCGCACGACATTTGAGGACTAGTTTTGAAGAGGTGTAAATTTTAGTGAGGTTCTATATAGCGTCTTGAATGTCAGTAAAAATACAGATATTCACTGTAAATATCTGGTTAGTACATTGGCCGTATAAAAAATCGCCAACGCTTTTGCCTGGAGGACACTGCAGTGGTCAGATTAGCGGGAAAATGGCTTCAAATTTACATAGCTAGAAAATCTATTACACCCCATTCTCATATTCGGTTTAGATCATATGCTCCTAGGTGTATTCCCCTTGCCCATTTCTCTTTGCTTGGGATTTAGATTAAGAACCTTTGAATCAAAGGGATTTTTATACCAATTGATAATTTATTTTCAACTGATAAGGTTTCGGTGAGTACTACTCTGCAGTAAGAAATCAACAAAGTAAGCGTAAAAATAACATATATTTAAGTGGTACCAAGTGTTCTAAAACTGAAGCAGCAACACTAAACACCCCATGGGCCAATCTGCCAAAAATTTCCCTTGAAGCTCATGAACGAAATTGAAACTCTTGAGTGATTACAAGTTCCGTAACATCCTCTTGAGCAAACAAATTCTAAAGATTACACACTCAATTCAGATTTAATTGACCTTCAATTTCTACCATCTAATCTCGTTATCCACGAACCATAACTCCCAGCCAAGATAAAGCTAATAAACCCATTTGAACGACATCATTCATTTATTGGTATGACGTCGATTCATAGACAGGTGCATGTCGAGAGTACATTAAGTAGTTTCAATGCTGAATTTATTATACCATACACAATTGTAGCACACAATTTTCAAGATCAACATCCTATGGCGCTTTAATATTTGTAATGTTATGCAAGCGGTCACAGTTAGTCGAGCCTCCAAAGAAAAGATACCTATTCATGTTTCAAGTTCAGTGAACTTGAAATTGACTAAGTTGTCGGACACGGTTACCAGATAAGTTACATGCAACAGAACATGGACATGGTACGACCAGTATCATTATCATAAAGTCCAGGTTTTTCGATTGCATTCGAATGCAATGGAATTAAGCTCGAGATAAACTGGTTTTTCGTCTCTTAATGGTACATATTTGAGATCTGTGAGTAGGCTGACCGAACTTAAGAACTAAGCCTCTTAAGTGCGGAGGCTATCAGTTTGATACTTTTTTTTGGATAAACGTAAATAAAAATATATTTAGGTTCAACGACTGTAACAACAAGATGAAGAAAAAAAAAAGGCAGTGGTCACTGTGGCATTGGTAAAGCTGTTTTATTGATATACACTGCTATAACAGATTTGCGGATAGTCATAAATTCTCATTCTTGAGGTTTTATTGGAAGTAAGTAAGCTAAAGTAATGCAAATTTTTTGTAAGGTTTTGTATTTTTATGGCTATATGCACTTCAAACTTGGAAACCTTCTATATGCATTAGTGGGAGAGGAAATTGAATGTGGCTCGAATAATTGGCTTCAAAGGAAAACATTGGGCTTTAAATAAAAATATTTGTCAAATATTCTATTTTATAAAATCCACTTACCCTTAAGAAGCTAGATTTATTTTAGTTTCTGGATATAAATCGACATTTCGAGTATAACCTGCCCTCTTCTTCAGTGTATGGTGATCTAATCCTAGTTTACTATAAACTTCATATTTGAAATGTACGTTTTAAAAGTTTATTTTTAACCCTCAAGGGAGCCACGAGGCTATGAATATCCTATATTTCGACTAGTGCGCAATATTTCTACATTATGAAAATCCAGTTTCATGAACCATAAAGTGGAAACCAGAAAGCTCATAGTGGCTTGGCTAACGACTTGTTTATAGAGATTTAATTTAGATAAAATTGTAATTAAGGAAAAGTGGAGAATCTTTTTAAACAATCTTTTTGTTGGTTCTAGGCATTTTAGATTGGTATAAGTAATAGTATAAGCTCTTTAAAAATTTCCTCAAGTGTGCTTTAAGATGAAGCTTTCATTATCTGCATGGCATTTTTACTTTTGACAAGAGCCTGAATAGTAAATAAATATTTTGCGGTAATGGTCAACAGCTGCCAGCCCAGTCTCAACTTGCCGCGTCATTTAGCTCTACGTCCGTAACGTATCTTTTGTGTCCTGGCAAATGCTGTCATTTCACAAGGCAAAGACAAAGATTGCATTGCGAATTTTTTCACTAATTCAACCTTAGTGGACTTTGCGAATCTGTTCTCTGTTCTTCACAGCAGCCTTATAAGCTTGTTTTGATCAGCGACATGACCCCGATATTGCTCATGTATTTCATTAGGTTATGTTAGGTTAGTGACGAGGGCTGCCGGGAACGCGGCCAGCATTAGGCCACCAGTTTGGGCCCATTCGCCACGCTCATAGACAATCACACGCATGCACACTTACAGCCATGACACTGGCGGGATCCGAACCCACAGGCCCCGTATCACGCCGCTTTTCGGCCTGACGCCTTAGCGAGCAGAGCTAGCGCGCCCCCTCAAGTATTTCATTACTGCGTATTAGACATGGGTAACGCAGCGCTGCGCCGCGCAATTGCGTTGAAGCACTAGCCATGATACCACTGCGCTGATACCGATTGTCGGTATCAGTAGCGCAGTAACGCACTTCGGTATCAATGGTGTTGGCGCTGCCGCTTTGCAATGCCAACACCATTTGGCTTGGCGCTATGCTACGACGCGGCGCAAAGATATGAGTTGAGAATACTTATCTCAAGTCTGTTTGAGCAATAGAATTTCATTATGCTTCAATACTACAACTAAATAATACATTTATGGTATATTAAAGCAATGATGTTAATACTTGTCTAATTTACACTTATCAAAAAGTCAGGCGTACGCACGTTTGGAAAGATACCTGAATGGGTACAAGCTGCGCCGCGCAATTGCGTTGAAGCATTAGCCATGATACCACTGCGCTGGTATCGCTTGTCTATTAGCCATGATACCACTGCGCTGGTATCGCTTGTCGGCATCAGTAGCGCAGTAACGCACTTCGGCATCAACGGTGTTGGCGCTGCCGCTTTGCAATGCCAACACCATTTGGCTTGGCGCTATGCTACGGCGTGGCGCAAAGATATAAGTTGAGTATACTTATCTCAAGTCTGTTTGATGCAAAGCAATATACCTACGCGTACGCACGTTTGGAAAGATACCTGAATGGGTACATACTATAGCCTGGGTATTTTATATCGGAAAATTAGTAAGTTCAAATGTGGGTTGCTCTCGTTCCATACAAGCTTTTTCAATCATGTTTTTTTGAGTGAATCATAGCGTCATGGTATCAGCGCAATGCAACCAGCGCCGTATGTAAGATCATGGTATCATAGCGCAATGGTATCAGCGCAGTGCGCTGATACCACTGCTGGCGCCGGTATCAGTGTATCAGCGCTTCAAAATTTGCTGCGTTACCCATGTCTACTGCGTATGCAACAGAATCGACCATCACCATGGCAATGGTCAAATATTTGACAACCATCAAAGAATGAATCTTTCAAGTGCGCAATTTAAGCAGAGGGAGTGAGGGATTCTCGAATAAACTAAAGGGAACGATTTAACCCTCAAAATGAGGCTTTACTGGCGGACAGCAGCAGCTGATGTGTGCTAATTTTTGTCATCAAAGGTGTAATCGGAATTGATTTTAGATCCGAGATAAATATGTACTCTCCTTCCTTTTCTAATGTGTACTTGGTGCCTCTTACTTTTTACTACGTTCTACATTACCACAGAATAGTTTAAGTAAGGACGTTTTTAACTTGCGTAAGGCATGCTTAAAAGCTTTTGGTTTCATTGTATTTGGTTTCACATTGTATCACGTGTGCTTTGGATTTCTTTTAACTTGCGGTGTGTTGCACGCTTCCCCAGCAGCAGAGTTGCGAGCACCGATGAAACAGTTAGCCACTTGATATATATTGTTGTCTTAATCGATACTCCCCGGGAGAATCTCCAGAGAAATTCTGGTCAGGCACGGGAACTTCAACCAGTCTGATTGTTTCCAGTCAATAAAGGCTAGCTGCTCACTTGAGCTACGGCTGCCTACATTCGAGGGGAACGAACATTTCTTTACAGTCATATAGGAGATACATGTGCCCCTCACTGACCTAGGTAGCGTTAAGAATCTCCTTGCGAATCGAGGTAAGAAAGTTTTGGATCGTCGTCAAATTTTTGACGACGATCCAAAACTTCTACGCACTGACTGAAAGATACTTCAAAACTTCTAAACACTACTATCCTATTATATATCGTAAGTCAGAACCAAGACACTGATTATATTATTATTCATTTATTGATATAAACTAATTTCACAAATAAATAATCACTTAAATAATTGAGAAACATAAAAATATGAAAAAGTTAAATGAAGATAATGAATAAGTAAAAATGAATTGTACTTAAACGTAATGAATCCAAAATATGTTTTTCAAAGTGGGAAAAAGTTTGAGTTAAAGATCCAAACTGCAGCTCAGCATATTTGCGTAGCATATCTAAAAGGGGGAGTGAAAATATACCTCTATACGCGCGAAAGAGATATTGAAGACAACTCGGTGTCTAGAGTGTCGTTCTTTACCACGCAAAAGCAAAGAGCAACGTTTACTACCGGAAAAATTGTAATTAAACTATTTATTCAACAACATTGGTCAAAGTATACTTTATGGATGTTGTTTAGTGAAAGGAGACTCAGAATAATAAGATGCTTTTCATAGGGACAATAGGGAACAGTGAGCTTTTGCAATAAATAACGACTAAGCTTACATTGGACAGATTCAGTGGCACCTAATAGGTAGACGAATCGAGCGGACCAGATTTGGTGATAGTACTCAAGGATGCATCGAACTAAGAAAGGAAACAAACGAGCACACATGATCATACTCAAGGAGAAACGTGAACAGCAGAAAACGAAACCAGTAACTTTTGGTGCCCTAGTGGTACCATACAAAACATGTAGATTCAATTTCAACTTGGTGTCAAGCACAACGCCAAGATCTTTACCTTGATCCACATAAAGTAAAATATTCCCTGTCAGAAAGTATTCAAACGATAAAACGTTTGGTTTGATAGAAACGGAATTTTCTAGATATTTAGACTTAGTAACACCACAGATACACCATGCATTTAAGGCTATAAGATCCGATTACAACAAATACTGATCATTGGCAGACAAATTCTGCAAAACTGTTTAAGATTGTCAGCATAAATGAGGCGCTTAGATGAAAGTACAGAAAGAAGGTAATTGATAAAAAAAATACTAGCAGAGGTGTGACAATGAAACCTTGTAGGACACCAGGAGAAGGATAATATTGGCAGAAATACAAACTAGAAGTTTTTCCAAGCTATCAAGTTTTATAGATCTGCATTTGGCCCACAGTTCCAGTTGTTTAAAACCCATGGTGCGTAGATTAAAAATCAAATCAAATCATTGGTGCGTAGCCCACAGATCCCGTTGTTTAATAACCTCCTCCCTTGCATTGGACAAGTGGAAGCGCAAGGTAGCTGTTGCTGCTTTAGAGTGAAGAAGATCGTATTGAAGCAGCCACAAGATTATGAAATACCTTCACGCTTTAATTGCCTCCACCTTCCTCTGTTTTTAGAGTCAAAAGGTCAAAACAGCCGCCCAACTCAGAGGTCTTTCCAACAGCAGCCCCATCAACAGAAAGTGATTCTGCATCTGATATTACCTCAAATGCCACCACTGAAAGATTGACAGGACGACAGAGTTGAGGCTCCCCCCATAATGGGCGATTTGAAGAACTTTAAGAAATTTTTTGTTTGGTGGGGGGGGGGGGGGATTGTGCGGTACAAAAACTAAGAACATTTTCTTGGGGAAAACACCCCAAATAAATTAAATGCCACCTTCAAAAATGACATTTCAGTTTAAAAATAAATAATATCAAACACCAAATTTTACATTTAGTCCAGTTTACTCTAATGTCACCTTCACACTGTGGGCCATCATGTGGCCCATTGTGTAGACTGGTGATGGCTTGTAGTTGCCGACAGTGGCGAAGCATGGAAATGGCGACAGCCGAGGATAGATTTCGGAGCGGTTTTTCCCACACATCAAAGCGGGCTATCATAGGCAACCGAAAAATTATGACCGGCCCATCTAGTGGCCCAGTGTGTGTGAAGGCAAATTTGTTATGATGGCCATCATTGTGGCCATCATTGAGACCATTGCAGTGGCCGATGATGGCCCACTGTGAGGAGGCAGCATAAGAGAGATGATACTTATTTAAAAATATAAAGATTAGAAGAAAATATACATTCAACATTTCCGACTGCGATATAGCTCCGGTTCTATTTTCTATCACTTTAAATTGCACATTATCACTCACTTTCTTAGATAGAACAATGCCACACAGCGTCAGTTTTTTGCTCGGCTAGCGGTTGAGTGTGGCACTATCTGTAGCTGCTAGCACGGCAATTATCGATGCGCACTACGTAATGTGTTCTATCTTTTGCATTTTGTTTTTCTTCACATAAAATATTTTCTATATGTATTTTAATTTTGATCTATTCACTTTATAGCTTTGAAGGCTGGCCTTCTAGTTCTACAGGCCCGAGTAGTGTTCTTAGATGGATGTTGAGTGCCTGAAGAAGAAGCGGCACTAGAGACAACACTGATTGATTGTGTCTGATCATTTGTCGTAATCAGTACGCCACTCAGCCTGCAAACAGAATTCTTTCTTTTGGCCAGGCTTGGGGAGTGAAGCGCTGGGATCATTTGAAACAAAGATGAAGCTTTAGTTGTGCTGGAGCCTAGAAAAGCTGCCTCTTTCGTCATATGTACCGACAGGCTGAGAAGCGGAATCATTTGCCATCATTTTTCTTTCCGTGGTTTTGACTGCTGAGAGCACACCGGCCGTGATCAGGGTTCCCACTTTTGATGCATTTGTATCATTTTGATACATTTTTATTTGAAACATATATTTTAGATACAATTATACAAAATGATACATTTTGTCATCAAGTAAATAAATTCAATTTTTTAAATTTTGCTGCCATATGCCAACCAAATTTCCTCTCTCTAGCAGTCATAGCTGTCAACTTCAATCTAATTTACACTCTGAACTACGAAAGACAGTGAGATAGTATAAACGGAGTGGACACGGACGGTATAACTTCCCACCATTAGTCCCCTCAATTCTCTCGCGCACAAAACACATTCAAGCAGGTATACCCTTCATTGCCAAATTAGAAGGAAACTACTTAGATTTGACAGTGAAGAGATAAACATTAACAACCATCCCCTTCAATGTATTTCTTATGGGCATACCCACTCCATTTCTACTATCTCAGTGATGAAATATATTTAATAGGTGATGACTCTGAAAATTTATTTTATTTAAATAAATTTAAATAATAAAAAGAAAATGAATGTTGAAGCGTTTTGGTTGAAAACAATTTAGGTGAACCAATGCTATCTACCGCCTTTCATAATTCATGTTGACTTTGATAACTGTACCTTTTAGTTTGCCAAAGAACGAGGTTTTTCTGTATTAAGCTTGGATAGCAATTTAAAAAAGAACTGATTAGAGTTGAAAAGAGATTAGAGGAATTTTGGGTAGCAAGAAACCAAACAATGTTTGGGTGCCAATGAATGAAAAACATATCGTTTTATTCATCATATTCATCAAACCATCAGTATTCCGATAGCTATATGGTTCCTTTTTATGTTGAAGATTACTTTTTTTTTTTGGAAGTTTAAAACAGCGACTTTCCCTAAAAAATAATCTGCGCCTCGTATTAAAATTTTTTTTAGCGCATTCGCAAAGAGCCCACATTTTGTAATAATTTTATTTTGTGTGGCTTCAATATTAATGGCAATATACAGATGAAAACAAAGACCCAAATACACTTTTGGGAACTTTTTGATACATTTTTGCCAATATTGATACACTTTTTGAAGAAATGTGATACGGCGGACAATTTGGGAGTGGGAACACTGGCCGTGATGGTATCTCCTGGAAGTAGGAGCGTATATTGAGATTGGCACTAGACTTACGCCTGACGAGTCTCGGTTTCTTATTTTCTTTTGTATATGGGTCGCCACTCATAGCCGCTATCACAGTGGAAGTCGATCACAAAATTGATACAGAGAACAGACCGAACTAACATTTGACACAGTGAGATGAGGGGCCAATAGACGTGGAATGCTTAGAGTATCACCCTGTCTTAATCCGTTACTGAGTTTAGGCCATTGTAACTCTTTTTGCCACACTTTCCAGCCTTCAAATATAATAAGTTGGACTCTACCACACACACTCAGAAAAATACTTCTATTTTTTGAAGAAAAATGAACACATTATCAAAGAATATTGGTAATGATTCTGCGCCAAAGAAATATTTACTCAATCCAAAGAAAGGAATTTATTCATTTCAAAGAACTGATACTGAACTTGCCCTGAGTAAAATTTGATATAGTTTCCGGCGTCTGGCATAAATCGGTTCACGTACGATCACCGAAGTTAAGCCGTGCTGGGGGCGGTTACTACTTAGATGGGGGACCGCTTGAAAGCATGGCATGTTGATGGCACGCAAAAAATCTCCCTCCTTTCTTATCATAAGAGTCGCTTACTTTGAAGGGAGTGAAAAAATAAAAAATAAGTCAAAAAAAGTAGAGTCAATATCAATTTTTCCATTTTTCTTTTTTTTAAGTGCCACATTTTTTTTCTTATTTTCTGAAGCGCTAGTATTATTTATGCCTAGTCGCCACTTAATGCTATAATGTCACACTTAATCAATGGAGTTAGGACAACTGAAGACGAACAAAGTCAATTATGAACCCGGCGGGATTCGAACCCGCGAGCGGTAGATCGCTGCTTTGGACTGACACGTTTGCGAGCTAAGCTACCGACCCCTTATTTGTGTAGAAGAAATGTTGATAGAAGTCATAAAAACTATCAATTTTTTCGTCGAATATTGAAGCGTGGTTGTTGTTGAAACATATAAAAACATGTTCGCGTTGTAGATATAATTTACTAAATTCATAGATATAATTTACAAGATTTGAGGACAATTACTTACTTGAAATAACGTAAAGTAAAAATGGTATTCCGTCGAATGTAAGAAATATTTCAATGATATTTATACAAATTACTGATATCAAATAAAAGTTTATTTGATTTGTGGAAGATTTCACATCTCGTAAACAAGTAAATATTTTCTTTGATTTTCGGAAACATATTTTTCTGAGTGTAGCTTCTCTCCTTTCCGCTGGAGCTTGGTAAGGTGAAGACATTTTGCAATGTTTGTAAATTTTAAATCATCACCTCCTTTCTTTGCATGGTATCAAAAGTATCATTTATTTCAGCAAAAACTTTTGAATGAACACATATCATCAGCATAGCTTCTGATTTTGTCGATTCTATGAAATATATAAGTAATTCAGCTACCAATGTTATTGAATAAAATAGACAGCAAACGTAATTGTTTTGTCCCAGTGCATTTATTCCACTAGTCTAATTGCGCCAAAATTCAATGAAGTATGTGCCAACAAACTTGCATAGTTAAATGATTTGCAGTTCCTGAAACAAACTTGGAATAGAAAGCGAAACTATACTACTAATTTGTGGTTTCAGTCGATGAGGCTTCAATTGTTGTACGTTTCACTTTCGTAGTGCACAACATCACCGTCTGTAATTGATACCTCCACCTCGCAATGACATTCTCTGGTCCTCTCCGCACTGACAATCAGTGCGGTATTGCACGATTGATTTCTCCCGCAAAAATAATAAAATAATTATGCATAATTACACGAATCACAAAAAAATCCATTAACTCGTCGAATGATTTCAATGTAACTATCTAATTTCGTTTCAACTCAACCAAATCACAATAGATCTACCTCAATATGCATTTGCTGTCATAATCAAGAAATAGGTATCTACCTAGTTTTTAATAACGAATATGCTGACATTTCTACAACCTGGTAGCTGACTGACTGTGGTCGTTGGAGATGAACTTTATGGGGTAAGTCAAGCGAACTGAAAATTGAAAAGCCTGGAATTAAGTTAGCTCGGAACTTGCAACGACCGTAAGATGCATGCCCACATCCATACATATATACAAATGTAGATACCGTCTGCCATCCACCGTCGCGCTCCATATAATTCCGCTAGTTTGGCAAGTACCTACGCTATTAAAAATAAACTTTTTATCTGTTTTTCGTTTTCATACTTTTACTCATAGCATGCCATTGTTCGTTTCGAGCTCTCGTAGACCGGAAAATCTGACCCCGTACTCTGCCGGTAACCAGGTTGCTTTTGGAAGCTAGTTCAATTGTCGATGAAGTCACAAACGAAACTGTTTAACCAGCGTAATTCATTAGCGTAGTAAGAAAAAAGCAAAGCTGAAGATACACAAAGTCACACGATAAAAGTGAAAAAATATAATTTTGAGTCTCATTATTTGAGTCTTTGACATAGATTTCATGTAGAATTCATTTCGTTACCTTTTCGGTAATTGGAACTAGGCAGTTTTATTTTGGAATTAATCGGGAGAATTGTTGCAAATGCTATTTTAGTTTCCGTATTTGAATTTTTTATGTCGGAAATTGATTTGCATAGAAATGTGTTGTATATATTTATTTGTAACTGTGCTTTTCATAATTTCGGCCATGGGATGATGTGGCAATTATTAGAAATATTTAAATATGAAAGAATTGATCCACATCCCACCAAATGATAATGAACGGACACCATTTTAAATGAAATTTGGCGATTGTTTGAAAATTCAGAGCTAATTCTTTTCCATCTAATTTTCGCACCAAAATGAAGCTGATTCATTTTGCCGAATCACTGATTTGGAGTGTATACACATTTATCAATACTATGTTAGCTTAACGCATCCTTAATCAGTGGTTGCCCTAATGGCAAAGGGAAAGGGAGATCCTAATACACGATTAGCATATAGACCTCTCTGCATGCTTGATACTGCGGGGAAACTTCAAGAAGGGTTGCTGAAACCTCGGCTAAAGGCAGGTATACGAAAAACTGGTGACCTTTCAAAAAACCAACATGAATTCCACAGCAGCCACTCAACAATAAGTGCCATCTGCGAAGTTATTATCGCAAAAGATCGTGCAGAGGCTACTTGTCATCGGGCTAGACCAAAACTGTTTTTGGTAACGCTCAACGTCCGTAACGCTTTTAGTTCGGCGAGATGGATATACATATTGGATTCTCTTTAGCGACATTTTCAGGCAGAGAAATAATTGCTGGGAATGGTACGAGACTACTTGAAGGATCGCCATTTGATTTATGAAACAAATCAGGCTCTGAAGTACTTGGTACCAGAAAATCGGCTAAGTATCTTAGAGTGATAATGGGCTCCAACCTGACTTATTTTTTGGTTGGGTACATTTTGATCGTAGTAGAATGCGTGATTGCTGTTGTTGTTTGTTGACAAAGTGAATGAATGGAGAAAAACAGATGGATGGGTAGTTTTTTTCTTGCAAAATGGAATACCTGTTTGGAGATCACCATTATGGGTAAAATGTGGCAAAACAAGAAAAAAGGTCAAGAGTGGTGTTGTCTTTCATTTTTCCATTTCACTAACTCTTACACATACAGCGTCAAGTTCACCAACTAACAACCCAAACAATACATATAAAATACTTGACAGCCGGAATCACTTTGTTGGAAATAGTCAGCAGAAAAATTTCGATTAAATTCTTACAAGTACGGAAACAATGCCTTCAGCAAAAATGACCTTATTTTTCGGTTCTTTCTTCCGGCCCATTTTTTGCATTACTCCAAAGTCAAAAAGCGGCTAAGGCCCCCATAACAACTGCTGTCGGTCGCTGTTTGCCTCCAATTAGGTCTGCCTAAGAAATATAGGTTTTTTTTTGCGTTTTTGAATTGTGTATTTATTTTTCAGTTCCGTCTAGCTAACGCACTTTGTCGTGTCTTGGCTGCGACCATCTTACCTGTCCTTGTCTGAAAGTTCTTTGATCCTTCTTCTACTAGGGTACTACTATGGCTACTGAGATTTATTCATGTAGCCTTCCATTTTTCCAAGCATGTAGCTTTCCTTTTTGTTTTAAAAAACCAGTGAACCTCATTTTTCAGTGACCCACCCTATCTGCGTTAAGCCAGCGATGTGGCACACTAGCATCTGTCCGGTACAGTAAAATCTCGGTTGTCCGAATCAAATAAAACCAAGGGTATTCCGTATAAGCGAAAATCCGGATAATCGATTCCAAAGTCAAATCAAACAATAATTATATTTTAATATTTTTTATTATGCAAAGGGTTTTACATACATCTTTTGGACAATTCGATGTAAGAAAATTACTAGCTATAAAGATAATGAATTACATAATACCTTTGTAATTTAAAATTTTGGTTGGAGCTTATTATGTAGTTATTAATCTTTGACGTAATGAATCACATCTTTTCATTGCGGCCAAGTCCTTGATGCGCTCCAGTTGTAACAACTGTATAGGATCCGAATTGTCCTGTCTTTCAAACCATTTAAAAGCAACCTCTAGAGCTTCAAAAGCTTCTGCGTGCATTTTTATTCTCGTTACTGTTCAAATCGTCAATAATGATTTCTTTATCAGTTAAAATTTTGAATCCAGGGTCTTCACTATCGCAGATCAGCCACTCCTTGATATTCTCTTCATCACACCCTTCACCAATGCTAAGAATTATTATTGCTTCTGCCATTTCTTTGAAATCGTTGTGCGGTTTAATTGAAGAATTGGATCGAATGTTTAATAATGTTTTCCATTCCCTTTTTAATGTTTGTGATTCCACAGAGTTCCTCGCTTCTAGTAGCATATAACAACAATCTTTTAAATTTATTTCTTTAAAAAAATTCAACATCGATTCTATTTCACTGCTGTCTGCTGACAAAAGAGGACGCAGTAGCTGCTTTCCGTATAAAAGCTTTAAAGTTTCAATGACACTGTGGTCCATAGGCTGCAATATCGATGTTACGTTAGGGGGCAAAAACTTTACTGTAAGCTTCCCATTTTCTCGATTTAGTGTATCAGCGGAAGGGTGAGTTCAGAGTTGGCGCATTATACAACAACAATAACACATCGCTCACTTTTCCTACGTCCTTTTGTAATTGCTTTAACTCAGGAATAAATGTATTTTCATACCAAGTTAGAAAAATATCTGTGTTCATCCATGCCTTTTGTTTGATTAGCGTAAGTTAAGGGTATTTTGACATTTTTGAAACAGCGTGGATTTTTTGATTTGCCATTAAGTAACAGCGGCAATCGAGGCATTACCTTAGCATTCGCGCAAACCATAACCGTAACTCTGTCCTTACTCAATTTGTGCCCCGTTGCTTAATAGAGCTTTCCAATTAATACCTGTTTCGTCCGCATTGTATACAACATCTAAATCGTATTCCTTTTAATCTAGAAATGCTTTTAACTAACCTACAAATAAGTCGACTGAGGCAACGTTAGCAGACAGCTTTTCGCCTTAAATCTCCGATTCGTGAATTTCATGTCTAGATTTGAATCTTGCTAACCATCCACAGCTCGCCATGAAAGAAGTATCACCACCAAGCTTTTGATTAAACACCAATACCACCAATACTTTTTACATAAAAGAGGTCCAGAGATGAGCTGTCCGCATGCTCTTTTTGGTAAGAGCCAAGTAAAAACTGCGTTCTAAAGAATTTCATTATGAGATTTTTTCATGACTTTACGTTGCGAGCTTCCATCTTCGTTCTCAAGCGTGCAGGTGAATTTCAACATGGAATCAGAATTCTTTTTGATATGATGCTCCTACACCCTACATTTGCGCCAATTTACTGACAGATTTACCATTTTTTAAACTCTCAATTACCTTCACTTTTTCTTTAAGAGATAACACTACTCTTTTTCGCTTAGTCATTATAAAATTCTAACGCAAAACGTAAACAAAAATATAAGACAACCTATCAGTTGAACTCTATCAAATGTAAAATAAAACAATAACAAACACTATCGCGCAAACAAATGAGAGCGGGAGTACCTACACGTCGGATACGGGAATAAACTCGTCGTAACATGTCTTGTTGCGCCGTCAAATCATTTCCAAATCGGTAATTAGAGCCGTGAAGAATAAGTTTGGATAATTGAATATTCAGATCATCGATGTTTGGATAATCGAGATTCTACTGTATGAACTAAAGGGTGCTCTGCTAATGCGGACTAGGGTCTAAGCACCCTGCTTCAGGGGCTACTAGTCTCTTTTTTGCCCCTTCACTAGTTTTTTTTTTGCCCCATCACCATCGGCAGGCTTTCGACTGGACTTCGGGTCGATTGAGATGCCCTGCCATCCTTTCAATTCTTAAAATCGTTACAAATAACTGTATTTAATGTACGAGGCTATATTTACTATATTATTTTCTTCAAACAACTTGTCTGTTGTTAATGATGCAAGTTATGTGCAATATATGTAGCTAAACGGTTATACAAAGCACATTGAATTTCTAATCTGCAACTTTACTCAACTCGTTTAAATCTAACGAACTCAACGTAATGTTTCGCTTGAAATCATTAGGTTTGCATGTTAATTCCACAAATCCATATATTTTTCAATTTAAACTCCCCAAAATATGGTAAATATTTGCGATATAAAATCTTAAAATGAAATATGTATGTACATACATATATTGCGGAGTAAAAGACAGACTCATCTGAAGAAATCTCGAAAGCTCCAAAATACACATTAATTTTTCGTATTTGTTTATCGTTTTTCAAACGGAATGCGCATATGTACATACATATATGGACCTATGTATCATTTACTGTACCTACGTAACGGATAACGATACATCACGGATTGATACCAAGCTATGAGGTTTATGCAAACGAATTCTTAATTCATGGGCACGTTGCCACAGTGCTTCAATTATAGATTCCTCAGGAGTATTCCGCGGAAGTGTGAAAAGCAAGAAGATGGCGTCAACAATGACGCTTCGAGTGACGGAAACTTGAAAATACACTCGGGAAGAACTGGAAAAGGAAGTGTTTGCTAATTGTTTCACCTGTTCGGAGATTTGCTCAGACAAGTGGTACTGTACCATGTAAGAGGAAAGTTGTTACACATATATGTACGTATGTCAGTTATACTGCATGAAGAGATGTAAGAAAATAGGCTTTCATATTCATCTCTATGCTAAAATAACCTGAGGTGAAATGAAAGAATTCGTTAAAAGTAAATGTTAATCTCTGATTTGTCTCCAAAGATATCAAATGAAAACAATGGTGTTGAGATAATCATTCTCGTACATAAGTTACAACGGATACCGAAATTCATACAACATCAAAAAAGTGCAAACATTTTGAATTACTAAGCCCATACGCGTGAAAAGTGTGTTTACTCTTCAATGTTTGCATTGTTTTGGTTATTTTTTGTTGATGCAATTTGTGCGAATTAGCACCTAGGTGTTAACGTATGAGCAATGGTATTTATTCGGGGACTGAGATTAATTCGTTGACAGCAGTTATACGACTTTTTTGCGATTCAATAAACTGGATTTTGCTTTTGTACAAAATAAGTATGGAGTTGCCTATAGCAGGGGATGGGAAGAGGAAAGTATAACAAATGAGCCCCATGAGACCGGATTTGAAAAGAGATTTTCATAATTTGTTTTTTCTAAAAAATTCACATAAAACAAACACTTGAAACAAGTTCAGTTGGAGTCGGATTCAATACGAAGCTGAATGGTCTTCTATTAACAAAGCGGTTTAAGTGTCTCAAACTTTAAGATGAGAGAAGATGAGATATTTTGTACAAACTTTAAGATGAGATCCTTTAACTTTTACTTAATATATTTATTTTAACATCGAAACTACACGCTCCTCTTTACTGCACCTTTCTCATCGCAAATAAATCCATAGCTTTCTAATCTCAAAATATAAAATCATGTATACAAAAACAGTGAATTCATCAATATGTGCCAGTAGTGGGTCTATTTATAAATTCACATATGATTTCGGAGCTGGCAAATGAAATTCAAGCGGGTAAAATATAAACACGTAATAAAAAAAACGAAATCAATCAAATGCATTCTGAATGTGCATAAATAAACAAGTGTTAAATGATTTTAATTCAGTTTTTCTTTCTAGCCAATAGATTTGCAATTTTCGTTCCAGTTGGAGCTACGAACTGACCCTCTTATTATAGTGGTTTAGTTTACTAATTATGATCTAATTGGCTCGAGACCTTGAAACTCTATTGTTAACATATTTATTTTATGATTTTTTGCCACTTTTTGCGACGGTTTATTTTTGCTTTTACTACTCAATATATACATACAACTTCATCATCATCATTATCGGCGCTACAGCTGGGGTCCGGTCCTGGCCTCCATCAACAGTTTTTTCCCTTGGATCCGATCGTGAGCCGTTGTCATCCAATTGGACACCCGTAAACTCCAAGCGTCCAGGTCAGCGCTATCCCTCCAGCGCAGAAAAGGTCTCCCACGCTATCGTCCGCCATGAAATCTGCCGCAAAGAGTTTTGTGAGCCGCATTCTCTTCGCTCATTCGAGCTAGGTGTCTCTACAGAGATTTATCTTCGTAATTATATCTGCTTCTAGGTAGATAGCGTACAGCTCATGGTTGTAGCGCCTCCGGAATCGCCCTTCTTCACAAATGGGGCCAACGATTCTCCGCAAGACTTTCCTCTCGAACGCAGCTAAGAAGTAAGAGTGCCTTTTCTGAGCACCCAATTCTCGGATTCATACGTGAGTACTGGCAGGATCATGGTCTTGTACAGCAGGAGCTTTTATGTTCGGGTGAAATTTCGGCATTTGAAAAGCCTTGACAGACTGCAGTAGGCTTTGTTGGATTTGAGCATTTCTTCCGCCATGATGCTATCGGCTGCTACAATTGACCCAAGGTACTCGAAGATGGCACTACTTTAAAATTCATGCTTAACTACCCTGAAGGTTTGACCAGCTCTAGGTACAACTCTGCTGATACTGGCACCATGTACTTAGTCTTTCCTTTGCCCCAATTTTTGTGCTGCACGCTCGATCTTGATAAATGATTCTCGTACACCCAGTTCTGATCTACCAATTGTGTCTATATCATCTGCATCGGCCAGTATCTAACAGGGCTTGGTGACGATAGGCCCTTTATTTTTAATCAGCTCAGCTGGTATGCCGTTGGCTCCAGGGGCTTTATTAAATTTCAGCCAACTTAACGTTCTTTGCATCTCTTCTATGCTTGATAGCGGGTTGAAATCATGGTCGCGAAGCACTCGACGGACGGCTTCAGCACTACATGACTTCCTTAATTCACGATGAACCCGGAAATTTTCGGGTTTGCTTTCACTTTTCTTACAACTATATAAAAAAAAAGCGCTCAATTATGTGCTGCACTGTAGAAGCACTTAAATTCACAATTTCAGCAATATTCCGAACACTTTGTCCTTTTTTAAAGTGGTTTGATACAATTCGCGCTGCTCAATTGTGGTGCGACGACCTCACAGCTCATTTCAACCAGCCGACGACCTCGACGACCTCACCTCACAGCTTATTTCAACCAGCACGTAAAAAAACTTTGACTTCCTATAAAAACTAAACTATAGAAGATATCAACATTATTTAAAGACATGTTATTAGTCTAATGTTTAAACTAATCAAATATGACTTTTTTTATTTATTTGTATTTGTTTAGTAGTCTAAAACAACGAAAAACGAAAAACGCAACCAAAAACAATGCCACAGCTTATTTCAACCAAATACTTTGTAGGTTTGTAATGATCCGTTATCTTGCAATTCAGCAATTATTTCTTTGTCTATGTAATTAAAAGTGGCAGTAATTTTAAAAGTGGCCATTCGCGCAGGAAAATTGGTGAGAGGGTTGAACTAAGTGATTCAACAGTACAGAGCATCATATACCGATTTGTCCACGAAAATAGAACGCTCGATAAAGGGAGAAATGCCCCAACAAAATTTTCAGTCAAGCGGACGAGCGCTCCATTGTTTGGAAAATCCGGGAAACCCAAGGCTATCGGCTCCGAAAATTGTAAAAGAGGTGGAAGCTGAGTTGGGCAAGTCCTGCCACCCGGAAACTATTTGTCGTGTGCTGCGAGAGCATGAATTCAATGGTAGAAATGCGCGTAAGAAACCATTTATAAGTGCCAAAAATCAGAAGTGCCGTTTAAAATTTACCAAGGAATATTTGCATAAGGATTCTGGATTTTGGAATACCGTTATAGTCGCTGATGAGTCGACATGTAATACTTTTGGCTTTGATGGAGCCTCATATGTATGGCCCAATCCAAATACAGAATTGCAAAAAAAAATTTGAAAGCTACATTCAAACACGGAAGTGGGCCTGTATGTCCGCAGCGGGAGTTTTAAACTTGCAATTTATAGAGACTACAATGGATAAGTCTGGACATTCTCGATGAATGGGCCAAAATTACCCCACAAATGACACAAAAGCTGGTCGATTCAATGCCTAAGAGGCTAAAATCGTTGTTGAAGAAAAGGGTGGTCTTACTAAATATTAAACTATTTTTCTGTGCCTTCACTGAAAAAAATCCACATGGCGCCCAGAGCCATGTAACATAGCGCATTATTTATGGCGCCATACGCTATGTACATAGTTCTCTGAGCTATGCAATATGGCTCCCCGCGCCATAATGTCAGAAGCGCGTGGTCCTATGTAACATGGTGCAGCATTTATGGTCCCACACGCTATGTACATAGTACCCTGAGCCATGCAGTATGGCTCCCAGCGCCATAATTACATGGCGCAGATATTATGGCTCCACACGCCATATTACATAGTACCATGAGCCATGTAATTTGGCTTCAGTTGAAGAAGATAACTGCAATTATAACTCGCAGCCATACTGTGTGAGGGAACTTATAAATGTGAGTATCAGCAGTAGAAGCACTGTGGCCAGATTTGGCTAATTGCCGCCAATTGTGCTACCTAGGAGTTGAATTGGCGGCGGGAAATTTTTGATTTCGCAGGTTGGTGGCCTTAGGGCTATATAAGGTAATTGAAAAACTGAATTTGGGCTATATAATATTTATGAAAAACTAAGTTTTGGCTGTATATTGTTTTGAAAAACAATGGTCCTCCACGCCATGTACTATAGTCCTCCACGTCATGTACTATGGTCCTCCACGCCATGTACTATGGTCCTCCACGCCATGTACTATGGTCCTCCAAACCATGTACTATAGTCCTCCACGCCATGTACTATAGTCCTCCACGCCATGTACTATGGTCCTCCACGCCATGTACTATAGTCCTCCACGCCATATACTATAGTCCTCCACGCCATATACTATAATCCTCAACGCCATGTACTATAGTCATTCACGCCATGTACTATAGTCCTCCACGCCATGTAATATAGTCCTCAAAGCCATATACATGGCGTGGAGGACTATAGTAAATGGCGTGGAGGACTATAGTGTATGGCGTGGAGGGCTATAAGCATAGCGTTTGCTCCTATGTACTTTTCGCCATGTATTATGGCGTGTGGCGCTATATTTTATCACTATCCCTAAATCGACTATGTACATGGCGCCAGAGGTCTATAAATTATGGCGCCTGGCGCCATGTGTTTTTTCAGTGTTGTAACTTAATTTAAACATTGATTCTGTTACTTGGTTGAAATAAGCTGTGACATTGTTTTTAGCTACTTTTTTCGTCATTAATTGTTATGACCTATTGAAATAAAATAAAAATAATAATAAACTGAATAAATGATATTTGTTATCACTAGTCTAATAATCTGCGTTTAAATAATATTGGTAACTTATTTCGTTTAGTTTTGATAGGAAGTTAAAGTTTTTTTTACGTGCTGGTTGAAATAAGCTGTGAGCCACTGTATGTAAGTATAAGTAATTATTTCATTAACTGCGAGCCGATGCTTTAGCGTATAGTGGTTATTATTCGATAAATGTTCATTCTGCGCAAAGTTTAACAATGTTTATTGCATAACTGTAGCAGCAGCAACATGCGAAAATTCGGTGAAACGTGATTCCGCAAGGTAAATAAAACCGAGAACAATCATTGTTTGCAGTTGATCAGCAAAACAATAGGTGATATCAAGTTCAGTGAAGCGGTCGGCCGCCCATACATCTTATGACATGTTCCTGCAGTCTTGGAATATGAGAATAATGAACGAAAACAAGCCTGCTCAGCATATTGCAGACTTCCTTGTTTGGAATTTGTTTAGAGCCGGTTTAGACGAGCGGTTTTTTGCTGGATCCAGCACGAGCTTTTAGGAAAGAGAAGTGAAGGACGGAACGGAGCAGCGAGCACGAGTGATATAGTTGGCCATCGAGCACGGCAGCGATTTTTATGTCATTTTCTTAGAAAAAATTTTAGGCTCAGAAATTGTTTAATACAAAGTTCGATTGCTACGCTCCTACGAATATAAAAAAATGTGTGCTAGCACAGCAAGGAATCGCTCGTCAAAACTTGCAACGAGCATCATCGGCCAGCAAACTCTGTGCTGGCAAAGCAAAACATCGCTCGTCTAAACCAGCTCTTAGTTGTTGCGCTTTTTAACTGACAACAAACTCTGATTGATTTATGGATTTTGATCGAGCTGTTCAAGTAATTTAAATATGGCAGTTGGGCTTTAACTTTTGTTAAAGTTTCGTTCAAAATATTATTAGTGATATACGTATGCAAAAGTCTAGATGATGGGGCTGTCGGTTGGAGGAGATTGGAAGGAGGTAGACGGGATCCTGCTGACCTTTTCCAACATTATAAAGGTATTTGGAGATTGGGGCGGATAGTTGGTAGTAAATAGACTTTATTTTTCAAAGTAAAAAATGTCAACATCTGTACCGTAATTCAATGCATTTTGTTTTCTTCTCTGGGTCGAAACCGAACCATAGAAACACAGCTCCGAGATTTGACCTACGTTCTTGCGTAAACTTTTTTTATAACATTCCCTCTAAACTTTAAACATTATATTCAAACAATATTACAATTTTTAACTAATACATACAATCAACATCACACTGCTGCACAACATTTTTCTACCGTATTGTGCGCCATTGGGCTAACTTTTCTTCCTTAGCTTAAATTACGAAAGCCGAACGTGAGTTGAAGTCCTATATCAGGGATGGCCAACCTTTTGTATACCAAGCGCCAATTTTTTCATAGACGAGTTCAGATGCGCCATATGACTCGATCATTTTTTCTATCTACTTAACCCTCCGAGAACACAGGGGGTCAAATTGACCCCAGTGACCTGTTTGGTCAATCGCAGCGCTTAGGCCTGCGGGCGAAGGGGGGTACTATAGGCTCCTAAGTGTATTTCTGTGTTTTGACTATAAGTTTACACCGTTCGCATGCAGTCCTAAGTCGTCAGTCGTCATTGAGAAGCATTTGAAGCAGATTAAGGGGTCAAATAGACCCCATATGTACTCGACCTCATTTTGAGGTGTACTCGACCTCATTTTATAAATCGATAGATTGATTTAAAAAAGCCAAAAAATAAGTTTGCAAGTGCTTTTATATTTTGTTTTTAGCAATATGACGTATAATTTGCGTTCTAGTGTACACAATAATTTGTTAGCTGAAAACAATGATAACACTTTTGGCGACAGTGATTCCTCCGAAGACGACCATATCTCGGAGCAATCAGAATCTGATTATTCAGAAGATTACACTTTTTTGCAACCCTTTATATAGGGCTAATTCAATTCAACTAGGTCTTGAGAGTATCTATATACATTTTTAGCTCAAAATACTGAAAACTGACAAAGCTATAATATTTTTTTAAATGAGCATATTTTAAAATCCTCACAATCGCCACCGTAAATATGCAAAATAAATGCTTTTTTTTAAGGATCATTAAAGAGTTAATTTTTTTTATAATTTTGTCATATCTTGAGTGTATCCCCCTAAATTTTTAGCCAAAAATATTGAAAATTGACAGTTACGATTTTTTTTTGTAAACAAGCTGATTTTCGATAAAACTGTTTTTTTTCGCGAATTTTTTTAAGTATGTTAAAGACATTTAAGGCACTTCTAATGGATGAGAACTACTAAAAGAGATTTTAATCTATACCTACAGTTTTTTTCAAATGAAAATCTTCTGTGGCGTTGATTCTATAGACGTTCAAAAGTGGTTGGGGTCAATTTGACCCCAATTGTTCTCGATGATCGAAAAAATAGGTGTGTTCTCGGAGGGTTAAGCTCACGGCTGGGGTGAGAAAATTGGGAATGTGGTAAGAGGATAAAAATAACTCAAAGGAGCAATTAAACCAAAAAATTTACGCTAATTCAAAAGATATCTCCGAGTACTAATCTGCAAAAGTCAGAAGTGATTTCCTGGACGAGAAGGCGATTGCTCCCGTATTTCTCGCCGTTTGTACTGGCGGAGAGAGAGAGAGAAAGGAATTGATTGCGATGATGCGTGTACCATCAATTTTTTTTTTTACGGCTTTTCTTATTTAACTAGTTTACTGCCAAAACTCTGAAATTTCAAAAAATGCCCGAGCTAATGATAAATCCGAGTGACCGAGAAGTAATTTTCGTATTGAGTTAACTTTTACACTCAGCTCAATGTGAAAATTCTTTAGTTGTAGAAAATTTACATATCCAGTTAAAAAACTTTTTTTTAAAATTTTTCATTTAAGTAACTCCATAAAACCGGGAGAGCATTTAGATAAGGCGACGGATACTTGAAGACACCTAGTATTTTTTGCAATTTACTTTACAGAATAAAGGCCTTTTTCTCGCAGCCCTACCATTAAACGATAATCCCGAAAAATTGCCCTTCTTGCTTACAATAATTTACGGTATAGCCTCTATCGCCATTTTTGAAAATTGGAGTTACTTATGGAAGTTTCCAATGGGAATGACTTGTCAAAGCATATAATAAGGAAGGTTATAAACTATTCTGCATATTTACGCAAGAAATTCGGCGGAAGCAGACCAGGATCTGGATCTTTGTTATAATCGAGTTTCGAAATAGGTTTACGCATTTCTTCATGTGATATTTTTATGTAGTTGAGAAAAGCTGTTGGAGCTGAAGCAGAGGGAGAAAAGTGTCGATTAGATAAACATTGAAAATTTTAAAACTTCTTCAGGAGAAGAATAAGTGAAATTATTATGGCAATTTATTTGGATAGCCGGTGGTGATGGATAACCAGTGGTTTTTAGCTTCATATTTACAAAATCAAAGAATTTTCTTGGTCGCGGAATATATTTTCGTCGGTTTTTTTAAATTTAATTGGCATAAGTATCGTGAGACTTGGTCAAAAATTGCTTAGCAGCTTCATTATATTCTTCCTGAATAGAATAATTATCATCAAAATTTATTTTATCCGCTATAAAGTTTGAATTTGAGATTTCGTTTATGCTTAAGGTTAAGTATGACTCAGACAACGTTTTCTTTTTTTTATAAATCTTCGGGACACAGCTTTCAATGGCATCAAATTGTACAAATTGTTTCTTGCGGGTATTTCTAGGGATTTAAATTGGTTCTTCGGCAACTAACAACCACTGACGCCTCGGTGTTCCATCCTACAATGTGACTTTTTCGAGTTATGTGTGAGATATAGCCCGGACCGATCGAAAATGTCCTGGAAAATTCGGTTGACAGGATGCACTACTTGTTGTCATGCCAGCAGAGACAGTTATTGTAATGAAATCTTGTTTTTTAACTAGTTGTAAAGCATCATTGTATCAGTAAAGTAAAAACTTATGAAAATATGTATAACTGCTGTAAAATGACTAAAAAGAAACTGTCAGATAGACAGCTCAGTATTATCGTGCCGAGCTCTGTTCAAGTATGTTCGCTGAAAATTCTGTTACTTGACAGCGGATTTAACGCATGATAACCATTTTGTCAGTTCTTCGATTTGTTTACGAATTGAATCACTTCGCTCTCCACTCAATTGTTCTTGGTGAATGATATCAATTTATCTGAAATAACAATTTTAGATGCGATCGTACGTAAGTCCACTTCAGCCACCTTAAATTGTACGAAACTACAGGATTCACTTTTGGAATCAGAAGAATTCGATTGAGTCCTCCGTCCGCTCTACACCAAAAAAATAAAAAAAATCGGAAATTCGAGTTACTTTTAATTATATTTTTATTTTATTCCAACAATCAAAGCCAGACAAATGTGGTTTCGTATCAATTTTTCTCGCCTTCAAGATATCATTGTACCATTCGCGAGATACTTCTGTATATAGTAAATGAGAAGCTAAATAGATGCTGCGGGCCACTAAATACGATTTAACTAGATTTTTTCCAGATCTTTCTCTCTTTTGAATATTCGCACACGGCAGAACAATGACAAATCGAACGGATCTTAACCATTCATCTCGTGTTACTATTGCCGGATGCCAATCAGTACCATCACCTTATGTGAACCAAAATGTAAATATAATGATTACAACAGTTACTAAGCAATTGTATTTGAAATCTCCGTCCATTGACCGCTTAATGCATTTATCTTTTTCGGAACTTAATCGTTTGTTAAAATCAACGTTTTAAGGACCGAATTAAATAGATGCCTACAAATGTTTTCTTACATATTTCTTGACTGTTTGTGAATGAATTACGTTTGAATTTAAATATGATTCCATTTACTAATTATCAGTTTTATATATTGTGTAAACAATAGAATTGGAGTTGGTAAATTTCCTATTCGTTCATTTTCCTTAAAAACGATAACTTTTTCTTGAGATATTCTGGACATTCTCTACCAAATGCTGTATGTGCAAAATGTTTGCGACCAAACAGCAGCAAGTTTGTGTATTTAAAGGTTTTCGAATCGAAAACAAATGTGGTATGATGTTCTACATATTTTGCTTTTACTGATTGCTGTGTTCAAATTTCTAAAAAAAACTAAAACCTACTAATGTGTATGTCTTCTCTGCAAAAATGAGAATAGAATAGATATATGAATTTTTTAACAAATTTTTCGAAAATCGAACCAATTGCTTCAAAAGTAACTGAGTATATTTCGGTCTTTCTATTCTGCAAAGACTTGTATGCTATCTTCACGATCCTTTGGGTTGAGAGACGAAATTGCCTTAATACCATGGACGAAAATTCTTATTCAGCCCATGTACAATTGATGTTGGGTTTAAGTCCTTTGTATTATCTACCGTGGAGGACTTACCTAAAAATTCGAAAACATTAATATTTACATCATAATTTTATAAAATATTTCTAAAGAGATAAATTCACTAATCCGGTACAAATGTGCTTAATAAAGTACGTTGTGCATCGCGCGAGACTTGTCTCGTCTCCGAACAGCAATAACATTCATATACTGTATCTTGCTTCGATCTCAGCACAGCGTAACGAGTATAGACAATTCCAACGATGAGTAAATTTCCCGGTTTGTTTTCATTTCTTTTCGCTGAATTCTACGCAAGACTGACAACCAGCAGCTCCACTTGTTCACCTACTTATACATATACGCATACTTACAATCACAAAAAGTCAGTGTTTGGTATGGTACCACGCGGACGCGACTTTCAGAGAATATCATCTGCTTTTTACTCACCCAAAGCTTACTGCGAAGCAATACAACGTGACAACGGTACTTTTACAAAGTGTTACCTACCTTAATTCATTTGAAAAATTGATTTCTCAGTGTAGTTTGGAGGCAATTGTAGCGCAGTCTATTCTTGCAAGAATGTTTGCATGTAAGGAATATGTAATGGTATATTCTACTACTTCCCGAATGCATGGAAGTTAACGACTCTTCCACGAGTAACCGTAAAAAAAATTTACTGACAGTAAAACTCGTCGGAAATGTTCGTTCAAATATTTATTATAGCGATCGATCGCGTTCAGAAATCAATTACAATCAAAACCGACTTATTTCTATGTTTGCCTCTTTTATATAATTTACAATTACATTATAAGCAAAAATTAATAGTTCACAATATGTCATCAATTTTAATTTAGAATGAGCTCAATTCTGTAGGGTCGAAAGTCCGATGCCTGCGAGTGTGCTAAATAATCAATAAATCCAATAAGCTATTGTGTGCTAAGTTCAAACTAAAGGTAACTAGAATAATGCTTAGTACGGCAATAGGTGGCTGTGCTAACTTGGATACCCAACGACAATTATCTTCTACTATATATTGTATTATATTGAAGTTTGTCGATTTATCTATTTTCTTTAGAATCAATCACATTCATTTAAATACCAATTTTCCCTTTATATCTCAATTAACTCAAGTAATTTATTCGCCAACGGTAACACCTTTCACGTGCCTTACCACAACAAACCTCATCGCATCACTCACACCGTCGTCGTAAAGCGCCACTGGCTAGAGCTCCCCGGTACTCAGCTGTTCACGATAGCATGTTTTGACATCCGACACTGACTTGTACTAGCCCCAAACATGGAGCATGTCGCTCACACTTGCTCATTTCGTGGTTGAATTGTGGATTCGCGGCCCATTGAGCGATAAGTGATAACGGCACTCCCGATAGCTCCATGCTGCCATATTCGCTTGACTTTCAGCACTTTCATCACGATGTCACTCAGCACTGGCAGTCTAGCGAATTGCTCATACTCCCGCCTCTGAGAAGCCATACGATACTCCGTCACAACCACGCTCCCCTCACAACAAAAACTCTGTCGATATCGTCTTCTGCTCGTCTGTGGGAAGACTTCGACTGTGACTTTTCTGTCCATTCCGTCGTTCCACACTCAGTTCATTTTGCTCGCAGTCAAGCTCGCTTGCCGCAAGTTGCAGTATATCGTCCGTGCGTTTCGCGTCCGTTTTGCGTGCGCCACTGTTTTCCAACCAGCCGGAAGTTGCGTATGACCACTGTGCGCCAAACTAAAGTTCTTCAAGTGAAGTCTCAAGAATCGAACGACTGACAAACGCCAAAGTCCATCCTATGCGTGACTGCTTCGAGTTTGGAGTCGAAATGCTAATGTTGTGTGGCTAGTTGTGTCGTTGCAGGTTTTCATCTCAATTGACGACAGATAGTAGACGCGTCTTCCGACCGCGTACGGTCCGCGAGTGTCTTCCGTGTCGTGAAATCCGTCGTGATTCAATTCGAGTGAGCGTTCTTATCTAAATCTGAAAAGTGAATTCTGCTTGATCTGCTGCTCGCAAGTGTGATGAGCTTGGCGCGGAGTGTAAAGTGTTATCTGTGAGATTGTATCCGAAACTTCTAAGCTGAAAGTCAATCGAGTAGAAGAT
Organism: Nemotelus pantherinus; assembly: GCA_963978885.1. NCBI lineage: Eukaryota > Metazoa > Arthropoda > Insecta > Diptera > Stratiomyidae > Nemotelus > Nemotelus pantherinus. The sequence continues at coordinate 30,872,302 of OZ022265.1, read as the reverse complement.
TGTGTCAACAGAATGATAATTCGCTTCGAATGTCATGAGTCTGTGATTAGAGGAAGTGAGCGTTTAAGCTGTTAAGCTCTAGCAGTGAGGCAGTGTTGATATATTCATCCAGCACAGTGCAATTACCGGTAAATATTTGAAGAAATTATTTGGTTCATAATCCACCCCCCCTGATTGCCCCTCAATTGCTGCACATGGTGTCCTGATTCTGAGCTGAAAATGGAATGAATCGATTTTGGATTGTACTAATATTCCAATGAAAAAGGTACCAAAAATGTTTGGATTAATTATATTGGGTAAATTTTATAAAACGCTTGAAAACTATTTGTTATTTGTTTGGATTGTGTCTGATGTTTTTCACTATCAGATAATAATTTGGCTTGCGAATCGGACAAGAAAGCTGCTTTTTCAAACAATATACAGACAATACGAACTCATGACACAAGATCAAGGTCGATTTCGTACATAATTAACAGGTGGGTGAAAATTGGTATCACTCCAATAAACTTGCGTTGGTTGGGTTGCATATATTCGTTCCTCAAGGCAAGCGTCAAGGTGATTTGTAATGCAATTCACTTTGCGCTTTGTCTGTTTATTTATTACTCTAGTAAAGACATTAACTTCACATTGAAAGGAGTCCATGAAACGTGATTAAAAGGATCCAAGGCCAAACGTCATTCATTCCCTTATAAAAAATTAAATGAATTATGAAATGAGGGAGCAGCTCGAAACTATTCGATAAATTATCTTTTTTCATGAGGCAAATGTCAACTTGGCGGCTATGTAAACAAGCAAAACCGTAGCTAGTGGCTTGGATACCCTACACCTAACCACAGAGAGAGCCTGATGTATTCTCAACGAGTGACATTTTGGGGTGATTTTTGTGGTGGTTTTATTATTGCCCCAATTTTCTTTGAATATAAGACCAGCAACGCCGATACGGGGTGAGAAATTGAGGATATGAACTTGGATGACTTTTGGTTTTTGCTGATCTTCAACAAGCTATGAAAAAACTGCGCATGTGCATAATCAATCTTTTCTGCGGTGTAAATTGGCCACTGTGGAGATGTAACTTCACGCCGTTAGCATTTTTTTGCAGGATACCGTTCAAAATTGATGTTGAATCCTGCAACGATTCATGAAGCTAGGTGAGATACTACGATACGGCCCGAAACGGTCGAAGATGAACTGTGAAATAGGGTTGACAGGATGGCCTACTGCCATGCCTGCTGAGAGATCCATTTTAATGAATTTCTGTTTTATGACTGATCGGAAATCACTCCACTGAAAACAGAGACTGCCTTGGTTACTCTTTCCAATAATTCTGCCTTGAAAAGTTTTCCAAGTCGAGTATTCTTTGCTCGTACAAAGTAAGTGTCCAACCCATTGCAGCTTATTGATTCTGTTTTTATCAATGAGCTACTAAAATAAAGGTGAACGTTTGTGCTATATCTGCCGTATATGAGATCATCAATAAAATTAGCCTTAATAGGTCACTTTGCCTGGACAATTCACGTCCATAAATGAAGCGAACCTGACTTGCAAAGTCTACTGGAGCTGAATAGAAAACAGAAAGCGCACAGATATCTCTCGAGCTTTCTCAACTGTGGATCAATATCATACCAAACTATGTAATGGAAAGAGTTCTCAAGACGCATAAATAATTCAAATATTTCTTTTCCAAATAGTTGGCTACTTTGCATCCGATTCAAATCAAAGCGAGCGACCGACGAAGACAGAAAAATAGAGCAGAGTGATAACATTTCCCGAGTTATATAACATCCTAGTTGTTGAGATGAGACATTGCTTGGCAATGTGTCCGTTACCTGATTTTCTTTAGCTAAACTGTGTCCTGAGATGATCATATGAAAAAAATACTCTTTTGTTAATTGCAGTCGGTACAGTTTTTGCGATACCATTTCTCACTTTAGATGCTGTTCCTGGTCACATGAGTCTTCCTCGCTTGAAGGCTGACTGTCTTTTGTTCCAAGGATTTTATGGTAATACTTAAAGGTAGAGCAAAGGAACTCTAGTTCAGATTTCCCTAGTGCTGAGCAATTTGTAACGAGGGGCTCTCTATCATTTCCTCACATTATAGGTAACAGTCATCCCGCTCCTTTCTTATCCTATTCATATACTTGTTGCAAGAAAGGTGCTCGATTTAAGCACCGCATATGGCTCTACGACATTTTTGCAGAGAGCCAACGTTTTTTTTGCTCTTTCGTTATTGAAGCTGAAGTAATCTTATGAGTTTGTCAAATTCACCAAATTAAGATAGAAGCTTTCGATCTTTTTCTTGGACTATATTTTGCTTTCACTGCTTGTTTAGGCTTTTGCTAAGCCCCAGTACAGAGGGATTTTTTTAGGGATGATCGTAGGGAATTTTAGCAGTTTCATTGGCTTTAGTCTCAGCTGCCTTGTCTCCTTGGCCTGCCTTCCATTTGTTCCTTAGTTGAACTGATGCTTAAATCGTTTCTTAAAGATTCCTTTAATCTTTACATCCGTTGTAATTACGAGCCTAATATCCTTCAGGATAGAAAAATGGCCTTTTAAGTCTCCTTATATGCACCTGTGGGATTTTTAAATCCTAGTGTGTAGCACTAAGGTGAAGCTAATTGCTCCTTTAATTAGTAGGCAAGCCATCCTATATAGTTATTATTAATAGGAGTTTTTTGTACAGAATTCTTAGGTGTCACCATTCCATTCCTTGTATACATAGAGTTTCTACCTTGGAAATAGTCCCCAATAATGTTAAAAGATTTGCTTTGTTGCCCGAATCGCTGTAGTGGCATTAACCGTCGTTTTATTCAAATGGGTGACCTAAATGATTTCATGTTTCTAGTAAATTTGTAGATATTTGACCTCTACTTGCAAATGGGCTTCTTTGTAGGACCCGATCCATTGCACGACTTAAAGAGTTACGTACAACAAGTAAGTTCCGTTTTTAGCGCTTTGTAAAAATCGGAAAGTTTTTTGCCGTTTGCCACTTTTGTTACCTTTCCATTATTAATCCCTTCTGGCTTTAGGGGATTACCGGTGCAATCTTAATGTGTCGTCGTGAAGGGTGATATTGCAAAGGACTCTAGCTGACACTGGCTCTGAAAGTCAATGAAAAAATAGTCAATGGTTTCTTTTGCTATTCAATTTCAATTCATTCAAATTTCTTTTTCACTTTTGGATCATTTCATGCCCACACATTTGATGCTCCCTCCGCCTACAGTCTAAGTTCCATCGGACTTTTTTGGTCTCTAATCTATTACAACTACCACCTTACTTTTGGCAGTCGATGCTCTATCATTATGGGCTACCAGGCTTCAACTACAGATGTTTGTATCATGGCTTGCTTACCATATGAAGTGGTGAAACTATTTCAGCTTTCTCTGTATCTTACCTGGAAGAAAGTTACGGAGGATAGTCTGGCAACCAAACCATCGCTTCATTTCGAAATGAATCTGGTTCTTCGGAAGAAGCGCAGTAATTCCTTGGTCAACGAGATTACTCCGAGATTTCGAGCTCAACCAAATATAACAGTGCCCTTGCATATCCTTTCAAAATATTAATTAACTGAGGTTTAAGAGGAGGGCATTTCATCTTTCTTCATCTTTGTCATTAAACTATATTGTTTGTCTAACTAAAACTTGACTTACTGAGGATATTTATGATTTTCTTTTCACACTACTTTACGTCGTGGCTGTGATCGGAAAATTGTTAAACATGACAGTGGTGGCTACCGCCCACAATTCCCTTCAAAGCACGCTCTGTCGAGATTTCTGTCCATGGTTTTCACTCCGTCCTCGTCAAATGGTTGGAAAGTTTCCTCGTAGATTGTTCCTTTCAAGTTATTTTGGATTTGGATGGCATGGTGGTGTGGACATAATCATATGTCCACACCACCATGCCGGGGTTCCACAAGGGACTGTTCGTTCACCAACTCTTTTTTATTTATAAACCACCTCCTTTCCTCCACTTTCAGTCCGATTCATAGTTTTGCCGATGACAGCACCCTTGACTTCGCATATACTTTTGACAGAGTGGCCGACTCTCACAGAAATCCTACTTCTATTAGTTGAGATCGCATGTATAGATCGCTAAACAGGGACCTATTAAGCATAATCGCTTGGAGCTCCGAGAACCGTGTTGTGTTTAATGCGTCCAAAAGCCAATGCTGTTGTCTCTCTCTCTCTCTCTCAAGCCTTAACCTCCTCTTACTAGTCACACTATTTCCGTTGATGGAGTAGGTATTTCTGAATCACCTTCGCTAAGCCTATTAGGATTGAACGTATCCAGCAACTAAGCTGGACCGGCCTCATTTTTCAAATTGCGAAAAATGCCATGACATGCCTAGGTTTCCTTCAGAGAGGCAAGAAACACTTCACACCATCAGACATAGCGTGTGTCTGCAAGACTCTCATAGGAAAAGAATTGAGTATAACTCCCATGGCTGAGGCAGGCTGCACTGCTTTAGCGGAACTAGACAAAGTCCAACGCAAAGCTTTCAAACTTATTGGTGACGAAACCATTGCTTCGACGTAATGTGGGTTGCCTTTCTCTTCTTTATTGCTTGTTCTAACGAAATATCATGTATTCATTTTTGTTTCCGCCTACAATCAGTTCTTTTCAGAACTTTCCAACTACTCCATTCAACGTTTTCTCCTTGCTTCCCTTATATACAGTGACTTTGATTTGCCAAGTCTTGTTTGATAGTTTCGATAGTTTCGACCAACACTATTTCCTTAGCAACTGCTTCCGTTTTGATCGGTGTGTTATTTTTCTCCGTTTTATTCAAATTCAGTAGTCAAATACTGAATTTTGTCCTTTCCCTCCCACAATAACATTCTACAAGCTGTCTCTACACGTTGCGTAATTCCTAAAGTGCGCCATCTCCTTCTTTCCAAAACATTTTCTACGGGACTTTTACAATTCAACTTTTATAAAGCAGACGCCGAAAGTATGGTCCACTATATCAACTTGTTTCATGAAGAATTTTTTACAGAGAACTTTCACCTGTGGAATGTATTTTTAAATTCGATGATTCCCTTTCCTCCTTTATCTCACTGTTTACTCCATCTAGCCATCTACGCAAACGGGATAGTACTCCTTAGTTTCGGTTCAATATCGTGTGCCCTCAATGGTACTTACGTAATTTGTCCAAAGTACAGAGCTTGCCGATATCATGATGACTTCATACAACTCTTAAGACTACGATCAGCGGCCGAAATTGTCACTAGACTATTTCCGGCAACCATCATAAACCCTTCTTGTTTCATATCCCTTTAAAAGATTTCCATTGTTTTCCTTTTTGCTTAATATTTTTTCTTATTGTTTCCGCATTTTACCATATATTTCCCACCTTCCTTTCCTCTTCTTTTTTCTTTCCTTTTTCCTTTCTTTCCTGTTTTTGTAGAGTATTTAAAATATATGCTTAATCAAGTCCTCCATCTCTTTTTTATTTATTAGCAACATAGGTTCTAACCTCACTACCTTCTCGAACTTACTTGCTTTGCTTTGGATTAATAGAAACAGGTTTATGTTGTTTCCACAAATTTTTCGAAAACTTTTGTTTCTGTTTACTATGAGCTTCTTCTCTTGAAGCTCGAGTATTTCGGTATATCTTACTCCCTCATAATTTGATTTTCCATCTCTGTTTCAAGTTCTATTTTTCCCGTAAATGTGTTCCGGTGCTCCACAGAGTTCGATTCTCTTCTTGGTCCTCTTTGATTTCTTGTCTTTATCAACGACCTTCCCTCTGTTATTCATTCTTCTGCGTGCTGATGATTTCAAGGTGCTGAGAGTACTTAAATATGCTGACGATTGCCTACAATTTCAAAAAGAACTTTGCTGATCGATCTCTGATGATTGTTGCTAAAAGAATTTATTTGATCTGAAAAAATCGAAATGTCATCCAATGTCTTATACATGTGAAAAGTATAGCATAACGATCTCTAAGTCTTTTTCCGAACCTCCTCTCACTTCTCTAAAAAAAAACTTTAAACACCTAGGTTTGATAGGACTCATTAGACTATCCGTAAAATTAAACACAGGTCTCAAAATTCGAATTCTGTAACAAACCTTTCAAAATGTATTTCATCGCATATGAGTTCAATAAGAGCGGAAAATCGTACCAAAAACGTGACATCTGTCATGTGCTTTGGTACCATTCAACTCATGCACGCTACATTTTTCAAACTTTCTCACACACATACACACATCCGAAGCTATACAAACTGAATGAAATCTATAGAAAGTGGCCTTGCGCATAAAACCGAATTGACTTTTCTGGCGTCACAACCAACACCACTAACACCCTTACCGTCATCAGCAAGCACCAGCACATTAAATCAAGGACATTCTACAGTCAAGGCATTACAAAGCTTTCACAGCACATCCACATTGTGTAAAATTAAATAGAACCACGAACGTCATCTACTGCAATTGTTGTTAGAGTAACGGGTGCTTGAAAACACCTGAAAACCGAATGTTCTACGGTTACAGCTGCACGCTCTGACATTATGACGGACAATTTATTGTGTGTACCAAGTCTTCTCGAGCAAATATTGATTTTCCTCAGAGTTTGTAGGGCAGACTTTTCGCTGCACGGGATTGGAATCGACAGCCAGGATAGAATCCAGGAGGCAATAACGGCTGCACCGCATGCTATACGTGTTTGGGTTACGACCATGAGGTAGTACTATGTGTCAAGGGCGCATATAGTTACTGTCAGAGACTTGTGTAGGTGCTGTGTCGACAAAAGCCTTAAGCCATTCTGTAAGGAATTTTCGGCTTGAATTTGTTTTGAGTTTACTTTTGGTGGCATGTAGACTCTGTGTAAGTTAGGTCAGGCGCGACACCAACTGCTGGTGTAATATGCAACTGGTGAAATGCTAGGACCCAGCAGGAAGCTTTTTATTATTAACAGTTCACGTGGCTGTGGATACTGATGCAAATTATCAGGAATATGAGAAATTTCTAATGTCATATCTAGCTTAGTTTGATCGCGAATCCCTTATCAGCAAAAGATAGGAAAAATGTTCAAGCCCCAATGCTGCCCTACAAAGCATAAACGTTCTATCTACATTTTAGTACTTTCAAGATATTCAATGATTTGTGTTTTGATTTGTACTGGAGATATGTGGAGAGTGCATTTTTCAATATTGATTTTAACATACTTCCACAAAAGATAGGTTTTAGAAATTTTATAGAATGATGTAATGGAGTATACATACAGTTGGGGACAAAACTCTCAATACACCCTCAAAATTTCATAAATTTAGTAGAAAATGCAGATTTTTATGAGAATTTTATATGCAACTTTACTGCAAATGTATTTTTATTAACATAAATTTAAAAAAAAATTACATTAATTAACTTATAGCTCTAAAACACAAAAAAAAAATTCAGTAGGGACCAAAGGTTTCGTACATTATGTAATTGAACTGGGAATTCCACATTATTTAATATAATTTTATGTTTCAATATTTTGTTGGGCCACCGTTGGCATCAATATCAACCTGCAAACGTCGTGCCATTGAATCCACCAAATTTTTACTGACTTCCGGAGTTATTTCTCCCCAGGCTTGTTGAAGCGCAGTTTTGAGTGATTCCTTGCTGCTGTTGTGAATTTTCGAGATTTTTCTTTTCATAAGTTCCCAAATATGTTCAATGGGGTTTAAGTCTGGTAACTGAGGAGGAGAATACAGCTGCCTTGGTGCATAATAAAGCAACCAGTTCTTTACAAAGCGTGCAGTATGTTTGGGATCGCTGTCCTGTTGGAATATCCAATGCCGGCCAAGGCCCAAATTTTCCACGGAAGGTTGCAAGTTTTCTTCTAACAGTCTTTTATAGTAGTATTGTTTCATAATACCGTCTATAAAGACCAATCTGCCAACCGCACCAGCTGCAATTCCACCCCACACCATCACATTGCCACCGCCGTGTTTTACTGTTGGTATCAAATTCTTCAGTTGCAATGCTGTTCCCTTTCTCGCCAGATTCTTTCTTTGCGATCATTATCGAACAAGTTGAACTTGTTTTCATCAGCAAACAAAACAGTTTTCCAGAACTCTAAATCCTTTCCTAAATATCGCTTTGCAAATTCAAGTCGAAGCTGCCTATTCTTTTCAGATATTAGCGTTTTTTTACGAGGAACTCTACTTGCATATCCATCGGAACGTAAGATTCTTCGGATGGTTTTAGGGTGAGCACACTTATTCAAAGTACTAGCGACATGTTTCGCCAGTTGCCGACCGGTGATCCTTGGGTTTTTGTCGCCCTCTTTTAAGATCATGCTGATATCCCGCCTGGAAATTTTCTTTGGTCGTCCATTTCTTGGCTTATTTTCCACTCATCCTGTGTTTTTATGCTTTTGAACAATGTATTGGACAGTAGCATGGGATAAATTAAACAAAACTCCAATTGCGCGGTATGATTTTCCATTTCTGTGCTCAGCAACAATTAAATTTTTCATTTCAACACTTACTTCCTTTCGTTTGCTCCTTTTGCTCACAGATTACTAAAACAAAATAATCATTAGATCCTATTCACGCATTTCATAGGAAATACAACGGTTCTTTGAAGACAAACAACAGTAAAGCAATGCAATGAAGACCAGAGTACACTATCTGATCAGTGTATGAACACTTTTGTCCCTACTGAATTTCGTTTTTTCTGGTGTTTTTACGGTTATAAGTTAATTAATGTATTTTTTTTTTACATTTATGTAAACAAAAATACATTTGCAGTAATAAATTTACACAATACATTTGCATATAAAATTATCATAAATATTTGCATTTTCTACTAAATTTATGAAATTTTGAGGGTGTATGGAGTTTTGTCCCCAGCTGTATGTAGTTTTTGAATCCCGTGTTAACTCAAAAATGAGAAAAATGCAGATAGAACATTTATGCTTAGCAGGGCCGAATAAGCATCAACATTTACATCATAAAAGGCAATATTGATGTAAAACGAAGAAAAACCAAAGAAAAGATATAAACTCATGTCATCGAACTTGCAAGCAAGATAATGCGATCATGAACTTGACTTCAGTTATATAAACATTGACAGTATTTGCTTAATCGTAAGCTCAACCGCTTATTTGCTTTAACAATATTAAAGTTGGACTTAAGTCTATCTTCATAACGTTTAGCAATGTTCATAAAAACGCTGCTGCTGTTGAAAAATAAGCCTGATGTTACTCTAAGCCTAGAGCCAAAGTGAATGAACGCTACTCATCAGATTGGACCGTTTTTTTTATGTTGTTGATTTGGCTTACGAGATCACTACCAGAATTTCGGTTTGAAGAGTGCAATATTCGAACAAGACACAATCTTTGTCACGCAAATCTCAATTTTTATCTTGAAGCACTTAATGCATGTACATTAGGTCATCATAAACATTCGAGGCTTGAAGACACCGTATGCTTAGCGACTTAGTCGATAATGTAGATTCAGAAGATCAGCTACATGTCTTTTTTCTATACTGGTTTATCCGTCTTCAAATGATGTTAATGTTGTACGTACCCAAAGAAGTGTGTTGTATGAGCATATCAATTGGTATTTAAGTAACAGTTGCTGCAAGTCAGATTACCGTAAAGAATGTTGCATTATTAATTTTGAAGTTTCTGGCGTATAGGCTGTAGTACCTAAAAACCATGGTAAGACGCCTTTAAAAATATAACTGAATTCGTGTAAACGCGATTGTCAGCCTTGAGAGGCGTTTGACTATCCGATAAGAATTTTACTCGGACCCTTGTAGTGTTCCACTTCTGCATTATATACGTGTCTCTAAGCCTGACAGATCAATCTGCTTGGTATATGGTGGCTTGCTTAGGCAGAGTGAAGCTCATTTTGCAATTGGGTTTAACGATCCTACCTCCTAGTCCATGATCCAATTTTGATCCAGCCACATACACGATTTGCTCCACTTCTCCGTTTTTTCGAGGGAATGGATCCTCCTCCCATTTGTTCCTTGACTTCTAACGTTTATCCAACGGTTGCCTTAGTATTAATTATATCGCTGAAGCTCAACACTTTATTGTGGGGCGCATGTCATCCAGGCATCTAAGTTGACCTTTTAGGTCTCGTGACTGTCCTTGCAGGCCTGTAGTAGGCTAAAATATTTCCGCTTGAGTTTTGGGGTGTAGCGGTTAAAGATTTAAATGGGCCTCCATTCTTGCGGTTGTAAGGGAGCTCATTCCTGTTAGAGGTAGTTTTTTATGCGGCTTTCTTCCACCACAATGCTACTCCAGATAGGATGTTAGGCTTCACCCTAATTCATTTATTTATTTAACAATCCATTTTAGCAGCCTAATGCCCAGTTACCAAAATAGAAATACTTAAAATCAACCATAAACAATTAAAGAAAGTTAGCAACGCATAGAATTTAGAAAGTTAGAGTATACATATACATAAGTTAACATGCAAGAAAGTGCAATAAAGATAAAGTAATCAAGCACGATAAGAAGCCTTAAGAATGGAATCCTTAATTTGAGATTTAGATTGAGAGAACGTAAAGGAAAAGGATCAAGCTGAAGATCGTTATGTTTCCTGGGAATATGCACTAACGACGGGTTAAAATAAATTTCAGGCCGCGCGAAGTGAAGAGAAAACATTAATAGAGATTTATCTGATCGATTGACGTTACGTAAGCATAGCTGACGGCCAAGATTGGAGAGCATAATGCAATGGAGTAGCTTGTAGAGCAAGCACTCGTCAAGGAACACTCGTCGGGAATATAATGAAGGAGTTTGGAATTTGAGTGAGGGAATAAAAAAAAATTAAAAAAATTAAAATTCAAACAACAATGAGCGAGAAAATCTACACTGAACGTATTTCAATGCCTCATTTGGATATTTATGGCGGAGAGAACACACCTGAAAACAATACTCTAGGATGCTACGAACAAGTGAAAAAATTAATGGAGAAAGGTAGAGATGCTAGTAAAAGGAGAAGAGTATCTAAGGATGGAACCGGACAAAGATATATAAATGTGCTGGTCAAATTTAAGCTTTGGATCAAAGAAAACACCAAACACGAATACCAAAAATGGTCAACAGCTCTAATAAAAGATCCACACAGAGCTTAGGAATATATTAAGGGTGACATTTTATACGTATAGAACATTTGATGACATTTGGATACATTTCAAAGTAAGTGAATTTCTAGAGCACCAGTCGCACGGAGCTCAAATAGTATTTTGGAGTTAGTGGCAGTCGTCGATAGGTTCAATTATTCTGAAAACCTTTAAGTCGCCTTCAAACAAGAGGCAGAGAGAACGAATAAAGGAAGATCGTTTATAAATGCTAGAAACAATAATGGACTGCGAATGGTGCCTTGAGGAATTCCGGAAAGCGAACAGAAAGCGAAAGAGGTGGAGGAATGCACAGTTACAGCACAGATACGATCAAAAACATAGGATGAAAACCAAGACAAAAGAAGACCACACAACCCATTACTTCGTAGCTTTGTAAGAAGAATTCTATGATCAACAGAGTCAAAAGCTGTTAAGAAGTTCGTGTATACCAGATTCGCTTGTTTCCGCTGGTCTAAAGCAGAAGCAACCAAGTTAGTAAAGGATATAAGATTAGAGGTGGTAGATTTCCTTTTGATTAAATTTTGCTGTTCAGGAGCATGGAAAAAATGGAGGAGAGGAAGCACCCTGTTGTAAACAACTCTTATAAAAACTTTATCAAAACAAGAATTTACAGCTTGGTTCATCAGACTTATGGATCAGTGAAATAGAGGGTGTCCCCAATTTACGCAAGATTTGAATTAAATAGAAAACACAGTTTTTTTTTCTTCAATTGTATGTCTTTTTTATTCGAAAGATAATGTACGTAGTATAGGGTTATGTATAGAATAGCATATTGGGCAAATGTCCACCATGGCTTTGCTGGCACATACTCACTCTTTTGTCGAAATTTTCCATTACCATTTTGCATAAATGTGGCCGAATTTTGATGATGTAGCGTTGAATCTCTTGCTTCAATGCACGGGTGGATGTAAGCTTGTTGATATAGAACATTGACTTCAAATAACTTCATAAGAACAAGGGTGTTGAATTACACGACCTAGGGGGCCGATTCTGATCACCAAAACGAGAGAGTGCACGACCAGGAAATATATCATGTAGTCATTAGATCGTTTCACGGGCTACATGTCATGTCGCATCGTCTTGTTGAAACCACTTGTTGTGCACATCAATATCATCCAACTTAGGCAGAAGGATATCGAGCACCAGTAACAGTAACTGCTTGATGAGCCTCATTTGCGAAAAAGTATCGTCCAATGACGCTTCCAGCCCAAAATCCGCACCTAACAGTGACACGTTGTGGATTTATTTTGTTTGTCGATAAGCACATGTGGGTTCTCTGAGCCCCAAATGCTTGGCGATTAACGAAGCCATCAAGGTGAAAATGAGCTCCATCTCTATGGATGATTTTGGTTGCAAAATCAGCATTCACTTATTGTTGTTCAATAATCCATTCAATGAACACTCTTCGCTGTGCATGATGACTAGGTTGCAGCTCTTGTGTCAACTGAACTTAGAAAGCATAAAGACGAAGATCTTTAGTGAGTCTATGCTGTAGAGAGCTTGGTGAAATTTGCAATTCTCGTCCACGACACCGAATGGATGTTCCTGGACTTTTACCACTCTCACGTACTGCTTCGATATTATCATTTAAACGGCTGGTTTTTGAACGGTCAGTTTATTTTGCGTCCCCAATTGACCCAGTCTCCCTGAATTTTTTAATTACTCTCTTCATAGTTTACGAAGAGTTGAATCAATATTCCGACCATACTTTGTACGAAATTCACGCACTGTAATAGCCAAACTTTCATTATTTTTGAAATATTGATCAACAATGAAAACGCGTTGTTCTTTCTTATGCCGCTCTATTTCTACTAACCCTAAACTGTCAGCTTCCAAACTATTTTGTTTTTTTCGGTTGCCAACACTTTACCGGAAAAATGACAGTAACTTCAAATCTTGAGTGAGTTATAGGACACCCTATATTAGCAGATTTCTAACAGAATGGTAAGGAGCCTTAGGAGAGGCTGAGGTTAAATATAATAGACAAACGAACACACAACGACGATGAAAGTGACTTGACCAACAGGTTTTGGATACCACCAGAACCACAACCGGTATTGACATTAAAACACTTGATTAAATATTCAATTTCTAGGGGATTGGTGCAAATGAAAGAGAGGAAAGATTAGACAAGATTAAGTTGAGCCTAATTAAATAAGTAATTGTACCTAAGCTTTTACTTTGTCGCCCAAAGTACCTTAGCGGCGTGCAGTATCATTTTATTTGGCATATTTTCCCAGATGAGTTTCGTGTCCAGGTAGATTTTTAGATATTTTACCTGTACCTTTAATTCATAGGGCCACTGTCTCCATTTTTTTCTTATTCTAGTAAATAATAAAGGGCTAGTCTGCTAAAAGAGTAAGAATAAATCGTTTTCCTTGTAACATTGTTTTGTTTCATTTAAGGCTTTCTAGACGTTAACGTATCCGAGTGTATGCAAATGATTAGCTCATGATGCCATCCCCGCAGCCAAAAACTGTTAGTCGCTTACTGTTGAGCGTTACACGATGGCTATCAACCACTAAGGACAAGAATGCTTTTCCTTGTGGGCATTCGCTAGTATCCGATTTTGACTTGGTTTCCTACAGGTTCGTAAACATACCTCGCTACCTTATTATTTTATATGCCTATTTAAATATCTCTTGAGATTTTTCCTCTGGAGTGAGTAGTACAGCAAGCTGTCCCTGCTCCTTTTGTATCCATTAAGGTGCGTGGTGCGAATTCCCTGTCATCCAATGATTTTTGTACCCACTTATGTATAGCTGATATGGTAGATTATTAATTGGTGCTGTATATGCCAATCTTGCGATACTTCTGATGCATATGTCAATCAGCTTCTTCATGGGCATCTATAAAACGGTTGTAAGACTAAGGTGTGTCTGATTTTGGTAGGTTGGCCGACTCGCTGCTGCCATTGTGGTGTTTGAGTTGCTGAAGTAAGGTTTGATAGAGTTTTAGTACTAGTGATAAGTTGCCACAGATCTTGCAGATTTGAAGACATCAAGCTTAGCGAACACTTTAAGTACCTTTTTTGTTTCTGTAAATAAATTCAATAAAATTAGTCTAATAAATTATAGTTTAATCTAATAAATTAAATATTCTAATAAATTCAATAAAATCACAATTGTCTAAGCCATTGAACATTGTGGGTACTGATGGGTTGGTACTCCAACAAAAATGATTCCAGAGAGAGAATATTTTTTTTCATATTGTCAGTATCTGAGGACAGTGCGGGAAAAGAACGAGCAGTATTGTCATTAGATATTCCAGAGCTGCCGGTTGAAAAACAAAGAAAAAATATGTATTTTGGACGTTTAATTTAAGTTCAGAAATCATTAAACTCTTGATTACTGTCAGTAAGCAGATGTACAACAGCTCATATTTATGCACGTCTATTTCAACCCCTCTTTGTGGAGAATTTTGAAACTTGTATGTGCTAAAATTAGCGCTTTGTGCTGTGATAAAAAGCAGGCTATATAAGTAACGGGATATGACTGAAATAAAGCCGAAAAAATCGAACCCTTGTAAACTTTTAGCAAAAATCTGAAGAAAAACACCATATGCAATGATTCATTTTTTTTTTCAATTTTTATTTTAATAGTTGATTGAAGCGTTGTAAAAGCGGTTGTCCACCAAACCAAAAAGCCATTCAAAAAATAGTCTTTTTACTCTAGTAAGCATCGATCTATCGTGAAGCTAGTCAAACTCACATCTCAAACCCTATAGCTAACTCTCTAATCTGAAAGTAATTTTTTAAACTGTTCTGGCCCACGCTGGACGCCATATAGCGGAACATTTTTAGCGTACTGAATTACCGATCGGGTCCGCTAATTCTTTTACTAATAGTTTATCTCAGCTATTATTTTATTGACCAGAGCTGTTAAATAAGTTCAATTAAATCAAATTATGAATTTTAAGTGCAAATCAAATGTATCCATTGAGAAGATTGGGAAGTCTAGGAGAGCAAAAAGTACAAATAGAATAGAATGTGTGAACATATGTTGAAAATAGAAAAAGAGAGAGAGAGAGAAATAAGTGCTTCTTCAGGGCCCCTGGCCAAAACTAATAAAAGGTAAAAATCATCATCAATGGCTCTAAATCCAGAAGACCATTCTAGCGCTGCTGTAAAAGAGAATTCCAGACGTCTCAATTTTGCGTCGCCTGTCATCTAGATCGATATCCTTATTTTTTCTTTGGTATAATGGCATATGCTTTGAAGTCTCTTTCCAAGAGTCTCGCCCTCATAGATTTCTCGAGTGTGTACAAGTGTTTAAGTGTTCACCCCGCCACAGCTTATTGAGCCTAATCTTATTACTTACCTCTAGGCTACGAAATTGTCGATCTTTATTTCGGGAGTCAAATATCCATCGAACGATCCTCCTCTGGAGCGCGGAGAACATATCGCCTTTTTCATGCTTAAAACCCATGTTTCGACGAAACCATTAATGCTGGCAAGACCATGGTCTTGTACAGCAGGAGCTTAGACTTCTTGAAGAGACTTTCGCCGAATAGCTTTTTTTAGGCTGAAGAAGGCTTTGTTGGCTGATAAGAGCCTTCTGCGGATTTATTCAGCGGTTGAGATTTTAGACCCTATATCAACGAATGCTTCGACTTTTTGGAAATTGTATTCGTTCCCCTTGTCTGAATTCTCGTTACTGCTGACGTGATTTTAGTTGGTTTAAGTATTTTTGGTACCCGTGATGCCACCATATATTTCGTTACTGCTTCATTTATGTGTTGTCCTGTATTTTTCGCCGCCTGCCCGGTTTTCTTGAAGCATTCTTCGACAGATTGTTCGTTCTGGCACATGATCTCAACAGCGTCAGCATAAGTCAGCTGTTAGGTGGGCTTACTGAAGATGATAATGACTTTATGGGCCATAACCATCTTCATTGCGATAGCCTTATGTTAATTTTTCAAGCATCAAGTTGAAGTGGGCGCAGGAGAAGGTGTCTCCTTGCCGTAGAATATTGTTGATTGTGAATAGTCGAGATCAACATCCAGCTACCTATATCTGTCTTTGCACATTTGCCATGGTCACCATTGCCAGTTTTACTAACTTACTTGCGATATCGAACTCACTTATCGATGTGTAAAATGTTACTCTGTCGATGAAAATATAAGAAAAAGCTTACATATGTGTCGACTGCCCCTTTTAAGTGTCCTTTTCATTAGAGGTAGAACGCTCTTAAGACATAGAAATAAATATATACATAGATAAGAAAAAAGAAGTTGTCCTCTTAGCATAAACTTAAAGCCAGATAAAAAAGTAGTTCAGAAACATATATTTTATGCATAAATAATATGAACTATGGTTTATTTATATAAATTTGGCATCATATCTGGACGGAAGAAATGAGAAATCGTATCTTGACAGTAGGCCTAAAACAGGCATTCAACAAGAATTTTTGTGATCGTGTTCCATTCATTCATTTTCTAAAGCTCAGCACTTAAAACGTACATTTTGCTGTGACTACCGTTTACATAGAACATGTTACCTAAATTTTAATTAAAATAATTTTGACGTATTCTATTATCTAATAAATATATTTCTAATCAATGTAGATTTGACAATTTCTCATAGATCAATTGAAAACGTCCTCGTCAGTGACTTTTCTTCTTCAAATAGTCATTATGGCAAACATATCATCTTATATTCTGATATATTATACATTATTAATTCAAACGGAAACAAGTATGACATAGGTTAACATACAGGAAACCTCGTTATTTCTCGAAAACCATTTAATAATTTCTTCTGTTAACATCATGCACGACTAAATTTCTAAGAATAAACATAAATTCAACGTTTATGCCATTAAAATACACATCATTGCATTTTATTTTAAGGGGAGATATACACCTAGGAGCCGGATAAAACGGTCATTTTTGTGCATTTTTTTAAGGAAAACTATTTGAAATATCGGATTGGGAGTTTAATTATCTAAAAGTATACACATTCAAAAGTATGCTTAATTTTTTTTTTATTTAAAAATATAAAAAATATACAAGGATATTGTATGATCCTTGGAGCGCTGTAAAAAAAACAGCGTTAACGGTACCCACTGGCATTTGTTCAAAAATTATCTGAAGAAAAAAATGGAAAAAGATTATTAAATTAGATACTATAATCTAGTTCGTGTCATAGCCGATTTCGAAAATATCGATTAATGACAAAATGGCGGACGTTTGAACATGAATAGTGATTTTTTGACCAAAAATTATATATTATTTTGGCTATAAAACAAAAACTAAGTAACGAAAAAAAAAAATCCTATGACAAGTACTAGATAATGTTATATAAAATAATCACAAAAAGAATTAAGGTAATCAGTTACTTGGTTTTCGAGAAATTTTGGGTACCGATTTGAAAAACGTGTTTTTAAGAAAAACGCGTTTGAAAATTTAGGACTGAATAAATCATTAAATTTGTCAACTAACATGGAATCATCGATACCAGGCCCATAGTGTAAGTCTTTTACTGTTTACGGAATATTCATGGCTTCTAAATTGTCTTGCCGGCGCCGTATTCAACCTTCTTTCGTCTGTTCTTGCGCTTGCAGTTCGGCTTTCGCTATGCAAGTTTCGTCTTCTTGCGCTGCGTACAAGTGCGCTCCCGATCCGAACGATATTCTTAACACATTCATGACTTCCAGCGATGAGGTGAAACCATTGTTGAATGTACATGTTGCAAGATATACTGCAATGCTAACGATTTTGGCCCCGCTGTTCATCGTTTTTGGGGCTATTGTCCAAATAAGTTGGTTGCAGTTTTGGGTATATCGACCAACACAGCGTTCCAACAATTTTTCATTGCTGAGGTCTTCGTTTACTGGTTTGATGACATCTAACACCATTTTTGGCAATGCTCAATAATTGTGACGAACATTTTCCAGTTCTCCTTTAGCCTTTGCTCGTTGCAACTGGCACCACGATTCGGGGCCTTCGGGACAGAAATGTTGTTGAGGCTTGCTGTCTGTTGAGCCGTAATGGTAAAATGTTGCCCGTATCGCTTTTTTCATTTCATCCTTGGAGTCACAGTTTCTGCAAATAGCTAAGCCATAGTAAATCTTCAGTATATCTATAAACTTTGCCTGTTTTTGAGTTCACAATCGCTTGAAGAATGAATGAAGAAGGGTTCACAATCGCTTTTGAACGTGACCCACTCATTCTTTTTTTGTAATTTCAATCTCGTTACCATACGGTTTTGAATTCACTAATCCCGTGTTCGTCTTAGAGTCACCATCCTCGGCGTAATTAGTGTACATAACTCTATACTTTTCGGCAGATTGTGAAAACAATTCTTTCATGGCGTCTACTTCCATTTTACCTGCCGATCCATCATGATTGGCCTGGCAATTTCCATCGTGATTCGATTTCCATTCCTCACATTGCTCAGTATTTTCGAGTTTATTCCAATAGTTACATTTAGCACAATAAGAAGATTTTACAAGAATATCAAAAACTTTTCCTGTAAACTGTCCAATGAGAACCTCAACTCCCTACAATGAGGTAAAACCACATTTTTGCCCCGTACTATCTCCAAAAACGGTTAGTTTGGTTATACCAGCACTCGAATTTTGTTTTTATTTCCCGTTGTACTTCTTTAACAGCTTGTTTTAACACCAATTGAACAATACTTGAAGCAGCCTAATGAATGTTATTAACTATCGTATCATACTTCGTAAAACACGTTTGATTATATCGGCTGTAACTAGCTTATTTATAGAAATATTAACTTGGTGTTTTCACCAGATATTTTTGAGACCTGTATCTTCACGAAAATGCAATAAAAAATAAATCGATTTTGCCGACCATTCTAGGTGTATATCTCTCCTTAATCAAAAACATTGTTAATTGATTTCAATACTCTCCATTCTTTCTATTTTTTACTTTCTACATAGCACGTTACCCATATTGAGTTTTTACAACGTTCACTTTTTTCTCTTAATTTTGAATACTATCCATTTCATTGATAATATTTTCTGCAATTTTCTGCTTGCTTTGATCAAGCGGCACTTTGATCTTGACGACTTCCTTATTCGCGACTACATTATCTGTACCGTTCAGATCTACAAAATTTTACAGGCATTCGAAACAAGCGAAACGAAAACAGAACAATGTAAGATAAGATCAAGGTTCTAATTTATATCAAGTTGTGAAAAGCAGTAAGTAGTATCAAAACAAGTCAAGATACACCAGATTACGAATTAAATTCTTTAAAAAACATTCAGGTAGGAAAATTTACGATTAAAATCGTGTTGATTACAAGCAAATGTTGATAACAGGCTTAGATCATCGCCACCGAAACGGAGACAGGGTTCTGATGATGTTTCGGAATGCATGCACGTTATTTGATTACGCAAATGATGTTGCTAAAATATGCGGCGAATATTTTTTTGCATTAGCGATTGCTTCATAATTTTATTAGTTGTGGATCTTAATCATTTTCGATTCAAATATAGCCGAAAAATCATTAAAACTCTTTTTCACGTGAGTTAATGCAATTTACGTGAGTACTTTTTAAGTATTGTAAAATGTATTCCCAGTTGGGACGTAAGCGCTATTAGATTTCACTTTCAATCATTTGTTGGAGGCATGCCACTGAAGCCAAAACCAAAAATCACATCGATGTAACTAAAATTCATAAAAGTATTTACAAACTAATCGTTTCCAAAAAAGTAATTTTGTCTTTTCTGAGATCTAGCTATCTGTCTAGCTAATATTGCCATTATTACGATGATTGCGCTGAACAATAATTTAGTCATGATCTGACCAGACAAAATGAATGGCAATGAACTACTCTTTTTACTGGTTAATTCCGTGTACATTGAGAATGAAGTTTTTCATCGCGTGTGAATTGAGGATGATTGAAATCAGTGATTAGACAATGATATTGCTAATTATTTGTTAAGCCGCATTCGAATGTTGACCATATCGGCTGAGTTTGTGGACTAAATTGAAAAAAACGTTCAAAACAAAAACGTTTACAAAGAATAAAGCTTTTCAATTGATCTTCATGATTGCTCTACAAACACTTGAGTGGCCTAAAATGTGGAATAGTAATTTCAAAAACAATAGTTTTTTAGGATAACCTACTTTTAACGTCATTTAATGCCTCATATGACTTAGTGGCTCTTAGTGAATTTTGTATGGCCGTTGTCAGATGAGCATGTTTAAGAGCTCATCGTCTTAAAAAAAAATTTTTTCAGAGCACTTTAAGAATACTGGTATCTCAGTATTTGTCATCAACTATGACTTATTCGGCATATTTTATCATGCTCGATAGGCTTTTAACGCCCTAGATATTCAGTAACACTCTTAAGTTTCTCGAAAAAAAGTGATATATTTAAGATTAATTCTGCGAAATAGCTTCACGCAAGTACGACGTGAAATGGAGTAAACCCGCGTTCTTATTTCCAATAATAGGTTTGAACCCCCAAAATGTGTAAAATGTAGAGAAAAAATTAGACAATATGTTCTGCAATCAAAAAACCTCTACGACAAGTGAGTATCACTCTTTTTGAATAAAATGAGAGAGTCCCCGCAATAAAACTACTTCATGGAAAATATTGCGGGTTGTTTTTTGTTCGGTATTTAAAATTGAGCTGGACAATTCAAAACATGTGTGCTGGTAAAACTTTAAAGTGAATAGATTTAAGGTCTGTTCGCGTACTACGATTAATTACAATTAATTGCAATGAAGCCGTTTTTGTACTCCATTTTACTGAAAACTGAAAATTTCCCCTCTTTCAGTCAATTTCAGTAGGGTCTGAGCTACTGAAAAATACTGAAAACTGTCAAACGGTTTTTAGCGTAATGTTATTATGAAGGACGAATATTTTTGTAGCGATAGTTTATCGCCGCTTAGGATGACTTTATAATCATTATTGTTCTCCCAAAAACCGACAACTGATAAGGTAAAACACCATAATTTCGTCAAGGTACTTAATTTCGTCACATTTTACATTTTCAAATAAAATAAGAAAATTCGAATGCTCATGCAAATTTTTTATCATTTGCCATAAAGAGATTTAATATTTAATTGCATTAAATTAAAATGAATGTCGTATTGGTTTCAAATCATGTAAAAGTTCGCTTACAAGCATGCGTCAGTGCTGCGTCTCGCAGCAAGCTCATTGCGTGCTAGTGCTTTGTGTAGTGCAGACGTGAACATTGTTAAGGGTACCAGAAACAAGGTAAGTAAGCTATAGGTTTTTTTCATACATGGCAAAAAATTAGCGGATCGTTAGTCGCGAAATCAAAAAAATTTATAATTCACCAATAAATTACTAAGATAAAGACATGACGAATTTATTAATGGCGCGTTAACAGCAATGTAGGTAATTTCGTCATAGTGACGAAATTTAGTCCTTTAAACGTCAGCAGAATTTTACTAAATTTATCAAGAATTTATGCCAAGTTAAAATGGATAATCAGTTTTAATAGAGTATTTAAACCTAAGACATAATTTCGTCCTGTCAATCATTATTATATGTTAGTTAAATTTGCATAATAGTTTTACCTATTTCGAGTAGATGTAAGGATGAAGAATGTCGCGACTTTAGATACTACATCTATTTTAAATCGTTTGTTTTCTGGCGCAACAAAGTATTATTACCATTATGATTTAGTTTGATACTATGCCAAAAAAAAGTATGTTGAAAAAAATTCCGTTATCTTTTTTATCTCAAATGCATTTTTTCTTAATTTCGTCACTTAATCGACGTGCAAAGTTAAAGGATCAAAAATTAACCTTATTCTAAGTGTATCAGATTCATCGAGCATTTGCCAATTAAAAAGAGCATTATATTTCTGTTACAGATATAGATATGACTTCTAAGAAATACACACGCACTAAAGGCAATTGAAGATGGGCAGTCTACCAGAAACGTTGCCAAAAGATATGGTATTCCGAGAACGACGCTTCAAGACAAAAAATTAAAAAAGCATTCAAAACATGTTGCAGCGCCTACAACTCTTACTCAAGCAGAAGAGCAGACTCTTGTCAAATGGATTATTGAAGTCGCAAATATAGGTTTTCCTATAACAAAAACGCAATTAATTCATAGTGTATCAAAATTAACGAAAGAAGTAAATAGAGACAACAAGTTCAAAAACGGTGTCCCCGGTGTAAATTGGTACAAAGGATTTTTAAAACGAAATCCGGAGTTTTTTTGAGAATGTCTCAAAATTTGACAACTGGGAGGTCCAGGATTACGGAAGAATCTATTAGAAATTGGTTTGCCAAAATATCAACCTATTTCAAAAGTTTTCCTGAGCTAAAGGAAATTTTAAATGAACCTAATCAAATTTTCAACTGCGATGAAACAGCATTCTTTTTGTATCCCAAAGACAAGAGAGTCCTAGTTCGCAAAGGTTCAGTTCATACTTATAACCGCACGGCCAACGACTGAAAAGAATGCATTACAGTGTTGATAGGCGCCTCAGCCAGTGGAAAGCGTATGCCTCCTCTTACTCTGCTGCCATATACAAGGATCCCTAAAAATGTAATAATGAAAATGCCTGCTGATTGGGGAATAGGAAGATCTGATTCGGGCTGGATGACTTGCGAGTCTTTTTTTGAATACATAACAAACTGTTTTTATCCGTACTTGCAGAAAAATAATATAGATCTACCCGTGATTTCGTTTATCGATGGCCACTCTTCACACATTTCGTTGCATTTAACAAACTTTTGCAGAGAAAAGGGTATAATTCTTATAGCACTTGAATTTATTAAAAACAAATATCATTTCACTCTGAGCTAAGTGAAATTTTTCTTAACATGACGAAATTATGATGTTTTACCTTACTTTCGTTTGTCAATTTTCAGGAAATGCAATGAGAGCGTTTTCGTACTTTTCCTGAATTTCAACCACATGATTCAGGAAAATTCAGTAAAATTCAGTGACTGAAAGTACACAAACAGACCTTTAAATAGTTATATAGTTGCAGAAGGTGAGATTTTGAGGATATTAAACTAAATGAAGGTACAATTATAACATTGTAATAATATTAGATGGGCCCTGGACCTCATTGCAATGTAGAGGAGAGAAGACTTGTTCGTCAGCTCCGAGATGAGGGGAAAACCTACAAATTCACTGCTACATCAATTGGACGGTCTGAAAATTTTGTTACGAATTCTCTGAAACAGGAAAAATCCATTGAAACCCGTGGAGCACCTAAAAAAACTTCACCAGTGACTGACAATCGTATATTTACATTAACTAACCGCGACCCGTTCAAATCATCCAGGACAATTGCCAGCGAAATTGGGAATTTGGTATCACAACGTACCGTTCGGCGGCGATAAGTACTACTAAAAGCTACTCGGTAGGATTGCCCGGAAAGTTCCGCTGCTTAGAACCGCAAATTTGAAGACGAGGAAAAACTTTGCGCTGATTCATAAAACTTGGTGCCGATCGCAGGGTGAAAAAAAATGGCCCAATATCCTCTGGAGCGATGAATTTAACGTTAGGTTAAGCAGGGAGCTGGCAGCATAATGGTATGGGGCTGTTTTTCGTGGCAAAGTGTAGGCCCGATACAACGAATTGATGACAGAATGAATAGATTCGTGTAGAAGGATTTGTTGGATACGGTAATGCTGCCATATGCCGAGGATAATATGCCGCTCTTGTAGACATTTCACACAGGACAAAGATCCTAAACACTCATCTCGATTGGTGAAAGTATGGTTGCAAGAGCATATATGGTGGACGTCGTTGACTGGCCAACTCAATCCCCAGACCTCAATCCTATTGAGAATATCTGGGGTGAACTTAAACGAGAAGTTTCAAAGACGGTTTGCCAAAACAAAGCGCAGTTATGGGAGAATATTCAAAAAGTTTGGTACAATATTTCTGTAGAAACTTGTCGGACGCTGATATCGTCTATGCCCGGAAAAATTGAAAAAGTCATCAAGAATAATGGTGGATATTCAGGGTGATAGATGCGTCCTAACAAATTCAGTATAAAAAAGGACCCTAACTATCGAAATTTCAATGTTAATTACTAAGTTTGTTGGACACACCTATTATTCTGGCCATACAAAAATTGGCGAATTTTATGAATTAACTAGATCTGAAGTTTTTTTTTAGGAGTTTGTGAAGCCTATTGTTTTTTGTTATGAGGATGAAGTGTGTTTATGTCGAAAACTAACTTAATTTTTGAGGCATAATATAGAAATATAAAAAACCAAGCTTGTTTTAAAAAAATTGTTCACAACTATTATTTTGTCCAGGTGTGTTAGTATAAAAAAGCCTTCCATACTTACCAACAATCACCTATAAATCTGAAGCATTGTGGGTAGCAGCAAGAAATCTGCCACAAAGGGTTTTCCGAGCAGGATCTTTGTCTCTCATATGAGCTAGTTGCCCAGCCCACCCGAGTTTACCCGGCTGTATCTCTTCTATTTTATCTGTTTTTAGACAGATTCTATTCTATTCATGAATCCGGCGTCTCTGAAATCGCCCTTCCTTACAAAAGAGGCCGATGATTCTCCGTCAGACTTTCCTCGCAAACGCGGCAAAGAGGTCAGAGTGCCATTTGCTCTCAAGTTTTGGATTTATCCATAAGTACAGCTTGAATTTCTGATTTAATTTAGGGATTTAAAGAGCTCTGACATATCGTTGCAGGCTTTTTTTGGATTTAAGCAGCCATCCGCGTATTTTTTTTATTTATTGTTGCTATTTATTTTATTTATACTTATTTTTAGAAAACCAACTGCATTTATGATAATGTCAATCATAGGTTCCTACTGAAATATAACAGTAGAACAGGTTATTAAACAAGAGAGCTTAGTTAAAAACAGTATATCTTACTACTTTCTTAAATTTAGTTTTTGAAAGTTGAAATAGGTCAATATGAGAAAACTTTGAGTTGTATTGTGACACTAATCTGTTCGTTGGCGAAATGAAGTGATTCCTCGTATTGAAAAAAGGCAAATAAAATAATGCATTGAGCCTTGTGTATACAGGATTTGTTGAAAGATTGAAATATGATATAATTAATGAAGAGTATATATCATTATTGAAAATTTTAAAATGAAAGACTATGTCCATTATTGTCCTTCTATCTTCAAGTGATATCATATTGAAGTATTTCAGTCTCGACTTATAATTAGGTAAAGATATCATGT
Organism: Nemotelus pantherinus; assembly: GCA_963978885.1. Taxonomy (NCBI): domain Eukaryota; kingdom Metazoa; phylum Arthropoda; class Insecta; order Diptera; family Stratiomyidae; genus Nemotelus; species Nemotelus pantherinus. Next base: position 30,847,071 of record OZ022265.1, on the reverse strand, counting down.
ATTTTTACATAAGAAAAGAACATATGTATTTGCGTTGCAATATTTCAATCATATCAACATTATGTACTTTCTGTAACACGGGTTCCAAACAGTGCGTGCATACTCAAGTTTATGTTGAACTAGAGTGTTAAAAAGGTGTATAAATGTTTGTGGATTAGTGAAGTTCCTGGAATTTCGAAAAACAAAACCTTGGAATAGTGAAAGTCTTTTTGAAGTTGACCACAATCTTCTGAACTTTTAACTACTTTGAAGAATCTCAGGTCGTCAGCATACAGAAGCGCATTAGAAACTTTGAAGCATTTAGTAATGTCGTTAAGAAAACGTATAAATAAAATTGAATTTAAATGCGAACCTTGTGGAACTCCGGATGTAACTGAAATCGAACGAGATAAAGTGCTATTACATCGGACCAACTGAGATCGATTTGATATATGTATGTATGCATATGATTCAACCCACCTCAGAAGAGAGCCGTGAATATCAGTTTTTCGTAGTTAACTTATTAACACTGGATGACTGACCCGATCAAAAGCTTTGCTGAAGTCGGTGTAATTAAGTAAGACTAAGAATAAAAATAAAATAATTCATTAAGAACACAAAAAAAGGAAATAAAATTAATTAGAAACACATGTATTCTACTACGAAACATATTTTTAAAAACGGCAATAGAATGTGAAAAGGACGCAAAACAGGAGAGTGGAAGAAAGTACCTAGTCTAGCCATAAATATTGTTACAAGGTTTGGGAACCCTGCAGACAGGAACCGTTATATTGCATTTCTTACAAATGAGCTAATCGCTATAGTACGCTTGTGCTTGATGCATTTGTCATCATTTGAGTTTAATTTTTAGTGTAGTGAACGTGGATTGGGGCAACAATGAAAATATAATTGCTGTGATTGCACTTCATAAAGTAGGAATGCAACCAAGTGATATTTTTAAGACTCTGCATACCCTTGGTATAAGCCGAATGTTTGTATATCGGGCTATTGAAAGATTTAATGATACGTCTGGAGTAAGTGACCGTGAAAGAAGTGGCCGTCCGCGAACTACTCGAACACCTCAAGCGGCTAAAGCCGTGCGCGAGAGAATTCGCCGTAATCCTCTTCGGAAACAAAAAATTTTATCGCGTGAAATGAAAACACCCCAAAGAACAATTTAACGTATCATCAAACGTGACTTGGGGTTGGATGCTTATCGTAGATCTACCGGGCATTTACTAACAGATTCGTTAAAAAAAATAGAGTGGAAAAATCAAAACGATTACTTTGCCGGTACGCAAACCAAGAACACCGTGCAATTTTGTTTACGGACGAAAACATTTTTACTTTGGAAGAAACATTTAATAAACAAAACGATAGGGTTTATGCTCGCAGTGCCAGAGAAGCTTCTCAAGTTGCCCAAAAGGTTCAAAGAGGTCATCATTCAGCCTAAGTAATGGTTTGGTGGGATGTTAGCTACAACGGGGTGACAAAGTTGCATTTTTGTGAGAAGGGCATCAAAACGTCTGCCAAAATTTATCAAGAAAGTGTCCTTGAAAGTGTAGTGAAACTTCTCAACACGTCATTATTCAAAAATCAGCCTTGGAGTTTCCAGCAAGATTCTGCACCAGGTCATAAGGCGAAGTCAACCCAAAAATGGCTTGAAAAAAATGTTCCAGATTTTATTAAAGCTGAAGATTTGCCTTCCTCTAGCCCAGACCTGAATCCGCTGGATTACGAATTATGGTCTGTCTTAGAACAAATCACGTGCTCTAAAAGACATTCTAATATCGAATCCTTAAAGAAGTCTCTTACACATGCAGTCGCAAACTTTCCGATTAAAGTCGTGCGTGCTTCCATAGATAAGTGGCCAGCTCGATTAAAGGCTTGTGTAAAGGCAAAAGGCAATCACTTCGAATAACTTGTTGCAATTTCCGTTGTTGACAATGCATTTAATAAATAAACAATGATTTCTTAACATATAACACCTCTTTTATTGAACAGTGCTTCAAAAAGTTTGTAACAGTATTTATGGCTAGACTAGGTATTTAAACATTTAGGGACAAACAGTTCAAGTTACACCAGCCACAGAGCATTTATATCTTCCTAGAGAAGCCGGAACATTTTTCAGTCATTTTTGATAGAGAAGACAAGATGACTTAAAATCACTAGGAAGATCATTGATGAGTAGATTGAATTAAAATGGTCCTCAAATGGAACCTTGAGTTACACCAGAAAAAGGAGAGAAAGTTTTGGACGACAAGCTAAAGAGGAAGACAACACAAGTGTGATTAGTTAAAAAAGTGGAGGCCCAGGAAATTAAAGGTTTACGGATGATAGTTTTAGTTTGACAAAAAGTGGCACTTGATTAACAATATCAGTATAAATGACAAAAACTTAATTGTTGCAAAATTTTAAAGATATGTGTTTTATGCCCTTTGCAATATTTGAAGACTCGGTAAAATTGTAGGTTAGATGAGTTAAGAGCTTCAGCTACATTTATACATGTTTACTATCGAACTCATATTTTTAGGATATGTACAAATCTTGTATATAGAAATTTTTCATATTAACACCCTTATAACAAGATTTCAAGTAGTCAATCTTAAGTTACGCAAATTCCACTTACACTTTCAAATAGTTTCGCAGAGGAGACTAGACAAACAAATAGCTCTACGCTAGCTGGAATGCTCTGAAAACAAATACTTTGTATGCATATGCGAAGCTGGAAAAAATCAGCGCAACCTTATCACCTACTTAAGCACGTAAATATTGTAGAAATGTCTCGCCAGTCTGCTTTTTCACTTATTCGCAACTAGCCATAAATCACATATAGTCTTTAGTCTTATTTCATTCTTTCTTGAGCCTCGTGGATTACTAACAATGAAGAAAATCTATACCTACTATCGCGTTCCAAATATTCTTTATGTCATTCGGCTTTGAAATTTATGTCAATTATGAATTCTACTGAAGTAAACCAGTAAACAATAGCATACCAAACAAATGAGCACAACTTATAATTAAGATTTACAGGGCACAATTATGTGGGCTACCTATTCAGCGTGTGTAGGTCACCCACATAATTAGCGATCTAATCGAAGTTCAATTGACCACTTGTTCGTATCGTAGGTAGGTCACCTACACGTTTAATTGCGAGCTGATGTTACACATCCTATTTCTGGAGCGATCTCGGATAAAAATAGTTTTTGCAAACGACATCGTATATTCGCTGACAAACAAGTTGATTCGTCTTAACGTTCAGCTCATTCCCGCACGTTAAAGATACGTGCTGGGTGTCGTAGACGACTTGAATGGATTCGCGTCGCGATTGAAGAGGAAAAAGCTATCTATCGAATCTATCGAAACCATATCGGTTATTTCTGTCTCGTAAGCAGGGGAGATTATCTCGAAGCAAAAGACATATTTTGACTATATATCTATGTAGCTTGAAGGCTGCTAATCATATTATTCTCTCGTATCTCCAAGTGACGCAGAAAAACGCTCTTCAACATGTGGAACATAAATATTTATCAGCAATTCAGCTGATATGTGTGGTAGTGGTTTATTTTTATACCGATGTAAACAAGGAGAGACACGAGGGCCGATTACTTTAAACATTTCAATAAAAGCTGAATTAATCCGAGTTTTGTGGCCAAGCATACATAGGCAATGACGAATGATTCGAAATACTAACCAGTCGCTTCTCTTTTATTCAAAAACAAGATATGTTAATGTTTTGAGGCTTGATATGTGACGACGATTTATAAATATAAGTCTATAGAACATCATTTTGTCAAAAATATATGTTGCTGGCAGCACTTTTGTTTCTAATTTTTCTATTTTTACAGTAAACCATGATAATATTTAATTTGCTGCCATTGCTCAACCATAAACGCGTTCCATATCAAATGAAATTATACCGCACGAACAACATTCCATCGGTATTAACCACCGATAGGCTGTTGCGCGTCATCTTGTTGCTTTAGAAAATCAGTGAATTTAATTTTCGAGCTATCATGCAATTTGCATCCCAGCACCACATGCACAAGTATGTATGCAGATACACTACGTACATACCTGATGTGAGACGATCTAAACAAAACACCCATGCCGCCGTACCCACATGTGGATGCAATTCGATTATAAATTGTATCGTACATAGATTGAAATCGACGATAATGCTCGCGACTATTCACAGATGTCAAGAACGATATTGGTCTTTTCAAGCGTTAGTTCATGCAGGTTGTGGATTGTTTGAAATCTAAAAATTGCATCTGTTAAATCATAAAAACGATTGCAATTTCGATTTGGACCGCTGCCGAATTTCGTTGGTCAATTTCGAAACCGTATAAAATTTATGATTTTTCCACCGGCTATGGCTAAGTGTTTATTTTCGGTCAGCGATGATTTGTATTTTGGTATGTATGGTTGTTAGCATTGAAAATGTTGATTTATCATATGGTTTGAATTATTAGAAGTGTTTAAAATCGTTTTTAATGAAACGGATTTTATTTGGCGTGAAATAAGTTCGACAGGGACATATCTCGCCGTGAAAATGCGTAAAAAGATTGACTTTAATATATTTTTATGATATTTTTAAGCAAAATACTTTGCAATTTTATAATGTACTAACGAAAGATGCTGTTAGAGCTTTGAAGTTTAGAGTTATGGGCTTTTGAATATACAACGAAGGTTAAATGAGATGGTTTCGCTATTTATCGAACATTTGAATAATTTTATGAAAAATCAATAAATTTTTCATCTGAAAGAAGAGATTAGTTTATCAAAACATAACAAGAGCCCAAAACGCGTGTACAAAATTGCAATTTGTTGAGACGGTTCACCAAAGGGAACATTTTGAAATAGAAAGAGTATGCCATTGTAAAGAGGACGCGTAAGAAGCCTATTATTTATATTATTTGCTTTATTTTATGCTATTTTTTGTTTATATTCTGGCATTTTTCCGGGCTAGAGGTATGCAAGATTTGCCGATTTGCTACGTACTAAAGCACACATCACCTTCTTCAACCTTCTCCTCGCGGGACTGCCTTTCGGTATTACTTCGAAAGGTGGTTAGCCGCCAATTCTTTCATCGATAATTTTTCTCTATAAGGACTCAGCTCTGTTCCTGGCGCGCACGATTTTCTTTAGCTCGATCATCACGTGTCTTGCGTGATGTCAATACACTTATCTTCAATCATTTTCCGTTATATGATACATTGCTGTATCGTAATGCTCGAATCTGTGCAGATATTCGGTGGAAGCAGCCATACCCAGTAAGAAACTGGGTCAGATAGAAATTTAGATCACCCTACTACCATAATTTCTGGTGTCAAATGAAACATTCAGCCTTCCTCATTCACTTGAACCGCAGCACAGCTGGCACGTAGAAAAGGATACTATTCGCCAGTGGCGGCTCGTGGCAATCACAACAAGTGGGGCTAACCTTACGAACGGGTTTCCACTCCACCCAAGGGGTACCGTATCAGAGCGTTAACCGATTTTAAAGTTTACGGTTTCCCAAAAAGAGCTTTTACATCAACACCGAGTATTCGAGAAAAAAAATACTTACAGCAAAATCAAAATCAACTTCTTTTATATGAAAAATGCGTCGCATAAAAACTCTTTTTGGCCTATTCCACTAATACATTTATTTTCTTTTATAAATATATACATAAAAACAAAAACATTTTCAACAACAGTTAAAATAACATACATATATAAATAAATTAAATTAAAAACTTCTTCGGGGAAACTCTTTTTAATAATGGCTTCTACTTATTATTTGTATGGATATTCCGCGCGCTTATTTTTCTGTTGAGCAAACAAATCTATCACCAGCTCATTAAAATTTTCTATATCTGCAACCAATTCTTTACAAATAGATAATATTGCCAGCGAATTGAGACGACTTTGACCCATTGTGCTAGATTTATAAGTTTTAATATTCTTAAGGGTATTAAAGCGTCTTTCAGACTCTGCTGTAGTAACTGGAGTGGTCAGAACTATTTCAGTTAATTTATTAGTTTGTTCAAAAGATGCAAACAAATTATTTTCTTTAAAAAAACTATAAAATTCTGTAATGGATGACATGTTTCCGAACATTTCATTATTGTATAAAACTTCTAATTCGTTTTTAAACGTCCCTGCGTCGAAAAATGGAAAGTTATTGACTATCGTGTCAAGATAGTTAACAGGGAAATTAAAATTAAAATTGTGAAATTCAGATGGATTTATTAAATTGAAGGCATAAACATGATCAAAATTCTCAAAACGCGCTTTAACCTGTGTGGTAATAATATCGCAAACTTCTTTTCCTATCATGTGAAGATCATGCATTGAAGTACGCATTCTTTTCGCCACATATTCGTTAGCAATAAATTGACTTGGATTCAAACCATTTCTTATCGCATTGATAGATTTACAAAATGTATCGACAGTTTGAAATGCCAGAATCCCATTTGCACTGCGAGACTGTAAAATGTTGTAAAAAATGTCTGCATGACCGAATATTTTATTGAAAAGTTCTAGAAAAAAAATGAAGTTGTCATGATTTAAATAATTTAATAGCCCGGTTGCTTCTCTAATTGTAGTAAGATCCCAAGATTCGCATTGAATCAACTCAAAGCAATGAATTAGTTGTTCTCGGCTTTCAAAAACAGATTGTACGACCCGAGACTGAAAATTCCAGCGAATTTCCATCGATCTTGGAAGACCTCTTTTTTGACAAACTTCTACAAATAAATCTTTACGCTTTGGAGAACACGAAAAGAAAGAAGAAAATGCGGATATATTTGCCAAAAAAATACGTACTTCTTTGATAGACGAAGAAGCTTGCTTCAAGACTAAATTTAGCTGATAAGCATAGCAATGAACGAATTGAGCGTAAGGAAATATATTTTTGATTAATGTTTGAACACCAGCATTTCCGCCGCTCATTACAGCCGCTCCATCATATGTTTGAGAGATAAGTTTGCTCTTCAAATCAAATTCTTTAAGTGCGTTTAGTATTTTATCAACCATTCCCTGCGCAGAGCGATCGTGAAGATCGAAAAATGAAAGAAAGCGTTCAACGGGCAACTTGTTTTTTTACAAATCGCAGAACAATTACCATTTGTGAAGTACAAGAAATATCAGTGGTTTCATCGGCTTGCAATGATACGAAATTCGCTTCTTTAATTTCCTTCTTGAGATGTTTAAGGTAAGTTATATAAATGCATTCTAGAAGTTCATTTTGTATGGTTTTGGATGTATTTTGAGTGATTCTATTGTTTTTGAGATAATCATCCAAAGTTAAGTCAATGGATCTGGTGTATGATACAATATCAAGAAAAATACCTCTGTTGCAGCTTGATTCACTCTCATCGTGCCCACGTAAACTTAAGTTGTGGCATCCACAAAACTTAAGAATGTCAATTATTCTACTGAGAACATGACGATTCCGTCTCACAATTTCATTATGCTTGTTTATTGAAGCAGCATGACCAGAATCAATTTGAGACATAATGTTAATTGATCCAAATGTTTGAAAACTTAACGCGTTTTGTAGGTGCCTTGAACTTGTCTCATGCTTTTTATCCTTTCAGATAAATGCTTTAAATCACGTAAGCCACTATTAGTCCATGCTGCCTCACCTCCAAATAGAAGACAATAAAAACAAAACAGGGATTGTTTAACCTCGGATGCTGCCAGCCAGGTTTTTTTACTGAACCAGTCAGTAGAAAATTTACGTTTTTTTCTACCATCTGAAGTTTCCAGATTGAAATTTGATGGTCGATGTGGACCTAAGCGCTTAATTTCTAGCTTTTCCTCAAGAGAACGCAAAGAAAATGGTTTAGAAATTAAACTTTCGACACTATTCATTTTTTTTAAGTTTAATCGAATCTATATAAAAAATAAAAGAAGTTAAATAGTTGTACTTACCTAGTATCAATGTTGTTCCGTTCGAATAAACTACACTTTTTTATATTACACACACTAAAAAACTTCCACAGGTTGCACTTAAAAACAACTGATAATTTAGAAAATAGTAACGTTCAATTTCTACATCCAAAACTCAAGCTGAAGTAAATTCTTCCGAAAAAGAAGAGTTACCATTTTTACTAATCGGCTCAACAAAAAATTCCTGAAATATTTTCAAAGATCGATTTTTTCATTATAAAACGTTCTGTATAGAATAATATCATAAGCGGTGCAACCTGCTTCAAATCCAATCAAAGTCTTTCATAAAATATGCACATATCCGTAAACAGCATATCAAATCATAAGTAATATGCGTACAAAATTTATCAATTATATTGATATTTGGATCAATATGTGACGACGGCACCACTGTAAAACGAAAGTCATTTACTCTTAATATCTTCCATTGACCAAACTAATTAGCTGATTTTAACCCTATGATTGTCTACATACACTTTGTTCAGTATATGACCGACAAAAAGGCGTTATCAGCAATGGGTTAAGCATAGGACTTAGCCCATTCATTTCTCTTTTAGTCATAGTGGATAATGTACAATCGTTCTTCGCTCTTTCAACTCGTTCGTTGGTTTACTCTCTTTTTTGGGGCTAATTGAACTCAGCCCCGGCGCACATTCATGTGCAAGTGAAAATGATAAGAGCATTCCACGCATGTTGCGTCGCCTACGTTCGTTCTCTCTTATGAAATTATCCGAGTTTACATAGCCGTGTATACAAACCCCGATTGAAACAGAATTAGGTGAAAACAGTACAGTGTGACCATTTAAACAGCCCATTAACATTCGACTGATACGATCAAAATCCTATTTCAATTTGAGTTTGTATTCGCAACTTATGTTAAAATAGCAGCGCTCTTCAGATTATGAATTCGTACGTAAAAATGCAAATCTTGAATAAGAGAAACCCAACTATTACATTTTCGCGGATATTAAAATCAATATGTGCATGAAATATATAGTTGTATTTAATATAATTTTTTGATTCTTGAATGAAAAAAGCTGGTGGGGCTAAGCCCCACTAGCCCCAAACGTAGAGCCGCCGCTGCTATTCGCTCTTCTTGTTTTGTTGCGTCCATTCCATAACGTGCCGATGAAGTAATCGTTTCGTTTTATGCGTGAGGATAACTAAGGATATCACATCGTCTATAATACAAGAAGCATCTTCAGATATCCTGCAAAAACCACTTATGGTGCTCAGCACACTTAGCTGGTATACTGATGACAGCCGCTGCCGGGATAAGTTTGCGGTAAGAGCATCAGCCCATACTGAGAAAGCGTTGAAAATTATCGAGTTTAATACTCAAGACAAAGTTTTCCACCTAAACGTCTTGCGCCCATCAATTTTTGGAAATATTCTGGCGAGCGATTCTTGTGTGCTTGCCGCTTTTGCGCTTGCATAGCCTTAAAGCTCAGTCTGTTATCCAAGACAACCTTAAGATATTTAAATGATGTCTTTGATTTAATGACTTGAGAGGTAACTTGCATCTCCATGAATTCTATCCTCTTCCAACTAGCTATCGGCACTGCTTCTATTTTGTGCTCAGCAATATCCAAGACGACGGCGTCTAGACATATTTTTATATAGATCAACAGCAACTTGGTGGATATGTTAAGCCACTGTTATAATTGCTATGTCATCAGCAAAACCGATGATGGAACACTCTGGTAATAATGGAAGTCTCAAACCCTTATCGTATATTATATTCCACAGAAGTGGGTCCATTGCAGAACCTTGCGGAACACCCGCAGTGATGTCATGGGTTTCCGTTCCGTTGTGGTTTTTGAATATGTATACATTTCCTGTCTTGGAAGTAGATTAATTTCATGTCCAGAATGTAGCTTGGGGCGTTCATAGTAATAAGAGCTTCTTTAATGTGCTCCCAGTTGATCGGGTTGAAAGCGTTCTTCACATTAAGTGTAACCACAGCGCAGAAGTTTTTCCCCCATCTTCATCTTTTACCAGTGACGGCGCCAACAGCGGTTTCTATGACTTCCTTAATTGCATCGGTTGTTTTGCGTGCCTTCCGAAAACCATTTTCTTGTTTGAAGAGAGCACTTTTTGCTTCTACGGTTCGGAGAACAAACAATGTGCTTCAAGGCTTTACCCATGAAGTCATGATCATGGTTCGCCAGGAGGTTTATTGCCCTTAGGTATGAGCTTGAAATGTCCTTTCGTCCAAGCATTGTTCAAATATTTTATCGAATATGCCCAGTTTTCTACGTTTTCCGGCTTTAAGAACTGCGTTCGCATTTCCGTGTGGTCCGGGGGCTTTTAAGAGCACTGTTATTGAGAGAACCTTCAATAATGTGCATACAACAGCCATTATGAGAAGCCCCGCGCAACAAACCTCCACATTGCCGTGTGCCGCTGAATTGGCAGTATGTTTGAAGACTCATATCAGCGACATGGGCAAAAACGCAAATTATTAGGGAGGTTCATTGAGGCAACCTCCGAGGGGTAGTTCTATCTATTCATCTGGAATTTGGAGACAAAGACAATTTTGAATAGGTAAGAGAGCAAGAGCTCTTGGTTGTGGCCTTTGTCAATGACATTTCAATCATAGTATTGGGCAGTTTCTCGCATACTTTTAGATAGCTCATCAAGTATACTCTGGGGCTGGCATCAGTTCCGACAAAATCAATGTGGAACTTTTCATTATTCCTGATAAAGAACCAATCAGGTCGAGTGGCAGCAGACTCAGCGTCAAGAAAGGCATAAAGTTCAATGGTTTTATTTTGGACAGCATGCTCAACGAAAAGATTAAAGTGACAGGCTGCCTCCACTGGCAATTTCATATGGCATAACATTTAAAATTGCTAGTGGAGGCTACCTATGGTATGCCATATTTTATGGTCTGCCATAAATGGTAGGCAATATGGTATGCCATTTGCTTGGCCATCTGCCTGGCAATATTTTGACAGTTCTTGATTTCAAAATGGCGCTGAACCGTGCGAATGCTTTATTTCTTATAAGAAAATGTAGGGATTCTGAATTCAAAGGGATTTTTAGATCTCGTTGAGCAATGAAAATAGTCTACAGAATATGAAATGGTAGGAAACTGCGAAAAAGTCGAATTTTGATGCGGAATAGTGAAATTATATATAATTATTTTATATAAAAGAGAAATAATTTCAATTTTGAACGATGAGTAAATATATGAAACTCCCTGTTGATGATTGGCGGATTTTTCAAATGACTTTTATCGCATTCTCCTTCGTACCCCAGCAAACCATATAATAGTTACATTTTCGCCTGAAATTTCACCCGCTCATCCAAAAAGTAATTTGTCTTACACGTGAAGTTTTCATAAGTAGCAGAATTTCTTCGCTCTGCACTTCAAATAACTCCTCAAGAGCATTTGACACTCAGATACAGTGCATGTCCTTCCCGCTCAGAGGCATTTTCGAAATGAAATTGCATGCCATGAAATTGCCCACGCACAGATGGCATACCATAAATTTGACAGTCGCTGCCATCGGAAATGGCAGAGAAAATTGCTAATCGAGGCCCGGTGTGAGCAAGCAACGCGATTTACGCCAGCAAAAAAATGCTGAATAAGACATGGGCCTTCAGCATTGCTACAATGCACTAGATCTATACAGCGATAACAAAGGCGATCCTTGCTTACATTTCTTGGGTCTGGTGCCCAGCGGTGGACAAAATTACATTTTCTGACATGGCGAACAGAGTTCAGCGGTTCGCTTATCTTTATGTTCCAAAAACGTAGATTCCAACGACTTCCATCTTGCGTCGCTTGATATCTCTGTTAGAAGCGCCACTGAAAAAGCTGCTGCCATGTTAAAAGAGCCAGCAGACTACAAGTCAAGATACATTCACCGCAGTATTGGGATCAAAGTTGCAAGTTGGGCTGACAACTTGCTCCCTACTCTTTGCTACAACCGAAGGCATCAAGTGACCGTTAGATATGGACAGTAAAATAAACACCAGCACCTACAGATGGTAAGATCAGCATTTTGGCAGACAGTCAAGCTGCAAATAAAGCACTAATATTTCAGGCATATAAATCGAAATGATTACTTGATTGAATTCAAGCCCCTAAGCAGCTACAGAAGAGTCATATTCTTCAGAGTTCTCAGTCTATACTTAGTTGATCTGCAGGTTGCCCAAAATCATGTGGTAATCATATATACAATACTAAAGCTATTCATTTTCAACTTACTTCAAGCCGCCCTGCTTTTAACCAGCTGGATGGCCCCAGTTGTGGCCACTGTCTTGTAGTAATGCTTGTAGCACAACTTAGTTTGGAACTATATTTGACACTGTCCACTTTTGTTCCGTTTTAGAGCATCTTGAGCCGTTGAATGAGTGCTGTTCACATTTTCTGCAATTACCCGCGCTAATTTTCCTTTCCGATAGTGATGAATCATCAATTACTTTTCTCCCAGTGAAGGTTGTCCTTGATGACGGTCTAATCTTGAAAAACATTAACACTAACCAAAATTACATCACTTGGCTGCGAAAGCCGGTTTAACCATAAATACGATTTAACTATATCGGCGTCAAAAAGAAGAAAAGTTCAAACGAGTAACTTTGGAGATATACGAGGCTTATTTTGATATTGCTGTGGGACTTCTTAAAGACATTTGTTTCATTTACATATAAATAGCGAAAAGTAAGATTTTTTTTACTATTAACACAAAAAATTTATTTGGACTGACTATAGTTTTTTTTTGTATTGCACAATCCTTCTCCCATTAAATTGTTTCAAAACGAATGTACAGAATAAACTTTCAAAAACATTAATTATCAAAATAAACGTAGTTAAATTCGGAACTGAAGAATATTATGGAATAACATTTTTCTTTTTAAATATGCCACACAGTGAAAATAATAATCTAACAACAATTCTTAAACATACTGAAAATAAAAAGAAAATTTACCATTATTTTAACTTGTGAAATATAAAAAAGACAAATCAGCCGAGATTGATACTGGAAAGCATGGAAACTAAAAGAAAATAAAATCAGATTAACCAGCTGTGAAATTAACAAAAATATCAAGATGTACTCCATTTGAATTATACAATTATTAATAAATAAGTTAGAAATAGAAAATATTGAAAACAAAAGGAATTGAACAGGCATTGTATTTGTAAAAAAGATACATTCAAATATAATAAAGCTAGCTATGCTTGGACACATTGACACATAGCATAATATTGAATTTGGCGCTTTATTTTAATTGAGACTATTTGCTTTGTATCTTTATGAAACTAATTTTAAAATCGAAAGTGTCGACAACAAATCTCACTATATCAACAAATGCCAGCAGATAATATCTTTCTGGGCCACAATGAGCCTATGGTCAGAAATTTAATGAAATTCTCGAAAACACTGATTCGACTTCATTCATAATCACTAAATCACTAATCATAATTTCATTGAAACATCATATATAATCCTCTGGCGTATTTTTTTAGGTGAAAAACGATCAGTTTTTCCGACAAATTGGACGTAAATTACTATGTCGATAGCCTCATTTTTGCATTATTCAGACCATAAAAATTATCAGATAAGAAAAAAAAAGAATAATATCTAGTTGAGACCATCGCATTTTGAAGAAGCTCAGTTTCGCAGAAAAAAGCGAAAGCATTGACACACAATTAGAAAATTGGAATATAAGTTAAAGTAATGTTGTCTCACGACAACCAAATGATCGAGAGTTTATTCGATAAGCAATATTTACGAGTGTGAAGCTCTTAGTTTCACGATTCTCTTTGTTCGTTATTGGACCAGTTACTCTTTAAGCTTACGAAATACGTATAGGCTGTTGTCAAAAGAGCAATATTGTTATATCTTAAACGATTTTTTACGGGTCTGGGCCATTTTGTCCTTTTGGACCCCTGTCTTGATAACCATTAAATGTTTCGTAATTTCGATGAGTTTGCCGCGTATTAGTTAAAAGTATTTGTTTCTTAAACATAATGTAACGTTCAGTAATTGAATTCATTTGTTTCGCTTCTTTATTTGTAAAAAAAAACGTCTTGGAATTTTTTGATGTAAAAATCTAGTTATATTATTGTGAAATCGATATTTCACTAGTAATTTGCCCTCTTTTGCAGTGCTTCCGATAGGCCCTGAAAAAGGGCGAAAATATCAATTTTGTAGAACTGTTGGATTTAAGCTTGTTTTAGATTAACATAAAACGTTATATCCTTCCTCAGCCGATTCATTAAAAAAAAGTCTATCGTATCAGAACCGCTAGAAAACTGATTTTCGAAGACATTGTCTTTGAGGGACAAAAAAAATGTGAAAAGACGTTATACACTTTTTTGAGCAACAAAACCAAACTATATCATAGATGATGAAAATTTTCAGAACTGGCAACACTTTTCCAACGAAGCAACAATAAGTTTACCATACCAAGCTCATACTTAAATTAACTTATCCTTTGAATTTTGTTCTCATCGCAGGATTTCATCGAAAGTTTCACCGGTTAAACGTTGGTTAAGGCTGCCATCCGAAAAAAATTTTGAACTCGCAAAATTTAGAAATTGATTTCTTATTTTTATTGGAAATGCTTTACATATGCGTATGTAGTTTGAAGCGTCTGTTGGTGCAATATTTACGAAAATGTCTGATGCTGGTTACCCTGTGTTAGCAACAAAGCATAAGAGTCGTATATACCAAAATTGCTTCACGTTAAGTTAAACCCACCCTGTGAATTTTGTTTCGGTTGAATCACTGCGCTGGAAGTTATACGGGTGAAAAGAATTTTAGGGTCACCACCCTCAAAACTTTTCAAATTTTCAATACGTTAATGTTTGTTGTTAATTTTCATTTCAGGATCATTCCCATTTGCATATCTAATGGCATAATGGCTTGGTAAAGAGATTCCAAAAATTAAAAAAATTGTCACAGCTGGCAGTCCTCTCATGATTTTTTTACGAAACTTCTACGATATTTGGTTGAAACAAGGATCCATTTACTGCATGAGCTTCGTTTTGGTTTGAAGACTGCACCAGAAGTTATAGGGAAAAAAGCTTCATTTCGCTGAACAAAGTTGCAAGATTTAGGAGACAAAAATCACCATAGCTGGCAATTCCATTCTAATTTTTCAACCAAATTTTCATCAAATGTTGTCTGGGGTAAGGTCCAAATATTGTGTGAATTTTGTTAAAACGTCATAGCTGAATCGGAAGCTATAGGCCAAAAAGTAGTTTTTTTCCCAGTGATTTTTCAAGATGGTACCACTGCCACAGTGCTGCCTGCATTTCAAAATCACTTCTATCAAACCTGGTCCTAGTTAATACCAATAGGCCCTGTGCATTTCATTATGATTGGATAAAACTCGTCAGTTCTCGGGAACAGAAGTTTTGAGTGCTGAAAATAGAGGTAATTTGGTGATGGGTTGCCGTTCTTGTGATGGGTTGCCGTTCAAGTCGGAATTTTGAAAATTTTAATTTGACATGATTGACTAAGGTTAAAATTTATGATCTGAAGTTTTTGTCAATAAGCAAAAATTTTTCAGGAGGGTCGTTGATTTGAATGATTTTTTTTCAGGAGCCTGCCGTAGCTACAGGGTCACCCGCACTGTCTTGAAAATCCATATGTGTTAAGTCTTAGTCAACATCAATATGCTCTGCAATTTTCACGATGATCTAATGTTTTTGTCAGAAGGTATGACAAATCAAAATTTGAAAAAAATCCTTGCCTACTTTTAGGCACTTAGCACCCACACACGGCTCAAAATTTCCAATTCTCTATCATACGCAAGCTTAGAACATAATAAGTTTTCATTCCCAATACTTTTTTTGAACAAAAATTTACACTGCTTGGCAACATAAGAATACTTGAAAATTCACTAAAATGCCCGCCGCCACCAAAGGGTGAAAGATATCTGAATTCTAGCAAGTCATCCACCTACCCACTATATACATCTATATGTCCTCCAAAAATTTCAGATCAATCGGATCGGCCACTCCAGCGAGTTTAATACTGAATTAATACTGAAAAAATATTGTAAATTTGTAGCCACTTAAGTAGATTCACCTAAAATGTGCATACTATTGCTGAAAGATCATTCATCATATCTCTGTACCACATTATCAGATCCGTTCTATTAAAATAGCCATCTATGTATCGACAAAATTCAACAAACATTTTCATGTATCGACCATCAATCAAAGTTGCAAATAGTTTTCTCTCGCTGTGGATTATTTCAATATCTACCAAGCAAGTGGATTTACTGCTTTCAAAAATGTCCACATCTTTCACTTCAAGAATCGTTCAATATCTATCTCTACCAATTTATACAAATTAATGCCCCTTGAAAATTTATGAATGTTAGGACCAGAGACAATCAATTCGTTGAATTTTGTTACGAAAGTTTTATATTACGTGTGTGTTTGATTACAGGATGTCTGTAATTACCACTCTAACGGTGTCAGCTGAATAGATGCTTACAGTTTATAAAGCTCCGGATTTAAAGAATTCCGTAAAAAAGACCAACAGCTTTCCACTAAACGATAGCCAAATCTAATTTAGTTTTAATTTTCATCTTAAAATATTAAGTAATTTGTAATTTTTTCAACAGAAACCTTCTACTTCTGGACACTTCTACTCTATCAAGCGGAATAAAATCTCTCTTCAAAGAAAACCAGAAATATTTCAAAGAGGATTTAGGCCTTTTAAAATCGAATTAAAACTTTTAAGTTTTCAGCAATCATAAGCGCAAAAGCAGTTATTAAAGTACCATTAGCAACAGAAACCATACTTCCAATAAGACTAAGATCAATCATTAGTTCTGCCCGGCTTTGAATGAAAGACGTAGTCTTCTTTTCACATTCGTGCCAGTAGATCTATCTGATACCACCATCAAGGCTTTTTTGAGACCATGCAGTAGCTAAAGGTGATACGGAAGCTGAAGCTGTGCTAGACACTGGCAATGCCCGTTCAGAGCTTCTAAGCTTGGAGTGGATACCCCCTAAATTTCAACCCAATATAGCAAAACGAAATTAGTAGCCACCATCAGCAGCTCAGTGCTGCCAGATCTAGATTTGAAAAACCCCCACATCAGGCTCAGAAATCCCCAAAATGGTATCATTTCAGCTGAAAAACCTCCAAAATTTTACAAGATTGATCGACTTTCAGATATCGTCAATTACGAAAGTTTCTCCACTAGAATGGTTGCCATGTACAGCTTCCGAAGAGTTTATGACTCATATTATGATGATGACCCATATTCAGTATAAATTTTGTGCAGGGATCTTTTTTTCCGAGATTAGAGAAAGCCTAAAACTTCAAAACAATATAAAAAATATTTTAATGGTCAAAAACATAAGGCGAAGAAAGACCACAGTACGTAACGTCCAACAGTAGCTGCAGTGCTAGCGGCTTAGGGTCGTGCCACACTTAGCAGCTAGCTGAAGGAGAAGCTAAGGTTGAAGTTGTATTGTTCTATCTATAAGTGTGTAGGGCAATGTACAGTTCATAGTAATAGAAAATAGAGCCGGGCTATACTCCCGTCAGAAACGTTTGATATATATTGTGTTCAAACTGCGGCCCAGAATGCATCAGTTGTAAGCTATTAAGTGTCATACAACTTAGAGAAAACTAGACTTGATTTAACATTTGGTGCTGCATATTATCTATTTCTAAATTTACACCTCATCTCCGAATATGGTAATTAATTTTTTTGTGGGATTTCCCCCCAAGAAATTGTTCTCGATATTCTCCCTCCCAAAATCCCCAAGAGAGCTTCAAATCCCCAATTTTGGGGGGAAAACCCCCAATCTGGCAACGCTGCCAGCTTCCGCCTCGTCTCACTAGTTCCATCAGTTCCAGTTCCGGTGAAAGCTGCTCTTTTAAGTGACTACTCCAAGAGCTCTGTGATATGTGCTGCGGATACGATCTCAATACGTCAGCTTGGTATCCAGGGTCACTCTCAGACACCTGACTGATTTGCTCATCTGGACAGCCCCGACGGTATCCTTTGCTATGAAATGATGATCTCTGTCTTTGAAATTGCCCGCTGAGATCCGTGGTCGATCATATACCCTCCTCATGATTCAATTCTTAATTAGGCAAAATTGGCAGTAATGGCAGTGATTACTGCTGCGACATCATCAGCGTAATCTACCAGAAACCAATCCGCAGGCATTTCCAGGTACAACAAATCATTTTATATAATATTCCAAAGCTCAGGTGTTAAGGCCAATCCCTTTGCCAAGTGTCGTAGAGCAATCATCGGCTCTTGATGTAGTCTCGTATCAAGGCCATGAAGTAACCAGGGATTCAAAACCTCTGCAGAAGGATATCTGTCCATCCTGCCGAGTTGAAGGGCTTTTCAGGTCCAGCGACGACCAGTAGGACGGCCGGTCTGGCTTGGCGCTTTACTGGCTACTAAGCTTTGCGACATTCATTACCGGAAAAGTGGTGGCTTCTCTACCTGATGTTACTGATTTGAAAGATGCTGTAATTCTGATCATTCGCTATGTACTCTTCTATTGCTCTCCAATTGCTGACAAGTGCCGGAAGTTTTCCGATGCTATGGTGACATTTGGAACAGACTTGTCGAATTTGAGTCTTCGAAATATTGGTGTCATTTGTATTCAGCACCGACAAAACCAACCTCTATGCCACTTTGACTATTTCCAGCGAATATACCCCACTCGAAAGCCCCTGCATTCGAATCACCCCCTTTGATAACACAGCCCGTGATGCTGCGGAGAGTTACCTCCAGTAAGCTAAGCTTGCTTTTGAATCATTAAAGGTAACTTCTCCTAAGGTCACTTACACGTGCCCATTGCCATAGCATCGGCCACCGATGAGGGCTTGTCAGCGATCCAAATCGCCGGTTACCCTGCGGCGGCTCAGAACCAGACTGACGAGTTCTTCCTCCTCCTATACGGCTCACTGTTCAATAAAATTCGCAGACTAGCTGCGGAAAGAGGCCATCGGCTGTTTTATAGCGCTGAATGTTTCCTTGGATAACTTTCATGTCCTTCCTTGCTTTTTCTTGCCATCGAATGCGTATCTGAAAACCCGACATGTACGCAATCCCATCAGATACTTGCTGCGATGTTTCTGCTTCAAAGTTCTCACACGTACGCTTCGACCTCGACCCTTGCAGCTACGTTTTGTGTGATTGTAATTCAAGCACCCGTGGCAGCGTGCCATCTCAGCTCATTTTTTCACTCGGGAACTTATCATCTCCTTAATCATTATATCAGAAATGAGCTTGTGTGGCGTTCGATGAATGGGTGGGTAACCCTTTAACTACGGCGAATTCCAAGTATATGAAGTCAATGATTTTATACTTATTATGAAGCCTCTATTTCACACTTACAACTACGGCAAACAGCTGTCTGTTTTATTATTCTTAATTCTTCTGCACTTGTTATCCACACTCTGAATAGCATTGACTTAAAACTTTATTCATTTTCCACCCTCTTTTTCAATCAGTAAACATATAGTTTATCAGCAAAAAACCTTTTAAAAGCATATATCCACCTCGAAACGCCGACCTTCACCCACTCAGCTCTCTTCTGTTCTTCAAAGTTTTCTTTCACTATGGCCATAAAAAAAAACAAATATCAATTTACTGACCCTGATCGAACACATCCTTTGCCATCAAACTGTCATTAACCAGGAATTGATTGAAAAGAAAATCAATTTCCGTTTCACCCTCTAAATGACTAGTAATATCGTTGTTTGTCATTAAACATTCATTCCAAAACATTCTCAGTTGTAAGTGTTTTTTTTCAAACATCGCCTACACCGTTCGATTAGCAGTCAGTCATGAGTGCTTAATAATGTAACGGCTCACCTCAAATGTCCATTGTGTTTCTTTGATTTCACCGATAATTCGTTATTTCTCCGTGTGTGAAATAATATAGAGTGTTCAAATTTTTTCTTCCAAAGAACATTCAGGCAATCGAATTTGTCATCGGCACTGTAAGTAAGAGATACATTTCAAGTGAAAAAAAAACAACAATATTTTAAACCAAAGATTTCAATTTCAATAGATCATAGAAAAATAGTATACATAGTGTAAAAATAGAGTGGTGATGTTTTGCTATAAAAGCTTCTGAGTGTCTAGCAAGAAAAGAATACATTTCCTAAAGTCAAAATAATTATCTCATTATTCCTATATCCACAATTTTCCTGCATCAACTGTCCTTGATTTCTAGCTAAGCCAACTGTCATTTCGTTTAGTGTTATCTTTATTGTTATTGATCTGACGCATGTGATTGTATTAACTGACTTCTATCTACTTGTCGTTTCAGATTTCAATTATTGTTAGTATCCTAGAGTTCCAGGAATGGAACGTTCACCATTTCACAGGCACTTTTTCTAATTGCCTACGATTGATAAGTCACATCTAATACGATTAAATATCTATTAATTTGATTCCGGTATTTCGATAAAAATCGTACGCTACTGAAGGAAGTCGTTTAGCCTGCACTAGATACCTTGCTACATACTTATAGCTATGGGAATTGGCGAGTCCATTTTCAGCCGTCGTTTAGTGCTAATGGTTTTCCTCATTGATAAGAACATGTTTTTTACATTTACTGCTTTTGCCTATTTATGAAAGCATGATATTCAGTGTGTGTGTGTGTGTGTGTGTGTGTGTGTGTGTGTGTGAGCTGGGGGGAGGCGCATTGGCACCTCTAAGCACTCAGGCCAAAGGACCCATTGTACTCATTTCCCCCTGCCTATCATAGTTTCCCAGACTTCTTGATAAAGTCTAGGATCACTGATAGGGGAAAAGAGGCTATCGTCTGCATGCGTGCAACATCCCAGTCAAAGCATTGATATCTGAGACGCGCAAACGCTGGGCATTCACAGAGCAAATGCTCCGCAGAGTCAGCCTCTTCTAGACAGGATGAACAGAGGTCATCTTGTGCAACACCTATTCGGTACATATGTCCACCAATACCCACCATGGCCCTGCAAACTTTCCTGCTCTTATTGAGCAAGAATCGCGCAGTCACATGGTTGGATTCTGAAAGGAATACCTTCGTGTGCCTGGCCACACCGGCAGTCGTCCATCTATCTTTGTGAGCATCATCTACCCACTTACGAATAATGGCACGTGCAGATGCGGTCGGCACACCCAAGGCGGGTTCAGGGCCCCGTAGTGGAAGTCCCGAACCTTGCATGATATTCAGTGAGAAGAGACGTATTTTGATCATTTTAGAAAAATTAAATACATTCAGGCATTAAAGGAATTCACCAATTGTCGTGATGAGGGTGTTTACCCGCTGAATTGAAGTGATCTGCCACTTACGAGTGTGAATCCTACTGTGTTCTGATGGTGACCTGGTGACCCGATGCCTAAATATTAAACTTACACTATTCTTTCTTAATGTGCCGCGTGTGAAGTAAAAGTACGATAACATACCTGTAGTTTGCTTTTCAACTTAATTCCGCCTTTTGCCAATGATTTACTTTGAGATCCAATTTAGACTACGTGAATTGAAATTATAACTGATTTGATTATAAGTAGAGCTTGCATAGTCAGTTTAGATAACTACCTCTAAAATGATGTATTTCTCGAGAGTGAGCTATGGTGCTCCTGCTGTCTGGCTGTGCTTATCCGATGCCCCTATACCGTTCTTTCTTCTCGACAGCAGCTTGGCGCTAGTTTCCTTATTTAACTTAACCCGTATAATAGCTAGTGGTTCATAGTATTCGCCTTGTCACGTGCGCCAAGAAATTAGCGATGTTAGCCGCATAACCGTTTCAATGAAAGAGATATCCTTGCCGCTTGCTAGTCTTCCTTCTTCCCTCTTAGTATTGACTGACTGACATATTTTTTTTTTTTGGTTTGAACACATTTTATTGAATATTGCGCAATAGAAGATAGACATGGTGACCCTAAGTTTGACAGATAGTCCCCGACGAATTCTAAGTTGATTTCCGTTCCCAAGAAAAAGGTCCGGCCTAACTCCTTCTGTAATCTTTTGACAGTAACTTCGGAGAGCGAATGAAGAGAGCTGCGCAAACTTAAGATATGATGGTCAGTCGCATTCCAGACACTTCCAAGAGAATTTAACACCTAATTCGCGAAAAATTAACAAGAAACCCTAAAATTCGATAGTTTCAAACATAATTTAGGCACAACAGGTACTTAGTTTTGCTGTCCCTTCGTCTGACTCCGCATTTTACTAAACCATGGCTGCTCTCGCCTCCATCGCAGACGCCCGCCATCGCCATTCGGTCTGCTCTCAGAGGCAAACCCGACTGCTTGATGTTGGCAGTGCTTTTAATCTATATTAGCTGTATTCCAGCAGTTTAAGTTTAGGCCATCTGATGCTGTTTACACAAGTAGACTCAACTGCTACGTATTATAATCTGTAATAGTTTGCGAGCTATCAACAAACTGACTATGAATCTGTGTAGTGTAGTTGCTGGAAACCTGGTCATTTTTTATGTGTGCTAAACCTTTTAACAAAGTCTCGCGGGCAAGATTAACTTTCAAACTGCATGCATTACAAATTCCACTACGCTTCATACAACATGCTACGCGTTTTCTCCAAGGCAGTACCTTTTTAGTTCGAATCAATAACCATCTCTCCACAATGCAAGCAATAGAAGCTAAAGTCCCTGAAGGTTCACCACTCTCCCCAATATTGTAAAGTTTTTGCACAGTAGATATTCTAAATATGTTCAATTCAAAAATAGCCATGTACGTCGACGATACATGCATACACTTGGTCTTCTTCCACATTCTTATTGCCATCTTTTAAAAAATGGGTCGTTGTATAACTATTGTTTCTAAATAATTTTATTTTCTATTCTTGTTTTAATGGACTCTTTCTTTTCTTATTTGCTTTACTTAATTTTACTTTCCTTAATTACTAATTAAATTTTTTTTCTTATATACTTAAATTTATGTTTACTAATTTACTTCTTATTACTTTATTTTTATTGCTGTTGTTTCTAATCAGTTTAATTTTCTCTTCTTGTTATAATGGATTATTTATTTAATTTTTCCTTCACTTAATTTTATTTATTTAATTACTACTTTAATTATTTTCTATATACTATGTTTATATTTACTCATGTACTTATTATTTTATTTTTTCATTGTATCTGATCTGTTATTAGGTAGATTTCCTTGTGAATTGATTATTCACGCTTGTAATGGATTTTTTCTTTTTCTTGTTTTTGCTTTACTTTAATTATTTTTATTTTGTTATATTTATATTTTGTTAATTTATTATTTTATTTTTTGTTTGCATCCAATCTGTAATTGGGCATATTGCCTCTTGAATTGAACACGCACCAAATGAATAAATATACTGTGCCTCAAAGCAAGCAGTAGCAATATTTTCAAACCTGCAATCTTACATATGCATGTGTAGATGCGCTTTAAGAATATTTCCATAAAAGGAAAATCGAAATAAATGCGAAGAGGCAAGTTATTTTCGTAAAGATACAATAAAGATAGCAACCGCCGGAATTTGCAGTTGGCAACTAGCGGATAGACAGGCAATGAACAGCAGAACAGCTGGGTCTGACGATTGACAATAGACTCTCGTAGACCAAAAACAAGAGGCAAACGATTAGTGGTGTCCTGAGTAAGCTTCTGCTAACGAGCAGATAAGATAAATAGAACATAACTAACAAGATACTGCTCTATAAACAGATTATATGACCTATACTGGCAAATGATAGCACTGTCTTCGGTCAAATGTAAAAGCCAAAAATTCGCTCGTAGGAAAATATTCAGAACACCATGCTACGATAGAAACAAGGACATCTAGAGAGAACTACTGCTTGAGACAATAGACAAAAATACACGCGACAAAACGTTAACATCTTAACAGCATAGTGTATGGCACGGATGTCTTCTATACAAGTTGATCAAGTTGGGATTTCCAGAAATAGTAATACGACTCGCCGCAAGCTTCTTTAGCAGCAGACAATTTTATGTTAGCGTTAATGGAGCAAATTCACCCCGGGGACCTTTGACATCAAGAGTGCACTGGACCTGTTTTATACACCATTTTCACTGCTGACCTCCCTCTTCCAGCGGGCAATCCTCAAGTTAAAGTCCTACAATATGCAGATGACACGCTCATTTTCGCGTCAAGCCAAGATCCGTTCAAAGCTGCGAAGAGCCTTGAGCATGACTTGGTCAACCTTAAATTTTATTTTGATGAATGGGACATCAAGCTAAATAATTCCAAAACACAGTTGACTGTATTCAGAAACCCTTCCAAGTATCGGGGATCCCAAACCATCCGTAATAAGGCCAAAAAAGTCGCTGTCTTGTTTGGAACTTCTAGAATTACTCCTAGTCCTACATTGCGCTACCTTGGAGTAGATATGCATGAATTCTTGAAATTTAACCCCTATTTTCGACTTAGAATTAAAGTAGTCAGGTCCGCATTTCAGCGCATCAGACATCTTTTCGCCAAAAAGATGAGCATGCCGACAAAGGCTAAATCCATTTGCTACAAAACACTCATTCGGCCGACCCTGACATACGCATCCCCATCCTGGATTACCTGTTCCAAATCTGCCATGGCAGAAGCGGAGATGTTCGAACGGACAATTTTGCGTCTCTGCACTGGAAGCTTTACAACCCGGTAACTAAAAAGTGGCCGAGGAACTCTCTCCTATATCAGGAGACAGGTCTTGAGCCGCTTAAGGACCGGGTTGTAGAACTGACGACAAGGTTTTACGCACAGACCGACGGATATGAAAACGGACTGATCCGGGGTATCAGACGTATGAGTGGCTCTAATGAGCCATATATGCGTCCAGCGAAAATAACAGGACAGCGGCGGCTCATGGACATGCTGTTCAATTGTGTTGGCCTTCCGACGAATCGGAGAGGATAGTTAAGATCTAGGTTAAGTTTAGGTAGTTTAGGTAGACTAAGCTAATTGTATTTAGATTTAAGCTAGATTTAGTTTAGTAAATGAAGTTAGTATTTAAGTACTATATTGCTAAGTCAACCCCAGGTATTGTACTACCTGGGTAATATTTAATAAGTGTAAATCGAAAAATTAATGAATGATAAAAAAATTATAATAAAAATCCAATAAGAGCCACCAGACCAAAATAGGATAGCCGCTAATTATAAGTTATTTTATGTTAAATACCCCTTTAGTTAAGTTATATATGTACAATGTAATGAATAAAATTTTTATTCTAAAAAAACATCTTAACAGTACGATGGGCAACTGAAAAAACACAATAACATATCATAAGAAGATATGTATATCTAAGCCTCCGACTGCTTACAGAATAGAGCAGAGCAGCTACACTTTGGGTGAAATGTGAGTTGGGCTAAAGAGGTCGTCCACCCGGAGGAGGAGCACTAGCTCCAGCAAAACATAGCAGCTGAAAATATTACAATAAAATTTTTCCCATTTCTTAGTAATAAATGGCAATTCGTCTTGATCGAGCTAAATAGGAATGAATGATGGCGGCAGTACATTAGTTGCTTTTCACAAGTCTTTTCAAGAAACACTTTCTAGAGTCTTATTCCCTTTTCTTCCCATTGAATGTATAGCGGTTTGCCATTGATTGTTTCTTATGATTCCCAGGATGCGGTCTATGATAAGTTCTTTGTAGAACTATCGCGCTAGCTGTACGATCATTTTCCATACGCACCGCTTTCATAATGAACGTTTTTGAACTGAAATTCCTAGCTTTATTCTTTACCGATTTCCATCTATTCCTCTCAGCATTTTTGGTGAATTTAACATTCAATCTGCGGAGATGTAATGCCTTCCTCTTTCTTTGTTCATGCTGCAAATAAATTACCTTCACAATACTAACAGTAAAATTCTCGATTTAGTTTCTTCTGGCATTCCTTTAGATTCTCTTTCTCTTGCTCCTTTTCCCATATACGAAACCTAGTTATGTAAAAACTTTTATTTAAACTGCTATATATAAACCTTGTTGATGACTTCCAGGCAAGGAATAAACGTCCTTACATCCCTCGATATAACTTTTATAAAACTGACTTTCAGAAAATCTCCAAGTGCTATTGGGCGTTGATTGTGCTTTGTTTTACTACTGCAAATCGTCCCTTTAAACCAAACGATTTTCTATGGTTCGCTTTGAAAGTGTGCGATGCTGTAAAAGTTAGAGAAATATGTTTTAAAAACCTGAAAAGGACTAGTTCACCTATTTTTCTTCAAAGATCTCGTAGTTTATTTTTTGAAGTAAAAAAAGTACTTAATCTGACAATGCAATATTACTTTTTAAAATCCTTTCAAAATCTTTCTGGTACTACATCCGCTCCCTTAAGCTCATATCCTCAGTTTCAATCTCTATGCATCTTGATTATACTGTTGCTACCAACTCTAACATTAGATGTGATTTATTTGCTACCTCTTTCTCTTCCTTGAAAAATGCATTCACCACGATATCATTTGATAACTTTCATACCTCACCTACCCTATCCATGTTTAGTGCCAACCCCTTAGAAGTCAAATTTTTGTTGCATGCTTCAGATTTCAATACTAATTTCGGACCTGAAAGTGGATCCAATATGGTGGTGAAATACCTTTTATCATCATCCTGCGTTCCTTTAGCTGACCATTTCTATGTTCTTTGGTTATACCACTACCTCTAATTCATGAAAAATGTTGGCCGATTAATACTCATCTTCTCTCTACTCTTAGTTCAATAAATCTCATCTTAGTTATTACTTCATGTTGTTAACACATTCTTCTTTTTCATTCGCTCCATTGTCTGGAAATATAGACTTTACTCGGGCGTCTTGATGGTAATATTGGCTGTAGTCCTGGGGACATTTCGAACCTTTTAGCCAAGTCGATTTCATCATCTTTGTGAATTCTATTTAGCTTGTCCTTTGTTTCCTTCCCGACTTACTGAAAATCTACATATTTTTGACCCATTCACAAAAGCGTTGACCCAAGCTAGATTTAAAATTGTCGCCCGGTTTCCCTTCTTCCTTGATTTGTTAATGTTCTTGGAAGAATTGTTTCCATCGGGCTACTTCCTATCCTCCATTCCTGTAATGCTCCTGAGTAGCGTCGGCTCATCAAAAGCAGATACATCACATCTGATTAAATTACCTTCACCAATTTGATTGCTCCTGCTTTAGAGAAGCCGAAACAAGTGGAAGTGGTATACACCAACTTTTAAATACAGGCTTCTTCGAATTAAACTTGCAGGCTATGAGGTGGCTTACCTTGGCCACCTTGGCCTATGCTTCTGGTCTTATCTGTGCTGCAAAATTTACTCTTCCCATTCTTCACCTTTTTCCCCTCTTTCTTACTTTGATCCAAAACATCAATACGACCGAGATTTCAACCGTAGAATAGACTTGCCTAATCCATGAGGACACAACCCATGTTTAGGTTATATGTTTCATAGTACTAGCAGAAATCAGATTCACACAGCAAATAAGGCACCTATCTCCAGACTATAATTTTCTTTCTTCCAACGTTCTCAAACTCTAAATCTTTTGTAGTAACAATGCTCTCTAGCTAATTTTACCAGACATTTCCTCTCAGACCAGACACTTAAAACAATTAGAACGGAAGTAAAGGTTGATCTGAATTGAATAGAGCACCACAACAAGACTCGACTGCTGACCAAATGCAATCTGTTTTGGAGCAAGTGAAATATTTCTTTGCCATAATACATATAATGTCTGTCGGATTCCTTGTCTAGTCCAACAAATCTATCGGGCCAGTAAAAAGCCAAACGATTGCCTGATGTCACTATTGATTGTTTTTCGTGTACTACACGTAACAAGATGTAATAAGCTAATGGGCCAGGAGTATTTTGAGTTCTTTTTTTTGTCATCGTCCTTCTTTTCGATCGTTTCTTTTCTCCTAGCAAACTGAATGTTTTACGTGTGACAGGAAATTGTATGTATTTGGCTGGAAGATGAATGTCGATTAGATGTTTTATCAAATGCTCGTATCCACCTGCCCATAGTATTGGGCGGAATAAAGTACGTTGATCATAGTATTGGGCGGAATAGTGTGCTGCCATGCTGTAAATTTATATAAAGGTAGAACTTTTAATGATTGTAACAATAATAAAAACTATTGGCTCGGAGTGTTGGTAAAAATACATTTTCGTTGAAACATATTTCGTTATAACTGGAATTTCTGAGAAAAAAAAATAAATCATTTGTCTGTCTCTGAAAGTTTTAGTACCATAAGAAATAATTCATCGCTGTAAAATTTATGCATAAAAGCATACTAAACTATTCGCTCTAGCTTATGACACATAAATGCTATAAAAAGATACGGCCATGTGAACTTCCTATTTGAAGAAAATCTAAGAAGAACAGATTGCTACTATGCAAGCCTGTCTCACTTGACAAAAAGATTGAAAATATTTTTTTAAGAGTAGACAGCTAGGTTTTTCGTAGCGAGAGCTCCGTAAATAGTTAAGTAGAACGGGAAAAAACTAAATCTATGAAAAAGTATTTACTAAACAGTAGCGAAAACATAGTTTTCGTTTTAGTATGTTTTATAATACATGCATATGCATCTCAATTCACTTCCAAGTAATTTCATGCAGCATCAGTTTTTACAGTTTTTAATTATTCAGATAGGTTTCCACGACTATGTATTATCATAATAGTTTTTTCTTCTGAGCTGAAAATACTTTTGTTAGGCACAAATAAGTAATGGGGCATTCCACGTTAAGCGGACAGGTAAAAAATTTTGATGTTTCCGATTTTAGTAATATTTGATTATGTTGTACCTATATATATCCTCGATCTAGATACAAAATGTTTTACAATACAAAGTCTAGTTAACGAGCTAGAGGTCCTTAAAGATTTAACTTTTTGGCAGGTATGCGCTATTTAGAATCATTTTTCCAGTACTAAAAAGTTACTTTAAAATAGATAAAAAACTTAAATTTATACTTCATTTAATGAGCTTTTGAAATGCATTTGTGGATATTCAAAAAACATTTTTTGTGGATATATATATACTGCCCTGCTAAGCGCAAAAGCGGTATTTAAAAAAAATCGAAAATCTGATTTTTATAGCATTAGAAAGCTTAAAACAATACGCATCTAATGAACTAAGCCTTTTAATGGTACCTTATTTTAAACATATGGAAAACACTTTAAGAAAAATTTTTAAATCTAAGTACCCGATGTATCCATGATTCATATACTGCTCACCGAAAAAGTGGAGTAAAGAGAATCTTCCACGAGCTCCAAACGAACCCAGTTCCTCGTCGCTTATTTCAGTTTTACCTTAAATTACTAAGGAAATTAGAGGTACATCAATATTACTACTTTCACAAAACTTCAATTATCTCGAAACTCGCTTTCATTGAGATACCGTTTTTGCGCTTAGTAGGGCAGTATATATATATATTTAAATTTTTTTTCTCTACAAATAGCGAATAGTGAATATATAATCCTTGCTAAGTTTCATAATGGGCGTAGAACTCGTTAAGGAGCTAGACCAGTTACAGTTTCGAAAAGGAGCGGCCGACGCCTGTTTTAAAGCTGTAACTGCTCTAACTCCTAAACGACTTCTACGCCCATTATGAAACTTGGCAGGAATTATCTACTCACTATTAACTATTTTTAGAAAAAAAACTAAAAAAAATGGAATTCAACTTTCAAAAATTTAAATATATATGTATATTTTCAAAAAAAAAAATGTTTTATGAATGTCCATAAATGCATTTCAAAAGCTCATTAAATGAAGTACAGGCGGGCCTCGATTTACGTCGCCTCGATTTAAGTCGTTTCGATTTACGTTGTCTTACTTTTTGATTCCCAGCTTCGATTTATGTCGGAAAAAATTCGATTTGCGTCGACAAAATTTCGAAATCTTTTTTTTTGCGCATGAACACATCTGCGAATTTCCTTTGGTTTGGAAAAAATTGTTGCCAGAGGTAGAAACAGATTTCGAAAATGTCGAGCTTGAGCAAATTCGGAAAGAAATTATGGGAATGAATGTCGAGAGTAATTTTTCCGGAAATGATGTGGAAGAATTTTAACTTGTAATGAACAACCCCTATCTACTGAAGAAGAAAATTTAGAGTATTTTGCGAGGGTTTAAATAAGAGTCTTGGAGTTTACAAAGAACTTTATAAAAAAAAACAAAGAACATCACTTGTTCAGTCGCAAATGTGTGAGTACTTTCAACCATGCTCTTTAAAAAAACAGCAAAATTCTGTGGAATCGGAAATCGATGAAGTAGTTCTTACTGGAAATGAAGGCACAAATCCGAAGAAATAAATGAAATAAAATAAATTATTTCAAAGAGACATATAACAACATTGCAAGTAAGAGCATACATACTACATACACATGTACCTACTAAAAATAATGTCTTTTTATTTTACATGTTACTTTAGCATTTTATGTTGAACAACTGTTTTTTGTTAGGCTTTTCTGAAATAATATTATTTTATTCTTATTGTTTTTTAAAATAAATGTTATTGCTTTTCGTTAGTAAACAATCGTTCTGCGGGACAAGTTTTTCATTTGCATGGACTACATTTCTGTTGGATACGATGTACGTCGTTTCGATTTACGTCGCGTTTTCCCGGTCCCGAAAATGACGTAAACCGAGGCTCGCCTGTATAAATTCAAGTTTTTTATATATTTTATTGTAACTTTTCAATACTGGATAAAAGGATTCTAAATAGCGCATACCTGCCAAAAAGTTTAATTTTCGATCTTAGTTGTCAGTTACATAGATTAATGTCGTAAAAGCGGTGTTTATTTACTGCGAAAAAAAGTCCTCCTTACCCAACATAGTGATCACCCTGAGCTCGCCAATAGCTAACAGTTACTTGCCAGAGAGATTGTTTGATGTTCCATTCGCCTCATCGTCATCATTTTTTTCATTCTCAACTCCGTCTTCAGGGGGCATAATATAAACCTCACCTGCGATTACATTATCCTTTTTTTCCAGAATTTGGAGAATTTATTCTGTTGTAAAAATGTAAAAAAATAATAAGAGAATTTGATTTTAAATAAAAGAGTGAAGGTATTTAATTTATATAAACAGTAGAGATGTCTACAAAACTCCATGTTTTATCACTAAAAGAAAAATATTTTGTGGATGCGTGGTGTCTCGAATGGGTTTCCCGAATTAGAACAGCAAAATTTACACTGAAAAAAATCTACATAGCGTGTAGACCTATGTAGCAAAGCGGAACATTTACGATCACATAAGCTATTTGCATAGTACCCTGACCCATAAAATGTATAAATAATAATATGAAATATAGCCCCCAGCGGCATAATAAAAACAAAAAAATAAAAACTATATAGCACCAGGCTTGTTAGATATTCCTAGAGTGAGGAAGCCCAGATCCCAAATAAATGTAGCCCGTATGAAATGAGCAAATACATTTGTTCAAAATAAAAATACAGGCTTTAAAAGTTAGTACAAAATAATAATTCCACACCCTCAGCTTGAATTTAATGTTTTTAAGCATTGCACAGGCTGAACATTTTTTTTTCGGATAGAATAAGTTTTGTTACAAAATTATTTCTTATTTATTGCTGAATAAATTCGCGTAAAAGAATCAAGCAAGTGATTAATGAAAATCTCTAGCGCATCAGAAACGTTAGAAAATTGATTGTTCGAAGAAATTGTCTTTGAAGGCAGACGTATGATTTTGATCCAATGATTGCATCAAAACTTAAAGGGTAGGAATGTTTCCATGGTAACTCTTCGAAAGAATTCCAAAATTTAGGAAAGTAAAACCCCTGTTATTCATTTTCATTATAGAATGCTTAGCATAAAACACATATATGGCAGCATCTTCTGTAACATATAAGTTGAAAATGCTAAGAGCTGGCAACACTTTTCCAACGCAGCACCCATAAGTCTTCCGTAACAGGCTCATGCTGAAATCATGGTATCCTTTGGGGACCCTACGGATCGTGCTATTTGGGTCGTGATACTCAAGTAAATATTGATTGAATAGCACAAGTATCTTCCCGTTCAATCGGATCGCGCGTCAGTATGCCTGATAACCTCGTTTCGTGTACACGTTTGCGAATGAGTGTTAGCAAAATGAGCGATGTAAACAATGTAAAAGCGCGCATTCTCTTGCGATGGAGCGCCATAGACAGATGAATTTCATAAAAAAAACTATATATTTAAAGTGTTTTGTAGCGAAATTATCTTACAAAAGTATAAAAAAACACTTGTAACGTGTTTGCCTAATTAGTACTTGCTAAGCCACTGACCAAACTAACGGAAAAATTTGAATGCACAGCGTCATGGGTTTGTCTCTTTTACGCAACTGACGTATCTTTATTGACAAAATTCCACTACAAAGAAATCCCTCTGAATGGCGCCATTGTAAATCAATCTTCATAAATTTATTTATAATATAATGTATAAATGATTCATTATTATTTGATTGGAATGTACAATTGAATTGAATATTATATCAAAATATAATTTACATCATTAAAGCTTCGCAAAATATGATGTAATATTCGGACTGAAGCCATTTTATATGATTGATAGTTTCCATAATCTATCGTTAGGTGGCGGTAGGCGCGAACCGGGTGCCGGCCGTTACGCTACGAAACTGTAACTGGTCTAGCTCCTAAACGACTTATGCGCCAATTATGAAACTTGGCAAGGATTATCTACATTTTATTATGTGTTAGAAAAAAAATTAAAAAAAAATTTTATGGTCGAACTTTGTGAAATTCAAGTTTTAATGATTTAAATATATTTTTTTGCAGGGTCATACTGATCCTGTTGTGACCTTTGCTTTATTTTGATTAAAAAAAAATAGTAATTATCTCCATTAAAATTAATTTTTTATTCAAGTTAAAGTGTGAAGTATGGCCACATAAAGTTTCATTTGTATTGTTTTTATAATAAACTGGAATAATGGCGTATAATTTACGTTCATAGATTAAAATATACTTCTGCATGATGGTTCGGAGATCTTTGATGGCGACGCTTCTGATGAAGAAGACAATTTGTCAGTGCAATCAAAGACTGATATATCAAGTTCGGATTACAGTAAAGCCGAGGATGAGGAAAATCAAACTTTGAACCAAGGTTTGTTGGAGCAGCAACAGCGAGGTCGACCGAAAACTGTATTACGCAGTAAAAATTAAAGAAAATGGAGTACTACTGAGCGAAAGAGAACATCTAGTAAGCACATGCTTCACCTTTTATATATACACATTTATAACAGAGATGGTATTATTTTATAATAAAACGAGCCACAGACGTTTTTGATAAGCTTTGTCATGCGTCCACAATTGCCCGAGCAACAAACCGTTGGCCTATGCGTTTTTTCTTCGGCATGCTTGATCAAGCACAAATAAATGCAAGAGTTTTATATTTATGTCAAAATATTCAAGCTAACAGTCGTAAGATTGAATTCTCTGCTACAACTGCTATAAAGCAACTTGTGATGCATTTGGTTACTCCGTACCTACAAGAGAAGCTGACAAATGCAACCTTGCGTAGAGAAATACGTAGAAGTATAGAACTATTTCTAGATGTGCAATGACCGGCAAATCCGGATGGTACACCCCAATTGACTAAGAGAGCGAGATGTTCACTTTGCACTTACAAAAAGGTAGGAAAACAAAAACGCAGTGTCAGTTGCTTGCAGCCAATGTGCGACGATCATCGCTTTTATATGTGCAAAGACTGTGCTGGAGATTCATAAAAATAAAATTTTTGTAAAATATAATATAATAATTTATACATTTAAATGCATAATTATACATCTATTTAAATGCATAATTAAAAATTACCGATTTTTGTTGTTTGAAAAAACTCATTCCATCGCCTTGCGAAATAAACACCTTTTTTTAATGCTTTCTATCCAAACTTTTTTCTAATAATGTCGTTGCTATTCAAGAAGATAATTTTCATGCAAAAATATTAGAAATTTTTAAAAAAAAGTTATTTTTTTTTTTGTAAAATGCGCTAAAATGAACAAAACATTTTTCATGAGCTTCTGAAAAATTTTTGCGAGTTATATTCAACTTATTATTTGCAAAATTTGATTTAAAAACGTTAAAACTATATTTGGGTAAATTTTTTAGACGATTGGTATATATGGAGCCAAATGGTGAAACACAAAATTTGATGCAGGGTCAAATTGACCCAGAGTGACCTACTTGATCGGAACAATAGGTGTGAGTTTCGAGGGTTAAAGATGATGACGTGCATGGCTAATCAAATTAGATAAAGAAAAATGCTCCAATTTTTTTAAAACCGGGAAAATCTGAGCTAAAATCGGAGTACCCAATTCATTGCGAGAGCTGGGTATTCGAGAAACGACTTGCTTATTGTGGCAGTTCCGCACATTTTGGCGTAATGGCAGCATCGCTCAGTCGATATCCTCAGCATTTCTTCCCACAATCTATTCTTTAGAATCTTTTCTAGTGTCTTTTTTCTATTATATAACTATACAAATTTGCAAAGCCATTAAACGGTATTAAGTTTAACTAATCGCCGAAGACTATTTTGCCAGGTCTAGTGTTTGAAGCTGGAAGAGAGCTTCATTCATAAATTTACAATCAATGTGAATACGAGCGTAGAGTGATTAGTTCCAAAACTCACTTTATCCTTGATTTGAATCAGGTAACTATTCAGAGCTAGCTGAACTCAAAAAACTTGGTGTACGATCCCTTGTCCGAACCTGGTTTCGAGCCAGGGACCCCACACACAAAACACCAACTATCCTACTCAAACTTCTTTGTCTGACATGAGAAATCATTTTTCAGGTGCGCAGTCAATGTGTTAAGACCAAACTTTATGTCGTAGCCAATGAGCTAAGTTGTTTTTGTTCGTTTCTAATCTAATATGAGTTCTCAGCAAACTAGTTAGAATTCCATGGTAATTTTAATAAACAATTTTACACGTTTTTCTTTCCTTTTCAGGTAAGTGGCTCCGAAACGTTGACCTCTAAGTCAGTAAAAGAACACATTGGAGTTGTCAACCGACACAATGAACACAAAGTCCATCTACTTATTCGAAATTGCAGTTGACACTCTCATCTTGTAAAAGGTAATTTTTTCCCTAACATTTTCCCCTGTCCAGATATTTTCCGGTCTACACGAAGACATACCATCATTACGACAACCTTAGTCTCAGCCAGACAAATTAGGTACCTATACCTAAATGAAAAAAGCGAAAGCTCACAAGATATCCGGTCAGATGTCGCTTACTTGACCTCATCGAGGTCAATCGAATTATTTCATCCGACGACTTGAATTAGATTTGACCTGGGCGACCGCAAACCAATTGTATATTGCGGTTTGGTTTCAGGGTGTCGGCAACGTTTCCATTTGCCACTCTGACATAGTGGAACAATAGCAAATTGCTATCCGGCCATTTGTCCATGCACATTTTTCCCGGTTACTGGTCGCCATAATCCTGCTCTTGTGATGCTTCAGACAATTGACTATCTTGTTGCCGGTCACACTCCATCCTGTACCGGGCGCAAAGTAGCAATTTCGTTTATGTCAATTTTAATTAAGACACAAATCACTTCTCAGATTGAATTTTTCGACGGGTCAGGGCTTGGAGTCAGTTTACTTTGGCTCGATTAGATTTCCATTGACACCATCGACTGTACACGGTTTTTCGAAACTTTTTTCGCTCCATCGTGTCCATTTTGTTCTATCGTTCCATTCGCTGCTCCCGTTCGTAGCGGAAAAATATTTGGTTTCTCCTGAATGGATATTTTGTGTGTTTTCGGACGAAACCAACGTCAGATGGATTCAATGATTTTTTATTCCAATCGTAAAAGAGCTTTCACCAGAAGCAGTTTTTTTTCTTCTTCCTTTTTTGCTTTCAGCTTGCCAGTCCATATCGATGTATGCATGTATTTTTCATGTGATGCCGGTGTTGTTGGCAAAGCAAGTCAATCGAACTTTTGCTAATCATTGATTCTGTTTACTTATTTGATTGCCTATAGATGTAGCGAATAAATAATCAATGAACGGAAATCGATTGATGGACGTATATCGACCATAATGCATGGATCGACTTGAGTGTGTACCATCAATCAGAGATGCTTCTCCGTAGAAAAAAAGAAGCTGGTCTTTGTATGTCGCAATCAGTCTGTAAAAGGGTAGTAATTACAATCATATTGAAGACGGATGAAGTGCACTATGTGGAGCATTCGATTTGTCCATCAGATAGTAAGAGCTTATCGTTTGAATATGTTTTAAGAAAAATCGCATGGTAAATAGAATGTATCGATAAGAGTGTGGCTTTAAAAGTTCAGTAGAAAGTAATTTATCGACAAATGTACTTTCTCAAAGGTACCGAACTGCATTATGCATAGTCAAAGACACTTTTATTAGTGGTAAAAAACAGCATTAAAGCGGTCTCTTCATATCTGTAGTGAGAAATTTATGATGATTACAAGTCAACTAGGTAGTCCATAAAATGCAGACTGATATGAAAAGATATATCGTGAATTTTTTACTTTCTTCGTACTTGACGATAGTTTTATTAAAAATCATATTGAATGGTTGAGTTGAAACATAATTTGATTATTTTCCCTAGTGTAGATGGCAAAAAAAAATCTGCTATCCAGATCCCCGGGTGACCTATCACATCGAGGTTTGTGAGGTTTGACTCACTAAAAAAAGAACCATCTACAAGCCCACAAAGTTCCGACTCAGGACCCGCCTAAGCACTGCTTCGACCCAACATTATTTGTTATTAGCAACGTAAGTTGCATCATCAAATTATCATGATCTGGGGAGTAACGACACAACGTGTTAGCCGTTTTTGAAGAACATAAAATATTCCACCAGCCGACTGTAAATTGTGCTATCGAGTTTATTTTGAATATATGCAATACAGCTGAGATCATATTTATTGTAGCTTCATATCCTATTCGCTGGTATATGGATGTTTTAAAAAACTCTTGGCGATTAACAACAAGCTATTTACTGTACCTTGAGTGAAAATCTGGTATTCAAAAGTTTCGACGAAATTTCCGGTAAGAATATGGGCCTGACATAGCACGGTGTCAGCCAAATAAAGTAATCTCATAACAATCCTTGTTGGTTCTAAGGATTAAAGCTGGTAGAGAGCTTCGTTCACAAATTTACAATCAATATGAATACGAGTGTGTAGTGATTAGTCCCAAGAATTCCTTATTATGCCTTAAAAAGTTAAAATCAGAAAGCAATAAACGTTTGTAGAAATTCAGGCTTTTGTTAATTAGAATAAAAGTTTCCTACGGTAGTCTCTTGAGATTTATTTTATTTTGGACCTTTCAGTGTAGCATTTCATAATTTTTGTTTGCCTACAATCCTGGCCGTCATATAGAAGGCCGGTCGCGACTTGCAATCTGACAGGTACTAATGTACTTTTATTGGTCGAACTGGTCGAGAAATGTACGTCGACTGGTCGAAAAAAGGTACATTAAGCACGCCATCTTGGTACGTTAATTGCTTTTGCGACCGGCCTTCTATATGACGGCCATGCTACAATCTAAAAAAGTACTACAAAATTCGACCCATTCAAATCAAATCAATGGTCTAAAAAAGTCCTTTTTTCTCAAACCTGCCTCTATTTCGGTCTTAGCCTCTCAAAACGTCTCCCCAATGCTTTCGATCGTTAGCATAAATCACCCAGTTGGATATCTCTAAACTCTGAGCCTCTTAGTCTTCTTTGCTGTCGTCTATTGTAAAATTTGAGCTTGTAACCTTCTTGTATCCGTTTCTAGGTATGTCACGTACAACACATCCCTGTAGGGTCGATGGAATCGCTCCATATATAGCGTAAATAGTCTCTCGTAACATCGGTGCCAGATATGACCGGAATCGTTTCAGAAATAAAATAAATCTCCGAAATATTTCTGAACTATTTCCGATACATTTGCGCGAAGTCTCAGTCCCAAGTCCGGGAAGCTCATTCATGGTTAGCATGGAACGCATGTGAAAACAGAGCTGCCGCTTTAGAACCTGCATATGTAGTCAAAATTAGCTGGCGAAATGCGTCAATGCAATCATCTATTTAACTGCATACCATTTTTGACATAGTTATCATTGCCATGATGATACAACAGATCCGCGAATGTGTTTAGTGTCCCGTTTGTGCATGCAAATTTGTACTACTTGACAATCATAACACAACAATCATAGCCTTGGATCTTTATTCCATTCAATCTAACAATTTAAAACTGTTTTCAAAAGTACTATTCTCTGTAAATTCTCAATTTAAAACAATTTGTAAGGATTAGCACATTAAACATCTCAAGAATATAGTCCCAGAATTTGAAGTCAATCAGCGCAAAACTCTCGAAGCTATTGAATACTTAGTCCCATCTCCTCTATCATTGTAGCTCCGGCAGCTCCGAGTATAGAAGTCATTTTCTTAAAACTACTGTTTAAAAGTCCGTCTACACTGCCATTTAAAAACTAAATTACCGATTCATTTCAAACCTGGAACACACTTTCTACATGTAAAATACTTCCCCCCAACGGTCAGTTTTTGAATTTTTTTTAGTTTAAGCGGTTTCCACCTTCAAAAAGGCCAAATTTTTCGTAGAAAATACCAATTTTCACTTCAAATGACCACCAAAAATTTAAAAATAGAAATCAGAGAACGTTGGGGGGAGGATTTGATGATACTTGGACTAAATTTTAATTGTTTTAAGTGTACCAATTTTTTCCTAGCTTGTAAAAAAAAAATATTTTAATAGAAAAACCGATTTTTCCTTTCGAAGCCAGATATATTTATTTTTGTGACAAATATCGTTATTTCGAGGGTAATCCGCCCTCATCTTCAGTGTCTATCGGTCTAATCTTAATCTAACTTAGGTATGTTATTTATAGAGCTTACTTTTAAAGTATTGACTTATACTAATTAAAAACTAATTGTCTATTAATCACTTTATTTAAATACATTTAACGATCTATATTAATTAAATTTTCCTCCTTACTATCAAATGAATGTTCAAATTAACCTGAACAATGGTGATGCACAGTTTCCTTGGTCTGTGTTTAGTCTTGTCCATTTTCTATTCCATGTGTTCAGGCTTTCGTACGCATCCAGTTTTCGTACCTGCTGTACCTCCTTAATCACCTTCACGTTGTCCCATGTTATGTTGTGATCCTCTTCCAAGATGTGCTTCGCCACTGCTGATCGTACTAATGATGTATTCGTTCTCCTCGCTGAAGCTGCTTCTCGTTTGTGTTCCGTTAGGCTAACACCAACTAACCGATTCGTTTGACTGATGTATACTTTGTCGCATTCTGGGCAGTTAATTTTATAAACTCCACATTTTTCCTTTTTATCCTTTTTGTCTTTCAAGTGACATAGTATAGTACCTAAAATTTTAGTTTTACTGGTTGGAACTGCTGTAATATCAAAGCGTTCAAGAAGTTCCCGAACTTGTTTGAATATTGACAAAAAAATAATTGGAACTCTTATGGTTGTTTTTTGTTTTTCCTGCGTAAAGAGTGTCATTAAAAGATCACGCTGTATTCTATACTTTTTCTTTTTGACAAAGATTTCCAATTATCTTCTAGTCAAACCCATTTTTTCTCGCCGTATCTTTAATATATTCAACTTCTGAGTTAACACTTTCCTGATTCGTGGGCACTGTTAATAGCCGGTGAATCATCGAATTAAAGGGCGCCATTTTTTGGGAATGCCAATGATCAGACGTGGATGGTGTTGTCCTCTGGGTGTGTGGGCTTCCGGTAGATATTAAATCTAATATTATCATTCTTTTCGATTTCCATTGAAAATTGGATGTCCTTATGTGCTTGGTTCAACTTCTCCAAAGTTTTTCCCAAAGCATCTTTTTTAACGATGGCTAGAATGTCGTCTACATATCTCAACCAAACCCGAGGAAGCGAACCTTCTCCATAAAGTTTCTTCTCCAATCTGTCCATAAATACCTCATTCATAAGTGGGGATAAAGAAAATTCAAAAGAATTTTGAAGATCTGGACGCAAAACGAGTTTGATAAATTTAGGAGGCGGAATTGGCTCATTTTTCAATTTTCGATCTATTCATCGGACCAACACGTAGTTTATAGAGTAAGTTGATTTCAACGTGAAGCAAATTGTAACTCAGTACCTGCAGAACAAAATCATCTCGAAACTTAATATTTCAAGCGGTGTCACAACCAGTTGTCGCGGAGTGTATCTACTATGATGATCTGGCTGTGAGTACAAAAAGTTAATTAAGGATTGTACCAGTAAAACTAAAGCACATAAAATGAAACCTTTTGAGTTTGGGAAAAATGGGTTATTTTTTTTTTTAGTATAGCTTACCCCCTAAAGATATACATAAACTATATATGTCGATAAAGATATACATAAACTTCATTTGTTAGTGTTGCTTGGAGTGAATATTTAGAATTTTTTGATTGAGGACTGATTTTTTGTATTTTTTTCCCATTTTGTTTTAAAGTCAGACACATTTTTAGCTGTTCCATTGCTGTCCTTCAATATTCGTTTCATTACAGCCCAGTATCGTTCGATTGGTCTAAATTCAGGACGATTTGGTGGGGGTTTGGGGTCAAAAGTGACGTGGTTTTTTCATACTACTCCAGCGTTTTCTCAGCTTTATGACTTGATGCTAGCTATAGCTAAAACAACACGGACCTTTCATGCCTGTTAATGAAAGGCAACAGATATCCGCGAAAAAATAACGCTCCTTGGACCACATGGTCAAATTGCCTGCCACACCATGTAGGAAATTTACTGGTTTTGCTGTGTAAAATTCAGTCAAAAGTCTGCCTCATCAATGAAACAATCGAATTTTGTCGACCTGGACCTTTCTGCATCTTAGATGTTTTTAGGTTGTAACGTTTCGTCATTTGATCGACCGTTAACTTCCATGTTCTAGCAATTTTGGGTTTTGTCTCGAACTTCTTGACAATTTTCGCCGCTAAGTCCTTGTCTATGCTTACAGATTTTCAACCTGATCTTCTTATGCTTGTACCATCTTGTTCCTTCTTACAGCACGGTATTATTGGTTTGACCGTTGAATGTGACGTTTCTAAGTCCTTAGCAATCTGTAAAAACTTGATTTCGGGATTTTCCACGTTTTCGAGAATAGTTTGCTGTTGTACTTTTTCTTGTTTCGACTCCATGTTGCCAGTTAAAGAGCTCCTGGATGAATGAGTACTAATAAAGTTTTCTGTCCTTTATAAAGAAAGTTACCATATGGCTTAAAGTTATAGAACAAGTTTACATATGGATATATTGACAAAGATAAAAAGGTAAAATTTTACTGGGCTAGCTCTCATCAAAAATCAGTCTTTCTCTTATGATTCCTATGAATCTCAGGCTTAAAATATTTCCTTCTATTTTAAGCTCATTTTATTACTGTTATTAACAGTAACAGTAACAACACGTTTCATTCATTATTTTTTCAATTGTGTACACACATCTTTAGATATTAAGTCATTTAGACTAAGGTCTTTTCAAACTATGATTAATAAGTTAGCATATGCTTAGAATTTACTATCTAGTACTTATATTAAATATTACAAAGAAAATTCGCAAAAAAACTTTGTTTATGTATCCTTAGAGCTCCTAACTAATACTACTTATGGACTAATGATCTTAAACCTACGTTCTACATCAAGAGGATGTAATAGTTACAATGGATGCAAGAAGCGGGTTGTTCAGATCCTGCAGCCTGCTATAGAAAGAAACAGTGTTTTTCTTTACCAGTTTATACACCATCATAATATTGGAGATCCGATGAAGTGTTACTGTAGAAAAGTGCCAGGGCTTATTGAGCATCATTTTCAGACATTTATTTTGCGCAGTCTG
This sequence comes from Nemotelus pantherinus, assembly GCA_963978885.1. Taxonomy (NCBI): domain Eukaryota; kingdom Metazoa; phylum Arthropoda; class Insecta; order Diptera; family Stratiomyidae; genus Nemotelus; species Nemotelus pantherinus. Next base: position 30,805,389 of record OZ022265.1, on the reverse strand, counting down.
TAGCTTTGCGATATGAGACTCAGAACAGCAGCTCCACACAGGTGACCCATAAGAGATGTTTGTTTGCATGCCAACTTTATAAATGAGTAATTTGTTATATTCAGACACATAAGAGTTTCGATTTATAAGAGGGTAGAAAGTTTATATTGACAACGTAATGTTATTGCAAATATTGGCTACTTGGTTTTTAAATAATAGACTTTTATCGAATGTGACGCCAAGATACATTAGTTCACCGTCCCAGTGAATATTTTGCCCCAAGAAACTAAGAGGACGAGTGGGAGGGTTTATATTTTTCCTCTTTTTAGTAAAGAGTATTTAGTAATTTAGTATTGTATGACTTAACTTACTGGCCATGAATACACTTAATAAGAAACGTGAAAATTTCAACACGATCTTTGCTGCTAAGATCCTCATGGGTAACATTTCATGTGAAAACCTTTTAAGTTTATTTGGCCTCAATACCAAGGGTCACAGAATGAGACAAGTCAACATTTTATCTGTCCCTGCCTATCGGACCAACTACGCCTTTAATGAGCCCGTTTCGTCCATCAAAAGAAATTTCAACGATAATTACCATCAATTTGATTTTAATTTATCTTTACCATCTTTGAAAAAGAGCTTAGCCAAAAACAGTCCATTTTGACTGATTTGTTGTAAGTTTTAAATCTGTAAATACTACTAGTCTGTATTAGATGAAATTCTTTGAAAAAATAAAATAAATAAAAAGATTGCTCTTGTTTTTGCATAATTAATTTTAATTTTCTATCTAAAGCAGTGTTGGTAAAAATTTGCTCTCCAAGGTATTTATGATTTTATTCGGACAGTGGCCACTAACATACAAACAAGTATCATCTGCATAAGTAGCGATTTCACACTTTGGGTCTACTGGTGTATCCGCGGTATATATGTTGTATAGTGTTGGGCTTAAAACTGCGCCTTGCGGGACCCCAGCAGGGATTAGATATTGTGCAGAAAAAGCGTTATTGACTTTAACCATAAATGTGCGATTCGAAAAGAAAGATTCAATGATTCTAATAAGGTAAGAGGGGAATGCGAACGCTATCAGTTTATATACAAGACCTTGATGCCAAACAGTATCAAACGCCTTTTCAATGTCAAGAGTCACGAGACCCACTGATTTTTTAATATTGAGAGAATTTTTAATATATTGTGAAACTCTATATAGCTGGTGGACGGTAGAGTATTTCCGTCTGAATCCAAATTGAAAATCAGGTATGACTTTCGTGGATTCGAAAAATGACTGTATGCGAGAAAGAAGGATTTTCTCAAATACTTTACCCAGCGTAGGCAGAAGACCGTTTGGGCGGAAATCTTTGACAGACCCCGAAGTTAAGCTCATTTTAAAGATATTCTTATTATAATTGGTTACTGAAGATAAGTTATTGTTTTCCTCCTATTTTGTGCTTTGAGATTAATTTCAGAATATCTCTTTCCCGCAAGAGCAATGTGGACAATGCGCCGTGGTGATTGGAAATCACTGCTTGAAATTACAATGATTATAATCACTGTTTCACGGATTATTTTCCAACACTAATTCGTCCTAGTTAGATCCATTTAATGTAGGTGTATTAGTGTCACTGCCTAATTTTAGCATTCAGGTTAAAAGCTACCAGTTTATATTACATTCTATTACGAAACAAAAATTAAATTAGAATGTAAAATCAGGTAACAAATCTCTTGTTCCATGAATTTTACAACTATGGCCATTGTACAGTCCAAAGAATTAGATGCTCTTCTATTGGTATGTAAGTAAGGCCGATTCTTAGCTAAGAATATGAACGCAAGTTCAAATTTACGTTAAATTAAGATTAATTCAGATATTTTTTTTAGAAATATTTTTAAGGCTTCATAAGTTTCTTATGTTCAATATATCTCCTAATTACGCTACATTCTTCAATAGCAAATATACATGGCCCTTTATATCGATAAGTAGAGCAATTCAAATTTCAATTGGAATACATGCTATGTTAGGTAGGTTCCGCGGTTGCTTCCACCAATCAGATTCTGGAGAAGGCACACAAGAGCCCATTCTAATATCGCATTTCAATTTCATGCTTACAATTGACTTTCGATGTCAACTACGCACAGAAATTTCCATTCAATTAAAATTAACTCCAACAGCTAAATCACGTCATGGGGTTTGATGTTTGGAGGAAATGAATACCTTTATCTCGTTTGTTTTCTATTTTCAGTTCAACATGACCTACTCAGAAGCCCAAATATGTGCACCCATTTCGCGCTCTACTTCCAACTTTCCTCGGCGTTGAACCCGATATTTCAATCCAAGTCATTATTCAAGCCTAGAACTGCGTAATTTATTTCGCCAAAACCTCTAATTCCCATCAGTAACGTGATAACTGTACGCGAAACATTCTCCACACAATTTTTCACAACCAAAAAAAACCCTATGAGTTCTAGGCGTTTTTACTACTATATCAAATTTTACGGCTTATGAACTTTAATGAATTTAAATTTGATTTGTTCCATTAATATAAAATTACTAGTATCTATCTATCTGATCCCAACCCAACGCTTACTTGTTAGAGTCTTGCTATGATAGCAACAGAGCATCACCAGATACAATTTCAAGCCTGGTAGTTTAGTGTTAATCTCCTCCGTCGATAAGCGAGCATACATTGTTTACTCGACTACTTACTCTCTACGCTACGTGCGAGTACATAATATGATGATTGATGGTGTTCTGGTAAAGACGCTATTCTATTCTTTCTACTGTTTTTTTTCGGGGGGATCAAGTCGTATGTAAACTGAAAGTAAATCGATTAAAGTTTGTATGCCCAGCACTTTGGTGTAAATTGACTGAAAGTAACTTGAAGAGGCAAAATATACGTGCGATGTTTTGCGTTACGACGTTGAGCTTGCGTCAAAATTTTTTAAGGTGATTCAAAGGGAGATTGGGGTGAACCTGTTTGTATTTAACGTCCAATCAAAAGCATAATAAATTTTAAAATTTTCTGAGAGTTTAGACAACCGTCTTATCCAAAAAATCACTTTTTTTCTATTAAAAAAATATTTAATCTAATCTTCATTAAAAATATAACACAACTGTGAAAATATTCATGTCACCAACTATAAACGTTGTCAAATATTCAAAATGTTAAGAAAAAGTTAGAAGCTTCCTCTGGCTGCTTAAAGGGTTGAAATATTCAACTGAAAGACAAAATAAGTAAGCTACACACAAAGCTTCAAACTGTTTTCCTAGAACGAATGCATACGTTTTAGGAGCAAAGATATAAGCATAATTTCAATCCAATCAATCGACAAAGCTACTACAATTACTATTTGTACTATGTTTATTTTACGTCGGAATTTTGTCTTATAGTTATATACATACAAAATACGGATACAGAGAAAAATTGAAATCACCAAAATCATTGTTTCTTCTTAATGAAGAAATTAGTTAAGTACTATGGAGAAATTAAAAATTTGAAAGCTAGCAAACTTCATCAATGATAAAGCCAATGAAAATTTAACAGCCAGTAAACTTCGTTAAGTTATCTACTTATTACAGTGTGTGATTCACTGCAACCATAATTGGTCCGATACCGAAGCATAACATTTGTTATTAGCCTTAAAATAAAGTTGGGTCAGCAAGTAATTTGAGCAGCAATGAAAATTTGACGACCAATATAATTTTGGGGCTTTGACGTCCGGAGAATTAAACTTTAAGATTTAAACAAACTTATCCTCTTTTGAATGGACTTAATATGGCCAATATAATTTTTATGATACGGAGTTGGTTGGTGCCTATATTTCTGTTTTCTATGGTAATTACTACTACATCTGGTTGGTCATATTATTCGCAATAGTTTCCAAAAAAAGCCAGTTGCAAGATAATTCAAAATCATCGAACACAGTGATTTCATCAACATATAAACAACTTACCACAAGGAATTCAGGAACCTTAGTAAAATCAGCTGCCGCATCAGTATGATCAAATGTGGCTCCAAAAACATCAAAATCATATGAAACTTTAGCAAGAGTTGGTTCCATAAATGATTACTCTACCAATGTTACAACCATTTAGAGAAAAGTAACATCGGCCACAAGATCAACCTCCATATTCAGATTCCGCAACTTGTAGACCAACCGATTACTTCTACATTTGAATCGACGAAATAACAGCTCATGCAACTTCCGACAGTCGAACTATTGAAGATGTTGTACGATTTGGGCCAACCATAACACTCCTCCATGTAAAATTGGCTACGACGATTAAAAAATTTGCGGCAGCTAAATTTCGACACAATCCAAGCCTTCTTCTCTGCTAAAAGTTGATACCTGACGAGTTACAGAATCAACAAAAACTACCGGGGAAAGACTTTTGACCTCCTCGTATTCTTGTTAAAGAACGAACAAGATCGTGCAAAAAGAACGAAAGACTTTGGATCCTAAGTGTTTACTACCAAAATGTCAGCGACTCGAGGATTAAAAATTATAAGGCTTTCTGCTATCTTTGCTTCAGGTCATATTATCTGTTGAAACAAAATCTTCCTCACTAGTGATGTTTTCAATGCTGAAATTTTGACTCAGCACACTGTATTTCGTAATGACCGAGATCGTTTGATTTGCAGCAAATCTGATGGGGGAAGCATTGTTATCAGTGCTAATAAAATATTTAACACTCTGCCGTAATTGTTCTTTCTGTTCTCCTGTTGAATGCATTTTGTGCGTAAATCTTTACCATTTGCAAAAACTTCAGTCCTTACTTCAATAAATATCCACTGTAACTTTCCTCTGTTAGTTGCTTTTGTACCGCCTACTTTCTATTATATGCTGATTTTATGATTCCTACACTAATTTTGGGCACTATCTATTCAGATATTATCTCGACCTTTGACTGGTAATATTTCACTAATTACGTCATTCTTTTTCTGACTCTACTCCTTTTTTGTAATTCAACAACATCCTTTATACATGTAATAAAATCCTGGACGTTGCTCTGTCTATTCTTCCGAAATCCTCACTTTCCTCGAGTGCTGCTGTCACTTCCTATGTAGCTGCTGATCCTCACCATTCTTTTTATCATAAAAAATTTCATCAATATTTCTATGAGAGACAAAAATTCCTTTTTTTGGTATATTTTAAATCCCGCAAAGCTGACTTCACTGGGATAGCCTTAAAATATAATAAACTTGACATATTTCGTGGCCTTGACATTAACGATGCTTAGCTACAAGTGAATATTTTCCTTGCGAACCTCATTTTTCGATTTATTGATTTTATACCTACTCACCGTCTCAAAAATCTGAATGATGCTACATGGTTTACAGAACGTTTTTGCAGCAATTTTCAATGCGATGTTTCCTCTTTCGTTAGATTTCCCCTTCTCGTCTTCTGCTCAATTCCTGTCCTATCGTACAAATCCTCTAGTCATCTAAATTTTAATAGACGCTGTTGTAATTATTCCGATGGTATTTCTAAAATCCTGGTCAAATCACTCTCCTCTTCTTTGTGCGTCCTTCTCTCCTTATTGTTCAATATTACTTTATCATCTGGTTATTTACCCTCTCTCGTGAAAAATGCCAATATAATCTTTTTGCATAGAGTTGGTGATTTCACATGCAACTCAAACTACCGACCCATCTCCCTGCTTCCCTGTTTTGGCAAATTCGTCGAAAGAGTGATTTTCGGGAGAGTTACTCTAGCTTACGAGCTTACCAGCTTTCTCAAAGGAATTTTTTTTTGTCCTATATACAGTCGCATCTGCTGTTGACGATTAAAAACAAATTTATGTATTATATACTGGTTTTTTCAAAGCCCTTGGTTCCATCAACAATAACCTGCTTTAGCAAAAACTAAATATTGTTGGTACAATCCTAGTTTACATTTTTGTAACATTTGTAACATTTGGTAGCTTGTACTTAAACTCTCTTTTATCTTTTATCAACAGTTCCACAAGGATCTATCATTTGTTCTCTTTTCTTTCTTTCATTCATTAACGATCTCCATTTCCTCATGTGCTCTCCTTATCTGTTGTATGTTGACTATTTGACAATATCCGAGTGATCGAGCCACACGAAGAGTTCCTGTTATTACAAAATGATTTACAAACGAATTACATAACGATCTATGTGCTGCCAATGTTCTTATTTTAAACATCGCTAAATGTAACATAATACCATGGGCAAAGGCAAAATACCAGCCGATTCCGTGACGATACGATTCTCATATTAAATCGGTTTAGTAGACTAAATTGAAATGAACTTTCTCTTAGATATATCTCAACTATTTACTCAGTTCACAAATAGATTGAATCAAAATCTGTGTGATGAAAGCCTTATTTTCGCTGTTGGCAGGTGAAAGCTTTCGAATCCTTGCGGGGCTACTAACACAATATTACTTCGCGGAGATGAATCAGTCTGGTAAGCTACTGAGTCCAAAACGCTGTGTCCGCTTAAAAATTGAATCAACCCATAGCTTGTTTTACTTAAAGTCCATTGCACTACGCTGAGGATTTATTTGTGCACTCAATGCCCGTTTTGTGCGTTCTCCAAACTATTTTGCCATGGGCGAAGTCACCCTCGTCTTTTGATCTGCCGGTTGTTTATTGGTCGTGCTTCACTTTCGTAAAGTCGAAGCGCTTCATACGAAGTTTTTTGAAACGCTAAGCAAATTTATAGTGCAATAAGTCAGTAAGCTCCTTGTATTTGTCGCCGATTATCGTTTAATTGCAAGCAGTGTTGATACCCTCATCGGCACCATGTGCAGTAGAATCAAGCTCACTACCCTTGATATCAATCGCTTTCAACTTTGATTTGGGGAATATTGCAGTAAGTCTTATACTAACTACGGAAGTCTTATTGTTTGCTTTCCCAGGGCGGTTGGGAGCTTGGCTTGAAATTTATGCTAATCCTCCGCTATTACAATTAACGAGCTTTCATCTGCACCACTGCTGGTGTCCTTCGCTTCGTGATCAATACCATTTCCGTCCTTTGATCTGAAAGTTCAAAATTTGTATTTTCATCCCGTAATTTTATCACCTAAATTGATTGAATGACAAGCTAAAATTACGACACCAGTGCCATCAGCGAATCCTACTACAGTCAAATTTCTGAGTATACGTAGCCTTAGTATTCCACCGTACATTATGATCCATAGCAGGGGGCCAAGGACGGATTTCTGCGATCCTCCGGCCGCTACCAGGTAAACTTTTGATCATTCGTCTGATTCGTAGCATAAGATTCTCTCCCTGAAATATTCGGCCGTTCAGAATGAAAAGTGCCTTGATACTAGGTATGTACAAACGGCTTTACTTTGTGAAGTTGATAGTATGCCTCACGTCAAGTGCTACTACCGTGCAGTAGTCTCTCGTGTTTTTGGGAGTTCTTGCTAAGTCCGCTACCGTCCTGTCAGTCTCCAAACTTGATTGATCGCCCTTTTCGAAAACCGAATTCCCGTTTCAATAATCTCCTTTCGCTCTCGATTTTAGACAATAACCGTTCATATATGGCCCGTTCGAAAAAATTGTCCATCTAATTCAACAAGCTTGTTGGTCTATAAGATGATGACTCCCTAATAAATTCATTTTGGTTGGGCAGAAGAATCAATTTATGTTGCTTCCACTGCTCGAAAAAAAACGCCTCTCTTTTAGGCACGTTGCAAAGACATCGGCAAAGGCTTTCAGTATCTCCTTACTTAAATCACATCAACGTCTTTGTTGTCATCGGTTTTTCGTATGGTTGCCAGCTCTTTTTCTCTGTTGACCACGAGTACGTTTTCAGGATCGCCCTGTATCAGCGACAGACTTTCGATCTAATGCTGTAAACGTTTAGTTCTTATTGCATACGGCTTTCAGGAAGGCAGTTATTGCTTGGCGGTCACTATGGATGTAGTGCTTATTAACCACCATTCTAAGCATTTGATTAAGATAGCACTTACAAATGTGATGTCCATGATTGAACCCAAGTCTCCCCTATTGAAGGTGCTGATATTCACATTGTTTGCAAGGACAATGTATATCTGCAAAAAACCTCCAGTACATTTCGCTGTCTAGCCGCTTCCCCACTCTTACCCCACCAACGACTCTTTTTAGAGTTGTTCTCCTTTACATCCATTGCTACGTTGTGCAACGTTCGTTCATAAGTCGTGAGAACGGTTTAGCAGTTGATGACTGAGTACGGCTTTCAGCTGGCGGTCTCAAAGACGGAGATTGTCTCTCTGACGAAGCGGAGGAAATCAGCTGTCATACACATCGAGGGCCAGATCATTAAGTCGGTCAGATGTCTATGAGTGACTCTGGATACCAAGCTGACCTATAGGGATCATATCCGAAGGGTATGTGCCAGTGCTGTAGAAGCTGTCACTGCGCTGAGTATGCTAATGACCAACGCCGGCGGACCCAGTGAGACGGAATATATAGCGCCGAAATTTAAGAAGAGGCATTCCAAACTGAGCCGTTCCGTGTGACAAGCGTGAGACCGCAAGGAATGGAGTCTCGCTCGCTCAAAGGCGGATAGATAAGAAGCTTTGGTACATCTGCACACGCAGACTCTTCAACTTTGACAACAAAGTTAGAGTAAAATCAGGCTAAGCTAATTGGTCTTACTGAGCCTTAAGTTAGCCTTAGACAGAGATGACATTCTTTTTTTCTGTCAATTCTTGACAGCAATAGGGTTACTTCAGGCAATACCTAAACAGAACGGATAAGGTGGGCACTACCAGTACTATGTGACTGAACGTCTGATGCTCAACACACATTTTTTGCGTACCGGCGCTTCGCAAGTTTTCCTGCTGCTAAACGAGGAAAATTGGCGCGTAGTCTGAACATACATTAAGAAAGTATTGCTCATAAAGCGGGATGAGGGTTGCTTTATCGACCAATGAGCTGTGGTAGTTTTAGGAGTCCGTGGGCGCTCATAGGTGCGTCAGTACGACCTGGTTGAAGCGGGTTCCGACTCGGAACTTCATGAGCTTGTAGTAAATCAAATCCCACATACCCTGCTCTCTGGTAGGTGGGATCTAATAAGCAGATTTTTTTTGGCCATCTTGCAGAGCTCGATTTCCGCATGCCAACACTGCTGTTTTACCACTTGCATCCGTTAACAAAACGCTACTATGAAGATTTTGATGTTGTTTGCAGATTATGGTAACGCTAGCTTTGAGCTTGCAAATTGACTATGAGATCAAATCCTGCTCTGCTGGACAATTATTGAGGTTCACTTGTTTGATCTTCTTTAACGCCTGGTTTTCAAAGCGTTCTTGAAAACGAGACAACTTCTGCTATTCGCCATGTGCCTGTTATTACCGCGTTTAGTTTCCCTGCAAAAGGGACGAATTGGTGTGATGCTTGGCAATATGACCCTCTTCCCCACATCTTCTACACAGCCTGGATAGCCAGGCTTGAACTAAGAACACTAACATTTTTTACTAATGTTTGAGAAACATTAGTATTAAAATCACTTATTTATATATATATATATATATATATATATATATATATATATATATATATATATATATATATATATATATATATATATATATATATATATATATATATATATTTATATATATATATATATATATATATATATATATATATATATATATATATATATCTATATATATATATATATATATATATATATATATATATATATATACTAGGGTGTCCCAAGAGAGAAGGTAGATTTTTTTTTTCTTGAAAATTAAACCGCATACCCTCTATTTTTTTTCTAAATGGCCTTATTAGTTTAAATAATAAATATTATTGCAATTGGATCATGACAACCCGTGCCGACTTGAGACCAAACATAGAATATAAATTCTTGTTCCGGGTTAGTATAGAAGATTTCTAGAAGTTCGAGTTTGTTTAGTAAATAAAACACTATTATACCCAAAATATATTACTATTTAATATTTTACATAAAAAGAACATTATCCCTCAGATTTTCTTTTTAAGGTTTGTTTTTTACAATCTGGATAAATCTTCCGATGTTCTTGTACGCAGCGTAATTAAAATTGCTTTTGTTCCTCTTCAACTGTAATTAAACCATGAAATTCTTGCATAATCTTCACCGCTCTTTCAGCTGTATCGTTTACTGCCCTCAGCACTGAAAGCTTGGTCTTGGCATCTTGAAACGAAGCGTTATTTGGCCATAAAGATGGTTCTTTGTTCAGAAAACTGTCATCAATTTGAAGCCGGGTGAACAACGCTTTACTTTTGACTGATACGAAGTCGTAGATGTTCTTGTCTTAAATAAAAAATGAAAAAAATGGTAATAATTTAAAAAAAAGGAATAGAAAAGAAACAATATTTACTAATGAAACTTACCATACAGTGAACCACAGAGTTCTTCTTTGGATGGGATGTAGCGTTTACCATGGGTTGATGGATTCTCTTTGGTTAAATTTTCAACAATTTTTATTTTAATTTCTTGGTCCACATCGTCATCAAATAATGATAAGGCAGCTATTTCATCGGTTAAATACCATAGATGCTGGCTTAATTTCTGTAAAGCAGCTTTCGAGACGTTTGCATCAATTTTTTCATAAGCTTTCATCGACTTCAAAAAGCACAAATCCTGATAAGGTGCTTTTAGAGCCAAAGTACATTGAAGCCACGGCTTAACGTAGGATGTCACGATGAACAAGCAAACATCAAACAGTGCCGCCTTATCCTTGTCCGTCATTTTCAGTTGAGCGCTTAGAAGTGTTATTTTTAGTGCAAAAATCGCCCTCGCCATCCACCTGGCTTGGTGCATGGCACCTGGAGGTCGAATTTTAAATTTTTGATCTTTATCTCCGCCTAAAAATATCACTGAGAGCTCAATTAGTTGTCGATAGTCATCTCGGGCTATATCTTTGGTCAATTCAGATTGGTAAAATTTGATCATGTTTTCTATTTCGGAAACAGTCAGATGCGAATCTAGTTTATCTTTATAGCACTGTATTTCATTCAGGTCGACATTTTTCCAGTTATCTCGGAAGTTTTTGAAAAGCGCAATATCCGGGCTTGTTGTCACTTGACTGATTTTTGCTTCGAATACGCTTTTTAGTATTAACTCATACATGTGATGGCGGCAGGCAAAAATTAGCAATTCTCTATCAAGTTTCTGTTCAAGAAGTACACAAGCGCCATTAATGCGACCGGTGTTTGACGCTGTAGTATCACAGCAAAGAATTTGTACTTTATCGTTTAGATTCCAGTCTGCAAGCGCTTTCCAAACCGCCTCTGTCTGTTCTCTTCCTGATGAGTTTTCTAATCTTGGCACAGCAATTAATTGTTCTTTATTTCCATATGAAATAACTACCGGAAGTCGTTCTTCTTTTGATTTCCGAGCATCTAAAGCAGGCAATAATTTTCCATCAAAGTGAACGGTCACAACTTCTGGCATCTTGTTTTGAAAATCAATTTTTATGGATTCCGCGCGTTCTTTGCGCTTTTCGGTGCGGATTCTTTGAATTGAGGACTTACTTATCGGAAATTCATCAGTATTGTATCCAAGTGCTTCAATAGTAGCTTCAAGAATATACACGGAATCTCTCATACTTAACTGGCACCTGTCTAGCGCCGCTACTAATTTTGGAGTGATGAAGTCTTTCCGCTTAGATATTTTTGTTTTTTGCGCGCTCTCGATCTGAGTTGGCAAATCTTCTTGCGAAGATATTATGTCTTCGTCCGAATCAGATGAGTCTTTTTGAATAGGACCATATGATGATGTCGATGGAGTTGACTCTGCAAAATATTTAGATCGCCGTTTCTCTTCCTCAATAATTCTCACACGCGCCCTTTCCTCTTTATCGGTCCCTTTTTTGTCTACTCCACCTAAATGACCTGGCCGACCTGCCTCCCGTTGTCGTTGTAAAAAAGACTGATCTTCATTTGTTTTTATTGAATGAAGCGCATCGGCGTGGGCAATATCAAACAAATAGTCTAAGGTCCTGACAAACTCTTGTCGACGCTGTTTAAATACGTCTTGAGTTTTTTGTGCATTTTTTTGCAAATCCCTCCAAACCTGATATAAATTCACAAGTTTTTTTACACAGTTAGGAAAAGATTTCGTAGGTATACGCGCCTTTTCCCAATAAATAATACACTCGCGAAGACTAAGATTTGCACTTTCATTTAAAGTTAAATTCACTTGACGCATGTTGTAAAATAACACTGCTAAAACTTGTCTATTAGAAGGAAGTTTTGATCCCATTATTTGATGTTTTGCGTCACCTATTAAAAATATATCCTTCTTAGAACTGCGTAATTTCACTGACATGTTGACCGAACAAAAACAATGTGTTTACTATACAAGAAAGACAAATAGTAACAAGCACATCGATCGTTCGAGCACGTAGGCCGTAGTTAGCAAGTATCGACAAGTTCCGATGCAAGTCGGCACGGGTTATCGTGATCCTACCTACACCAAATTTGGTTTAAAATTGTTTCAACATCATTCAAACAAATTAAGAGGGTATGCGTTAAAAATAAATGACTTTAATTTTTTTGGGACACCCTAATATATATATATATATATATATATATATATATATATATATATATATATATATATATATATATATATATATATATATATATATATATATATATATATATATACATATATATATTTATATCCTCCAAAAATATTTGAATGACTTTTTCGTGGGAACGCGCCATCCGATTGAGCTGAAATTTTGAGAATACATTGATGTTTATGCAGAATAGGCCCAAGTCACACCAAATGGTAAAAATATTTAAGCCTTTGGTGCCGGCGGCCATTTTAGTGATATTTCGAATATACCTATTATTCTGTTAACAAAAAAGTTTTGCAAAAACAATGTTTACGGAAGTATTTTGAAACGTGTTTTAATGTGAATATGATAATATTTTTGAAAATTTTAACTTTATCTGTGCGCTAGGTGCCTACAATAGGGTAGGGACAATTTAAAATATTATGAATTGCAATAACTTTTGACCAGACTATCAGATCATTATGAAACTTAAAGGTCCTATTGATGTTACTAAGTTGTAGACTCGTGTAGTTTTTTTGTGAACGTGCTGGCTGTCCTGCAGCTACGGTAGGCATTGAAAGCGAAAACTTTCAAAATAACGACTCTCCTGAAAATAAAAACCGGCTCATAAAGAAACCTTATGCTTTGTTTACACAGCCAATGCAAAACTTTTGAAATTTCACATCGGATAAGTTTTGCAGTGTTTGGCTCTCCTAAATATTGAAATTCATGCTAGTAGTAGTCCTGAAATTCTTCCCACCCTATGAGTTTAAATGCATTGTTAAGATCAAAATGATTCTGCTCTCGAAACAGTTTGGAGCACGTGTGGTAGAATATGCACTCAAAATATGCTAGATTCTTCTGTTGCTCATCGAACATTTCTTGACTTTTCAGTCATTTGAGTTGGGATAAAAATATGGTAATCCATTCAACCAGTTGAAAATGTATACTATATATAACGAATTTTAGAAAGGTGATATACTGGAGAAAAAAAAAAGGAGGAAAAAAATGCTTTGATCAAATGATTTAAAAAAATTAACATTACGGTATCATATATCTGATAAAATTTTCAAAAACAACTGAAATAACTCGTATCTTTCTAAAGAAATTTTAAACTTCATACTCCTCTATCTGATCTAAATTTCTATCTAGTATCTTGCGTCTATACATATACACCATCATGACAAGCTTTAAGTGCGAACGCTTTCAACAGGTGTGTAGTATTTCGTATCATCCACTTCCATTTGAGTGGTCACGTTAAATGCAACAAAAAACTCAGGTGAGTGTCGATTTACACGTATGCGGATGCCTAAGTGTAATAGAATCGCAAAATACAAGGATCCGAATGGATTTGGATAACACTCAGCCTGATATCTTTTTCTGTGCGGGCGAGCGTTTTCGTTTCGAGAAACACTTCAGCACCGAGCTTGCTGAGTAAAATATTCCTCTCCAAAAAGGGCTCGTTCGGTTGGTTCAGTAAGTAAGTGTTTGACTTACAAAGGGGGAGTACGATAGACGATAGCAGTAGCTGCGCCACTAAGAATACGATAACGACCATTAAATTGATATAGTTGCTGGCAATGGGGGAGAAAATGGTCCTAGTGAAATTTGAGCATAATAAAAGCTTCGGGTATTTACTCTAGTTAGGGTTTTAGTGGGAATAATTTTTCGCATAATGTGTCGAAATGTTTTGTGGAGACCATCTTCTCATAAAGTCATCGTAAGTCGTCTTAGAAGGCGTTTTGAGTGGGTGAACGTGTAACTAAAAATAAGGCTTGAATACATTGATGTAGGATGTTATGCACACCTACGATTGTGTGGATTAGAGTGAATTATTTGGTTGTTATAAGGATTTGGATTAAGTTCTTTAAGGTAACGATTCGAAATAAGATTCTTTTTAAAACTGCCGCTAGGAAATTGTCGCAGTTTGATCAGAAATTTCTACAATTATCTTATGCATTAGTTATCCAGTCTAATATTCTTTAGTCGTGGCTCAAATTAGATGCGTAAATTAATTCATCGTTTTCTTACATCTTACTTTACTTCTTACTTCTCTCATTCAAAGTCAACTTCGACTTCGTCTTGCTTCGCCGCATGCCTAACGGTTCTGTCATATAATTAATATTCTTGTGCTGTAACTTATCAAGATGACCCAGTAACTGACTTGTTTCAAAAACGTTTAAGGTTTTAAGTTTTCTATCTTTTATGTGGCTCATATTATACGCTTTAGATGTACATACATATATACCACAATTGTTAATTACATACATCGCCAAGCGTTTCGAATTCCAATGTCAATCAACTTCTCCGCGAAGCACTTTATACCAACTTCTATACAGTTGTAAATATGTATCTGTACACGCTAACTGGTGATGTGCATGCAATACGAAAGTGTTTTTTGTTTTGAGGGAAGCAATCTGACTTGAATACAAATGATCGTTCCAGAAATGTACGAACTATAGCGATCAAATGACTACGATTGGTGTTAAGCGAAAAGCTTCCAATCGTTGCACAATAGAATTGATTACCCAGTCGAAAATTGATCAAAATTAAGTTGCTGGATGGATTTCATTACCACATGGCTATAATTTGCGATCTTGATGGTATGTGCAAAAAAAAAAAAGATTGGTTAGATGAGACCAATTGAATTGGTAATAAATCCCAATTGGGCTTTGTTTTTATGTCGATCGAGACAGTGCTGAATTTCACTCGTTAAAGCCAGTAATATGTTACTGTTTATTGTTGTTGCATACTTTGTAGTTTTCAATAATTTTGCATGGAAATTTAGATGTCAGAAGCTTTGTGACGAATTATAATTATACGAATATATCCTTCAGCTACGAACAAAACATCACTTAAGGATATGCTATCATGAAAACCATGAAAATCAAACAATAAATTTCAATTCTACCTCTCACAGATTTTTCATATGCAAGTATCCACTTTTTGTAGTTGCCGAATCGCAGCTTAATCTGCAAAAAATCTCTTATGCAGCTTCTTTAAAACAGAATGATTCTATCACCTCTTGCTCAGTATGCTATGATTACCCTATCTGGTTTTCCATTATTTGTTCCTATCTTTTCTCATGGCAATTTTTCTATTTGGCCCGAGAAACAGCCTAAAGAATAAATAATTGAAAAATAACATATCGTAAATTTATAGCTGATATGAGGAAGTGAGGAAGTATTTTAGATTGAAGTTTAATCGATACTATTAATTATGGAATATCCGGGCTTCTTATTAGCCTGGATACGTTCCTTAACGGGACATTTGTAATGTCCCCGATGGAGGGAAGAGCAAAGCCAAGGAGCTCGAATCTGGTGCTGGACAGTGTGAGAAGATTTCCTACACACTCCATCGTTTCCCAACAGTATCTATCCTGTGGATATACTTTTTGCAGTGAAGGTGGCCTGTCAATGCTCCGCACTGACCTCTTATGCAACTTTCGCAGAGAGCCACTGCTTCTTTTGCTCTTTTGTTATCAAAGCAAGGTATTATTTTTAAGTATTTTAAATACTCAATAATAAGCCAGTAGCCTTCCATCTTTTCTTGCTGCATGTTTTAATTTTCTTGTCCGTATCTGCCTTTGTAAATCCCCAGTACGGAAAAGAAACTATGAAGGGTATGCTTGCTCCTTTTGTGCATTATTTGCCTTCCTCGTTTCCTTGGCGCCCCTCGTGGCCGGGGATCCATATCAACTCGAGGCTGTTCTGTGCCCCTATTTCATTTAGGGCCTCTCACCTCTAAGAGCATTGCTAAATTTGTTTGATTGCGATTTATAGCCATGAGAGCCGCTTGACTATCCGATAGGATCTTAACTCTGACTCTATTAGTGCTCCTTATCTTTAATATTTGCGAGGCTCTTACTATGGGAAATAGTTCTGCTTGATAGATCGTTGCCTCCTTTGGGAGAGGGAAATGCATTTTGTACTTGGGACCTACGATCTACTCCACAATCTCCACAATCCATTTGTGAGCCATCCGTATACCACAACTACTCCGCAATCCATTTGTGAGCCATCCGTATACCACATTTGCGCTTCTTTGTACGAGGAAGGTGGGTCATCCTCCCATTTGTCTCTTGATGGTATTTTGACCTTGAAACTCTTCCCGAATACTGCTTCAGTTTTTATTTAATCGCTAAGGTTCAACATTTCATTAGAATCCTCATGTCATCTAGGATTTTGAAGTGGCCTTTAAGATCCCTTGATTTGTACCTGTAGGCCTATTGTAGGCTAATGGCCTGTTTCGCTGCTTCCTCCTAAATTTTGATGTGTAGCGGCTCTAGGTGCTCCATTCCTGGTATTGAAGTGGAGCTCATTGCTCCTGTAATCAGCAGGCAGGCCATCCTTTGAAGCTTGTTGAGCTTAGTAACAGCAGTTTTTTGTGTGGCTTTTTTCTACCACACTGCAGCTCCATATTGGAGGATAGGTGTCACCATTTGTTTGTATGCCCGTAGTGTCTGCCTCGAAGATAGTCCTCAATTGCGTCCAAGCATATGTTTTGTCATCCAGAGTGCCTTAATCGCCTTCAGTGTTTTTTTGCTTAGATGATTGTCCCATGTGAGTTTCCTGTCTAGGTTGATTCTTAGATATTTCACCTCTTCCTACAGGCATTCGACTCTGCTCTTAATATTTAGGGCTCCTATTTCAAATTCCCTGGTGAATGATGAATGATATTATGCTAATTTTCTGGCAATTAATGGATAGACCCTCTTCTTCATACCACTGGGTTGTTTCATTTAAGGCCATTTTGTATTCTGGATATCAAGGTATCCATGTGTAAACCTCTTATTATTACCGTGATATCGTCCACGTAGCCTAGAGGAGTTAGGCCTTTATTATTCAGGGTCACAAGAAGCTCATCAATTAGTAGGAACATCTCCTCCTTATGTTCGCCCTTAGTATCGGCTCCTCCAGCTCCGCAAACACACTTCGATACTTTAATATTTTACTCAGTCACTTTACCACTTCTTGAGCGGCATCCCTCCTCTGGAGAACATTGTACAGCGAGTCATGTCTTGCATTGTCAAAGGCTCCTTCTATGTCCATGAAGGTACATAGTGCGATTTCCTAGCCTTAAAATGTCTTTTCTATTATTTGTATCAGCTTATGTGTAGTTGATATAGTTGATTTGCTTTTTTGGTAGACAAATTGAAATTAGTGACGTGGCATCTTTGCCAAACATCATTTCTTATGTATAGGTCAATCAGTTCCTCCATGCGCTTTAATATAAAAGATGTAAGGCAAATAATCCTGTATGATTTTGGCAGTTCGAGCGGCCTGTTGCCACCTTTAGGAGCACAATATGAACACAACCCGTGCCAGTCTCCACAATTTGGGTATATAGCTGTGTTGCAAGGTCGCTTTAAATATGTGTACCAGAATGGTTTTTAGTTTCCCCGTCGCTCTTTGTAGCATAGCTGGGTACATTCGGTCTGGTCCTGGCGATTTAAAAGGTTTAAAGGGGTTTATTGTCGATCAGGGACTTCCCCGTCTTCCTCAGCATCATCGCTGCTCAAGACTTTGCATCCTGGACAGTGTGCTCTAAGCAGAACTTCCAGGGTGTCGTCAAAGGTGGTCGTCATCCCTCCATCTAGAGTTGTATGTAATCATATATGTCCCAGTTTGATATGTCCTTGGTAGCTTTCAGACAGAGCTGACTGTATTCTGGCAGTCTTTGAGATGCTATTGAGACTTTCGCAGAAGGCGCTATAAGCCTTTTTCTTGGAATTTGTCGGCTCTTTGTTGTATTCTAAGAGTTTGTTTTTGTATGCCTCCCAGTTTGATGTTATTTTGGCTCGATTGAACTCCGTACTTGCAGATCTTCTGAGTTTTTCTAACTCCCTCCTGTTCCACCATGGCACCCTCGTTTTGGAAGCACTGGTTTTATCAGGGCTGTTATCGTCGTATGATTCGAAGATTATTCTGGTATTCCTCCATTTCTATCTTCGCAGTGAAATTCGGGTGTAGGCTGTGAATTTCCACTGTAAGGCCATTTTAATTGCCTTCCTATTCCATACACTTTGATTGCCTGTACTTTACCCCTTTTACAACATATTTGTCTAGTTCGAAGTTAGCTGGGTACAGGGCACAGGGAAAGAAGCGAATTCTAGGACATTCCACTTCTTCATTAAATCCGGTGCACTGTTAGACACCAACATAAGGTGTAGTACTTCTTGCCTATTAGCTGCCTGGAACGTTGGCGTCTTGCTCTTATTTGCTATAGACAAATTGCTGCTTAGGAAGAAGTCTAGAAGTAACTCACCTCTAGTGTTGACTTCACTACTCCCCCATGCTGTGTGAAGAGCGTTGGTATCAGCGTTTTCAGCGCAATAATCAGCGTTTTTTTCTTCCTTCTGCAGTGGTTTACAGGTCCTCTGATATTCTTACTTGGGAACTCATCCCGTCTGAAGCAGGCTGAGTTAAATACCGCCTCCACTATTCCGCCTTCGATGGGGACCTGTACTTCGACTGCCACTGTGAGCTTATTGGTGTGTTTTGGAATCTGAAGTTAATGTTTGTGTCAATAACTATTGCCGCCTATGCGTTTTGTTTCCCTGCGGCTCAGATTAACTTATTGTTTTTGATATTCAGGCCATTTATTCTGCTTTTATTTAGCCAAGGCTCTTGTATTACATACTTACTTCCACCGAGGCTGCTTGGGCATGATGCAGGCTCACCTGTAGACACCTCGTTTCCTTTTCTTGGTTGGTTGAGAAAGGCTTGGACCTGGCGTTGCTCCATTTCGCTTCCACTGCCCTCCATATTGGTGGTGAGAGTGACTGTTGGCTCTGGTGTTTTCCCGCCTGACTTTTTGACGGTCAATTTAACTTGCCGAAACCGGAAGCTAATGCTGCCGTCTCCGTCTGTTATTTTATTAGCAGAGCTCTGGTCCGCCACTACGACTAGCATGTCGCACTTGCCTTTATTTTCCGGATTTAAGAGTAGAAGCGCTGGATCTTATTTTCTATCACTTTATCGTATAATTCGACAGATATTCCAGCAATTTTTTAGTAATGTGAGTCTACGATTCGTCTGACGTCTCTGGTTTGATGGCATAGAGCAAAAACTTAACGTGACTCTCTCAAAAAGGCTTTAAATTAAACTAGGAGGCCAATTGATAGGACTATTTCTGGAAATGAGACGATCACTTCATCACTTCTTCAATAACTCGATGGTGTCGGTTGCTGTGTAGCAAGTCACACCGTCCTCGTGGAACCACATGTCTTCTTAATCATCCAGCTGCAATTTATTTAAAAAATAATTGGTTAACGTGAAGCCGCAGCGGTTCCCGTTAGCTGTAATTGGAATTTAGAAAAATATACAACCGCTCCAAACTATCAATTTTTTCGGATTTTGTTCTGTTCAAACACCTCTGGTGTCTCGTTTGTTTGTTTTTTTATTTACTTACAAAATTCTTTACAATAGAATGAAAACTCGAATTATGGGATTATCACGAGAAAAACATGACAAAATTCGCTGTATTGCAAAATAATAAAAGTAACAAGATTCAAAAATCCATCGCACCAACGCTTAAGTCGTGTATACAGTCTGTTCCACAAAGATCGTGTCTTCAATTATTAGCAAAATTTAAAAGTCAAGTCCACCATCTTTAACAGCTGAATTCGTTTTTCCCTGAATTATAGGGTGGCGCAAAAGTTTCTTCCCTTATTGTTTCTTTTATAAAATTTTAATGAAAAGAGATTGGTTTATTATTATAATTTTATTACAAAGTACATACATTAGGTAACATAATATGTAATTTGTGTGAAGTATGTCTTCCTTCGTTTTCTATACAGGCTAAGATCCGCTTTCTGAAACTTTCATATCCATTTCTCAGAACTCTATGGAAATTGCATCCCGCTCAACTTGTGTATGCCGAATCAGCTCTTGCCTATATATTAGTCTGGGATCACTTAAAGCACTCTCTTTTAATCTGGGCCACACATTTTCATGCGGCTTAAATCAGGGAAATTACAAGGCCAATGAATCCACACATTAGAAAAGTGCTCATAAATTGCCTCATCAGTTTTCAAAGCTTCTGCGCCTTGGCTCCATCTTGCACCAAAATCATTTCCTTTCTGCTCATAGATTGATGGTAATTATTAAGACATTGTCCAAAAACAAGAATGATATTTTTTTGCTTGTAATTTTCTCCATTAGCAAGCATTCCTTGCTCAACAAAATGAAATTGGTTTTTTCAGACGAAGCTTCTATTTGGGCCTGGGTTTCTATACGGCGTGCTTGGTCTCACAGTAGAATGCGTTTGATCCAGCGAATGATTAAGCATTCCATAAAAATTCATGTTTGGGGATGCCCTTCGGAACATGGATTCAGTTGCCCCTATTTTTTGACTGAGAATTTGAATGCTCAAATTTTTTTGGAAATTTACCAGTATGGGCTTTTGAAGTCAGTGAAAAAGATGTTTGGATCCGGAAATGATGATGGGATTTTGGAAGAGGACAACGATTCAAAGCACTGCAGTTGACTGTGCATGGAATCGAAAAAGGGAAAACAGCATTAAGACATTAGATTGACAATCAATCGAAAACATGTGTGGGCTCTTGACAAGCTTGATGGGAAAAAGGCTTGATTCAATTTTCCCAAATTTTGAAAATTTTGACAGCAATCGTTAAAATCTTTTCATGCCTATTACCTTCAATTGAGCTATCAGCTTCGGCCAATATTATTTTCCGAATGGTATTCCCGAATTTTGTTTTGGCAGTTGTGTGGCTTTTGTGTGTTTAGACATTTTCGTCAGTTCTGATTCATGGAGTTTTCAAATTGAAAACAATTCGGCTATGCAACACTTTCTCAAAAAACAAAACACAAATTTTTCTGTACATTTTTGAGATGTGTATTTTACATCATATAATTTGGATATGTTTTTGGTATTTCCATATCGTTTGATAGATCCTACGAAAATCGTTGTACAGTATATTGGTTCTATTCTAAGATCTGATTTTGTTTCATGTTCCTATAATTGCTAAGATGTATTCATTAAAACGCGCATCAAAAATCAATGAGTAAACGATGGTGGGTTCTCGCCAAATTTTGATATTCGTTTGCCAAGTGGGTATGTTTCTCGAAAAAATTACCTTTCGATTTTAGCTCTTTAGTTATGGTCGAACCCGTAGACATTTTTTTTTTGGTAAATTGCTTTATTATCACTTAGGCTTTCTTCATACTCTTCATTTCGATTTCTAAATGCAAGCTTTGATTTTTTTCATTTTTTGGGAATGGTTTTGTTTGTTTAGTTGAAAGAGTCTATTGTTAATTCATATCACTTTTTTCGAAACACTCTTCCTGTAGATATTTAAGGTAATATCTAAACCTCTTAGGAAGTGATTTGTAAATTTTTTTATTTTTTTTCGATTTTGTTTCTTTGAGATGAAAGATAGCAAACAAATTTTCAATCCATGCTTTCGTAAAAATATCCGGTCCTATGTTTTCTCGTTTATTGTTATCTGATTAATACAAGATAAATAACATAATGCTACTAATTTCCGAAATATGTTTAAAATGTTGGAAAATGTATATTCCATCATAAAATAGTTGTCTATTGATTTATTGGATTGCGACTGTATTTGACCGCATAACATACTTCCCAACAGCTTACTACAGTTGAAATATAATTTGTGATAGCAAATTGAAACTGTTTTGCTGTTTATTTTTTAAGAATGGCATTGAGCGTTACTTACATTACAGAATGTTATGGTGAGGCATGTTCGAAAACTTTCATTTCTGATTTTGGTATTGCATGTTCGTAAATAGTATTCATTATATTCAATTTGATTACTATTGAATTCGCGGGTAAAGCTGCTGTAAGGCAACCTTAAATTAACGTTGTTAAACTATCTAATTCTATATAAACTTGGCTATCTATCCTAAAGTGAAAACTTTGAAAAAAAGCATTTCCTTTTCATTTATTTATTTTATCTGATACAATAAATTACAGAAAGTACGAGGTAGTATTACGTACGTGTGAGTTTTCAAATAAGTCTTGTTTTCTTTCAGAAATTAGTGAAGAGTAATAGCATGAATCGGCTCTTTCTTCCAAGTGATTCTGGACTTTTTCGTAGCAACGTGTTGACACCTGTACCAGGTACACATATAGATTTTCTCAAAAGTTCGACCTTGATGCTTGCAATTTTAATATGATTCTACTATAACACAATGGGCCATTTTCAAAATATTAGCCTTTCTAGTTTCATGAGAGAAATTTCGTTGGCTTTAAGTGGTTGAATTTATAGCCAACCCGCTTAGTTAAAAAAACAAATTAAATAATCCACTAACTACGATTTTTCATATGATTTCGCGCACTTTAGAGGCCGTAAGTGTTAAGAAGCGTTTGTTTTTCTTTTTTGAAAAACTTTTTGAAAAAAATGCTATAAAAAATGCTTTTACACAAATAGCAAGCATTGGTCGAGGAACTCTCTTCGCGACTCAGGACGTTGAATTTGAATTTATTTATTTATTTCACCAAGCAAGGTATAAATTTAGTATATGTATAAAAATACGAAAGAAACTAAAACAAAGAAAAAGCAACAGATGAATTCAAAACTAATAAATAACGCATAAATAAATTAGTTACAAATAGATAACAAATAAAATAATAAATAAATGAAAAATAAATAAATGAATAACAGTTTAACACCGAATTTACAAAATACTTACAAATTAAGTGGTATAAATGGCTTGGATAAGGGACGATTTAAAAACAAATGTAAATTTATAATACATGTGCATTAGTATTTTGGGGGATGACTATGATGAGAGAGCATTGATAATGTTATTTTTAAAAGTTGCTTTATATATATTATAGTAGGAGAAAAGTTCTGGCTCTAGCTATTGGATAAAATCTCTTAGAGCGAAAAGTAAAAACTGCTTCTGAACAGACGCAAATATCTGACTGTGAATTTCAGAATCCGGGTTCCAGATAGTGCACGCAAATTCAAGAGGAGGACGCACGAGTGAAATAAAGGGATTTAGTTACCCAGAGATTCTAAAACTCTTTGGCTCGTCGCTTAATTGAGCTGTTGTTTATTTTCTCGGGAAAGTACTCTATCGTAATGTAGATTGAACCAGAGCTTTTCATCCAGGATGACATCGAGATCTAATACGTTTTGAACCCTACTGAGTGTCGTGTTGCTGAGGCAGTACCAATAATGATCGCGTGCATTTTTGCGAGAGAAGCAAATTGCGTGGCACTTAGCAATGTTGAAAGGGAGCTTGTTAACGAAGCGTCAGATAATGATGACATGTGATGACATGGTAAATTTTGAGGTCGTCCGCATATAATAAATGAGGAATGTTAAGCAAACCCTCCTATAGGTCTGATATAAAAATATTAAAAAGAAGAGGGCCAAGATGACTTCCTTGAGATACACCAGATGTAACGTGGACTTTCTTAGAATAAAACCTTGCAATTTCACGAATTGAAAGCGATCGTGGAGCTAGGAGCCAAGCCATTTTAGTAAAAATCCTGCGATTCCGAAATGCTGCAGCTTGGGGATCAAAATTAAGTGATCAACTCGGTCAAATGTTTTGCTACAGTCTGCATAGACTGCGTCAATTTTTTTCTCTATTTTGGATGATACAGCAGAAACAAGCAGCATAAGATTAGTGGTAGTAGAACAACCTGTCTTATATCCATGCTGCTGATCTTTCAGTGGAGCGTCGACCAAAGGAGAAAGTTTGCAGTGGATGATTTTTTCAAATAGTTTGGGAATTGCGGATAGAATGGCAATGCCTCTATAATTTTGAATGAAACGCCGATCGCCACATTGATAAATAGGTGTAATATATAAGAATGTTTCCAATACGATGGAACTAGCCCAGAGGAGAGAGTATTATTGAATATAACAAACTTCTTGAAAATGGTCATCAAAAAATTTGCAGATCATCTGAAGAGAAGAAAACAACATTAAATTTTCCGTGAATATAGGCGAGTAGTAACCGGTTGTTTTCCGCTTCATATTAACAAAATCGAAAAAAAACCGGGGTCGTGGATAGGGACACGATGAAAGTACTGATATTAGTACGGTATCGATACTTTCGTTTGATACCAAGTAAAATTTTACTTGAATCGAAACTGTTCGATATTTTACTCATATCAATACTTTGATCGTAGTATCGTATCGACATGTGACTGAAAAATTTTTATATGGAAATCGACCCATCTTTCTAAACTGAGCTACGAATTATGTCTTCGTACAGTAGCTATTTGAAACTCAAGTGATAAAAAACAATAAATTGTTGCAAGAAATTTAAAAAAGTTTTAAGACAGATTTATTCATTAAAGATTTTATTTAATTTAGAAACAAAAACTAATCCATTTAAATTATTTATTACAAAGTTATTAACTAAAAATAAAGCAAAGTCGACAATTTGCCTGCAATAAAGTCTTCGTACACTTACGAAACAGCTTATGAAAATCTTAAAAACTATAGATACTATTTTTGGTATTATTTAGTTGGGTAGCCTTTATTTTTTATCACGGTTTTAAGGCAGAGTGCCATCAATTCTACAAGTATTTTTGCATGGCTTGGCTTTATTTTCACCCATTTCTGCTAGCTAATAGGATGAGTCCTGATCCTTTTTTCTAGCATGTTCCGCATGTGCTCAATGGGATTGAGGTCAGGACTTTGCGGCGATGTTTTAAGCAAATGTAGAATTTCGTACGCCAAAAACATCCTTTTAAAGTGTAAATAGCCAGGGGTGCCTTAGAACCCAAAAAAACACCATGAAAACTGTAAAGCACTGTGGCGGCGGCGTTATGGTATGGGGCTGTATGGCTGCCAGCGGCGTTGGAAACTTAGAAATAATTGAAGGAAACATGGATCATCGGGCATATATTGCAATTCTCAAGGGAAATTTGCAGCCAAGTGCTGACAAATTGGGTGAATCGAAGGATTTTTACTTTCAACAAGATAATGATCCTAAGTGCATGCTCATAACACTAGAATGTTCTTAGCGTACAAAATTCTACATTTGCTTAAAACACCGCCACAAAGTCCTGACCTCAATCCCGTTGAGCACATGCGGAACATGCTGGAAAAAAGGATTAGGACTCATCATATTAGCTCAAAGCCTAAGTTGAAACAGGCTCTGTAGCAGAAATGGACGAAAATAGAGCCAAGCTATGCAAAAATACTTGTAGAATTGATGCCACACTGTTTTAAAACCGTGATTAAAAATAAAGGCTACCCAATTAAATATTAACAAAAAATGTATCTATAGTTTTTAAGATTTTTCATAAACTGTTTCGTTAGTGTACGAAGACTTTATTGGAGACATATTGTTGACTTTGTTTTATTTTTAGTTAATAACTTTGTAGTGAATAACTGAAATGGATCTGTTTTTGTTTCTAAACTAAATAAAAATGTTTAATGAATAAATCTGCATTAAAACTTTTTCAAATTTCTTGCAACAATTTATTGTTTTTTATCACTTGCGTTTCAAATAGCTGCTGTACGGGGACATTATTGGTACACTGTAATTAGTATCAACTTTCATATCCTCATGTCCTCTCAATGGACGAATAACAATGATATTAAATTAGTTTCAAAAGTGATATATGTATGTGTAAAAAGACACATTTTGGACTTGAGAGTGGAACAATCCTCGTGAACAATATCTGGTCTTCTGTACGCATCCTCATCATATCACTGTTTTTTATCATCGCTTATCTCCTCTTCAAAACTAACTTTTATCTAGTTTAATAAATTTATTATTTTAATGTTTCTAATCCGACTCAAGGAATGCTGTTTGCTTGCTCCCGTCTTGAGCGAGCAAACAAAACGAAATCTGATAGAATAGTTGCGATTAGCTCCACACGTCAGCTGAGTTGCGCTTTTGAGCCTCCATTTTCTTGATAAACCGTTGTGCTTCGGCCTCTGACTTATTTCCTTTGCTGGACGCTGACTTTGAGCAGAATAATTCTTACATCGATTGCCATATTTTTGGCGTCGCTGTGAGAACGAGATTAATGAGTAATGGAAAGGGATAATCAAGTGAAGGCCATGTGTTCTCACCAATAAATAACCTTCCAAATTAGATCTGAATGTGTGACGTAAATTTTGTGTGCTTGATCCCGAGAACAATGTTTCGGAACGGCACCAGACCAGTTCCCGGCCCTATCATTATAATTGAAATCTCTGGCTTCGTTGGAAGTCTAAACTGACTGACTATAGTAAGTATCATTTGATATTTACTCATATCAGTACTGTCGCAATGAGTACGGGACTTATATCAATACTTGGTTCTGATACTACTTTAAAGTAAAAGTATCGATACTTTCTTTCGATATCGTGTCCCTAGTCGTGGATTATATTCTCACCACTAGATTTTGTAGAATGAAGAAACGCATGCTGCGTTCACAATAGGCAAAAATTCATTTATTAATTGACGAATAGGTGAAACTGCGTTGATCCAAATCAACCACATCAATCAAACACCGATAATCAGAAAACCATACTTATTTGAAATTTAAGAGGAATCAGGTGTAAAGGGATAAAAATATTAGCAAAAAGATTGGAGAGCATTATGGTGAAACCGGAAAATGGAGACTCTGATTGTGATACCTAGTATATGTGGTTAAATTTAAATCAAAATTCCTTAAAGCTATAAACAGTAACATAATATGTATTTAACTTCATGACATGAGGAGGGCAGATCGGTGGATGACCGAACACGGCCTCCACCTGGCAGTCTCTAAAACAGAGATTGTTATGCTGACAAAGCGGAGGCTACCAACTGTCATACCCATGACAGTTGGCTCTGCCGACGTCCAGACCGGCAAGTCGGTCACGTATCTGGGAGTGACCCTAGGCCCCAAGCTGACGTATTGGGATCATATTCGCTAGGCATGTGACAGTGCTCTTGTAGTCGTCACTTCGCTGAGTAGGCTTATGGCCAACGTCGGTGGACCCAGTGAGACGCGACGGAGGCTGCTGATGGTAACGACCGATTGCATCTTGCTATATGGAGCCGAAATCTGGGGAGTTGCGCTCCGAACTGAGAAGTTCCGGAACCGCATTGCCAGTGTCCAGCGCAGGGGTGCCCTGCGTATCGCCTGTAGCTACCGCGCAGTCTCAGAAAAGGCTGTGACCTACTAGCGCGAGAACACAAAGAAGGGTACCTCTTTCGCTCAGAGCTGGGTAGAACTGAGCTCTGACGCACGCGCGTACTTTTACCCTCCAACTTTGGCAACAACATTGGAGTGTAAGTGCTAAAGGACGCTGGACGGCTAAGCTAATTGATCTCATTGAGCCTTGGTTTAACCGGAGCTACGGAGAGGTAAACTTTTACCTTTGTCAATTCTTGACAGGGCACGGTTACTTTAGGAAATACCTGAACAAAATGGGTAAGATGGTCACACCGTACTGCCGGTACTGTGTGACTGAGCTCGATGATGCTCAGCACACATTCTTTATGTGCAGCCGCTTCGTAAGTTTGAGGCGCACCATTGAGTTCATGATAGGCCTGGCAACGCCTGAGACGATCGTGGATGCAGTGCTGCAAAACGAGGAGACCTGGCGCGCAGTCTCAACATATGTTGCGAAAGTGCTGCGCGTAAAGCGGGAGGAGAGTTGCCTTACCGACCCATGAACTGTGGTAGTTTCTGAAGTCCATGGTTACCGATGGGTGAATCAGCACGACCGGGTCGAAGCAGTACTTAGGCGGGTCCCGACTCGGAACTTCGCGGGCTTGTAGATGGTCCTTTTTTTAGTGAGTCAAACGTCACATACCGCGAGGTGATAGGTCACCCGGGGATCTGGTTAGCAGTTTTTACACTAGGGGAAAAAAATTAACTTATGTTCCTATTTTTATACATATAATGAGAATTGAAAATTATTGTATTGTAATTAGATAAAATAGTAAATAATATTATATTAAAAAAATTGAGCAAATACTAGGACACATGCTTTTCTATAAAATTACAGTCTAAAAATAATTAACAATATTATTAGCTTTATGTTCATTCCAAAATTTTATTTTTAACTCTTTTATGTATTTTTTCAAGTCGTCATCAACTTAATCGTGATAAAAAGTTGATTAATTTTTAAGACGAATACATTCTAATTAGCAAAATCTACACGTCTCACTTTTCAGTTATTCAGTCATAAAGTAAATTTCTCGTCCTTGGTTAGTGGAATGTATTGATTAAATTGGTTTTCCTTCTTTCGTGGTCTTGGTATTGATGATGCTTGAAAACAAATGAAAAAAAATAATACTGCATGGTTTAACGCAGATATTGCTAGATTCTTTGGCAAAATACACGGAGAGAAAAGTGTAATGAAATTCTACAAAAATTGCAATTATTTTTATTGCAATAGTAGTAATTTTTTGCCCCATTACCTTTGTAATGAATTGCACTACGCATTTTACTACTTTGCTGTGAATTATGTTATTACACTGTAATGCATTTGATTGTAATAATGTAATAAAAGTAATAATACTTCAGCAATAAATTTAAAAATAATAATAATGAAATTCATTACCACTCGTAATGAAATTCACTATTTTCATTGATAAAAAGAACTAATCAGTTTAATGAGTTTAATTAAAACTGATAGTGGATATCATTGCGTTAAACTCATTGTGCACAAGGAATGATTTTTTTGCGTTTTGGCCTAAAAAAGAAAATTTCACCGCAAATAATGATGCTGATTCCATTCGCCTCTTAGTTGAACCTAACCCAAAATACAAAGAATGTATTTAAGTTGAACTAAAAATATAGTTTAGCTTTGAACTATAAATTTTCACTCAATTTCATTCTTGTTATTCTCATGTTTAAAAAAAAAAAACAAAAATTAAATTTCAAAAACAACATAAATTTATTCAAAAGCATATGTGTAAAAACATAACAATTCATATTCTTCAAAAATCTAATATGAGTATTTTTACTAAATTTGTTTAAAACGAAAAGCAAACAGTATTGCAAATAATTTTAGAATCAACACCCAAAACTTACAAAATTTTCAACTTTGGGAGGATTTGTTTCATTTTCTGGTACAGATGGAGATACATTTGGCAATGAATCATTATTTTTCGTCTGATTCAAGATTTGATAGCTTATTTGTGTTTTATCGGTTAAGGTTTCTGCTATTGATACCGAAGCATGACCCTAAATTTTAAATTATACAAATTCCTTCGCTGCTTCTTATTAAACGGTAATATATTCTTAAATGTAGCGGTGATAATGGTATCAAAGAATCAATATCGGAGATAGTTACATGAACCAAGCATTCTTCATCGATTTTGTGCTCTGTGACACGAAATTGTAGTTACATTTTCACATTCAAACAACGCACAAATTTCAAAAAGATATGTTAATGTTTACGTACCTTTAAAACTATTTTCGAGTTCCAACAGGCCTCTTAACAAATCACTCACTATATTTACCTCTGGAGCGACAGATTTCAAAACAAAATAGCTCAAACCGTCACAATTATTAACGCGTGTGTCCATTGCTTTTAAAATTCACTAAAAAAATTTGTTACACCAAACAACTCAATTCTGCCCGGTATGATTTGCAATGCTACGCACAAAATTTATTGCTCTAATCAACACAATTCTAAGTCACACTCTGAAAATTCAAAACTGCATGATTTTCATTGCGATGGTTATGAGGAAACGTGGTATTGACTACGCAGGATAAAAATTCATTAGTCAATGTAGTAATATTTACCACAGTCTGTTTTCGTTAATTACGTAGTTTGTCAAATGCATCGAATGCATATTGCTGCCTGCCAAATGATTTAATCAAAGTCTTTACTACAGCGCAATAAATATGAGTGAGCTGTAGTATGTAATGGAATTGACTATTTTTTGCAGGAAAATAGTAAATTTTCATCAAATTTGTAATAACATTCATCTTTTGATATGGAATTTGCGGAATAGTAAATTCTATTATCCACTTCAGTAAAAATCACTGCCGAAATTTCTCTCCGTGTATACTTTAGTTAGTCAATAGAAAAAAAAACAGGTTCCAGGTTCCCAAAATAACCTACTTGAGTACTAGAGGCTACGTTTCGAAGCCATAAAATGTGTAAAGCTTGTATTAGCCTCGTTTATCAATCACATTAAAGCAACTATCCAAACTGACCAGCCTAAATCCTTTTGGTCTGACAATCACTCCTTAAGAAGCTCCTTTAGTACTCACAACTGTATGAAGTACAGCGGCTGTGGTCCCGGTGGTATTTTGAATATCATAGCTAAGGGCATAGTACTTTTAGGGAAATGATAGGTTTTTACCAAGTTTTGGCTAAACAATAATGACGGCTCATCTTCAATAATGCTGGTTCATCTTAGATACAACATAGCGATAATTATATCTATTAGGGTCTGTGATATGTTGCCTGGTAAATGTTTGGGGCAAACGTTGCTGCTGTTATATGTTGTCTATAAGCGATTAGCTATCTATTATATATAAGCGATGTATACGCGATTTTCGACGGTCCCATCACCAAGTTCTTTTCTTCCTCAAAGTCAGCGAAGTTTAACTGTTCTACCTTGCTGAGCAGAGAAGGCTTATGGCTCAATGTGGTGGTGGTCATTGTCAGATGATCAGTTTTTCTCGAATCGCAGATTCAAAGACTCCAACAATTCATTGGCTTTAATTATTCGTCGCACAAATTGCTTTTTTCCCCGAAAGATCCTCGATTGCCCGGTCTTGTGATTGTCCGTTCACGGATAGAGTTGGTAAGCTGATGGACAATTATAGACAAAAACGTGTGTCTTTTTTTAAATAAATAATTTTCCAGCATAAGAAACGTTGTAGATTTGCTTTAAAGTATATAAAGACTTACTAGAAAGAAAGAAAAACGTTCACTTTTGTTGCTAGAAAGAAAAAAATAAACTTCAGTTACCTAGCCGAGACGTAAGTTTCCCTTTAATATTTTAGCCGGTATCATATTATATATTTAGCAGATTGTATAATAATGCATAAATAACTGAACTGTATTGGACTGACCTAAAAGAGTCGAATTGGCGACTAATTTAACTACTCTTAAAACTCTTCACACTGAAAGTGCACACATTTTTGCTGATTTAGGATAGCTTGAAGTTCCTTTCGCTATTCTACAGGCTGTTGTAAGAGCGCTCATCATGCAAATATATAAATGGCATGACTTCTAAAAAAATCAGCTCTTTATAAAGCATTTTTTTTGCAACTGGTATAATTGGAGATCAACTCCACAATTACTGTGAATCAGCACTTTGAACGTTATGAGCTCAATATACCATCTTCTTGATCACTAATTCATTTGTTACTCCAAGCGATTGAACTTGAATTGATCATGTTGCGCAAGTCCCACTTGTCTACGAAAATGAGCAGGTAATGGCCGATAGAAAACACTTTCAAAGAGCCGCCAGCTGTTTCCTGATGTCGCATAACCACCAGGAAGAAGGAAATATGAAGCTAAGCGATCGAAAGTAGCGGGATTGTAGCACTACTTGAGTGTCTAACTACGACTCTTCTGAGACGTTCCTTATTTTCGCACTCGGATTGCATCTTTGCTGCTATGATGGAGTTTTATAGTGATAGACAACTAACGACGGTTTAATCTATTGTCGGCTGCCTAGCAAATTCGGGCGCATGCTAATCGAATGTTTGGATTGTGCAGATTGTTCAGTGTTGCAGCACGTACTTTTTGTCATTCGTCGCCATTTTGTGAGCGGTCCGATTAAACAATTTTGTGAGCAGTCCGATTAAAAATAATACTCATACCAATTTCCATTAATTTTTTTGTGATCAATTTCGCGATTATGTTGATACATCGAATTACAGCTACGCGGTCATCCGATTGAAAAGGTGTCTAATTATCGTAAATTAATTACTCAATATTAATGAGGCATTAGTTTGGCGGAACCTATAGCTTTACGCCTCAACTGGCTCTTAATATACTACCTTCAATTTTCTAAAACACAATGTGCAGCTGAGGTCAATCGCTAATTATGCAAAGACACATTTCACAGTTTTCATCATTTTATTTACGGTGTTCCTATTTACTAACGTCAAGCTAATGTGTCTTACTTCCAGTTAATTGTTTTCTCCGGTGGATGAAATACTTTCGATTGACGCGCTTGTTGATTGTTCAAATAGAGAATGGAAAGGTGTGTGAATATCAAAGTTGAAGTTCGTTTGGAAGTATAATGATTGCGTGGACAAATGTTGATAATGTTTTGTATGTTTGTGCACATGCTCGTATTTGACAAATACTTGTGAATTTCGAAGCGTCATTCACCGTACTATTTTTAGTTTTTATTCAACATCGATTCGAATATGCGAAGGCGAAAGTGTCAAAAAGTGCGAAGGTGGTATGTTTTTCTTGCTCGTCGGCAGGTATAGTGTCACTGAATTAATAGGTTTGTATTTGAAAATGTAATAAGACGTATTTCTGGCTCCATTTATTTTTACTTGAAAGAAACATATTGAATGTTTAAAAAATGAATCCTTTATAGAAATTATTAAGATCTGATTTAATAAATTAGTTTTAAAAATAAGTTGGACTGAAACTGAGGGACGAACTAAAATACGCAATCTATTTTCGTTTAAGAGAAAGGAATTTGTAAATCATCCTCAGTAATCTTTTGTATGTTGACCTAGCGAATCTTGATTTGGATAAATAAATAGATGATTTCTATTTTATTAAGATTATCTTATTACTCAGTATTTGTTAATCGCTGTTTTGCGTGTTACAGGATGAAAACATGTATTTAGCGCTGAATGAAGAAGATAGTTCCGGTTTGAAAGTGATGAATGAAGTATGATGGAAAAATTAACAAAATATAGAATCTATAAAAGTTCATTGACTTGAGCAACATATTCCTGAATCTAATATTCTTCGAAAAGGGTACTTTAAACATTATCTCTACACCCACTATTTTAACTGAAATAATATCGATAGAATATTGATAGAACTTCGATAGAACGATTATATTCATAGCTTTTTGTGAAGCAACAATAATCGAATCTTAAAAAATTTCGAATACTTTTGGTAGAGTCTGGCAACTAGCCCTATCAGCTAAACTTCGGGCATTCCGTTCTTATGACATAGATTCAAAGTTTTCTGGTAGATCGTGTATTCCAATTTGTTCTATATGGATGCAAATACAATGTCGACTTTGAAGATGCTGGGTGCCTGGAATCTGGTGGTCTTTGTATAACTATGTTCCGTCTGTATGAATGATCTCGTCAGCCTCGCTTTCAATCTGATTTATAGTTTTGCTAGCGACAGCAGCTTTGACTCCGCGTTCTCTTTTAACACAGTGGCTGACTCTTTTGCGAACGCTATTTCTTCTAAGGAAGATTAAATGATTGCCTCAACAAACATGGATTTATTTAACACGATCACTTGAAGCTCAGCGGATCGTGCTGTATTTATGTCACTTTAGTCAGGAAGCGTTAGACGAATCTTCGAAATGGGTGGAAATGTTCGTTCTCTGATCACAGGTTCATATTCTTTTGTGTAAGTGGTTGTAGCTTGACAGATAAGGCAGCCTTTATTAACAGGGAACAAAACGAACTGGGCGAAGTTCGAATCCCTGCTTCGATACTTGCACGAAACTTCTTTATGGAGCATCGACCATAACTTGGATCTGTATCTGCAATTATTACCTCTGACAGCGCTTTTGTCTGATCATTGTATAAACGTAAATTGAAGGCCTCTAAGTATGCCATACGTAATGTGAAAAGACCATCATAGAGGATATCAGTAAGTGCAATTATCTCGAAAATTTCGCTGATTTTGGCCATTTTTTCACCTGTCTTTTAAAATCTCTGTCCTCTGAAGGACTCTCAGTCCCCGGAGCCCCCCGCATAGCCCCCCTACATAGCCATGAATCGTGCGCTACCACTGGGAATCATGAAATCTCTTTCGAACGGAACCCTATCGTCTCCCAAGCCGTTACCGTGACCGAACGAGATCTACACTCTGCAATGTGCGTATACCTGCTCTACATCTTTAAGCCATATGGTAACCTTCTATATAAAGAACAAAAAACTATATTAGTACTCATTCATACAGAAGCTCTTTAACCAAAAACATGGATTTGAAATGTGAATAAGTACGACAGCAAATTATTTTCAAAAACGTGGAAAATCCCAAAATTACGTTTTCAAAGATTGCTATGGACCTTAAAACGTCACTTTCAATGATCGAACGAATAATAGTGAACTATAAAAAAAGGCTAGCTGTTACAACAAAAAGAGGATCAAGTATAAATCTGTAAGTATAGACAAGGACTTAAAATTATAAGGAAAGCGAATGAAAAAACGTTACAGCCTGACAACATATAGGGTGAGAACGTTCCAGGTCGAGCCAAAGAAAACGAGAAAGCAGCAAAACCGAGGTCTCGAAAATTATACGAACAATATGTGACGAAATTCGATCGTGCCATTTGAGATGACGAGACTTATGTCAAAGCGGACTTCAGGCAGATTTGTGGCCATGAATTTTATACTGTTTGAATAAATGGTGCAAGGAAGGAAGTATTTAAGTCAAAGAAAACTAGTAAGTCCCCTAAGCAGTGTGGTAGGCATTTTGCCAATGGGATCTAAGGAGCGAAATTTTTATCAAGTTTACATCGTTTACATCGAAGAAGCGATTGGTGCTTTCGTGCTGTTTTGGCAAGACCTAACATCAAGTCATTGTGCTAAGAAAACGCTGGAGTGGTATGAAAGGAACCACGTCACTTATGTCTCCAAGGAGGCCAACCCACAAAATCGTTTTGAATTTAGACCAATAGAACGATACTGGATCCAAAGGAAACGAGTATTGAGGAAAAACCATGGGGAAGCTAAAATTGTATCTGACTTTAAAAAAGCATACAAAATTGTCAACGAGGCCGCTGTGAAAAACTTGTCGGGCGTCAATCGAAAAAAAAGATATGTTGACTCTAAGTGACACTAACCTTTACAATTGTAGTTTTTGTATACCTTTACGCTGGAGTTACAATCAATGCAACACAACATTAACCGTCATCTGTCACTAGTTATATTAACAAAATTGTTGTTTGATAATATGGATCCTTTAAAGTCTCGGAAAGTGATATCAGTGAGTATTTTATCCTTTAAAAGCTGCAAAATATATTGCAAAGCGAAAATAAGACAAAAAAACGAATTCTGAATTTCATTTCCATATGACATTTCCCGGACATTCATAGGAACTGGTGATTTTGAATATTTTCAAAAATGTTGTTGCCATACCAAGTTTGAGCAAACTTTACTGCGCAACAAAGTTAATTTTGCATCATTGTAACTGCTCTCATACGTTCTCATGTGTTCAAACATGTTTTGCTGTGCAACAATGTTGTGTTGCATTGAATGTAACTCGAGCTTTATTAGTTAAGCTATAGTCAAAAACAGCCTTATTTTCATAAGGTTTTATGTGCTTTAGTAGAAGGGTCGAATTTTAATGAGAACGTCCTTACAGTGTCCAGAATAAACGGCTAAGGCTTGAAACTTTGCTGTCGAAAGTTTCATGCCCTCTCTCTACAGGAACATCGGTGTTTTCGGTCAAACTAACCATCAAATATAAATACTTCAAGGACACTTAATATATTATAGGACGGCACGCACAACGGCTAGGTGATGTAACATTTCTGTCGAAGCTGCGGCTGTGGCTGTGGATGAAGAGGAATCCGTATTCCATCTTATTTCCCAGTGTGCGACTTTGGTGAGCAGGAAAATGGCCTTACTCGAGCTTCTTTCGTCTCAAGCCTGACTGATTTATCCTTTACCGATTTTACAGTAAAGGTGTAGTTTGTAGTATTAGTAGTTTATTCTGGAAACCAGATGGTTTCCTAATTACAGTGGCCGAGTTAGTCATATCTGTGGCATCACATCGAGTCTCTATTATACTTATGTATTACGCTCCGTTGGAACTTTGCGATTGACAGTCGCGGAATGTGAAGTTACTATGAAAAGAAATTGAGCCCTGATTACCTTCATAGCCTGGCAAAGCATGAGGGCATTCATCCTCCTACGTCAAATTGAGATAGTCGGCTGGGACATGGTGCCCCGAATAAAAATGTTAGGATATAACCTTAACATAAATCTGCTGTACTGACGAGTCAGTATAATTGTCAGGATAGTAGGGTTTTCCATAAGCCTTGATATTGTCCGATTATGATTTCTTGGACCGCTGCCATTCAGATGGTCCACAATCCATTATGATGAGTATGCTGGTCCAGGCTATCTAAACTAAACTTTTTTTTTACTCCAAATTGTTGTCTTGAAAATTTTCAAATTTTGAACTTTGGACACGCAAAATCGTGAAGCGTTCTACATTTTTACATCAGTCAAGTATGCACTGTGAGGTGGTGTCTGATAAGAATCAGTGCATACTTTCGTAACTACTTAGTAAAAAAAACAAAATTTTCAATAAAATTTTTCAATTTCAATCATCCCGCAAAAACAAGTCCACTTCATTTCTTAATTTGCAAGATAAAATAGACAGATCAATAGGGAAATTTGACTTTTGTCCAGATTATCAAATTATTACAAAACTTACAGGGCATATTGTTGTTACAAAGATGTAGACATGTTTGATTTTTTATGAACGTGCTGGCAACTCCGCAGCTACGGCAGGCATTGAAAATGAAAACCTAATGAAAAATTCTCGTCTTCTACAGTGAAAGCCAACTCATATAGAAATCTTATGCTTTGTCTATACAAACAAAGGAAAACTTTTGAAATTTCACACCGGATAAGAACGGTAACCCTCCTCCAATTTACTTATATTCTAAACGTCAAAAATTTCTGCTCACGAGAACTCACGATCATATTATCAGATATAAATGAAACGCACAGAATATTTGGCGTTGATTAGGACCAGGTCTGATGGAAGCAATTTTGAAATGCGGCTAACTCTGTGCCAGTGGTGACGAAATTAATAACAACAAATATTAATACAATAATCAACAAATATTAAGTTTTCAAAAATTTGAAAACGTTTGCCACTGAATTTTCCTCCCAATATTTTCCAATGCAGTCATCGGATCAAAACGAAATTCGCAAAGTAGGTTGATTTTAATGTGAGGCAGGTGTGATATATTTTTTGTTTTGATACTAGCCAAGGGTTGCCAGCGCGAGGTGTTTTTGGCTTTTTTCGTATCAATAAATGCTAACATTAAGTATTCATATCGCGAACATTTACAATGAAAATAAGTTACCAATGTTTAAATTTTCAAAGTTCTAGAAATTTTTCGGTTCCAAACATCTTTCGTTTTTTTGACGCTAAACATCTTTCTATCCCTGTAACTTTCGACGAAATCATCGGATAAAATCGATAGAGCTATTTGATTTTGACGTGAGGCAATTGTGGGAGACTTTTAGTTGCAGTGATGGTAAAGTGTTTCAAGCACTAAGCATTTTCTTTGTTTATCTTATGTTATGCTGCTTTCAAAGTTTTGTAGTGTTTGGCTTCCGTCCTAAATCTTGAAATTCCTGAAATCCTTTCCACCCTACGAGTTTAAATGCATTGTTAAGTTCAAAGTGATTTTGCAATCGAAACAGGTTGGAGAACGTGTGGTAAAATATGCACTCAGAACCTGCACGATTCTTCTACTGTTTATCTAACATTAGTGTTTCTAGCGGCTTAGGTGCGCTAGAATTTTTTTTTTAATTTCGATTCGAATTTTACTCTATCTCATAATCTGTGAACAATATGTCACTAAAAAACCTTGAGCCCAACATACCCTGTAAATTTATTTTGGATCCAATGAATGGAAGTTATAATGACACTGGGAGCTATAGGGCTAGAAAAATTTTAAAGGCTACCACCCGCGAAAATTTCAAAATATTCAAAATCAAACAGGCCTGGTTTTTTAGCCTAGAAAACGTGGTAGGTAAAGTCCACCTATTGTGTGGATTTAATTGTAACCTGGTACCCGCATCGGCAGCTATAGGGCAAAAAAAATTATTATTTTTCTTAGTGAATTTTCGCAGTGCCACGCAGTGCCATCTGCATATCAGTACAATTTAACTTCGCACCCTTCTGCATGGTGTGAAATTTGAATGGCTATATCGTATATGTAGGTAACATTTTCTCTGTGCATCTTGTCCATGATTTCGTGGGCAAACCAAATCGTTTTGTAAACATCATCGAAGCCAGCACCCGATCTTTTTTTCAAATTCCTTTGACTCGATACGTAAAGCCGACAAAATTTCGATAGTCCACGGACTAAGACGAGACCCTCGTAAGCTCTCAGTAATCCTCATAAAACCACCATAAAACTCTCGTGCTTGGCATGGCTTGAATGGAGAAAAACAGGCGAGAATAGACGAGGTGACCATTTACACTATCGTGCTCGGCTACATTTGCCATATCTCGGGGAGACTGTAAATCCGGCATAACTTGAGGCCAATACGCTTGGTGAATTTCAATTTGATTTGACAATTGGCATATACGTTTTGGTAAGCTGAAATTTGAGCTACGAATAAAATAAGCAATTTAGTTAAAATTTCACTTTGGCTGTGTAGATAAAGTAATTAAATTTATTAATCGTTGGCACTTTTTTCTTAAGAAACATTTTTCAGGAGACGATGATTTGAATCCTTTCTTGTTTTTGTGTCTGCCGTAGCTTCAGGACTGCCCGCACATACGTCAAACATAGAAGCGTATTTATTGTGCCTATCATTGCATCCTTTAAATTTTGTAACGGGCTAATGACTCAGATAAATGATTTCTTTCGTCGCAGAAATTTTTTGCAATAATTGTAGCATCTGATGTTATCTTAAATTATGCGTACACATCCGCATAACTGTGACATTATAAACAATTTTAATTTATTATCTAGGAGAGTAAGTCCCCGAAATTTCCATAGTGATGATGTTTATGATCTAAGCGCACGCATATGTATATATATTTCATAATATCTTATGCTTTTATTTATTTGCCATAAGACAGCCTATTTACCATTCTTATCTATTTTCTCACTGATTTCAGGTGTACGACAGGTTTAAATAAAGTTATTCACTTGGCAATCAAATAGAATAGCCGTACACAAGCTCGGTAAGTATCTTTTTTCATTAAAATTATCCCAGCCATACCTATTACCAATCCATTCAAAAGAAGTTTCTCATTTAAATTACCCATTTAAACTCTGCGCTCCGAATGTGTACTTGTATCTCCCGACGCTCGTACTATTATTATTCGCTATGCTGCTATTAGTTAACTATCATTTGTCTAACTTCCATGCTCTTGTTGGTCGGATTTCGCCTGGGAACGTTCACAGTTGTGAAGAAATTTCTTTCAAAAACAAAGTAAACCAAAGCACAAACATCAAAAATATTCCATTTTAGCTGCAGGAAAGAGGCAAAGGACGAAACAAAACGAGAGCGCACAATGTACAACGTAATGAAAATTTGCGACCATGTCGTAAGATAATAAAAGGGCCCCATTAAACAAAGCATATCATTTTGTATGGAGATAATTTCGCTTGTCTGCTGTGACAAGAAAGTGTAAACAATGCTCATTATGTTCCATATATCAAAATGTTGATAATGATACAGATTATGATGATGATGGGAATTCGGCGGTTTGTTTTGTTTCGGCCGATTTGTATTCGCATTTTCGACAGTCAGATTACATTAAAATTGTACGAAAATCTGCGGATGGTGTGTGGGCGATGTGCATGTTTTTAATCCGTAAGATAAACCTTAATTAATATTGTGTTGAACGAGAAAACTTTCTCGTTTATCAAAAGATATGCAAGGGGACATACATTCTTGTTTGCGTGAAGAAAAAAAGTGAGATAAAGTTTGGTTTGCATACGTATACTTATATGTACCACAGTAAAGGAAAAGTATATGCGGAAATCAAGTATGTTTGTAGGAATTTCTAACAACTTATTTCAGAAGCATGCTTAGCAAATATAATGACATCGCTTGTTTAGGGTCTTGCTTGACTGAATAATAAGCAAGTTTGCGGCTAGAAGGCACCAAGGTTTACTAATTTCAAGCTGATGCCCGAAATACATAAGAACGTTACTTCTTCAAGCAACCCATCGACGACTTTTTCATCCTGATAGCACCTCAATTACGGATCAACAACAAATGAGTCAGTTTTCGCATCATTATAAGATGTTTAATGATATTCGCATCAAAACCTTCACTTTTTCTACAGTTCCTGTCCCAGATTGTTTGTAATTATTCAGAATACTAGTTCACACCACAATTTTTCCAGATCATGGACTTATTATTATGCCCCATTGCTAAGCTACGTTACAAGTGAGGTAACGTGTAAATTAACTGAAATTTACATTAACCAGTAGCAAAGGTAAGCGTCATTGTATTCATTTGATTTCTTACATTTGTGTTAGCCCAATGCCAATGGGCCTTACTTAATCCACAGCTAACAGCAATAAAAGCAAAAGTAATATTCGTTCCCAGATGCTGGTGGATAAGATCGCATCATTAAGTGGTTGCGTTCCAGTTATTCGAACTGATGAAGCGCAAGAGTTGATATAATTGTTGTAAGTGAAGATTTCGCTACTGCCGTCCGTCAGTGCGATTGTCTGGCTACCCACTGTATTGTTTGCGTTTCAGCTGAGTTCTTGCTTAACACGTCTTGGCTTCAAATTAAGAGATTATGTAGTAAGTACTTCAATTCGTTCCTTCCAATTGAGTATCTTTGTTTTCGATTTGTATCTTTGTGTCTTATGGTCATCGCGAGGTCAGCATTAAAGTAGTGGTTTCATCATTCTTCGTTTAATGCTTTAATGTGTGCAAGTAACAATTATTTGCGAATAATTGAAATGATTAAATCGATATGAAGAAACCACTTTCGTTTTCATTGAGGCCAAGCATTTCATACGTTTAATCAGCACAAAAATTTTTCAGTCACATATTTGATGTTTGTATTTGCGAATTATTTTTTAAATTGATTACGATTCGGTCAAGATTTTCTGTTCTGTTTGTATCATTTATATGCATATGGTGGAATAGACATGCAATTTTCTCAAATTTGTGCTAACAAATTTTATTTCAAGGTGGCGATTAATTGTAATCATGGGTAATATTAATGCGTATCCTTAATGACTAGCATTACTGCACAATAGAAATAACTTTTTGAATACCTTATGTTTTCTTGTCTCGGAAATTTAATTTCGAAATAAAACAAATGCTGTTGTAGCTAAATTAGTTTCTCGTTTTTGTATATATCTTTTTCGTATAACACGTATATACCAAACATAACCAAAAAAATAAACGCATTTCGACATTTCGTGAAAGCATGTGGAAAATATGAACTTTCGGATAGAACGTGCAGAAGATGGCTCAAAAAATTTGAAGCAGGTAATTTATCCTTAAAACCACGCTTTGTAATATATTAAAAGTAAAATAATAAAAACTGAAGCAGTTAAGCTTAAGACAAGGTGCTTTTCAAAAACAGTATTTACAGATTTCCATTGCGCTTGCAAAAGGTCTTAAGTAACGACGGTGATAATATCATTAAATGAATATTGCTCTAACTTTTTTGGAAAGCAGTTCGTGAGCTCGCGAATCTTTAGGTTTTTGAAATCAAAATAGATTTTTTTCAAAATTTAAACTAATACTCAGGAAACGTTCCCATACATGCAACTTCAGATGTATAGGTTTTATCTCTGCAAGCTTTCTTCATGATGCAATAAATTGTTCATCACTTCGAAACTTTATTTATTATTCTACATATTTACGTTTATGTTGGTTAGTTTATTCTCCATTAACATAAATAAACTTAAATTATTAAACATGTTGATTCCGATGGGGTGTTTCAAAATGTTTTTTTTTTATTTACTTAACGTAATAAATAATAAAAAAACCCTAACGAATTAGAACCGCTAGAAACACTAATGTTCGAACAACAGTAGGGTATTTGTGCAAATTTTGAGTGTGTATTCTACCACTAGATACTTAAGTAATAATAGACCCTAAGCCAATTTGATTTCGATGACTTCATCGAAAGTTATAGCGATAGAAAGGTGTTTGGGGTTGCCATCCAAAAAATGTCCAGACCTTAAAAAATTTAAACATTCTTAGGGTTTACAGCGGTTGGACCAAATATGACCTGAACTATAGCGCGGACTAAGTGAATTTAGTCCTAAGGTGTTTACATCGACCTGACCTCAGATTTGGTCAGGATACGTGACAGCTGTCATTAATTTTAATTCTATTTCCTGCACTGTAATTATCTTTTAATTTGTCTCTAAAACATGTTTATTTGAATGATTATCGGACGAGAGGCTTGCGAGCTTAAATTCAAGGTACATATATTATAAATAGTGGCGCAAAATCTATGTTTAGGTCGGGTGTGCTTACAGCGATATAGTACACGATCTATTTTAGGTCAGGTCGCATGAAATCGTGTACTGAGTGCTTACAGCAGTTGGACTAAATAATTTAGGTGAATTGTGGTGTATAGTTCACGGAATAACCGTCTGCTGTACTTATTATGTCTGCTGTGTTTATTTTTAAATGTTAAATGTTTTAAATAACAAAAATGCCTCGTGCTGGCAACCCTTTGTTAGCACCGAAGCCAAAAATATGTCACATTTACCTCACGTTAAAGTCAAGCTACACTGCGAATTTTGTATTGATCCGATCACTGCATTGAAAGTTATAGAGATACAAAGAAATTTAGGGCTATCACCCGTAAAAATTTTCAAATTCTTTAGATTGTAATATTTGTTGTTTATTTTGTCTAAAAGATTACTACGATTTGAAAATTTTATGATAAAACCGCTTACTAAATATAGGTCGAAAAAAAAACAAAACCTACCATAGCTGGTAACACTATCATTGTTTTTCCAACTAGATGTCTGCTGAGTATTGCCTACAATAAATTCAATTTGCCATAAGAATTTCGTTCTGATTCCATGACCGCACTGGAAGCTATAGGACAAGGAGCTTTATTTTCCTTAGTGAATTTTCAAAATTTAAGACACTAAAATTACTATAGCTGGCAGCTCCAACCGAATTTAAACGTGGTTCAAAGTAGGATTCAGCTACTGTGTGAATTTTGTCAAAATCTGGTGACTGAATCAGAATTTATAGGCCCAAAAGCAGTTATTTCTCTGAGTGATTTTTTAAGATGGTACCACCGGTGGACTGGACTTACCCAAATTTCAAAACTGCTCTAATACATTCTGTAAATTTCAATTTGAGTTCCCGTGAACAGAAGTTTTTGATGCTAAAAATATAGGTAAATTGGAGAAGGGCTACCGTTCTTGCCCGTTGTAAAATTTCAAATGACTATGTAGACAAAGCATACAATT
Source organism: Nemotelus pantherinus (assembly GCA_963978885.1). Taxonomy (NCBI): domain Eukaryota; kingdom Metazoa; phylum Arthropoda; class Insecta; order Diptera; family Stratiomyidae; genus Nemotelus; species Nemotelus pantherinus. Next base: position 30,761,632 of record OZ022265.1, on the reverse strand, counting down.
TATATATAAGTGGCTTTTTTTCTTCAAAAAGCGACAATTGTTCAGGAGAGTCGATGATTTGAAGGTTCGCTCACCAAAAGCAACATAAATTTACAAATTAATAATAGCAAAATGTTCTGAAAGTTTTATAATGATTTGAGGGCTCTGTCAAAAGTTATCGCATATTAAAAATGTTCAAATTTTCCCGCTCTCTTTTGAGGCACCTAGCGCACACATAGGGTTAAAAAATTCCAAAACATTATCCAATTCACATTTGAAACACGTTCAAAATTCGTTTTGCTAACTTAATTTTTGCGAAAATTGTTTGTGGACAGAATAATAGGTATATTAAAAATATAACTAAAATGGCCGCCGACACCAAAGGGTTAAAGATTGAAATTTGAACCTATTCTGCATATACACAAATGTATCCTGAAAGTTTCAGCTCAATCGGATGGTGCGTTCCCGAGAAATAGTCACTGAACTTAGCCTCAAAATATCTCAAAACATTCACGGCATGACACAGAGCTGCCACTTAACTTCCACAATCAATAATTCGTAGTTAATTCGAATACAACAGTGATTTACTCTTTAAATATGAAACAAAAATTTTTCTTTCTCATAGTTTGACAAAAAAAACGTCCCGTTATCAGTCTACATGCTATAACAAAAAATACGATTTGTTTCAGTCTTATTTAGATAGTGTAGTGCGATGGAATCCATACGTAAGCTAATTCTTAAAAATAAATTATTGAACGAACGAAACGTTGAACAATTTTTCAGGATCTACGAAAGGAAGAAATAAAGTGGGACTTCATATATAAAACAATCAAACATACGAAAACATCCTCTGTTAAGGATTGTAAGAGAAGTCCACGCACTGCACTTACTAGGCAACGCATTAAGATTGTAAGAGAGCAGATTCATAGAAAAAAGGTCGTTCGGGGAGAAAAATAGCTTCAAAATTGGGAATCTCAGAGTTTTCGGCACAATTAATACTCATGAAGGATCTAGGAGCAGGCCCTTACAAAAAACAGAAAACTCATGGAGTTTCAGTCTCATCCAAAGGAAAAACGAGCCATACTTGTTTGGCACGGTGGTGATGAGTTTGATGAAAGACAACAATTTTCGAGCAACCACACAATCCACAAAATGATCATTTGTCGGCAGTCAGAATGGAGACATTTCCGAAAATGAAGTTTATGGGCCCAGATATCAAAATTCATCCTTAGCTATGGTTTGGAGCGGTTTTTGTTTGAGAGACCCCTAGTTTTTATTGAGAATGGTGTGAAGGTCGATTCTTTATGTTACCAGAAGCAAGTTTTTGAAGCAGTTGTACTTCCAAGCGGTAAAACGTCATTTGCAGTGAAATCTCGTTTGGTGCCGCAAATACACAACTCTTTGGAAAAACAGCGTCGCGTTGATGTCTGTGAAGGGATGCTTTCTGAATCGCATGATAACTGGAGATGGGACTTAGATTTATGCATATGATCCGGAAACAGCCGACAAAACAAGCGAATACCGTGCAAAAGGCTAGTCAAGACCGAAAAAACCGCGTCAGAGTCGTTCAAAAATCAAGGCCATGCTAACAGTTTTCTTCGATTACCGTGGTCTGGTGCATTATGAGTTCCTCCCGTGGGATCAAACTGCTAACAGAAAATATTATTTGAGCGTAATGCGTCGTTTGCGTGAAGCTATTCGTAAAAACAGGCCTGATTTACGGACAGACATCTCTTGGTTTTAGCACCATGATTATGCACCATCTCACACTGCATTCGTATACGCCTGATTTGACAAAAATTCGTATACGCCTGATTTGACTGCGTGTAGCTCCTGGCTATTTCTTAGGCTCAAGTGACCGCTCCGAGGACATTGTTTCAACACGATTGAAGATATCAAAACCGAATCGCTGCGCGCTTCGAAGTCCATTCTGGAAATCGACTTTAATAATTGTTTCGAGGGTTGGAAAATCGTTAGCGTAAGAGTATTGCATAGGGAGAAGAATATTTTAAAGGCGATGATATAGATTTAGAAGAATAAAAAAGCGATTTGAAATATTATAAACATGGTCAGCTTATTTTGTGATCCCTGTAGTATACTGATGCCAACGAGCTGCAGCAATGATAATTTTGAATGGTTCCTTTAAAAAGCTGAATAATTTCTCATGTTTACCTTCCATTTTCAAGACAAGTGCTTGCTTTTTTTCAGGATAAAGCTAAGGTTACATTCAAGAATTGTACTAATTTAAATCCAATATTACGTTTGAATATTGGCCACAAGATATCAATACATACGTCGTACTACTTCAGCCACTGTATACTCTCTAAGACTGGAGGAAAGGTAGCCAAAACAAGCTAACCAAAAATTAGTAACAAAAAATCATAAATCAATTCGAATATTGTCTGAGAATACATTTTTTCAAAAGATTTTATCATACCTTTTCCAAAAAGTATTCAATTCATATTGATAATGACTTCTGAAATTTAGTTTATTTGAACTAAAGAGCATCAATAAAGTGAGGATTGTATTTTTCCCCGTGTAGCTTAATGTAGACACCAAGGCGTTTTCCACTGTTCGATTGCACTCTACCTAAGCGAATTTATCCTTAGTTGTTTAGTCCTAATGTTCTGAATCTGCTGACGGGTAAGACGAAAGCATCAGTCATTCGATTTCATCAGCAAGCTGCTGCAAAATTTCACTCGGTATCTGTGCATGTGTTCTCAGCTGCGACGAATTAACGGGGCTGGAATATCTGAAGTAATTATCCATAGGAGTGGTCTGAAGAACCTCTTAACCAAAACCAGCTCCTCTTAGTGACACTATTAGGGCTGTCGCATGCTCTCGATCGTTCCAACAATTTTACTTTGCAACAGCTTGAAACTACTTCTTGCAGATGGTCCAAGAAGTTTTGAAAGGGTCCAAATCCCATCACAGGACACCGAAGTTTTTATTTTATTTTCATAAATATCATTTAATTTAGCTGTACTTGCGGAAACTGATAGCTTTAAGTGTTACAACTGTCTTGAACCAAAAAATTGTTTATTCGGCCGATAAAAAACTGTTCTACCCTCTTGAAAGATGAGCATACTTCGTTCATCTGTTTGTACCTACATAGTAAAAATCAAATACCCCAAAGGCTTAAATTTAGTGTTGAATGAGCTATTTTGAATGTTTGTTTCAACTGGACTTAGATTTCCTTGCTGCGTCTAAATAATATATTTAAATAAATTTCTAATTCAATCAATGAATACTATGGATTCACTACTGTCCTCGAATACGATACGTTTCCGCATTAGCGGCTCGATTCGAGTAATTTGAATTTTCACTCATTCCTAGCCCATTGTTTGGTCGCAATAGCTTTAATTATTCGTGTAATTAACTGTTTAATTAAGTTGAAACACTGTCTGAATATCATCAAATTCTCCAGAAAGTATTCTATTGAAGGTTGAATTGTGTGAAGTGATAATTAATTTGGTCGTAAATTTCACCATTAATGAGACATAAAACAGCTTATACATGCAATTACAACGTAAATTGTTACAGAAATGTTTACACAATTATAATTCTTACTAGACAGACAAATCATGATGATAGTCTGTACAATGCCAGTAAATTAACAACTTCAATATTATCTGGATACATATGCAATGCATATTATTTGTTTCACTTAAAAAGGGAATTATATCCAGCTAAAGAGTTACTCGGTTTGTGAAAAATTCCGTCAAACTTTGGTTAATATCCAATTTCTGTTTCATTATTTATATTTCCAAAAAATTTATGTTTTAAGCTCCTTCAGCGATTTGTAAACTGATAGCGCAAGGTACAATCAGGCAAAACATTTCAATGAAAATTGATGCTACGATCGATTCTTCGTCTCAAAGTCACATTTCCATCTATTAATCCTCTCATCGCAGTCATTCAATGTTTGAGTGCAATTTCGGTGATTTTGTGAAAGCACTACTATCTATACGAAAAGTCTTTCATTTTCCCTTTGCTTTGGTCTTCCTCTTTTTTTTACCTTCTGTGTTGCAAGTAGATTCTCTACAGTTTTCCATGCACTTTATGGCGACCTATAAACCCTGTACAGTTCCCAAGTAAATTACTTACATAGCTTTCAGATTGTCGTCACGTGGAAAAGGAAAATACAAAAATTTCCAGTTCGATTCGGACTCGATAGGAATGAGAATGCACTAGTTGAAATGAGAGTGTAAGACTTATCGGGACTATTTTCGCACAATGATCAAGAATGAAACTCCATTTCAATTCGAAATTGGAAAAGTGGAGAATCGACACAAAAGAGTCACTCCGAATGTCATTTAGTGCTTAACCGTCATCAAATTTTTACTAGTTCGTAGCATATGGGGATGTTACGTTATGCATGGAATGTAAATGTGGTGTGTGGAAAAAAGTTTCAAAATTTGTATCTGTATATGGCGGTTTGATTTAAAAGTATCCTGATAAAAATAGAAGAGTTGAAAATATGTCAAATATTGAATTCAAGTTGATTTCAATGCTATTTATTGCATCGAAAATATATTTGTGTTTTTTTTTAGGTTAAAATCGTTTTTTGGACATTGATATTTATGGATTTTTTCGCCAAACAATGCTATGAAACTTTTTTTTACAGAAAACATTTGCGTACACCAGTATCTTTCAAATTAATGTTGAAAGACGCATTTTAAAGTTAAAATGTCTAAGTTTCAAGGAGAACCTTAAACTTAACGGCTGCGGTTCTAGTTGTGTTCTACGTCAGTACTTCTCGAGCTTAAGATTCAGTACCACACGTACTACTTGAAGGAGAAAAAACAACTCAATGCTGTTATTAGATAGCGTTACAAGCTAACTCTCGAGAAGCAAGAGGTCCGTTCAAATTTATCAAAGCACTCCCTCCGAAGGATGAAAATAATATCTATAACATCCAAGCCATCTGTTATCTAGTTTATCAGATTGAGGCACATAAATCTAGAGCCCGCCAAGGGCAATATAAAAGGGCGAAATAGCCAGCAATGCGGACACTCTTCTTATAAGTGACAGTCTAGATGTGTTAAATGTGACGGCCTTGACAATCATAAATCTTGCACAAAACTTCCAGAAGAGAAGTCTCAGTACATTAACAGTGGAGGTGAGCATCACGCGACCTACGGACGCTGCCCGGAAAATTCAAAAAATTTTAAAAAGCAATTTGCTTTGGTAGCTCCATCCAACTCCAATCCCCCTTCTTCTTACACGAAAACCTCAGTTCTCCTGATCAAATAGGAAAGTTTCTTGCAAGAAAAATTTCATTCATTGATTAAAGATACGAGTATGATGGCAGCCCACGAAACCCTCTTATGAATCCCTCTTTTCAAACAATTAATTGAACCACGAAAACCTCAATTTGGTTTTTTACATGAAATGCTGATTCCATTCTACCCAAAAAGGGGAACTAATGCAATTTCTGAGCAGTATCATAGTTAATTTATACTCATTCAGAAAAAATTTTTGAAACCGGAGTGTGGAGCAACAGATATTCTCGTAAGAAGACAGGTTAACACCATCATTCCATTCAAATCTTTGACCTCAATGAAATGCAAGTAATAATCATTCAAGTTCAAACGAGCTTTCTCTACTTCATGGTAACTTCCGCTAACAGACCTCAAAATGCGCCAAATTTTGGGGAAGACTTTCACAAAATCTTCAAGCACATTGCCTTTATCTTTCTTTCAAAATATCTTGACGGTCATTATCACTGTTGGGGCCCTGTGAGAAATAAACAAGTCGGTACAAACCTGTACAGTTTCTCCGCAAAAACTTCCTTCAGTCTACTCACTCCTAAACAATTTACGCTCTTTGGTCCCATTCACAGTCATGTAATAGTTATAAGCATAACGCCAAATACTAGCCAGAACGCATCTATTAATATTCTAGTCGAATTTCCCTCATACTATAAGCTAGTTAAGTTTCGAATTGAGGACGTCTTTCTAGATGTCCCTTTGACAGAAATATCCAAAACCGTCCATGTATCTTTGGCCACCAAAAATACTTTTCAAACGCTAGTTGCAGAAAATCACCTGAAGGAATTTATAAAAGTCCTCAGTACCAAAATCTATAAGTTCAAAGGGAGCTGCACGATCAAAACGATCTTGAAGACTAATCAAGACACCTACGATCTTCCGCATTCGCTCAAAATCTTTGTAAGGAAAAGAAACCAAATACGTAATCGTTAAATAGAAATCCTACATTAACCAGAATCCTAGATCCTAAATCCGTTAACTGGAGATCAAAAATGAAAATAAATCGATTAACAAATGTTATTCGGGCTCAGATCTCTCATTTCAAACCTGATGAGTGAGAACATTGCATGCGCAGTCTTCACACTGAAAGTAAAAATATTTTATGCTGCCTTCATACTATGGGCCATCATCGGCTACTGTAATGGTCGCAATGATGGCAACATTAATGGCCACATTAATGGCCAACATCACAAAGTTGCCTACACACACTAGGTCACTAGATGGACCAGTCATGATTTTTCGGTTGCGCGTGATGACCCGCTTTGATGTGTGTGAAAACCCGCTCCGAAAGCCATCCTCGGCCATCGCCATTTCCATGTTTCACCACTGTCGGCCACTGCAGACCATCGTCCGTCTACGCAATGGGCCACATGATGGCCCACCGTGTGGAAGCGACATTAGAATGAAAAACAAGCCGATCATTCTACCGGTTCATGCAGTAAGTGGACTAATGTATAGTAAGCCAAACAAAGCTGAGGCCTTTGCCGCTAGTTTAAAGTTCCTAGAGAAGAAGAACGTATTGAACAGACTACCTCAAATTTTATGCTCGGCAAAGCACAAAGTGGGGATATACTAACTCTAACATCGCTGGAGGAAGTTAAGCTGCTGATAAAAAAGAATATTGGTCTACTCTCATGCATACCCAAACTTGCTGAGCACTTTTTTCTCTCCCAATTTAAAAAAATTGCCACATAAAACAACCGCTTTCTCCTAAAACAATTTGGTTTTAAAACAAAGCACTTTACTGAGCTCCAACTACCTCGCGTAAGGCAACACATAAAATGTGTACTAAACAAAGAGAAATCTACTGTGCTAGTCATGTTTGATGTTCACACAGTTTTGCATGCCGGGCTCATTGTCAAATAAATGACATAAATATATCATTCCCCCAATACGTTAGACCTTTTCTACAAAACTTGCTTATTTTTCGTCTTGTACGAAAATTCGTAATTCGCAATCATCTATTGCTCTATTACTCTTCCGGTCTAGAGAGGATATCCGGTTCAATCCGATTTTGGGTCCCGGTTTAGGGTTCATATTACAAGATTCTTCAATTCGACAAAGCGAAGCCAGATGAAGCCAGATTCGATGAAGCCAGATGAAGCATGACCATATCAGCCAAACCGAGACGTTCATTGGACCAAGGAGATGGTCTGTATTGGCGCATGGCTGGGACCAGAGCGATTTGACCTATTTGGTTTGCTTTAGCCGCGGGAAGCTGTTACTGGTGATCTTAACCAGCGATAATCAATGCAATGGAAACAATTTATTCAGAAGGAATTATCAAAATATAAGAGCAAACGATATCCTGATAATGCTAGAGCACATACTGCTGAACCAGTTAAAAACTAGTCAGAAAAACAACACTGATAAATAGCTTTTGGGACATTTCACGTGAAGCGGACAACGAAAAAAAAATCGAGGCTCTGGATTTCGTTCATATTGTGCATAATGATACTTCTAGAGGATATGAAAATATGCAATTTTTTCTTCTATGAGGTTTAGTTGCCGAGCTATGGGCTTTTGAATAATTGACCAAATTGATGACAACATTCGATTCAATCTAAAGTCAAACTTATACAGGGATGGGTTTCGCGAATTGCCTGAAATAAACGAAAGATGAAGCTTTAGGTCTGTTCCATTCGGTTCGGTTCGTTTTCGCTTGTAACCGAAAACAAACCGAACCGAATTAAACCGCTTCACACATACACGGTTCATATTAGGCTTTGTGTTTTCTTCCTCAACTTTGCGTAGTGATGTCAAATTCAAAAAAGTCTTCAAAAATTTTCACACAATCGTTTTTCCATGCTTCCTGCATCTTAAATTTATCTTTATATTTTGCACAAGTTTTGTCCCACAGCACTACTTTAGATTGCACTGCACAAATCAGTCGATTCATATCTACATCTGGAAAATTGCTCATTTTATCAGAAAATAATAAAATTAGAGATAGTAATAAAACTAACTAAAACATTCAGGCATAGTTCTTTACAAAAGAGTCCTCATAGGAAATGAAAAAACGCTGGGTTTCAGTGGAAAGCTTTGAAAGTAAACAAAGTAGTTTTGCGAGTTTGCAAGCACTGCATCGTTTTAATTAATATCGTTATTTCTTGATCATCTGTGCATTTAGAAGTTCAATTAAATGTTTCATATTAGATAAAAATTCAATTAAATATGAATGCGCCCAGTGTGGGCACTAGCTCAATTAAACCGGTGTGTTTACTTTGTGATTTAAATTACATATTTTTGCGATTTTTTACTCCAGTATCTAACCGGCTGTTTTCTTAGTTAGAAAATTTTCTTAGTTAGTTAGAAAGTTGTAAAGAACTATGCCTAACTGACTAAACTAACTGGGAAGAAGGTCTAAATATTTCAAATAAAGAGATCCAAACTGATAACTTATTAATTTTAAAGAAATACAAATTATCCAATCCGTTTAAAATCGAAACTAAGCCATGCGTGTGTGAACGCCTAGATTGCTTTCTGTTCCTTGGACACGAATTCATACCTTATAGAAACCTGATGAAACCTGTTCGTGTCGAGGAAGTGTTCGGTGCTATATTCTTTTTTTCCCCTAGTGTAGATGGCAAAAAAAATCTACTACCCAGATCCCCGGGCGACTTATCACCTCGGGGTATGTGAGGTTTGGCTCACTAAAAAAGGACCATCTACAAGCCCACAAAGTTTCGAGTCGGGACCCGCCTAAGCACTACTTCGACCCGGTCGTGCTGACTCGCCCATCGGTAACCATGGACTTCAAAAACTACCACAGGTAATGCAACCCTCCTCCCGCTTAATGCGCAATACTTTCTCAACATATGTTGAGACTGCGCGCCAGTTCTCCTCGTTTTGCAGCATTGCTTTAACGATCGTTTCAGGCGTTGCTAGGCCAATCGTGAACTCAATGGTGCGACTCAAACTTACGAAGTGAGTGCACATAAAGAATGTGTGCTGAGCATCATCGAGCCCAGTCACACAGTATCGGCAGCATAGTGTGACCACCTTACCCAGTCTGTTCAGGTATTTCCTGATTAGAATAGGTAATCGTGCCCTGTCAAGAATTGACAAAGGTAAAAGTTTCCCTCTCCGTGGTGTCCTTTAGCACTTACATTCCAACTTTGTTGCCAAAGTTGGAGGGTAAACGTACTCACGTGCGTCAGAGCATCAGTTCTACTCAGCTCTGAGCGAAAAAGGTACCCTTCTTTGCGTTCTCGCGCTAGTAGGTCGATCGGGATTACTCCCGATACAATCATCACAGCCTCTTCTGAGACTTACATACCTGTACCTGATACCACCTCTGCGCTGGACACTGGCAATGCCCTTCCGGAACTTCTCAGTTCGGAGCGCACCTCCCCAGATTTCGGCTCCATATAGCAAGATGGAATCGGTTGTTACCACCAGCAGCCTCCGTCGCGTCTCACTGGGTCCACCGACCTTGGCCATTAGCCTACTGAGTGAAGTGACGACTACTAGAGCCCGGTCACATGCCCTGCGGATGTGATCCCAATACGTCAGCTTGGTGTCCAAGGTCACTCCCAGATACCTGACCAACTTGCTGGTCTGGACCTCGACGAAGCCAACTGTCATGGGTATGACAGTTGGTATCCTCCGCTTCGTCAGCATTACAATCTCCGTTTTAGAGACTGCCAGCTGGAGGCCGTGTTCGGTCATCCACCGATCCACCCTCCCCAGGACTTGGTTAAGTCTGAATTGAGCGGATTCGGCAGATCTGGAAGTGATTACCGCTGCGACGTCATCAGCGTAACATATCCACAGGCATTTACAGGCCCAGCAGATAATCGTACATGATGTTCCAGAGGTCAGGTCCTAAGATCGACCTCTGTGCCGCACCTGAGGTGACAGGTTTCCTTTTGACTCGTTCGTCGGTGTCGTAGGGCAACCAGCGGTCCCTGAAGTAGTCCCGCATCATGGCTAGCAAGTAGTCGGGGACACGGAACGTCTGCTCAAGGGCCCGGAGGATGTCAGTCCACCTCGCCGAGTTGAAGGCATTTTGTAAGTCCAGCGTTACCAGCAGGACGACCGGTCTGACTTGATGGCATGCCTCTTCCGCTCTTGCTACAGCCCCAAAAACCTCTGAGATGGCATCGATTGTTGAATGTCCTTTTCGGAAGCCGTGCCAGCAGATCCAAATAGAAACTCCATTTCACACTTGTGTGGCAGTAACCGAAAATGAACAGAAAATGAATCGAACCGAATGGAACCTAGTGCGTGTGAAACAGGCCTTAGGTGTAGCATATTATATTACAAAAATAAAATACTAAAATTTAATAAACTTGTCTTTTATTGCTTGCTTACTCAATGCAATATTTATCCATATCATATTTTTGACAGTAAAAAACGATGAGGTGGTCACATGGAGCTATTTTGTTGCAATTACAAATATTTTATGCATGAAATAAAAAATCTGGCAACTTATCACCGATACGCCAAACTTTAAGTTGAAAATTTGTTTAATGAGCACTTTCTCCATCTTAAGCTAATATCTACTTCAAAATTAACGACTGCTAATTCTACAATAAACAATGCCTGAAGGGAAAGTCAAACGAAGGCACGCTAACACCAGTCGAAAAGATAATCAAATGCATAGCACTCGAAGAACTCACTTCGATTCGGCTAGTGAAGCATTTTTCGATAAATTTACCTCTTATCCTCCAACTACCTACTGATTTATTTTCATTTTTCTTTTGTCGGAACAAATATACTGCTACTAGTAGCGCGACGACGTTAGCACTCATGTTGCGCCTCACAGCTTAAATCGCAAAGAGCAATAGCTATTTTAAAGGTCTTGAGTCTACTACATCATCACATTGGTTTCGTTTCCTACGGTCAAAATATTGATTGCAATCGTTTGTGCGAGCTCCAAAGGCAAATAAAATTTGGAATCACTCAGCCGAAAAGCGAGGCAAGAATATAGTTCGATGATATTTTGATCTCACTTCCGATTGTTTTTCGGTACATATTAGGAAATGAATTTAGTTGTAAACAGAAACCAAATAAGGAAAAAAAATATTGCTTGGATACCGTTCGAAAGATTGATTTTAAAATAAACCGAAGTTAGTAGTTAACGGTGAAGATGCTGAATTTTGTATTAGAATGAAGTGTATTTTCCGTGCATTTAAAAAATTTTTGTAGCTTCGATTATTTCATGCATTTTCAATTCAGCGATGCAGACAAAAATGCAAGTCTAATAATTATATGAAGCACAAACTTAGTTGATAAGTGTTATCAGCGAAAATTTGAAAAACATGAATAGAAGCTGCGGAACCATATAAAAGTGCCTCCAAACTGTAGACAAAGTTGAATATGGTATGTTTTCCACTGACCTAAACTTGAAACTTTCCTCCCGCTTGCCGGATCACTTCAATGTCTTTCAAGTGAGCAAGTTGACGATTTTCGAAGACTTATTTAATCAGATATTCAGAGTGAATATTTGCATTTTAACTGGCGTCCAAGTGGCTATACAGTCCCTTACTGGAGTTTTCACTTTCTCAAAGCTAGGATTCGAATGACATAAGCCTGTTAGCAATATATCGGTACATTTGATGATGCAGATGTTTTAGGTGCCAAGACATAGGGGTATTAACTTGCCAAATCTGGCACGCTTTAGACGGAAATGTTCTGCAGATTACCGATTGGCGATCCGATTACTTCCGTTAAACTGGCCATTGGACGAAAACACAGAAAGGAAGCTGTAAAGTTTTGGTTGAAAGAATCTTCCTTTGCGTTTGCAAGCAATTCTGTAGAGCTTTTAACTTTGATCGCACAAGGGAACTACTAATATTAGCAAAGTGGACATTTCATACGCCAGTTTTTTGCTGAACAAGCGCTGCTGGATGCCCTATATAAGATTTTATGACAAAGCTATGGGTGTGAAAAGAAAGATGAAACAGTTTTTTATCTTTTGTGCGAATACCTGGCCCTTGCTAAAAGAAGGTTCATACTTTTTCGCAAATTTAACCCAGTTAAAGATGATAGCCTAGTTAATCAAGGATTCAAAGTACCTTTCCAGTTAATTCAGAGTTGTGCTCTTAGCAATATAAGGAATCGGTAGTCGAAGTTTGCCGGAAGAGATAACGGTGGAATCTACCTACGAGTACCTTCCCACTAGTATCATTGGTGGTTGTGCGCATTAGGTCTGCTGTGTAAATAGGAGATGACCTAACGTTCAAAATGTCAGAGTTTTATGTAATGGTTGACCAATTCAATACCCTTTAGACCCACCGATAATAGAGCCTAAATTCACGTGTCTTTCTAATAATCTTGTTTCATTGACTTTTTGAGCTCAATCATCTCACTCATACGAACTGTTGTTGTCACAATATATATAAACTAAAAAGCGCGTTTTTGGCAGTGTACTTCCTATTGTTAACTATATCGTTCATTCAGTTACGATAGAACTTCAAAAAGTCGCTGGCTACGTGCCTGCGATAATTCTTAACTTTTGAGCCATCGAAAATAACGGGGCGAAAAAGGTTTCAAATTTGTAGTTTCGGAGTGAAGCTGGAAGGCGCATTTTCCGCCACTTGAGTTTATAAAAAAGCCAAAATACGTGCTTTGGATTTTTAGAATCTCAAATGGGCTTAAAACGGGCATGTCAGCATTATTTCCAAATTATCATTTTCCGTAAAGTTTGCTATCAGAAAGTTAGCATTCTATACGTAGGGTCTCAAAAAAAAAATAAGGAAAGGTTTCCGGGATTCCAGATATTTCAGCGATTCCAGATATTCCCGCTCTCTGCTTTTCAAATTCAATTTGACTTACTGTGGGTATAGCGCGAGACTTACCATACTACAAATTCCATCCCTGAAATCTCGTATGCTGTTCTTCGATGAATGCCTTCTATTTAAACTACACCATCGACTTGTCCCATCTGACCTCTGCAACCTGGTTTCCGTCCGTGTATTGGATCGGTCATGTAGATCAACTTTAACGTTTAATGTTCCATTTGCACGGGCTGATACATATTACTTTTCACCGCTGCTACGTTTACCTAGGCAGCATAACGAACTCAGACTTGGTTCCCTGCCACCGACCTTGATGCTTTTCAAAAACATGTTAAAAGATAAAGTAATTACTTATTCTGTTTAATGCATGCTCATCTTGGCTAATTGCATATTTAAATTTTGGATTCTTATTTTCTATTGAATTATGATACTCTTGTTCGTTTTATATATATTTTTATTTTTATTTATCATTGTCTATTGCGTAATTGGACTTGATCTGTTGTTATAGACTTTAAATCAATAAATAAATAAATAAATAAATATTTCAATCCAATCCAGACAGTTTGAATCAACTTTTCTTTAAAGTTTTTTTATAATTCAACTTTTTTTTTCGGACTCAACTTTTATTTAAAGTCTTTTTTTCTAACGTTAGACATTACATTACAACTCCTCTTTTTCATTTTTCCTATATGCCTGATTCCGATACACAGCGTTAATCGAGCAGTGACTTGCCCTATATGGTATTCCCAGTTACGCTAGAGCCTCTGCGGAGTTCATCTTTGGAACCCAGGATTGCAGACTCTGCGGAATGCAGACTCTGCGGCTCAAAAATTATACAATGGAGGTTGGTTGTTCCGGTGAAGACTCGGTAATTCGACCTTAATCCGACTGCAGCTCCTGCTGCTTATATATCAGATTAGTATCGTTGTAATCCGGTTTATTCTCAACAGTTGCTGCTTTTAAAATATTTATTGTGAAAGTCTTTGACCATTGACTGAAGTAATCAGCTTCTACCATAATGCAACAATTTCCGTTCTCAAACTCTAGGAACAACAGTGTGATTTTAAAAGAGATTCTTTTAAAGAAAATTCCCACACTGTATGGTTACATTTTGCTTTGAGGCTCGCTCGTGGACTCGCAGACGCATCATTTCCAACGCTAATCCTCGACATCTTCTTAAGTATGTATCTAGTAGAATCGTTTGCGTACTTTTATGACATTTTATTTCTCTCCTGGTACTCTGGGTATGCAGTTATTCCTAGAAATGAAGCTCTTCGAGCCAGCCGCTGATTTTAGCGTTACGGAGCAAACATTTGATGCAAGAGAAAACTCCATTCTCGATAAGCAGTCATAGTCTAGAAGTGTGATGGCAAAGAGTAATGGGTTCGTGATAATACCTTAATGTAAGACTTTCCAAACGCGGGATCAGTTGGTGTAGGACAATATTCCACTTGTGACGATGGAGTTTTTGCCGTTGATCATGTTCGATATTGCACGTAGAAAAAATTTGGAAATCTTATCTGGAGATTTTGAAACGAACAAGATATAGTTGATCGGAGAAAATGTCTTATGTTCGTTGTTTTCGAGATGACAAACGCATCGATGTTAAAGATGAATTTTTTGAGTGCTTATACAGTTCAATGACCAACATTGATCTCTAAATCCATATATTTTGATAATTTGGTATTCTGATCTATTTCCACAGTTAGCTGTTTGGTTAAATAGACGGCTTGTTGGTCTATTCTCTGCACTTCTTCTAGTACTTTCTATTTTATTTATTTATATACTATTTATATAAATGTCTAAAACAACAGATTCAATCCAATATCGAAAAATTATGTTATTATAGATTCTAAAAGCTAATTAGAAATTATCACGAATAAACAAAATATGAAATGAATTTATCAATTAGTAGCGAGAAGTAAAAATTAATAAAAAAGAACATTAAACGTAAACGTTGATCTATTTGATCAGATAACACAAGTGTTGCGACTGCGTAGCTCTGTCGAGCCGTCGCCAGTGCAGAATAATTATGTTTAGAGAATCGTAGTTAAAGTTACCCTGCGTGCCTTAGCCCCGCCGACTAGCTCAGTCTGGTCGTGGGGATTTGGGACCACGATTCCTTCGTGCTACGGCAAGCACACGAAATAAACACAAACACACACAGCCTAAGGGGAAGGATAGTGAAGGTTCCATGTAGGTATCATTATTTGTAAAAGGCCAAATCTACTCCATCCTAATTACATTCTTTATTGTTTCTTTCATCATTGTATCAAACATCAAAATTGGGGAAGTAAATAAAAACCAAACAAATAAAAACAATAAGTATTCAGTAAAAGAGGAATAAAAATCACCTAATAAATCGATTTCAAAAAAAAATAATGCACTTTAGCAAGATCTCTACCGATTTATGCAATTAACTGCTGTGGGTGAATATTAATTCCACCCAATTCCGATCGGAATCGGGTACATGCAGATATCAAAAAAAGAGATTCAAAATTATATAAATAAAAATTCCAATAAATTAAGTACATATATGAAAATAAATCAAATACAATTAGCCCCCACACCAAAGAAAAAAATTCAAATTAATATAAATCATCAAATAAATCAACGAAAAGAAGAGCCATAACAAGTATTGATACTGATATAAATACATTTATAAAAATTATATTTTTTTTATACTAAACTATTTGTTTCGTTTTGTCTAACCACTATTTTCTGAGGAATTTACTTTTTTAAAATAAATGACTTCTGCAATTCATAACTATCAATTCTCATGCTTAAATCAACTGAAAATATTCGGACCTCGAAACAAATTATTTGGTACTTAGCTTGACCATCCCGTAGTTGTTCTCCCTCGCCATATCTCCCTCGATCAATCAAAGATTCCGTTAGCAATTCTCGATCAAATTCTCATTAATGAGTCTGTCGTATATTTTCATTACACCGCTTTTCTTGAAATGCTCCTTTCGACCAATATGAAAATGTTCAACTTCTGCAAATGATTTTCACCAATCTATGATGTTTTCCAAATTTTCTGCATAAAATGTTTCGGATTTTCTCGAATATTACAATCACACCATCAATCACTGATGTTAAAACAATTTCTTTTAACTTTTTACTATCTTTAATATCAAAATCCAACTTCTCGATTCCTCTTTTCATTTTTTTCAAAAAAAAAAATCCTTCTGCTTTCCACCACGGTCAAACCAAGAGTCCCACTTTGTTCTTTTCGGAAAATTTTTTTCCATGAACCGCAAAAGCAGTTTTCTTCCCGAATTTCCCGTATTATCCATTTTTCTACATCATTAGGGTATCCCCAATTCCATTATTACAGTCACGGATCACACCCATCAGCTGATAAATTAATTTTTCAGCCATATTGTGGACCGTCTTTACTGTCAGTGGTTTTACAAATGTCATCAGCCGTCAGTTGCTCAGCTGTCAGCACCATAACACAAGCAAAGTGTATAGAATGATAAGTGGGTGAACTCCTTCCATCTTCCAGAAAAAACACTTCGACCTTGAAATTGCGCCTCCATTTACGCAATGCATTATCTGTCAAAGCAACCTGAGAGTGTGCTGGTATTTTTTGCGAGAGTGAGTCGTATGTGAGCAACGAAAAATCTAGCCTGAGTATGTAGTTGTCGAATCGTATATTGCATTTCTTTCTGTTCCATACGATTTCTTCCAACTTTCCAGGCTGACTAACAATACAATCTCAGGTTAGATCACTGGAAGTTTTGGACCGTATACATATACGGAGTCCGCACGCTGTGTACGCTCTTTACGCTGTGACACAAGTTGATTGTGCAGTTTGAATTGAAAACAATAACCGCGAAGCAGTCTGCTTCATTTTATGGCTGAAATTTGCTGGGTGGTAAGAAACCATATTTGTCTAATTTAAAAAGAAGGAGCTCATGGTTTAAAGCGTCAAATGTTTTAGAGAAATTAGTGTAAAGAACACCCTTTTGCATGAGAGTATAATTTTTTGAGCTAAAGTAGACTATTATGAAATGCAAAATGTTTTAATTTGTCACGTGCAACATTCTTTGCCCTAAGGAAAGCTTTAACTTTACAGCTAAACCAAGGAGCGTTGTTAGACTTCCTGGGATGAAATATGCAAGTGAAACGCGAAATAAAATTTGAGAGGAAGACGTAAAGCCTATGGAGAGCCTCGTCAACGTCCGAGCAACGAAAAAAATGAATATCAATTAATATGCTTGATTTCTTTCGCCATTCCGGTCAAATTGGCTTTACGGAAGTTAAAATAGGAGTCGGAAGAAGAAGAAGATTGAGAAAAAAATTGAAAAAGCTCAAGGAGGATGAAGATTGCGAAGAAAAAAGTGTGAAGCAGTTGAATCCAAATAAATTGAAAACACTTGAAGGTAGGTTAAAATAAGATCAAATATTATCCTATTAATATTAGTATAAGAGGAGTATAAGAGGAGGCGTAAAAAAATGAAAGAAGACAATTTTGGGGGGTAGGATATTGCTAGAAGTAATGATTGACAAAGAGGTATTCAACTCTATGGAAGGAAAACTAGAATTACGACACAACATTAAGCGAGCGGAAGGAAAACGGCTAAGGAAATCGAATGAGAGCTCTGAAAAGAAAAATGCATAAATTGAAACTGGACTGGAGATTCAAGCAGATGAGATCGAACAGTTTTTAATCGCTTTACATAAATTTAGAAAATGGCACCTACACCACACTTGGTTGAAGAAGATGCAGCATTGTCACTATAATTCGTTTCGATTCTGGGGCTGAGGTTTTCAAATTCACAGTTTATTTTAAAGAAATAAATTTACTCTTGCTTTGATTCAAGGTCCAGCTTGTAAAAACAGTTAGATTGGAATCAGGGAACACTCGCTGGCAACTGGTGCTTTACTCACTCGGTTACACAAACTTTTATAAGTTCGAATTTTTTATAAGCTACACATAAAATCTCACTTCAAAAAACAACAAATTCCATTGATATATATTAAATTGTCTTCCCATTTGCTTCTCATAAAACTTGACGAAACGATCCAATCGTAAGCCAGAAATAATACCACAGATATCTGTCACAATACAACACCGGCAATGTTATGCAATTGTAACGAAAATCGCTCAGTATCCGCTAATTATCTACACAATTACTATAATCCGCTTCAGGCTGACTGTAAGCGCGTTAACGAAATAAGCTAAGACCTATGGTTTTTGTCGACTTGTTTGATCAATGATCTTTTCATGCACCAAGCCACTAGATCACTAAGATACTTTTCACACTCCATTCCCAGTTGATCGCATTATATAATGCAGCGTGGCAGATCAGGTAACCAAAAAACTATAATTGTATACTTTTTTTTCAATTTGATTGTGTATGAATGAAGCTGAAACCATCAAATTAGATACGAAAAATTGAAAGTATGCCCCGACCGAATAACAATGCTGCGGCAACGAGTTGATTGTAAATAGATGGAACGTTAACTACTTGGTAGCTGGAAGACATCGATTCCTCGCTTCATTTTTAATTTGATAGGCGTGAGTGAAGAAGACTGGATGATTAATGGTAAGCTAAATTGTATCGAGCTGAAACGGTAGCAGCTGAAAGTTCTTGAAGGTACTTAGATTTCACACTTTCGTCGATAATCCAGACACTTGAAACCTTCCTGAGGGTGAACTTTTCATACTTTCCTCTTCGAAATCGGCAGCTGAACGAGAGCTGAATTGTTTTGAAAGATTTTTCGGATTAGTATAAACGATTTTTAAAGGTGATATAAGAGTGAACTTCTGCGAAAAAATATTTGTATTTTAAGACGGCCAAAAATGGAATAGCTTTAGGCACAACAAATATAGGCATATAAGTGTGTAACAAAAGACTTGGAATTAGTGTTATTCAAACGAATTAAGTAGTTTATTTGAAATAACATGTTGCGAAGATAATCTCAAGATCGCTTTAGGTTGAACCGATCAGCATAAAGTACACTTCAATAAACTACTGCAAAGAGAGCTCTGCCGTAACATCTTCGAACTCAAGCCATCTTATAATTTATAGCGACTTGAGTGGTAACTATTGCAACCTCTAAAGTCAACAGAAAAACAATTTGCGGCTTTG
The DNA here is from genome assembly GCA_963978885.1 of Nemotelus pantherinus. Taxonomy (NCBI): domain Eukaryota; kingdom Metazoa; phylum Arthropoda; class Insecta; order Diptera; family Stratiomyidae; genus Nemotelus; species Nemotelus pantherinus. The sequence goes on along the minus strand of OZ022265.1, from coordinate 30,742,531 downwards.
CAAACCAAACGAAACCATCAACTTATCAAAACTTCCTCTTCGCGAGGCGTCAGCTATGACTCAAGAGTGATTTTTCATAAATGGTCAATGTTTGTAGAACAACAAAGCCTCACAATCATGAAAGATTTCACTTTCTTTCATTATAGGCTCTTACCGGCTGCTAGTTGCTAATGAAATTTACGGCACTTTGCCATATGCATTCATCATGAACGAATTTTCAGTCTGAAGTCAAAATAAACCGAGATTTTGATAGTCCGAGAATGGGCCGCTGATGACTTTGATGTTTTGATGGCCAAGTAGATGATCTCGATTTTTTTACGACCCATACGTCCGGTGGCAGAAAGAAACTCTAGACTACAATAAGATGGGCTTCTTTTTGTTACCACAGCGTTGAATTTAATATTGAGTTTATTGTACTTTTGCAGCATGGTATGGTACGGTACGATCATTGACCGAAGTCAACGGTGAATTAGTTGAGATTGTTGCAAAAGAACATTAGTTACTTTTGATGTACCTCGATGATTCACAAAAAAAAAATGGAGAAACCATGAAGTATTTGTGAAGAAGCTCAATCAAGATAAGCATAAATTGGTCGATATCAGCTTACTATCGTAAGGTGTGAAATTAGAGCCCCTACTGTGTATTCTTAGGTTTGCTCGCATATTGGCTCTCGCGTAATTCGAATGCCCATTTTATTATTCGAACTTGGTGAAATATGAAGCGCCTGAAGTACTTTGTTTATTCGTGAAAGTGAACTTACTTTATACCGGTGAAGCATGTTACAAAAAATCTATTGAAAATGAAATGTTCATAATATTTTCTCTTCTGATTTAGATATGTTGTGTAACATCAAAATATTTAGTATAATATAATAGCGCGTGTACTATTACGCTCCATTAAAAATATTTTTCTAACTCAATTATTTACTATGTCATGACAACAAATATCATTAGCTATAAGCTCTAACGATCTCTTGAATGTCAATAAGCTCGTCTGTTAACTCGCAACAATTAGCTTTTGATTCATGCAAAAGACATGTGAAAGCTAAACCGAAACAATAATCTAGTCAACAATAACGCATATACATGCCAAATCAAATCATCAATATTAAATGTTATTGTCTAATGAGATGCTCTTCGTTCGTCGCATTTCGAATCAAATGAGCCATCAAACCAATGGCGATTTGGCCATGAATGATTTATCTAATGGCTATCAAGTTCCTCGCATCAACATTATGCACATGCAATAGTCCAAGCCTCGTCAACATCAATATAATGTATTTATTAGTTGGAAATGGGATCGCCGCACCCCATTAAGGGCTTTATTGTTTCGAGTGTACTATAAACACACATTCGTACAACCGCAGTAGTACAAACGTTATTCAATTGAATTATATAATTCCCAGTCGGAAACACGCACCGGGACGAGTTTATTCAATTAAAGACCGATGCGGTGTCTTTGAGGTGATGGTGTGTTGTCGTTGATTAGAAAAGGAACGATAAACAATTGCTGGCGTTTGGATTATATGGTGAGTAAATAAGTAGCAGTTGTCAAAGTAATTATTTCGATGAAATTACCAAAGCTTGGTGTACCTACACATGTAGCATTTATATTTAGGTTTTCGCAATAAATGAAACATGACTGGAGAAACGTAAACTATTTTGGCAACCGATCAAAAGCACCTATTTAAGAAAAAAAGATTTTGTTAAAGTTAAATTTATTTTGAGAATATTTCATTTTTGCCTTGTATACGTTTACATAAATACTTGCATGTGGATTTTGTCTTTAGTTCGCCCTCTACTCGAATACGCTTGCATCGTCTGGAATCCTTTTTTCGATATTCATAGCAATAAACTGGAATCTGTCCAAAAGCAGTTCGTGCTTTTTGGCTTGAGAGATTTCTATAATCTACATCATTTCGAACGTCTTCCAACTTATGGTCACAGACTTAATCTCTTAAATCTGGCGACATTTTCTTCAAGGAGAGCAGTATTATCCTCCTGCTTCATCTTTCATGTCGTTAGGGGTTTGGTTAACGTAGAATATCTTCGTAATAAAATCATTTTCAATAATCCTGTAAGACAAACTAGGCACACACGTCTCCTCAATGAGCATGAACATCACACTATCTATGGAGACAGGGAGCAAATAAATAGATGCTGCAATATATTTGACAATTTTTCGAACAACTATTCGTCTTCTATCTCTAAACCTTTATTAAAAAAAATATATACATATTGCTTTAAACTCTTAAGGTGGAAAATACATGTAACTGCTAAAAAAAACCGATTTTATTTTATTACATCAAAATGTTCGAAATGCTCTTCAAATATACCAAAAAAAAGTTTTGAAGTGATATTCGTATTAGTTCTCGAGTTATAGTTAGTTATAAGCAGCGCGGCGTTCCCCAGGTCGGTCGAGCTTTAGAACTTTAAACGCGTTTGTCTCAAAGTAGTAGTTTTTCAACTGCCGTACAAAACATCTCAAAAAATATTGAACCGATCCGGCTCAAATTTATACCACATCTACAAAAGAGTATTATCTCCTTGAATTATCTCGTTGAACCTACACGCTATTGTAATTTCGGAAAAATAATTTGTTTATTAATGTTTAAAACGTGATTTTTTTGAAAAATAATCGATTTTTTTGTTTAATTTAAAATTAATGTAAAAATTTAATTTTTTTATAAATTTTATTGGTTCGCCTATGAATTATACATCTCATTAGCATATTTTTTTCTCTCTGAACGTTGCAAGTTAACCAGTAAAGGCGTTAAGTGTTACGAGGTAGTTCTTGATGTGTTTTTTCATTCGCTCGCATCGCCGCCATTTTGTGTTGAAAAATTATTCAAAAAATATTTTCATTTACTGTGAGACATGTACTTTAAGGATTTGATATTAAAATTTTTTTGAATAAACAATATGTATATTTTAAGTCAATCTGAAATTAGCAATTTTTTTTCGATTTTACATGTATTTCCCCCCCTTAAATCAAATTATTTTACTTTCCTCATAACTTCCATATTTAATTAACAACCAGATAAAAAAGTCGGCTGACATTTAGAAATGTTATTGTAATTTAGCTTACGGAAAACAGTTTTAAATTTTTTATTGTTTTTGTTACCTTGTTTGGCTAAAGAAATAAATATTTGTTGTGCTTGCTCATAATAAAGCATTGGAAATGTTTAACCCTATGTGGGCGCTAAGTGCCTTAAAGTAGGCATATTTTCTTTTGAAATTTCAACTGCATAGCTCCAGACAGAAAATTGGACCATCATTAGATTCCCAGGCCATATTGCTGTTGACCAAATATATGCATACATGATCTTTTATGAGTGTGTGGTTAACCCTGTGGCTACGGCAGGCACGTGGAAAAAATCTTTTCAGGGGTCAGTACACTTGGGACGTCCAAAAAAGCTCATTTCTAGGATTTTTTTGAGACACACATTAAAATAATTAATAAAAAATATTTTTTTACTTGAAAGAAATACAGTGGTGGACAGCTAAATAGAACACTTGCATTTCTATCAATAAAAGGGCATTTTTTCAGTTTTTAATGAAAACACTGATTTTGAACTTATGTATTATTTATTGAAACTATAAAAGCTTATTTAAAATGTGAAATGATGACTCTATTTGTTTGTAAGTAAAAATATATAAACACACTAATTAAAATACGCGTGGCCACATAAATAGTACATAAATTTGCATTGCAGTAAAGTTATAAAAAAAATATTTTTAAGCAACCGTATAACTTAATATTTTGTTGCAAATCCTTTGTTCTTAATGTTCTTAAGCACAGCTGAGCATCGCCTTGGTAGACTCTCTACTAAAGTTTGATAGCGTTCGTTAGGAATAGATCTCCAGGCGATCTGAAATTGGTCCCACAATTCAGCAGCATTTTTAGGTTTCACCCTGTTTATGTGAGTTTCGACATCATTCCACATGTTCTCGATCAGATTTAGATCAGGAGACTGGGCGGGCCATTGTAAAACGGGGACATTTTTATCACTAAGGTAACCCTTCACAAGACGAGAAGTGTGCTTAGGATAATTGTCTTGCATAAAACGCCATATCAGTGGCATATTTTCGTCTGCAAAGGGGATCATGTGGTCCTCAAGAATTCGTTTGTAGACGTGTTGATCCATTTTCGTGTCTATCTTGATTATTGGTCCCACCCCATGCCAGGAAAAAGCAGCCCACACCATCACATTTCCGCCACCATATTTAACAGTTTTCTGTGTGTATTTGGGATTGTGTTGTTGGTTAAGTGGACGCCAAACATACCTTGTCCCATCTGATCCGAACCTGCAAAACTTGGATTCATCACTCCACAGCACATTTTTCCAGAAAATTGTCGGTTTGTTTAGATGTTCCTTTGCAAACGATTTCCTCATTTTTAAGTTCTTCTTTGTCACAAGTGGTTTTTTTTTGAGCGATGCATCCTCTGAGATTTTTTTCTTTCAGACGCCTTCTAATTGTTCTATCTGACACAGAAATATTGCTATCATTCAGAATACTGCTTTTTATCGCTTTGGAGCTCGAAAAGGGGTCGGCGACACTTGCTCTGTATATAACATTGTCCTCTTTTTTTGTTGTTTTTCTTGGCCTTTTAGCTCTCGGAACGTTTTTGGCACTGCCATAGAGCTCCTTATGACGTAAAGCATTGTCAACTACCATCCGCGAACACTCCAGCTGCTTGGATATTTCCGTAATTGTTGAACCTCTGTCTTTCATGTTGCAGATGATCTCACGCTTTTCCTCGGAGCAATGTGGCCCTCTTCCCATCTTCACAAATATTTCTTTATATTTAACTTTTTCAAAAAGTAGTATTAACTGTTCTTACTTTCAAATAAATTAGTTATTATTCAAGAAAATTCACTTCGACTCACTAAAACCAAGCGTGTACTATTTAGGTGACCAGATAAAAACACTTCCTTTTACACTGAAATACGCAATGCAATGGGAAGATGCATTGCGTATTTTATGACGATGCTCAAAACTAGTTCTCACATATGTGAGCATGCGATAAGAAATGTAAACATTCAATTCCTCTCTGCATGTTTCCAGCAAATTTAAATTGAACAGCCTGCGAGGATAGTGTTCTATTTAGGTGTCCACCACTGTATATTTGAAGAAGCTATTGTAATTTTTTTAAGGCAAAAGGTTGAAAATTAGTCGAAATAGAGTAAATTATGATCACTGTAGCTTGTCACTGAATCATCCGAAATAAAAAAAAAATCGGGGATTATTAGTTAATGACATACTGGTCCGGATGAACGAAGGACTTTGGCAGATTTTGATTTTCCGAAAAATGGCGGTTGTTGAAATTCAAAATTGTATTTTCGACCAAAATTTCACTTACATTTTCGGCTATTGAAAAAAAAATATCGTCCAATCGAAAAATCCTTCGTTCATCCGGAGGATAATTACATATAAAATAAGTGAGGAAAATGTCATGCCGTTTTCAAGTTACAATGATCACCGACTTCGAAAACCCAGTTTCGAAAAAAATGCTTTTAATGCATGCAAAAAACCCTTTATGCATTAGAGACGACTTCATTCAAAGTTAATTATCTCCATAAAGAATTGTCCGATTTGTCTGAAATTTGCAGAGAATACTTTTGATATATGCTACTTTTAGAAAATGCAAAGAAAATAAAATCTATTTTCTCAAAATTCTAAGTGTACCAATAAATTGTATCCTTTGTCCACCTTCTGTCGAATCGTAATTTTCAAAATTCTGCGTTGCCCAAAAACGGCAAACAATCACCGAATTACCTTTATTTTGAGCACTTGAAACTTCTATTGACGAGAACTCACGATTGGATAAACAGACCAATATGAAATTCACAGGATGTGTTGATATTAGATAGAACCAAGTCTGATTTAAGTGATTTTAAAATGTGGCCAGCCCTGTGGTAGTGATGCCTGCCATCTTGAAAAATCACTAAAAGAAATTGCATTTTGCACTATAAAACCCGATCCAGTTACCAAATTTTAACGAAGTTCACACAGCACCTGGACCTTGCTTTACGCCACGTTTGATAAAAGTTTAATTGAAAAATTAGGGTAGAGCTGCCAGCTATCGTAATTTTTGGTTTCTTGAATCTTTTAAATTCGGTCTGCAAAATAGACGCATTCTGCTCTTAAACTTCAGTTGCAGTCATGAAATTAAGACGAAACTCGTATAAACTCATAGGCCAAATTGTGTAGGAATTTGTCAGCTAAGGTAATTTTTGTAACGTTTTGTCATTTCTTACTGTGCGACGTTATCATTATATTTTAAAATTGTAAAGCCAAAATGAACAAAAAATATTTGGATGTCGAAAATTTGACAATTTTCGGTGTGGTGACTCCAAATGTCTTTACACCCCCATAACTTTCAACGTAGTAATCGGATCGAAAAGAAATTCACAGAGAAGGTTGACCTTAATGTGAAGCAAATTTGGTTTTGGTGCTAGCAAAATGTTGCCAGCACCAGGTATTTTTATTATTTCCGTACCAAGAGATGCTACTATTGAATATTCGTTTGGCAAACATCTGCAATGAAAATAAGTAAACACGTTTTAATTTTCCAAGTCTAGGAAATTTTTTAGATGGCATTGACAAACATCTTACCATCCTTGTAGCTTTTTATCCAGCCATCGGATGAAAACGAAACCAAGTTCGCTGAGAAGATGGATTTTGACGTGAGACAGTATCGGTCGATTTTAGAATGCAGTGCTAGTAAAGGGCTGCAAGCACTGAGTATTTTCATAATTTATGTTTTAAAGGGTACCTCACGGTGGAATTAAGATTTCCATCTCAAATAAAAAAAATTCAAACATTTTAGTCAATGATTTTTCATGATGCGAATCATGCGAATTTTATTTCCCAAAGATTACATTTTCCAGACGTCTTCTATTTCGTAGCACGTACTCACGGGATATATTCATCGCATTCCGCATAATACGTCTAAGCATAGCTGGCCCGATTTCGCGTGTTTCAGATGTCCTTACAGTGTTGACGTAAACTTTGCTTGTAAGTGACACCCACAGGAAAAAATCAATGGGTGTCAAATCTGATGATTGCAGATGCCATGCGATAACACCAAAATGGGCTAACAATTTTTACAGAAAAAGCTCATGAAGTTGCTCCATAGTCGCCCTCTCAGTTTGGAAAGTGATTCCATCTTGTTGAAAATACTTTCGTGAACTAGAGGCAGAATATTTTCGCAGTTGGGATATACAATAACATGATATCATTTCACGATATCCCTTACTTTTACCATAACAGCTGTGGTTGCACGCTCCGCATTTTCAAAATAATAAGGCCCGATCATTTCATTTACTGACAGAGAACACCATATTGTTACTTTTGGGCCGTCTAGCGGTGTTGGATATTGTTGTCTGGTAATATTAGGTGACCAGAAAAATATCACAATGTGCATGCAGTAACGTCAGGTACTTAACCAGAAAACTTTCAAACCATAAACTTTCCTGAATTATATTTTTTTTGTATGCAAAAAAAATCATAGTTGACTACAACAGTTTGTAGCGACTAAAAATTCACTTGAAAGATAATTCACCTTTTTAAATTGTAAATATTTATTCCACTGCACTAAAAATTAGTTTGGACAAGGGTAACAAGATAGTAGGCAGTGAATCAAGACACGGAAATAAACACGTGGATAAAAAATCGAATAATAATCAATGTCAAGAACATACTCGTGAATTTTCATTTGTATAATCGGGCTCATACCTACAAGTCGCTTCAATGTAAATATTGAAGTAGCTTTATCGAAATCTCTATCATATCATATCTGGCAGTAAATAAATAGGGTAAATGTGAGTACGGCGATTTTTTCATCATTGTTCCTAACAGCCAAAACGTCGCCCACGTTGGGCGCTATTCGTACTATATGTGAATCTTATTTAATACCTGTCGATTTAAAGCAATCACCTCATACTTAGACGTTTGAAGTCTGTAACAGGAGAATGATCTATACAAACATATCAATTATTTGCCAAAATATTCCCAATCCTCACAATTTAAGCGTGAAAAAATGTCCCATAGATGAATTTAAAAACTAAAATACCGAAATTGAAAGTTTCTTATAAGTGCATCATGTTCTTTTGTTGTTGTTACAAGTCTGATATCATTACTGATTTCACCATATTTTGGAATATCAATTACACCACTTCTCAATCTAGTTTTGAGCAAAATAAGGCATGTACACTCATTTTCGATGATTTATACCCTGATGAAATCATCACCAATATGCAAAATAAGATATGTGCATAAATAGGTCAGTTAATTCGTTCGCGATTTCAAGTTGGTCTCATTCGCATTTGGTACTTGGTTATGCCTTTGGGTTTTGCACCTTGTAGCGAGCACACTCAATAGCTTGGATGTATATTTTTTTTGTGATTATAAGTTGCGCAGGTTTGCGTAGGTTAATCCCGTGCCAAATTCGTGATCCAAGACGATGACAAAAAAGTCGGTTGTTTCATATTTATTTTGATGTTTATAGTTTTCAAATTTTCAGTTAAATTTGAAATTTCGATCAATGTTTTTTTTTGCAAATTTTGCAAATTTTTTTTTATATCTGTTTTTATAATTTTCCATTAATGCAACATGATAGCCTGAAAAACAATGCATGCCTGCTATTAAAACACACTTAGCTCATCTTACGGTGTCTATTGACAATTTTTAATGCTTCACGTACTACGTACTCGTCAATTAAGATAGTTGCTTACAGATAATCAATACAAATTCAATGCAAGCTCACTGCTTGTAAATATTATCACCATAGCCAGTCACATCAAACCTCAATTTTTCTATTATGTTTTGCAAAGATTATTATCTTAAATATTTCGCTTGCTAACAATAATAATTCTTTTTTCAACATACATGTACATTAATTTGATATAATAGATTCATTGAGTAGCGTAACCTAATCGCACGCTACCATATCATCAATTCATTGTTCATGGTTAGCGTTTAATATTTCACCATCAATCAATGATAGATAGCTTGGCGCGAGGTGTAAGATCATGGAATTTCATTTGTTTATTAGATTTCAATTGAAGCGTCTGCCATTACTAATGAATTAATTTCGACTTCGACTCCAAGTAGGCAATAGACTTTTCATCTCTAGTGGCAAAATCATAGCTGAGCGTGAATTTGCGGTAAGACCGATGCCATCACTGATTTATAATTGAAATGAAATTGCAATTTATTGGGTGAGAGAAATGCGAAAGGGTGTGTGATTCACCGACTAAGGGAACTATTTCATTTGTTTCACAATCAAACTTTGAGTGTTTTTCACGAAAATATCGATTTTATCTTCTACACATTTTCAAATTATGTGGTCTTAAATACTGTCTTTTTTGTTCCTAGTTTTATTATTGAGATAGTGTTAATACAAGCATGCAACTTCAAATTACTGCCATTCCGAAATAATCAGAATCATCATTGTAAAATTACGCGATCGCTCTTTCGACATATCATCGTACTAAAATTTATTTCTCACGCTACCGTTACGAAATTCGTAATTGATTTTTCTCACTGTTTCTCGAAAATGTGCAATATAAAAAATTTATTGTTGACTAATTGAATAGTATGAGCTATATTGATTGCATCCACACTTAGCAGTAGTGTAACCAATCCAATCAATCTTAGGTAATAGATTGTTAGTTTGGATCGAATAGTCTCCAAAGTTGAAGCTTTTGATTATGGAATTGAGGAATGTAAAACGATAAAGATTATGGTATTCGTACTGTTATAATGCGCTTTTTATTACTACAAATATTTGAAGCATTGAGCATGAATGCGGTTTTGATTGCCAAGTAGAAACTGGTTTCGTTTTTATTTGAAGCGAAGTATTCTTGTTCCATTTTTTAAAGATTTCAGAATAGAAATATTGTTATTTACTCACAATGATTTTTTTTACTGATATAATTTATTTAAATATGTATTTTTAATGAATATGAGCCGTGAAATTTTAATAAAAATAATGCCCGACAAATAGCTTACAAAAAAAAAAAAACAAGTGCAAACTTAATATTATTATACTGAAAGAAAAACTGGTGGTTGATTTAACTATTTTTAATATCATTGCAAAAATTCATTCAAAATCGTTAAACGAGCTACGGAAAGTGGTTATTTTTATTATGTTAATATAGCTAATTTAAGGATATAAAAGTAGTTGGATCTACTCTACTCTACTACTCTAATTGTTTGATAACGACGATCATATTGACAACGCCACTGCTGCTTAATCAAACACCGCAATGACACTCGTAGGCAGTGGCAAAGAACTCGTTGTCCTCAATTAAAAGTCTACCTAAATACTCTGAACACTCAAATACATAAAACGTTTCTTGAACTTCGTAATAAACGGTGGAATGACTTACTATGCGCACAGGCACCTGGGTCAAATCGTCTCTGGAAATTACTCTAGCTACTGAAGAACAAAATACGTATGCTTTCTCCCTTGCTCCTCCCTAATGGCGATGTCGCTTATACTGAAAGAGAAAAAACTGATGCACTTGCTGACTCCTTTCAAAGCTCACACAAGCTTACGCTTCTCTGCAGTGACCCCGACACCAGTCTCCAAGTGACCCCAACCCATTTCTGCAGTGACCCCAACCCATTTCCAACCTGGTGATTTTTGGTCTCCTGCAGAAACAAGATCCCATCTCAAAAGCTTGAAATTGAAATCCGCGCCTGGTGATCACGGCTTGCCGAACGTCCTTTTTTCAAAACCTTCTTAGGAAGGCAATAATTTTAGCTAAATTTATTTTTAACTGCTGCTTAAAGCTAGGATACTTTCCTTCTGCTTGTAAAAACGCAATCGTCATTTCAATTTTAAAGCCAGGTAAAAATCCTAGGCTCCCCAGTAGCTACCGCCCTATCAGCTTACTTCCTTCCTTTAGTAAATTTTTCGAAAAAGTTATCCTTTCCCGTATTCGAAAAGAACTCGAAGCTACCTCCACTATTCTGGATTTTCGGTTCGGATTTCAACCTGGTATGTCTACAACTGATCAGCTACTCAGAGTTGTTCATCACATCACTGATAATTTCATATCAAAACGTTCAACTGGTCTCATAGCGCTTGATATTGAAAAAGCCTTTGACGCAGTATGGCATGACGGCCTAGTTTTCAAACTTGTTAAATGCTCAACGCCCACCCACTTATGCAAAATTGTCGATTGCTTTTTAGACTCGCGCACTTTTAATGTAGACACTTAGATTATAAAAAAAATGTGGTTTGCCTGCCAAAGTTCCCCAAAGCTCAGTCCTTAGTCCCACACTGTATAATGTTTTCATGTCTGACCTCGAAAAATCACCGCGTTGCAACTTTGCTATGCATGCTGATAGCACTGCAATCTTCGCCAGCAAAGCTGACCCAGCCAAGGGCGGATTTGCCACTAGGCCCGGTAGGCCCGGGCCTAGGGCGGCAAATTTTCGATTTTTTTTTGGGGCGGCAGCTTTTTTTTCTCTCGTATATGTACATATATCTGAGTTGAATGAGCCTAAGACTAAAGACAGACGACACAAGTTAATTATCATTAACACAATGATCATTGAACGCTGATGATAATTTGTTTGGAGAGTGACACACGGTTATTTGAATGAGGTTGTTTAACAGCTGTAGGTTGTTTGAATTTAAATTGTATTATTTTGACAGTTATTGTTTATTGAAACACATAAAAAAATCAGAAATGAGTACAAGTTTTACTGCGAATGAGCCTTTGTGTGAAATTATGGAAATTTTACACAAAAAAAAGTTTAAAAAGTTTTTGACAGTTAGAAACTACATTATTTCAAATGGAATTTCCTGAATTTCCCCAGTAAATTTCATAATCTTCCCCGTAGATGGTGCGACAATCGATAAGAGCAAATGAGCATTGGCTTCCAAATGATAATTCGTAGAACCTCATTGATGATGTTATAAATGATGATTAACCATGACACACGTAATGGACAATGATCATTGGGCTCAAAATGATAATTAACTTGTGTCGTCTGTCTAGGCTCTAACACGTCAAGCCAACCGAATTCTCTAAAAAATCAATGCACGCAAAAGTTCACCGCTGATGATTTTTTTCGGACATTAAAAAGTTTGACTTACAATAAATATCGAAATGCGATCACGGTAAAGAACCAAAGAAACTCAAAAATACCTAAATAGTACGTAGAAAGTATCTGAAAATACCTAAAAAGAGCCTAAAAAGACCTAAAATGATCCTAAAAAGAACCCAAATAATACCTCTTCAATTTAGAAAAAGCTTATCAGAGGTAAATATTTGCGTGCATTGATTTTTCAGAGAAATTTTTTTTATTATTATATTACAGGGTATATCAACTACATGCGAATCTCTCTTTATTTTTGACGTGTTTTTTCAAATTGTACTTCATTACTGAAATTGATTTCTATAAAAAAAATAATCTATAAAATGAAGTCTAGAACATCATAGGTCAAAATATTTAGGGTTCATCCTTAACTAATAACATATCGAACATTAATTTACAGTAGTCGAGTTTATAGTTGATCTCCAATCAAGCGCGGAAGCAAACTTTGAACGGAATAGTAAACTTACTTATAAAAATATGAGCGAAGACGTTGGAATTATATGCGATGTAAAGGTGCATACGGTTTTGGACTTTTAAAAATTGGTATTTTTGGATTATTTGGATTATATTATTTTTAGATACTTTTAGGTTCTTTACCGTGTGTGTATTTTAATAATTATTTGTGTGGCAAGTGCGCAATAAAAGGGAATTTGACCAACGAACCGGTGCCGATTTTGCTCTGATATACCTTTTTTGTGAGCTCGGGCGCAACGAAAAACAGCAAAGTATTGTAGGGAATCGAAAAATTGTTGCATTGTTGCATATAATTCACGAAAAGAGCGGCAAATATTTCTGAGGCGTAGGGCAGCGAAATGGTCAAATCCGCACCCAGCGTTGGTAATTAACAATCTCCAGGAGCAATTATCTCTCATAGATCAATTTTGTAAAAGCTAGAAGGTTAAAATAAACTCAAATAAAGCTCAAGCAATTTTCTTCACAAAAAAAAACGTGCACGAAACAACCTACCGAATTCGCAATTAATGTCCTTGGATCAATTGTTAATTGGTCCAAAGACATTAATTATCTGGGAATCCATCTAGACTTAAAACTAACGTTTCACTCGCACGTTAAAGGCACCAAATCTATAATATTGAAAAACATACACTCCTTATACCCACTTATCAACAGGAAGTCTAAGCTGTCACTACACAATAAACTGCTAATATACAAATCCGCGATGCAGCCTATTATCCATATTGAACAAACCCTACTACTTCTCTACCACTCGTCTGCACAAGTTGGCAAAAATCAATAAAATCAAGTCCAGAGCTCTTACTCTTAAAAAAAAGTTCCTTGATAAATGTGCACGTTCGTCTAACCCCTCTAATTGCATCCTTGAATCGTGCCTAAAGTAGTGTATCTCCAATACATTTCCTTACCTAGTTCGTAGTCCCTAGTTGTAAAAACTATCCTAAGTTTAGTTGAAGTATTCCAGTAGGTTTTAAGCTAATTTTGCCTAATGTGAGATAACTTGTAACTCTATATATAATTAATCATTTCTAAATTTATATCTATTAGTAACTTAGCTGTAAAGACATTTTCTAAACTCTAGAGTTAACTCAAACACTGAAAATATTTCTAAATCCGTTCGATCTATAAAATAAAGCTATTATTATTATTCATAACGACGAAAAATAATTGATCTATAGCAGAATATTCATCAATTCATTCAACAGTACAAAATTTCGAAAATTTGTTATTTATTCTAGATGCTGCCATATTTGTCTTGGCTATGAAGTAAAATCAATTTACGTGTGTTTTCTATTAAAAATACAATAATAATAAACAAGACCTGTGAATAATCAAGGACAAGGTAAGTCGTTGTCCCTTTTGGTTCACACCATTGGCGTGGCGTTCATGGAAGCAAGGGAAGCATTGCTTCCCTTACGTTTGGCTGACATAAATTTTAAATTAATTGTATTTGTTACGAAATCGTGAAATAATCGCGTATAAACATTTATTAAAAAAAATTCTCAAATCAAATTGTGAGCATCTCACACAGTTGATGTGGTAACACCACAGAATGAAAATAATGAAAGAACAACCACGGCTTGGAAGCAATGTAAAAATTGCATCTACGAGACTAGACTGTGACGTCATTGACTCCATATAGACTAGACTGTGACGTCATTAAAAAAATGTGTATATGCGATCTGTTTGGAAGCAATGAAGATGTTGCTTCCTAGGGGAAATTATCTTCTCAAAAGAGAGACTCAGAGCGGAGATGCGAACGCATGACTTGTGTGGAACTTATTTCGGCGTTCCCCTCACTAGTAGCAGGACAAATTGTTATTGTTATCCTTTTGCTTTGCTTGTACAATTTTTTTCTGAATGAAGAATGCTTGCTGTGATCAGCGCCTTCTAGAAGTACGGGCCGTCATGCTACGTAATCGTTTTAGCTATGACGTCAATTCATCGGGGAATTTTCACATTTCCATCAGGCAGTGCCGATATGCACAGAGATTTCACGTGCGGATTTTTAGCTAAAATATAAATAAAACGTTAGTTTTTTGTGCGTGGATGCGTTGTAGTAATAATATTTAGTCATAACTTACATTTTGTGTCAATCAATTGTATCGAAAGTGAACCGACACAAAACACCACATAATCTAGCAAAAACTGATAAACATTTCGTAGCGAATTTTTCCAATTATACCGCGCGCACCGCACTAATTTGTGTTTTAGCTGTTCACTAGCATTGTTCCACACACCTCACTTTATTTTCATTTCACTCACTTTAACACAACCTGTACCATTAACATTTTCCCGCGGACGTCCCATAAGACTACGTGTGTTTTTCGCGACATTTTACCCGCAAACTGTAACGTCATCATTCTGCATGACGGCCTCTACTTCTAGAATTGAGTTACGAGATGTGGCAAGCGTTGCCAGAGGCTGTGGATTCGATAAGTCGTTATTTTATGATTTATGACATGACATTATTTTTTGTATGTTGTATTTTGTATAGAAACTTTTATGAAGGTGTTTTCAATTGGCGATGGCTTTAAATCACTTATAGCCTATAGAATTTGGTAATAATATTGCATGGTAGTAATAGGTGAAGCTGTAGACTAGAATTGTGTATAATTGAAGGTGTAAAATTACTGTGTTAAATTGCTTTATATTTTTGATTGATATTTGAAATAGTGAAATGTTGAAATAGGTGAATGTGTTCACTTGTTTTGTGGGTCAAAATTTTAGAATTCGTCAACTTATCTAATTTTTATTTAATTGGATTTCGGTAATTTGCTGAAAAAAGGACATCAGCAACCAGGATCGATTGAAATCGAATTCGTAAATTGTCTCTATAACAAAGAGATGTACCTACTCGGCAGTTTGATCGCAAAATTAATAAAAACTCGGAACGGATTATCGGTTGTAATATTAACCAAAAATAATTTTGCTGGTCTTGTGTGCTATTATCAAGCATTTCAGACATTTGGCGAAATATCGGATTTTGTAATTTAAATAATTTTAAAGCTGTGAACAGGCATGGCACAAATAGCATTGATCATTTCAATTCAGTCCTTTTACTTTCCAAGTTTGATTCTGGGGATTTTGAAAAATTGCTGAGTAGTCAATATAAATATCTAGTGATATTGCTCTCAGTTAGGAGAAATTGAGAAACAATGAAGATTCTAATAAACATTGTGTGCCATTTAGGATGTCAAGAAGAAGCATTACATAATCACAATTAAAATGTGTAATCTTGTTATAGGGGTAAATCACCTAAAGGCAATAAATCTTTTGACAGTGCGTCTTTTGACTTTTGACAGTGGACCAAGCAAATGTTTCTGCCGGAACACGAAATTATATTTAAAACGATCTCATTAGCTGATTTTCAAAAAGATTTGATGAAAAGAAAAGATGAAAAAGATTTGTAATGAAATTCAGAAAAGCAAATTCATAGCAATAATATTAGGTAAAACAACCGATATGTTATATCAATCACAACTCTCAACAATCTTTGGTTACATTACTTCTTCCGGTGCAGTTAAAGAAACTTTCATGAATCTCACAGATGTTTCTGATAACCAAACTGCGTCCTGTTCATTTAACTTTGTTTTGCATACTCTCCGAAAGCTCAAAGCCTTGAAGAGCCTCTGTAATATCTGTCATAACAACAGGATTGCAAACATGTATAAAAGAAATGTATAAAAACGCAATATTTATTCATTTTTTCGAACATCGACTAAATTTGATTTTATCTAAATCGTGCAGTATACGCGAATGGAGATTTTTTTCCCAATATATTACTAGTTTTTTAACAACGACAATAAGTTTATTTGCTTTGTATTTATTGGTCAAAAAAGGGTTCATAGATTAGCTCCAAAACGTTGGATTTTTAATGGTCGGTTATTTTTAACAATTTTTCTATAATAAAGAGCAATCAAAATAACTCGTGGAAACTGAAAATGATAGTGCTAATTGAGACGGAGAGATCGTTAATAGTGATAGTGGGCTTTTTATTTTACTTAAAGATTCTGAGTTTATTTTTCATACTATTCGATGTATTTCAGTCCTAATAGTGGAATATACTGCATCATATGCACAAAATGGCAAAATTTGAAGATCAAATACAATCTTTAAGAAATAGTTTCACGGGAATCGGGATCGAATTATGGTCGCTTTGCGAAATACCACAACTTCGTAAAACCGCAAGGTGCATAATTGACAACAATGAGAATATTTTACCATTCTTTACAAGTGCTTATGTCGAAATAATTGATAGCATAATCGTTAAAATATACTCAAGGTTTTCATCCTTAAAAAGTTTCAGATTTTTAAACCTTTTCAATTCTTCGAAGTTTGGCCACTTTCAAAAATATTATATTTCTAGTTCTGGAAATGTTATTATTTTACTGATAAATAATGATATGGTTTCTTATTGTGTGAAGGACTGTGAACTTTTATTTTCATAAGTATACAGAATGTCTACTCTCACGTTCCTGTTAGTAATTCCTGAGTGCTTTTATAGAGGAGTTTTATTACACGTAACGAATTTGCGGAAAGCGTAACCAATCATGGACATCAACCAATTGCTCCCTTTGGCAAATTGTCACGCCACGCCACGCCACGCCACGCCACTGGTTCATACTAGTAAAAATTGGTTACGAAATGATTTGTTTTCAGTTCAAAAAAAATATATTCGCTGAAGCCGGATAGCTAAGCTTTCACTGAAACTGAGTGCTATAACTTACCTTTTCGGCGTAAATTGACTGCATATGTAATTTTATTATCGTGAAACAGCAAATGCCAGTATGATGAAACATAAATCTTGCTACAAGTCTGGATTTAATATGATGACCACAATTATGATTTCGAACTCAATCAAAAATGAGTTTTCAATGCAAAAAAGAAGCATAGAACTGACTAGCTAGTTATGTTTTGCAAAAAACTCTGTGGAGCGAAAATCTCAATTCATTTTTTAAACAAATTCTGCATAATTCCCATGCTGATATAATGTTCGTAGTGATATATAAAAAAATGCTCCTTGAGTTTTAATAATAAAAAAATGCTAGTTGAGTTTTAATTGACTGAACTCGCTTACATGTATCTCAGCACTGAAAGAAAAATCTTGGTAAAATCAACAATTTTCCTTAGTTGTTTTTGCGTCAACTACGGGCTATAGTTAAAACAACCATAAAAAAATAGTTGATTACTTTTATGCACCATGACGCGTGGTTGATAAACAACGTCCGTGGTGCAAAAAAAGTAAGCAACCACAAACAATGGTATTCCAACCATATACATAGTACGAAATATAGGCAGGGGAGGCGTGAATGCCGCAGTTGAATTTGGTGTATCACAATGCAGCGACAATGTCGCTGTCAATGCAATCAAGGCACCAACCAAATTCATTTTTTTTTCTTTTGTATTGCTAAATCCTGTTGTACCAGGATTAGGTTGGCCAGACCATTCAACCTAATTCAATCAGATTTACTTCAACCTAGTGGTGATGCCAACCTATGGTAGGTATCACCGCTAGCGGTGCGGCAAAATTAGAAATTTGGCAAATTCTGCCGCTGCCGCAAATTCTGCCGCAGCCATTGTGCGCGTTACCATACAAAACAGTGCATTCTAATTTTTTGACTGCGCTTTGCCGCAGCCCACTGTTTTGCCACAGCGGAAAACGCTGTATTCTGAACAAAATAGCGTCATGCAACGTAATATAAAGGCTTCACAGCATAACATGAATATGAATTATATCGAACAGCAAACCGAACACAATTTTGCCATGTATCATATGAAACTTCTATGATAGAATAGGAGTATGAGTATGAGGAGTATGAAAAATCAACAGTTTTCCTTAGTTTTGCCATTAACTAGGGCTATAGTTAAAACAACCATAAGAAAATGGTTGATTACTTTTATGCACCATGACGCGTGGTTGATAAACAATTTCATCAAACGTCCAAATGTTGAAACTATTCTACTTTGCGTAGAATAATTCCAAAGACTTTGCTCACTGAATTACGTTTGCTGAAATCAACTATTGCAAAGTAGTTTAAGTACCATAAAAACTGTTGATAATTCGAAACGTTGAAGTTTTGAGTGAATTGATGAATATTTTCTATTTATCAACTAATTTTCGTGGTTATGAAACAATTAAAACAGTTGATTTCATGAACATTGCGATATTTTTTGTATAACCAGAGCCAACTACTTTCATATCGTTAAATTAACTATATTAACATAGTAAAAATAACTATTTTCCTTAGTTCATTTAACGATTTTGAATGAATCGTTGCAATACTATTAAAAATAGTTGAATCAACCAAGAGTTTTTCTTTCAGTGAGATACATTGTCATACACTCTAAAAAGTGGGTCTATAATTAATACTTTGATAATAGGAAATATATTCATTTTTTCGTTTAAAATAACGAACCACAAATTTTTTTACACATTCGATGTGCATTTTTTTGCTTTTACGTCATATCAGCTGAATAATACACAGCTTTTGTAAATTGAAGCAAAAAGAGTGTAAATTTACTAGTTTGCTATTCATCTTTGCGCCAAAGCCATAAAATTGCATCATTATTTGGGGTAAAATTACACCATTTGGTCGTAAAAAAAATATTCTTTTTACACGCTTTTGTAAATTTGCATCTTTAATAGTAGGAAACCAGTTACCTACTATTATAAGGGTAAAATTCAACCAAAATTTTTTTGAGTGTAGTTTCATCATCGCGATCGTGTCTATTGTTCGTATTCATTCGTAAAACTTCAAATCCCGCTACAATTAACAAAGTGTTTTCTGTGCTAAAAAAAGCGAAGACCTCCCTCCTGTGACTGATAATTATTTTGCAATCAGTAGTTTCGTGACAGTGAATGTTCATTATTACACTTGACCTTGTCATCGAAACTAAACACCGCAGACTCTTCAATTAGCTTGCGTTTGCCTCGAAACTCGAATCTAAATTCATCATAAAATAATTCAACCATAGCTATAAGGCACAAACCGTTCAACGACAATTATCTGCATGCGGCCTAGCACGTACATACATACATACATGTAATCACGCTCTGGCATAGTTAATCGGTTAAATTATAAATAAAAAATTTACTGTAGCGGAAGAGATGATTTGTTGTCTCTTGTGTCCAATGAACTTTCAGAAACTTTTCGATTTTTTAAAGTTGCAGAATAATATTTTTCATCGCATATAAACATGTTCATGACTCATACAACTGATTCGCTTCACTGAACGCATCTGGCGTGCTAAATTGGTGGCCAGAACACCCACTATCTAAATATTGAATACATTGAAGGCGCAGTGGCTGGCAAAGACCAAGGTGAGTGATTCGACATTAATTATATCTGAGTTTTTGGAGTTGCGATTGCAATCTCTTTTTACTAATGTTCGAAGAACATTAGTATTAAAATCACTTTGGCCGAAAATTCATATTTCCATGTAAATACATATATACTAGGTCCAGGTCTCGCCAAATGTTAATTATTTTTAGCCCTTTGGTGCCGGCGGCCATTTTAATGATATTTTAAATATACTTATCAACAAATAAATTTCAAAAAAACTAAGCGAAGGAAATGAATTTCGAACGTGTTTTAAATGTGGATATGATAGCATTTTGGAAATTTTAACCCTATGTGTGCACAACGTGCCTAAAATAGGATTGGGAAAATTTGAAAATTTTTCAATTGCGATATTTTTTGAAAGGGTTATTAGAATATTGTAGGTCTGTTCGTGTACTGCAGCCAACTGCAGCGGTAACAGAATTTGGCAGCTGGATTAATTTTGTGGTGGGAGGAACATGTGGGAAAAGTATAACAACGCACTGCTGCAATTTGGTGCTCTTAATCTCTGGTATCAAGACAACTTCTTGCCACTGAACATTTTGAAGTGCCACCATATGTCTTTCGCATATAAAAATACTCCACATGTGTTCTCTTATTCTTTGTCTGGTATTTCCCTGTCAGTTGTCCAGCATTTTAGAGACCTGTATGTGGTGTTTGATTCAAAAGTAAGATTTGATGTTCATGTAATGAATATGACGACCAGGGCCTCTAGGATTGCTGGATTTGTCTTGCGTTGTTCGTATATGTTTACCAGCATTTCCTCCTGTATTCATTTATTTGTCTCCTTAGTATGCAGTATTTTAGAATACGCGTGCCAAATCTGGTCTCCGTGCTTTCAGTATTTATCTGACGCCATTGAATCTGTTCAACACAGGTTCACTCGATCGTTTCTTTTTAAATTCAATATCACCTATTGTCCCTACTCCTCTCGTCTTTCTATCCCTTGTATGTTCTCGTTGGGATCACGGAGATTGTGCCTCGATGAGTGTTTTCTTTTCAAACTTTGCCAAGGCATTTTTTAGTCAGATCTTGGTTCCCAGATAGAGGTTTTCTCTGTTCCGTTTGCACATACGGAAGTCTATTGCCATGCCCTTAAGGGGTGACATAGGCCTTGAAGGGAAAAAAAAAACATTTTTTTTCAAAAAATTGTATTTTAAAAACCAAAAATCTTTTTTATTTGAAATTTGCACATAGAAAAGTTTAGCATTTTAAGAAGTTGTAAAAAAATTTCAGCTAAAAATATTCAAAATTGTCGATTTTCCTGCAATTTTCCTCGTCCAGCCTTATTTTGCGGTAGGCAAAATATTTCGGTGCAGGTTCACCTGAATTCTTCTTATAGTTTATACCCTTGGCTCGTGATTGAATGAAGGGATTTTCAATCGATCGACTTGTTCTTGTTTTATACGAAAAAAATGTTTCAAAAACGATGAGAATCGGAAAAATGCTAAAAAATATGAGATGAAAATACATTCAAACTTATTTCAAAATTTTAAATTTCAATTCCTTCGTTCAATCACGAGCCAAGAGTATAGACCAGGGGTGGGCAAACGGTCGATCGCGATCGACAGGTGGATCGCAAATAGTGCGACAGTCGATCACAGACATTTTTAATAATTTATTAGGTTAATTTAAAATGTGAAGTAACAATTTAGTAGACAATTTATTCAGTATATTTTGGCATGGGCCTTGGCTTAATAGATCCAATCGGACAGGCCACGCAGTTTCAGTTCACGCAAAAGCTTGCAGAGCCTTGGTGGCGGAGAAGCCAAAGGGAAAATCCGAGATAGCTATGCTCTCGATTTGTGCAATTTATAGATTTATATCATTGTAGTAAAACTGTTTCACTAAATCTCGTATACATATGTGATTGTTTCATTTTCTTAAATCTCTATGTTCTAAAGTACACACTTCATATTTTTGCTTCCCGGTATACACCTTGCCTGCATTTGCATTCGTCTCCCTGCTACCGAGGTAGTAAATTGTTGCACAGCGCAACAAAGGTTAATCTCAATTTTAGATAAAATAAAATTTTAAATTAAAATCTTTTCACACCAATTTAGTTTGTGCGGTTCATTCTTTCGAGCTAAAATGTGACAGTTGGTGTTTGAATTTGAAAATTGAATTGGGTTTCATTCAATTACAAAATCGTTCGAAAATTGAAATTCTTGACATCTTATCCGTCAGAAATGATAAGTGTCTTCGCTTCTCTCCATTTTCAAAATTTTCGCTCGAAAGAATTACCAGATAATGGAGACCTGTCAAAATTTAGCTTCACGATTAACTCAGTACTAGCCTAAAGCTATCTGCATTTTCAAAGCGAAAGCATCTTCCAAGCAATTTTTCACTCTTAAAAGTGAGTACAACTCTTGCTATTTTCAAGCTAAATTTTCACCGAAATAAATTGCACGTGAAGATTTGCATGAAAATTTAACGTGAAATCGATAACAGTACTAAGCTTTAGATGGCTTAGCTGAGGAAGCTTTTTTCAAAGATTTCTAAATCTTTTGCCTGAAATTATTGTATTTTTGGACACATTAGGAGTATGGGTAAAGAAATTAACATTTCTTACGGATTTTATGGGCCGTTACAACTCGCTTAGTTTACAATTACAAGGAAAAGGAAAATATTGTTGACTTGTTGAGTTCGGTAAATGTTTTTTAAGTAAAATTAAAACCTTTTGCTTCACAACTAAATAGGCAAAATTGTTAAATATATTCCATATTTAGAAAAACATATTAATCTTACTGGTGAATGTAAAATGCAAAAGCTGAAAGACATCCTTCAGTTCGCGAAAAAGTCCGGGGCCTTCGATGGCCGCTTGAACTGAATTTTTTTTTCTCCTGGCCCATTTATCTGGTATCACTATGGACCAATAAGTCTATGTGTGGCCTTGTGCTAACTGGTACAATCTAACCTAACCTACTGGTGAATGTAATATTGAAATGTTTTGTCCTGAACTGGAAAATTTTGATCAAGAATTCGAGAGACGATTTGCTAATCTCAATAACGTTCAACCGATTTTTGAATTTATTTCATTTCCTATTAGAGAATTCGATAACGAGGATATTTCATCAAATTTAGCTCATACTTTACAATTGGATTCATCGGATCCAGAGTTAGAAATTTTACCAATAGCACGCGCAAATGAAAATTATTTTTTGGATTTTACTACCATAAAAAATACCGACTATTGAGATTGGTGGCAATGAGGGTATTTGCATTTTTTTTGCTTCCATTTATCTATGTGAAGCAACGTTTTCTCAAATGAAAAACATCGAATTGCAACTTAGGAGTTCTCTGACTGATGACCACTTAATGGCATTTATTCGATTGTGCATCAGTGCTTACAAGCCTAACTCTACAATACTTTTTGATGAAATGGAGAGTCACGCATATGCATCAAAAATTAATCCAAAATATTTATTAATAAAGTACATTGCACAAAGTAGTAATACAATGTATTTAATATATTTATATCAATAAAGACCTTTATTAAATTTTTATTTGTTTTTAATTTAACCCATTTTTCGAAGTCGATCGCGCATAAATTAAAAAAAGTTAATGTCGATCATACCAGTATTAGGTTTGCCCACCCCTGTTATAGACTATAAGAAGATTTTTGAATTTTTGATTTTTGAAGAACCTGCAACGAACTATTCTTGATATGCTAAACTTTTCTGTGTGTAAATTTCAAATAAAATAGATTTTTGGTTTTTAAAATACAATTTTATGAAAAAGTTGTTTTTTTCCTTCAAGACCTATGTAACCCCCTAAAGCTTGATCCTCTCCTGTAATCTGTTTTACAATTCTAGTATTTTAGTTTTCAAATTATTCAATTATTTTGTTATTTCTTTTCCTTTTCTTATGTTTCATTCTTTTTTTTTGGGTTCTTGACGCTGTAATTGGAATTATATCTGTAGCGCAAGGGATTAATAAATAAATAAATTAATAAATAAATAGACTATAGAAGAGTCAATTGTCGGCGGTTAAATTTTGAAAAATGCTCTAGTGCACAGTTTGTAGATGAAATAAAATTCTGAAGGGAAGACGCGTTGGTTTAATTTTATATTTGCTGGTGATGGCGAATCATGAAGTGATGATGTTCTGCCTTACATGCTTGCGAATTTTTCGTAAATATTCGAACCAGTGTTGCACATCATGAGAAGAGAATTATTATCGAATAATTGTTCCCATTCATAGGGAGTGCAAGTTTTAAGTGCACTATAGATTAATCCGTGTGGTTCCTCAATGTGTCAAAACGTGGTTTGAAAGCAATCAAGTGTTTTTGAGCTATTGAGTCAATATATATGATGTGCATGTGATTTAAATTAGAATAAAACTGATTACTATTACTAAAATCCGTCTTATCTTTAGGTACTTTTCCTAGTGTGGAAAAAATGAAACATGGGAAACACTGCTAGCATAGACAGAGCCCAAATTGGTGTAGCTCGATTAAATGCTCCCTATAGATGTTAGGCAATTTTGTCGGTTTATGTCTGGCTGGTATTTTTGTGTTCTGTTTGGGAAGTGTATGTTTGTTTGTCTTAAAAGTGCTGCCTTCTCGTGTATTTTTTTGTACGTTTTTGTTAGTCATTCTTCCATTTTCGATCCCTGCTCGTTCTCTGGTGATTGCAGGGCAAAAGCTTAAAGAACAGTACTCAAAATATACAGAAACTAGTCAAGAAGGCAACATAATGATGATAAATAACCAAACAAGCAAAAAACAACCTCATAAACAAACAGATAACCTCAAAAACACAAACGTATCAATCGAACATCAATCCGTAAAATTGTCTTACGGCTATAGGGGACACGTTTTCATTTTCGATACGTATAATCCTTTTTTCACAGTCGGGGCAGTTATCATATGAGTTCCATTAATAGATGCTGTTGTATAGGAAGATAATTAATTGTATAAAAAGCACATATCTACATACATATGCATGCACATATATGTATAATTATCTTCTTATACAACAGGATATATTACTCAAACTCAAAATTGACCCGCCTGTAAAGAAACAAAAACATATAATCAGATTAAATCTATCAATATAATATTGGCAATAAAATAAAACAGCCACATATTCTCCTAACAAGACATTTCCGTTTTAGTTACAACAAATATGAAGTTCAAAGGGCAAGTCAGCTTTGTACTCACTAAAGCTTAACTTCCACCCCAAGCCAGTAATTTTCTACAATTTATTTATTTATTTATTTTTTTACATATATTCAACAGATAAAAAAAATCCAATTAATGAATATAGAAATATATAATATACAAAAAATCTACTATTGAAAGAATGTAATAAAAAAAGCACAAATTAATAATGAAATAAAAATGATAAAAAAACAACAATAAACAAAATCAAGGTGAAAAGGTACAAATTCCAAATTAAGAAAAATAAGAGAAAAAAAAATTACAGCATTAAACGGAAAATGGAATGACTTTATCTTTTAAAGTAGTTTTGAAACGGGACAAGATCGGTGGCAGAGAACCTAGTCTGGCATCCTAGTCTTCTGGGTGAACCTGTGTTGTACAGATTCAACCGCACCAATCCAATATTGAAAATGTCAGCACCAACTTTGGCAACAGTATTCGAGGATACTGCGGACAAACGAGACAAACAAGTGTACTCAAGTAGAGACATCTGTAAAATCTTTAGAAGATCTCAGTATAAAACCCGAAAGTCTGGACGCTTTGGCGGTTATGTGCAAGATATGTTTATCAAATAAAAGTTTAGAGTCAAAAATTACTCCGAGGTCTTTGAAATTAAAAACTACGTCGAGAGAGGCTCCAGAAACGTAATAAGAAAAGACTAGTGGGTGAGTTTTACGCGTGAATGGCATTTGGCGACATTTTAAAACATTCAAAGTAAGATGGTTTGCCTTACACCAGTTGACAAGAGTGAGTAGGTCATTCTGAAACTGTAAGCAGTCTTCGATTGTATCGATTACTCTGAATATTTTTAGATCGTATGCATAGAGAAGAGAAAAGGAGTTTAGCAGACCCGGGAGATCATTAATGAAAATTAAGAATAATAAAGGGCCAAGGATCGAACCTTCTGGAACACCTGAGGAGCGACAGAAGAGAGTAGACGAACAGGAGTTCACAGTAACAGAACAAATACGTTCATGAATATAGGAAGAAAACCAGGAAAGCAGCGGGCCATGGAAACCATATTTGTCTAATTTCAACAGAAGAAGCTCATGGTTGGCAGCGTCAAACGCCTTGGTGAAATCTGTGTCAAGAACATCCACCTGTCTTTGCTGATCAATGGCAGAAGCAACAGTGTTGGTGAACGATAGCAAATTAGTAACAGTAGATTTGCCTCTGACAAATCCATTTTCAAAGGAAAGGTACAAATAGAGGATAAACTCTGTTGTAGACAACTCTTTCAAGTAGCTTACTGAAGCAAGGCAAAAGCGATATAGGGCGGTAATTCGAGATGCAAGCATGGTCACCGGTTTTAAGTATAGGGAAAATATTGGCAGATTTCCATAAGAAAGGAAAAACGCCAGTTGCGATGCTGAGGTTAAATATAAACAAAGCGAAGAGGATAGTGATTTAGTTAGTTACAAGAGGGGAAGCGCTGACGTCAGTAATATTTTGCTTGCAGCAAAAGTACAAAAATGACTTGCTGCGAATCTATTCTAACATATTATTATAGTACAGGCATGCGAACAGACCTTATGAAACTTGCAAAACATATTAACATTGCTAAATTGTAGACTAATTTAGTTTTCTATGAACTTGCTGCCAATTCTGTATCTACGGCATTCACTGAAAGTAAAAACCTTCAAATCATCTAATTTCTTAAAAAATATTCGTTTTTTGAAAGAAAAAAATCATTTAATACGCATACAAATTTTATGCTTTACCAAAACAACCAAAGAAAAACTTTTGAGATTCCATATCGGATAAGAACGGTAGCTCTCAATTAACCCATAATTTAAGCACAAGCAGCTTCTATTCTCGGGAATTCACGACCCAATAGCCAGATAAGACTGAATTCATAGAATGCAATGTAAGCCAACCTGTGCCAGTGGTAGTATCTTGCAAAATCACTAAAAAAACTGCTTTTTGCCTTATGAATTCTGATGTTTCTGAAATCGTTTCGGATTTTCACGAAATTCACGCAGTAGCTGAACCTTATTCCAAACCACGTTTGCGAAAAATTTCGTTGAAAAGCTAGGTTGGAGCTGCCAGCTATGATAATTTTAGTGTCGTGAGTTTTGAGAATTCGCTCAGGAATATTTAACTTCTTGTCCCATAGCTTCCAGTGCAGTCATGAAATCAAAATGGAGTTCATATCGTAAACAAAACTACTTCTATGCCATGTTCAATAGGAATTTGGTTGAAAAACAACGATAGGGCTGCCAGCTATGGTTGATTTTATTTTACTTTTTGCCATATCTTCAATAAGCGATTTTGTCATAAAATTTGCAAATGGTAATGATCTGACAGTGATAATAAACAACAAACATTATAAATTCGAAAATTTCCGATTTTTTGCGTGTGGTACCCCTATAACTTCCAATGCAATCATCAAATAAAAACGAAATTCGCAGGGTAGTGTGATGTCAACGTGAGGCAGATGTAATAAGTTTTTGGTTTTGATGCTAGCGAGGGGCTACCACGACGATCTGGTTTTGTTATTTTTGTTTCAATAAATGCTTACATTAAATATTCATATCGCGTAAATTTACAATGAAAATAAGTTATCAATGTTTAAATTTTCTAAGTTCTGGAAATTTTTCGGATGACAATTCAAAACATCTTTCTATCCCTGTAACTTTCAATGATAAAAATCATCGGATAAGCTCATCGAATAAAAATGAGATTCATAGATTAGCTTGATTTTGACGTGAAGCAATTGTGGTAAACTTTTAGCTGCATTGCCGGTAAAGCATTGCGAGCACTGAGCATTTTCTTTCTTTATGCTTCAGGAGATACTGCTTTCAAAGTTAGCCGATAATGAATATAACTAACAAGTGTTTGAATTTCCTAAAACTGAAAGAAAAACTCGTGGTTGATTTAACTATTTTTAATAGTATTGCAACAATTCATTCAAAATCGTTAAATAGTTGATTTAACGATATAAAAGGAGTTGGCTCTGCTTATATAACAAAGATCGAAAAGTTCAAAATATAAACTGCTCTAATTGTTTCATAACCACGAAAAATAGTTGATCTATAGCAAAAT
Source organism: Nemotelus pantherinus (assembly GCA_963978885.1). NCBI lineage: Eukaryota > Metazoa > Arthropoda > Insecta > Diptera > Stratiomyidae > Nemotelus > Nemotelus pantherinus. The sequence continues at coordinate 30,714,386 of OZ022265.1, read as the reverse complement.
ATTCATCAATTCTCTCAACGCTACAAAATTTCGATTCAACAACAATTTTTATAGCACTTGAACTACTTTGCATTAGTTAAATTCAACAAACGTAACTCAGCAAGCAACGTCTTTGGAATTATTCTACGAAACATAAAATGGTTTCCACAACTGGGCATTTTTCATGCTCGGAATGAAATTTTCCATGCAGTAGCTGATGGATCACTTCATCTATCAATTTCTTCACATTTGATTGTCGTGTTTTAGAGTTACCGTGAAAAAGAACTGAATATATCTTTGATATTTCAGCTGAAATTTTTACGCATACGAAATGAATTCACTTTGGTTTTGAGATGCGGCAGCACTGAGCTTCATCCTTGCCAAGTATTCCTGCAAAAAATACTGAGAGGATCAAGCAATTCAGTGATAAGGGTCAATCAATTCAGTGTCCAAAAGTGCAACTAATTAAGTTAATTTTTAATAGTGACTTTTTTCGGAGCACATATATTTCAAAATGTCAGTTAGTGTCAAATAATTTGCTACAGGTTAGTCAATGTGCGGTATATTTTTGCAGCTGTAAAATTTGCAGCATCCTAGTTGATTTTTTATAAGTCTTCCAAAAATCCGGGCATATTGCCGCATGAAATATTGTTTGGAAAAGTTTTACAGCCGATTTACGTTGTCTATGGTAATAAAGATAAGAACGGAAAAAGTAATCGCAAAATAATAAAATAGTTTGTCAACTGCTACTGGTGTAAAAACACTCAATGTCTGCGCACTATTTAGTTGTCGAGAAACCATCCCAATAGTTCTTATATGGTCATTCATTGTTGAGTGAAAACATTCCTGTTGTGCATACAATTTAATTGTTGAGCAATCATATTTGTTCGTTGAAAATTGTTGCTGAATCACTCATTATTGTTGGGGCACCACAGACTATAATAATTTACTATTTCGTACCATCAACATTTTTGGAATACCATAGTTTGTGGTTGCTTACTTTTTCGCATCACGGACGTTGTTCAAAAACCATGCGTCATGATACATAAAAGTAATCCAACACTTTTTTTTGGTTATTTTAACTATAGCCCGCAGTTGACGCAAAAAAAAACTAAGGAAAATTGTTGGTTTTGCCAAGATTTTTCTCTCAGTGAAATTTTAAAATTCATGCAAGTGGTCACTGTGAAAACTTTTCCACCCTATGAGTTTAAATGCATTGTTGAGATCAAAGCGATGTATTGCCTTTGCAACAGGCTGGAGCACGTTTCGTAGAATAAACACACAAAATCTGCACGGTTCCTCTACTATTCATCGAACACTAGCGCAGTGTTGTGAGGCTTCGGTGGCCGCAATTCCCTCGCAAATGCTCGTTTTTCCCACAAAGCAAATCGCGAATTCCCCCAGTTTTTCCCACGGACAATATGTGAGCTATTCACCACAGTTTTATATTTATTCATCAATATCGCGCAAATGTCAATATTTATAAGAAAAACAACAGCAGTTTCATATATTTTATGCACATGTATATTTGATTTATTACAGCGAAGAAAAAAAACATACATTCATATCGTGAAAAAATCATTTCACTATAACGCAATATAAAAAGCGTTCATTTTTAAACTAATCAAATAGATTTTGTGCATTGTGCAAATTGAAACGTTTGTCAGAAGGCTCGAAATCAATGCAGTTAACAGGTCTAGACTGGAAATTTGAGCGAATGCAACAATCTGGGTTCAGTGAATCTTCGCTTATTCTGTTTCGCTTTAAAGTTTTGACGTCGGTTACAATGGAGAATATTGTTTCCGACTCAGCATTTGAATGTGGCAAATCTAGAGAATACTTTGAAATCTTAGTTAAGTGAGGAAACATGCATGCATCCTCAAAATTTTTTGCTTCTATTTCTTTCGAAACCTCCTCTACTGTTAGCTGCAATAATCTCTGCTTTTAATCACTTGAAAAATTTACTGCTAGATCTCTCCATTTGATATTTACAATGGATTCTTCAAAGCCAATTTTTTTGCCAAATGTTTGAACTGCAGCGAATTCGTTCGTTTCGAACTATGAAGAGCTATTTGGGGAATTAAAAACTCAGTTTATTTAAAGATAACATCATTAAATGGTAATCTCACTTTAAGCTCTTTACATGTCGTAACTTAAAACTCTTTTTCTATTTTTTTATGTCTAATTTTACAGCTTCTTCAAAAGACGCTATGCATTCTTCAAATTTTGATCCCAAATTAGTATCCATATCTGGAACTAAATGCTGTTCATTCAATTCGATATTTTTCAGTATGAAACCTGGTTTCACAAAATTTAAGCAAATTCTTCTTAAAATTCTACTGCACTCAGCTTACAATTTGTGAATCAGAAGTTGCTTTGACTGAAACGGTCCATTAGATGTATTGAAATAGCTTAAACTATGTTCTACGAAGCTAAAAAAATGCGTTCACACGATTATTCTGCATTATTTCGTGACAACATTTTGCTTTTGGCCGTTTTGACTTAAACTTTTTGTTGAAAACCGCTAATCGGATGTCTTGAGAAGCGATTCTTGTTCATTTCATCCCAGGTTTTAGCTGAAATATAAGAATACATGAAGAAATGTCAATTTTGCCTGGATTGTTAAAATTCTTTCTCAAATATATTTGGTGGAAATTTTACGAAAGTGTTTCATTTCATTTAAACCATTTCTCCCACGATTTTGTTCTACGAGCAGCACTTTTTCCCTTTTTCACGTTTTAGAGGGCAAAAATTCCCATAAAAAGGGAAAATTCCCACAATATCACGACACTGCACTAGCGTTTCTAGCGGTTATGATGCGCTAGAGGTTTTTTATATCTCTTGTCTTTCCTTCACCAGTTTTGCCAGCAAATGAAAAAAAATCATTTTAACTTGAAATTTTTAATTATTTTCAAGTGAACGTAATGGATTTTCACTTTGGATTTGATTCGCTTAGGATATTCGCTGACATTTTCATATTAAATTCAACACTTTTTCAAGAATCAAAGACATACTTACTGTCAGTTGTCGTGACGAAAAACTGTCAAGCAAATAAATCTTTATAATTATGCTGCTTTTAATTAAACAAGCTTCTTCGTCCATCCACTACAACGCATCAACGATTCGTTCGTTATCTACGATTTGAAGAAAGAGAAAAATTCTTATTCTGGATTCATTCTAAAGTTACTGTATATTCTGTTTGAATCAACTAATGCGAAAAGAGGTGACTTTCATCTCTGTTTGCAATTAATTAAGGTTAATGCAAAGATCCGTACCTACGACACAGAAGAAAACTTAAGACTATACGGAACGTAGAACTTGTCTAAAAAAAGGAAAAGTTTATGTAATTAGCTTTTCTATTTCAGAGATTATGTGATGTTTGATGAAAGGTTTTTTTTGGTTCAGTAGAACGTTTGATCCGGTTGAAATATTTGACTTAGATTAGACAAAAATGTTGTGTCTACTCATATGTTGGGATCTTGTAGGTTTTTTTCCTGCGATTTTCACCAGCCGATAAGATCTTAACCAACGATTAAGTCCATGGCTAAATGTTTTTACGTACCAATATGCGTCACATGTAATTCCTCGAAAGTCAATCGGCTGCAATCACACAGAATTTAATCAACTATAAAAGCATCGAATCGTACTAATCACATCGTATACGGTTCAACATCAGTTCGTGTCATAGAGCCATTAAGCCGCTGCCAAATGGATTTCCATTTTCATAATGAACGATAAAACTAACACCTCTTTAGATATCGTACTCGATCCAAATGTTTTCGTTTGGAAAACGCATTATCTCCATTGTTTTGCCGCGAGGGCGTTTCAAAGCAGCACTTCCGCGAAAAGAATCTGTTCTGTACTGATTCGGCGATATTAAATTATACAAATCTCATAACCCTATCCCGGGCAAGTAAGCAAGTGCGGCACATGCAAGCGAATATAACGCAACCCCCATCATCAACTACGAAGCGAACATATGACACAGAATGGTAATTATCATATTATTTTCGGTGTTCGAAAAACTCAGCAGACATTGGTAATGATCCTCGAATTTTCCTAATTATGAAGTGAAGTGAAGTGTGAGCCAATAATATTTAATATTCATTTCAATTTCGTTTTGTTACGAAACGTAAATGAGGACGTGTGCAATGAAGGTATGCAGATGATAAAGGGACGGCATATATGATTCAAACGATTTGGAACTTTAGTCAAATTGGGATTCATTAGGCGTGTCTTTTTGCTCCCCCTATCCATAACAGAACAGAACAGACGTATTACAAACAACAAGAACAACACCTGTCCCTGTGGATTCACTGGGACAGGAGTGTTATTGTTTCCAATGCATTTGTTCTGTTCTGCTATGGATAGAAGGAGAAAAAAACACGCCTATTGTTATATTTAATGATTACAGGAAAGAAGAAATAGAAGAAGTAGGAATAATAATAAAAATAATTTTATTCATTTAATAGTACATATATTACTTAACTTAAGGGGAGTTTAACGTGAAAGATCTTATATTTAGCGGCTATTATATTTTGGCCTGCTGGCTCTTTCTGGAATTTGATTATATTTTTACTAACGCTCGAAGAACATTAGTATTAAAATCGATTTGGCCAAAAATTCATATTTCCATATAACTTTCCATAAAAAATTCAGTGAATATTTCTCGGGAAGGCGCCACCCGATTCAGCTGAAACTGTTAGGATACATTGGTGTATATGCAGAATAGGTCCAGGTCTCACCAAATGTCAATTATCTTTAACCTTTTGGTGCCGGCAGCCATTTTAGTGATATTTTTAACATACCTATTATTCCGTCCACAAATAATTTTTGCAAAAACTATGGTAGCGAAATGAATTTCGAAAGTGTTTTAAATGTGATTCGGATAATGTTTTGGAATTTTCGACCCCATGTGTGCACTAGGTGCCTAAAAAGTGAAGGGGAAAATTTGAAAATTTTGAAATTGCGATAACTTTTGACAGAGCTATTTAATCAATATGAAACTTTCAGAACATATTGGTGTTATTTAGTTATACTAAATACTACATATTGCTAGTATTTAGTTGCTTTTAATGAGCATGTTAGCAACCCTGCAGCTAAGTCTGGCACTGAAAGCGAAAACCTCCAAATCATCGACTCTCCTGAAAAATGCCGTTTCTTCAAAAAAAGCCACTCATATGTAAATATTATGCTTTGTTTACATAGCCAAAGTAAAAAATTTGATATGTTATAACGGGCACGCCTGGTAACCCTTACCCAATTTACCTATATTTTTAGCATCAAAAACTTCTGTTCACGGAATCTCACGATCCGATAAGCAGAACTTATTGAAATTTACAGAATGTATTGGTCTTAAATAGGACCAGGTCTGGTAAAAGTGATTTTGAAATGCGGGCGATTCTGTGCCAGTGGTGCCATCTTGAAAAATCACTAAAAAAGATAACTGCTTTCAGCCCTATAAATTCTGATTCAATCGTTCGATTTTAACGAAATTCACACAGTAGCTGAACTTTACTTTAAACCACGTTTGATAGAAATTTTCGAAAAATTCGGTTGGAGCTGCCAGCTATGATAATGTTTGTGCCTTAAATTTTGAAAATTCGTTGAGGAAAATAAAGGTCTTTGCCCTATAGCTTCCTGTACAGTCATGGTATCATAACGAAATTCTTATGGTAAATTTAAATTATTGTAGGCAGTATTCAATAGAAACCTAGTTTGAAAAACGATGATAGGGTTGCCAGCTATGATTGTTTTTGTATTTTTTTGACATAGCTCTAGTAAGCGATCATAAAATTTTCAAATCGTAGTGGTCTTGTAGTGAAAATACACACCAAATACTAAGATCTAGAAAGTTCGAAAGCTCTTGCAAATGGTAATCCTAAATTTCTTTGTATCCCTAAAACTTCCAATGCAGTGATCGGATCCATACGAAATTCGCAGAGCAGGTTGACTTCAACTTGAGGCAGATGTGACTTAGTTTTGGCTTCGGTGCTGGCAAAGGACTGCTAGCACGAGGTGTTTTTGTTATTTTCGTCCCAATAAATGCTTTCATTAAGTATTCACGTCGCGAACATACAATATATAACAATATATATGACAATACATGCAATATGTAATATATAAGACAATAACAACAATATAACAACAATATATAAGACAATATACTGTTCTTCGAACATTAGTATTTATATTAGTATTTGCGCTAGGGTTTTTTTTAGCTTATTGGCTTTATACACAGAACACAATGTAAAAACATCTTCGATTTGGTTTTTGATGCTAAGCCACTAGCAGTTTCTTTATGCCATTTGTCTTCTACGTACAAGTGCTGTTAGAAAGAAAATTGCCTAGCATTAAAAACCTCCTTTATTATTAATTTGTGTGAAGTAGTTTGAAGATAAACTTTCGTCTTTAATATGGCTCAAAATCAAAAAAAAGTCTGTTTTTCTGTTAAACTCTTAATTTTGTAGATGATGGGATCAGACATGTAACATTCTGGTGGCAAGTGCTATAAAGTTTGTAATAATGAATCAATCTGGTTCAACATTTTTAGCTTCCTCATGTTTTATATTCTTATATGTATGTATATATTTTCTAAAATATTTGTTACTTGCACGAACGGAGTGGGTGATCATGTTTTTCGGTTGATAAGTCAACAATTGCGGCGTTGGCTAGGGATCAGAGCAACTTCCTGCGAATCGTTACCACTAAAGCTAATAACAATTGAATAATGAAGATTTCTAGCGAAAATATACATAATTATTGGTTTCATCGAAACCATAGCGTAAACTTTTTCGAATAAAATTTCCGAGGAATATTATTTTATCGTTTGCATTATAGAATTCTACGAAGTAACAAATCAATTTGATTATATGATTCATGTAAACAGATTCGTCAAATATATCCGAGTGGGGATGTAGAATAGAATAAACCAATGTAATGTGAAATGGGATGTCGGAATAATTCGGAATTAAATGTTAATGCTCAATTGAAGGAGTTCTATTCATAAACGTTCTACCTAGATTTTAGCGCTTTCGAGATATTCAATGATTTGTGTACATACATACATACATTAAGTAGCGGACAAAAGTCTACATACAACATTTTATACTCAGTTTCTGAGTGATTGGAGGCTTTAATCAAAAAACCATTGATGCAGTTTTTTGCATTATCGAAAATATATTTATAAAAAACAAAAACAAAAACTTTTCATAACAAACTTACAAAGAAATTCATAAAAGCGAAAAAAATGACGTGACAAAAGTCTACGTATAGTCATTGCTTGCTTACTAATACACAAAATGTTAACATAATTTTTACAAATATTTTTAGTTGTTAGTACTTTTTTGGCCCCCTGCAGTATCAATTACTGCTTGCAGTCTTCGGGGCATAGAGGCAACTAAATTACCGGTTTCTTCTGTCGTTATTTTCTCCCATTCTGCTATGAGTGCATCCTTCAGCAAATTCTTGTTTTTTACGGAGATCTTTCGAATTTTTCGCTCAAGGAGCTCCCATACATGCTCTATCGGATTTACGCCCGGGCTTTGGGGAGGATGATTAAGCTGTCTGGGAGCGTAATATAACAACAAATCCTTGACGATAAGAGATGTGTGCTTTGGATCGTTGTCTTGTTGGAAAATCCACCTCCTTTCAAGGTACAACTTCTCGACCGATGGCTGCAAATGTTGTTCCAACAGGCTTTTATATACAAAGCGATTCATGGTGCATTCAATAAATGCTAATATTTCCCACTCCAAATGCTGCTATGGCTCCCCAAACCATGACATTGCCTCCACCATGCTTGACTGTAGGTACCAATTTTTTGTGATCTAAGGCAGTGTTGTCATCAGTAAAAAGGACTCGTTTCCAAAAATCCGTGTCCTTTTCAATATGAGCCTTTGACATGATTACGATAACGATTGCAAAGAGAGTACGATTGCAAAGAAATTCGGAGTAAATTCAGGATCTGGTGGTTAGATTTAGTAGAGACTTCATTCCAAATTACGAACGTGGAGTGATTAGTTGCACAACTGACTTTACACCTGATCTCACACAGATACCTAATTACAACTGGATCAACTGTAGGCATGGGCTGTGATCATGACTGCCATTCCATGACTGTCCAAAAGCCGTAGCAATCGGTGCTCCATCTACAACAAATTTTTGAAATTTTTCTCATCGCCCAATCTAGCAACATTAATTAATTATAGCAATAAGCACATGTAATGATGTTTTATTTATTGCTTATACTGCCCTGGTTCGCACAAACGTTCTCTTTACATTTTTTGTCATTTTTGAGTTAACACCGGACGCAAAAACTACATACTCTATTACATCATTCTGCAAAATTTGAAAAACGTATCTTTTGTGGAAGTATGTTAAAATCAATACTGAAAAATGCACTCTTCATATACATATGTACAGTGGCGGACAAAAGTCTACATACAGCATCTTATACTTAGTTTCTGAGTGATTGGAAGCTTTAATAAAAAAACCATTGATGCAGTTTTTTTTGCATTATCAAAAATATATTTATAAAAAACAAAAACAAAAACTTTTCAAAACAAACTTACAAAGAAATTCATAAAAGCGAAAAAAAATGACGTGACAAAAGTCTACGTACAGTCAATGCTTGCTTATTAATACGCAAAATGTTCTGGGAAACATAACAGCACTTTTCTAAGAACCTATTCGTTTATTTGTTGTGCAAGTGCAGCTGCTACGCTATTATAGTGTAATTGCTAGTTTTGAAGTGTAAGGTCGAAAAAATTTTATCAGGGAGAGAAATTTGCAGTGATGTGCGGAAGTTGGGCGTTCAATACAGAAAAGACAATAAGTCGTATGGTTAAATAGCAAAACTATTGAAGTTAAAACGAAGTTCAGTGCAAACAATAATAAAAACCTTTGAAAACACCGGTTCTATTAAGAACAAACCACGAACTGGTCGACCGAAAAAACTTTCGCGGAGAGACGTCAGTCTAATTTTAAAGGAAGTGGGTAAAAATCCCAAAACAAGTGCTCCAAATTTAGCGGAACAAATTGCTACGGTGAGTAACAAGATTGTCGATCCAAGGACTATTACGCGAGCGTTGAATACAAATGGTTTTCGAAGCAGAACTCCCCGAAAAAAAACCATTAATATCAGCTAAAAACCGATTTCTACGCCTAGAATTCGCAAAGGCTCATATTGAAAAGGACATGGATTTTTGGAAACGAGTCCTTTTTACTGATGAAAACACTGCCTTAGATCACAAAAAATTGGTTCCTACAGTCAAGCATGGTGGAGGCAATGTCATGGTTTGGGGAGCCATAGCAGCATCTGGAGTGGGAAGATTAGCATTTATTGAATGCACCATGGATCGCTTTGTATATAAAAGCCTGTTGGAAGAACATTTGCAGCCATCGGTCGAGAAGTTGTGCCTTGGAAGGAGGTGGATTTTCCAACAAGACAACGATCCAAAGCACACATTTCTTATCGTCAAGGATTTGTTGTTATATTACGCTCCCAGACAGCTTAATCATCCTCCCCAAAGCCCGGGCGTAAATCCGATAGAGCATGTATGGGAGCTCCTTGAGCGAAAAATTCGAAAGATCTCCGTAAAAAACAAGAATTTGCTGAAGGATGCACTCATAGCAGAATGGGAGAAAATAACGACAGAAGAAACCGGTAATTTAGTTGCCTCTATGCCCCGAAGACTGCAAGCAGTAATTGATACTGCAGGGGGCCAAAAAAGTACTAACAACTAAAAATATTTGTAAAAATTATGTTAACATTTTGTGTATTAGTAAGCAAGCAATGACTATACGTAGACTTTTGTCACGTCATTTTTTTCGCTTTTATGAATTTCTTTGTAAGTTTGTTATGAAAAGTTTTTGTTTTTGTTTTTTATAAATATATTTTTGAATATGCAAAAAAAAACTGCATCAATGGTTTTTTGATTAAAGCTTCCAATCACTCAGAAACTAAGTATAATATGCTGTATGTAGACTTTTGTCCGCCACTGTACATATGTACATGGAGAGTGCATTTTTCAGTATTGATTTTAACATACTTCCACAAAAGATACGTTCTTCAAATTTCGCAGAATGATGTAATAGAGTATGTAGTTTTTGCGTCCGGTGTTAACTCAAATATGACAAAAAATGTAAAGAGAACGTTTGTGCGAGCCAGGGCAGTATTAACAACAAATAAAACACCATTACATGTGCTTATTGCTATAATTAATTAATGTTGCTAGATTGGACGATGAGAAATATTTCAAAAATTTCTAGTAGATAGAGCACCAACTGCTACGGTCTTTGGACAGTCTTAGAATGGCAGTCATGATCACAACCCCGGCCTACAGTTGATCCATTCGTAATTGGGTATCTGTGTCAAATCAGGTGTGAAGTCAGTCGTGCAACTAATCACTCCACGTTCATGATTTCGAATGAAGTCTCTACTCTAAATCTAACCATCAGATCCTGAATTCACTCCAAATTTCTTTGCGATCGTATTAAACAAAGCTTTATAGTTTCAAGACAGGAATTTTTTTAGAGATAGTAACTGTTATTTGTTAGATAGTTATAATCAGAAACAGTTTTTCACGGAGTCGTAGCAGAATCAATATCAGTACCAGATAACCTTTTCTAATTACAATAGATCAATTTGATCGGAGAGATTTGCTTGGCTGATAGATAGTACGAACAGAGGGAAGGATAATTTTGTATGAGATGTTTTTCGGTCCTTAAAATCTCGGGCAAGAGCCATCTGTCTACAAAATTTTAAGGTAGCACATAACCTCTTTCATGCTTCTCCATTAAGTTTGTCTCGAGTATTTCCTTGTGCTCCAAGTTTGTAAATGCTTGCGTGGATTGTGCCTACACATCATTTGAAGTAGGTTGCAAGCATCTGTCGTATTATCAGATGAGCACTCTGCCGCACACGGCAAATTATTATTATGTAATATTATTGTTGTTCCAATAATTTCCTATTGTGAGTGCCCGACAAGATCGAAAATGTCCATATCTTCGGGATTATTTTAGCGTCGTGTCGTCGTTGGCGACAACAACGACATTTTCAAAACGCACATTGAAACTCAACAGCCGGCAGCTTCCCACTTGATTGTATAATCTGAAACCGGATAACCATACTGTTTCTAGTACTATTGTTGAAAATTGGATGAACGCGAAGAAGATGACATCGAGTAGATGTTTGTTGCCAGTAGTTAATTGCTATCTTTCGAGTGAGTCAAGTGAATTTTGCATATCGTTTATTGTTTCGATGATGTCTCGGATATGAGAGTATCTATATAGGGTTGCGTTAGATTCTACCGTATTCAGCAGCACATGCTACTGAAAACATGTTCCCGCATGTACTTGAATACACCCGCTTATTGTTGGTAGGAAATAAAACTGCAATAGCTTTTGAAAAATTCATGAAATGATACTTGAGCAGAATTTTATTTCCTTGATAATACATTCAGTCTCGAAATCTTATCATTTTTTCTTCTTTCGTTTCAGAGCTCTCGAGAGGCGTTTAAAACAAATGAACTTACGATTCAATAGACTGGTAAGTAGTATTGAGTAGCGTTTGAATATATTTCCGATTGTGTACGTCAGCTGTGATGCAATCACGAAAATCTGCTTCAATGCGTTTGTTATTTATTTATTTGTTTATTTGAATAAACAGACGGATGTCCTTTAAAATATATGTAGTTGCATGGTAGCTGACAAGCAGCAATAAAACCTAAAACTTGAACTAACTTAAATAAACGTTACTTTTGATTGCTTAAATGATATTTTAAATGCGTTCTAAATACAACTTTCTATGAAGAAAAGGAATATCAGAAGGGATGTCCAAAAATAAGCGTGAATTTTAAGTCATGCATACCAGGCATAAATTTTCTTAAATTAATTTGATCCAAGTTAAATAAATCTACACGAGAAGACATTAAATTTTCTATTGCCTTCAATCGTTCTATAGGTGAATGCTGCATATAATTTGCTCTGAACATCAGAAGGTGGAAAAGGTCACTAGATCTGGTTTGTCTTTTTGGGACTCTAAACGAAAGCTCCTGTAAAATAGCAGGTGCATCTGCGACGTCATAAACTATTTTAAATAAGAACACAGCATCAAAATAATTCCTGCGTACTGCTAGTGTATTCATATTTAGCAGAGTCAATATGCTTGAGTAGTCAATGTTCTCACAAGGACTGCGTAGAAATTTTTATGGAATTTTCTCAATTGCATGCGAATGAGTCGTATAGCAAGGATTCCAAACAAATGAGCAATATTTAAGTTTACTCCGAACAAAAGCAAAATACAACGATTTAATTGCATGAATATTATAAAAATTACGTGATGATATTTTAAATGCGTTCATAATAAAACCCAACATTCGACGCGCTTGCTGTGAAATATCATTTATGTGATAAGTAAAATTTAAGGATGTATCAAACATGACTCCTAGGTCTCTAACAATATTAACTTGCAAAAGAGGCACAATATTGATGGTATATGTTTGCTGATACATTACTCTTGATCTATTGAAAACAATGTATTGACATTTGGCTAAATTGAGCTGCAAACAATTTTGTACACTATACGTGTAAAATTTGTTCAAATTTGACTGAAGAGTCATTACATCATCTATAGAAGACACCGTTTTAAATATTTTGCAGTCACCTGCAAATAGTAGGAATTCAACATCTTGAAAGATCGTATGTATATCATTAATGAATAGCAAAAATAAAAGTGGGCCTAGGTAAGAGCCCTGCGGAACGCCTGATGTCGGGAAAATTTTACGAGAATAATGACTATTAGCCTTTACTATTAAGGATCTATCTCTTATGTAGCTGTTTAGCCAGCGTAGCATCGAACCATGAAAACTGATATTACCAAGCTTAATTACAAGTAGATCAAACTTAATTTTGTCGAATGCTTTTGAGAAATCAGTGTAAGCTGAATGTACTTATAGTGTAGCCATAATGGGCCATTTACATTGGCGTCCATGCGTCCACGCGTCCATGCGATCTAGCGTGTTTTGCTTACACGAGTCAATTTGATTTTGTTTATGTGTGTGTGTGTGTGTGTGTGAGTTGGGGGAGAGGCGCATTGGCGCCTCTAAGCACTCAGGCCAAAGGACCCATTGTACTCATTACCCCCTGCCTACCATAGTTTCCCAGACCTCTTGATAAAGTCTAGGATCACTGATAGGGGAAAAGAGGCTATCGTCTGCATGCGTGCAACATCCCAGCCAAAGCATTGATATCTGAGACGCGCAAACGCTGGGCATTCACAGAGGAAATGCTCCGCAGAGTCAGCCTCTTCTAGACAGGATGAACAGAGGTCATCCTGTACAACACCTATTCGGTACATATGTCCTCCTAGGCAGTTGTGTCCAGTCAGAATACCTACCATGGCCCTGCAAACTTTCCTGCTCTTATTGAGCAAGAATCCCGCAGTCACATGGTTGGGTTCTGAAAGGAATACCTTCGTGTGCCTGGCCACACCGGCAGCCGTCCATCTATCTTTGTGAGCATCATCTACCCACTTGCGAATAATGGCACGTGCAGATGCGGTCGGCACACCCAAGGCGGGTTCAGGGCCCCGTAGCGGAAGTTCCGAACCTTGCTTCGCAATGACGTCAGCAATTTCATTCCCCTCAACACCACAGTGCCCCGGTACCCAGAGCAGATGCACCCTATTGAATCTGGCGACAGAGTTCAATCGTGCTCTGCACTCTTGGACAATTTTCGAGTTTGTCAGGGGTTTACGCAGCGCCATCAGTGCAGCTTGACTGTCACTGCAAATAGCAATGCTCTTTCCCCTCCATCTTTCCTCAATTGCCCAACAAGCAGCTCTCAGGATAGCAAACATTTCTGCTTGAAAAACCGAAGCGTGCTCTCCAAGAGAGAAAGCCCATCTGCCATTCGATGAATGTAGATAGACACCAGCTCCAGATCTACTATCTGACCTCGAGCCGTCCGTGAAGAAGATCTCTGAATATCCCCTCGTACACAGATCGGGATCATCCCAGCTACTTCTGCTTAAGAGGATTACTTCGTACCTTCTTCTGAAGTCGAGGAAGGGCACCCGAGCGTCCGAAGGCATCGCGAGAATCGGAGAGATCTCACACATCGACCTCCTAATAGAGCAGTGCCCCACATCGTCTTCACCTACCCATAAGCCAAGCTGAGCTAGTCTATGGGCAGAGCTCATCGCCACACTCTGAACTTGAATGTCGAGAGGAGGCAGATTGAGAAGCGCATCAAGGGCCGCACCCGGAGTAGTGCTCATGGCACCACAGATACCCAGGCACACCGTCCTTTGCAGCGTGGCTAACTTTTTCCGAGCATACAATAGCCTCACGATAGTCCACCACACCACCGATGCGTACGTGAACATCGGCCTAATTATTGCTGTGTAGATCCACATCACTACACGAGGCTTTAGACCCCATGTGGTAGCAAAAGCTCTCTTGCACTGCCCGAAAGCTTTTATAGCACGAGTAAGCTTCACTTCCACATGTTTCTTCCAGAGAAGTTTTTTGTCCAAGATTACTCCAAGATATTTGACTTCATCTGAAAGTTGAAGTGTTACACCCTTCATGATTGGAAGCACTAGTCCTCTCAGTTTTCTTTTCCTGGTAAACAAAACAAGTTTCGTCTTACCAGGATTCACTGTTAAGCCGTGCCTCGAACACCAGCTGCCAATCAGATCCAATGCACGCTGTGTATTTCTACATACCACATTCAGATCTTTACCGACAGCCAGTGCGGCCACGTCATCAGCATAAGCTTGTGCGTGCAGCCTTTCTTGTTGCAGTTCGTTAAGCAGGGAGTCGACTAGCATACTCCACAGGAGCGGTGATAGGACGCCCCCTTGAGGGCATCCATTTGTCGCCTCTGTTCTTAAGTAGCAATCGGATCCAGCTTCCGCCAGCAACCATCTCTGCGTCAGCATGGCATGAATCCACCTAACTAAGACATCATCCACGCCATGCACTTTCGCAGCATCACATAGTTCCACGAAGGGCGCGCAATCAAAGGCCCCTTCAATGTCCACAAACACCCCCAACGCATACTCACCATTGGAGATCGCTCCCTCAACTCTGGCCACCAAAGAATGAAGGGCCGACTCGCATGATTTTCCTCGCTGGTACGCATGTTGCTCATCATTCAAAGGGTTAAACCTAAGCGCCGTAGTACGTATGTGTCGTTCGACAAGTCTCTCTAGGCATTTCAACATAAACGAAGTTAAGCTGATCGGTCTAAAGTTCCTTGGATCGGAATAGTCATCTCTCCCCGGTTTAGGTATAAAAACTACCTTAACCTCTCGCCAAGGTGACGGAACATACCCCAAGGAAAGGCATGCCCAGAAGATTTCTCTCAGGTCTGCCCCCAAGTGGTCAATTCCCTCCCTAAGCATAACCGGATAGATACCATCCAGGCCCGGCGATTTGAAATTCTCAAAAGACATGATTGCATCCCTGACCTTTTCACTGGTGACCACAGATCTAGTTGTGTACCAGCACTTCCTACTGCTGCGAAGAGCAGGGATTTCGGTCACAGGCGCATTTGCCTTCTGCGACTCAATCACCGGGGCTCCCGGGAAGTGAGTCCCAAGTAAAGTCTGCAAAGACTCCTTTTTGGACTTGGTAAAATCACCATCCGAGCGTTTTAGAGAGTCTAGCTTAGCTGATTGATCCTTCTCTAGGACTTTGCAAAGCCTAGACGTCTCCCGTGCGCCTTCCAGTCTTTCACAGTAAGATCTAAATGATTCCCTCTTAGAGGTCCTCACCAGCTTCTTATACGTTCTCTGCGAAGATCTGTAGGCGATCCAGTCATCCTCATTGTTGCTCTTACAAGCTCTGTTGAGAATTTTCCTGGTACTTTTCCTTAGCTTCTGTAGTTCCCGATTCCACCAGGGAACCGTCTTGCCACATCTGCTCTTACTGATCGGGCAGGCCTCTTCATAGCTACTCATTAGGTCTCTATTCAGAGTGCTCAACCGGGATTCTATTGACTTTGGCGATCTTATCCTACCACTAGGACGCGCTTTGTCTGCAAGAAGCCGGTTGAACGTAGGCCAATCAGTGTTTCTTGGGTTTCTTCTTTCCACCACGGGTGTTAGATCCGTGGCTAAAGAGAACACCAAGTAGCGATGATCAGAGAGTGAATCCTCATCTGATACATTCCATCCAGTCATTGATCCAACTATTCCAGCTGAACATAGCGATACATCAATGACCGCCCTTCTGTTTGGGGTGACAAATGTGGGAGTAGTCCCAGTGTTTAAAATCATCAGCCCGGCAGAAGTTATAAAATCAAAGAGACTTTTACCCCTGGCGTTACATTTGTTGCTACCCCAGCTGGTATGCTGGGAGTTGGCATCGCAGCCCACCACAAGTTCAAGTCTCTCCGATTCAGCGTACAAAACCAGGTCCTTTAACTCCTGTATCGGCGGCGGGAGTAAGGAGTCAAAGGGAAAGTAAGCTGAGGCAACTATCGTGCGCTTAAGCCTACCATTTTCTCGGTGTTGTACGACGACCGCTGACAGGTCCGGGCTTGAAATCTGTCTGAGCATGGTGGCATCAAGCAGATTGGAAGCCAGAACACAAGTCCTCGGCCGTATTGACCTTTCATCATAAAAGATCTTGGCCCCCGTGGTTGGACTAAGTCCGTAGATCCTACCGCCTCGAACCCACGGTTCCTGTACAAGTGCAATGTAGGGGGAGGCTTGCAGTTTTGTCAATTTTTCGCTCAAAAGATAGGACGAAGCCTTGGCACGCCACAAGTTGATCTGGACAAATCTTATACCTTCAGGCACAGAAACGTCCGGAGTTTAAATCTTTGGATCCCTTTGCAGGGACCCTTAGATAATGTCCGCGTGACCAGTGAAAGAAACTCTATGGGAGAGAATTTCCACTGGATCTCTGCGTTTTGCTCTGGCGATCTGTCCATAGACAGTCACAAAAGCTCGTGCCTCACCACTTCCTGATTTGGTTAAATTTAACCGCATACAAGAAGTAGCTCAGCACCATCCGGTACCTGTCTCTTAGCATCGAGAAACTTCTCTGGTCAAGTACGATCACCAGGTTGAAACCATCTTCACCTGTGGTGGGATTCTTCCTGGGATTCATGTACTTGATGATCCAGTGTTTCGCATCGATGCCCGGATTCAGTTTGCCGAACATGCCAGTGATGTCACCTGCACTCTTGCGAGGACCAGGGATCCAACAACTGACATAATAGGGTTTGGCCAGGTCGGAGTCCAAAATGGTAAATTTGGGCCGACTGCCAGTACCCAATTTAAGAACGATCTGTGTGAGCCACTCCTTAGATGTTTGATTGGAGCAGGCGACTTGGAGGTGACCATCCACAAACTTCGCTTGCGTGAAGTTGTAAACTGGTCCCGACTCCGCTATCTCTCGCCACAGTTCGTTCTTAAGGATAGCGCACTGACCTTCGGTCAGTTTGCCACCCTTGCCAGACACACCTATCACAACAACCAGCGAAGAAGACGCAGCTTCTGCATACGTTCTCCTCCCTACCCTTGTGGAAGGTGTGTTTGTGCCAGAAGGGCCAGCCTCTGCAAGATCTCTCTCGCAGATTTTGACACCTATCGGCACCTTGCGCTCAGAGATGCAGGTATCCGCTTTCGCCTCAACCTTGCGTCTCTTTCGTGCGCCGCCGCTGGCAGATTTGGCCTCTGTGCTGGCCGGCTGGGAGATCTTCGGTGTGACCGGTCCCTCCTTACCTTTCAGCGTCGTCGCTGAATCCCGATTTGCATCAGGAATCATCGATTTCTTGAACAGAGTCCTCTTCTGTCGACGGCTAAGAGCTTTCCCTGGTTCACGAAGTCCAGTCGGCGTAGCTTTGCATCCAGCCGCCGGTCCAGAACATTTCTGCTCCGAACATGCGACCTTAGCATCACCAGCCAACCTTTCTTTCGCTACCCCGGGTCGGCTCAGAGGTTTCGCTGCCTGACGTACAGTCTCCAGGGAAACACCTGCAGTTAATACTGCATTTGTCTCTCCGTCAGCCTTCGGCGGCAGCTTGCCCCTTTTGCGCAGTCTCCTACGTTGTCTGCGACTGAGAGCCTCCACAGGTTTCCAGAGTTCAGAGGAATGAGCACTCTTACTATCTGTACTTCCAGCGGGCGTCTCATTTGCACTAGTCGGAGCTACCTCCTCTAATGCATCCCTTCTCCTCTTATGTGAGGATTCGGGAAGAAACATCTTTACCCCTGGTACGGCCGTAGTCGGACTTCCAGCTGGTGCTGTACTCGCCTTTCCGGAGCCTGTGATCAGGGGGGATGCTATCAGCAAGTCCGAAAACTTGCTGGCCATGGAGTCTTCCACGATGGTAACCTGTGAGCTTCCACTGCAACCAGGGTCCTCCATTGCAGTCATACATGAGGTTGGGGCCTGCAGAATCCGAGCCCCTGCCGTGCTGAGCACGGGTGGATTTCCAGACTCAGTCTGGCTGCCACCTGCAGAGATAAAATCCTTGGGATTCATCCTCATGCTTACTACAGCCATCAGGCTGCAAATATACGCATTTTACTGAGGATAGAGTTACCTCGTTACCTCAAACCCTCCTCCTTTCTCCGGGCTTGGGACCGGCATATCACAAGTTAGACTTGTGGGTACTTTTCTGTTTTTCCCCCCCCATTTTTTTTCACTTTTTGTTGTTGCAATGCTTCTAAAATTGATTAGAAAGTAGTAATTAACCAAAATTATGATGGAGAAACACGTTTAAAAAAGAAATTTTTTTAATTTTTTTTTTAATTAATTTTTTAATTTAAAAATTAATTAAATTAATTTAAATTTGAAATTAATGTCACATAACAGTGAGAATAAATTTTGGTACTTTTCTGTTTTTCCCCCTCCATTTCTTTAATTTTTTTTAATGAAAACTGCTCGAAATGGGTTAAAAAGTGTTACTCCACAAAAATTGAGATGGAAAAATGCATATAAAAAAAAATATTTTTTTTTCGATTTTAAATTTTTTTTTCATTTTTATGTGGCAGAATGAGTTTTCCAAAAGTTAATGTGTTGTTGGGGGGGGGGGCCTGCTGCCCCTCCCCTCCGTAATCATATAAACAAATTGTATACAAAATTATTATTGTAATAGCTTAATTGTAAATTGCGTTGAAGCTTCGGAAAGGTAAGACGTCAAAAATGGAGCAAAATTTATTCTCGCTGTTATGTGACATTAATTTAAAATTTAAATTAATTTAATTAATTTTTAAATTAAAAAATTAATTAATTAATTAATTAAAAAAATTTTTTTTCTCTTAAACGTGTTTCTCCACCATAATTTTGGCTAATTACTACTTTCTAATCAATTTTAGAAGCATTGCAACAACAAAAAGTGAAAAAAAATGGGGGGGGAAAAACAGAAAAGTACCGACTTGTGAGCGGCGGAGTTGATTTTATAGGCGGGTCTAAAGCGAAGGAGGTGGATTATGCTGATTCATGTACAATACATTTTAAAATGATTTCTTTCGCTCAGTGGCATGTGTGGATGATTCGTTGGTGATCATTTAAATATATGTTTTGTGGATGATTATTTTCTTATATAATGATGTGGATAATATATATTTTGCATCCTTACGTGCATGACTATTACGAAAACAAATTGAATGCATCTGAATATCTAGACACAAACATATATATGTAGGTATATATACTCATATGGATAAATACATACAATTTTCTGTCACCAATATATTTGTACGGAGCAAAAAAACATCATCATAAGCGTGTACAATCCATCCACTTATCGCCTTAGCCCCGCCTTCAAAAAACTGGATTTGAGTTGACTTGACTCGTGTAATCTAAAAACGCTTGGACGCGCGGACGCATGGACGCTTGTCTAAATGGTCCATAAAGGATTTATAAATATAACTTTGATATGAGATTAGTTGAAGTGGACTTTCTAGCGGAAAAAACCATGCTGATTTTGTATAATGAGTGGTCCGACCAGTGGTGTAATAAAATCAGTGACCAGACTTTAAAAATTTTTTGGAATAACAGATAATATGCAAATAGGACGATAATTTTTAATATCAGCTTTGTCGCCAGATTTGAAGATAGGTACGACGAAGCTAGATTTCCATTGCACTGGAAAATTATACGAGGACAGAGATTTATTAAATAGATAAAGAAGTGGGTGAGTTATAGTTTCAACACAATTTTGAAAGAAAATCGGAGAAATATTGTCAGGATCTGGGCTTTTTGTGACATCCAAATTTAGAACAGCAACATGTTCTCAGTTAGAACTTATATCACTAGAATATACCCTTGCAAAGTTATCAGCAAATACACTAGAATATACCCTTGCAAAGTTATCAGGATTTTAGCTGCTGGTGGAAGTCCTGCCGTCAATTCAGATGATATGAAACATAAAAATAAAACATAATCTTATTTAATATACTTTTATCTATGGTCCCTACCAGAATTGTGAAAAAAAAAGAAAAATGAAAAACTAATGCAATTTTGAAAAGGAAAAACGATTTTTTCCATTTTTTTGGCTACAAATTGTTATGTAAAATGAAAAATTGTTAATATTTGCCAGCCATGAACAAGCCTATGATACCAAACTGTAAAAAATAATGTGATCATTCCTTAACCCGTCTGCCTTCAATCACTTCCACCAGGTCAAAAAATGCGGTGCGGCCCGGAGCGCGGTGGCGACTCAAGGCGCTCGACATCGCTCCCTATTTTAAGGAATAATTCATGTATCTACCGTATCTATCAACATGTATCTATCTATCCGTTTGTATCCATCTGAAGATGCAAAAACAAAAAATTCGATTTTTTTTGACCGCACAAGGTAGAAACTTGCCTTAATAATATCTAAATTTGAGAATACTAAATCAAGTATGTTATCATTAATATTCTTAACAACATTGAACTGTGAAAAGTTTAAAAAAGAAAATGAGTTGTTCATCTCAATACTTTTAGCATTAGAGTTGTTGACCGACCAAGATCGAACATTCCATTTCACATCTAGGAGATTATAGTAGCCGGTAACGATTATATTAGCAGGGGGAAAATTACTGGAACAGTTTGCAATATCCTCTGCGTGTTTCCGATAGCACGCAGCAGTAAGAATGTAACATTTGAATTTTATACCTACTGTACATGCTGAGGGGATAATATTTTTGAAATGGTTCTTATGCTCGTTTCAAACGCTGCAAAAGGGATGTTATTTATTGCATTTTACTTATCCGCGTTGGATCACACGAATCATAATTAAGTATATCCGATATAAATACAAAACTTTAAGTACAAGTCAACGTCATAGCTATTTCACGTTTAGCATAGTTTAACAGCTTCAAATATTGCAAGAGTATTGAATTTTTTTTAAATTTGATATTAGTATGTTGACGATTGAGGTCATCTAATTTCATTCAGCATAAAAAGAAGGCGGCTATGAAAACATTAACATATATTGAGATGTTCCAAAGTTTAAGTTCATCAGAAAAGTACATTGTAGCACATGCGCAATAGCCTACTAATTATTCTATAAATATGCATAATCTGGACCTTGGCACAGACGAGTTTGAGAGAGTTCAGGTGTCAATGCTGGAAAAATAGTATCTATGCGCATATAAATAATTGTGCAAGTTACGATGAAGTGGATTGCCGCAACAGATCTTGATTTAAGTCATGTAAGTTCATTTTTGTTGTATGCGGTAATTCCCTGTTAGGGCCTTTAATTTAGACGATTGATCACCTGACAGTTGGTGCTTATGATATTTTTGAAAATGCAAAGTAGGTGGACACCTAGTTGTCAAACAATAATGAAAATTCATTCACCTGACTGCTCTACGCACAAACATTCGCATACTTACAAAAATTCGCATACCTATATTTAGTGACCATAAATTAGTCTTTAGTGACCATAAATTCTCTATAACATTTAAGTCCGAGGACTTTAAAGGTCTAATATGTGGGCAAATGCAAATGAGCCACATTTCAACGAGTTGGGAGGATAACATCGAAAATTTTCCTTTGTATTCAATTTTTCTGCACTTTGCAGTAAGTTCCCTTTCAAAATATTCAAAAACTGGTGTTTGTCCATGATACCATCGATGAAAGCCAGATTTTGGACCTCTGCTTGCGACATACATGCCCATACTTAATTATGCTCGCCGCGTTTCACAGTGGCCCTTAAATGTTTTGGATTGAGCTCTGTATTTGGTTACCTCGAGGCGTATTTTTGCCCATCAGATCCAAATAAATTAAATTTACTTTCATCAGAGAAAATGACGGTTTCCCAAAAAGCAATATCCTTTTTCATATGTTCTCGAGCGTAATCAATTCTGCGCAATCTGTTTTTGCGATTGATGAAAGGTTTCTTCCGAGCAACTCTACCATATAAATTGGCATTTCTGAGTATCCTCCTTATATTAGGTTGCTACAGATGAAATGGCCGATTTAGTAATAAATTTTTAAACAGCTGTAACTTTTTATAAACACCATTTATTTAATCAAAATAGGTACCAATAGATGCAACACACTTTTTCCAACGAGATACAAGAACATTTATTCCAGTTTTGTAGAATTGGGAGTTTCTGGTTCGAAGAAACTCCTCGAAGGCATTTTTGACAGCAGCTTCATTTTTAAATCTTTTTCCTGTGAAAAAGTGATCCAAATGTTTAAACAAATGGAAATCTGTTGGTGAGAGGTCTGGTAAATATGGAAGGTGAGGAAGAGTCTCATTGCACAGCTCGTTTAATGTTCTCGATACATGAGGTCGTGCGTTATCATGAAGCAGTATCACTCCATCCCTGTTGACAAACCTAGGTTGGACTACCAATTCCTGATGCATTTCATCCAGTTGAGCACAGTATATCTCAGCATTGATTGTTTTGCTAGGTTGCAGGAACGAATAGTGGATAACTCCAGCCACAGACCACCAAACAGTTACCATTATTTTCTTTGGATGAAGGCTTGGTTTCGGTATGTGCCTTGGCACTTCATCGGCATCTAACCATTGGGCTGATCGGCGACGGTTATATAAAATCCACTTTTCATCTCAGGTCACTTTTCGGTGCAAGAACGGTTCCTTTTTGTTGCGGGAGAGAAGAGAACTTGAAATCTCCATTCGACACGTCATGTTTTGCTCGGTAAAATCATGCGGAACCCACTTGTCAAGCTTTTTCACATTTCCAAGTTGTTGCAACTGGCGGCGAACTGTCGAACTGTGAACACCTAATTTCTCGGCAAGATCCCTTACGATTTGGCGGGGGTCAGACTCCACTAATGCACGGAGCTCGTCGTTATCGATCGATGATCCTGGGTGTCCATGTGGCTCACTTTCAAAGTCCATATCTCCGTATCGAAATTTTTCGAACCGTCGCCGAGTGGTTCGTTTTCTGACGCTAACTGTATCAGGCCCAAATGCGCTGTTGATATTCCTAGTTGCTTCCTTTGTGTTGTGCTCTAATTTAAATTCGTATAGTAAAAGTTGCCGTTTTTAATTCACTTCCATGTTCACTTTCTCTTTTTGTTTTTACGATCACTATGAAGTGCAAAGCAGAAATGACTCCATAAACCAAGGTACGACAGTCCTTTCAGCAAACTCTGCTAATTTGGGAGCACTCCAAATAGGATCTCTTTTTGACTGTCTCACAATCCAACGGCAATACGTTTCAGAAAAAAATGTATTGTCAGGTTTTTTGACTCGGTTTCGTTTTTTTGACATACGATTTTCGCGCGAAAAACGTTCAATAATATGCTGAATCGTTAAAGAAATTTTTTAAACAATCTCAGCAATTTTTTTTTTTGAGATTTCCCGTCTTTGAAATTATTTATTATTAACTCTCCCTCTTCAATAGAAATGTGACGACCCAACTGTAGTATTGTTCTTTACAGAATAATTATTTCGTTCAAAAACCAAGGTCTGACTGATAGTCATTATGTCTGCAATGCGATACTTTTCCTTCACAAACGGATTATTGGAACTAACGGTACTTTTTCTAGGAAAAACTATTTCACATCATTTTGGCTGTGAGGTCAAAATCAGGTCTAATCTGGATTTTTATTAATTTTAACCGAAACGGATTGTTTTTTTTTGTATTTTTTACTTAAATGATAAATATACATTATATTTGCAATTCCTCACAAGTGTTTTGGGAAGGCTGGTAAAATCAGTATTTCTGGGTAGGTGGTGAAATCAGTATTTCGAGTGTCACATATGCATCTTGAATCTTACTTGATTCTTTCATAAAACTCATCAACATAAAAATAATTTATTGAGCTAGATAAAGTAAAGCTTCGATTCAGATAATCATTGCTTACTATAATATGCAGCTTTGCAATGAAATCGGTATTAAAAGCATAGAAAATTTAAGAAATTTTATTTAACTTTTTAATCCAACTTTCACTCGCCAACTTTCGGAAACAACCACACCCAAGTCAAAGCTTCAAAAACGAATTCCAATCCAAACTTCCATTCCCTTGAGAATGCACTCAGTAATTAAATGACAAGCATTCGAAATGGAAATCATTTATGATGCCCAGATGAATTTTAGCCAGCACTTTCCTGAATTGCAACAGCTTGGGTTTGAGATAAAATCCAAAAATTCTTGGTTTTAATATTTTAATATTCCGTTTGCACCAACCTTTTCATAAAGGTAGCAGTCGTAGCACCATGGAGCGGACGAAGGACAAGTGATGAAAGCAAATAATCGACATCAAGAAAATAGACGAATCGTTCGTGTCCTGGAAGGATTTCCATTATGGTAAGCATAGTAAAACCACATTGAGGTCATATCTAAATATCCCATTGCTGTTTGGCAAGAAACATCTGCCAGAACGAAATTTCGCTCATCTGTTAAAAAGTGTTTATAGCAATAATTTTCTAGAGGACGAGTCGTGAAATATAGTCAACGATCCCAAATTCACAGCTACCATTACCAAGCATTGTCAGTCTGCATATTTGCGGAGATAATTCCGATGAGACGATAAATACGTCCTTCTAATTTTTTGTGCTGTTCCCAAATTTGGACTTGTAGCAGCGAACTGGTGTTGCTACAAGCTGAAGTAAGTCGATAGAAAGGGACAGAATTGAGCGCAATTTAAATGATTATTTCGAGTATAAAGAATCCGTACCATAATTTAATTGTCAGTGCAGAAACGTTCTTTTTAATGTTGGTGGTAAAAGTACACGCTGAGAAATGACCGAAATCAATATATTAGCATCTTAATATTGTTATAGTAACAGCATTGTCCCTAATACATAATTTTAACAGCTCAATATTGTATGTTAGGAAGTTACAATATTATATTTGCAGTTTAACATTACATATTAAGCTGTTAACTTTTTATATTCAGAACATCTGTAAATATAAATGTTTTAACATCTTAACATAAATATATTACTATGCTAATATAAATGTATTAAGCAAGGGTGGTGAAATTGTTGGTCATACAACAAAGTACATTGCTTGTATTGTTAGTTAGGATGTTCATATTTTATGCGGCAATAGCACACTGGAATAACCTAATGTTCCGCGATCATCGAAATTAAGCAGTGTTGGGCGCGGTTAGTACTTAGATGGGGGACCTCTTGGGACTATGGAAAAATCGTATCGACGGCGTGTTAATATTAATTATTGGTATACCAATATACTATAGTAAGACGTTAATATAACTTATTGCCATGTTACTATAATATATTGGCATGTTAATATATATTATTGGTGTGTCAATATAGTATTGTAAGATGCTAATATAACTTATTGCCATGTTACTATTTAATATTGGCCTACTAATGTAATATTGTAACAGAAAAATTCACCACACGCATGTCAATATATAACATTTTAAGAATGCTATGTGCGGGTAATATAATGTTATTGCTAGGTCAATATAATAATGTTAAGAAATGTTTTTAATATAAATATATTAGCTGCAAAATATATTAAGGGTAGAACAATGATTTTTCAGCGTGTAAGCTATGAATGTCCCGATATATGACTTCAATTGTCTTTAACTGCTGTTAGAGAGCCGATTTTGATAAGTTAGGTCTTCTTGATTGCAACGAATAGTAGTTCTGTTTGGTGATATTAGTAAAACTTCTGGAGTCAGGTTGATTTTGCAAGTTTGAGTTGCATCAGTTTTTTATAATTATCTATTTTATGAAACTTAAAATATCCCAACTTTGTGCAGCTTCGAAGAAAACTTGAGGAATATTGTAGATTTCACACATGTGTTCTACTAATACACATGTGTATATGAGCCTCTTTCCTTTTCAGTTATCATCCCCGAAAATACATATAGTCGCTCTATTTCGACTTTTCTTTAGTTTTATCTCCGACTTGTAACGCATCTTCCTATAGTGTTCCGAACCGTAGGCTATAAGTCTGAGGCGTGGTGATGTGTGTAACGTTTCGCCCTACTGGTTATAAAAATTGTAATACAGCTTTATATTACGACGAAAATCACCGATAGTAAAAGTCTAGTTTTGAGTACCGTCTAAGCTCGTTTATCCTCCCCCTAATTTCGGTGCTATAAAACTTTACTGAGCAAATAGTTTTAATACGAATACACCGTAATTCTTGTGAGTGTTACTCAGCGACAACAAAATACACTCTCAGATGCTCTCCCTTTCGGCTCATTAAATTTCCCTTATCCTAATCCTATCCAATTACATATTCAAATGTGCAATGGTACGAATGGTCGTGAAAGCACAGATTTTCCCTTTCTTCGCCATAAAAGGATCATGTTGTCTTGACCAAGTTCTTCACACTGCTTAATCGGTTGCCCTTCGCACAATACTTGGCACTGAATGCTATTTGCTTTGGCTCGTTCGATTCAAAGTCTACCGTTCTATTTTTGATGTTTCTTCCGTGCATGTGATCCTGTGGTAAGGGTTTGCTCGCAAAATCTAATCTTTTCCATTCAGGCAATGGATTCGATGACAGTCGTATTACACAGGACAGAACGTAAAAGTTTCTTTGCGGTGTAAGTGAAGTAGAAAATGGCCAAATCACAAATTCATAAAACATGCTGACAAATGCACAAACAATCCGAAATTCTACATACGATATCCTTTTTCTCGTCTCATGCACGGATACATGACACATCGCTTGATACACAAACATACATCAAAAAACTCGATAAGGTACGGAAAAGTTTTGAATATTTTCTCGATTTCGGCTGATATTGATGGTTTACAATCAGCCAGTGACCGTGCAGATGTAGCTTGGAGTTATTTAGTGTTGGCAAGCATATCGAAATATTCAATTGCTCCTATGTCTGCTTTTGAGACTAAGTTTGCATTGAATTACACTAAATCTTATTGATAAGTCATACCAATAATTGGATGTCAATATATTTATTGTACTCTTGCAATGCATATTCAACGAGTTAAAAATTGTTTTCTTGCTTTGAATCACGAGCATAACAGTTATGGCCACACTATTTTCTGCCTCTGGCAAATGGCACCACTTTATCGTTCAGTACATATTTTCATCTTTTAGCCGTTTCTCTGCTGTTCAATAAATTTATTGTCCTTGAAAAAGGCCATATTCTGTTTTTCCGCCGTTCCGAATCGACTGACTGTGAAAAGTAGATGAAAATGGAGCGTACCATATCTCAGTATTGTGTGATCTTTTTTATGGAATGTGGATATTTCACCTTTTGTTCACGGCTGATTGAACCAATCGTTTGGAAAAATTGTCGGCCACTAAAATGTTTCGATTTTTTTTCCTGGCCACGATAATAGAGGAATGATTTCGATTATAGGCTTCTTTCGGATTAAACAACATGGAGAAATAGGATTGATAGAAGTTTGCATTGAATTGAAAATATTTTTATTTCATATTAAGGGTAAATTCTTAGCCTAACTTAAAGTTTGATTAACAAGAAAAATTAAAATCTAGTGGCTATACTATTTAAGCTTGCTGGTTGTGATTGGTTTTACTTTTTTTAATATATTTTCTCGGCACAGTTATTTTATTTTCCTTACACACTAATGGTATTACCTAGCCTGTACAAACGCTGGCATTATCCTGGCGCTTCATAGAAGTTAGATTTGGCTTGAACATGGTTTGATTTCAGAAGCAAAAATCAAATTCGGAACATTAATCTGCCTACAAAAAATTCTTTTATTGCTAACCAAAAAATAAGTCTAAAAAATAAGTCTAAGAAATAATATACATATTCTTCTTTTTAGCATGCCGCAAAGCTACCACATATTTTTGAACGCTCCTTTGAAATTCATTGAAATGTAAATTTTCCGAAACTTTCGCTTAGCTTTGTTCATGAATTAGTATGCGGTGTAATTAAGTCAGTGCATAAGTTGAATGCTATTCAATTGGTAAACAGTCTCTCAGTTCTTAGGGTTAAAAGAATAAATTTCGTGAAATACCATCATCAATCGATCAATAGTCGTAGTCTAAATCAACTTGTGGTATAAGGTTCTAGATGAGCTTGTTTTGCTTTGCCACCATCCACCTCAGCATCATCATCATTTGTTTTCACCTTGTGAATTCTACCTCTTCTCTGAAGATAGATTCTGGCTTCTTAGTCCAATTATTCTATAATCACTTTGCAAAAGAACTCCAGGAAAGGTTTTTCAGCGGAATTATTTTTATTAAAATTTTTGCAGGTTTATAATGGGCCAATATTTTTTTTATCTAATTCTTACTACTGATAGCACTGTCTAAAAAAGTTTGTTGGTTCAACACATATTCGGCGGTATGTAGTGGTTTAAATGAATGGAAGGTGCTTGACAAAAAGCTACAACTGAACTGAAGTCCAGTAGAATGGCAAATTATTAAGGAGGCACGTCAGCAAAAAAAGAAGTGTCCTGGAAATCGCCGTGAAGGCCCTTCGTCCATATTAGTGGAGTGGAGTTAACCCGACCCCGACGGACGCTGGTATGCCGCTTTGTTGGCTTTACGCGGCTGAGGTAGGTCTTTAAATAATGGGTCGGATTTGCTCCCAGAAAAGGAGGACGCTACGTATAATTCGTCTGTCAATGAAATAATACTAGCCGCAATTCAAGGATAAAAGAAGGAAGGGGCTTTTGTCCGTGCTGTACTAGACGTAGCTGTCAGGCCTAGGCTGGCAAGCCAGGCCCAGCCCAGATGTGTCAAAGCACGTTGCTAGTACCTGAAAAGGGAGCTAAAAATAACTAATGAAAATTGAAACAGAGAAAAACATGCTTCTATTTAGCAGGCCTGAAGAGAGGCAGACAGCTTCAGGCTCCTGATGTTATTGGATCCATGACCGTAGATATTGGTGGGGTCACTCCGTCCACTAACTTCGGCCTAAAGAGAAAACAAACGAAAAAGTCGCCGATGTCCCTCCCTTAAAAAAATGAAATAGTACACTGATTTAACTAAAGACCAGCTAGGCTATCGTGAAACCTGAAAATTGAAAAATCCTTTCGAGCTTTTATCCAATAAAAAGCCCGAATGTGTATCTCGAAAAAAGGAAGCGTTTCGTACTGCTATGTGCCAAGCTTCATCAACTCGTCGGCTACATTTACACACAAGATCGACTGACTGCACTCCACGAATTCGAGAAAGCATGTTTTTACGTCCAGAAGTCGCACAAACTCTTTTCATGCGGTATCATAGATCAGACAATACGCCAAATTCTTACCGTATGAGAACATACAGTTTGATGTACAGCACGTGTTCAGAAAACGTGGGGCTCTTGGCCCAGTTAATTTTCGACTCCCCACGACATCCAACCGACTCCGCATCTCAACCAAGAAGAAGCCACGCGCTTCGTTTTCTTGCCACTAAGCCGCTAGACTAGTGATTTCTCAATTCGCTCGATTATGATTCGCCCGTTTCCAGGTTAAAAAGCCTTGTACTAGAATCAAGCGAAACGAAATGTCGCCGAAAAGTACCTTTTCAGCAGCAGCAAAATAACATGCCTATATTGATGATATATGGCATTATTTTGTGAGTCAAATGCGAGTACTAGTCAAGTTTGAGACCAAATATAGGTAATTGTCAAAAATGTGTGCTCGAAAGTAATTCAAACGAAAATCATGCGAACCTGTTTTAATCAGTACAAAAAAAATAAAAGAAAGATATTAAAGCTCTTTTTAGCGAGGAACATTAATGAAGCGAGTAAACAAATTTATTAAAAAGTTAAAGTAGATATCAGCGTGATACGAACGACAGGTTGACTTGAAAAGGCATTGAATTTGAATTTTCATGGGGAGTCTCAGTTTTTCACATGACAATTGAAGCGTTGGTTTCTAAGCTCGAGAGTGAGGGAACCATTTGAAAGTGTATGTGTATATCTATTGATCATTAGTGCGATTATGTACTTTGTTTCTTAACAGGAATATGTTGGTAATAAATATATTTGTGAATATACCCAACCAACAATTTTTCTCCTATAAGACACTACAAGCGTCTTATAAGAGGAAAACTGAGAGGACAGTTCTAGTAATATCAGCCTTGTAGGTAATTAATGTGCTACTAGTATTAAATAGCGCATTTATGAGAGCTATTTTAGCCTTATAAAATAGTTTCAGTTCTTATAATGAGACTAATAAGGCTCTTATTGTTTAATTTTTACAATGCTTATATGTGTACACAAGTACTTTTGTAAAGGTGTTATTGTGAGATAAAATTTTTTTTTATAAAAGTGGCACTCTCCGTACAAGAGTCGCTAGCAAGAGAAAAATAATAACAGATAATTAGCTTTCAAAAAAAAGTGTAATATAAGATTGTAAGACTCTAAGCACTTCTAAAAAGGATATAAATTTAGCTTGTTATTAGAGAGCAGCTCTAAGACCTTTAAAGTCTGATACTGAGAGTGTTATGAAAATCGTTTGAAATCTCTTTACAAATGCTTTGCTCTGTAGAGTCCCAAGTGGATTAGAAGAGTCTAAAAAGACATCCCAACAACTGAGTTCTGGAGAATATGTTAGTTGGGATTACAGTTGCTGTTTTCAGTCTCTAACTTTAACAAATGTCTAAACACGATTGATTATTGTACTCTATCAGAAGCGGATGCATTTTCATAAACATATAGTCCCACACAGAAGAAACAAGAAATCTATGTCGGCATCAAAACGAGCATTTGGCCACACCTGAGTAGTTTCCGTATTTAGTCATCTAATTAAGTGTCCAGACTATCTACTTACAATTCTGCATATCAATGCATCAAAATGAATTATATATCATGGTTCTTCCCTTCATAAATCATCATAGCGTAATGTGCTACTTAACCAGCGTGTAAAATCTGTATACATATACGGTTCAAGATATCTAGGAAACCGGACAGAGTTTTTATGTTTGTGCTATGCAAAAACGAACCTATTGTCCTCAGCAATAAATGAAACACTCTCAAAAATAATTAAAAAAATTTTCATCGGCATGGGACTCTGGGGCTCTACCCAAAAAATAATTTTCCGAAATTTTGTTGTGAAAGTCGAATACTTTTGTATCCATCTTTTTCAATCTATTAAAATATATTCAGGTACATGAACAAATCTTATGTTAAATAGAGATATATTTGTAGCAAATAAGTCACCGACATTTCAAAAAAAATATGTATCCTTTTTAAATAGGCTTGTAAAGACAGTAAAACCAGAAGTTGGAAAAACAATGGAAAACTTTTTGGCTTCATTATTTGCCAATTGCCCGTTAAAACCTTTCATTCTTCAGGCTTTAATAGGACCGGCTGGCGTGTTGGTAGTTTTCGGAAGAGACTTTCGACTACTTAATTTTATCTGAGGCACTCGGTCTCCAGTTAGGTCTGTTTTAGAGATGCAGGTATTTTTCTTCCGAAATTTATGTTGTGTTTTGTCTTCAATCCTCCTCTAGTAAACACCGCTTCGTCGTATCTTGGCTAAGTCTGGTTTACCAGCTCATCCGTGAGTTCTCTGTGATATTGTACGGATGGACGCTCCTTTCTCTGCAGTTGTATTTACACTGGGGTTATTGTGTGTTCATGACCGATAAATATTACGTAGTGTCTCTATTCCAGGAGTTTATCGAACTCATTTCCAAGAACCCATTCCGGCTGCGTAGACTTAGCAAAGCGCAAAGCCAGCATCCGTTGGGTGTGGATAAAAAAAATGTGCCCTGCTTTTGCGGACTAATGGTCTTCACGACCATTTCTAGGGTATTCTTCTCCAGAGGCAATTATTATTATTTTTTACCTCATTTATGGTTGCCTATTACATTGACTGCGGTCTGGTTGAGATGTCCTTCCACAATCTTACTTTGAAAACCGTCAGACTATAAATTTTTCAAAGACAATTGGCTGTGGAACAAAATCAAAGCAAAGAAAATCGAAAATTAGCTCAATATGCACGCGCTGCACTTTGAGCTCGATACCAGAGTGAGAAATGTAAACTGTGGTGCTCGATACCAAACATTTTGCAGTTGCACATTTGCTGCGATTTTCAATATTAAACAAAGTATAATGAACAAAAACTATGTTTATGTACACAAATTTTCCCGTCAACCATTCCAATCGAATATAATGAGTCCTCTGGACTCTAAAGGTGGTTTTTTTTGCTCCAGTACAGAACAGAATAGAACAATGACACAAAAAAAAACACGATCAATCAGAGAACAGCTGATGCATTCGTTAAGCTTTCTATAGGTTGTTGTATTCACTGTGGTGGCGCAAAACAGCTGAAAATAAAGGGAAAAAATAACGAGTATAAACTACCACAGTCGAGAGAAAATAGAAAAAGACCTAACAGAAAATTACCTCTTTTAACTTTCTGCACATTATGAGGATTTTTTCTGATTTCTTAACTACTAAAACATTCAACATAACCTTGAAAGCTCCAAAGCCACCTCACAGCAAAAAAAGGCAACTACTCATTCTTTTTTCTATCAGAACATTCTATAGTTCAGCACGTAAACTACCTCTGTAAAACAAAATTTCTGTACTAGTGAGTTCACTGGGACAGGAGTGGTGTTGTTTCCGATGCGTCTGTTCTATTCTGTGCTGGATAGAGGAGCAAAAAAGCGCGCCTAATAATGCTCAAACTGCGTAAAAGTTCATGAAACGGAATTTCCAAAATGTTTGCTTTTAAGTTTTTTTTTTACATCTAAACATGCATGAGAGTTCCCTACACGCTGAGAAATGACCGAAATCAATATATTAGCATCTTAATATTGTTATAGTAACAGCATTGTCCCTAATACATAATTTTAACAGCTCAATATTGTATGTTAGGAAGTTACAATATTATATTTGCAGTTTAACATTACATATTAAGCTGTTAACTTTTTATATTCAGAACATCTGTAAATATAAATGTTTTAACATCTTAACATAAATATATTACTATGCTAATATAAATGTATTAAGCAAGGGTGGTGAAATTGTTGGTCATACAACAAAGTACATTGCTTGTATTGTTAGTTAGGATGTTCATATTTTATGCGGCAATAGCACACTGGAATAACCTAATGTTCCGCGATCATCGAAATTAAGCAGTGTTGGGCGCGGTTAGTACTTAGATGGGGGACCTCTTGGGACTATGGAAAAATCGTATCGACGGCGTGTTAATATTAATTATTGGTATACCAATATACTATAGTAAGACGTTAATATAACTTATTGCCATGTTACTATAATATATTGGCATGTTAATATATATTATTGGTGTGTCAATATAGTATTGTAAGATGCTAATATAACTTATTGCCATGTTACTATTTAATATTGGCCTACTAATGTAATATTGTAACAGAAAAATTCACCACACGCATGTCAATATATAACATTTTAAGAATGCTATGTGCGGGTAATATAATGTTATTGCTAGGTCAATATAATAATGTTAAGAAATGTTTTTAATATAAATATATTAGCTGCAAAATATATTAAGGGTAGAACAATGATTTTTCAGCGTGTACTAAAGCACTGCAGCCGCCCGGCATTATTTTTCTTAATTAAATACTTCAGGGAAGTTAATTTCATTCGTTTTCCACTCCAAACTGTATATGTTGACCATCTATTGTCCGTTTTGCAGTTGTATAAATCATTTTGTTTGAAAATTATGATCAAATAATGTATTCAACTACAATACATACAGCCTTGCGTGCAACGATGTCCGACGTCGATGTAGTTGTAGTTAAACAGCTTCGATATGGTCTACGAAAACTTGTGTTTAATGTCTGGTGAATTTACCCCTTAGCACAAGCCTCCATACGTTGACCGACACCGGAGCCGAAGCTGGAGTCAGATTCAGTAAGGATAGTCAACTACCTGGAGGAAAACAAATCAATTAAGCAAACAAACTCAGGAGAATAACCCGAAAATCGAGTACAATAGTCCTAACCTGATTAAATCTGCTTTAGTTGCCGTGTACTGTGCTTATACTACAGGCAACATTTATTCATCCATATGTACATACAATGTATGCTTACTATTTGGGCTTGCTATTCACATGAATGTTTGCCTGGTTTTCCTTCAGCATACTCGTATACATACATACACTCAACACAATGGGATATTCCTAGATGACATTCAACTTGAATTTGCCATGGAATAGCTTTGGCAATGGTTTTGTGGCACTTAAAGTTTTTTATAGGAAATCCACATTTTTAGTCTCATTATAGATTCATGTAATTGAGAATACTCGTAAAATGGTTCAACGACCTCAATCGATAACAAATGCAATATGCATCCTAAAAGAAGAATATAACTAATGAAAGTATCATTGAATCCTTGTTTGCTCAAAAATGTACGAAAGCAAAGTAAAAGTTTCTCCCTTTCTCCAACATTGAGCGAAGTGATGCAACTGATGACATAAGAAATGAAGCAGAAATTTCGAAAATTAAATTGATTAACATGTTCAAATAAATCATAGTACTGTAAATATATACTCTAAGTTTTTTTCCTTGTTGAATCTCTCCAGTTTGTCGGTCTGCATTCATTCCAACAACGAAACAATTTCGGACGATTCCATGAACATGAGACTACTTTTCTTCATCATTCAAATGAGCCAACATTGCCAGAAACTTGAATTTGTCGTTTGAGATGGAGTGCATCCTGTTAATGTAATGCACTCGAAGACTCATCTGCAACGTGATTTGATCGTAAATTATTGTCTTGAGTGTTCCAAGGAACAAAATATTTGCATTGCCTACGATCTGTCTGTTAGTTGAATGCCTGACAGGAATATCCTGTCTTTCATGGCTCTGCATCTGAAATTTCACCCGTAATTCTATTAGCCCGTCTTATTTGCCTCTTCCCGAAATGAAATTCATACTCATAAAGAGCTCATGGAATATTTGCTTATAGCGATACTAAGCGATTTACTCTTCTCATAGAAGATTAAATTCAGGATGCATGAGCAAATGTGAGCTTCAATCGAAGTATATCCGAATTTCAGAGTATTTGAATTCTTGAAGTGTAAGTGCTTCTGGCACATACACGAATGTTGTAAATGCCGTCTTTGGAATTATGAATTCAGTATCTGTCACAAACCGAAAGCAGGTATCTTCCGAATGCTAATTTATACGAATGAATGCAGGGTAGGTTATTGCAGGGTTCGGTATGAATTATACCAATATCAATTCTCTTTCAAGGAAATATTTACCATTCTATGCTGGGAGCAGAGAGTGTTGAATTTATTGTTGGAAACATACAGCCTATTGCGGTCTTGAAATCATATTCTTCGTCTGCAGAGTCCAGATCCATCACAAGTCAAAACTTTGCATTTATCACCGCATAATCAATCTCCATATCTTAATTACAGCAATTTATCACCACCATGAAAACATTCGCTCATAACTACTTTAAGATTGCTAATTTAAAATTGACTATCAAAAGCTTTCCCGGCAGGCGATTTTATTCTATGATGGCAGCGATTCTGCAGTAAATGGACCAGCGAGATTCAAAGACATGAAAAAGTGAATGTAACTGATGCTGACAGTCACTTAGCACAAGAGTAACTAGATAGATGCTGTAGCCTAGCAACAATAAAAGATCTATGGTACAGATTTAAAATAGATAATAATTTACGATAAACCAAACATAAAGATGCAAGTGAGAGAGAGCGAGAGTGAGAGCTTCAAAGTAAAATCGCAGTCTGCTCATCTCCGTCCGGACACAACAATTTCAAAAGCAATTAACTGATAAGAGAAGCTTTTTTAAATGTTAATAAAAGCGATTTGAGCTGTGACAATGGCGACAGTGAATTTTCGTTTGTGAGCACTTCCCAATGCCATAAATGTCATGCTGAGCGACAGATATGACCACAATAAATCGCTCAGCGTGAACTTAATGTTCTAAGTGAGAATGAAAATGCTCGCACTGTTCTTGCGATTTTTTAGTCATTGAGGACGACAAGCTGATGCATAGAAACGTTGATATTTTCCGCGGTTTGACCTGAAAACGCAAATAAATAGGAATGAGCTGTCACATTGATGTGATTACTGATGTTCCGACAAAACGTAATGTAGTTTAATTTATGGTATTTGTGTTTGACATAATCTTTCTAAGTTCTTGACGGTGTATAATTCGGAATATATAACACAGAATTGAAAGCAATCCCCTTGTTTCTGGAAGAAAGATCGTTGAATAAATTTTAAACTTCACAGTGTTAGTGTCGCAATGAACGTGCATCAGCTTGTAGTTAGCATAGTGGTTTTTACTTTGATTATCTTGACAACTTTTGCGTTGGTTTTTTAAAATTAATCTGACCCTCAGCTGTCGCCTATGATGTATTTTAAAATAAAACAGCATTCTTAAGTTTCAAAAACAATTTATTAAGTTTATCCTAAATTCGAAATTAACAACGTATTTCAGTTTTACATTTAATCTACTTGTGTAGTTTTGATGAATGAAATATACAGTTTGTAGAGAGTCGCGGGCTGTGTGTCAAATAAAGTATATCTACGTGAGAATGTCTATCTTGTCAAAAATCCAACATAACCAGACACGTGAGCAAACCTACTTCGACCTTTCTTATGGTATCCGAATATTTTAAAGCTATTGAGCTTAAGGACTTACGAATACAATCTGACTTACTAATGCCCTTTATATTGCCACAGCAAGCTCTTTAAGAGAGCCTTGCCTATGGCGTACTTGAAAACCTTCATTTTATTTTTATAAATTAACTAGCCATTAGATCTTTTCGCGTTGTTAAACTCTCTCCTGCACCCGCCGTATGGTAGTAACTTGGACATTCCACTACAGTGGCTTCGAGTTTCCCCTGGGCTGGAGTAATTTGTAGAAGAATTGATCGCGTTAGAAAGAGTGTTAAGTGCACGATTCAAATCCAGGCAAAAATCTATGTACTCAGGAGAAAATCGAATCAGGGATCGGAATTTCTTCGAGGCCGTTCTTTTCTATTTACTAAGGCTACCTACTGAGTTGAGCTTCAGCTGTCTGCATTAATGTACCTGTGATCAAACATATTCAACCAATGTCCTTCTTATTATGGATGTACCTGTGACCACAGAACGAACACTCCTGTAGGAGCGTCTATTAGTTCAGGAGATGTGTGTACCGCCCGCTGACTTTACTAATGCCAAAAAGCACACTCAAAATTAAGGTGACAAAATTTGAATGGATGCCCCCATTTCCGATAGACAGGTTGCAGAACAAGATGAAGTCAAAGAGTGGTCCACCTTAACCATTTTTGTCGGAGCTACCACAAACTTCGTGATGAGCGTTAGAGTCAGCTTCAAGAACAAAAGACTAACAGATCCCAGTGATTTCAAAAGGAGGATTTGTGCCATGTAGCAAGAAATCATCTTACAACCACTGCACAAAAATGTCACAAACACAGTGAAAGGCAAATCCATTAATAATATTATTGTCGTGCAAGCTCGTTATCGTGCAGACTGTTGGGCGAAATCAGTCAGTTACCATGTATTTTAACCCGGGAACCCAGTTATTTACAACCCATGGTTCTCGGATTAATTTTAGCTCTGTCCTGAATAGGTGAGAAAACAGGGCAGCTGCTGCTGCTTTGGAATGGTGAAGAATAATTTGAATTGCGCTCAAATTGAAACCCACCTCAGCCGTTGGGGCTGCCACTATCTCCTCCTCTGTTCTCAAGATGCTTAGGCAGTCAACCGAATTAGAGGTAACCGCTTCACTAGCCCCATTAGCCGTGAAAAACACGGGATCTGACTCTCACTCAGAGGTACCCCCAGATAGAGTGATGGCTATATATATATATATATATATTTATATATATATATATATATATATATATATATATATATATATATATATATCCAGGGGCGGATTTGACCATTTTGCCGCCCTAGGCCTCAGAAATATTTAATATTTTTTTCGTGAATTATATTATATGTAACAATGTGCGATTCTTTTTCGATTCCCTAGAATACTTCGCTGTTTTTCGTTGCGCCCGAGCTCACAAAAAAGGAATATCAGAGCAAAACCGGCACCGGTTCGTTCGTAAGAATTCCCTATTATTGCGCCCTTACCACTGAAATAATTATTCAAATACACACACAATTATTAAAATACACACACACTAAAAAAAAAAAGAATCCAAAAATACCAATTTTTGACAGTCCAAAACCGTATTCACCCTTACATCGCATATAATTCCAACGTCTTCGCTCATATTTTTATAAGTAAGTTTACTATTCCGTTCAAAGTTTACTTCCGCACTTCAACTCGACTACTGTAAATTAATGTTCGATATGTAATTAGTTAAGGATGAACCCGAAATATTTTGATCTGTGATGTTCTAGATTTCATTTTATAGAAATTTTTTTATAGAAATTAATTTCAGTAATGAAGTACGATTTAAAAAAACACGTCAAAAATAAAGAGATTCGCATGTAGTTGATATATAGTACTCTGTACCATAATAATAAAAAAAAGTTCTCTGAAAAATCAATGCACGCAAATATTTACCTCTGATAAGCTTTTCCTAAATTGACGAGGTTTAGGATCTTTTTAGGTCTTTTTAGGTACTTTCAGATACTTTCTAGGTACTTTTTAGGTATTTTTGAGTTTGTTTGGTCCTTTACCGTGATTGCATTTCGATATTTATTATAAGTCAGACTTTTTGATGTCCGAAAAAAATCACCAGAGTTGATTTTTTGGGTGCATTAATTTTTTAGAGAATTCGGTTGGCTTGAGGTGTTATGCTCATTCAACTCAGATATATGTAGATATACGACATAAAAAAAACTGCCGCCCAAAAAAAAAGGCGAACAGTGGCCGCCCCAAAAAAGTCGAAATTTGCCGCCCCCGAAATTTGCCGCCCTAGGCCCGGGCCTACCGGGCCTAGTGGCAAATCCGCCCCTGTATATATCTATCTATATGTATATACGTAGAAACAATTTCTCGACTTAAGGGGCCTCTAAGACTGGTGCTACCTCTTTTTTCAAGGATGAAAAGAGTCTTAAGTTGATATTCAACAGGTCCATTTTCATCGCCCTTCAATCCTCGGTCAGAGGAGCTGGGTTGAACGAAGAGTCTGAAAGTCTACAAAATTTTCTCTGAATCCGAGTAGAAACAGAAACAAGTCGACTGAAAATTTCATCCTTCAGCATTACCTTTTCTTTAGGGTATGCCCAAAAGCTTTCCATTTCACAGATCGCTTACTGATAGAGTCACACATTGGTTAAACTTTTTTGATATTTACCTGCTATAACTCTTTTGCTCGACTAACTAGTGGTCTTTCTAATCAGAATCAACAGACTTAAGAGGAAGTGGGTTCTATTCAACAAATCGTGCTTTCCATTAGAATAACTTTTTGTCGTTTTCAGATATCTTATCATTGAAGATATTGTTTAGTTTCCTCAGAACTTTGAAAGTAATCTTTCTAGTTTAGTAAGCTCGAGAGCAGTTGATTGATAAAGTTTAAGTGTCTGAAGAGGAAGCGACACTAGAGATTGTCGTATTTGACACTGGAATAGCCACACATTAAAGCAAGGCTATCTTAGTTCCCCCTCGACATTAGTGGATATGGTTGTCGCAATTCAAGGCCCCTATCATAAACCAAATTTGTAGCTGCCTAAGTGATCCCATAGTTATCTATGCATGCAAGGAGGTCATGTGAGGATTGACACAAGCCATCGTTTGAACATGTTCACTTGCTATTTTGAACCATAAATGGTTTAATATCTTTTTATATTATTTATTCAATTTTAAGTAGAAGACAAAGCGACTGAAATAGAACTTTCTTCTAGTGATAAAAATTTTAAAAAAATCATCTTCTTTATTTGGTGGAAATATTTAATACTGGAATTTACTAAGGATACTGTAAACCAATAAATAATAATATTATGTTACATTTTCAGTTAGTTTTTTTTATTACTAATAATAATCAATGGTTTTACTTCTTTTAACCTTAATTATAGCCTTTGTCCACGAGGACATAGACTAGCTTATTTACGATATTGAGGTTTCTCTCATTATTACATAACTTTTGGACTATACTTTCGAGCTTTTGAGTTGTCTTCAGCCTCCCGGCCAGGGAAGTGGGGTAAAATCCTCCAAGGTAAGAAGTAGGCCCTCGGTGATAATCGATTTGCACCTTTTCGCATTTAAAGTCTTCCGTAGTATCAAAATACTGCCAACTCTAGT
Organism: Nemotelus pantherinus; assembly: GCA_963978885.1. NCBI lineage: Eukaryota > Metazoa > Arthropoda > Insecta > Diptera > Stratiomyidae > Nemotelus > Nemotelus pantherinus. The sequence continues at coordinate 30,673,872 of OZ022265.1, read as the reverse complement.
TCCAGTGACTTATCCCCACACCATTACATACGGGGAATCTTTGGACGTTGGTTGAATACATTCGCCAGTTTAACGTTCGTTTCTTCTTCGGCGAACTTTCAAGGATCCATCTAGACCAATCAAATTAAACTTTGATTGGTCGGAGTAAACAATTCGTTTCCAGTCTGTTCAGGTCAGATTTTGTCTCTCCTTGCTCCAGTTAAGACGCGTCTGCTTCATCTTCTAGTTGAGTAACAGCTTTTTTTTTTGCTGAAGTTCGACATGCTAGTCTCATCTTGGCCAATTTTTTTTGCACCGTTCGAAATTGCTTGTAGGTTTTCACTCGACGCGAAGCTTTACCGCATTTAGGATCCGGTTCGATAAGCAGAGGAAATTCCGACGATTGTCTTCACTACTGGTTATCTTTCGTTTCATGCCACTACCTTTCTTCCCCTGTACGGTTCCAGTTTGAGTATATTTTTGTAAAACGCTTCTCGCCGTTCAATTGCTACAGCCAATAAGCCCAGCGAATTCACGTTTCGATACGTTTTCCTGTGCCCACAGTACGATTTTCGACTTTTTCGCAACACTAAATTGCTCGGATATAGCCATCACTTTTTACTTGTAACTAATTAAAAGCTAGCTACTGGCCCATCCTTTTATACCTTCTCTAGAGATAATTCAGATATATAATTAAAAAAAAAAAAAATTTTGGATTTGACCATTAGGAGGGATTTCAGGTTTTGCAAAAAATATATGACGCAAGGGTTTTTCCTGCGCCAGGTGTATTTTGCTTGAAAGTCTGACCTATCCTCTTTTTGTGGGAAAAGATTATGCTGCTTCTTGCATTGGAATTTTTACAATATATTTATTTTCGTTGGATATAGCTGGAAGTTAAAAACTTATGAAATGAATTGGAAATTTTGTTCAAAACCATAAACAGATAAACATTGCCTGACATATTTCTAATGCCTGGTCTTCTTTTTACTATCATAAAGCTCTGTTTTTGGCTTGATTGCATTTAAACAAAAAACTAATTAGCTGCATCTCAAAAGAGTATTATAGAAAAACCTTTCCCAAATTGAGAAAAATTTTAAACTACAAATGGATCGCATCGTTATCAAAACTTTAAACTGAAAGCAATGAACAAAACGTTAAAGCTATAATACGCTATAAACATATGTTGTAACAGCTCACGAAACGCTCCCCATTTGTTCTGGGAATATTCGCGATCTAAATCGCCAGATGATCTGTGGCATCCGACAGACAAGTGAACGAATTATAGCTTCTGTAGGATGCATTAATCTGGACAATTCGACACTTGTTTTGGCAGACGACCTGCGAAAGGAGGTCTCCCCTGCCACCTTTCTTGGAGTCACGTGCATCCTCGAACATACAAGAAGCACTCGAAGCTGTGTTGTATTTTGCGCACTCGGTCAAATATCATACAAACCCTGACTTTTCCGCTTGTTCAGATTTTGAGGTCACCAGGTCCTTTCTCTCATAAATTATGTTATGTGACTGCGGTAAACCTCTTGTTTATGTTTGAGGCAATCAATGTCAATTAGGAGAAATGAGTTTCACAGACCTTTGGCATGCTAAAGCAAATTGGAATTGTTTTTGCGGGACGATTAAAATTGAATTTTTTTTTTTTTACTTACATTGAACATTTTATTTGACAAAGTGGTTTCGAAAGTATGAACTGATTCTCATCAGATACCAGGACACAGCGCATACTTGGCTGATGTGACCACTTGCAGTTGGAAATCATTAATTTTTATTTACGCTGGTTGTGACAAATTTTAACATCTCCGTCTTATATCCATCGAAAAATTTACTCATAAAGGTTATTGATTTGTGATCATGGTTCAAGGGGCTCTATAAATCAGCATAGATAACGTATATCGTCTCTTAAGCTTATCAAAGCAGAGAATATTGATACGGGAAACTCAATCGTTTTGCGAAATAAGCCTCCGAAGCCGGATCAAATTGGAGCAATTTGGATCCAGCCCTGAAGTTTCACGCGATAATTTTCATAATTTTCTCCCGTGGGTTTTCTTATCAGACGAACTTGTTTGTCGGTTTCTTTCAGTTGGAATCATTTGCAAATCGACCCTTGGACCTCAGCGTATGTTTTCCCAGGAGATGGATCACCGCCTCCCGCTTGGCCAATGCTTCCGGCTGTATTTTGTCCCAATTTTTCGACTCTTTCTTGATCTGTTTTCGTGTAGCCTTTTTTAAATAAATCTTTTTGCCTTTTTTTTCTACCTTAGTCACCCACTTATCGGGGTAAGGGAAACCTCCAAAATTAGATAATTGAAATGCATCACAATAAAACTTTGAAGAGCAGCAAAAACACGAAGCTAGATAAAACACGAAGGGCTAAGCAGCTCCGGAAATGGAACAAGTCTCAAAAATTAATATTAATGCCTTTTTAGAACATTCTTTTTTCAATCAAATTTGAGCTATCTAATCGAATTTATTCTTCTTCTCAGGAATATTCTAGAAATTATTTGCTGAAAACTATGGCTTTCACACAAACTGATAACTTGAGTATCGTGAACATAGAAATAGTTTTCCTCTTTAGTAAGACACATAATGCGACTTATATTCCAGAATCGATAAACACTGGAGTATCTGAAACAATCAATTAAGAGAATTATTATCCTTTCGTTTTTATTAAAACTTCCCACTTACCACAATTGCTGCAGCAACGGAACACCACGTCTATTCCAAACTAAAGTTAGTCACGATTTGAAAATTATCCCCTCGAGGAACATTCACTTCACACACACTACATCTATGCCAAATCTCTTCGGCTCAAAAGCTTCCGTAGTTTGTGACGTGTAATTTCCCAGTTTTGAATGCATGACAGTGAGGATTAACCTTCACAATCCGGCACTCACATCACAATCAATTTACCGTAATTTGCATAGGATTTGCTCATTGCCGCCAAGTAGGTACTCGCTTAAATTCATACGAGTGAATCTCACGTTGTTGCGATTGAAATGCCTAGTGCAAGTAATACTACGACTCCTATTCGATTCCATTTGAGCTCAGTAAGCACACCTCCGCAGCTATCATGTAGGTAGGTAAGGTACAATATCAGTTACATGCCACCAACATGATGTTCAAGCAATTTCCACGGCTTTTTCTCATTTCATTTCTCAATACGATTGAAACGTACGAACACGGATTCTGAGATCGCACCAACACAACAAAAAAAAAAACTGCTTTTCGATGTTTATAGCTTTGGCAGTGTATTTTACGAAGATCTCGTTTACGTGTCTGATTTTTCCTGCTATTTTATTTTCCATCACAATAAAACGTGACTTTTTCCGAATCGAAATCAATTTGTATGCAATAAAATCGAAACGAGAAAAAACAGATAACAATGGACGGAAAAACACAGGCCCGGAAAGCGAGTAGTAAGCAAGTTGTATGTTAAACGTGATGTGCTTAAAATGCGAGGAAAATGATTGTTAGTTTTGTAGAAGTAGTCGAGAAAAATTCAAGGGTTGTACCTGCATCGTGAATTTTTCAACTTTAATTATAAGGTCACTCACTATGCATGCGAAAATAAGTGCAAAATGTGTTATATATTAAATGTTGGAAGCTGTTTTATGATAACTGCTTGGGAACACCTTTTGGTTTCGTAGTGTTCTGTCTATTATAATTAGACGTGCATAAGTGTGCTAGTTCTGAATGATGCAATTATTCCAGATTAACTTCTATTAATTATCGACTGCACTGTCATGTCGCTTCCCTGCATAACTGCTATAAACTTACAGCCCAGGCTGAAGGGTTAGCTCAGTGGTTTTCTCGTGGAAACACAGCCAATCAGAAATTGAAAAACCTAGCCCATTAAAACCGTTGAAAAAAACGACTTCCATTTGTTTATTCATTTTAGAATTATTTACAGCATTAATATTTCCAATCAAAGAAAATTATTTAAAACACACGGAAAAGAGAATTAAAAAAATATATAGAGTGTAATCTAGTTAACAGGAACATTGTGTGAAACATTTAAATAAGAAATCAGCGATTTAAATTGGGAATTTGTTTGAAGACAATAATTAAGGGGGCAGGTACACTTAGAATTTTGAGCAAATCGATTTCATTTTCTTTGCATTTTCTTAGAGTAGCATATTTCAAGAGCATTCTCTGCAAATTTCAGACGAATCGGACAATTCTTTATGGAGACAAATAACTTTGAATGAAGTCATCTCTATTGCATAAAGCGTTTTTCGCATGCTTTAAAAGCATTTTTCTCGAAACTATGTTTTCGAAGTCGATGATCACTGTAACTTGAAAACGGCTTTATCGATCAGCATGAAATAATTATCCTCCGGATGAACGAAGGATTTTTCGATTGGGCGATATTTTTTTTTTTCAATAGCCGAAAATATTAGTGAAATTTTGGTTCAAAATACAATTTTGAATTTCAGCAACCGCCATGTTTCGAAAAATCAAAATTTGCCAAAGTCCTTCGTTCATCCGGAGCACTATGTCATTAACTAATAATCCCCGATTTTGTTTTTATTTCGGATGATCCAGTGACAAGCAACAGTGATCACGGCAAAACAATTTTTTTTTGGACCCCTCGAAAATTTACTCTATTTCGACTAATTTTCAACCTTTTGCCTTAAAAAAATTACAATAGCTTCTACAAATATATTTCTTCCGAGTAAAAAAACATTTGTTATTAATTATTTTAATGTGTGTCTAAAAAAAATCCTAGAAAAGAGCTTTTTTTGGACGTCCCAAGTGTACCTAACCCCTTAAGATTAAAACTCGGATATACAATACAAAATTTTTTTACTCGATACAATATATTTTTCCGGACGTCCTCGCTTTCGTAAAGGAACGACGGGTTTTGGAAGTTCGTCTTTTAGGTCCCTTATATGGTGTGAGAGCTTATGTGTAATATCTGGCCATCGCTATTCTTCTTGGGACCATGTCGAAAGTCGAAAATCGTCGCTTCCCTGGCACAATAGAAGGGCCATTTCGTTCATGATCAAGATTTGATGGGTGTGCCCAGGCTCAACGAATGTGCTTTGACTCATACTTTATCTCATTGTTAGTAGCTGAGATAAAGCGTATACATGTGCTTTAGATAGCGCGGAAAGAACAGTGTTGTGCGATATTTGCCTGATTGCATAGAAGGGTAGGGAGTGAAAGACCAAATAAGTGCACTTTATCATATGCAAAAGTGAGAGAAGCATATCTCACATGACAGGTGAGATTGCATCTATCCATGTAGCTCATAGGTGAGAATGTGTTGTCGTGTGTATGATCGTATCGAAAGTAGTAATTTGCGTTAACTATCTTATCCCTTACCATTTTAATACTCAGAATATGTTTTAAGAAAATCAATATTGCATAAATCGCCATTCGTTAAAAGAGTCTTTTTTAGCAAAGCATATGTATATTGCCTATTGTGGGAACGGAATGAAAAACGAATCTGATTGTAGCAGTGCTGCTTGGCGGGCTACATTCTGTCTTTTCGCAACTTGGACTTGGATATCGCTATCTATTTTTCGCGATCAGTGGGGAAATATCGTAAATTGTATCGTAAATCACATTCTTTCCGCGCTATCTAGTATGTACGTTTTGAGCGAGGTCAGGTCGACGTTGTTAATCAGCTCGATGCTAGTTTCTCTCTAGCGATTTCTTCTTTGTTTCTTTTGCTTTCACAAAACATGGAACAGCTTAAGCAAACGCAGTGTAATTTGTGGAACAAAGTTTTCGGAGTGACCATGATCCTTAGGTCTTAGTATACATCGTTAACAAAGCGTAGGTCACGGTCGAAATTGAGAAACGTCGGTGAAAAGTAAAAACCCGTTTCTTTAGTGGCGCACCTAGTTCATAGCAAAGTGCATGGACGAAAGTTGCTTGGACCATGCGGTATGTCTTTTCTCCACGAAGATAGCTATATGAGTTTGAAAATCCTAATGCTTCCGTTTAATTTGATTTGATTGCGGATGATAAACTGCTGCATTCCTAAGCTGTATCTAAAAAGCTGCATAATTTGTGAAATGAACTGTGTTCCGTTATTGCTTATTAGGTACATCCATAATCCAAATCAGAAGAACACTTCATTGAGTAAACCACATGCTTCTGCACTTGCTTTAGCTGAGACGAACAGATCCACACATCGCCTAGTTGTATCTTCTACAATGAGCATCCAATGTTTATCATCACTTGAAGCGGGAAGAGAGCCGAGCAAGTCAACAGCCAAAACTTGGAATCTCTGGCTGCTAATAGTTGTTTAATACAAACCAGCTCGCTTCAGATTATCGGCTTCGTAACACTGGCAATCAATAGATTTTGAAAAATATTTGATGGTGCCTTGAAGCATTCCTGACCAAAAGCGACGCAAAGCGATTCGATAATATGTCCGTTCTGAGCCATAGTGACCTGCAGTTGGCCTGTTATGATTTATTTGGAGTTATTTTATCTTTTTTCCACTTGGGCTTCTTCAGAACTAGTATCCGGCACATATAACTAAAGTACGCCAACTCTGATGAGATATTCTTTTTAAGATAATCTTACATATTCTTCTTCTTCATTTGTATCTGTGCATTTTTCGATTTTTTCCTTAAAAAATGAATCTTTCAACTGCTCCTCGTGCAGTTTATCTGCCCTCTTTTAAGGGAAGTTGATGCTCGGCTAGCTCAGTCGATAGAGCATGAATTTCAGGGTGGCAGATTTCAGCCCACGTTGGGCGCCAGATGTAACTAGGATATACAATGCAATTAATTCTGTAATTGGGCAAAAATCAAAGTGGCCGAGCGAGATTTATTGTGTTCTAGTTAAAGTGAGATTATAATTTCGGAGGGGATTCATAGGCGGGCCGTGGCCTAAAATCTGGCAGGGGCCAAGGACTGAAAGGTTCAAGACATGTGGCGATTTTGTTTTTGTTTGTACACGTACTGTTCATACAACTTATATAATTTACTAATACATTATATATTTGTTGATTTATTCTCTGTTATTTGCTAATGCATATTGTATTATCAAATAAACTTCTTGTTTGTGAATACGTATGAGCTACTACCACATGCATATAATGTGAATGGTAGGTATGAACTACACATGAATTATCAATGACCGCTAAGAAAGAAAGCTTGTTTGAATTATACGGGAATAGAATGGAAATAATTAAAAATGTAAGAATTTTTTTTTTCGTTTAGAAGCGAAATATATTGCAACTTATAATTGAAGAAGAGGATAGCTTAGTTTCAAGATATCTTTGAAAAAATTGCAGTATATTAAGCTTAGAAGGAAAAAACTGATCTCTTGCTTCAAACATTTGTTACCTAGAAAAACCGAAAATATTTTGGCAAGATTAAAAGTGCTGTAACTTACTCTTTTCGAGCCATTTGGTTAGCAGGAATATCTTTGTAGCCGTAACTGCGTATCCGAGACTAAATGAAACAACAAAACCTTTGAAACTAGTGCTTTTTGCTGTTTTCCATTTTCGCGATCTTCTGGTAAATGTGAGATTCAGACAGTTCATATCTGCGAGTGATTTAATTTTTCCCCAAACTACATACAAGTCTTCTCGCTCACTTAGTAGTTTTCCATTCATAAGATTTATCCCATTCCAAAGAGTTGCATTTTTAGTTTGGAAATATGTGCTTAACATGTTCGTTATAGAAAGAACATAGTCAAAGATGAAAAGATTTACTACAAATTTAGGATTACTGCTTGAATGAAAAATCCTCAATGAATAAACTGAGTCGTTGTATTTTCCCTCATTCATTTCTTCCTCTAAAGCATCTTTGATAGTCCCATAGCTATAGATCACATATTTGCAATTGTGAAGTCTCATTGACTAACGAGTTGAGCTTAAACTTCTCATTCCACGCCTTGTGTTTAGACCAACTGCCTCTTCAAGCTGCTTCAACAATTCGTGTTGTGATGGCTTCGAAAAGTGTAGGTAAAGGGATTCGATGGCATTGAAAAAGGATGTACACGTTTCGATTGTGAAAAATGTGTCAATCACAACCAGGATAATTTTATGAGCTAGACAGTGTACAAATGTGGCTGAGGGTACTTTAGATTTGTACATCACCTTTTTTGTCCTGACATGACACTAGCACCATCATAAGACTGTCCAACAACAGGCAATTCGAGAAGTCCGTAGCTGTCTAACAGGCTCAAAATTATATCTGCTAAATACGAGGCATTTCTAGCTCCTGAACAGTCTACAAAGCTTGAGAACCTTTCTTCGACTGCTAGCTGTTTAGCAAATCTGACAACCACGGAGAGTTGTTCCTTCTGTGGACCCTTGTTGCGTCTGCCAAAATGGATATCAATCCGCAATCTTTTATTTCAGCTGTATTGTCCTCGCGAGTGAATTCAGCAATTATTTTCATCAATTCATTTTGTGTTTTGTCACTACAGTAGTTCGCAACCTTGTTTTTAAAATTATTTTCAAAAGTTGAACCATGCTTCGCGAATAATGCACAAAATTCCAAAAAAAAACCACGGTTTTATCACTGGCACCACTTTCATCAAGTCCTCCGAAAGCACGTCTTTGGCGACTGAGACACGTCGTAAGGTCGATAACCTTCTCCAAATAATTTCGATTCATCTTGACAATATTCCAAGACTGTTCAAGCACCATATCATTTACTGTCTTCCAAGTACTATTAGAGTTTTCTCATTGTGCATGAATTTTACTATCCGGATAATTTATTCAGATCGCGAAGTTTGGTCGAGCTGAAATTTTGGTGTATTTTTCGGCGACAATGGAAACTATGGAAAATTTCGCATTGTGATAACTTCACACCGAGTCATCAGATCATCACAAAATTTACAAGACTCATCAATGGGCATAAAAATAAGTTTCTGTCGTTTTTAAATAATGTCTGGGCAACCTTGTAGCTTCCATAAGTACGTAAACACAAATCTTTCATACAGCTGTTAGAATAAAATGCAAATGGTTGATGAATTCGATACTATATTTATACAGTCAGATCTAAACTTGTAAAACTCCCAATCGCACAAAAACCGCACCGAATTATTTATATTTTTAGCACCTGGAACTTGCGTCTACGGTATCTCGCGATCAGATAAAATTCATAGGATATACTGGTCTTGAGTAGATACAGGTCTGACAAAAGTTTAATGAATATTTTTTTTTATAAGAAGATAAGAACCATGTGGCGGCTGTGTCACTATGAAAAAACGCTCGGTGAAATTGAAGTGCAATGCCTTTTAACTTCCGATGCAATTATTAAATTATAGTAAAATTCGCACACATTTAACCTGAGTGTAAACCAAGTAGGTCATAGATAGTGACCTACTAGTGGCATCTCTGCCAAAAATACCACTTTTATTCTCGAAATGACTTCGAAAATTGTATTCTAAGATAATCTTAATAAAAAAAGGATGATTGGCGAGGTACTTTTCGTCTTTTTCTTAACGTTTAACTTGTCGAAATTAAATATTGCCGGCCATTTCTCGAAATAAGTCCCATAACATCGTAATTAATACCGCAAATAAGACAGTCTCTATGTTATAAGTAGTGTGTATGCATTGGTATAGGCTTACACTACTGCACTACACAACTCTTGTTGTAACCACAAAAACCTAAGAAGCGAAAATTTAAGCGTCTGCTGTTGGAAATATTTATTTTTCTGGGAGGGGCCAATCTAGGGTCTGGGGGGGTCCCGGCCCCCGCTGGCCCCCCCTACGGCGCGCCTATGAGGGGATTGCATTTCCATAATTTGACAGTGGTGTAGCATTTCACAGTAGCGTGCTTAGAGGTTAATATTCATATAGTATATTTGTACGTGTAAAAGAACCATTGAGAGCAAGTTTATATTTATTCAAGCCAACTGAAAAAAGAAGAGCACATAAATTTTGACTGAAGAGATAATGTTTGTCATACCCATTAGAGAGGATTTTAAGCTTAAAGAATAAACGCGTACCACACTCGGAAAGGGACTACTCTTGCCGCAATACAAGTAAAACCGTAACAATGATCTGCATCATGTGCTGGTAAAAACTAGTATTGGAATTAGGTATATATTATATAGCATCACCTTTGAAATATTCGACCACATCAAGCAGGGAATCTTAATGATAGTAAAACAGTATCAAAGATGATTTTCATTACGACTAAGACGGCTGATGACATTTGAAGACATATGGATTAAAAGAATTGGCGGCACGATAAATAAATAAATGGAATAATTATGCATTTAACCGATCTGAGTGGCCTCTAGTACTGCAATTTCCAGCGTGTATTGTGCTTCTTCAGCGCTATATGCTATATTCTATAGAATGTCCAAATTCCTTATTAATTTGGATATGTGACCGGCCGGGATGTTTCTAATTCACCAGATAGTCTTCGATGCTCTACACTCTCTGTCATTTTTCCGGAGCATCTACACTAGTCGTCTCGCTCCTTATCTATTCAGTGTAGCTACTTATTGCAAAAAAGATGGCCTAATAAAGCTTCATATAAAATCTTTTTATCTCCTGCTACTTTTAATCTTTTCGCACCAAAGCTGAGACAATATTTTGAGTTTTTTTAACCCTCTTGACTAAGCCAGTAGCTTTTTATCTTATTCTTAGTTCATGTTTTGGTTTCCTTGTCCGTATCAACCTTCGCAAAGCTCCAGCAAGAAGCGAAACCAATGTAGGGAAATTTAGTCCTTATTTTAACCTTGTTATTAGCTGCTTCGTTTCATGTATGACCCTCATGCCCACGGACTCATATAAGATGGAGGCTGGTCTGTGCCCATAGTTCATTTAGTGTTCAACGGAGAAATACTTTCTCGATCCGCTGAAATTAAACTAAACGTTCGTGCTTTTAAATAAAAACTAGTTTTGGATTTTTTTACAAAACGTTAGGTTTATTTTTAAGTCGAATTTATATTTTATACATTCATTCATGATTTAATTTATATCAACACTTGGCAATAATTATTAATTCTTCAGAAGATCTCCTACGCAACTGTTCAGGATCGCTAGATAAATTCCACTATACAAGTGCTTTATCAAGCTGAACCTTTGAACTAATAGTTTCTACTTACGGTTTTCAATGTTCCTATCCGTTTGGACTCCACTTCCAGACTGAATTTTCAATTCAATTATGTTCACAAAATACTTTTCAGTACATACTTGATTGTATTTTTAATTTCACTTTGGCAGTGATTTGTGAGACAATGTACTAGATTTGATCTTTGAACTTTGTAGATTGGGCATGTTTATATATTTAACGATTTTGGGCATGTTTTTAGGCATTGCCTAACATTTAGAGTCTGATTTGCCGCTAAGAGGATAGTTGAATTTATTTGATTACGATTGGTAGCCTTCAGAACTGCTTGGCTATCCGATAGGATCTTAATGCTGACTCCTTTTAGTGTTCATTATCATTATTATGTGCCTAAAATATAGGAGATAATTCTGTTTGACAGGTAGTGGCCTTTTTGAGGAGGGGGAAATGTGTTTTAATCCTGGGCGCTATGATCCTTGCTTCCATTCCAAAATTCATCTTTAAGCTGTCCGTATACCAGATGTTCACCCCTTTCTGCGGGGGGTGGACCATTCTCCCATTTGTCTCTTGATTATATTGTGACTTAGAATCTTTTCTCAAAGGTTGCTTTAGTTTTTATTTGATCGCTTGGTTCCAGCATTTCAATTGATGTTCTCCAGGATATTAAGATGGCCTTTTAGGTCTTTTGTTTTCTATCAGAAGGCCAGTTGTAGGCTCATTCCTGTTTTGCTGCTTTCTGTTGACTTTCGAGGTGTAGTGGTTTGGGTTTTGGCTTTTATCACTGCTGTTGGAGCTCTTGTAATCAACAGACATGCCTTCTAATGAAGCTTGTTAATCCTGTTAACAGTCTTGCTTGCTAAACCTGTTAACAATCCCCAATTGCGTTTAAGCATTTGTTTTGTCGTCCTATGTGTCTTAGGGACCTTCAATGGCTTGTCAAGCTTCCTACTCAAATGGATGTCAAGCTTCCCACTCAAATGGATTCCTAGCTATTTTACCTCCTCCTGTAGACGCACGTCTGTGCTTCTTATTTTTAGAGCTTCTATCTGGGTTTTTCTTTTCGAGGTAAATGGAGCTATGTTGGTATTTTGCCTCCTGCTTGCACCATTGTGCAGTTTCATTTAACTTAATTTCATCGGCGTCTCAAATTTTTACTGATGAGAGTCCCAAGAAGGTAATCGGCCAGTATGGACTATAGCAGGAGAATAATATCCCTCCTTATGGATATCCTCTTTAGTGTTTGCCCTTAGTTTTGCTATCTTCAGCTATCTTTCTAATGCTTTTTCTGTTATTTGCACCCAGCTTATGTAAGGCTGACAAAATTGATTTCCCCTCTTCACTCTGTGGTCACTCTGTGTATATAGTTCGATCAGTTTTCCCATTGTCTGCAATGTGGAAGATGTGAGACTGATTGGTCTCTATCATTTCGGAAGGTCAGCCTTCTTTATTCTGGTATATAGCTGAGTTCCGAGCTCGTTCTAAAAATATATATCAGAATGATTTTCAGTTTTCTTGTAGCTATTTGTATCAGACCCAGGGAGATCATATCTAGTCCTCGTGATCCAAAGCGTTTGAAGGAGTCTACTGCCCGTGCACGATAGCTACTCAATGTGCAATGTCTAAAACAACATTCAAAAAATTAAATGCATCAGATCGAATATGCCACAGTATATGTGTATGCAGATAGAGCTCTAAAAGAAAACTAGAAATACAATGGAATTGAGCTACGGTAAATACTATGGAAGATGATAATCCAAATTAAAAATAAAATCTAAATATGACTAAAATCCAACATAACTTAAGTTCTCATCATAACTGAAGATTGTTACGTGGGCCAAGAAACATATCATTTTATGAGGTCGGTAAAATGCGATAAATAATAATGTTACTGAATAAGACTGACATCACTCTTCTGCTCTGGCGAAGCATGAATCTCCAATCATAAGTTTGGTCGAAAATCACTAACAAGTACATCCGAAGTTAAAAAAGCAAATATGCTTATAATTTTCATCATCTATAACAATTTGCAGTTAAATACGTATAGCAGACGTTTACTACATGAAACTGTTACATTAGTAATTTATAGGGTACAATAAAAACCCAATACACAAAAGTTTTTGCATTTATAAATGTTCTGGGCTACTTAATCGAAAATTGCAAGAGAGAAATATATACTTTTTTAATTACTCTCGCATAAAACAGATGGTCAAACTCATTAACCATGCAATTATCTCAATGTAATGGCAATAATCTGATTGATCGATTTCATTTCGTGAATATTCGATGGATGCAAATAACATAAACTCACGTTCCGAAGTGAAAATAATTAACTCATGAAAATTGCACCTAATTTCACGTTAAATACAATTAAAGCTGTTACTTTTTATGTAAAGTTATATTAACTATGTATGTATTAAAATATAAACGAGAAAAAAATATGTTAGTAATAAAATATCAATGCAGGCATACATAAGCAATTATGGACTTTAATGCAAATATAAAGAATGATTTAGCGTACTTTTGATGTACGCTTTCTATTCTATTCGTTCAAGGGACAGAATCATTTTGGGAGAAAAAGAAAATTGGAGGTAATTTAGTCAGAATAATTCTTCATTTTCAGCTACTTGTAGGAAAAACGAATTGCTGTCAAAATACTTTTTCGATTCAATTCTGGTTTTTACTGATATTTGTGCTTTTTTGTTATTTCAAAGCAAACTAGCATAAGAATCACTTATCTCAAGAATTCATACAAAAACGTAGACTATATACTATGATGCGTCATCCAATTCGATTGAAATTTTCAGAATACATTGACTTATAAAATAGGCCCAAATTTCACCAAAATTTAGTTATATTTTTACAATTTGGCACCAAATGGCATTTGAGTGATATTTTAGATACTCTTCTAATTCTACTAAAAACTGACGCTCTAAAAAACCCCAGTCTACGAAATGAAATTTCGAGCGTGTTTTGAACTTGGGTATGGCATAGCTTTGGGAATTATTTTAGCCCTATGTGTGGGGTTTAAGTGCGTAAAAGGAGGCAAAGAATATTTTTGAATTTTCGAATTGCGACAGCTTACGAAAAAACTCATCAATCCATACCGAAATTTACAGGACATGCTGATGTTTATGAAAAACAGATGTTTGTGGATTTTGATGAATGTACCTACTCGCAATGTCAAAGCCCTGATTAAAATTTTTGATTTTTTGGACTTTGCGACGCTGGAGACAATTGTGATAATGATGTTGTGGTCACCTCGTCATCTGTGTTTATATATGTGGTGCTAATAGAGAAAAAAGCAAGAGTGCTTGACGGAAGAAAGTAAGCCGGTGAAATATCTAGTAGGACGGCTGGTACCACGGCTGAGCTAAAGTAATGCAAAAGCGGTTCCAGCTCCGGTTCCAACCGTTGGTGGGTGATGATCGTGAATTTTTAATTAGTAAGGATGTAACGTTATCTTATACTTTTGAAGGTTTTCACACACGTTTAGAATTTTGTTTTTTTTTTTTAAATGATTTTTCTCAATTATCCTTTATTCTACCACTGATATATACTACACAAATCTCCTTCATTAGACCAATAGTATGAAAGCTGGTCATTAAACTCGTAATCAAACTTAAATGGGGGGCTAGAGGTCCAAATAATACATTGTTCTAATGCATCTTACTAATACTCTAATGCACTTTTCGTATCTTTCTATTAGTATGTGCATACGTTCTGCAAAAATATTTTTTATTAGCTACGTTTGAAAACGTTTTCTCACGAAGTTCCTTTTTCAATTTAGGAAAAATATAATAATCGCTGGAACCTACGTCAGGTTTGAAAGGTGTGATGTAAAATAACGAAACCCACGTTATGCAGCCAACGCAAAACAGTTTTTGTGAGCAGGTACGTTTTCGTGCTGGAGGAGGACAACTTTGCCTGATATCCCTTTTCTTTGAAAGATGTTTTCAATCACTCTAGAATTGAAGCATAGTATTTTTCGGTTATGAAGACACTTTTGTTTTCAAAATCAATCAAAAGGTATTTAAAAAAAAAACGGTCGCCATGACTTTTCCAGCAGAGTGTGACACCTGCAACTTCTTGGGTGGTGGTGTATCTTTTTTGTGCCACTGTATAGCTTTGTTTGGACTCAAGCTCCAATTGATGAATCCAAGACTCGTGTCCAGTAATGATTCAACTCAATACTCTATCTTCGTCTGCACTACAGAGCTCAAAAAACGCGCGACAGCAGTCCATGCGCTGTTGTTTTTCAGGCGACTCTTGACACCCACTTTTTCCACGTCAACATGATGGTGAAAAATATTTGATATAGTTTCATCTCATGCTCCAACCATTTTTGCGAGCTGTTTTTTCTTTAGTCTAGCATGTTCTAATATTATTTTTTCCGCTTTTTGAACAATTTCTGGAGTGGTCACTTCGATTCGTTGTCCTGGTCGTGGTTCGTCTACAAGCAGGTCTCTTCTTCGCTTAATAGATATCATCTCTTCTATTATGGTTCGAGACGACTTTCCTTGATTGGTTAGGAGCTTTATGGTAGCGCGGTGCTCGATTTGCTCCATATTTCACACTTTCTTACAGATTAAGCTGCTTGGTCGCTGGTTGCTCAAAATTTAATGGCTCGATTGCAATAAAACTTTATATTTATACTTATATCAAGTCTTTGAACTAAAATACCTTTATTAACAGCCTACCGAATAATTCCGCGAATTTAATTAATTACCCACCCTTGTATGGTTTTTTTACCACCATACTATCTGTTTTTTAACAAATCTGTTCTGTCATGTCTGTACTTCTTCATTTGCACATAAATCTTTTGTTGCGCCTAAAGTAGCAAACTTTCGACTCATTTATCGAATTATTATTTGGTTACTAGTAATTTTAATAAAATCCCAGAAAACACCATTGTATAATCATATCCATGTATAATTATTCTTATCACACTGTTAAGCCACATCAATGAATTTGAAAAGGTTTGGTAAAATGGTTGACAAGAGACAGATATCATCAGTACCTGCACGGTTAGAAGTATGAAGATATATTTTAATATGCCTTTTGTATTACAGCTATAAACAATACAGAAGAAATTAAATTTCAATTGCCTATGAATATTAAGCCATGTTCTTAATAACGAAAAATTTAATTTTAATACAATATTTTTGGATTAAAGCAATACACTTTCAATATTATAGTTAAATTCTCGAAGCATTTTAATACGTATAGACTTAAAATGGAACACCTTCCAAACGTTTCTTCGAAAAATGGGTTCTCGGTTGCACAACCGTGTTGCGTCATTATTTTCTGTGTATTATCTTTAAGTCCAACTGGGTTAACATTGAATATAATAGGTATTAAGTCGTAATATATGTATATAAATTGAAAGCGATACGTTGTGATTTGTTATTTGTCATTATTTGTCAGTTAGTGAAATGGATAATATCGGGGACTATTACTTAAAAGTGAAATATTTGCACGAATACAAATTCGAGTTAGTGAAGGTGGTAAAGTGCAAAAAGTTAGAAAGTGACTTTAATGTAGCGAGCGATATCATTTCATCAGGCAGAGAAACAAAATTTCCAGAATTGAAACTGAGACGCATAGTTCTGTTGACAGTGGCAAAAAATAGGGAAACTTCTGTGCTAAGAAATCGGGGAATGATAATAATATAATAGATGTAAATGATTTACTTGATTTTGTTTCCCAATTTAAGAACTGTCCATGCTTCATTCTTTGCGTGGATTCATCAGTCTCTTCCAAAAGTAAAACATGTGCTTGTGCTGCGCTCTCTGTTTATAAGTATGTTATATTTGATTTTTTCAGCCCCATCAATCCCTGACAGCGATCAGATTTTTGGCCAGGTCAGGCGATCAAATGCCGCAATCGGAGCAGATTTGCTAATCAATGAACTGGTATAAAACTTATCTTTCAGTTATGGTATGGATTTTCTCCACAGAATCAATAGCAATTGCCCTGGAAAACATGAAAAAGTTGCTTGTGCAAGAGCAATCATCACTTTGTTTCCATCTCTGAAAGTTCCGAACAGTAAATTTTATAGAATCGTAAATACTTTGGAAATATGCACAACAGCAAATATTATTTATGCACATTTTACACGATTTACTATGTAACCCGGGAGCCAACTCAGGATATTTGTTTGATAAAATTAAAAACTTGAACGTTAAGAGACATTGCTTAGATGGAATGTTCTGAAGATTCACAGTGGCTAGAAGAGATAACTCAGTAGGAAACAACGAACCTTTACTTGAGGCTGGTGAAGACGACAAAGAGTTTTTCAAAAACTGCTTAGATGTTGAGTAAGCAAAATAGATCAAAGAAAAACGATGCAAAATAATCTCTGCCAGAGAATGCTGTCTTTAAATGTAGCTGTACTGCATAATTGGTATGAATGAACTTTGATATTTTTCAAAACCTTATGTGTGAGTAATTTTAGATTTTCAATGATTTCCTGCTACGGTTTGGTGAGACTAAGAATTTGTTATTAAAAAAGTCAAAACTGTATGATACTTGAAGCACCTTGTTTGTGAGTTCTTGATATATAGGTGTTTGATTTAATAATGAAAATAAAACTATTTTTTTAACGATACATATAATTTGTTTGAATTTTGAATTTCTAAAGGTTATCAAAGGCTAGTAGTATTACAATGGATTGTTGGAATCCATTCAAAAGCTATTTCAGCGTATATTACTTTTAAATCGCTACTATATTTGTCATTAATATCCATTCATATTAAATCAATAATAAGTTTTAATACATACGGAATCTCAAAGTATCTCCAATGAAATTGGTATTAAATACGACTAGAATACAAAACAATACATAGAGTATTGTGAAATTCTAATTACAGCTATACTGCCCTATTAAGCGCAAAAGTGGTATTTAAAAAAAATCGAAAAATTGATTTTTATAACATTAGAATGTTAAAAAAAATACGCATCTAATGAACTAAGGCTAAACATATGAAAAAAACCTAAAGAAAGTGTTTTAAATCTAAGTACCCGATGTATCCAAGAGCGGAAGACCGCTCACCGAGAAAAGTGGAGTAAGGAGAATCCTCCACCAGCTCCAAACGAACCCAGTTCCTCGTCGCCTATCTCAATTTTACCTTAAATCACTGAAGTAATTAGAGGTATATAAATATTACTTCTTTTACAAAACTTCAATTATCTCGCTTTCATTGAGATACCGCATTAGCACTTAGTAGGGCTGTATAATAATGTTTAATATTTTCGATATTAAGGAATGTGTTTTAATATTTGAACACTATTCAAATATAATATATTTTTGGTGTAGACATATATACAATACAAAAAATATTGAAATCTACACCGAAATTTCTAACCGTGTGGCATTAAATTTGTTTAAGGATGCTCTGGATTAACTGGATTCAATGGCTGCATAATCCTTTTTTTGAAAACAACATCTCTTCGTAGCCCAAAGCATATGATTCACATACTTGTTTCAGTATCCAAATGGAAACCAAACAAACTTTTCAAGCTACATACATTGGTGCTTGAAAACTCTCATTTCATTGATTAACTTAAATATTTTCCTAGTGCGCATACAATCCTGTTTTTGCCAATATGATACAAGTTTTAGAGCTGCGACCACTGCCAATCGCAAAACCAAAGAAGCATTAAAAGTATATTTGCATCCCACGCGTACGTGTTGTTGTATCATTCAATTAAAATCATATTGAAATATTCAGAGTAGAATTCGAGTGGATTATTAATTAGTTTTGGTAACTATCGATCATAATGTATGTCGATGAATGTGAAGCATCTCATTGAATCATGTCCAAATTGAAAATTATATTCGTCACCCTAAAATCTCTATTGGTCTGCTGGTCAAAAATATTGAAGCACGAACCAAGTGAAACAGATTCACATGGGATTTATATTATGTTTAATATTTTCCATGAAATGAAAATGCACTTCAATTTGTTTATGCATATACGATATACGTGAGGGTCCCGAATCACTTGTCCAAATTTAATTAATGGATAATCTTGAAAGCGTTACATGGGTGTAATATTTATATCAAATTAACTGCTGGTATAGAAACATGCTTTGATTAGATTTGATCCCTCTACAGAATTTTTTATTTGTTTGGGAAAAACTTGCGAATTATATTTTTCCATTATTGCACTCTTTCGGCGTCAGTCTACTCGAAGTCCTACTATTCTGGTCTCTGCAATTTCACCGTAATGCCATTCACTTGCATGTTCCTTTTCAAGGGTTATTGAATACACATATTAGTTTGGCCATATTTCATGGTATGTTTTTTCAACAAATTTAATTATAATTTTTTCATCTCTTTCTTATTTTTTCCACTACTCTTGTTTAACCATGAAAATTCCGACAATTTCGTATCCTTTCTCCAACAACTCGACTCACTGAATATGTCCTGATAAACTTCAATGGCGCAATATTCCATTAATCATACTGAATCTGGAACTACGAAAACCTGAAAAGAAAACACTGAAGCTAAGCTGGCTGAGCATTAATATTATTAAGTCAGAGGTGGTATATTTTTCAAAAAGTGTGTAGGCTTAGCTTTTGCGTACGATATTTTCCGCAACACTTCCCTCGGTACATCATTTCTGAAAATCTTATGCTCGGAGCGATATGCTTCGTAGCGCAAAATGATGTACGAAATTCCGAAACTGACTGGGAGAACCTTGAAGGAGCGATTTCGTTGTAAATTGGGAATTTCGTATTTGGTTGAGTGAGTGAGGCCTCTGAATGGGCGTGGGGAGAATGGTTGATGTACAAGTCAACTAACACAATATGTTCCGTTCTAATTTTGCTGTCCCGAATTTATTCAAATGTACTCCCGCAGCATATTATAAATTCATAAGGAGGAAAACAAGATATCATAAATCTATTAAATCAATTTATCTTAAGAGACCAGGGAGATTCATTGCATATTTATTACATGCAAATGATATTTCCATGTCTGTTTGACATGATGATGCTACCAGGATTTCTGTTGGCTTCATCTAGATTGGCAAACATGTGCCTTGCCTGTGCAGCGATGTTTGCGATGTAACTACTTTTTGATGTAACATCGGCATCAAGTTGACAAAGGATGTGGGGATTTTATATTTTGTTGATTGGAATAAATTTTCTGGTCCTTGATGCGGCCTGTTAAAGAAGAAAAGCAGCTTTTGGTGTGGTACTTTCTTCTTTGTGAATTATTTTGTTCATGAGCCCCGACAGAATACGAGAAGCATTCAGAAAAAATTATTTGATTTGTTATCTGTTGCGCTGAAGTAAGATATGTCATAAAAAGATATCCAGAACAATAAAAAAATATTATTAAATTATCAATTTATCAGAAATTTAAGTGCATGCTAAACAGTTGCTCTCCTTTTTGAATTAGCTGATAATATTTGCTGGAAAGTGAATATATTTTTTTAATATATGCTCCAACGTGTTTTATGCAATAGTAATACAGTGCTGTGAAGAATTATAGGCTGAAACATATTTTTTAAATTTTTTTCAAAGCATCTCTATGATATGCCTTTTTATGCCTGAACATTTTATTCTTGGAATCGCAGAAACCCTTTTCAATTATCGATCTTTCTCCTTCTTTCAACCGCGCTAAGTAGTTGGTAAAAATTCCAAAAAAGGCATTTTGTAGCTGTGAATAATTATACATTCAGCTGCTGTTTGGAGTTTGCCAAGAGAGTTTCAAATGTAGATTTGAGTTTTTATGTAGAATTTTAAGGGGGTAGTACTGATTATCATTTTGAAAAAATAAGTTTTTGTTTTGGTTTTGCATTTTTCAATTTATTACACCTTCAGAAATCACGTCTCAAAATTTTATTCAGATATTCCCAAAAATAAAGAAGTTACGGCAGTTTACGGCAGATCACTGCTTTTAATTACTGGGGAAAAAAAGATGAAGAGCGCATAAGTCAGGCCGAAAAAGCGGCAAAGGAATGTATGGTCCAGTGATTGCAGACTGAGCAATTGTAGGAGATAAAAACATATTTTTTAAATAATATTCAATAAATAAATGGAAAAAAAACTTTAAACTCGTTTTTCTCGAAATGAAGTTTTTTCAAACTGCGGACACTTATTCTCCGAATTGGCCGAACCGATTTAAGTCAAATTTGGTGCACTACTTAATTCAAGTATTTTGTGTGGTATATAGGCCAAAAGTTAACCCAAAAAAATTTGGCAAGCGAAACAAAGTGAAAAAAATACGATTTTTCGAAAAATATTTTCAAAGTACCGCCATTTTTTTTATCATTTTTTTTAAAATATTGTAGCAGATTACCACGTAAGAAACATTCCTCTTTAAAATGCGGTTTGATTTTTTTGTTTCAGATTCTTCATTCCTGAGATTATCTGTCCGCAGTATGACGAGGCATTTTTCGAGACGTCAACTTTGGCGCCCTCTATAAATAAGTAGAAAAATGAAAAAAATAAAGAAATATTTTTTTTTGTAATCTTCAAAATGTGTTTTTTACCTATGCAAATTTTAAAATTTATACTGAATAAAGAAGGCGAAAAAAAATATTGAAAATTTGGCTGTTTTTTAGCATTCTAACCGGTACTACCCCCATAATACTTTGAACACGTGGGTGTGTGCTATTTGAGAATTAAAAGATTTAGTTGACGCCTGAAGTACCACGTGGAAAAAAAATAAGTGATGTTAAAAAAAAAGAATTATTGATTCAAGAAACTGTGGGAAAGCTCAGAAAGAAATCACGAGTGCTATTAAAATATCGCAGAGTGTTGTAAGAATTTATTTGAAGCTTGTAATCGAAAATTATGGGAAACAGAAGTCATCTGGGCGTTCTTCAAAATATTCGCCTAGTGTGAAACGCGCAGTTTTAAGAGAACTATCGAGCACAGGAGCTCCATTATCGCAAATTGTTAGACGGTTGAACTTGCATTGTGATCCTAGCTTAGTTGGAAAATGGGCTACATCCTCCAAAAAGTTTTAGTATCAAAAATGTTTGCAAAAACCCAAAATTGACAAAACGTCACATCGATGCTAGACTTAAATTAGCCGAAAATTTTGTACAAAAAAAAATCATTTGGGATCATGTGATCTTTAGCGACGAGAAGAAATTTAATGGACCAGATAGATTTAAATACTACCGGCACGATTTACGCAAGGAAAGAAGAATCATGGCAAGACGAGCGCAAAGAAGTGGATCTGTGATGATTTGAGCAGCTTTCAAAAATAAAACTAGGAGTGAAATAGCCTTCGTCAATGATAGAATGAATGCTTTCGGTTATCAGAAGTCACTAGAAGAACATCTACTGCCTTTTGTGACACTAGCGGAAGATGAAAACAATGCACGCATTCATACGGCTGCCTCCACAAAAAAGTGGTTTCAGGATTATGGAGTCCAATTTTTACCATGGCCAGCATTAATTCCCGATCTGAACCCAATAGAATATGTGTGGGGAATCTTAGCGAGGAAAGTTTGCGACCAGGAGAAGCCATCCAATGAAAATGTTGCAGAACTGAAGGAATGAATCATAGTAACCTGGAACGAGATATCAGACACAATATTAAATAGTCTTGTTAAAAGCGTTCCGAGTCGATTATTAGATGTAATAAAAAATAAGGGCAAATGGACTAAGAATTAAATAAAAAACGTAGCAAACATGATATTGAGTTTTTAATTTTTCACAAGATTTACAGCAAGTTTTTATGAGTTCTTTGTTTTATTTTGTTCTAGAAAAAAAAAATATGATCACCTTTACATTCCTACTTAATTTTCTTAAAGGCATATTATCCAAGAAAATAAACAGTTATTTGAAATAATTTCCTGTTTTTATGAGATATCTAAAAATATAGTTGATTCTATAATTATTCATAGCACTGTCTATCTAGGTAATAGAACATTTCTATCGCTGAACATTTTCTATTAAAAGCAAATATATAACTAATGAACAGTGCCTTGATAAAATCAAATGTGTGTTTTTCGCTTTGCGTAGATTATGTGATTAATAACTATTTTTCAATATCTGGTTTTTTATGTGCTTGAATAGGTAACATGGCAGTTTTCCAATAAAGCTTCCAGCTAAAATCTCTTCCTTATAGAACAATTTCGCTCGTTGTCCGGATGGCTTCCCAAACGGTATATTTGAAAATTACAGCTCTTGTTTAAAATTACCCTAATCATCTATTTTTAATTTAGCCTTGACTGGCAATGTTTCCCTTTTAAATCTGGCTATAGAAGTGCGGTTGATACACATCACCTTATAGCCAAACTTCCTTGTATTGCTAAACTGTTCAAGGCGATAATCAGTAAAACTTTGGCGTTTTATTGCAAATCGATTTTATTTCCTTACCAGCATGGCTTCACTAGTGGAGAAATTACAACCAACAACCTGCTTGAGCTCTTTAATAAAATCGTTCCATCAATTGAAGTAGGTTATACTGGTTTCACAAAGATTTTTGCTCTGTTGCCACACTCAGTTTTACATAGTTAGTTGAAGTCTGGAATACTGCTTGGCAGAATTAAGTCTTTACTTTACCAAATGGAACGCGAAACTAAATAGTTATAGGACACAATTCTGTGTATTTGCCAAGATTCCTTAATAAAAAGGATTCCAAATTATTCGCAACACCCTTTTAGGATTACTCCTACCTCATCTTTAAAATACTTTATGTTCGGCGTAAAATCAATGCTATTAAGTTCGCATTTAAAAGCATCAGGCATCTTTTTGTAAAAAATGTGCGCATGACCGCCAAAGCTAAGCTCATTTGCCACCAGGACCTCATACAATTTATAATGACTGCAGCATATCCTCCATCCCAGATTACCTGTTCCCATTCTGCCATGTCAGAAGCAAAAGCATTCCAAAGAAAAAGTCTGCGTCTCTGCACTGGAAATTTTCACAACTCAAGTAACTCAAGTAACAAAGAGGTGGACAAAGAACCTTATCTTGTATCGAGAATCAGGACCAAAGCTACCAATATACCGGACTCTGGAACTAATTTCAAGATTCAGAAAAATTGACTAATTCGATCATTGGAGCGTATAAGTGGCTCCAATGAGCCATTTATGTACTCCGTCTTGGATTCGCAATTTAATTATGTAAGCTTCTCAATGAACTGAAGTTAAGAATGTCTGAGACGCCTGCATTATATGGAAGTGCAGATTAGATTGTAGTTAGGATGTTTGGAAGATCACTTATAAACTGGAAGAAAAAGACCAAGAATCGAGCCTTGCGGAGCATTACAAGTAGGATAGAAGGGGAAAGAAGAATAAGCGTGAACCGTTACAGAACCAGTCCCATCAAGAAGGTATGAAGAAAACCAGCCACGAAGCTGACCTGAAATATTGAGATCACCGAGCTTTGGAAGAAGAAAATTTATGCCAAAAAAATAACCAAAAAAAAAAAACGATAAGAGCCAGCAGGCCAAAATAGTTTAGCCGCTAGATTTAAAGTTTTTTTTCTTATTAATTAAACTGTAAGTTAGGTTAAGATTGTACAAATAATTCATAATAAAAAAATATTCAATTCAAAAATGAGACTGTATATCTTTCTTAATTAGTCTTCTATCGTTTAAAAATTTTAATTGGCTGCCTCAGCCAGAGACCATCTATCCAAGTTGATCCGAGTGTTTATTTAACCACATATTCCGTTTCAAGAAATTTGCTTTTGCTCCCAAAAAGTGAAATTCAATTTGTCCATTAGATATAAAAGTCCAATTAGCTGCAAAAAAATCAACTCTGATTGTTTAAGGATAAATGATTTTTTGAGAAAAAAAGACGAACCAATCACATTTGAATATAGTTTTATTCTCAAAACCTTACCATTTTATATAAATTTCCCATAATAGGAAATATTTTCTTCTATTGAGAATTTCATGAAAGTTTTAATTTTATTTTTCTCTATTTAATTTCAGATTTTTGTTGGTAGATATTAGACGTCGAGAACGGGTACAGCAACGACGACAGGAAAAAAGCAAACATATGCAGTTGTCTGCACTGTAAAAAAGTCGAGAAGGTCAACAGAATACTGATATGAAAGAAATTTAATATCAGGTAAGGTGAATATAAAATGTGTAGTATATGAATTCTTCTGTTGTTCGCATAAGAGAAAATGAAATTGTTTTCATTCTGTTACATGCATCATAAAGTATTTAGTTGCTCTATATATATTTAACTTTAATGTATCAGATGCATAGATCAATGAACGGATGCATCTTTGGTTTTAGTATCCAAGTTAGAAATTTTTTTATTGATAGTACATACCAGTGAAAATTGGAAGGCGTAGCAACGGATCTCTAATAATTTCCTACTAAAAACACCTGAGTCAATAGCTATTATTTTTTCATTAATTAAGGACTAAATTCAAGCTCCATGCTGGTATGGTAAATATTACCTTCGAAGCTTTTCATTTTTTTCCTTTGCAAACGTAATTGTTGATATTTCAACAAACTTTGCAATTATTTGTGTTCTTGTCGCTTTGATTTCGTAAAAATTTTCTCATACGAAGGGTCCTCAGTCTCATTCCTTTCAGGACGCCATAGAGAGCGCTGGTTCCATAAATTTTGAATTTCATCATGATTTATTGAATGATTTAGTTTCTAGTTTCACAGTGAGTCGCCACGCTTCGATTTAAAATTCTTCTATGTGTCAGAGACTCAGTAAGATCAACGAGGTGTGATAATGTTTTGTCCGTGACTTTTGCATCCACGAATGCGCTTTTCCCGGGATCAAATTATGCTGCGACTTCATTCACTTCTTACTTCCTCCGGTTAATTTAAAAGTCAGCTCTGATTTCGTGTCACGTAAATGTAAAACTTGAATTTATTATTCTTCCATGAGATTATTTTCTAAGAGATACTTACAGGTACTTTAAATCATTAGCGACAGCCTATTGACGTGCAGTACGAATATTTATTTATTTTTCAAGCCAAGCACAATTTGAATTAAATATAAGTTTTTTTTAAACTACACTATAACAAATTAGCATAAATAATTTTAAGTCCAAATTTCAAACTTATATTTGGTTGTCAATTTGAGGAATTTATAAGGACAAATGTTTTTTTTAAAGATTTTAGAGCCTTGAATAAAGCATATTTGAAACTTGTCTTGGGAATAGATCAGGAATAGTAGTTGGGAAAATTGTTATATATTTTGCAGCATCTATTGATGGGCTCCCTGTCTTAATAAACAGTACGATGCTGATGTTCATTGAGAAGACGTGTATACCTACCTAGTACGTCTTACAGGGTTATTGAAAGTGATTTTATTCGAAAGATGCTCAACGTTGATCAAGCCCCTAATAACATCAAAGATGAAATATGAGCATAATACCGTTCTCCTCGAAGAAAGTGTCTCAAGGCTTAAAAGGCTTAATCTGTAATTATGAGATGGCAAACTTTCAAAATTGTATGGGTTATATATATCTCTCAAAGCAAAAATGACAAACTGCTTTTGGATGGATTCCAATCTATCGCTATAACAGTTGAAAATGGGATTCCAAACGATGCAACCATATTCTAATATTGTTCGAACTAAGGATACGTAAAGAGATTTTGTAACCCATAAGTTCTTAAATTCTTTCGCACGTCTCTTAATGAATCCTAATTGCTTGCTGGCTCTTGCTAGAACTTTGTCGTACTGAAGATTGAAGCGCAGCTTTTTATCTAGAACGACTCCGAGATCTACAACACTATCCACTTTTTTCAGCAACTGATTACTAAGGCGGTAATAAAAATTTAAAGAGCATGACTTGCGAGAAAAGCTTATGGCATGGCATTTGTCTACGTTAAGAAAAAGATTGTTGCAGTCACACCATCTCTCCAACGATAAGAGTTTTGACTGAAGGAAGATTGAATCGGATTTCGATTGAATAGTGTGGTGTAATTTAGATCGTCCGCATAAAAAAGGTGTGCAATATCGGATAACAGAGAGATCCGAAATAAAAATATTGAATAGAAGATGCCCTAAGTGGCTGCCTTGAGGTACCCCCGAAGAGACCGTAATTTTTTTTGAGAGAAAACCTTGGAATTTTACATGTTGTGTTCGATTTCGAAGGTAGCAATCCAACCATCCTAGCAAGTTTCCGGAAATGCCTAGTTTTTGCAGTTTATATTTCAAAACATCATGGTCAACACGATCAAAATTTTTGCTGAAATATATGGTATATATATGGTATCGATCTGACACCCTTTCTCCATATTGCAAAGTACATCCGAGATAAATATCAAAAGGTTTGTGGTAGTTGACCTGCCCTTTCTGAAGCCATGTTGTTGTTCGCTAAGAAGGGGATCAATAGCTTAATGAGTTTATCACAAACAATTTTTGCAAATAGTGTAGGTATAGCTGACAAAATGGTAATGCCTCTATAATTTTTAACCGAGCGCTTGTCACCACTTTTATGAATTGGCGTGAGATGAGAAGATTTCCAGAATTGAGGAAATCTACCGCATGATAGTGATTTGGTGAAAATTATAAGCAGGGGTGAGATGATAGTTTCTGCACTGTTGATTATGAAGCTCGGAGGAAGTAGATCTGGTCCAGGGCCTTTTTACTAATGTTCGAAGAAGAACATTAGTATTAAAATTACTTTGGCCAAAAATTCATATTTCTATATATATATATATATATATATATATATATATATATATATATATATATATATATATATATATATATATATATATATATATATATATATATATATATATATATATATATATATATATATATATATATATATATATATATATATATATATATATATATATATATCATCAAAAAATTTCAGTGAAAAAATCTCAGGAACGTGCCATCCGATTGAGCTGAAATTTTCAGAACACATTGGTGTATATGCAGAATAGTACCAAGTCTCACAAAAAGTTAATAATCTTTAACCCTTTGGCGCCGGAGGCCATTTTAGTGATTTTTTTAATATACCTATTATTCCGCACACAAATAATTTTCGCAAAAATAAAGTTGACGACATAAATTTCGAACAAGTTTTACATGTGAATCGGATAACGTTTTGGAATTTTTTAACCCCATGTGTGCGCTGGGTGCCTAAAAAGAGAACGGGAAAATTTGAAAATTTTTAAATTGCGATAACTTTTGACAAAGCTATTCAATCATTACGAAATTTTCAGGACATGTTTGTTTTATTTAGTTGTAGATTAGTGTACGTTTTAATGAGCGTGCTGGCAACTCTGTAGCTAGGGCAGGCACTGAAAGTGAAAACCTCCAAATCATCGTCTCTCTTGAAAAAATGTCGTTTCTTAAAAAAAAAGCCACTCATATGTAAATCTTGTGCTTTGTTTACATAAACAAAAAAAAAATTTGATATGGTATAACGGGCACGCCTGGTAACCCTTGCCCAAGTTACCTATATTTTTAGCATCAAAAACTTCTGTTCACGGAAACTCACAATATGATGAACAGAATTTATTGAAATTTGCAGAATGTATTGGTCTTAAATAGGACCAGGTCTGATAGAAGTGATTTTGAAATGCGGGTGATTCTGTGCCAGTGGTGCCATCTTGAAAAATCACTAAAAAAGATAACTGCTTTTAGCCCTATAAGTTCTGATTGAATCGTTCGATTTTGACGAAATTCGCACCGTAGCTGCACCTTACTTCAAACCACGTTTGGTAGAAATTTGGTTGAATAATTCGGTTGGAGCTGCCAGCTATGATAATTTTGGTGTCTTAAATTTGAAAAAATAAAAATTTGGAAGTGAAAACATTCAAACCATCGAATATCCTAAAAAATGTCCGTTTCTACAATAAAACCAATCTGTATACAAATCTTATGCTCAATCTACACAGTCAAAGTAAAACTTTGGAAATTTCATGTCGGACAAGAACGGTAACCCTTTCTCAGTTAACCTATATTTTTAGCTTCAAAAACTTCTGTTCACGGGAACTCACGCATCAATAATCAGATAGAATTGAAATTTACAGAATGTATTGGACTTAAGTAAGGCCAGGTCTGATAGAAGCGATTTTGAATTGTAGGCAACTCTGTGCCAGTGGTGCCATCTTGAAAAATTACAAAGAAAAAAAAAATGTTTTTTGCCCTATGAAATGTGAATTAGTTACCAGATTTTTATGAAATTGACACAGTAGCTGCACCCTACTCTAAACTCTGTTTGATAGAAATTTGGTTGAAAAATTCGATTGGTGCTGCCAGCTATGGTAATTTTTGTGTCTTTGGTTTTGAAAATTGGCTCACGAAAATAAAACTTTTTGCCCTATAACTTCCAGTGCAGTCATGAAATCAATACGAATTTCATACAATTACTGGAACCTATTATAAACATTATTCAAGCCAAATTTGGTTGAAAAGCCACGATAGGGTTGCCAGCTATTGTTGGTTTTGTGTTTGTTTGCAATATCTTTATTAAGCGGTTTTATCGTAGAATTTTCAATTGGTTATGATATTGTAGTGACAATAAACAGCAAATATTATGCTTTCCATTATTTGAAAAAACTCGCTTCAGGTAATCCTAAATTTCTTTATACTCCTATAACTTCGAATGTAATATAACAACGTGAAGCAGATGTGATATATTCTTGGCTTGGACACTGGCGAAAGGTTGCCAGCACGAGTCGGTTGTGCTACTTTTGTATCAATAAATGCTTACAGTTAGTATTCATACCGGAAACATTTACAATGAAAATAAATAACCGATGTTTCAATTCCCAAAGTTCTGCAAATTTTTCGGATCGCAGCCATAGGCGTGCCGTGACCTAAAATCTGGCAGGGGCCAGGGACCAAAAGGTTCAAGACGTACTGTTCATACAACTTACATAATTTATTAATACATTACATATTTGTTAATTTATTCTTTGTTATTTGCTTATGCATAATGCATTATCAAATAAACTTCATGTCTGTGAATATGTATGAGCTACAACGACATGCATATAATGTGAACGGTAGGTACGAACTACACACGAATTATCTATGATCGCTAAGAAATGAACGCTTGTACAAATTATATGGGAATAGAATGGAAATAATTAGAAATATCAGACTATTTTTTCGTTTAGAAGCTAAATATATTTCAATTTATACTTGAAGAAGAGGATAGCTTAGTTTCAAAATATCTTTGAAAAAATTGCAATATATTAAGCTTAAAAAGAAGAAACTGATCTCTTGCTTCAAACTTTTGTTGCCTAGAAAACCTAGAAAAAGGAAAATAATTTGGCAAGCTGAAGAGTGCTGTAACTTACTCTTTTCGAGCCATTTGGTTTGCAGGGATATCTTTGTAGCCCTAACTGCGAGTCCGAGGCTAGATGAAACAGATACTTTGAAACTAGTGCTTTTTGCTGTTTTCCGTTTTCGCGATCCTCTGGAAAATGTAAGATCCAGACAGTTCTTCTCTGCGAATGATTTAATTTTTTCCCAAACTACATACGCGTATAAGTCTTCTTGCTCACTTAGTAATGTTTTAACTGTTCCATTCACAAGATCTATCCCATCCCTAATAGCCCGTCCAGACTACGGATACTTAAGTATCCGCATACATAAGTATCGTCCACACTTTTCATTGATTTTCATGGCAAGGGTAAAATGTATCTGCAAATGTCGCTGCAGTGAGGACAATACTTATGTATCCGGATACTTAAGTATCCGTAGTCTGGACGGGCTATAAGAGTTGCAGTTTTAGTTTGGAAATATGTGCTTAACATGTTCGTTATAGAAAGAACATAGTGAAGCATGAAAAGATTTACTACAAACTTAAGATTACTGGTTGATATAAACTGAGTCGTTGTATTTTTCCTCATTCATTTCTTTCTCTGAAGCCTCTTTCATAGTCCCATAGGTATCGATCACATGTTTGCAATTGTGAAATCTCATTGACTAACGAGCCGAGCTTAAACTTCTTATTCCACGCCTTGTATTTAGACCAACTGCCTCTTCAAGCTGCTTCAACAATTCGTGTTGTGATGGCTTCGAAAAGTGTAGGTAAAGCGATTCGATGGCATTGAAAAAAGATTTACACGTTTCGATTGCGAAAAATGTGTCCATCATAACAAGGATAATTTTATGAGCTACAAATGTGGCTGCAGGGTGTTTTAACTTAATTTAGATTTGTACACCATTTTTTTGTCCTGACATGACACTAGCGCCATCATAAGACTGTCCAACAACAGGCAATTCGCTAAGTCCATAGCTGTCTAACAGGCTCAAAATTATATCTGCTAATACAAGGCATTTTTAGCTGAACAATCTACAAAGTTTAAGAACCTTTCTTCAACTGCTAGCTTTTTAGCAAATCTGACAGCCACGGAGAGTTAGTGGACAATTACTTGGACAATTACTTAGTGGACAATTACTTGGTCTGCCATAATGGATATAAGTCCGCACTCTTTTATTTCAGCTGTATTGTTCTTGCGAACGATTTCAGCAATAATTTTTAGTAATTCATTTTGTGTTTTGCCACTACAGTAGTTTGCAACCTTGTTTTTAAAATTATTTTCAAAAGATGAATCATGCTTCGCGAATAATGCACAAAATTCCAAAAAAAAAATCACGATTATCACTGGCACCACTTCCATCATATCCTCTTAAAGCACGTCTTTGGCGACTGAGACACGTCGTAAGGTCGATCGGCTTTTGCAAATAATTTCTGTTCTGCCCAAGCACCATATCACTTACTATCTTCCAAGCACTATTAAAGTTTTATTATTGTCGAGTTTTTATTCTTGTATGCAATATGTCCTTGAACACATTGTGCATGAATTTTACTATCCGGATAATTTATCCAGATCGCGAAGTTTGGTCGAGCTGAAATTTTGGTGTATTTTTGGCGACAATGGAAATTCTATGGAAAATTTCGCATTATGATAACTTCACACCGAGTCATCAGAAGATCACGAAATTTACAAGACTCATCAATGGGCATAAAAAATAAGTTTCTGTCGTTTTTAAATAATGTCTGCGCAACATTGTAGCTACCATAAGTACGTAAACACAAATCTTTCACACCATTGACTCTCTAGTATTTTTTTCGGCTTTTAGAATAGAATGCAAATGATTGATGAAATAGATAATATATTTATACAGTCAAATCTAAACCTGTAGAATTCCCAATTGCACAAAAATCGCACCGAATTATTTATATTTTTAGTACCTAGAACTTGCGTTTACGGTATCTCGCGACCGGATAAAATTCATAAGATATAGTGGTCTTGAGTAGATACAGGTCTGACAAAAGTTTAATGAGTATGATAAAAACCATGAGGTGGTTGTGTCACTATGAAAAAACTCTCGGTAAAATTGAAGTGTTACGCCTTTTAACTTCCGATGCAGTTATCAAATTATAATGAAATTCACACACATTTAACGTGAGTGTAAACCAAGTAGGTCATAGATACCATAAAAGTGGCTGCGATGCCATTTTTATTCTCCAAATGACTTCGAAAATTGTATTCTATGTTAATTACCTTATTGCCTACCATTTTAATACTCAGACTATGTTCTGTGAAAAACATAATTTGAAAAACAGTTTAAACGTAATTTAAAAAACAGTTTATAAAAGTGTTTTTATCTAAATAGCTGTATATTGCCTAGTTGGAATTAACAGATAATCTTAATAAAAAAAGGATGGAGGCGCTTTTCGTCTTTTTCTTAACGTTAAACTTGTCGAAATTAAATATAGCCGTCCATTTCTAGAAATAAGTCCCATAACATTATAATTAATACCGCAAATAACACAGCCTCTATTTTATAAGTAGTGTGTATGTTTTGGTATAGGCTTACACTACTGCACTACACAACTCTTGCTGTAAAACCTAAGAGGCGACAACTTAAGTGTCTGCTGTTGAAAATATTTATTTTTCTGGGAGGGGCCAACCTAGGGTCTGGGGGGGTCCCGGCCCCCCCTGGCCCCCCCTGCGGCGCGCCTATGCAAACATGTCACATATTTTTAGTGGGTCAGAAGAAAGTGAGTTATTTTTATACATTGCTGTGAGATAGGCTGAAGTTTTTCGGTTGGTGTTCACGAATTCAAAAAATTTTTCATGGTCACAGATTATATTTTCCCCAACTATATTAATATAACATTCATATGCTTCGCGAGACTTCCTTAAGAATTCCTTAGCTAGTTCATTGCATTTTCTCTTGATATCTTCGCTAGCATTGATGTCGGTTTTCATTATCTTATATAGTTTATTTCTCTGATTTCAGAGTTTTCAACACTTCATAGTTCTATCCAACTTTGATTTTTTTAACATTAACCAATATTTTTTTCGATAAACTTATACACTGTTGTGTCACAAGTTTGAAGCTGTTTATATGGTTCAATATTCATTAACAAACCAAAGCGTGAATGATTTTTTTTCATTATAAAAAAACTATCATGCTAAGTAGCTATTACGATATATATTGTGACCTTAAATGTTATTCGCATGTATCCACAAACTCATTGATTGACAAATTTGATCAACATCACATTGCAGTGGGCATATTATTATAAAATTATCCAAGCTAGCCACCGACCATCACCATTCACTAGGCAAATGATCTTGAAACCATAACCATGACAATGAAAATTTATCGAAAAACGTAATCGTTCCGCACGCCTGCTGTGCCGTCAGTACTAATATTTACTTGAACCATAATTCCTTAATTGTCGCGCAAGATATTCTTTGCATCAAAGTAACGAAGATTGGATGGCTACCGGTCATAAAAGTTGCAACGACTAAGTTGACTATAGTATAAATTCAATCGGAAGCTACGTGGCGCGTTGCTCTGCATTCTGGCGCGCCGCCAGAGTGATGGCGGTAGATAGGTACTTTAAAAGTCTAATCGCGCGAGTGCCCGGCAGCACAAACAAGTTGAATTATTCATAAGCTAATTATTGTTGTAAGAAATCAGATAAATCGCAGGCTTATGGATGAATGATGGTCTGAGAGGAGAGTGTGATTAGCTTGGTACGCAATGTTTAAATATTTATGGATGTAAGGGTGGTATTTTACAGTTGAGAAGATGGTGAATGATAAAAATACAATTATGTAAGGCAAGTTTATGTTTAAATTAATTTGTTCTCGTGTTATTATATTGTAATGAGATATTTTCTAAATGGGGCACATTAAAAAATTTGCATTAAAAAAGATAGTTAAAAATTTCGCCGAAAATTGTAGGTATGTATTTGGCGAAAATATTCGTATGAATGCATTTAAATTATTAAATGCATACTCTCCTCCCCTACACAAATTTATTTAGCAGGCAAGAAGCCTAATTGTAAAATAGACAAAATAAAATTAGTTACAAAATTAAAGCACATTAAAAAATTTAGTTTAATAGTACTGCATAGGCAGAAAAGGTGCAACATGCAATCGATTTTTAGAAATACAAATAGACTGAATATTAAACGCAAAACAAACGCGGGAAAATCAACTTCCGTACGACCAAAAGATACATTTAACAGTGCTAGTAAAACAACACGCCAATAAAGAAGGCAAATATCCACGACGAAATCGAAAAAGAAAACATTCATCAAAATAAGCTTTGGGCTGATCAGGATGAGGAATTTTAAAGGTTGATAGATACGTGCTTCAAAATAAGGCTGCGAGTGAATTTTCTTTGAATAGAAATGGAAACCCTGCACTACGGAGCCATATTAAGGATAAAGTAAACAAGGGACAGAAAAGGACGGCCAAAAGTGAAATAATTGTGGCAAACAGTTAGCGATAAGAGAAAATTTCGAGTGAATGTAAACGTAAACCTTATCTAAACTTTTCATCGAAGGTTACATCGAGGTCAGTAAAATGATCAACAACTAAGAAAGTGATGTCAAAAGATAGTAATAAGGAGCTCAAAGGCATAAGGTTTCAGTGTGCATAATTTGATTGAGCATGAAATTTTCAAGATATTTCATTGATGATTAAGAATAAAAATTTGGAAGTTTGTACATCACGAAGGACACTCAGCTACGTGTTTCACCGATGGTAACGTTAAAAAAATGAAAGGCGTACTTTTGGCAGCGCAAAGAATGATGTCTAAGTTCAGTTCACAGAAATCTCATATAGCTGCGATGAAAGGTTTTGTGCCAACAAGAAGGATTCGAAAAAGGTCTTTGCATGTCGAGTACTGAAAATATTAACCAATAGGCATAGGAAGAGTTGACATTTAAAAATTACCAAGCAGACAGAGAATATTTTTTAGAGAAAAACGTGGGTCACTCAGTTCTTTTATGATTTGAAGATTTTATTTTATATTAATACGTACATTCTTAAGCTAGCTTAAGCACTATTAACTAAAAAAATAAGAAATTAGTGGCTATATTTATATATTTATATATTGCCTACAGGTACTTATTGTTTTTGATATTTTATTATATTTTCTGATACAATTTTATTTTTTTACATACTAATAGTCATACCTAGCCTGTACAGTAGCTGGACAGATCATTGCAATAACTAATTTAAAATACTTTAAGGTACGAATTAAATCTAACTTATCTAATAACAAATAACTTAGCCTAAATAGACCTAAATAGCTATGTTTAATGAAAGGCAAGCTAAAAAGCATTTATCAAAAAAAATCGAGCAAGCTAAAAAAAATTGAGAGGCAAAACAAGTGGTGCAAATAAAGCAATTGAGAGGCAACTCTCTAGGTTGATCGCTCTTCGGAAGTTCAACCTGTCAATCGACTAATAAAAACTCGACTTCAGTTACAATTTGTACAGTTGCTAAAGAGATGGTCGCTTGCCCGAATTCGCTCTACTAAAAAAAGTAGAGCAGAAATCGTGCTCTTAATTGGTCTATCTCAACTTAGAGCAGCTTATGAAACACAAATCAGAGCAATTGCAGGCAAATTAGAGCAGCCAAATTGCTCATAAAACACATTTTGCTGAAAAATCTCAACCTAGCCTCAACCTACAGCAGCTCATTAAACAGAGCTTATACTAACCTAGGCCTTATATCTAGCCTCTCCTATTTGTTAGGAGGCCTACATAAGTAAATAGCTGCTGTTGACACGCTGTCTTCCGGGGTGTATAAATGGCTCACTGGAGCTAAAAAATAATATTATATATATATAATAATATTATAGCCGTGCAAGATGTTCACTATGAGTTTTTGGGAAAATTTATTTAGAAAATTCCTGTCCATGATTTTTCTCGCGATTTTTAAATAAATTAATTTAAAATATATATCAGTAAAATGTAAGGGAAGCAATGCTTCCCTTGCTTCCATGAACGCCACGCCACTGATCCTCACCAACGCATATCTATCCTAGATTATCTGTTCAAAGACTTTCATGACCGAAGCGGAGATATTAGAAAGAAGAATACTCCTCTTCTGCACAGGTAGGTTCTACAAGTCGGTAAGTGGCCGAAGAAGCTTCGCCTATGTCAGGAGTCGAAACTGAAGCCACTTAGCCATACAGACATGAGAACGGACTGATTCAGCCAATATAAATACCGAATGAAAATATTGAGAGAACAAGACGGGTGGAAGCAACTAAAAAATTGCTTCTACGAGCATTAATTTCACTTCATGTAGACTGCATTGTAACGTCATTCAAAAAAATATGCTTGTACTGGCTGTTTGGAAGCAATGCAGAAATTGCTTCTTAGGGGAAATTCTCGTCTCAAGCGTGAAACTGAGAGAGAAGCCGCGTACGTATGGTTGCTGTGGAACTTATTGTGACGTTCCCCATATAATTTGCTTGTGCGTATTTTTTTTTTTGAATGAGAATGTTTGCTGTAGTACCTACACACTATGTGAATTTTTGAATGAATTTGAACTACGAGATGTTTTAAGGGTTGCCAGAGACCGCTTGAATGTAGTTCGGTAGTGAAATTTGTGCTATATTTTATATATAAATTTGGTGAAGGTATTTTTAATTGGTGAAGGTAATTATTTCACCAACAGTTTAGAGTATTGTTGTAATTAAATTGATTTGAATTGTTTAGAATTGAGTGCGTAGAATTATTTTCTGGAATCGCACGATTTTTTAATTTTATACTTAAAATAGTGAGAGTGCAATCAAAAGGTTAATGTATTTATTTGTTCCGTAAATAGCATGGATTATAATTGCATAATTAGTGACCTTTTTAAATTTCCTTTTGGATCTCGATCTTTTGCGGATAAAAAGGAACTCATTGTTTTTTACTCTAATGCAAATTCACAGAAAAAATATTTTTGAATATTCTATCAGCAATAAATCAGAAAATAGTTTAAAACAATTTTATAAATCAGTTTTGTTAGTTCTAACATTGCAAGTAATGAATGCAAAAGAGAATGTTACAAGAGCGCCCGTAGAGCACAGTTTTTCTTGCTTAAAAAGGATTAAAACTTATCTCAGGAATAGGACAGATGAACAGTTACTAAGTGACTTGGCAATACTTTCCATAGAATAGGTTTTCTTAAAATAATGTTTGAGCGAGTAAAGTTTTTATCAAGACGTCATAGATGAGTTTGCAAAAAAAAAAAAAACAAAGGCAAATTGCATTAAATTTAAAATAGAAGTATGCATGAACTTTCTCATCAAATTTGATTTATAATAGATTTTTTTTCAGCTGTCACTTCATTTATTTTAAATTTACTAGATTTTTTTTTAAAATATAAATATATATGTTATTCGTTATGGGAATGTTGTTACTTTACTGTTATTTTTTATAAGTACTAGAATATTGAAATTTTCTTTATGCGTATAAACATTTAATTTGCATAATCACTGTGGTTGTTATTGTTGCCGTAGCTATATTTGCAAATGCTTTATTTACATAGCTTGCTGTTGCAACATCGCTAATTTATATGTTTGCCAATATTTAATTTTTGCAAATATATATTTAATGAAAAAATAATTATATATTGGTAGCATGCGAATTAGTACTGATAACAATACAGTATAAGTACTCTCACGTCCATGCTCGTAATTCATGGAAGCTTTTGTATTTGCAATGTTAAAAGTAGCTAACAAGAGGGTTTCCATTAATACGTAACAAATTTGAAGAAAACATAGCCAAAGTCAGTCATCGAAATGAACTAATTGCTTCCCTAAGGTAAACTATCACGCCACGCCACTGGTGAGGATAGGGTCTGATAGCAAAAATATTTAACTTTGGTGGTCATGCTCATCTTTTTGGCGAAAACAAGTATGATGCTTTGAAAAGCAGATTTGTCAGCTTCGGCACACGTGAGGATTAAACTTCAAAAATTCGTGAAAATCAACACCCAAATACTTTAGAGATGAGCCAGAAGTAATCAGAAGTTCCAAACGAAACAACGGATTTTTTTTCGGTCTTATTGGGAATAATTTACGATCCCCCATATACATATCAAAAGATTGCAAAATATACAAAGCTATGTCTTATTGCTATTTGGTTTGATGCCACATTCGTCAAAGGAAGGAATTAATTCTGCCAAGTAGTATTCCAGGCTCTTTGCTGCTCTGAGCGGATCTTGGCTTGACGTGATTAAGAGCGTGTAATATGTATATTGAAGAAGTTAGATTTGAGGTTGGTCTACTGGAATCGGGAGGTCAGCGGTAAATATGGTAGAAAGAATTGGTTCAGTTACAGAACCTTGTGGAACTTCTGATGTCACAGATCCTTTGGAAAAACTGGTCCATAGTATTTATTGTATGTTGGTAAAAAAGCTTGCTGCGAGTCTGATCATCTCTTCTGGGAATCCAAACCTGATCAGCTTAAATAGACGACTCACGTGCCATACGGAATCGAAAGCATTTTCGATATCTAAAGCACACACTACTATTGGAATGTTTTGCTCATTCAATTGGCAGAACTTCTTCTCCTTCTCAATTAAAGATTTTCAAAGGAGACCGAGGGGTAAGTTATGGTTCAACCGATTGCTTTACATGCATTTTGCATCCAAAAAAAATAAGCCAAATTTAAAATGCTGAGTTTTTTTTCCGGATGAAACTATTTTTGCAAGAGAATACAGTTTTCATGATAGAATACAAATTAATTCCTTCTCTCGCCTAAATGTGTTTTCGATGGATCGCAATAAAGTTGGCAAGAGCTATAAATGTAGATGAAGTTGGTATTACAAAACTGCATAAGCTTGGTCGCGCAGTGACAGAGGTTAACTTCAGACAAATAAAGCAGATGTTAACTTCAGGCAAAAGAGGCTTTTAGGTGATCTTTGTCTTTGCACTCATTAGACCAGCTGCAGCACATTTTCTGGCGTTAATGTTAATGATTATGGTCAGATGACGGTGAATGTTTTTTTTTTTAAACTCTAAAACAGCACCTGCTCTATTTCTATTTGATAACCACGTCTCTCATTTTCCTGTTGTAGATTTGAATTATTTCAAAGGTATTAGTGCTGCAATATTAAAGAGTCCAGGTTCCAATAAATAGGTAATAAGCCAACTCAAAGTATCATCAGCTGAGAGTTACCATAAGCTGCAGCCCAAATAGTGTCCCTAGTATGATTCCGATGTTTGATGTCTTCACATATAAAAGAATGTGGAAGGTTACGGCATAATTGATAGAGAAAGCATTGATTAAACAAAATACGACGAGAGAATAAAGTTTGGTGTTTAAAGAGCTTAAGACGACCAGAATAGTCTAAGTGTAGAATGTTGTATTTGTAGAGTTTTGAACGTGTGAGTTAACACTGGATAAACTCAACAGAATTCTTGTCACATGCTTAATGCGATGACCCTACAACGAGCATTATCCTAAGACACATCGTATAGAAAAGAAAATAAAATAGAAGAAAATGATTGCGATAATCTGATAACGAATTCGGATAGCTTGGAGTTCCGGCTGATCATGACTGAAAATTCAAAGTCGAATCGGAGTTTGTTTCCAAACGTAATATGTTGTCCTTCACACAGCTAGAACAAGAAATAATTTTGGCACTTAAAGAATAATGAAACATAATTGAAAATGCTACCAAATTACATTTTTTCACGTGGAAAATTAGCTTGCTTGCGCGGCACCAGTTCACACGAACGGAAAGCAGCAGCAGCAAAATTGAAGCAGGTGCACTTTTCAAGACATCTTATTTTCACAAATAATTCAAGATCATCGGCAAAAAAGAAACATTCAAAGAGAGGAAAGGAGAGAGATAATTGACATAGAACAGGAAGTGTAAAGGGCCTAGTATGGAGCCTTGGGGATATAACAAAAGCAAAAACAGGAACTATTGCGTACATAACAAAAGCAATCGAGCAGATAAGATTCAGGCAATTTGATGATAAGCGGAAAAAACTAAGATAGCTTAGTTTGCAAAGAAGCAGGTTGTCATCAACAAATCAAAAGAATTCTTGTAAATTTTAACAACTTCATATCGGATTTCAAGCGCTTTGGCGACAACATTTGTTAAGCGTAGTAGATTTGTTGAAGTAGAGTGAACTTCTAAGAAACCATGTAGGACTTGGAACTTCATGAATAGTTAATTAGTATGAATAAAGGAAGTATGGACTCTAAGACACTGCAGAGGATATCAACACAATTTTCACACGAAAGAGATAAAAAAATACTTTGCCAATCCAAGGTACAATAAAACCCGATTAATTCTAGCATAATAACCTTTATAAAAATTAAATTTTGGACTTTGAGGGACATTCAGATGGTGTTTGGAGTAGATTTCTAATTTGGTATCTAATGGAGGATGAGCGCCAATTTGGAAGCGGGATTTAAAAATAAAATGAATTTATCCATAAGAATGGTAAAGAATAAAAGTTTTAGAGTTCTATTGAAGTGATTGCAAATAAAATTGCATTGCAGGAGTACACAGCTGTTCATGAAATAAATGATCGTAGAAATGACTCTCGATAGATAGTTTCCTTTCTCGATGTTTGATGAGAAAGGCCGGATGCGAAGGCCATCGGATGGTTGGCAAGTTGTAGTCTCCACAAAGCATAAATATTGAACTGCGATATAAAAAATTGATCGTGAGACTAAAAAATTGAAGAAATCGAATTTTTGACAGCTATGAGGACATCAACACCAAATTATTTTAAAGATATGAATAGGTCAAGATCACTGCGATAAATTTTATGAGTAGGGAGCAGTTTGGAACTCAAACAATCAGATATTAGCCATATTTCTAAAGTACAAATTATGTCGGATTAACGCGTATAGTCTCTTGTCTTATACCGTTTTATATTTGCAATAGACTCATTTATCTTTGTCAGGTTCGTTATCTACTACAAGTTCGATTGAGGTATTTAACTCTTTCATGCATGTGCAAAGTATTACTCTGGTTACGATATCATAAGCGAAGATGAAATTGATCGAATTTTGGCGACTGCAGTAGACAGAAAATCTAATACATAAACTCCAAACAATTTATGAACGAATGGGGTGGTATGGCATTGCAAAAATCCGAAGAAATCTTTATGGGCAGTGCTCAATAAAGTGAAACTTTTATAATTATATCAGTAGGGAATTCAGGCAATGTAAAAAAATATCAGTATGAACTGTAAATAGCTCGCAGGTTACCAATAAAAAATCTAAGCTGAAGAATGGACGATTGCGCTACTTTAAATTCATACATGACTATCTTAATGGTTTAACTAATTCTAGGTGTTCGTCTCTCAGATGTACCATATATACTTCGCTTTTCTTCATTTATGTGCCACCTTAGTTTTAGAGCAATATTAGTTTGAAAAATCGTTTTTAATTTCTGAATACTAGAAGTCTATTATAGTAGTCTATTAGTGGTATGCTGCTCTGCTAAGCATAAACCTTCTATTACATTTTAGTACTTTTAAGATATTCAATGATTTGTGCTTTGATTTGTACTGGAGATATGCGAAGATTGCATTTTTCAATATTGATTACTCCCACAAAAGATAGATTTTTCAAATTTGATAGAATGATAACTCTATTTTCTCTTTACTCTTTAGTTTTCGAATCCGGTGGTAACTCAAAAATGAGAAATTTGCAGGTAGAACATTTATGCTTAGTAGGGCAGTATAGTTAAGCAGCTTAGGGTCAAAATGAAGCCAATACATTTTCATTTACTAGTTCCTTGATTTCATTGAGCTTTTATTTAAAAAAAAAGTTTTTAAAACTTAAAAAACTCTAGCGCACCTGAACCGCTAGAAACACTAATGTTCGAAGAACAGTAGAAGAATCGTGCAGGTTTTGAATGCATATTCCACTACATGTGCAGCTTATTACGGCCAAACTGTTTATTAGAGCAAAACACGGGTTAATTATATTCGTTATCAGTTGCTTATTTCACATAATTTTGAAAGCAGCATCTCATATAACATCAATGAAGAAAATGCTCAGTGCCTGCAGCACTGTAACTGAAGTTGGTGTTTGGGGCTGCGATCCGAAAAATTTGCAGAACTTTGCGAATTGAAACATCGGTTATTTATTTTCATTGTAAATGTTTCCGGTATGTATACTAACTGTAAGCATTTATTGATACAAAAGTAGCACAACCGACTCGTGCTGGCAACCTTTCGCTAGTATCAAAGCCAAGAATATATCAAATCTGCTTCACGTTGTTTAATTACATTCGAAGTTATAGGAGTATAAAAAAATTTAGGGTTACCTGCAGCGAGTTTTTTCAAATGATCGAAAGCTTAATATTTGCTGTTTATTGTCACTACAATATCATTACCATTTGAAAATTCTACGATAAAATCGCTTAATAAAGATATTGCAATTAAACACAAAACCAACAATAGCTGGCAGCCCTATCGTGGCTTTTCAACCAAATTTGGCCTGAATAATGTTTATGACAGGTTTCATTAATTGTATGAAATTCGTATTGATTTCATGACTGCACTGGACGTTATAGTGCAAAAAGTTTTATTTTCCTGAGCGAATTTTCAAGACCAAAGACACAAAAATTACCATAGCTGGCAGCACCAATCAAATTTTTCAACCAAATTTTCACCAAACAGAGATTAGAGTTAGGTTTAGCTACTGTGTCAATTTCATGAAAATCTGGTAACTTATTCACATTTCATAGGGCAAAAAGCAGTTTTTTTTCTTTGTAATTTTTCAAGATGGCACCACTGGCACA
The DNA here is from genome assembly GCA_963978885.1 of Nemotelus pantherinus. NCBI lineage: Eukaryota > Metazoa > Arthropoda > Insecta > Diptera > Stratiomyidae > Nemotelus > Nemotelus pantherinus. Next base: position 30,630,910 of record OZ022265.1, on the reverse strand, counting down.
GACTTGCCCACAATTCAAAATCGCTTCTATCAAATCTTGTCTTACTTAAGTCCAATGCATTCTGTAAATTTTACCTGTATCTGATTATTGGTTCGTGAGTTTCCGTGAACAGAAGTTTTTGATGCTAAAAATATAGGTTAACTGGGAGAGGGTTACCGTTCTTGTCCGACATGAAATTTCCAAAGTTTTATTTTGAACGTGTAGATAAAACATAAGATTTATATACAGATTGGTTTTATTGTAAGAAACGGACATTTTTTTGAATATTCGATGGTTTGAATGTTTCACTTCCAAATTTTTTTTTTTTTTCAAAATGAAGGCACCAAAATTATCATAGCTGGCAGCTCCAACCGAATTTTTCAACCAAATTTCTACCAAACGTGGCTTAAAATAAGGTCCAGCAATTGTGTGAGTTTCGTCAAAATCGAACGATTCAATCAGAATTTATAGGGCTAAAAACAGTTATCTTTTTTAGTGGTTTTTCAAGATGGCACCACTGGCACAGAATCACCCGCATTTCAAAATCACTTCTATCAGACCTGGTCCTATTTAAGACCAATACATTCTGTGAATTTCAAATAATTCTGCTTATCGGATCGTGAGTTTCCGTGAACAGAAGTTTTTGATGATAAAAATATAGGTAAATTGGGCAAGGGTTACCAGGCGTGCCCGTTATACCATATCTTTTTTTTTTTTGTTTATGTAAACAAAGCACAAGATTTACATATGAGTGGCTTTTTTTTAAGAAACGTCATTTTTTCAAGAGAGACGATGATTTGGAGGTTTTCACTTTCAGTGCCTGCCCTAGCTGCAGGGTTGCCAACACGCTCATTAAAAGCTACACAAATCTGGAACTAAATAATATCAATATGTCCTGAAAATTTCGTAATGATTGAATAGCTCTGTCAAAAGTTATCGAAATTTAAAAATTTTCAAATTTTCCCGTCCTCTTTTTAGGCACCCAGCGCACACATAGGGTTAAAAAATTCCAAAGCATTATCCGATTCATATGTAAAACACGTTAGAAATTTATTTCGTTAACTTTATTTTTGCGAAAATCATTTGTGCACGAAATAATAGGTATATTAAAAATATCACTTAAATGGCCGCCGGCGCCAAAAGGTTAACAATAACTGACATTTAAAGAGACCTGGACCTATTCTGCATATACACCAATGTATCCTGAAAGTTTCAGCTCAATCGGATGGCGCGTTCCCGAGATTATCTCACTGAAATTTTTTGATGATATATATATATACTCGTATATATATATATGGAAATATGAATTTTTGGCCGAATCGATTTTAATACTAATGTTCTTCGAACATTAGTAAAAAAAATAATTTATACTTATGACAGCAAATTTCCAATGATATCAAAAGGAATGTTCAGACAAAGATTTACATTGTCTACTCAATACATAATCCCAACAAATTTGCCCAAAAAAAAAATTTTCCTTTATCCTTCGTTTCACTAATGAAAAATATAAACGTATTTCAGACATGGCAGCACACTCGCGTCCGTTTCTCCTTGAAAAGCATGCACAATTAAATGAGAAATTATTAACTAGAACATTTTCCGTCAAACTTTTCAGCTAATCAAATATTTACTCATAATTTCGTTTATGGAGTTATGCGAAAAAGTGTCCTATATTTTAATAAAATATTTAACCGAGCTATTTGCATCATCCATTTGTGTAAATGTTTTCGAAACCACCACATGTGCATTTACCTGCTTGGCTAAATTGATAGCAATCATGACGGCTAGAAAAAATGAAATTAAATAGCATCAACTGCTTCAGCCAGGCTGACTGACTTGAGCACTTGGCCAATGATGGTGGTGTTCCACTGTCATGTAATTTGTTTGTAAACGGCAGAATTACCAGGTAAAATTCGTTTTTAATTCCATTAAAAGCTGGATGTAAATGGAAGTTGGTCATTTTCATTTCGCATAGAACCGTGCTGGCTCAGAGTTGTAGCTTGCTTGCTATCCGTCCGCCAATAATCATCGACAATAGTTTGGTCCCTATAGATGATTGCACTTGTCGCGTAGTGATATCGTGGAAGTTTTTCGCTATTTTGTCTCGGTCTCGGTTCGTTTGGATCTCCAGCGCTGTAATTACGCTTGGCTTCATGTGTGCTTAAGTGGAAAATAATTGCAACCAGGTGAGTGAGAAATCTATTTTAATATGCCCCAAGCAACCATGTTTGTTTTTCCGCTTTTCAATTAGTTACAGATCACCTTTTGTCTCAATCCAATATAAGTCAAGTGTTGGAAATTATATGATTTGATAGTATGTGTACATGCATTTGATAGTCTACATGCTATATTTGTCACTAAAAAGGTTATGTGGCTATAGCTTTCAGTTGAATCAAGAGTCAAAGAAACAGCTTAGTCTGTTCTTCAGACAGTATCAAGTGCTTGAAAGAACAACACTTGCCTTGAATGTCTTTCTAGGAATATTCAACCTCTTTCCATCCTTTGGAAAATATTTATTAAAAACCTATCCCTTCAGCTTTTCTCGCAATCACGAAGCCAGTAATTGAACGTACAATTACATCCTAACATCCTGCAAAATCAGCACTTCACTTCCAAAAGTGAGAAAGGAAAACGGTTCTCCATTTACATCTCAGCATCCTTCACTATCGCGCTCTGTGGCTAATTCTCAAAGTATTCGCGACTGTCCGTGAAATTTTCAGATTTCGAAATTTCATTGAAAAATTTAAAGTTGCAAAAACTCGCTACTTCATTTTTCTTTTTCAATGGAACTTCTTGACACTAGTGGCAGCATGGAAGCGTGGAATTCATTTCAAATTTGAGCTAGTTATTGCGCGGCGTGGTAGTGATTCTGCAGGATTTTCCCAAGAAAATGATAATTTCAAAGACGAAAAAATTCAGCTATCTCATACTTAAAAAAAATTGTGATGTAGAAAGCAAAGCTGCGCTATGAAAAGCTCTCGAAAAATGTAATTTTGAAGAGAAGTTTTGATAAAATTGTGCATATATACTTTATCTATAGAATCTTTATGTATATGTATAGTTCAATTTCATTGTGATAGTAGTAGGGGGGGCGTTGCGAAGGGTAACGTTATTGAACGTTTCAGAATTATGACTCTAGAAGAAGTGTATTCCATGAACTCTGAAAAAAAAAAAACGATTTTCAGTTAACTGAATGTAGTGTGGTCTCTATAGTACAATTGAAGAAGCGGTGTTTCAAATGCAACTAAAGCTCTTGCATTTTTGCTTGAGTGCACTGTTCAAAAATTTTGTAGAAATATTATTTGTGTTTTGTACAAATATTATTAGTGTACTGTGCAACTTACGTGTCGTTTTATTTCATTTTGCATCAATTTCAACTTTTTTAGCCATTCTTCCATGTTATATTAATGTTTCATTGCTACTATTCATGGGTTTCATCGACAACATTGTCAGATCAATGATTGCCCGGCATTAAACACAAAATAACAGCTAGCTAGATAGTGTGGCATGTTGGTTTACATGTTTCTTCTTTATATTTAACCATTTATTAAACTATGGATTTTTTTTAAAATAATTAAACTGCCTAATGCCATCTTCTTCAGGACTTTCGACAAGTGAAATCACTATATCTATCTATTGAATAATTTTCATTGTTATGAAAAGTAGCATCCGAACCGGTTGAGTAATAAGAGGGGCTTTCAATAAGTCCTTAGAAAAAATGGAGAAATAACATTTATTCGGGGTAAATTTTTTTTTATTTTTAAACGTAATCTCCCGTCTTCACTATACATTTTTCGAAGCGTTTTTCCATTTTTTTTTAAACCTTCCAAAATGTAGGATTTCGGACACTTTTCAAAATAGGCATTTGTTTGGGCGATGACTTCCTTATCAAACGTAAACCTTTGTCCACCAAAAGCTACAAAATAGCCTCAGAGTCAATCACACGGTTGCTTTTAATCTCCACTGTGAGCAAACGCGGCACCCATTTTGTCGAGATTTTTTTCATACATAATTTTTCGTGCAAAATTAAAGCGACTACGCCTTGCGATATGCCTGTGGCCTCAACTATTTCGCGCACTTTCATTCGACGATCACTTAAAACCATATTGTGGATTTTTTCAATCATTTTGGCAGTAGACACTTCCACAGGGCGTCCGGAAAGATGTTCATATGTTATGGATGTACGGGCACGTTTAAGCTCATTCATCCAATTGTAAACAGTTGCAAACACAGGAACAGATGAGCAATGAGCTTCATCCAACTCACCTTCACCTTTTTAAATACAGGTGTTTAATCGCAGCTCAAAACTCTTTTTTATCCATGCTGCTAAGGATCAAGTAAATAGACAAGAAGTTCAAGGAGCTTACGGGAGAAAACAAAAGTTATAGAGGTATTTAGTGGGTTTTTCTCAAACGAAGAGGTAAATAAGGCAGTAAATAAATCGCAAACAGCCTGACAATAGGAAGCAATAACATCATCAGGATACATAGAATCAGGAACTGAGGACTTCGTCTGAGGGAACGGATACACGACCAAGAGAATTTTAGTTGATTAAAACACATTGAAAGTATTTACTTAAGGCGACATAGCACCTTCAAATTGAAAAAAAAATGTTATTTTCAAAGGCTTGTTTTTAATTGAATAAAAAGACATATCTTAATGAAACTTTTTACACATACTTTATATGTCTTAGACTACATAAACAAAATTGTTAAAAATGTTTTGTGGCCCCCTGTCGCCTGTGACAATTTTTTGGAAAATACACCAAAAAAACCTGGCGTGCATGATAACTGCCCTCAGGAAAGTCTGAAAAAAAAACAAAAACGGGGTTTTTACCAACATCAAAGCGGCCTTGGAATGAACTAAAAAAAAAAAATTTGGTTGAAAAATAACAAAATGGCGGCGTTTTTTCGAAAATCGAGTTTTTTTTCCCCCAAAAATCGGCTATAACTAAAAAAGTTTAATGCCGATTTTTTCATCCGAAATTCATTCTGAGCATTAACATGTGCAGATTAACGTGTTAAAATTTCAAAACGATTGGATAATATTGTTTTTCTTAATCATGCACGCCAACTTGAAAAACGTTGTTTCGAGAAAATCGCGTTTCAAGTTAAAATTCAATATTTTTTGCAATAAATCTTACCGAAAATTAATCTGCGATGCTTGGACCATAAAATACACCTTCTTCTTGCTCATACTTCTCCTCTTCTAAAGATTTTTGCTCCCTTCGAGCAGTTCTGGCCTCTTTAGATGCCTCAGTCGAGTGTTTTTCCGCCTGGTTAATTCTTGCAGCATCTCTATGCTCTGCATGTTCCAGCGCACATTGGCCAATTGTAATTCCCATGACTTGCATTTTTTTCAAGATAGCCATAAATCCTTCACTAAATGTACATACAGAAATATTTGCAGCCATATTTAGTACGTTTTTCCCACAAAAAGTATGTTTGGGGGCCAAATTCCAAACACAAGAATTATAGCTTTCGTTATTATTCTGCGCAAAATTGCCCAAGCAACGCTTTAATAAATCTTCTGATGATAAGTCATCATAAATAGGCTTTAAAATTTCTTGTACCTCATCATCTAAAGGTGGAGGATGCTTGAAATTGTTTAATGCATTATCACCCGCTGCCTCCGCCTTGCGCCAGTTACACCAAGTCGTTTCTCCAACAGGACAATAACAGTGTTGAGGGTTCTCATCAGTTGAAATTTTGTGGTAATATGCTGCCCAAATTTCCTTGCGCATATTTTCAACTGAATCAGGATTTCGTCGTATTGTTAGGCCATAATGCGTGGCTAAATTTTTCATTAATTTTAGTGTCAGGTGAACTTTTTTCGGACCTTTTTTGGAGATTCTACACTTTTTTTAGAAACATCTTTTACAGCTATTTTTTTATTTTTTTTTGCCAAGGCTAGCTTATTTTTTGCTTCTTTTAAAGGAGATGACTCATTTATCTTTGTGTACACTTTGGCTTAAGTCGATGTAGCGATATAGCGAAGTGAACGAAAATCATAGAAAAAATGATCTTGGGGCGCTTCGCTATATATACTCATAAATTTTTTTTTGTTTTAGAATTTCAATTTTATATTATTAAAATCATGTTTTAAAACCTTCATTCTAACATATTCAATCAAAAAACAAAAATCGATTTTTTAAAAATTTGGAGGTGCTACGTTGCCTTAATAATTAATTAATAATAACCGTTACTTTTGGATGGACCTCAAATCCTAATTCTTGTTCGTGGACAATAATATAATAATATACAGATGAGATGCTCTGTCATTGTACGAAAAAAAAATGTCCCATCAGCCTGTAATTGTGTTTAGGGACTGTACCAGGAATTTGGGAATGTCCTAAGATATGGAATGTAGAGAAATCATGCGATTGAATTGGAAATAAACCGCTCTTGCGGTAAAATGAAAACATTTTTGAAAAAAAAGAAAAGGGGGACTCCCGTTTTGGATGGCGAAAAAGAAAGTTGGTCGGATTTTGGCTGAAAGCTGAAAGTTAGAAACAAAGTAAAAGCTGAAAATTCATTAGGAATCAAGTTCAAGTTAAAAACATTCATAAGAAATAAAGTGAAAGTTTAAAAAAATCATTGGAAGCAAAGTGAAAATAAGAAATTTTAAGGAGAAACAAAACGGAACATGGATGATATAATAGATATGCTGGATGAATTTTAAACCTTGATGTGAGGACCTTGTTAAACGAAAACAGAATTTCTGACCATAAAAACATGAACAAGGTTTAATACGGGAGACTGCGAAGAACTGTTCCCTGGTGAGTTAGTGTATGACGAAGAGGAACCGAGTTGGTATGATTGGAAATCCCAAGTGTTGGTTGGAGCTCACGATAAGTACCTTTCACAAGTATATTCTTTTTTTTTGTCCAATTTGCGAGACAATTTTCTAAAAAAAAACATTTGATGAATACGAACGAACACGAGCACGAAGGCTTACCATGATTTGACAGAAAAAGTGATATTTTGAAAATATTTTGGATTTTATACAGTAATTTGATTTGGATTCAGTATAAATAGTTTTTTTAGATTACATTTGCTATTTTTACTGTAGGTACTTCAAATTCATGGTGTAGGTTTGATGTATTTTGATTTGGCTACTAAGTGCACATTATTTTATATTTATTTCTATTTATTTTGGATTTGGTCATAAAGTGCACATTATTTTATATTTATTTATATTTATTTGAATTGATTTATCTGAAATGCTATATGCTTGTAATGATCAGTGTAAACTGATCCCGGCAGGGGTTAAGTATTAATAAACCCACCCAAGTTAATCAACTATTCTTATGAGTACATTCCTTTTGATTATTCTTTGAATTTATTATTTTCTTTTGTTAATACTTGCATGGAACCATCCTATTGTCTAAGATTTTCTGTTGAATTTGCTTTTTCTACAATATTGTCGGTAATAATGAATTGCGAATAAATTATAATTTTAATGATTCTTGCGGAATCTCTTTGTTTCCTTCTCATTATATTTGTTTGTGTTATGTGCGTTATAATTTTTTAAATGTCGTGTTGTCTGCGTGCCATAGCACGTAGAGATCCTTTCACCCGCCAAACCCACGCCAGTCTGAGCTAGTCGGCTGGGAAAAGGTACGCCGGGCAAGAACAGGACGGTCTCTAAACAAATATATGCTGCACTAACGACAGCTCGACAGAGCTAAGTCAGTCGCAACAAGCTTTTCACGAGCTTTTTCTTTAGACCATTAGAGCTTCCTTTTAGAGCATCAGAGAATTTCAATGTGAGCCGAGGAACATCATTAGGCTTGAGAAGTAAAGTGAAAGATAAGATTAGAACAGAAAGCTTAGAGCTTGGATAACGCATGATCAACATCCAATCCTTTGAAAAATGAATACCAATTGATAAGATCGATTTCAGTGCTATAACGCTTAATCGAAGGACGTTTAATCTTTGCCTGGAAGTTAAGACCAACTTCAATTAAGAGTGGAGGATGGACATATGGGAAAGGATCAGGAAAGAAAGAGAAAAGGAATGTAAAAGAATGCTAAAAAGAATTATATCGAAGATTTTGTTGTTAGTATTGCGAAGGTAGTGAATTTGAAAACAAGAACAAAATGACAGAAAGGAAGAAGTCGCAACAGAGAGGTGATTGTAGGATAGTAAATTTAGATAATTGAAGTCCCACTCCACAGTAGGCATGTTGAAGTCACAAAAAGTAAGAAGGGCAGATAGAAGAAAGTGAGCGAGAATGAAGCTAGAAAACTCAGTGAAAAAACTTTCGTATATGGTGACAGACGAATTACAAGGGTTCTAAATACAACAGACCAGTAGATCAGAAGTTGAAAACAGGATAACACGTACAACAATACACTCAATTAAAGCAGAAGGAACGAAATCAGCACAGAAAGCCACACGAAGAGTGTTTTGGATGGCGATTAAAACACTATCGCCATAAGCTTCGCAAGAAGTAACGAGAACACGATCTCTCCGGAAAACGGAGTGACATCGTAGGAATTCAGGATATTAATGACAATGTCAGCTAACTACACTAAAACCGAACTACAGGCATTATCACTAACTCTTGATTCCGGATAATAAAAGGAACATGTACATTTGAAAATTTAACTGTTTATGGTTTAGCTTATTAGAAGAAAAAAGGACATTTTGTGCCGCTTTAAATAAAATATCACAAAATCACTTGGTTCAATGTTACAGAATCACATGAAGTGGCATTGATAATGAAGGAAAATGCAAATAGATAACAATTACACGATTTTAGCGATAACCTCGATCAATATGAGCAGATAAGGTAGAACACCAACGCTACATCAAAAATAATCTTAATATCGATGTTAAAGTACGTTCGAAATCGATTTTAAAACATCGAACATCATCCAGGTAACATCGAAAAACATCACTGAGTACAACCATCATCTCAACTTCATGAATCGAAAACTTAATTGCAGCTTTGCTATTCAATAATAAGCTCATTCTCAATAAATATTAAAAATGAATGGTTGAAACATTAACACAGGTGGCTATAACAGCATGATTGCTGGCATCAAACCAAGCGAGCATTCTTCATAAGCACAATTATGTGTAATTAAGAAAATAATGAAGATGTTATTAAAATTAACTAAGCTTAAAGCATGATGATGATGATGATGAATTTATTAGGCATCGTTAAGTTTTCGAAATTAACTTTGTGTAAAATATCGCAGCATATTGCTCAGTCACGTTCTGATGAAGATAGAAACATCAAAGAAAAATAGAATACTATTTGTTGGCTAGAACAGTTATCTCACGTGAAAAGCTTCAGTTAACATTTTGCTATGATTCTCAAAGTCATACAGCTTGAAGTTTGTAGTTTTTTTCGGAGACAAGGAAAATATTGTAGCTGAAAATTATTTTGATTAGCTTGAACTTGATATGGACCATTTAGATGTTTTTCAAACAGTCGTGTTAGAGAAAATTTAATATGAACTTGAGTAAAAACAACTACTAGCATTCTCTGCATTGTCGTCATCTACTGTATTATACTGGCACAATGTTTGATTTGTCTAGTCCAATGGCAAATACCAAGTGCAAAGTAAAGAGACGAACTACAAATTCGAGGAGTAACAAATGTGATGAAAACCACGTTTAGTGTTGGTAACGTTCACGTCTACACGCTCATTGTAGAATTATGCGGATGCTAGGTAAAATATTTGAGTTTTACTTTGTTTCAATCTAATGAAATCATAAATGAAATTATATTTCATAGTCTGTGAGAAATAGTTACTAAAGAAAGAAAAAAATAGGTTTTGAGTTAAAAATAAAAATAACTGAGTTTACTATTTGGTATTTGTATTTTAGAATGAAGAGGCGAAAATCATTCTCTCGCAACTAAAATATAAGAAAGTTGTACTAATATTCGGAATGGGTTGTTCAATCCGTACTCCCTGTTGTGTTAAATTGCAACTAAAACTGTTTGTGATGTCTTTATTATACATCAAAATTTCAGGGATTTTTCTTTCGGAAAATGGAGCATACGAAAGTACGCGGCATTAACATTGTTTAATTATACCATACTAGCATAAACGAAAATGATCACTGAAATATCAGAACTGCATTTGTTTTAGAAAAGATGAATAATTTGTGAAAAAGTTAAACTGAAAAATGTTAGGTAATACCCACTGGAATTGTCAAAATTTGGCAAAAAACACAATTTGATGGCAGATATAATTTGGAATATGTACTCTAAAATCTTGAAATTTAATCAGATTCTGACTTCTTCGTTTTGTTTACACAGTTGCCATAAAGCACTGTCAAATTTCATAGGTAGAGTATATTTAAGGCCGTTAGATTTTTGATAGCAGTTTCTTTCTGATATTAATTTCGCCAATGACCCTAGTGCCATCTAATGCCAAGTTTCAGAATAATGTGAATTCTGTTCCAAATTCTATGGCGATCTTGAATCATTCTTAAATATAGAAGCTGTCAATCAAACTTAAAATACGCGGCAATTTCTTACGTTGGCTGGGTGGACTTTGCCGCATTTAGTACATTTTTTTTCCGGTAGTTTAGAGTGATCATGTATGGGCATCGTAGCTCCAAAGCATTTGCGCATATAAATTTCACTAAAAATCTGGTCCTCTATGACTTAAACTATGCTAATAGTAGCATGAGTAGTTGGGGTGTAAATATTAAACATGCAGCTGTGATCGATTTAAAATATAGAAGAAAAAGTACTTCTTTTATGTCATCGTTAACTTATTTCACAGCTTTCCAAGCTAAATCATGGAAATATTCAATATTATCATAACTCTTATTACGACCCCAAAGCACAATTTGATTATAATCATCATTATTGTTTGTTTATTGATATTCATTATTCCGTCATATTATTACACATATGTTTCTACGTGTTTATGTGGGTGGGTGCTTAACGAACCGAAAGTTTGTAAATAGAATTAAATTGTTCCACCAAACTCCGTCCCGGGATTGTGATTGAAATAAGTAGATCAACTTATTATAGTTATACTACAATTTGAAAAGGTTTCAATCTGCAAATCAATTTACACGAATTATTTGAAACGAAAAATTTTTTTTCTATACCTTCAAAATACATTGGAATCAATGCCACAAATAATGTTTATAGACTTTCAGGTGGATGAACACATTCATAAACATATTGTTTTTTTCTAATATAAATTGTCGCTTATTACCTATTATTGTTTGGCTAAGTTTATAATTATTTTTATTCATCCACAATTCGGATGAATTGAATAAGAATTTTTATGTTTTTTCAAATGTTGCTGCATATGATGCACCAAACTGGTATATTTGTATATATTTTTTGCTCCCTTCTCTAGGAAATATAATTCACCTGAAATGCGGACGTAACCGTAAGAAGTTTTTCAATAATAGTTTCATGTAATTTTAAATGCGTAGTTTAAATACAATACTTCTTGTATTGTAAAATAAACTAACACACTCAAAAATATTCAAATTCATTCACATTGAGGATGATATCAGAATGGCGTTTTAAGTTGAACCATTGTACAAGTACTATATTCGTTGTGATTTGTACGACTATGACCTACACACAAAGCAGATAATTACAGATTCTTAAAGAAAATTAGAATGAGAATCACTTTAAGAATAATAAGCACGAAAAAATATGCATAGCGCGGAGTCATATATAACAAAGCGTGGCATTTATCGTCGCATACGCTTATTACACAAGATTCTGAGCTATAAAATATTGCTAGCAAACCATTTATTATGATGTTTTCTATAATGCACATAGTTTCAACTCCTGAGGAACATAGCCTCAACTACTATGAACTAGTGATGGGCTCAAAAACGCCAAACAGTTTGAAAAAAACGTTTAGCTGCAGTTTTTCCAAACAGCGAAAAACAGTTTTTCTAAAACGATTTTTTTTTTCTAAAACGGACAGCATTTCTAAAATAAACCGTTTTTCTACAACGAATAGTTTTTCTACTAAGCGTTTTTCTAAAACGAATCGTTTTTCGTTTTTCTCAAACTAATCGTTTTTCGTTTTTTTAAAACGAATCGTTGTTCGTTTTTTTTCAACGAACCGTTTTTTAAAAACGAACTGTATTTTTAATAACGAATCGTTTTTCGTTTTTTTTTACGAATCGTTTTTTATCGTTTTTGATTTTCTTCAAACGAACCGTTTTTCGTTTGTTAAAATGAAGTGTTTGGCAGTGGAAAACTGTTTAGCTGCGTAAAACAGTATTTTCGTACTTGTGAGTATTTTCGTACTTGCAAGTATTTTATTCAAATATTCAAGTTTATAGGATAAAAGGAGCTGAAATCGGATAAAATCGGCCAATTTTGGGTTAGAGTGGTTTGGAACATAACGGGCCAAGACCTATTGCTGTGATATAAAACTTTCGGTTTTAGTAAGGGGTTTTTTGGCCATAGTTGGGCAAACATTTCCTTTACCGCGCTTTCGATGATTGGAAGTGGTCGGAGAGTATATTAGTGATGTTTTAAGGGCAAACAAATTTTTGATAGGGGAAATTGGGCAAAAACGTCCATATTTTCCAAAAAAAAAAAATTTTTATCTACCATGAATTTGAGGACCTTTCTGAGTTCTTTCGAGCGAAATTTCCATACAAGTCTGGGAAAAAGCGGCCTAGTTTCGATGATACGGATAAACGAAATCCGCCGGAAAAACTAGAAGTAGCACTAAAAGTGCCAAGGAGGAAAAGGTTGAGATTCTTTTTGGTTCATCAGTTGGCGTCTCCGGATGTGCTGAGGCCCTCCTCGTGACTTCAGGTCGCCACGAGGACGTCTCCATACCTACCGGGGTTATAAAGGTAAGGTGCCCCTGGACTCATGCCCAGCCTTACGGAAGAGATTGGCCCCCTAGTGGGTGCATGTTTAATAAACGAAATATTTTTGTTTATTCCTGAATTAAAACTTCATGCTTCAGTGAGGCGAAGTGGAAATCCGACTGCTTTAGATTAGCCAGAAAAAGTTTGGTATCAGAGATCGCTCGATGAAAAGTCATATAGATGACAACAGGATTAGTTGGTCCTATATTAGTAATTTTGTTTACTTTTGTCATTTAAACGAATACAGGATGTGTTTTTTGCATATACTAAAATGAAAAACAAATTAAATTGATTGAACTTGATCGTTTTCCTTTAGAAGGCCCCTAGATTGGAGAAAGACTTGCCAAAGAAATGACCGACCATTGGAAAATTACGGACAAGCTGCACAGACTAATGACTCGGTATTCTTTGAAGGTCATCTTGCACTATCACCACTCTAGCTTGGGAACGTTGTGTCTGGAGGGTGGAGGAGGGCCTATTAGTCCGTTTCATTACATTACTTCAAATTGTACTTCAAACAGGTATTTGGAACATGTATTTTTTCGCATTCGTACTAGTTATACCTTGTATGTGAAAATCCTAGTACGACCCAACTCTAATTGTCGTACAGCATAAAATTTGTTTTTTTTTTCGTTAATTCAAACTGTTTTTTGCAAACAGTTTAAAAAAACAGTTGTTTTGGAAAAAAAACAGTTTGTTTTCGTTTTTTGAAAACAACAGAAACGCCCACCTGGCAACAAATAAAAAAAACAATAGCAAAAAAAACTTCCAATGAAAAGTTTGTTGGTTCCCAACTTTATATTTAGTTCTTGTCTAAAACTAGGCTACTTTCCAAAATGTTAGAGCCACGCTGACATGATTCCAATAACGAAAGCTGGAAAAGATTCCAACTCACAGCTGCCTTATTAACCTTGTCCTTGTCCGCAGGATTAAAATTTTTCAAGTATGTCACAGTATCATTGCTGACTTCCAGTTTGCTTTCAGACTTAGAAATAGTACAATCCACCAAAAACTCAGTGTAAATAAACTAATCAAAGAACCCGTACTTATCTAAAAATTGGTTGAACTCATTGCGCTTGATATTGAGAAAGCTTTTGGCTTAGTATAGCACGAGGCTTTTATTTCAAAAATAGGGAAAGTCTCAAAACCAGTTTCTCTCATTTTGATTGCTCGTCCTATTAGATCAGAAAGGACATTTTCGGTCTGTATGTCAAGTAAATATTCCTGCGGGCATCCCAAAAGGATCCTACTTGAGACCGATACTTTTTTTTTTTTTAATTTTTTACCTATGATATACACCAACACAACAGCTGTGAAGAAGTCGTTTTTGCCGATAGTAACTGCATTTTGGTACATTAATTGATCCTACTAACATTATAAACGATTTCGAAGAGTAGCTACATTTTCTTGAAAAATTTTAATTCAAATGGAAAATCAAAGCCAAACTATCGGAATAGTAAGCAATATTATAAAACAATAATAAGCGTACTATTTGGTTTTTTAGATTCGCACACCTTGAAAAATCCCTCAACTCACTTATTTGTTATTTCAAAACATATTGCATTGAAAATTACAATTTCAGTATAAATCACCAGCAAGAGACCGAAAATCATGCAATATCTCATTTAGGACATTTCATTGTCTTAACACTAACTTTCATCCGATTCCAGCTTACCGGTTATACATTAACCGAATTACCGGCGGATATACGAAACAGATGCTTAAAGTCAACATTATGCTGCCAATACACGTAGCTATAATTGACCGGGCTGAATGGAATTGCAAAAATAATGCCCATATCGCTTGCGAATAAGTAACGCGAGTATCATTGTAAGTAATATTATTGGGTAGTCGAGACGGTATACTGCTCATATCCATATCCACAGCGTATTATTGCAGCAAACATAAAATACTTTATGTACGTGCAGTTAATTTGACCTAGGAGATTATCTGATGGTCGGTCTTTGTAAGAATGAATGCTATTCGCATAGGTTTATTCGATTTAATTGTGAATCAGCTAGCGCTATATCTAGATATACGAGTACGTATGTATGTATGCTTTGCCATGGGCCCGAGTCCATTCAGTTTCGTGTTCTCGTTCATCTGAACCCGACACTCGTACAAATTCAGTACGTTTTCATCCTCCGTATGGTAATCACAGCGTAATGAAATATAATTAACGCTCAAGTACTCATATCGTGGTTTTATGAATGTGGATGAGAGAAGAAAAAAAACTGACCAGCGTAGCAGCGACAATAGGAGGTTATCTTTTACGAGTTTCTATTAATTTTTCCGGTCACGGTGCACCGATTCTGTTAAGCTTAAGCGCAATGGATTTAACCCGGAGTATTTATAGTTTTTTTTACCCTGACGCATTTAAATTAATATGTATATTGAGCAAATAGGTAGTATCGTCTACTATAGCTACTTTGTAGCTTTTGTATCGCCGTAAAAAAATTCAAATTTTGACTTTTTTCCGTAAAATATATGCAAGCTTGAAACTGTTATTTGCCAATATTAAATTGCACTTTGCATCATAATAGATTTGAAACATTCCATCAATTAGCAATTAATCAAAAGCTATGATCGGTCAACCTTCTGATGATTTAAGGAAAAGTCAACGTCGATCTGCGTCTAAGGAAAATTTACGTACGAAGATGTTCGCAGATGCTGATCAACTGACTGGTTAAGCTTGAATTACATTGGAATGCAGTGCAGTGCAGTGCAGCACAGCGCAGCGCAGTTTCGCAGCAGTGCACGCATTGCAAAGCACATTGAATGCAGTGCAGTGCTCTGAAAAATTATGTCAAATCAATTTGTGGAGGGTTGATATTTAGGTTTTCTGCATCTGTTTTCCGTCCATTTACAATTTAATACCTGGAACGGAATTCCCGCCTCAATTTAAATAGTTTTTGCCCGGTCAACTACTCTCAAACAAATGTCAGCTGATGCAGTCTGCAGCGTTTTAGAAATTAGCCTAAACGATGCAGTGCAGTCCGCTGCACTGCACTGCACTGCAGTTAATGTGAATTGCCACATGCAATTACATGAGTTCTAAATTTCAGTGTACTGCACTGCACTGCACTGCTGTCCAATGTAATTCAGCCTTTAGGCGTTAAGGTTGGCTGTATTGTATGCCACAGTACTTACCTTACCTGATGATGTTTCTTCTAACAATAGTTCTGGGAGCACTATATGTCTACCAGTCTTGCAACCGTGGAGCAAAAAGTCAGCCTCACGAACATCTTTTGCCTATGAAAAGTAAACAGATATTTATTCAACCCCATTAGTTACAATATAATGCCACGTATTCAAGCCACATATTCTGGTTACAATGTTATTCCTCACTGCGTAATATAAAAATATAAAAATAAAATTATTGATGTGCTTCAACTTTTTCTTTGATGAAAAATCGGCATCTGTTTTCAACTGACATGAAAATTCAGGAAATTTATGCCACGCAAATATTGCAACAACTTAACTACGAGATCATTTCTGGCTTCCGAATACACAGTGGTTTTGTTCTTTTTCTTATCAATTGAAATTGAACAAAAACCTAGTTATATTTGTTTACTTGTGTTAACAATAACGCAGAAACAATAATGTATCTCTTCATATTTATCAAAATATTTTTTCAAGTTGTGCTCATATTTACTATGGGTTAACTCATTGTCACAGTCAGTTAACTTATTGCAGCTGAAACGAGCTACAATTTCTTGAAAAATAAAACAAAATTATTTGATTAAATTGTTAAACTAAAGACTGTTGATCAGATAAAAGTCTGTTTCATAGAAAAGTATAGTATAATGTTCAATTGAGTAAATTGTGTGTACCTCTTGAATCATTTGAGTTTTATTCTAAAGCCTAGAGACTTTTTCGATATGTAGGCAAACAAATTTGCACATGCTGTCCCAAAGAGTAACTGAAAATTAGCTTACTCAAATATTTGTTGCTATAAGCTTTCAATTTTGCTTCACATTTCAATTGGAAAGAACTGTGTAAGTTTCCATGTTTTCGTTTCTGGTTGATTGGTTCTATGCTTATGGCTAATACTACGACAAGTGCAGTCAAGTATATTTTTACAAAATATATGAATTCCCGGTCTATTTATGGAAAAACATATACTAAAAAAAGTCTATCATATATACAGAAAAATGAAATTTTCGAATGCTTTTTAAATGCTGAAATATGAAATTTGAAACTTTTGATTTGTTTACTTTTTGTGTTTCTTCTAAAAACTAAAATCGTAAAAGACAGATAAATGTGTATGTCTGCAGTTGCATTAAACAAAAATTAGTAGAAATAATTATTATTATAATTGTTATTATTGTAAGAACAATAACTAGTAGCATAGTAAAGTCAGAAGAGAATTGACCAATTTACTTCTAGACGGCTACTTTGAAAAAATTGTTGTTCGACTTTGTAATCGAGCTTACACATTTTTTTACACATTTTTTTATCTCTATCAATGCTGCCATATTAGGGAATTTAACCCTGGATTTAGGGTTATTTTAAAAACTTCAGGGAACAAACAGGGGAGAAAATATTCAGGGCTTTGTTTAGGGCACTCTGAAATTTGATAATGCATTTTTCCGGAACGGATGTCTCAATAGATAATAATCTCGAAATATGTCATATAAATTTTTTTCTGATATAAAATACAAAATATCAATCTTCAATCATTCTAATAAGCAGATATTGGTGATGCCATTTCAAAATTGATATTTCTACCTTACTGATTGACGACAGAGGCCGCGATTGCCGTACCCTCTATCTCTATCTATTCAGCTGAGTGACCGACATATATATTTAGCGAATGTTCGCTGCGCTTAATATTTCTTGATGGGATCATGCGAACAAAACACGTTCTCACCTCACTTTTGCAAATGGCAAAATGTACTTATCCATAAACCCTCCACATGATACCCTTTTCTCCTATCGAAAAATATCGTGCTATTAATTATAGTCTATATGCTCTGGTACTGTCTAACTGTCTCTCTCGCGACTCTGTCGGTAATAAACCTTTCGGGACTAATTTTTTCTGAGTGAAAACTTTACGCACCCTGGAAAAAAATAGTCCCGAAAGATTAGGATCAGTGGGGGAAAGTTTCACCTTACCTTTAAAAAGTTTGCATCATGTAACGTTAATGTTTCTATTCTTACAAGAGAATGGACCGCAATGCAATCATCAACAGATGGCGCTTGCTTCAGCTTGGACAACCCACATTTGTCATCAGCTTGATAGTGTCGCGACGCCCTAAACTGCATTTTCTGTTGTGTTTCTTCCTCCTCCATTTTGCATAAAAATATACTAACTGTTAATTAGCACCGCTAAATATAACATCGCATATTTACCTTCGATGACTTCCTCGTTTACACACACAGGAATAATATTTGCGGTGCTTTTTTGGTTAGATCTTCGTTTTGCTTAAGCTAATATTCCGACGTTCATCTGCTGGGTGTCCGCATTACTTACGCATTACTTGTGCATGGTATAAGTCACGAGCACAGCAACCTCAACAGCATAAGCAAACAAGCTAGTTTTCTGAAATATCTCGCTTCGTTGCAGACTGCCATACAAAATATTCCAGATTTTTAAGCCTAAGGTCAATCCTAGAGCCTATCCTTCGGAAATCATCCTTCTATCTTTCCTCTTATAGACGAAGGAACAATTTCTTAAGTAATCGTTCACAATTTGCAAGAGATACTTTAGCACAAGAACCTGATCAAGGTTTTGATGTATGTTAACCCACCTTGCAAAAGTTAGCGCAAGTATAACTTCACATACTTCCCATCGTGAGACGTGGTTATGGTCTTCAGCCTTGTTGACATCATCGATCACATCCAGAATGGCATCCTTTTTGATATCCGTACTGTCTTGGCGAGATGTCTTCAGATCTGATGACAGCTAGGGGTCACCATTGTGCAACTTTTGTCCGGGTACAGAAAGTGTATTTTGCTTGGCAAGCGCTATACATTCGCAGAGGCAAATTTGGCA
Source organism: Nemotelus pantherinus (assembly GCA_963978885.1). Classification (NCBI taxonomy): domain Eukaryota; kingdom Metazoa; phylum Arthropoda; class Insecta; order Diptera; family Stratiomyidae; genus Nemotelus; species Nemotelus pantherinus. The sequence continues at coordinate 30,612,096 of OZ022265.1, read as the reverse complement.
TCTATTGAAAAACAAGATTCAGTGCTACTGTTGAAAAGTGTTTGGGGTCTGCTGCTTTCCTATCTTTTATCGAAAACACCGCTTTTTCCAGCTTATTTATGGTATGGCGAGTAGCAAGTCTCCAAAATGCCACGATGCATCGTGCTTTTCATAGTGGCTACTTCCATCACAAAAGTAGACTTTAATGTTCCACTTTTTCGGCTTACAATTTTATACCAAAGACCTCAGGGGTCATTATTTAAATTATTTCTAAGACTGTTCCAAGAACGCACCTTACTTATGTTCATGGCTTTCCGGAGGTCTTCCTTTTCGGACTTTGCATTTCATTTGGGTTCCAGATTTGCTCTTTTTTTGCAATTTATTGATATTTTTCAACTTTTCTTGAAGATTTTGCAGCATCCGAATCCATTAATATATCCAAGCAAATCTTTGCAGGACGATTACTTTTTGGCATATCCTGCAATATACCGAAACGATCTGGAGCTTCTTTTGCTCATTAAAATTCCGCGCTACTCTCCCCTCTGTACCTGTACCTCTTGTGGTAAGCCGCGGTCAGGTTTGTTTTGACTGGGCTCATCACTGGTACGTTTTGCTGATAAGGTGTTTTCACTTGAATCTCATCTGCGATTCAATTAAGATCCTCAGAGTTCAATACATGACACTATAGCTTTCTCCCGCAGTATGCATTCAATAGCCTCTCGCAAGGATCCTTTAGTACTAGCTTAATCCCAAAGTTTCACACAGTATCCTGACCGAGTCTGCCGCATAGACTTGATTTTGGTTTTTCTTGTTTAATTTCTTTTCTCTTGGTCTGATCAGGGTTGCTTCCATTCGGGATGTAACACTTTTATTCTTTTTTCTTCCGATTATTCATTCGTATTTTTTAGCGGTCTTCAAGCTTAGCTGTGGTTGCTTGCAGGTTTAAGTTTAACGTACATAATTTATATTTGTTTAAGTTTTTTATTATCAATTTATTATTGCAATAATTCCTTTACTTGGCTACCACGTCAATCACGTTTTCCAATCGCTTCTTCTTGCTGCCTGCTAGTTGCAGTTTTCGTTTTATTGATGATACCTTTGCACTACTGCTGTCGATGCTCCTTGTCACGTAATATCTTCGCAACATACGCCTTTTAAAGTTAGTTGCATTCTTCAGCAATAGCCTCCCGTTTCTGGGCACAGCCCTGAATGGAGCATTGTTATTTTGAGATGGCTCTGTAAAGTCTCAATGGCATCCGTTATACCACTGACGTCATTGCCTTCCTTATCCGCCACTCTGAGGATCGCGGTTTTCTATCACATCCCCTAAAAGAATCCGAATCGCAAATATCTCTGATATCGCTATCAGCAGTAGTTGGTGGTTGATTTTCACGCTTGCGCGAACAGTTAGTAGCTGCCATTCTGCTGAATTTCCTTCCTGTAATGGTTTGTATTTTTTACATTATCTACTACAAATACCTAGTTAGCTATCTTTACCAATTGGGAGTCGTTGGATAGCGATGCCTCGGGTCTGCTCGCGTATCGCTGACGGCTACTGGTACTGTGAATCCGACCCCTTGTACTGTTAATGAAGTAAAATAGTTGTTAAATATTAGAAATCGTTTTTAAAAAGTGATTGAAAATGATTTCTTACTTTCGATGAGTCTACGATGTTCATATCCATTGACCATACCAACTTTGCTGGGACTCCGAACTAGAATATATTTTGTATGCTTATTTGAATTCAATGAAAATCTAATAAACAGCAGTGTTGACTTCCTAAATTTTCCAGCAAAATTTAAAATCTTTAATATTTTGATCAGTTGTCGTCGGTCATCTTCGTTGGAAACCGTAAATCATTGACAAGGATTTTCGCGTCGTGAAAAAAAAACTTGAATTCAAAAGTTTTGTCCACCGCTAGTTCGAAGTACTAAGTGATGAGTAACATGACTTTCCAATTTCCCACTGTAGCTAGTCTCATTTTTTAGGTTTTTTTTTTTTTGAATTGATTAATTACGGCAATTCGGAGAGTGAGCAGATGTTTAGAGAATATATGTGAACATGTTTATTGCTGGAAAAAGGATAACCATCGCCCCTTCACCTGCTGAAAGCCACTTATGATACTTTCGTAAGCATCACTAAGCTTGCTAGTGAAGTTTTATGTACTCTAAGCTTTTTTTAGGTGCTGTTAACCATATATGGTCCTTCACGCTATTTAGCATATTTCCAAAATATTTTCGTTTCTTGCGTCTACCCTTGCCCTTATTCGTAACAACCACTTCACAAAGTTTTGGCATTCTACGAAGTAATTTTGCCAAGGTCTCTGATAAGATTTTGCCCCGTTCTGCTGGCTGAATTAGCTCAAGAATTCCTGACGAAATTCCGTGAAGCGTATGAGCGCTATGTTAACATCATGGGCGAAAATATAATTCATGATCCTAAAAAGTTTTTTGATTTCGTGAAGACCAAACGGAAAAGTTCGGGCTACTCTACTTTAATGTACAAAAATAACATTTGTTTGTCAAGCCCTCACGAAGTCTGTGACCTGTTCGCTGACCATTTCCAGGAAGTATTTTGTTCATGTCCAACCATATCTATCTTTCAGTTCTCTCAAACATTTCCACCAAATATCATCTGTGAAATGTATTTAACTAGAGAGGAGATTGCAAATACCATCAAAGATCTCAATGTCAACAAGGGTCCTGGTCCTGACTTGCTACCTCCTAGTTTCATACTCGAATGCATGGAGTCGCTTATCTTACCGTGTATTTAATTTTCAACAAATCACTTTCTTGTGGGATTTTCCCCTCCTTCTGGAAATCATCCCATCTGACCCCGATTTTTAAATGTGGTGATAGGCGGTCAATTGATAATTACAGAGGTATTGCAATACTATCAGCATTGCCTAAACTATTTGAAAAATTTGTCTGTGATAAGCTCACTACTCTAATAGAACCTCTTCTGAACGAACAACAACATGGTTTAAGAAAAGGTAGGTCAACTTCTACCAACTTCGTGATTCTCGTCTAAGATTTTCTCTGTGGCATAGAAAAAGAGCATCGAATTGATACCATCTACACAGACTTCAGCAAGGCCTTTGATCATGTTGATCATGATATTCTTCTAATCAAACTACAGAAATTTGGTATCTCGGGTCTCTTATTAAACTGGTTAGACTCTTATCTTCGAAATAGGACGCAGTACGTTAAGTTTCAGGGCATCTTATCCAAAAAAAATCAAAGTTTTATCAGGTGTTCCACAAGGTAGTCACTTGGGGCCTCTTTTATTCAATATTTTCGTATCGGATCTTTCTGAAGTTTTATCAAACATCCCTCACCTTTTTTATGCAGATGATCTGAAAATGTACCACAAAATTAAATCGAAATCAAACTCAGTTTTCCTTCAATCGAAACTGCTTTCTCTTGAGCAGTGGTGCAAACAAAATAATCTCGACATTAATGTCAGTAAATGCCAAGTCATCAGTTTTTCCCGCAAAACCAGTAATATAAATTTTGATAACCGCCTCAATAATGTTGCAATCAATAATGTTGAAAATGTCATCGATCTCGGGGTTACTTTGGATAAAAAGCTGCGTTTTAATTTACACTATGACAAAGTCTTAAGCAAGGCTAATAAGCAGCTTGGATTCATCAAAAGACGGGCGAAGGAATTCAAAAACCTATGGGTCACGAAGTCTTTACACATAGCTCTAGTTCGGCCATTGCTCGAATATGCATGTATTGTCTGGCACCCTACCTTTGATGTCCATAGCGATAGGCTCGAATCGGTGCAGAAGCAGTTCTTGCTATTTGCGTTTAGAGATTTGTATAATCCTTACGAATTTGATAATCTACCTTCATGCAGAGACAGGCTAAATCTCTTAAATCTATCAAGTCTATCTTCGCGGAGAATAGTCATATGTTCCTGCTTTACTTTTGATGTTATTAGGGGCTTGATCAATGTTGTGTCCCTCTCCAATAAAATCACCTTCAACGAATCAGTAAGGCAGACGAGGCGCACACGTTTACTCAATAAATACCGACACCACAGAGTTTACGCCAACAAAGAGCCAATCAATAGATGTTGCAAAATGTTCAATAGCTTCTCAAAACACTATTCCCCAACCATTTCCCGACCTAGGTTTAAAACTGCTCTGACTAAGATGCTCACGTCATGAATACCCTATCCAATTCCCTACCAAAAATGGTTATATTTTTAAAATTCTTTCATTATTGTGTATTGTTTTATATAAATTGTTAAATCTTAATTGTAAGTGTTTTTTTGTGCACCTTGTTTGGTTGAAAATAAATAAATAAATGCTCCACAGATGTTCAGTTGATGTAGGGCAGACTTTTCGGACGTTTCTGTCCAGCTCATCTCATAAGAGCTCTGGGGAGTTGAGATTCAGTGACTGTGGTGGCCAAACCATAGCTTTAAGAGCTCCCTGAGTTGATAGCTGGTTTAAATACACTCTGCATATTTCCGAAGATTACTTCGGGTCGTTTTCATGCCGAAATATGAATCCTTTTTCTAAAATACGTATTCCGATAGTGTTCTTTCCTCATTATTCCTTAAATTCTGCAGATGTTACCCACTTTATTTCCACCGAAACAGCCCCATATCATAACAGAACCATCACAATGTTTCACAGAAGGCACTAAACATTGATCGGATGTTCTCTCTCATGCTGACCTGCGAACAAAGACCCTTTGTCTCGAGCTGAGAACTTCGAACTTTGATCCGTCACTCCACTGAACTTTTTTTGAATATTGATATGTCCAATTTTTCTGTTGCTTAGCTCATTCCAGTTGCTTGTTCTTGTTTTCGGCACGTAACAATGGCTTTCTACAAAGCTATCCGACCATGAAGACCTGATCATTGAAGTCTGCGTTTGATCGTTGAAACACCGAGGGATTCAGAGCACTCCACATACACTTTTGCTGCAATTTCTGGTGCAGTAAGGGGTCTATTGCGTTTACTAGTTACCACAATCTTTCTTTCTTTGATTGAGGAGGTGATTCTGGACCGTCCACTATGTGTTTTATTCTGAACACTTCTACTGGTCTTGAATTTTTTAACATAATAGTCAAGTGTTCTTCTTGGCACTTTTTACTCAATCGCAATCTGCCGATTAGTTTTGTCAGTTTTATGATAGACAATTATCAAAGAACGCACTTCTGTTGAAAGTTCCTTCTTTTTCGGAGTATTATCTTTTTACACAATAAAATACTCGATCAATATCAACTCGCACAAAGCAGAAATTTTAAGTAATGTTTTCTTCGCAGAGACTCAAGGCAAACTAAAAATCCGAGGCATTTTCTTTTAAAGTGCAGTAACGGCTTATGATAATAATTGACAACGGGAAAGGATCAGGATACCTGCTTAAAAATTCTACCCGATTATAAAAAGTGGCTTTTCTCTTGAAATTAATGCTTCGTAGGATTCCATAAATTTTGAAACCTTCAGCTACAAAGTATTGACATTTTTAGATAGACATCTTTAGAATATTAGTTAAGGCAATATTAAGATCAATTTACGGAACAAATTTACCTACAAGTATAAAAAATCTTAGAATATAAGAGTGGGCAAATACTTTTCAGTGGTTGTGTAGGTATTCGGTTTCCACTGTCTTGTTTCGACGGTCCTCGAGTGCGATCTTACGTTTTGACCCTGTTCTGGTTCATTTCTAGAAATTCCTCATCGATATCGAGCCCTGACTTGATAGCGGTCGAGAAATAGTGCATATCTACAAATCCGGAGGCCCACCTCCTCTGAATTAAAATGTGATTGATCAATTTTCCTATCGCATTAATCAATCTTATTCCAATAATTACTGCACTTCATTTTGAATTTGCGAATTCAATATATTGAAACATAATTTTTTGGTTTTTAGCGACCACTGACTATTCGGGTTAAAGCTACATATAAAGATTTTAAAATATATTTAAATCTATTGTATAATATATATCAGTGTAAGTATCTGGATACGAAACCACAGTATTGACTCTATTTTCAATGCAATTAACCTTCTGATTAATTAACTCATTAATTAATTGTGCTATTTAAAACGAAAATCAAAACATAAGAAAGAAGACAGGAATAGTGAAATTTGAGAAAAAGGTTTGGTCATCGAGCATCTTTCCTTCCGAAGAAGTAAAAAATGCCGAAGTGAAAAAATAGGATTATACACAAAAAAACTCTAGCGCACCTGAACCGCTAGAAACACTAATGTTCGAAGAACAGTAGAAGAATCGTGCAGGTTTTGAGTGCATATTCCACCACATGCGCTGCTTATTACGGCCAAATTGTTTCAAATGCCACGTTTTACTTTGGTCTCAAGAATGCATTATAGTAGAAGGTTTCAGATATTACCACTGGCATGAATTTCAACGTTTATGAGAGCAAAACAGGGGTTAATTATATTCGTTATCAGTTGCTTATTTCACAAAATTTTGAAAGCAGCATCTCATACAATATCAATGAAGAAAATGCTCAGTGCCTGCAGCACTGTAACTAAAGTTGGAGTTTGGGGCTGCGATCCGAAAAATTTGCAGAACTTGGGGAATTGAAACATCGGTTATTTATTTTCATTGTAAATGTTTCCGGTATGAATACTAACTTTAAGCATTTATTGATACAAAAGTAGCACAACCGACTCGTGCTGGCAACCTTTCGCCAATATCAAAGCCAAGAATATATCACATTTGCTTCACGTTGTTATATTACATTTGAAGTTATAGGAGTATAAAGAAATTTAGGGCTACCTGCAGCGAGTTTTTTCAAATAATCGAAAGCTTAATATTTGCTGTTTATTGTCACTACAATATCATAACCAATTGAAAATTCTACGATAAAACCGCTTAATAAAGATATTGCAAACAAACACAAAACCAACAATAGCTGGCAACCCTATCATGGCTTTTCAACCAAATTTGGCTTGAATAATGTTTATAATAGGTTCCAGTAATTGTATGAAATTCGTATTGATTTCATGACTGCACTGGAAGTTATAGGGCAAAAAGTTTTATTTTCCTGGGCGAATTTTCAAAACCAAAGACACAAAAATTACCATAGCTGGCAGCACCAATCGAATTTTTCAACCAAATTTCTATTAAACAGAGTTTAGAGTAAAGTTCAGCTACTGTGTCAATTTCATGAAAATTGGTAACTTATTCACATTTCATAGGGCAAAAAGCATTTCTTTTTCTTTGTAAATTTTCAAGATGGCACCACTGGAACAGAGTTGCCTACAATTCAAAATCGCTTCTATCAGACCTGGCCCTACTTAAGTCCAATGCATTCTTAAAATTTCAATTCTATCTGATTATTGATTCGTGAGTTCCCGTGAACAGAAGTTTTTGAAGCTAAAAATATAGGTTAACTGAGAAAGGGTTACCGTTCTTGTCCGACATGAAATTTCCAAAGTTTTACTTTGACTGTGTAGATTAAGCATAAGATTTGTATATAGATTGGTTTTATTGTAGAAACGGACATTTTTTAGGATATTCGATGGTTTGAACGTTTTCACTTCCAAATTTTTATTTTTTCAAATTTAAGACACCAAAATTATCATAGCTGGCAGCTCCAACCGAATTTTTCAACCAAATTTCTACCAAACGTGGTTTAAAGTAAGGTGCAGCTACGGTGCGAATTTTGTCAAAATCGAACGATTCAATCAGAATTTATAGGGCTAAAAGCAGTTATCTTTTTTAGTGATTTTTCAAGATGGCACCACTGGCACAGAATCACCCGCATTTCAAAATCACTTCTATCAGACCTGGTCCTATATAAGACCAATACATTCTGCAAATTTCAATAAATTCTGCTCATCGGATCGTGAGTTTCCGTGAACAGAAGTTTTTGATGCTAAAATTATAGGTAACTTGGGCAAGGGTTACCATGCGTGCCCGTTATACCATATCAAATTTTTTTGTTTGTTTATGTAAACAAAGCATAAAATTTACATATGAGTGGCTTTGTTTTAAAGAAACGACATTTTTTCAAGAGAGACGATGATTTGGAGGTTTTCACTTTCAGTGCCTGCCCTAGCTACAGGGTTGCCAGCACGCTCATCAAAAGCTACACAAATCTACAACTAACTAATACCAATATGTCCTGAAAATTTCGTAATGATTGAATAGCTTTGTCAAAAGTTATCGCAATTTAAAAATTTTCAAGTTTTCCCGTTCTCTTTTTATGCACTCAGCGCACACATGGGGTTAATAAATTCCAAAACATTATCCAATTCACATGTAAAATACGTTCAAAATTTATTTCGTCAACTTTATTTTTGCAAAAATTATTTGCGTACGAAAAAATAGGTATATTAAAAATATGACTAAAATGGCCGCCGGCGCCAAAGGGTTAAAGATTTTTAACTTTTTGTGAGACCTGGCACTATTCTGCATATACACCAATGTGTCCTGAAAATTTCAGCTCAATCGGATGGCGCGTTCCTGAGATTTTTTCACTGAAATTTTTTGATGATATATATATATATATATATAGAAATATGAATTTTTGGCCAAAGTGATTTTAATACTAATGTTCTTCTTCGAACATTAGTAAAAATCAGAAAGCGAAGCAAAAAAACGAAAACTTGCGGTTTGAATGTTGGTTGCTTGTTACCTTGAAGATGAATTTAATTTCATAGAACGATATTTTTTTATCAAAGATTGGAAAATATGATACATACCTGCTTACTTACTTCCAAGAAAAAAATTCCCATTTTTTTCAACTACACGTTTAGCGGAGTAACACATTGAGCAAATCTCTCTAATTAGTAACTGGCGTTATTTGTATTACAATAATCATAATGATTCGAAGAATGCTTTTCAATTCATTGAAAAATAAAAAATGTTCAATTAAATCCGGTTATTTCGGATCAAATATTTAAATATTAAAAGACTATTTCTGCTGCTAGTTGCCAATAATTCGAATTCGGAAGAATATTTTTTTCATTTTCTAAATGGGATCTGTAAAACTCTCCAGCTGCAATTAACACGTAATCGAACACATTTTGAAAATTATAAATCAAAATGCGTAATTTTATATAACAATCGTAAAAAAATACATTTGTCCATACAGAATAAAAAAATAAATATAAAAAACGTTTCTCTACCATTAAGACCTTAGAGCCACTTTCTTTTTTTAAAAAAAATATATAAAACCTGCCATTGTTTACACATACATCGCATTCAGCATATCTTTTACCGAATTAAAAGCTCCACATAATGTGCCTAGCAATTATACGAGTTGAATAACATTTTGAACGGTTAGATATCAAAGCCGTCAATCAACTTTACTTTTTACTGACTCTGGCTAACGTGCGACCGAAATATTTTTGTTTTAAGTGTCGCGTCGTCGCCCCTACGGTCATTGACTGATCTAGTTAGAGAATAGTCAAACAAATGTTCACTCGAAATTCCGATCAAGAACAGTTATAAAATATTGCTCAGATTATGCAAATATATTTATAAAGGTAGAATATCTTAAACAAGCCAACCAATAGAGATTTCAATTTCGTAAAACCTATTAATTTCTTAATTTACACATGCTTTTGTCCATCATATTCTAACGTCACTGATAGCCGCCTCCGAATCTCAAATCTAACGAAGATTTATTTTATATATTCTCGGTTGTCCGTTATGATATGACAATCACATGTCGGATTGATGTTGTCCGGTTTTTGAATACTTGTTGAACTGCTTGGAATCCATCGCTTTGACGGGACTTAGTGGATACTATGTTTTATACGCCCTTTGTAACGGTTATCGGTTAATTGTGGAGTCGAGTATCTTTTTTACATTAGTTAAAGCGTTCGTGTTTGCTTGGAATCATGAGTATCTATATATTCCGTTGTGAACAAGTTTCTGCATATTTAATCGTATCCAGTTCCATTTGTTGGTGTGGTTTGAGGTCAAAGTTTCCGAATCATCGAGCCGGACAGAATTAATCACAGTAAAAACAGCGGCCCCTGAGACCGATGATGGTAAGGCATTATTTTACAACTAGTTTTATGAATGGAGATCGGAAAATGTTTACTAGTCGATATAGCTGGTCATGCTCCATACGGCCGATATCTAAGTGACAGTCTGCTTAGGAAAGAAAACGAGGGAATCAACATTTTGCATTCGTTCTATTTATAATTTGATATATTGCAATTTAAAAAATTTGTAAGGCATTACGTGGTAAGATAATGAGTTCACTTTGTTAAATATGTACTCCAAAGTCGATCGAAAACGTGAAATATGTTTTTTCAATACTTAAATTAGTTTTGCAAATAACAAATTTGCAACAACTTCTATCGTTCTCGAAGAATTTATTTTGATATTTCGCATCAATAAACTCTTTTACTCTGATGATTCTCGATTAAGCGATTAGGTACACTTGGAACGTCCAAAAAAAGCTCTTTTTTTAGGATTTTTTTTAGACACACATTAAAATAATTAATGAAAAAAGTGTTTTTACTTGAAAGAAATATATTATATAAATATGTATAGAAGCTATTGTAATTTTTTTAAGGCAATAAGTTGAAAATTAGTCGAAATAGAGTAAATTTTCGAGGGGTCAAAAAAAAAAATTGTTTTGCCGTGATCACTGTAGCTTGTCACTGGATCATCTGAAATAAAAAAAAATCGAAGATTATTAGTTAATGACATGTGCTCCGGATGAACGAAGGACTTTGGCAAATTTTGATTTTTCGAAAAATGGCGGTTGTTGAAATTCAAAATTGTATTTTCGACCATAATTTCAATGGCATTTTCGGCTATTGAAAAAAAAATATCGTCCAATCGAAATTCCTCCGTTTATCCGGAGGATAATTACATATAAAATAAGTGAGGAAAATTGCATCCTGATCGATAAAGCCGTTTTCAAGTCACAGTGATCACCGACTTCGAAAACATAGTTTCGAGAAAAATGCTTTTAAAGCATGCGAAAAACGCTGTATGCAATAGGGATGACTTCATTCAAAATTTATTTATCTCCATAAAGAATTGTCCAATTCGTCTGAAATTTGCAGGGAATGCTTTTGAAATATGCTACTTTTAGAAAATGCAAAGAAAATAAAATCGATTTTCTCAAAATTCTAAGGGTACCTGCCCCCTTAAGCCAGTAGCTTTCGATCTTTTTCTCAGTCCATATTTTAATTTTTCTGTGTGTATCAGCATGTGCAAAGCCTAGCGTGCAATGGGACCACAGATATAAGAGAAAATGGATTAGAAATCGACGGAGAGAAATGTGCCAATTTTCGTCTTTTTGTTTACTGGTGTGAGAATGAGGTACTGGTGTTTGCCCTACACAGTTCATATGGTAACAAAAAGAACGAGAGATCGCCATTTTGAACGTCGTTTGACATTTCTTTCCCCGAACAGGCGAGTGGAGATTAAAATGCATTTTATGAATGAAATTCATTATGATTTCACACAAAAACAAAAAACAAAATTGATGCCAAAGGTTAATTTTACTTACCCGAAATACGATATCCCTTGCGAAGTACTTCGATAGCTACTTTTGCAGCCTGGAACGCGGCACTTCATTATCGCACTATTTTATAATTTTTACCGCTAATTTACTCGCGAAACCGACACAAATGATTGCGCACAAACGTAGATGTACGTTTCCACCGAATTCGCCGAAAAATTTTCAAATTTTATTTGAAAGAATTTGACTGAAAGTCAATGCTCTCAGTCCCCGACACAAATCAAACTGACATTGACGTTTCTTTACGTGTCGCCCGTTGCACGCTTTTACACCGATCTGGTGTTCACAGCATTAAGACACAGCATTAAGGCTTTTCGGTTGTGGGTGCGGTAGAAAGAGACGCACTGAGCGGAATTTTTGTGAGAAAGCAATGTTGTGCGTTTTTTAAAAAAAGGCACTTTCACGTATGGGTATACGGATAGCCATTTCGTATCCATATTCTTTCATATCTATGAGTGTTGTGTTCCTTTTAAAGTAATGTTGTTTTCTCTATTTATCTTAGACGCAGTGAACTCTAGTAAGTCGAAATTATGGGTAAGCAAAAATAGTTGCTGATGCAATGAGGATCATAGCTAGACAAATTCGAAGAACTCTAATCGTTTATAGTAGAAATAAAAGTGAGAAACAACTAAACGCTGTTCTATTATGTCTGGAACATTTTACAATTAGGTGCGTTTTTTTCTTCCTCTTCTTCAAGGAAGTCATGCAAGGCCGTTCTCTTTTCTCTGTTTGATATCCGGGCTTGTTTGACGAAATCACTCAAGCGTCTCTCTGAGCGGTCGATGCGAGAATCATTACGTTGATGAAGGAACGCTTGGGAATTTAGGCCAATATTTACTCTCATGACTTCCATCACCTTTAGGATAGGTTCGAATCCTTCGTTGAAGATTGGCACAGCAGGAAATGTGGCGATTTTGACGACTTTTGCACCAGAATGAAGATGCTTCGGAGCGAAAGTCCAGATTATTGAGTTTGTGAATAGCTCTAGGTACCCGTTAGTGGACAATTAGTACTGTTTACTATTAGTACAATTTAGTTACACAAAAGAGCAAGGTAAGGAGCTGGTCCCGAGAATATTCGATGCGAAAGTCAGCGTATACCTCCTACGGTAACACCGTATACCTCATACGGTTCACGGCTTCAAATTTCGAAATTATTTAATCCACGTCTTCTATACATGTTTTAGATCTTATTTATGAAAAAAAAAATCGATTTTTATTATCTGATACAATAGACGACCGCCTTAATTTACCCTGCCCAGGATTGCAAAAAACGCACCTATCCATAACACCGATTAAACAAGAAAACTTTTATACTCTAGTGGGTTTAGCACAGACTCCTAGTTTATGGAGCTCCTTGTTTTGAATTCAGGTATGAACGAAGAGCCGCGCACATAGCTTTAAGCTAATTTAGCTTTCACTAAGCACCTGAGTTTAACCGGCATTGAAGTTATCTGTAAACTTAAACTTTTCACGCTTGTAAAAAAAATTCGATTGTCAATCTAGAGTCTCGCTACCCCGGCCAATCATCAAGACTCGAAATGGTCTGCACTGTGACAACTATTTTGATTAAAGAAAAAGATCAAAAACTAAAATTTAGCGCGCATTCATATAACGAATAATAATCTTCTCTATCGTTTTTGAACATTTAAACATGAATTAATTTTAGAAATATTAGAAAAACCTAAAGTTGGATGTTTGTTTTGATTGAGTTTAAAATTTCGGGAAATTGTCCAAATTATGGTAATGGTAATTATGCCTCCCGGCTGGAGAACATAAAATTAAGCTTTACCGCATTATAAAACGTAACTTTTTAAATCCTGTTTTGGCTACTTGATTATTTTTCAAATATACTTTTCGGTCTTCCATTATTCCTCGACATAATCAATCTTTGCTCAATCAATGCTTTATTGAAATTTATCATAATCTTTCGCATTTAATTACGTGCAATATTTTGATACATACTGTCTTCCATCGTTACATTGAAGAAATTTGTATACCTACACGCAGCTCACACGGGTACTACAATAGGCTCCAGCTTGGATTGAACAAAAAACCAATGTAGTTCATGCTAGTTCTGCTCGTTGGAGACGGACGGTACAATGCAACATAGTTTAGCATTGTTCTGTTATCTATACCGTCCGCATGCGAATACAGCTATAATCTAACCGATACCTCCTGTGAAGTGTAGTTTGCAGTGTTTTGGAGACAAGTTGGCTAGAAGCGGCCAGGAGGTTAGTATCGATTAAGAAAGCAATTATCGTGCGTACTTACAAGATGTAATGTTACTCACAAACAAGAAGCAAGTTCTACCTGAAACTAGGTCAATAGCGTTCCAAACAAGTGCCCATGATGCCAAGATTTTGACCTTGCAAAGTATTGGCGTGTAGAACACATGCTGTTACAAGCTGATGTTTAAGAAAAGTAATTTTATCTAAGAGAAGTCGTTTAACTAGCTGGCGTGCTGAAAATTGCAATTTCTCAGACTTTGTGAACGTGTTTCATAATATAGTATCATTCTACTGCCACAATAAGTTGGACAGCCACGGAGAATGCCTTCTGGTTAAACCCATTCCTCCAAGCCATCCCGAAATCACTACCGACCAGAACAGTTAGTCATTCAGCGATGACCTAATGCATTGCCACCTTGCGTACGGATCAGATATCCTGTAAAGTTCATTAGCTATTTTCGGACACGCTAATTTTCGATTTGATCTCATTTCGCCGAGCGAATTGCAAAGGTGATTCTCGTGTAGCACCATTGCATAGTTTGATACTTAATTAGTGGTCTGGAAATGAAGTTTTGTGCATGGAGATTCGAAGTCGACTATTTTCGTGTACAGAAAATGTTTTAAAGAGTATTGGATACCAGCTATTCAATGAGGCATAATCACCTAATGAGCCCTTGGCTATTTCATATATGCATGGTATTTCGTAGATTTCATGGCAAGCCACAGGGATTTATCGGAAAAGTTGTATGCTGCAGATAAACAGTGTCCTCCTGTATTTTGCGTAGGAAACTCTTAATGGCATTAGTGTAGAGTAAATATGCAGAAAAGCTATAAGTGATAATCAACTTATGGGAAAACGGGTTTTCATATTGATAACAAAACAAAGAGCTCTATTACAATGAATGCGACTACGCAACACTATATCTTTTTTAGAGTTTTTTTTTGTCCAAGTACATATGAGTTTTTCTCAAAAATCATCTAAGATGCATGTCTGCGTGATTCTTTTGAAAGATTCCTGATAATGCTAACTTCTACCACTAAAAAAATGTTTTCTTCTCTTGGATGCAATCATTGCTCACTTCTAACATCATATTTGCTCTTGTAATAATCTTTTTTTTTGGATGAGTGCATGTTATCTATTTTTTTCTCATTTACTTCTACTGAGTATCAGGAAGAACCGGATTAAGCACAGAATTCTCTAACCGCTGTAAACATCTCCAATACTGGAACAGTAAGATTGTAGCTCTTCGAAGTGAATGCAGGAAGGAGTTTAATCTTGCCATAAAGGTCAATGATTTGTCAAACTACAAAGTTAAATTATAACTATTTAAAAATGTCGTGTGTAAGGTGAAAAGAGCTTACTGAAAATCTTTGTTGAATTATTATTGAACGTACTACTGAAACCTGTCTTATTTGGAAACTCCTAAGTTTTAATCCTTCAGCTCTAGATTACGATAGATTTTGAACTGAAAGCAGCTGTAAGACGCCTAAAACTTTATTGAAAACTCACTTTCCTGATAGAGAGGAAACATCTTCAGTTTCGTAACTAAAATCAAACATAATACTAGTCCATCCTTGTCATCTCTAGCATACACATGCAGCAGACTTGAGAGGGTGCTTTGCCTTTGCTGATAAGCATATACAATGCCTGCTCGAGGCTTTTAAATGAAAATTGTGTTCATCGCTAAAGCATCATTCGGTAAACATAACATACCTACTAATACATAACTACCTCTTTCCATCTGTTTTTTCACTTGTTCGTAGCATTCTAGAGTATTGTTGTCAAGTGTGGTCTCCCCGTCATAAATATCTTAACGAGGCAGTGGAATACATTCAGCGTAGGTTTACTCGCTCCCTGTTGTTTAAATTCAATATCCCTCACTGTGGGTATAGTGATAGTCTATCCTTATTCCAAATTCCTTCACTAGATTTCCGACGAGTGTTCCTTGACGAGTGCTTGCTTTTCAAGCTACTCCATTGCCCTATGCTCGCCGATCTTGGTCGTATGCTGTGTATGCGGAACGTCAATCGATCGGATAGATTTCAATTAATGTTCTCTCTTCCCTTCGCTCGATCTGATGTTTATTTTAACTCGCCGCTAGTGCGTATCCCCAGGAAGCACAACGATCTTCAGTTTGGTCCTTTTCCGCTTACGTTCGCACAATTTAAATCACAAATTAAAGATTTAATTCTTAAAGTTCTTTATAATGTTTGATTTTCTTTTAAAAATTTTTTTTTACCTTTTCGCACTTTTTTTTCATATTAACTTGCACATTGGCATTAATTTTTTGTAGTTTCAAATGTGTGCTTATTTAATATTTTCAATTATTTGTTAATTTTTCTTTTTTCTTTTTTAATATCTTTTTGGCTTTGTCTAATATTTCTATTTTTATAATTGGGCAGCAGCCTGTTAAAATGGGTTTGAATAAATAAATAAATAACGTCTTTAGACGAAGTTGTCTTAACTCCTTTCTGTTAAGGAAGTTGAAGATGATTGAGGGGTACTAATACCTCAGACTCTGCTCTGATATCGAAATCACAGTACCTACCAATCTGCTAGTTCTGCAACGCGCTAAGCGCGGGTTGATATTACTAGATTGTGATGACCCCTGAACCAAAACAGACCTGAGCCTTGGTGCAGGTCATGTTGGCTTCATTGGAGATCGATTATACGGCTGCTCATCCATCTCTGGCTCAAGGGTTTGCCACCCAGATCTCAAGCAGAGAAGATTGAGCAAGGGGATTATCGCTAGGAACAAAAGCTGTAGATATATATGCCGATGGCTCTATATTGAACGACAAAGTTTGGTGTAGTGTATCTGAGTTTAAGGCTTTTCCTTCCTTAAGGCTTTTTGAGGCGGAAGTATTAGTAGCAGCCAATTGATTCTTATGTAATGAGATGTTTGAAGTGAATACCTATATTCTCACTAGCCTCGAAGACTCATAAGTTTACACCTACTCGAAGCTATTCCTCAAATATGGTTCGTCTCATAGCGAGGTGTCAAAGACAATCGATTAAGCATCTATTTTGGGTGCCATGATATAATAACCAACTTGCCAAAACCAACCAACTTGCAAAATTTTTGCCGGCAATTTTCTTCAGGTACTCCAATTGTAAAATTCAATAAAAAAAAGAATAAAGAAATCAAATAAAAAAAATAAAAAAATAAATAAATAATGTTTAAAAAAACTTGGTTGTTTCTTGGAACAATTGCTGCCGAAGCTATGGATGCAAGAATAAAGAAAACGTTTTTCACGTCCTAGTTCTAAGTGAAAGAATTAATCAGTTTTTTGGCAAATACTTTTCACAAGCCTAAACAAATAAAATCTCCCAGTTCATCAGAGACTACTGGACTATTAGCACCACTTAACACAAGCTATTTAATACGCAGTATGACATAATAATGGATCCTTGTGAACCCAAATTATCCTGCTACTGTTGAGAAAAATTTCATTTTCACTCATTACACTCACGGCGTGTTTTTGATACGATATTGCCTTTAGAGTAGCACATACAATCGGTCTAAAACTCCAATCCAACCATCGTCTGTGTTCTGAAAATTATTTGATGTGATCTAATACAAACTGCTGGAATAATTTGATACTAGTGATCTTTGCTGTCAAAATTGTAACATCAGTTGCAAAATGCACAATCCTTTCTTTATTATTCTACTAATCTACACTATTTAACTTTACCGAATAGTTACATTTCACGAGAGACTTATCAATATCTGCTAACGCTTCCAGCTCCAAGAAAATCTAGCCGGTTTTTTCTTTAAGATGATTCAACTTACAGAATGCCTACAAAACAGGAACTTTAAGTTTTCTACTGACATGTTAGTAGAAGTACTGCAGCAATAAAACATTAGCTTGTTACTCTTGGTATCATTATTAGCAAAATATATTTATCTATTACGTAAATGACGATAAAATTGCTGACTATTGTTTTTATAGATTTTTTACAGTTTTTCGCGTAGCCATACGATACTCAGTTTTACTCCCATTAACAACCACGTAATCTTGCGTGGGACATTAGCTTGCGCTTTTCATTCCATTTTGTTATAAGTATTAGCATATAATGCATTGTGTTTTAATAGATGATTTATAAAAAAAACCCTAGCGCATCAGAACCGCTACAAACACTAATAGTCAAAGAACAGTAGAGGATATGTGCAGATTTTGAGTGTGTATTCTACCACTAGCTACTTTTCCTACTTAAAACTAATACACCCTCAGTTATAAAAGAATCTAAGCTTATTTTAATCTCGGTGACTTCATCGAAAGTTACAGCGCTAGAAAGGTGTTTGGAACTGCCATCCGAAAAATGTGCAAACCTTAGAAAATTTAAACATTGTTTACTTGTTTTCATTGCAAATGTTCGTGATGGAAATACTTAATGCAAGTATTTATTAGTACGAAAATAACAAAAACGTCTCGTGCTGGCAGCCCTTTGCTAGCACCTAAACAAAAAAATATGTCGCATCTGCCTC
The DNA here is from genome assembly GCA_963978885.1 of Nemotelus pantherinus. NCBI lineage: Eukaryota > Metazoa > Arthropoda > Insecta > Diptera > Stratiomyidae > Nemotelus > Nemotelus pantherinus. The sequence goes on along the minus strand of OZ022265.1, from coordinate 30,593,913 downwards.
ACGTTGAAGTCAACCAGCTCTACAAATTTCATATTGATACGATCACTGCATTGGAAGCTATAGGGACACAAAAAAATTTAGTTTTACCATTCGCAAAAGTTTTCACATGTTCTAGATAATAATATTTGGTGTTTATTTTCCCTACAAAATCACTGCGATGTGAAAATTCTATGATAAAATAGCTTACTAAAGATTTGCCAAAAAAATACAAAAACAACCATACCTGGCAATCCTACTGAATATTGTCTACAAAAAGTTTAATTTGCCATTTTAATTTCATGACTGTACTGGAAACTATAGGGCAAAGAGCTTTATTTTCCTGAGCGAATTCTCAAAATTTAAGACACCAAAATTACCATAGCTGGCAGCTCCAACCGAATTTTTCAACCAAATTTCTACCAAACAAATTACTGAATCAGAATCTATAGGGCTTAAAGCAGCTATTTTTCTTAGTGGTTTTTCAAGACGACACCACTGGCACAGAATTGCCCGCATTTCAAAATAACTTCTATCAGACCTGGCCCTACTTAAGACCAATACAATCTGTAAATTTCAACTGTATCTGATTCGCGGATCGTGAGTTCCCGTGAACAGAAGTTTTTGATGCTAAAAATATAGGTAAATTGGGGAGAGGCTACCGTTTTTGCCGTTGTAAAATTTCTATGTAGACAAAGCATAAGATTTATATTTGAGTTGCTTTTTTTCAAAAAAGCGACAATTTTTCAGCAGAGTCGATGATTTGAAGGCTTTCACCTTCTGCGCCTGACATAGCTTTAGAGTTGCCAACATGCTCATTAAAAGCAACAGAAATGTACAATTTAATAATGCCAATATGTCCTGAAAGTGTGATAATGATTCCATAGCACTGTCATAAGTTATCGCAATTCAAAAGTTTTCAATTTTTCCCGATCTCTTTTAAGGCACCTAGCACACACATGAGGGTAAAAATTTCAAAACATCTGATTAACATTTAAAACACTGTTTTTAAAAAAACCGATTTTTCCTTTCGAAGCTAGATGTATTTAATTTTTGTGACAAATATCGATATTTCGAGGGCAATCTGCCCTCTTCTTTTAGACCGATAGACACTGAAGAAAAGGGCAGATTACCCTCGAAATATCGATATTTGTCACAAAAATTAAATACATCTAGCTTCGAAAGGAAAAATCGGTTTTTTAAAAAATAGTTTTTATAAGCTGGAAATAATTAGTTCACACTAAAAACAATTTAAAACACATTCAAAATTCATTTCACTAGCTTCATTTGCGCAAAAATTATTTGTGTACGGCATAATATGTATATGTTGCCACCGGCGCCGAAGGGTTAAAGATAATTGACATTTGGTGAGACCTGGACCTATTCTGTATATACACCAATGTATTTTGAAAGTTTCAGCTCGCTGGGATGGCGCGTTCTCGAGAAATAGTCATTGAATTTTTTTGATGATGTATATATATATATATATATATATATCATGGAAACATGAATTTTGGCCAAATCGATTTTAGTACTTATGTTCTTCGAACATTTGTAATAAACAATTGGATTGAAACAGTTTAAAATTGCTAATTAATTTTTCTGACGAATGAACCTACATTAAATAGTTTTCAATTGCAACGGTCGCTAGAACAGAGGTAGATTCATTTCAGGGATTAAAACAGCATCAAAAAGAAAAAGTGATGAGTTCCCTTAATTTTTTCGTCTAAATACTAATCCTAAAGGATTGTCGTTCAAGTTTGGTGGTACTCCTAGGAAAGGTAAAAATATCATTAAAGCTTGTCAGGCCGTTAGAATTCTGACTTGTAGAAACCAGAAACCTCTCGTTACCTGATAGAGAAGATATTGTTACACTCTGCTCTATCTATAGTAAAAGATAGTAGTCGGATCTTGGTTGTTCCTTGTCGCATTTGGGTGTTGAAGCTGGGAGAGACTATTCAGAATTAGTGTTTTACAAGTGTGGAGTGATAAGTTCCAAGACTCATTTCAATCCTGCTATTCTCATTTCACTCCTTAGTTTAAATCAAAGTCTTTTGTGTGATAATAGCTGCCATGGAAAATTGAATTTACCGAATCCACAGCTGCACGCGCTTCCAAGGTGTTCATTAGAATGATGTTGTGTTTAATGGCATTGATTGTACTTTAACTTACCATAAAAATTTTGTTCATATCTGAAATCGTTTTTGTTTCATTTAAAAAGATAAATGGGGCGCTCTTAGTCGAAAACGTTATAAGTAATAAAACTAAAGCAAATGTACCATTTACTCCTTCTTAGCTTTTTGCTCAAAGTTATTTTATTTTGTCTACTTTTCTATTAAATACAGCCCTACACTCCTAACGGCATTAAAAATTAGGGAATATTTATTATTATTTACGAATTACTTACACCTCTACAATTTACCTACACCAAAGAGTGACGTTAAACTACTGCCATCCTAAAACCAAAGATAGAACTGATACCATTTAGTTTTTGTCAAATCGATTTTCGATTTCTACCAGCCATCAGTGTCAACCTGTAGATTGAAGTGAATTTCGTTGAACTGTTCACTAAAATGGCTTCGTATTATCTGTCCTGGTTGGGAAAGCATGAAGATGCCTGTCCAGTTCCAAATAGTTTGTTTGAATTACTGCGGGCATTGTTCAAGTTCATTTTAGACAGCATCAGCTCGTGTTAGATCCTGTGAGTTTCATCGTAACTAGCTAATGCCTAGCCACATAGTTTTCTCTTTGCAATGCAAAAAGAATTTTCTGAAAATTCCACGATTCATTGCAAATGGCGAACTATCACAGTAAGTGTGTTGTTGTTGTTTCCACGGAGAACATCGATGAAACTTTTTGCTGGGATTTTTAGTTTCAGATAGTTTTTTTCCCGCGAACTTATATGATGACCGCGATTGGACGGAAAAATTTACACATCAAAGGTTTCATCGAGTTTTTTATTACTAATTTAATCAATCCGGGATTTCTACATTTTCCTTTTGCAAGTGTACTGAACTCCTATAGTAGATAGTAATGCCGATGGAAATGCTACAGATTTTACGTGTTACCCCATCCTTTCGTGAAATTTGCTTTTTTAGTTATTCAATTAAAAATTTAATAATTCATTCAATTTTTGTTTTCTTGAAGTTTTTATAATTAAAGTTTTATTCTTGCTTGGAAATTAGTTTATAATCTTTTTTACATGTAAATTTTTGTATGCATATGTTTTAAATTAAAAATTTAAATGGTTGAATTTATTCGCAGTGATTGAGTTTATTAATATTTAAGAAATTAATATATAGTAATATTATTTTATATGGGTAATATTTGTGCCAGCAACCGCGGTTATACATAAAATATAAATAAACTTTACTGGTGTTAAGCTATTTTAAGCTAGTCAAATATTTTAGAACTTATTAAGTGGGGTTTTAAATTTGTTAGTTTTTGTCATGTTGTTAACTGAAGCTAGAAAACTTTAGTTAGAAACTAGGATTAGATACCCTATTATTTAGAGTGTAAATTTATTTATCAAAGTAGTAATAGTTATGAGCAACACCACCTGATTCGAGCAACACCAACACCATAATGTGTCGCTCGGCTCAGTCTTCCCCTTTGAAGTCCTCGAATTGCTATATTAGGGCTCTTGTCCTCCGGAAGACTATAGGTATGATGATGGACCTCAAAATTAACGAAAAACTTGATTATTTTGCTACGGGCGTGAATAGTTACGGACATAATCTGTTTGGCCAAGAAGACCAGCTTAGCAAAATTATTTTAAACATTCCTTTCTAATACAATTCTTGACAATGACAGCCAGAGTTCTGGCTAGCAAAAAAATGATGGGTACTGGCTTATTTGCTGAGCTTGTCAACGTTTATTGAAGGATTTCAATATTTGAGTTGCTGCTGTTTTTGGGATTTTGGGCTGTCAGTTTGTCAGTTTTTTTTTGCTGCATTTGGCTAGATGCTAGCTTCCTTTCTTGGTTTCAGTGCCAAAAAGCATGGGGTTACATCTTTTATTGCATCACTTTCTCTTTTTTACTTAGTGTTGATTTTCGATTCTTTGTTTTCTTTTGCGCTGAGTTTGCAGTGCAACTCATTATTGGATTCTGCAAGCTCCCATTTTTGAAGCTCATTTTTTGTGGCTTTACGATTTCGTATACTCTTTTAGTGTGTTATTTCAGCGTAGTTTTGTCGTTCATTAGTTCGTCCAGTAGGTCTTTCGGAAACTTAACCAATAATGGTCGTTAATTGGTTCTTCTTCTGTAATAAAGTTGCTCTGCCCTTAGCAGGATGACAACTTGTTGTCAGAAAAACTTAACGAGAATCATTCAAAATTATGTAGATAATGCAAATATCGAAGACCCTTTATTCCACTTATTCTTTTGGTATTGATAAGTTAACTAATCGTGTGTCATTTATGTTGGCCGAATTCGTGCGCTGGTGATTCAAGATACCGCTGAGGTCATCAATTGTCTTTGAGCGGATCTCTCTTCAATAAAAATTGTTGACTACTTTTCACTCAATTTTATCAAAATAAGCTTAAGGCAGTATTCTGGTCTAGAGGCTCAATTTCGAAGTGATTTTACGGACGCAATAAAAAAAAACCATAAACATTTTTAGTATCTATTTTTTTATCAGTTTTTTATTAACATTTTAAAAGTATAAAAATGTATTCAAAAAAGAAAAAAAAATCTAAATTTATGTACATAGATACAGCCCGGCGAAGAGAAGACTAAAAAAAAACTTGCCTCATGGTTAACATGATTCCATCCTTCCTGGTGGTCTGAAACATAAATTTTTTCTGAATTCTGTAAAACAAAATGTAGAATTAGTCTGACGTAGGCGATTTGAAAAAACTTTTTTTTCCTCAAAATGGCGTCCATGTAAAAAAAGTGTTTTTTTTTTGCCTCAATTTTTCAACTTTGGGTATTTTTTAAAAATAGTTGAAAAAATAATTTCAAAAACTCCTAGGTCACACCAATTCTAATAGTGTTAGGACGGTTTGTGCAAAACTTCACGTAAATCGGTCCATTACGACTAGAGATATCATGTCAACCGTATCGAAAAAAGTAGTTCCGAGAAGAACGCTTTTAAAACTTGGAATCTCGTTTCGGGCAGTCTGAGTCGTTTAATGGTATGTTATACTTAGATTTTTTTAGTTAGAGATCCTCGTCTCATGCAATTTTCCTTCTTTGACTTCAAAAGCGAGTATTTCGGGAGCTCTTTCAGCCATACGTGCAGTTCGAACTTCTTTAGAAGCTTGGGTTTAGTTGGTGTGTCACAAAAATAGCTTTAACTCCGAAAATAGTTCGGAATTCCGAAAATCCTTTTAATAGCTTATTCTTAAAGGTATAAACTTTGAAAATATGCAAAAGGAAATTGATTTCATCGATCAAATTTCTAGTCCAGGATACCCCCTTAAATTGGTTTTGCCACAAGTTTGAATCAAATATTCGAAGGACAAACGTTTCGGGAGAATGATCGCACTGGAATGCTTCCACGTATCACTCATCAGATCTTGTTTTAAACACACGTTTGCGGTCTGTCTAAAACCGCTATGACCAAAATTTTGATAACAAACTAACTTTTCGCGTATTATGTTACCAAAGCTTTAATTAACCGATTGACTAAGTACACTTAATGGTCATTGCATTCTTTATAAACACTTTCTATCTTCCCTGATATTCTAATTTGTGTTCTTATTAATCTTTGAATTCTTCCCTCAGACAGCCACAGTTACTGAGAAATGGCATTTATTAACAAATTCAACTCCTACATTCACATTAAAGGTAAAATCAATATGCAATTAAAATGTCTCCACATCATCAAACATCAAAAAATAAACTGCGGTAAATGTGGTATAATTCTTTATATCAATAGTATTCATGCTTAGTAGCTTTGATTTGATATTACTAGCTGAAATAGGATAAGTAAAAAAGTATTCGCGGTTTAGATAAAAATTTAAAATATGACATTTTTGTTGCTTGTCTTACTCAAAACAACTTAATATGTTTAACTAAATTTATTCTTAAGCTCACACAGATATTAAATAAACAATTTAACCTACAAAACAAAATGTATATCTAAATCAAAAACAAATTAACATGAAATTTCTGAAACAATTGAGTGGAAAAATGTATTCGCGAAAAGTTTAATTTGGGCATTGTATTTCATTTAGTATTTACTGTGAAGACCCTTGGCCTTAATAACAGCATTCAGACGATTAGGCATTGAATGAACCAACTTTTTTGTGTAATCAGTGGAAGTATTTTCCCATTCCACTTGTTAAACTTCTTTAAGTTGTGTCCTGTTTGTGATAGTATGCTGTCGAATCCTTTTTTCCAGTTCCTCGCAGAGGTGCTCGATGGGGTTGAGGTCTGGGGATTGCGGTGGCGTATTGAGCATATGGGGAACATTATACGCGATCCATTGACGCACACAATAAGCCGTGTGCTTGGGATCGTTATCCTGTTGAAAGTAATAACTGCTACCAAGACCCAAGTTATTGCTGCTGATTTTCAAGACATCTTTCAGGATATTTAAATAAACGTTCTTGTCCATGATACCGTCGATAAATACAAGTTTTCCAACCCCCGATGATGCCATACACCCCCACACTAAAACTCCACCGCCCCCATGTTTAACAGTCTGCCTTAGGTTTTTTTGCAGTTCTGTGCATGGTTTTCTCCATACTAAGCGCCTGCCATCGGAATTAAACAAGTTGAATTTACTTTCATCTGAAAACAGTACTGTATCCCAGAATGTAAAATCTTTCATGCCATGATCTTTTGGAAAAGTTAGTCGCTTCTTTTGGTTTATTTTTGAGATTAACGGTTTTTTTCATGGTACTCTTGCATTATAACCAGCACTTCTCAGCACATTGCGCACTGTCCGGGCACTCACTGTCTTACCATAAGTTTTCCTGATGTTTTTTACGATTTCAGAAGAAGTTGTTGTTGGATTTCTTGAAGTATTACTAACAATTTTCCAACATTCGCGTTGAGTTAATACTGGAGGACGGCCACAGCGATGTTTACTTTTGAAATCATCTGTTGATCCATACCGTTTGCAAATACTCCGCACCGTGGACTCACTTCTATTTAGAGCATTCGATATGTCAACAAGCCTTTTTCCTTCCTTTCTCATGTTTATAATTTCTCCTTTCTTCTGGAGTAGTTTCCAAACCTTAACGGCCCATTTTTGAAATAAAAAGTTTTATCATTACGAAACCTTGCCAAACTTTACGTGAATACTTCACTGCGTTACCTATATTGGCGTTTTCAATATCCGCCGGCTTCATGTTGACATTTTTAGAATGTGATTCCCCGAAAAATTTTAATTTCATTTAAGGAAACGTTATTTTCGGAAGAAAATGCATTCAATTAATGTAACGATGGCTACTCGTTCTTTTCGAAAATAAGCGTAATTTATGCGTAAATTTCAATTAAAAGATGTAAAAAAAAAACAAAAACACAATTTAACGATGTAAATAGATAGTAGTATAGAGTTTTTAATGTGCTAGTTCATGTGCTAGCATTGGTAGATTTAGGGATCGGCTATCAATCATTCATCACGAAGTCTTTGAAGAAATACGAACTATCCACGGGTACATCTCATTGTATTTGTATTTTGTGTTTGTTATTACAATGCTAGTTGTGATCGAAATACAGAAAAGTAACCCGCAATCAAACGAATTAACGATTGAAAAAATACTAGAGATATATTTATAATTTCACTTCTTACGTTTTCATTCTACAATTAGAAATGCTTGTATAGTTTATAATTTGTAACAAATAACTGTGAATCGTGTAAATTTACGGCGGTTAATTTTTCCTTAGCATTCAGTACAGCCACAAATATATAACACTGCCCACTTAATTACAGCTATTGAAATGCAATTAAGTCAATCTTATTCAGTCTTCCACAAATTACAGTGTTTCATCACAATGTTACAGCAATAATAAGTTTCAGTATTGTGCCGTTTCGAAATTCAGTTTTAACATTCTGAAATCAATCACCATGAAAAGAGTACTTTTGAAAAGAAATTATTTTATTTAACATAGGCATTGAAATCTACCTACGATGCAATCAATGTCTTATTACTATTTTTTCCTATAAATCTCTTGCACAAGACATTCGACTCGACCTTTGAACATTCTCGTTAACCCGAATTGAGAACATTTTCTGTCAGCAGCAGTCGAATTTACAATATTACTCATTGCAATTAATTAAATGTTTCAAGAGGCAGCTCAGCAAAACGAAACTCAGTGAAACTTGCAAGGGAGGCATTGTTTGATGCTTTTGCAGCTCAAAGAGAGTGGGGTCAGGAGATTATGTGGTATACAATTATTTTACGATTTCAACTCGAAACCAGCTTGTGAAAATTTGAGAATTTGATGAGAAGTTGTTGTCAAGATTTATGGCAGCAAGTATTTTAGTCAGTTGCCAAAGTATCCCAATCCTATCCTACGTGTTCGTAATAGATTGTGCCGTTTTCGTTGAGTCAAACTTTAAAATCAAAGACATGCTGGAAGATCGATGAAACCCGCCACTAATTTCGGATTGTATGTGATATAAATTTTGGTTTGAAAGTTATTCGAGCAATAAGTGGGTGGTTTTGATAATATGTCAGAAACGGATTTAACGCACGCAAAAGTTAAGTAGTCTGATTGTAAGAAAACAGAAGTCTGTCAAACAATTTCTGAAACATGAAAAGCTTTTGGAAAATGTAGAATTTACTACGACTTATCATCCAGTCAAATTCGATAAACATTTTACGTTAAAAATTCTAGGAAAAGTAAATATACCCACTCGAATCCGTTGCTGGTCTTCGATTGAAGTTAGAAAAAAACTCCTTAACCAATCAATATTAGTGAATCTCGAATGATAATTTCTACGACTCTTTTTAATCCTGATTTGATTCAGTTTCTCACAGCTAGGTTAACTCGTAGCTCGATAAGACCACCCACACTAGCAGTCACACAGTTTGAGTTTAGAGGCATTTTTCAGGTAATTATAAAAGCCAATTCCTAATTACCAAATCATTGAAGTCATCGTAAACACCCGAACCCATGTTAATGATTTCTGACCCTCACAAAATAGCACAGAAGAGAGCTTCCATCCGTTTTGATAGATCCGAAGCAGAATTTGGAAGGTCTGTTTTGTTTAGTTTTCTTAGCTAGTTTACACTGTGTGCAAAAAAATCTGTAGAAATAATATTCATAATTGTTAACATTTTGAAATAATTTTAAATACCGTAAACCCATGTCTGAAGATTTGAGTAAGTAAATGCCGTGCATATGCGTTGCATGGCCAGGAGATGGAAAACGTAAAGATCTATGATAAATTTTGGTATCATTCCAGAAAACCCAAAACAAACTGGCCGAACAACGATGCTTAGACAACGAATTGGCAAAAAAGAGAGGAACTCTGCAGAAAAAAACTAAAAAAAAAAAAAAATTCTGAGAAATTAAAATTGTTTCCCCTAGAAAACAGAGAAGAATGAAAAAAATATCATCTTCAGAAACCACATACTCTTTGCACACAGTTCAGAGGAAAGCTTTTCGAACAAGTCGGTGATACTTGATAATGACAACCATCACTGAAGCTTCTGAATTACCCCACATAATTGAAGAAGGCCTTTTTGATGTCGAAAACTTAGCAAATAAAAATGTCCTGCCTTATGTATCAAAATACTTAACGAAAGCAAAAAATCTGCAAATTTAGCTAGGCAAGTAACACCGTAAAAACTTAGACGACCAAACTCTTATGAATAAGAAACTGAAGCTAGTCCAGAAGTAGCGCCTGTTATTCTTCGCCAACCTGAATGAGAAGGACTAGAACTCGTTTACAAGCAAAGAAACGTGGAGTTTGTGTCTGGCAAGAGGGTTTGGCTTGGCATAGAAATCTCACTCAAAACTAATGATGCTCATAGAAAGATTACCAAAATTTTCACCGAAATAAAAGTTAAGTATAATACAAACTACCTTCCTGAAAGGAAATACCCCAATATTATCATAATACGTACAGACTTATTCTGGGTAAGGTCAAACTAGATTTGAAAGGACAGGGCTGCTATTGAATTAAAAAAGCAAAAGTACTTATTATTATATAAAAGCACTTATACTTATATATTATTTAAAAAGAAAAACAAATATTTATAATATTCAAGCTATTTGTTATTTACCGTACCCCATCGTAACTACCAGCTATGTGATCCTTCCGCAAACAACTGCGGCCTACAGTATCGACGCGTGAAATTTGATTGGCTCGAGCACCATAAGTTTTGCACGAAACAGCTGGAATAGAAGCATTACTTGGACTCGACTGTGCCACTAGTACCTATCAGGTGCCTCCATGACTACTTTTGTTCTATCAGGAGGAGCCCGTTAGGCAGCCTTCTTTGTCTTTTCAGCCGCAATACCCTCTCTACATATATTGAGTCAAGTACCCAAGCGTCTTCTGAATGCAGCATTGCCTCGAAAATCGTCTCCGGTGTCGCAAAGCAGATTGCAGACCAGAACGCTTCCCGTTCTCTTCTAAAGCGCAGGCACTTGAAAAATCATGGAATACAACATCAATTTTTTTAATGCAGTATTTGCAGCATTCCGTTCTGCCTTTCCCCATTCTATGAAGGTATTTCCTAAATTAGCCATAGTCTGATAGAAATTGGCATAAGTAGAAATTTATTTCACCGTGTTCACGACTAAGACAAGGTTTCTTGGCGCGAAGCAGTCTAGTCATTTGTGCTCCAGTTGTGCTCCTAGCACAGTCTTCCTCCTAAAGCTGAAGTGTTCATGCTCGTGCTAGAGCGACTGCTACCTCTCTTCCCGCTTCCAAGCTATTCAGAAAGATCTACCTGCGCTCGTTTGCCAATAATTCGACTGGAATTGCCCCTGCTATGACCAACATGGCGTTACCTGATACCGTACGGTAGCTTCTGGCGATTTATAGCGCCTCTTTGCATTAAAGCTCGCCATTCTAGCTCGATACTTTGCAAATTTGAAGGCGGTGGTCCGTATCTTCGCACCATATAGCAGTGTTGAATGAGCTGCCGTCATAAGCAGTTTGCGTTTACTCGCGCTAGGATTGTAAACGTTCGCCATGAGTCTGCTTAACGAGATGATAATCCCTAAAGCTTTCTGAATATGATCCGCCTAACTCAGCTTGGAGTCAAGAGTCACTCCGAGATACTTCAAAGATTTTTTGTCTCGACTACTTCGGAGCCGAGTGTCATGGGTATGACGATTAGTATCCTTCTTTTCGTTAGTATGGCAATCTCAGTTTTTGAGATCGCCAGCTGGAGACCATGGTTTTCCATCCAATTTTCAAATCTTCTCATTATTTTATGTAATTTGAGCTTAGCAAGGTGGAGGCGTCTGTAGGTAAAAACAGCTGCTACATCATCAGCGCAACCTACCAAGAGCACATCTTCTGACATTTCAAGGCGCAGGAATCCGTCGTACGCAGCATTCCAAAAAGCTGGTCTGAGAATAGACCTTTGTGCTGCTCTGGCAGTAATATTTTTCCGGATATTTTCCTGTACCATCTCATATTAAAGGTCGGCGGTTGAGGCTGACAATGAGTAGCCAAATTAGTGAGCTCTGTTTATTTAGCAGCGGTATAAACCACTTTTAAATTAGCCGAGCTTGCTATTTTGGCAACGCTACTTTAGCGCTGTCATAAGTGTGAAGATAGCAGTGATATAAACACTATAACAGCGCTATTTCGTTGTCAGAAGTGTCATAAATAGGATTTCTAGTTTCGAGTGACATTCGCAATCTGGAAGCCTTGGTGCAAGGGTGTTTTCGTTCTTAGTATTGAGCTCCTTTCAGATATTACGCCATTTTTGCTTTGGTTAACATGTTGTACGGTGTAAACGCTGCTACTATAGCAGCGCCAGTTTGGCAACGCTATTTTAGCTACGGCATAAACAAGGCCAATTCCGCTCAAGTGCCTCTAAATTATTTGCCCCTCTCGCTGAACTAAAAGCGTTCCGAGCATCCAGCGTGACTAGACAAATGACCCGTCTGGCCAGGTGGCATGCAGCCTTTGAATGCTCTACTGCGCCGATTACTTCGTAGATGGCGCTTATTGTTGAGTGGCCACTACGGAACCCATACTAGTTTGTAGCCCCACCTCCATGAATCCCGGTTCACTTCATCGCAAAGCGCTTGCCACATTTATTTTTTCCTCGTCTTTATAGCCTTCGCCAGCTCTTTTTTGCCATTTTGTGCTCTGCGGTAGTTTGAGATGCTTCTGCTCTACTGATAGATCGTTGAGCACTACTCCGGCACGCTAGAGCTCGTCGCCTCAGTTTAGCTATCTCTTCGGTCCACCAATAAGTCTCTTGCTTCCCAGGAGGTTGTCTCCGACGTAGCATCAAGACGTCGCACGCTCGCTTGATTTTCCTCATTGATTCCTTCCTGATTTGTCGCTGACTTTCGGATTGTATTGGGCTTAGTCTGACTAACACACAGGTTTTGTTTCCACTTTAAGAAATTTTCAGATCCACGATCTAGTATTTATTTTGTCAATACTTAAGATTAGCCTCAATTGAAATAGTTGGATGATTTCAATGTAGAATTATTTGTTACCTATGTGAAAAAAATATTGAAGTACAACCCTCTAATCTTAAGCCGAGTTATGAATTTTCCAATACTATTTACTCGAATCTTGAGGATCGAAAAAATCTATTAAGTTAAATTTCCCAACTGTAAGATTAACTTTAGAATACAATGCAAAACTAACTTATATCGATTTATCAAATACTTAAAAGTTTGAAATAGAGAAGCTTCAAAAACGATATGTTCCAATTAAACACTTACGCATTTAAATTATTATTTTATAAAAATTGAATTGACAATTTTTTTTCTTATTTCAAATTTATATTATCATTACAGAAATGTCATCGCAAATGCCCTACTCAACCAGCTCGCATGACTCGACGGAATCAGGTACAAGGAGATTAAACACACCGTCGATATCAGCAGCTTCTGACAATGTAATTGTCTAAACTTCCTCTGAAATGATCCAAAACACTTAAAAAAAGACGCTGTTGCATAGTGTAGCTTGTACTTGTTTTTAAACACTCTGAGTGTTAAATTTCCGCAAGAAAACTTTGGTTTATGTGTGAGTGTGATTGCCAATCATCGTGTGCTAAATAGATTAGTTTAAAATTGACTTGCCAAAAAGAGGCCAATACAAATCATAATTACAATAAATGTTTGAAAACGCACTAATTCATCATCATTCGTGTGAAAACCATAATTGTGTTATAACCAGCACGGTCAAGACGCTTTGTACATATTTTTTTCGTAAGTCGAACATTCAACAATATCGGTCAGTTTTTATCACTTAAGAAGCAGAGCTTTTACTTGTCGTGTGTTGCATACACTGTATAGATTTTAGTGAATTGTTATACTTTTACTGGCTCCCGCTTGCCACTGAGTATCCGTGTCTAACAACAAACGAAATCATATATTAAAAATTTTTAATTTTTGTGCTGTGATCCGCATTATTTTGCCTTTAATTTTACAAAGTAACACTGCATCGACTGAAGCAAACAAAACCAAAAAATATCAAAATTTTAGCAATTAACCAAAAAGGATCTATACCGTCGCCGACTTAACAGTGAAAAACCTACTCGACCCGCAAGTCAACCAGTCACTAGCAACAATTTTTTCGCGGCAATTAATGACACTTCACATTCATACTCTACCGAGTGGAAAGATTCATGGGAAAATTGGGAAAATTCATCTTCTCGCGCCAACACTAGTCACCGACCAAGAGTACAACACAACCCCAATAGTTTCCTCTACAAAAAATATCCACCGGGAAATCGTGCATCTGCTCCCGGACATATACCTAAACCGAAATCGTCTGATAATTTATCTCAAATCGAAGGGACAGCAAATGATTTCCTGCGATTGCCACAACAACAGGAAAGGAAATCAGGGCAGGAACTAGACGCAAACAAGGAAACTCAATTTCCAGCTCGCCTCCTAGCGCGACTTAAACGTCGAGCGTCCAACAACACCGTAGGCAAATCTCGTGAGCGCCTTTTCATTCTCCTCTTGTTGGTTCTGGTTTGAGCCGTTTTTTTCTGATCTCGTTTCGTTGCAGGCAATCGTTACGGTGCTGCTGTCTCTCTGCAAGGCGATTGGGAGCAGGTGCAATCTACAGGTAACTTACCTACAGCTTCGATTCGGCCGCGCTCTATTGAGCAATCACTATTATCGTCCGCATCATTTTCACCAGGCGCCTGCTGCAGCCCTTTGGTGCAGGAAAATTCTATTAAGGTACCCTTTGACACCGGGTATCGACCAACACCTCTTGAGAATTCCGCACACGACAACAGCCGCCAGGAATATCCAAGCCAGGCTAAGGCCGAATCTATTGGAACTACCACATCCGTTCCGGACAAATATAATCAAAGGTAAGATGATTTTTTAATATCCCATTCGGTACGTTCACGGTACTTACGAATGGTTTGCAGTTGATTTTCATGTGTTTTGAATAACTATAAATATGGTCAGTTAAAGCGAATTGTAATTGTCATTGGGGTAATTGAGAAGGAGTACGATTGTTTAAGAGCTCGTAAGTTACTGTATCATTTGCAATGCATTTGCAACGTTCCTGGCAGTGATAGTACTTTGAAATTTCTATGCAACATAATTTGACCAGGATCCCTATTTTATCCTATCGAATATCTTGAAAGTGAAATTGATCATTATAAAAAACTTTAGTAATAAGTATGTAGATAAGAATATTTTTTTCATTTGCTTGAAGCAATTTTGTTGACCTGCGTGTCTCCGTTGCGTCACGAGTAAACGTTAAACAACCAAAAATATATTAACTTATATTTCTACGAGTGCTAAGCTATTAAAATTGTTTAAAGTATTGGAGCTTTCAGAAGAAGCAATCAATGAAAAACTCATGGTGAAAAATGTTAAAACTTCGCTGGGCTTTGACCAAACAAACATACATTTTTTTTTAAATCTAATAAATTTTACTTTTTCTTCTGCTCGCGAAAAAGAATGAAAAAAATTGTTAATACAACACCCCAAGTAAAATAACTCTTATAAGCAGTAGTTTTTGTAGAAACTTTTGAAAATTTTGAAATGAATAGTTTCAATAGTTTCAATGATTACCTCTTGTTCACTTAAAAATTTGTGACTTTATAATTTATTTTATGCACTGTTGGCCTTGTTCCAAATCATTCGTTGAATTTCATAAATATCATTTAAATTCAGCAAAAACTGCTTTCAAATATTAGGTTTTTTAACAAGAATAATTGAAAATAATAATTTCCAAGACATTTTTCATATCCTCATGCAATAAAATTCGTACAGAAATCAATATTAGCTTCCCAGATCAAAAAGAGCCCAAACGCAGAGTCTATTGATTAAGTTTTCACTTAGAATTACCGGCCATTAATTCATATTTATTCAATAGAAAATGTGCTAGCAGGATTTAACTCCAAGTGTTTTATCTTCCACTTGTAATTTAAGAATAAAAACGCGAAGATAACAATTCAATTGTTTATTGAAAGGCACTTATGCGAAACAATCCAAACGTACGAAAATTAGAAAATACAAACGAATCGAAAGTAATACGAAAAAATCGAAAGACATGCGAAAGATATGCGAATCAAATCAAATTTCAAACTAACAAAGAAGAGCGAGCAACTAACTGGTACTTTCTTTTATAGCGTTGAAAATTCCGGTACATTTTTAACTGTTTACTAAACTAATATTAACTTAGTCGAAATTTCATAATAGAATACAGCATTAATATCCAACATCAGCTGACTGGAATTTCGTTATTTCCACGGGAACAGCTGGACGAGTCGTACTGACACCTGTCAGCTGGACGGATCGATCGGTATGTAACCATTATCGTCAACTATTGCTAATTTTATTTCATTTTCAGGTTGTTGAAGCCATACGCAACATTCTCCCCTCCCATGAGGCGACAGTCTCATATTTCACTGTAATTAGATTATTATTACTTAATTTTAACTAATAACAAAGATCATCTTCATCTTCTCTGCTTATGGTCTGCTACTTGATATTTCTCCTTGAACGATGGCACGGTTCTATGGAGCGGCATTTCCTCCTTGCGACCATGAACCATGCCCGGGAACTTGAGGTTTTCAGGCGCCTCGCCTCGCCATTCTGGAACATTCATGCCGGGGGGAGTGGATTAGGAGTGTAAACAAGGTATCATAATTCTAATTTGGGCTTATTGGCTAATGTCGTTGAGAATTCATTATGTCAGCGATTTGACTCATAAGTTCACATTTTGTATGATTCCATATTCAATGTTCAATTCCAAAAAAACAAGTTCAGTTCAATAATATACAATTTAGTTTTTCTGGGGCTTTTCTACAGGTAGTAAAGCAATTTTCGTGATTGGTCTATCTAGTTCCTTATGGGAAGTGCGAACTGTCACAACGCGAACTAATCCATCAGTTCCAGGATGTGTCTTTATAATTCGGCCCATGGGCCACTTGTATGATGGCAAACGTTCATCCTTAATGAGCACTAAATCATTTATTTCAATATTAGGCTGACGACGATTCAACTTTGGCCTTTCTTGTAATCTTGTTATATATTCTAGGGACCACCTTTTCCAAAAGTCTTGCGTTAGTCGTTGGGTGAATTGCCAGCGACTCAAACGGTTGAGTTGTAAATCCATGAGGTTGTCTTCTGGTATTGCTAATAACGTGTTTCCAACAAGAAAATGTCCTGGCGTTAAGGCATTCAAATCCGTAGGGTCGTTCGTCAAAGGACAAAGAGGTCTTGAGTTCAAGCACGCTTCTACTTTAATCAATACGGTGTTGAATTCTTCGTATGTCAAAGCTGCATTTCCTATAATCCTTTTCAGGTGATGTTTTGTGGACTTCACACCAGCCTCCCAAAGCCCACCAAAATGTGGCGATGACGGAGGGTTAAAGTGCCATGTGATGCCTTCATTAGCCAACTCTTGGGACAGATTTTGATTTCGCTTTAAAATTTGTATCAATTCCTTATTGGCGCCTACAAAATTTGTGCCACAATCGCTATAGACATTGCTGCAAAATCCTCTTCTGCTCACAAAGCGTCGGAAAGCTGCCAAAACGGATTGGGTCGTCAAATCCCCTACTAGTTCTAAGTGTATTGCCTTCACGGAGAGACATACAAAAATAGCTATATATCCCTTGGATGTTTTTGATTGTTTTTTTTTACCTTTAAGTCAACTGGTCCGCAATAGTCAATGCCACAATGTGAAAATGGTCTGGATAGAGTCACTCTTGGTTCAGGCAAGTTACCCATGAGTTGTGTCATAGATTGAGCTTTCATTTTATAGCATGTTATGCACCTTTGTGTGAACTGGCGTGTTAAATTTCTAGCGTTAATAATCCAAAATTTTTGTCTAATACTATTCAACATAAGCTGTGCTCCTCCATGCAATGTAAGAGTATGATATTTCAAAAATACAAGAGGGACCAGTCTATTTTTTCTCGAAATAATGATTGGGTATTTGGTATCGTATGGAACATCAGCATATCTGAGCCGACCGCCAACTCGCAGTATTCCATTTTCGTCTAAGAAAGGATCTAACTTCAACAAACTGCTTTTTTGGTCTATAGGTTTACCTTGTTTTAGGTTTTCAATTTCTTCCCTGTAATCCATTTGCTGTGTATATTTCACCCAAAACTGTAAAGCTGCGTTAAGTTCTGAAGTACTCAAATATAACTGTGTGGGGCGGTTACCCTTTGACGAGGCGATAAAACGGAAACAATATGCTGTTATTCTTATAAGCCGATTCAATGAAGAGTACTTGCTGAGCCAAACATCTAGAAAGCTAGGTTCAGAGTTAGATACTAATAATGATATAACTGATTGTTTCCTTTGTTCCGTAGTGCATACTGGCAATTTTGGGTTTACAGGCCATTCTTCCTTTGGTTTTTTCTAAAAAGGAAGGATCTCTCCACCATAGCTTAGAATCAATTAGTTGTTTTGGGGAGGCACCTCGTGAAGCGACATCGGCAGGGTTATGTTCAGATGGGATATAGCTCCAGGGAATATCTTTTGCTGCTTCATGGATATGTGTGGTTCTGTTCGCAACGAAAGTAGTCCAGTGTGATGGGTGCTTTGCCAACCAGGATACAACAATTGTCGAATCAGTCCATAAGTATGTATGTTTCACATTTACCTTTAATGCATTCGTTATTCGCTGTATGGTTTTAGCCAGCAAGAGTGATCCGCAAAGCTCTAAACGTGGAATGGAAATGGCTTTCACCGGTGCTACTTTTGTTTTCGCTACTAGTAAGGATGAGTTGAACTGATGTTGACTCCGAGAAATAATGTAAACAACTGCGGCATACGCGCTTTGAGAAGCATCACTAAATCCGTGTATTTCAAGAATGTCATTAGGCCCATTCTTCAACCATCTAGGTATTCGTAGGTTGCACAGGGTTTGTAATTCTGATTTAAAATCATGCCAACTCTTTGAGATATCAACTGGAACCCGGTCATCCCAAGCTATACCATCCAGCCATAGAGACTGCATCATTATTTTAGCTATAATTATGACTGGTGAAATCCATCCAAGGGGGTCAAATAATTTTGCAATGTCCGATAATATTTTGCGTTTAGTGTATATAACATCAGTCATATTAATATTTATTTTGTAGGCAAACTCATCCGAAGTGGGGTGCCAGATAATGCCAAGTGTCTTAAGGCCAGACTCGAGATTCATGTCCAGAGTGGGAAGGGTTTCGCGATCTTCCATAGGGATGTTGTCCAAAAGCTGTTCGTGATTAGCTGCCCATTTTTTCAAATCGAAACCTGCTGAACGTAATAAATTTCTCAATTCGTCTCTTTTAGCTAATGCGAGATCTATGCTGGTGCCACCTGAAAGAAGATCATCCACATAAAATTCATTGAAAATTGCGTGGTGTGCCATGCGATGAGATGATTGATGATCCTCAGCGAGCTTTCGGAGCGTACGAATTGCTATAAATGGAGCACAGGTCACTCCGAAAGTTACTGTATCTAGAGTGTAATCCTGGATTGGATCATTTAGGGTATTGCGCCAAACCATACGTTGGAGATCGGCATCTTCAGGATGCATACGTATTTGGCGATACATCTTCTGAATATCTGCTACGAAAATAAATTGCAAAAATCTCCATTTTAATACGAGATGATCAAGGCTACCCTGCAGAGCAGGCCCAGCGTACAACGTGTCATTCAAAGACAATCCTGAACTTGTTTTCCGTGATGCATCGAACACAACGCGAGCTCTTGTGCTGCTGCTCTCCTTGTATATGACATGATGGGGTAGATAATTGGCTTTGCATTCGGCGGTACCGTCTTCATTAAGCTGTACATCAATCGTGTTGTTAGATATATGCATGTGGTTCAAATCTACGTATTCTTGAATGCACTTTGAATACTCGTTGTATAATTCAGGGTTTTTTGCAAATTTCCGTTCCAGTGAGAGCAAACTAGCAATAGCGATATTTCTTGACGCTCCCAGCGACTGTCTGCTGGCATCTTCACTAAATGGAAGGCGAGTAACAAACCTGCCGTTTATATCTCGTTCAGTTGTCTTCAAATAAAATTCTTCGCAATATTGTTCTTCCTTGGTTACTGACCGCGTTACACCGATGTCTTCTAATTCCCAAAACTTCCTTAGTTGATTATTTAAATCATCATGGTTAATTATTTCAACCTTAAAACTTCGAAGATCGTGTTGTAATGGTGTACGCAACGCTCCGGAAACAATCCATCCCAAACTCGTTTTTTGTATGATTGGTCCTATCGAAAGTTTGTGCATATCACCCGTTATTACTTGAGCATAGACATCGGCTCCTAGAAGCACGTCGATCTTCCCTGGTTGGTCAAAGTGAGGATCCGCCAATTCAAAGCCCTTTAACTGATCTCGAACATTAGACGTGACCCTCCAAGTTGGTAATGAGTTGGTTAGTTGGTCTAAGATGTATGCTTCAAATTCCAGTGGCTGTCCGTCGCCGAGTTTTAGTGTTAACCACACAATCCCTTTAGCTTGAGAACGATCCGATTTGCCATTTTTATAGTAAAAGGATATACAGAAAGGAATAGGACTTACCCCGGCTTACTGCATACAATTTTCACAAATGTAAATTTTCACCACCCGGTTATAACCGAATCGCGCCACGAATTAAATTTTCTTTGTTAACACACCATTGCACTGATTTTCTTTGTCCTTTTACTTTTCCACAAAAACTTTTTATTTTTCTACTTATCACACTATCCGGTTCGAAGGACCACCAAGACTTACGGTTTTCGAAAGAAAAGAATCAATTTACATTCACAATTATTATACTTCAAAATCATGGATTGTGTAAAATGGCTGTGAGCTGCACAGGTGCCTTATTACTATCTCATCAGTACAGCAAATAAACAATAAGTTGTTGTGTCTTAAACGTCAAATATCAATTAATACTGTAAAAATTCCACGGCACGAAAACCATCGAATTAACTATTCCACAACCAGCCTTGCTCTGCCGAACCATTGTCACTGCAGTTTTAAGGGATATTCCCGTAATTTGCCCTGCGTACCATTTCACAGCTGGACTAGCTCAATCTGGGGTCGAATTCATGATCCCATAAAGCTAAACATGCTGCACTGACAATGGCTCGGCAGAACGAAGTCGGTCGTAAAAAATTGCGCCCAACGTGGGCTCAAACCCTTTTACCCTGAAATGAAGAGTCTTATGGTCACAGATATAAGAGGCAATGGATTAGAAATCGAACGAGATAGATGTGCCAATTTTCGACTTTCTGTTTACTGGTGTGGGAATGAGGTACGGGTGTGTGCCTTACACAGTTCATACGGCAAAGCCAATGTGAAAAAACCACGAGAGATCGCCATTTTGAACGTCGTTTGACATTTCTTTCCCCGAACAGGCGAGTGGAGATTAAAATGCTTTTTATGAATGAAATTAATTACGACTTCACACAAAAACAAAAAACAAAATTGATGCCAAAGGTTAATTTTACTTACCCGAAATACGATATCCCCTGCGAAGCACTTCGATAGCTACTTTTGCAGCCTGGAACGCGGCACTTCATTATCGCACTATTTTAACATTTTTAACCGCTAATTTGTTTGCGAAACCAACACTAATTATTGCGCACAAACGTAGATGCACGTTTCTACCGAATACGGCAAAAAATTTTCAAATTTTATTTGATAAATTTTGACTGAAAGTCAATGTTTTCAGTCCCCGACACAAATCAAACTGACACTGACGTTTCTTGACGGCCAACACGGCCGTTGCACGCTTTTACACCGATCTGGTGTTCCCAGCATTAAGACACAGCATTAAGGCTTTTCGGTTGTGAGTGCGGTAGAAAGGGGTGCACTGAGCGGAATTTTTGTGAGAGAGCAATATTGTGCGTGTATTAAAAAAGTCACACTCACGTATGGGTACAAGGATAGCCATTTCTTATCCATATTCTTTCATATCTATGCTTATGGTCTGCTGACTGAGCTCACCAAATTTCGATGATAATATTTGCTAACTAATGGTGTGCACTACAAGATTTGTTTGACGTGGAAAAGAAACTGACAAAAGGAAACTCGCTGTTGCACAATTGAGGAAACATTTAAAATATAGGAAAAATGCCAGGAAAAAGTTCATATTCGGCAAGATAGAGTTGTGGGTGAATTTAAAAAAAAAAAGAAATTGAATCGGTCATTGTTGAGAGGGGGTATGTGTCAATTTATCAAAAGGGTTTTTGCATTAATGTGATTAAGAGATCTAGACGCTCCAGTTAGAATTGAAATGGGACATGTTTGAAAAACTAAAGTAGAAGTAGCATGCTTTGCAAAATTGTCACATGTCCCTCTTTAACATTGAACTGGAGAAGGTTACTTCTAGTAGGTTATACATGTTTTCAACTGGCATACATCCGTCAACGCTAGGAATTAGACATGCACTTCTTTTATTAAAATTAATAATATTATTATTGTTGGATTACTAGGTTGTATATGATAGTTTTAATTATTGCAGTGGACATTTTTGGTGTATTTTGGTTTGGACATTGGTTTTGTGCTAAATAAAAATGAGCGTAAGTAAAACAGAGCTTTCTCCTCGCAATCGAAGAAAGGGAATGGATAATGCAGAGAAATACCCCCGAAACTGGACTAGACTGTTTGTGTAGGCTCCGATGTTTTCACCAGTTCAACGACAAAATGAAGGCAGAAATGCTTCCCTACTTTCTTTCCCTGGAGTCCAAAGATGTACAGGATACTTATTTACAAGATCTTCTCAACCTAAAACTCCTGTCAAAACTCACTGCCTCGACTACCAAGTAAAATATTCAGGCAAGTTTTATCTCGTGTGCAAAAAAACTTTCATTTCTTTGGACGCCATTTCTAAAAAAAAGAGTGGAAAGACTCTTTTTTGCCCCTGTCGCGAAATAAGTCTCCGCATGATATGAGAGGTAGAAGTGTAAGCAGTGTGAAATCAGATCAGTTAACCACGGCTGTCTTCAATCACATTAAAAAGTTTTCTGTGAAGTTAAGTCATTATTGTTCCATCAAAAAGGAGTATTTGGACTGTAACTGTAACAAATTTCCTAAAGACAGGACAGTAAAATTATCATGTCATCTGGGATCATCTCCATGTAATTTGCTCGAAATGTCTAGGTCCATATTTGAACACTTACGTTTTTAACGAAACTAACTCATGGTAACATATTCTTCATATTTTTTTAGACCGAAAAAGCTACGGTATCCACTCCCAAAATTGATTAAAAAACTCATTGCACCGTTTGTCAACTGCTCTGCAACTAAGATAAGCATTATTTGAATTTTCCAAAAATTTGCAGCAAAATTTTTTTTTGTTTCCGTAGGACACCATTTTTAATCAGCCGAAGCAACTGATGAAAATGCGCTCAAAATCTAAGACAGATATCCCAGCCACTTACCCCCATCCAAATTAAATGTTTTATTTGTTAAGATTTTTTTCATGACTGCATGACTCCGAGCATCGCATCTGGTAAGGCGTTTTTTTATCTAAAATATAAATGCCGATTTAAGACTCAGCAAGTCGTATTTCTAGTAGGGAAGCCAAGCCAAGCTTTGACAAAAATGGAATAAACTTTTGAGCGAATTTTTACTTAGTCGCTCTATCACACTAATCGAGTTTTACGATCCGGGTCTAAAGGTGTTATCAATTGAGCAATGCGAGATTGTTTTGATTGAAAATCCTTACGTCCTGCATTCCTGATTCCTTGGTGACACTGTTGCAAAAACTCCACCTTCGATTTCCAGTCTCAGGTTGATATAATATGAATGGACTTTTCGAAGGCTTTTGACCCCTTGAACCATATCCTGCTTTTCAGAAAACATTAAGTTTTTGTAATTCCCGGTCTTCTTTTCTTCTGGTCTTCTTGCTATATATTTAGCAGTTCTTCATTTTAAAGTCAGCCCTCAAGACTCCTCAAGGCTCTATAATTGGCTCTTCATTTTTCATCTTATTTGCCAATGATCTTGCTCTGTTATCAAATCCTTTTGTACTCTTTATACGAATGACCTAAATTTTCCTATTCTTTGGGTGATTTTTGTTGATTTTTGGTGATATCTTAGGAGGATTTTTGATACCAAACTAATATTTGACCTTCATGTGATGCATATTTATAGTTCTAAATATTTATATATTTTTATTTATTTGAATAAATGGACGAATGTCCTTGAAAATATAATTTCATAGTAGCTGAAAAAATGTTAAAGTAAAAATCAAATTTGAAACCAGTTTGAATAAACTTAACTTGGAATCGCTGAAATGCTATATTATAAGGGTTCTAAATATATATTTATATGAAATCTAAGATGAAAAACAAAAGAAGTATGAAAAGCGATGCCGGGAAAACGAGCGTAAGATGTTAGTTATCCATACATAATATAGACTGCAGAGACTATAGACTCAGTATACTAACGGGATCTGTCGGTTGGATTCGAATTCACAGATAGTATCTCGGCACTCTTTGGCCTAAGGCTTTAGAAGCCGATTCTAAAAGCAGTCTTTCACTGGAAATAGCTTCGAAATATTAAAGACATTAACGTTCTATTCCTCCCCATACATTTCACCACATAATTCTCAACTGCACAGTATAGAAAATGCCAAACTCAATCAGTTGAGTTATGCGTGGTGAGTTTAAGTAATGCCATCGGATAGAGATTTTTCTCCACTCAAGTTATAGAAACGAGCCACAAGATTACATTCTTAGTCTACATGGTACCATGTAATTTAAGGTTTCTGTGGAGATGTGAATGCCATAATTGTAGCCCATTATTGTTATCGATTTGAATGCCGTATAAGTCTAGGTCTGTGATGTAAAGCTTTTAGTAAAGAATTCAGAGCTAGAAAAAAGCGAATTCTCTCATTCTTGTGTGATATGGAACTTTTACATTGTCTACCATTTCCAGAAAACTTCAAATGTACCAGTTCATGAGTTAATCTCCTTAGAAGAGATAATATAAACGTGGAATTTAGTGATTTTCAATTTAAAAAAATTCTTAAAGATTATATTAATACTTACATAATACCTAGAAACTAACGAACAGTATTAAAAATTATAAAACATTATATAATATATAATGTTACTATATAGCATTATTCTTTTATACCGTTAAAACTTTTTTTTTCCAAAAACACTCGTGCTAACTTCACATATCTGGCATGTGCTCTCATTTTAATAATTTGCAGTGGATAGTAATAAGGGTAGATATCCAGGATCGGTTTTGTTAATTAAGCGATGCAGTATGAATTTTTCGCTCTATCTGCATTATCCTTTAGGCATTTCATTGGAAATTTCATAAAAAAATTTTCAACCATGTTTTCGTTTGGTGCGTTTGTATATGAAAATGTAATTGATCCCAATGAATTTTATCCCGAAAATTGAATTTCAGAAAAAGATACATATGCATAAACTTTTCTTTTCGTTGAATCAGATTCTATTTGCAAACGATTTCTATCAGATTATTGCTTCTCAAATTCAAAAGCAAAAAGCATTACGGAAAATAATTGAAATTTCTTATGAAATCGATTGCAAGAAAAAAAGCAAATAGAACTGACTTGCTTTTGCTGCGTACATCCATCAATTGATAAGCGAATGCAAATGAGCATCATCAATTCAGAATACGAAATTCTTATTAACGAAATGGAAAATGCCCAAATTATATATCAAATTTAATTATTGTCCTAGAAGCATACCTCAAAGACGACGACGATGATTCTCAAATCAGCCAGCCAACGAAAACTGCCTTAATCCGCTACCATCCACCACTGCCTGCAGTAGCCGAAAACGTTTCTTTTGAAATTCAAAGATATTCGAAGAAAATTGGACAATTTCAGTGTGCTTGAAAACGCCATCAGCATTTTTTCTCTAAAGTACTCGTATTCATCGTCGGCATTTAAGTTTCCAAGGGATGAATGCCATAGTGCATAGGCAGGTAACGGCAACCTGGCAAAATGAAACGAATTACAAAAAGGAAGAGGAAAACAGCTTCACGTCGCGAAACGATAGAACGTAGCCACCGACAATAAAATTCAAATGTGTAGTAGGTTTTATCTCATCAAAACGGTTACCACGAAGAAAATTGAAAGGAAGACCTGGTTCCGTGATTCACCACGACGGCAGGCATACATATGTAGGCTCGTAAAGCGGGCCAATGTTTGAATGTGGGTGAAACTCGCTTGCTTCTGCATACCAAAAACTCCTGGCTAAAGGCTCATGCCCTGCCGCATGTATGATAGCTTCTTTAGAGAATAATGGTATTTGAAATCAAGGAGCTGCTCTCTACTTTCTAGCCGTGAATGTGGCGACAAGGAACAGCTAGTAGGAGAACCTACTTCGAAACTGGAGTCAAGTGCTGCTGCTTTTGCTTGGTGGTTTGTTTGGGAATCTGAGCAACAACTTTAGCATGAAGTATTTTCATATTTTGTTAGAGAAACTTCTAATTTTGATAGACCCTAGAGAAAATTTTTAATATGGTTTTTAGAACGAAAACAACGACGTTGGGACTTTCATGCGTAGGAATTTTATTATCAATTTATTTGTTTAAGAGTTGTATGCTCTAGTATGAGGCTTTTTGCCCAACGTCAGAACATTTGTAAATTCTCAGAATTTTAATTTTCAGATAAGACGAAGAATCAGTTTTTTTTTAATTCTTGTTAAGATGGTTCGTTTGAAGTTTGAACTATAAATTTGGTTTTTGGTTTAATAACTCACTAGCTCACAGAAAAAATTGTTAGAACAGCACTTCGTGGCGCTGAAAATCGCACTGATCACAAACTCATCATTGACCATGGCATTTTTGAGTCCCGAACATGTTTCTTATAGATTTGGCAGCACTTTTATTTTTAACATTCCGGGCAATATACTATACCTAAAAGATAATATTCCGGACGAACTGAGATATTCAAGCAAATTTAATGTTTGTCGGTTTTCGACTCAGTCAAATGTACATGGAATGGTTGTGCGATTCAAGTCTATATTAGACACCAACAACAAAACAGCAACATCACCACAGACGAGACCATCATCAAACGACGACTACTATAAGAACGCAAAGTAAAAAAAAATCCATTTTCGGTACGTGATGTGAAATTCCATAATCCTCCACATTACCTGAACATTCGCAGCCGTATAAAAATAAAAATAAAATAAAGTATGAAAAAGAAAGTGCCAGTCAGCATCGTTGTCGGGATGTGCTCGGGGCCACATAAGCCTTGGAGTCAGTGGTAGTGATGATGCTGGATGGTCCTGGTACATGAGAATATTATATAGCTCAGTCGGCAATCAATTTGCATATCACGAAGTCAGAGTGAATACGGGGTGCTCTAGCAGAACTGCGGGCACTTTCCATACCGGTTACTGCCATTACACTTCTCTCACCTCTGTCCGGATACAGAGCAGATAAAAATTCTAGCGTACGGAAAATATAAGGGCGCAATCCTGCAAAAAGGAAATTTCAGCAATTTGTCATTTACTAGTGTGATGACTACGGAATGATACCAAAAATGTCTTTAACCTCTGACTTGACTTGCATATCAGTTTTTGTACTATCGAATAGTAAGGAAAATAAACCAGATGAAGAGCAAACTGACAAAAATTATTTGGCTCTAGTTTTATTGGTCTATAATTTTCACAACCTGATGTTGAGCTGGTGGCCGTTTCTAAAGAAAATATATAGGCCCGCGTTAAGCTAATTAATATTCACATGAAAGAGTGAAAAATCTTACAAAGTTTATTTTATCACTTCCAAGGAAACCAGGATTACAGCTCATGAACATTAATTTAGTTCCTTTGAAGCTGGACAGTTCATTGCTTTCAACAATAAACCCATCGAATCTGAAAAACTGGCTGTCCGCTCTTAGATATGTACATATACTCTTCGGCTCTCACGTCCCTGCATCCTAGACATTGAAATATTGATTCACCTATCATAACTTTCACCTCATCAACTATAGCGAGAATTTTTTCTCTATGTTTTGTGGAAGTGACGCGATACCTTTGGTTGTCATTACTCGTACCTTCAGACGTACGAAGAATGGATACTTGAGCTTCGTACACGCTGATAATCCAAGCAGAATTTTTTCCATGAACGTAGTATACTGTAATTAATCCTGATAATATCAATGCTGCTCTAATTTGTTTGAAAGGAAAGGATCAAAATGCCAATTAGTTGCCTTGCGGGAGACAGTGATTTAAAGCGTCTATCCATTTTGCTAGCATGAATGGCACTGGCTAGTCAATAAAAAAAATGTAACCGGATATTGATTTATTTTTCAATTTAGGCATTACCACAGGTTCAAGTGATGAGAAAGTAGATTATTATGCATATAAATTTTAGAATACGTTTTATAAATATATCTGTTTATTTTACGACTTTTTGAAAATTAAGATATTATGAATTATGAAAATAAACGGATATTATGAAAATAAACTTTGATAGCCAATTATTTTGAAGTTTTTTTAAAAAACAATGGTTTTAATGGTTTAAACAATTAAATAATATTAAAGGTAAAAAATGGTGGCCTATAAATTCTGATTCAGCCACCCGATTTTGACAAAATTTACACAGTAGCTTATCCTTACTCTCGGATGAAAAAGAGAGTTATAGGGTAGGTTGATTTTTATGTGAAGCAGTTGTGGTAAACTTCTAGATCCAGTGCTGGTAAAACGTTGCAAGCACTGAGCATTTTCTTCATTTATGTTTCAGGAGATGCTGCTTTCAAAGTGCTGTAAGATAAGGATCCGATAATTAGTGTTTGTTCTTAGATTTTGAAACTCATGCTGTTGGTAATCGTGAAAACCTTTCCACTCCATCAATTTAAATGCATTGTTCAGATCAAAGTGGCACATGGCCCTCGAAACAGGTTGGAGCACATATGATAGAATATACACTCAAAATCTTCTCGAATCCTCTACTGTTCATCGATCATTAGTGTTTCTAGTGGTTCTGATGCGCTTAAGTTTTAATCATTTTTCAGTCTTGCTTTTGTTGCTGTAGACAATGTACGTAAATTCCACTGTGAAATTTTGAAAGACCTATAAAGATATGGTTTTCATTACCGTACGTTCTTGTGTCTGCGACCCTGTTGCGAAGATAGGAATATAATGGATTTTTCGTCATTTGTTACAATGTCGGCACTACTCTCAGCTCTCAGGATATACTTCAGCGTTACTTATGCTAATGTATCTTATTATTAATGTATCTCTCATATTTTATGTGGTCGAAATGTTTGCAAAATTAAATTTCATGCTCGCGGCCGGATCATCAGGTCAATAATTAAGCATATATAACTTTAATACCAATATTTCCCAGTACGAAACTGGCCTAATCCTCACCAGTACTAAAAGATTCTTTGACCAGCTCTTTTTCAAAACGAATCTATTCACCGAATTTCATATTAATTCGAGAAATGAATCGAAATTTACTTGAGCAAAATGATTTTGAGGGCTTGATTAACACTCAAATCATTTAAAAACTTGATGGTACCATGTTTGGCACAAAAATGACGAAAACGCTCAATTCTTTTTTCAGCGTCGCGGCCAAAAATGTGTCACTTTTGCCTCACGATGAGGTTAATCTACAGTGGCTCACAGCTTATTTCAACCAGTACGTAAAAAAAACTTTAACTTCCTATAAAAACTAAACGAAATAAGTTATCAACATTATTTAAACGCAGATTATTAGACTAGTGTTCACAATTATCATTTATTCAGTTGAATATAATTTTCAATTGATTTCAACAGGTCATAACAATTAATGAAGAAAAAAGTAACTAAAAACAATGTCACAGCTTAT
Organism: Nemotelus pantherinus; assembly: GCA_963978885.1. Taxonomy (NCBI): domain Eukaryota; kingdom Metazoa; phylum Arthropoda; class Insecta; order Diptera; family Stratiomyidae; genus Nemotelus; species Nemotelus pantherinus. Next base: position 30,564,577 of record OZ022265.1, on the reverse strand, counting down.
TTCAACCAAGTAACAGAATCAATGTTTAAATTAAGTTGCAAGGCACAAAAAAATATTTTAATATTTAGTATGACCACCCTTCTGGTTAACAACCATTTTAAGCCTCTTAGGTATTGAATCGACCAGCTTTTGTGTCACTTGTGGGGTAATTTTGGCCCATTCCTCAACCAATGCAGTTTTGAGATCGCTTTTGTTGGATATCTTCCGTTTTCGGATGTTGCACGACTGTGCCGGTGGTTGCATAACATGCGGACAATTCCAAACCAGCCATGTCTGTACAATACCCGACTTATGCTTCGAGTCATTGTCTTGATAAAATCTGAAGCCTTCGCGAATGCCCAGTTTCTCTGAACTTTCAATCAAATTGGACTTCAAAATTTCGAGATAATGAGACTTATCCATTGTAGTCTGAATAAATTGCAAGTTTCCAATTCCCGCTGCGGACATACAGGCCCAAACCATAACGCTGCCACCTCCGTGTTTGACTGTAGCTTTCAAATTTTTGTTTTGCAATTCTGTATTTGGCTTACGCCAAACATATGAGGCTCCATCAGAGCCAAAAATATTAAATTTCGACTCATCAGCGAATATAACGGAATTCCAAAATCCAGAATCTTTATGCAAATGTTCCTTGGCAAATTTTAAACGGCACTTCTGATTTTTGGCACTTAGAAATTGTTTCTTACGCGCTATTCTACCATTGAATTCATGCTCTCGCAGCACACGATGAATAATTTCCGGGTGGCAGGACTTGCCTAACTCAGCTTCCTCTTCACTCACAATTTTCGGAGCCGATAGCCTTGGGTTTCCCCGGATTTCCCGAACAATAAAGCGCTCGTCCGTTTGATTGAAAATTTTGTTGGGGGCATTTCTCTCTTTTTCGGGCGTTTTATTTTCGTGGACAAATCAGTATATGATGCTATGCACTGTAGAATCACTTAGTCCAACCATCGTACCAATTTTCCTGCGTGAATGGCCACTTTTAAAATTACTGAGAACAAGTTCTCGCTGGTCAATTGTCGTACGTGGTCTCATTTCGAAAAACTAATTTTTCTGCACGATCTTTTCCAAGAATTCAGCAAAACTGAACTTGAACACATTACAAATATAATGACTAAAGCATAGACAAAGAAATAATTGCTGTATTGCAAGATAACGGATCATTGCACACCTACAAAGTATTTGGTTGAAATAAGCTGTGGCATTGTTTTTGGTTGCGTTTTTCGTTTTTCGTTGTTTTAGAATACTAAACAAATAAGAATAAATAAAAGAAGTCATATTTGATTAGTTTAAACATTAGGCTAATAAACTGCCTTTAAATAATGTTGATATCTTCTTTAGTTTAGTTTTTATAAGAAGTTAAATTTTTTTTACGTGCTGGTTGAAATAAGCTGTGAGCCACTGTATTTGGTAAATTATCAAATTTGTGAAGTGTGAATTAATCAAATGACTGTGTTGGATGTTATAGAAGTGGAAAACTGTTAGGGCTGTTCTTAGCTTCGCTGTTCGTTGTTCATTGTTAGCTATTCGCTAGCCTCGTTTTTGCGCCATATCGCTCATCATATTTCAACATATTGAAAGGGCTCATTTATGTGGTGGAGAGTCGTTTGAGTTGTCATTGGAGGTCTTTTGATGAAGTCAATTTCGCCAACAGATTCAGAATCTATATACATTCTAAGACCATTGTGACAGTCATGTCTTGTAATACTTCTTTCGTTAACAAGGAGACAGTATGAGGAATGATTTCATGCACAATGATGTCTTCGTCTATTTCGTAGACGTTTTCTTAATCTCATCCCGAATGTTCTGGAGAAAATTTCGGACAACGTCGTCAAAAGAAGACTCTTCATTGATTACAAACGGGAAATTCAGCACGCTGAAAACATCTCCGTACAGTACTTTCACGATTCTTATTTCAAAATGAACTAGCCCATATAACAGCATCCAATAACTTACAGTAATCACTACCTGATTTACAGTTATTCATTTGATTGATAAGAAAAAGTAGCGGCTATGTCCTAAATTTTGCCTTATCAGTCTGAATTATACTTTGGTCTAAGGATTGAACTTTCGACATTAAATTTTATGCCAAAAATTTTAGCAACATTTTCATGTACCCTTTTTTAGCGTTGTGCCTGGTTGCATTGTCAAACAGCAAACTAATTTTTCTGTTTTGGCGTTTCATATGACGACTCAAAAAAGCTAAACAGTCTTGAAAAATTTGAGTGGTCATCCAAGCCCTTATATAAGATGCCGATTTAACAACAGCCATGAATGGATATCCCATGACCAACGATTTTAGTTTCTCACCTGTAGCACTGCAACACAGTAAAACACTAAGCCTCTCTTTGGCCTTTTTTCCACTTCAGCATCGCGCACCTTTCAGAATCAAGCTTTTTGTGTGAAGCTGTCTGTAAAAAATCGGTCTCATGGGCATTGAATTGATCTCGAAAGATTAATCCTTCTAAATTGAAAACAAATTATTTTTCCAGTTTTCTGCAGCTTGGTAGTCCAGATTAGCACCTGTTATTTTTCAAACGGAAAAATTATAGCCATTCTGTACTGGCTTGAAAGTTTATCATTTTTAGCTGTTTTTCAATTTTTTCTACTTTAGTTTGAAGCAATGATCCATTTATAGGAATGTTTTTAGCTTTACATTAATTCAAAATTGAAAGAAAAGATAAATTTATATCTTCAAAGCTGGCTTTTCTTAGCTTTCTCTTCCTGTTGCATGGAAAGTTTTCCTCTATCACCTTTAAAGAATGAGTGCATTAGATTTAGATTCAATGATTGGTAAACCTTGAAATTATCTGCATAAAGTAAATGAGGTATTTTGGCTAGAACGTCAGATAGGTAAAAATAAGTGAGCCAAGTTGGCTACCTTGTGATACTTTTGAGGTAGTAGAAACGATTTTTAATAAAATTACTTTCTAAATTTGAAGAATATTCATTACTTTACTCTGCAGGATACATTCTTAAAACAAAAGAATATAAACGTTGCGTGGATATCATCTGGTTGGCAAGTTGTGAAGGTATTGTGCTCTTCTTTCTGCTTAAAAGTATTGGTGAGAGGGTTTATTGATTCTGTGAAGCAGTGGCGGCTCTACGTATGGGGCTAGTGGGGCTTAGCCCCACCATCCTTTTTCATTTCAAAATGTAAAGAAACCAATCTCTATTTCAATTATAACAAACTATAAAATTTCATTTTAGCGAAACAAATGATCAAAATACTTCGCTCACCAACTGTTTTTAAAATCCATTAATGTCTCGTCTCCTTCAAAATTTGTATTTCATTTTCATTCACAAATTCGTATGTACACATAATTCATTACAAGAGAACTTACTTTGCATATGCAGCAATATGCGCGCGATGCTCTTTTCATATTCTCTTTCCATATTCTGTTCCACATGCAATGTGCGCCGGGCTGAGTTGAACTAGCCCCAGAAAAGAGAGGAAACGAATGAAAAAAATCACTGAGCGCCGAGTGTGTGCATGTCATACGCAATGGCAAAAAGAGAAATCAACGGACTAAGCCCTAATCTTAAGCTTCTATTAGTATATCGCTTGTTCGTCGTTCGCTAACTGAATAAAGTGTGTGTAGTACCAGTGGGTTAAATTAAGCTAATTGGGTTTTGCAATTGAAGAGTAAACGATGGTTTTGCTTTTACAGTGCTTGTTGATATTATCGTGATCTGATAAATATGATAGAAAAATTGTGTGTTCGTCTCAAACATGATTTAATATGATACAGACAGGTCTGTACGTATGGTATTTTATGCAAAATGTTGATTGCATTAATAATGTGTGAGAAAATACAATATACACTGTTTACAATATAATTGATCTTTGAATACACTTTCAAAAAGTTTTCTTCCGTCAAATGCGGGAAGTAACAATTTTTAATCTTCGTGCTATTCAAAGCATAAATATTTATTAGTTAAAATTTATCAAAGTCAAAGAAGTACCCCAAGATCGATGGTTATTTGCTGGAATTTTTAGTCCCCGAATAAGCCTGGGGTATCGAATTTATAGCTTTGATTTAATTAAATGGGATGCTTGGGACGTTGTTACGATAATAGAAGTAATCGAATTGTTAAGTTATATGAATAATAATAATTTTAATTTTTTCTAGTGACTTTTTAATAAAATTTTCGAATATTCTTCATAATGTTTTATATTAACCTAACCTAGGATCTAGTTTATTAATTCAATTCAATTAGAAATAGTTTGAAATCAAGGCAGTCTAATCATAAGGAATGAATGGTGAAAAAACTATATGATCCTCATGTTATACGATTGATAAGTTTGGGATATGATAATAATCCAGTTTAATTCAGTCAAAATTAATATACAATAATGAAGTGTTCTAAATATGTCATCTGCTACTGAATTGTAAAGCTTCTTTTAAAGATAATAATATGATTTCTTCTGTTTAACAGATAAATTATTTAATTTAAATACTTTTAATCACTCCAATTAGATCCAGCAGATTCTGAAAGATGATTTAATAACCTAAAGAATACTGAAACTTTTAAAACTTGTAATAAATATATAAAACGTTTCAATTTATTTGCAGTATTATCTATTAGTAAAGAAGCTGAACATTTTAATGAGCAGGTGATAGATTTATTCAACAGAAAAATAGGCGCAAGGAAAAATAGGCAGCAATAAGCTGATGCGAATATTTAGTAGAATTTTCTCGGAGGAATGTATTACTGAATTGACTTATTTGTGCATAGTATTTATTTATTTTAACACCATTTTTAAATGTATAAGTGTATATATATTAGTAGAATACAACTAAAAGCTTTTTGCTGTTGAATAACTGTTCCGTATTTCCAATATAAGTAAGTACTGGTCCTTGCAGACTAGCCCCACTTACATTGATTCCCACGAGCTGCCACTGCTGTGAAGTCCTCTAATCTTTTCATAGACCTCAGAGAAGTGTTCACATTTTTCCGCACTAAAAAGCTAAGATTTACGTGGCTTATCTTCAATGAAAGATTTGAGGGGAATAGTTTTGTTCGGTTTTATATATAGTAGATCCTTGCCTACATATATGATAAATTTAGTGACGATCCCATAGGCTCCTGTTAATTTGGTCTTATCTACCCATTATATTGAATGGAAGATTTTTTGGATAAGTTTTAGAGGGAGCATTGGTCCGTCAACAGCTTATAACTAAGCTGAAGCCTCCAATTACTCCAGTATTCCCAGCAGCTGGAAATCAATTATCTTTTTTTGTCCTTGCAAGTTTGAATATCTTAGTGGGTAGCGCATTGGCTTCTTTTGTCTAGGGTCCCTGGTTCAAATTCAGGTTTGGATGAAAGTTCGCACACTTAGCTTTGAGTTCACCTAGCTCTAAATAGGTATCTGAATTAGGAGTGAAGTGAGTCGTCAAACTAATCAATTTACACTCGTATTCACATTGATTGTAAATTTGTAATGAAGCTTTCTACCAGCTTCAACCCCTGGACTCGTACGAGAGTTGGCATGGGAATATTTTACTTAAGGTTTAGCCACAGCTGGAGCATATGTAAATACCACGGAAAGTGTGATATTTTTCGATAGGAGAGAAGGGTTTCATGTGGAGGGTATACGGATCAGCTGGTGCCTGATCCGCGAGGCTTTGAGGCCGCGCTAAATAAGTTGCAAAAGTGAGAGAAGCATATTCTAGGCCCTGATACATCAACCAATAAGAAATGAGAGCTTGCTGTTGTGCGTATCACCCCATTAAGAAAGAGTAAGCGCAGTGAACATTCGCTGGCAACAAACAACATTGTCTGTAGTGGATAGCATAAACGTATCGAGGATGTTGTTTTTATTTATCCAAATGGTATCGGAAATAGTTTTCTGCGTCAATTATATGATTGCCCACCATTTTAATACACAGACTAGGTTTTAAGAAAATTAATATTGCATAAAACGCCAATCGTTAAAAAGGTGTTCTTGCAAAGTATATGTAGATTGCCTAGCGGGAATGAAAGAACGTATCTTAGCAGCATTGCCGCTGGCGGGGTATTTTTTGTTTTCTTTCAATTTCCGAAATCGGGTACTGCTATCTATTTTTTGCAATTTGTGGGGTAATGTCGTTATTAGCATCGCAAATAACGCGCTTTCCGTGCTATTTATTAGTCTATATAGCTATTTATTAGTCTACACTCAAAAAAATTTTGGTTGAATTTTACCCTTATAATAGTAGGAAACTGGTTTCCTACTATTAAAGATGTAAAATTACAAAAGTGCGTAAAAAGGATATTATTTTTACAACCAAATGGTGTAATTTTACCCTAAATAATGATGCAATTTTATGGCTTTGGCGCAAAGGTGAATAGCAAACTAGTAAATTTACACTCTTTTTGCTTCAATTTACAAAAAGCTGTGTATTATTTAGCTGATATGACGTAAAAGCAAAAAATCCACATCGAATGTGTAAAAAAATTTGTGATTCGTTATTTTAAATGAAAAAATGAACATATTTCCTATTATCAAAGTATTGATTATAGACCCACATTTTAGAGTGTATAGCTATAGGTTAAATACTATTTATAGCTCGGAAAGTACGTAATTTACGATACAATTTGCGATATTTCCCCACTGATTGCGAGAAGTAGATAGCACTATCCAATTCCAAGTTGAAAAAAGACCGAAAGTGCCCCGCCAAGATAAGACACACCCCCTTTAGACGATCAGATACGTTTCTTATTCCCATGAGGCAATATACACGTGCTTTGCCAAACAGACTATTTTAACGAATGACAATTTATTCAATATTGATTTTCTGAAAACCTATTCTGATTATAAAAATGGTAAGTGATAAGACAGTTAACGCGGAATACTACTTTCGATACCATTTGGCGAGTAAAAGGAATATGTCCGATACTTTTATGCAATCCACTACAGAGAATATCGTTTGTCGCCAACCAATGTTCGCTGGGCTTACTGTTTGTTGATGGGATTATACGCACGCCAACACACTCTCACATATCAGCTAACACGGATATATCCATTCTCACCTGCCGTTTAAGAGTATACTTTTCCCATTTTTGCATATGATAAAGTGAGCTTATTTTGGTTTTGGTTCTTCTTAGGTGTCAGCTGATGATAAATCCTTCACTCCCTGCCTCTTCCATCAATCAATCACCGTCTTTCAGTGATATTTATTAGTTCTTATGCTATGACTTAATAGTGAGATATGTACGGTGAAAGATGAAGCGTTACACTCACTGAAAACAATACTATACTTAGAGTAGTTATTATGTGTTATTATGTGAACTAAAGAAATCGTAACATTCAGTAGCTAACTTGCGTCCATCGTGGAATCAATCGTTCTGACCATATCTTCGATTTAAATGTCTTCAATTTTAAGATACTAGTAAACGGCATTCATTCCAACGCCAAATATGCATACTAGACTCAACTAGACGGACTTAGTTGTGGCATACATTGCATTCATTCATTTCACTGCTTTCGTTATTGTTGATTTTTGTCAATAATTAGCTCACAGTTGGTAAGAATTAGTACTAGAAAAATGTTCGCACATCCAAAATACTAGTAATGTGTCGGACAACATCAACAACACATGACTAATTAGTTCGACAGCAGATTCATTGTGCTCGGATGGTGGCACTATGCCCAATTTGAAATGTTTGATGTATGATCGTGTCTGTACCTTTTTTTTAGATTTTTGGTGGAGAAACTTGCATGTGAGGCTACACTGAGGAACTTGTCAGCAGAACTTATGGTCCTGAACTGAGTAAACTAGTATTTTCTCAATGTTAAATGGATTGATTAGATTCCATTCGCCCGACTATATTAGCTGAAAAGCACGCTTGAATGTAAAATGTGAACATTTCAACGTACTATGTATACATTTTTATCTTGAATTTGAGCCATTTTGCAAAGCTCAATTTTTTTCTTTATCATAGAAAAGACAACTGGTATTGTTCATAAAATCTGTACGTTTAAAATTCTGAAATTGATAACTTAAATTCATCCTGCGACTATTTCTCACTTTATTACATATTCTATCCGCCATTTTTTTTACAAAAACGTCGATTCATTGCGACTTGTAAGAAAGCATCATAGTATTATGTGTTTTTACTTAAAAAAAAATATTGCTTCCTTTTTTCCAAGTCATACAAAGTATTCAATGTATTAAATGTTTCGAAACCCTCAAAAGATCAGGGAAGTTAAGGCTGCTTCATGTATGAAAGATGTCAATTTAAGTATTTATGTATGAAAAACAATTTTTTTTATTCACTTTAAACCTTCAATAAGCATTGGATTTATCTTAGAAGATACTTGCCCTTTCGATTCTCTTGTCTCCCTACAAATTTAATTTTTTCCAAAAAATTTACTCTCGTAAGGCTTTCAAACCAAAATATCGGCATTGGTACATTGGTCAAAACAGTTTAAATTATTTAAGCAATGTCGAAATGAACGAAAAATAGTTGAAATGATTTGAGAAATGAACTATGTAAATAATCCTTATGAACTTTTGGTGAGAGCAGCATTTTACTTTTGATTATCTTTCGAATCATTACGAATCCAAACATTTACGAGCTTATTCTCTCACTGAACTCTTTCAAGCTAAGGGAAAAACAAACATATTTCGATTCTGGCTTATTCAAGAACTGCCGCATAACTATGCGCAATTTTAATTCAACATAATTTTCAGTTAACTTATAATTTAGCACAATTTCGAGTAATCGCAATATTGCGAAATGTTACGATTCTAGCTGCTTCTGTAAGGGAAGAATTCTTGCCCTGAATGTGTTACCCTTCACATTAAAACTGCAAGGCACTGAGATAATGTAAACTTGCTTTTGCACAAGAAAAGTTTTCATAATGCATGCAAGCATACTTAACTTCATTGCTGCTTCATGTAGAATCGACATGAAGGGTCATTAACGTAACACAAAATTCGTGCCAACTAGATTACTACGAAAACTTTTTCTTCATGAAAATACATCACAAAGGTCTGCATTTAATCCCAGTTGCTAGTTTTATAGATTCCACAATGCACTTCACCACAATGAAGCAGTTGTGTAAAGGTATTGCACTTTAAATTTTGCATAGTGACGTTTTTACTGCATTTTCATGATGAAACAATTTGCCGAATAATATGTAAATTTAATTCACGACGAATTCACTTAGGTAGCTTAGCGAATATTTCGATCCGTCAACTTGTGAAACCATTTCTTGGAGACCTGCTTTTCAATTCTTTAATACTCAACTAATACAAAAGTTGAATGTCTGTAATGTTAGGATTAATTTCATCTTCAACCATCCATTTAAATACTTTTTCCAAAATCATCTCGAAAACAAGTAAAAAAGTTTAATACAACTGCACGTATATGGTATACCTAGCATTTACACAGATCGTAATAGATACAAATTTTTCCGCTTTTGTCCTCTGCGAGAAGCAGAAACTTGTTTTTGAATTACTTGCGATGAAGTTACTTGTCCCTGTATTGTTTACCTCACCTGGTAGAAAAACGAAAATCAAAGCGAAAATGAAAACATTCAAACTGTTTCGTTTTCCAGCGAGACAATATCAAACAAGCAATGAAGTAAGCAGCCCGGCCAGGAAGTAAGCAACCCCTCTGTTTATCCCTACCTAAGACGTCAACTTCATGAGTTCTGGTAGCAATTGTTCCAGCTGTATCGTGTCCTGAGCTCTCTGTTCTTGAAACTCGAATACAATTTTGTAACAAGCTTTCTTTTTGAAACTTTTATTGACTTCAAGTAACTTTTAGTTTAGCCGCTTTATCTTTTGTGTACTGTTTATTTTACTTTGCATAATTCTTTTTGTTTGTTTCTTAGAACGTTGTGTTCTAGCTTCGTGTCATGTAACGAACGGTTTTCGTGTCTTAAATCACTAAAGAAGAGTAATAGGTGTAAGTATGCTAGTATTTTATGCATGCGAAAATATGTTTGCAGAAAATCCTTTTAGTTTTGAAATGTGACCAGACAACATGCACATCACACCTGTGATCATATTACGGCGAATACTATGCAACTATTAACACATTGTCGGTCATGCACGGTCTTGGCGACCTAAAAGCCCTTAGTTTTGACTAGCAAGAATGTTGAATTGGTGTTAAGTAAAATGATAGTTTAAAAAAATATATGATGAAAACTCAAATGCAGTATAAAGCTTTTCTCCTGTCGCGTGAAACAGTTTTCCAAACCATGTGGAAAATATTTCCATCCACCAAAAAAATTAACTTTCATTATTTAACGATATATGAAACTAAACAGAGTAAAATCGACAATATAATCTGCAGATGTACGGCCAGTGTTAATGCTGTGCGAATCGAACGAATCTTTTACCAAAATCTTTTTTGTGAAAGAAGTTGCTAGTTTCGAAATGTGATTAGCAGAGTGTTGAAGAAAGATTTTCGCTTTGACACCGTCCGCATTGTTAACAGCAAAAATGCTACACATGCTTTAAATTATCTGTAAAGTAAAGTTATCCCACGCCCTTGCTGGGTCTAGTGGTTGAAACTGGTAGAAAAATTCAATCAAATTTGCAATAAATGCTGCATAAAAAATTTATAAAATTTAAATTAATAAATGTATAGTGACTAGTTCCACCACTTTTTTTTAGCTCTGATTACATCAGGTACATATTCAGAGGTAGGTTAACTCAAAGGTTAGTGGACGATCCCTTGTCCGAACCTGCATTGGAACCAACGATCCAACACACCAGCAGCCAGAGCTTTACCCATTAGACTGCTTGAGCTCAAGTTATCTGTACCAGCCCCGTATGGTTGATTATTTTGTGACCACTAGCTAAAAGAAGAAGCATAAAATAGTTTTCAGTCAATGAAGGTCGGCGATACATGTAAAAGCCTGGATTAAGACCGTTTTTCAGAGGCTTATTTAAAATAGAAGGAATAAATGAATCATTTTGAAAGTGATAGTGTTTATTCACTACATATTAAAATACAAGAATCTGATTTTATTTAATTTTTTTTCAAAATGGCCGCCGTAGTAACCAATCTCCTGAGACCCTCGTGGCGAAAGACATCATTCATCAGTTACAGCAATTTGAAATCAAAAAAATTGGTTGGAGTGTGTTTATTAAACATGAATCTTCTAGTTGAACAAAAAAAAAAGTAAAAAAATCGTGAATTAGCACGCCTTATAAAAAAAGTACGACTTTCGACCCTTTTTTCGACAGTTTTCCGGTCAAAAATGCTAAATTTTGAAAATTGTTTTTTGGCATTATTGAAGTTCGACTAGAAGCTTATACTATAGAAAAAACCGTGTGCCAAGTTTCATAAGAATCGTTTGGGAACTTTTTGAGTTATCTTGCCCGCCAATTTAAAAAAAAAGTCGTTTCGAGAAAAACGCGTAGTTTTGACACACAGAAACTGTATAATTACAGCGACTTATCATCTAATCAGCAATTTCAGGCCCATACAGAAGTCCTTCAGTACGTTCATAGCTCTCGTTTTTTTTCACAACTCTTCTTGACACGCTTGACGTGCTTTTTTAGTTGTCAAAGAGCTCCGGCGATTTTCTCGACTCACCAGCGAGGGTCGAGGGCTCCAGTACGGATTCAATAGCTTGAGGCGGAGCACTTAAATGAGTTTTTAGTCGATAAATAAGGCGAATTTCATTCCAAAACTTTGCAAACATATTTTTTAGATGTTAATTTAACTATTTATGCAAAAAAAAGAAACTCGATTTTTTGAAAATTTTACATGTATCGCCCTCCTTAAACAAGTTAGCTGTAGATTTCAAAATAAGCATTCTCATGAAAATAAGAGTACGTTTTTAAGAAACTCTTCCGTTTTTAGCTCACGAAAATCCTTTACCCTCAATTTCCAAGCTGCAATACCTAATAACTTCAACGCCAAAACCAAATTCCACATTTTTTCTTCTTAAACCTCAACTGCACCCATTTCCATAGGCCCTTTTGACCCATGTACGATGTGGAAGCTTCAAATTGCAACTATTTTAAACTTCACCTCTCGTTGATTCGGTTATATATTTGAAAACACTCGATACTACGCCCAAAACTATCTTCAATAACTAATTGTTGCTTTATTTCATTTTTAAAGATGGTGGTAAATGATCAGTTTATAAATATTTATGCATCGATACTTTATGAGTTACTCTAAAACTCTTAGAAAAGCAAGTTTGCAAGAAACTTATTCCTATGAGCGACTCTTTTCTTAATGAACAACAATATATACCATTTTTGAATCAAATTCGTAGAATTTTGGCTCAAATTCATTATACTTTCAAGTCTAATTCATATTTTTTCAAAACAAATCCTTAAATTTTCGATATCAATCTGTAAGGTTTCGAGTCAGGAACATAATATTTTTGAGTCAAATTCATAATTTTTTCAACTCAAATTCATCATTTCTTCATGTCAAAGTCATCATTTTTGCTAATCAAATTCATAATTTTCACAAGCTAAATTCATAATATTTTTCGAGCTGAATCCATACAATCTTAAAGTAAGTTCAGGTCAGTACAAATTTTTTCTCCTACAACTACGATTTTGACTCGAAAAATTATGAATTTAATTCGCAAAAATTATGAATTTAATTCGAATAATTGACACAAAGAAATTTTTTACTTGACTCGAAAATTTATGAATCGCTATCGAAAATTTACAAATTTGTTTTGAAAAAATATACATTAGACTCGATCAAATTTGTACCAAAAAACTACGAATTTGACTTGAAAATGGTATAGATTTCTTAAGGGTAGATCTTCTTCTACCAATCACATGATTTTAGTTTCTGACGTATTTTGTCAGGTGAAAAAGAAAGCCAAATTGTGGGGGTCAATGCGGAGTTTAATAAGACTTTCGACCGTGTTGACCATCAAATATTGGTGCACAAAATTTTGAACCTTGCAATTTCTAGTTGCTTACTCCGAGCTGATATCAGCTCATTTAATTCCAAAGTTTTTTTTATCTAAAAGAGGTTGAAGTAGATAGAGTAGAATCAGATAGTTTAAATAATGTTGCAGCTTTTGGCGTAGTGTTGGATTACAGGCTGCCTTTCAACCTCCACTTCCACAAAATCCTATCCGGGGCCAATGAACAGCTTGGTTTCATTACAAGACTTAAGATTTCGAGAACATACTTGGAAGAATTATCCACTTGCAAAAAGCACACCAAGTATTCTGACCTTGGTCGAATCGAAGGTTCGTTCTTTTTGACACTTCCGGCTGAACTAAAAAGTGATCAAATTCTTGAATTCTTGGACTTTGAATTCCGTTGTCGTTAAAATTTTTGCAATTCCGGTTTGAGTTCCAACCAAGTAAATAGATCCTCTCAGCGTAAAAATCATCGTATTCATCTCTATTGCGCACATTTTTGCGGAATGAGGACCAAATATGTGCAAATTAACTTTTTCTTTATGATTTTCAACACAACTGTTGTAGGTTCGACAAAAAACCTGGCTATTTGTTGATTTTTTAGTGATTTGCCCATTTTTTTTCATAATGTTTTCAGATGTGATCATAATAGAAGCTTATCAAATAAAGCAATGCCAACTTTGTGAATGTATTGCTGCTCACGTTTTTTTTTGTAATACAACGTTTGTTTAGTCTTTATGTTCTTGTTGTACGTTTTAGTGAATCAATTGCCACGTATGAATGTTTTTTTCAGTGGGCTGTTTGATTTTATTTTGTCTTACTATCCCCATTTTTTTACTGTCGAGTGTGGTGATATCAACTTGCTTATGGTTCAGTGGGGTATTTATGTTCGCAGATGATGTTTCGATTGCTTTTTTTTCCTCTTTATGTTTTTGTTCCTCTTACCAGCTTAATAGCATTCCTTACAATAACAACCATAAATTAGTTTTTTTTCAATCCTTCCTTTTTTCTATCTTTACCCTTTTTATACTTTCATTAATTTTTGCCCATTGGCTTACCCACACAGAAAAAGTAGGATTAGGTCTACTTATAGCATTTTTAAAACTGATTACTCGAAAATTCTGTTCAACTCAGGGGTCTGGTCCGGTTTTCTTTACACAAGATCTTGAAATGAATGCTATTAAGTTGGGATGAGGAACATAAAAATAAAGAGGAAAACAGAGCAATCGAAACATCATCTGTAAAGAAGATATACATAAATCTCATAAATCTCTTCTTATTACATCTAACTAAACGCTTAATACATAAATCCACACATGCGTCCTTTGGTTTTCTGTGACAGTTTCTGAGGTGTTGCACCTGAAAGAGAAAACCAGTAATTTGTTCGTAGTTCATCTGATGGAACATTTCAAAGGCACAGCATTTTATGGTTAGTGGCCAAAAAATAATTGAAGAAGCAAAACGAAGACACTTCGCTTATATTAAAGTTTGCATCTCTGCTAATATCTATGTTCGTTCCCTCAGATTTATCACGCAGACTCTGGGGCATTTGATGGAACCATTGTGCCTACGCCTTAAATAATTTGTGCTGTATGATTGTTCTTTCGCTTCTTCCTTAATCCCTTCTAATGTCTCTGTTCTATGATATCGATGTTGTGATAACTAATCCTCTTACGGTGGAAATTTTTCTTTCATATATGTGTCCGCCTTTTAAGCGGTGGCCCTGATGATATTTCTAATGCTTTCACTAAGTTTTTTGCTTTTACCTTATGTATGTCTATGTTTACTTAATTTGAGTTTTGTGACTTATTAAGAAGGGACATGAATTCGATAATTTCAATCCGAATAAAATGGCTGAGAAGTCTGATTGAATTCCACTAGATCTCGCGTAATTTTCCGTCTAGTTCGGCTTAATATTGCGTAATTATTGCCTAAAACTTCATTTTCCGAGTGTCTATCGAATTGTTAATTTGTGTTACTGTCAATCCTATTTATCTACAAATTTTGTGAAGAGGATGAAGAAATTCACGTGTCCTGTCGGCCTGCCTACCAAGGCTGAACGGAATCACTGGTAAGCCGAAGCTAGTACAGCGGCTTGGTTTGGGTGATGGTGTGTCCTCGACTAGCCGGCAACGCAATTGAGCCTACCCCTTTGGCTACCCCAGACAGAGTGGGGTATCACTCTTTTCCTATATCTTTGGTCGTACCTTTCATGTTATCTTGAACGGCTATTCTTCCTCCTCCTTTTCATTAGATTTCTGCCTCCCGAATCTTCCACGTTTGGCCACCTCTTGTTTACATTATTTACCTAACGATACTCTGTGAATTCCCTTACTTTAAAAGTTTCCAAATGTTTTATAAGGTTTTATCTAAAAAGCCTGATCAAACTACCTTTTTTTGTCTTTTGGAGCATGGAGATAAACAGAAACATATTTTTTATCCCAAATTAAATTTTGGCGTATTCTTCTATCACTTTTTAAGCAACAAAAGTAACTGCTTACAGTTGGTATCCATGCATGTTTTCGTCTTCTTAATTCATTGGTTCGTAGTATAGTCGAATATTACTCCCAAGTATAGCCTCTTCGCTTCGTTTACGTGATTATTGGTTTAGAATCTGCTCAACGTAAATTTACTTATTGTCTTCTGTACTAGCTTATCTTCCAAATGATCAATTATTAGGTTCTCACTGCAGCTGGCAATATCAACATGCCCATATCCGCCAGAACTCATGGGTGGAAGTTCATAAATACCACAGCCACATCCAACCAAAGGTATAACAGTTCAGTTCTCACTAAAATGCACTCTACGGTTACCTACCAATAATAAAAACTATTGATACAAAAAAAGGCTTTCTTTTATATTCTCATTGGAACGTTATAAAGTGGCGCCCAATGTGGGCCCAAACTCAGGACCAGTGGAGATCCAGGCTGGCTTTAGGCCAGCAGAACAAGTTGAAATTGATGATCGCATTACAGACGGTGACCGGGCAATTAGAGCAATTAATTGTTGCTTTGTAAACACCAGCTATGACAAGACTTGGTGGGAATTATTGGAATTGTCCAGCGCGCTTCAATGGTAGATCGTTTCGGCTTTCATCTACAAGCAAGTGGAAAACATCCATGACAGCAACGAAATTATGGAATCACCAATAATACTGCAGGAAATTGCAGCGACCTAGTGGCAATTCATCAAAGAAGACGTCAGCACACGAAACCAAGCCATGGATTTACTACTCGCCACGTTTGCTCTGCCAAAGCCTGCTTACTAGATATTACTGGAAATTTTCGTCTCCAGCTACTGAGCTCTTCATCCGCCAAAAAAGTTCACTATTGGCAGAACTACCTGCAAAAACTGGATTTGATATTTGGACTCATTAATTTAAATACTAGGACGCATATCTCCAAGAACCAAGTAGCTACGTTCGCAGAACTCTTCGTGCCCAAGCAATCGAAGAGAAAAAGTGAAAAGAACAGGTGGAGAGAAAAGAACTGGTGGAGAGAAGAGAATTGGTGGAGAGAGTTAGAGAGAAAACAGAAGAGGTGGCAGCAGGCTCCAGAAACATCCTTGCAGATGGTATAAAAAGAAGAGGTGGCAGCAGGCTCAAGAATCATCTTTGCAAACGGTGTGAGGCAGCAGAAAGACGTTCTCTTAACGATAATGGATTTGCCATCCTAAGGAAAATCACCCAAATAACATTTATGACTCTTCCAAATTTAGACAACCGCACGTTTCTGGGCGCCAACTTTATTGAAAAAACAAATATGGTGTTAAATGTGACACAGTGTTATTGGTTCTTTGAGGAGAATCCCAAGGACAGATTAGACCTGCTGCAGCATGAGGCCATAGATCTGTCAGGGAAACAAGCAGTGGACATCACTTCTTGACCTGGGTCGCCGGAATTAGCGGCAGTTTTTGATATCAGGTCAATCAGCTCACTTTCGAGTACACCGAAACAAGCAGTGAAGATAAGCAGAATATGTATGGACAAATCAACATCGTCACTTTATCATTGAGAGATGAGGAGGTCTCGGAGCTCTGAGCAACAGAGTGAAATATTTTCAATTAGGTATAGCCTCTAGACCTCTTCAACTCAACAGAACCTCCTGCAATACACGTCAATCATCGTATCCTGTATTTCTCCTGCAAACCGGAATTCTCCTGTAAAACTATTGATACAAAAAGGGTTTTCTTTTATATTCTGATAGAAACGTTATAGTGTATTGAATAGTTCTAGTGAACGAAATTTCTGGTTCAAGTTGTTTAAACTCGGTGGCTAATCATTGTTCATCCTGTGGTGATAAATAATCGTATTTGTCCGTTACTGTATATTGAAATCGGTGGTGGGTGCTGATATTGATGTTACTGCTGCTAATGACAAATCGGCTGATGCGATCTAATTAGATACTGTTTTGCTCCTTAGTGCCTTACATACTAAAACAAAACCTAAAAACCGTTTCGCATACGACATTCTCTCAACTGTTTGATCAATCGACAGTGCTAAACCATCACTCATAAACACGGCTCGAACTAAGTCTCTCTAAAGTCTCGAAATTTCCATAGCAGCTTTTCAAAAGGATAACGATAATCAAATATTGCTCATACTTATGTTAACGTATTTCGTACCAAAAATGAAATTCGTCAAATCGTGTTTATTATCCTCAAAGTAGATATACAATCCCTTTGATTTACACCTTTTCATCTATAAGATATCTCATCTCACAAATAGACGAGAACTAGTTCACCCACAATATTGCGGAAGCTTAACGATAAGACAATTTGTTTCCGAATTGAAGATACGAGTACGTGCTGTTGCTACATGATAACATCTTCTCGCTCGCTTCATCTCTAAGCTTTATCTTCTGCCAAACAGTTGTCCTTTCTAATCTTTTGCAACGCTACTACCAATTCAGTACGTTTCACATATAACTCCAACGGTTCCAGGTATTCACTGTGTGTCGTTACTCATTGACGGCTTCCTAGTCTCTCAGATCTAGCAGGGAAGACCTTTTCACATAAGCGTCCCTGTCGTAACGTTAAAATTTGCACATTTGATAATGACTGTTTTGGTACGTGCTCCGTAAGTTAACTCGGCACACAACAACAGTCTCTGCTTCGCGTCAGCGGTGTTATCGTACCTGTACGGTTACCGGAGGGACATTTAAACTTAGATTTGTTAGGGGATAGTTAATATATTTTATAGAAGGGAATAAGGTTAATAAACGATTTTAGTTGAGTGATAATGAACTCATCGGTGTACTGTTGGGATTTAGTTGAGTGGAGAGCTTAGCTCGTTTAACTACTTTGGTAAAACATCTTTGTGAATATGAAACTCAGACAACGTGGTGATTAGCGTACGTTAAGGCAAAAACAACTTAAATAGATGCATATAATAGCGATGGCGTATATATTTGTATAGATTTTTGTTTTAACTGGAAGCACAATTTGATAACGTTTCGTGCAAGCAAATTTCACGTTATTTTTCATTGAAACTGTTAATGAACCATGCAAAGCAATCTAAAATCATCGGATTATATTTATATTTTAATCTCTGTTAAGCCTTTCATAATTTTTATGCGTCTCTTATCATGATTAAAAATTATTTGGAAAAAACTGGTATTGCATTATTCCGGAAAGTACTCACCTACTATACACATTGTTTTCAATCATATTTGTACTATCGATTGATCATATATGATAATTTGCAATTATTTTGGAATACTTCATTCACATTAAGCAATTATTGTTATCACCTATATATACTATTTCATCGAATTCTAAGAAAATAATAAAAATCAACTACGTATTATATCATTAAATTCGCAAATTGTTCATTCTGTGGAAATCCATAAATACGATATGAAAGACTGTTGTATTGATAAAATTGCGATTACTTATCTTGATTTGGTAGTAGGTACACTTATACCTTTCCCTTCTAAATTTCACGCGGAAATTTCTATCTCTTTGGAAAGATGGGAAAATCTTTTGATGAGTTCAATTCGTGTGGCTCAAAAATAAGTGGTGTGTCGCAATATTTTATTTGCTAGGGTTTATATGGAATTTAATGTGAGTGATTTCGGAGCGGAGTGCTCTACTGTTGAACACTAAAAAAAATATAGTTTGTTGAATTGTTCCCTGCATTTCGGTAACTTTTATGATTTGAAATAACGTAGCTGCTATGGCTCTCCTTCCTTTCGTAGGTATGAACGTTTTTAAGAGGTATATATTAAATATTATATTAGTTGATCACGCAAAAAAAAAATCAACATAATTTTCGTTTTATGTATCGAATCAAATTGTTTTTTGTACTGATGCATAATATGATTTTTTTCCAACCCATCGCTATCATAAATATCAATCTTTTGTCGATTTTGTCGTCATTTTGGTGAGTTGGACCAGTTTAGCTGGGATACTCTGGGATACTGAAGTGCAGGATTATTTGATATAGTGTGTTTGGGTTAATACTTTTATTTGCTTGTTTAAAATCTACGTAAATCTATTAGACGTTGATGCTAAACTTGAAGCACTTCTCCAGCACTTGTGTGATTATAATCAGCTGATCAGTCATTTATCGTTTGGATTCACATCTTAGACCAAAAGCTTCGTCAGTCTTCCCCAACGACGTTTTCAGCCTAAACTTTGATATTGTTTTCTAATATTTTCATTAATAGAACGTACAAAATAGCGATGTGCCCCTGTAATTTTCACACCGTAGCTTTTTCCCTTTTTTCGTGGGTATTGCATAACATAATAATAAGAATAATTGCCGCAAATACCGAATAAAGGCGAAAAAAAAGCTATTGAAATAGCTAAGCGGAGATACTTTGCGCACATAGAGTCATCAATCCTTTCTAATAATCGAAAACTATTTAATTTATACATCAATTTCCATCAACTTCGAAACACTTATCGAATAGTTTTTCTGTTAACGGTGATGTCGCCTCTTTTCATCAAGACATTTTTGATTTATTTGCTGCTTTCTTTTCCTCAAACTTTAGATCATCAAAATCATCCAGTCTTCCCAGCAGCAACGCCCAATCATCTTCAGCTTTTCGTTTAGATTTTATTACTACCGCTCCCTCAAAAATATAAGCTTTAATATCTCTTTTAGACCCTACAGCCAACATGAGTCCTGACGGTATTTCGTGTGTATTTGTTAAGTCTCTATGTTCAACTTTAAGTGTTCGTCTTCCTATTTTATTTAATCAAAACTTGTTCACTGGTGCTTTTCCTTCTGTATGGAAAGTTGCAAATGGCTTTCCGATCCTCTAATCGGGGAGGGTTCAAACTGTTCATCTTCTAGGTCATCTTCAGATGCACTGAAAAACACATAGCGCCAGACGCCATAACTTATAGACTTCTGGCGCCATGTACATAGTCGATTTTGGTCGATTTGTGATAAAATATAGCGCCACACGCCATAGTACCGACCTTCTTTGCTGTTTTTCACAACAGGGTGTATAGGGCCATTAACTTTTTGCTCTCCAGGGAGAAACATGGACTTATTAAAAGCCATTTCACGTCAACAAACTTGGTAAAATTTGTCAACTCCGTTGCTGGTTCGTTGGATGCTGGACAACAAGTTGACGTCATCTACACAGATTTCCTTGATTCCTGGTTCTCCTCCTATATTGTCAACCTTACTTGTCGTGTTTTCTTCAATGACTGCGTTTCTTCTCCTTTGCATGCTACACCTAGTGTTCCCTAAAGTTCCATTCTCGGGCTGCTTCTATTCGTATTGTTAATCAATGATCTTCCTAATTGTTTCCATTCCGTTTTTTCAATTCTTCTACAGACTGTTTCTTCTTATGAAGCAGGCAGTCTTCTTCAATCAGACCTTACTGCTTTGAGTGACCGATGTACTTTTAACTCTTTTTCTTTCAATATTCCTAAATGTGTTGCTATGTCCTTGACTAAGAAACCAATTTGTATCCACTTTGTTTATTTCCTCTCCGGTATTATTTTGCTGCAAATAGACCAACTTAAGGACTTTGGCCTTATTTTTGATCCTCATATGAATTTTGATCTGTATGTTCAAGTTATTTCCTCGAATGCGTCAAGAGTGGCAAGATTCGTTCTCCGTAGTTCTCGTTGCTCGCTCAATATCTCAACTCGTGTCCGTCTATTCACGTAGCTAGTACATAGCATACTAGAATACCCGTCGCAAGTGTGGTCTCCTCATTTTGTGTACTTGTCAGATAGTGTCGAGTCTGTCCAACGAAAGTTTACTCTTGTCTCCTGTTTAAGTTCAATTTTCCCTACTGTCCTTACATTGTACGCCTAAAATTGTTAAACCGTTGCACGTCCGCAGATTGTTAACTGATGAATGTTTACTGTACAAAATTTATGTTGGCCTCTGTTCTGTGAATATTCTTATTTCCGAATTTGTGCAGGTC
The DNA here is from genome assembly GCA_963978885.1 of Nemotelus pantherinus. Lineage (NCBI taxonomy): Eukaryota > Metazoa > Arthropoda > Insecta > Diptera > Stratiomyidae > Nemotelus > Nemotelus pantherinus. The sequence goes on along the minus strand of OZ022265.1, from coordinate 30,543,331 downwards.
TTTGACCGACCTATCAGATCTCAGTTTTTTCCCCCATCCCTTTTGCGCGTAGTGAAGTATTTTTTCATTCACCATTATGCCTAGTACTATACTCTTCGCGAAACGAATTCAACGGTCAAATCCCATACAAAAGAGCTTTACTGACGAATTGAAAAGCTCTTTTTGTATGGGATTTGACCGTTGAATTCGTTTCGCGAAGAGTATAGTACTAGGCATTACTGAGAATGCTATGGAATCCTAATGAGCATCAGTTTGGTTCTTTTCATATCATTCCTTTGTTTTAAGAGGCATATTTTTCAATCATTGTAAGATGCTGTTTGCTATAATTTTGCTTATGTTTCAATTTTCTTGTTTTATTTGTTATTATTATTTTTCATCTTCACTATTACTAACTATTCAGTTTCATTTTGATAATTTTATTATCATTATTATTATTTTTCTGTTTCTATTTCTTAATCTACTTTATTGTAATATTTTCGTTGCTTATTGTATTTTAATTGCTTATTGAATTTGCATGCACATGCCGTAATATTTTGTTGTGTTTTTTTTTGTATATATATGTTTCACGGATGTATATCCGTGAAATGGATTCTAAATAAATAAATAAATAGGTTTGCACCTCTCCTGCGGTATTTTTTCTTGATCACAGATGTGCGGGATCACTTTATGGATAACGCTCATATTACAGCTTCCACCGCATTTGATTAATTTAGTCAAGATTCCGTTGGCTCTCGGTGTTCTATTGTTTTTCTGGCTTCTTATGACTAACTCGATTTTTCTGATAATCGCTCATAATAATATTTATAATTCTTAAATCTGATCTTATTCACTGCTTCCCGTAGGCTCTAATATTGTTCTCTATTGGTCATGATGTTCCTTTTGAAGAACTGCATGTGCGACTGGTTTGTCTTTTCGAACACATCGTAGCATTCAGTGTCAAGCCAGTCGGTTCCTTTACGCCAAGCTTTATACTTGCTCTGCAGCTTTTTTCATTGTTGTCTTGATCTTTATCCAGGATCAATTGTTATTGAGGGCGGTATATGTAGAACGAAGGTTAGTCTTGTTTCTAGATTTTCCTGCTGAGTATTCTGCTACCGACGCTGTTTGGCGCTTTTTGATGTCGAACTTACGAAAAGGGTCATGGGAAATGTTACGGACTATAATTATAAATTTGACCCGAGCAAACAAAATTAGGTCCAAAAATCAACATGATGAAAACAAAAATTATAACATACATAAACAAAAAAGAGGGCTTTAATATATAAAATATAACTCTTAACGAGTATGTTTTGCAAAAAATAGTGTTATTTTTGTATTCAATTGCGAAATTGACTCTGATGAAATAAAGTGGAGAGTAGAGCTCCCTTCAGGCAAATAAAAGTGGAATGGCAAATCAGATACAAGTATGAGCTATGCGAAATACATTCAGATCTAGATGTATCCATAATCATAAGAATGTCAATGCTTTAATAGGTAGACAACAAAGAATCGAATATCAAATACCTAAGAAGAACTCAAACGCAAAGGGGAGGATCCAGGAAGCACTGGTGTAACTTTTTCGACACAGGCTGGGACGAGACAATTAGGCTTGAACACTTAAATTGTGTCCAACAGAAAATCGAATTCTCTATTCAATCTCAATAATATATTTAACTGTTTTAACGTTATTATTTTTGTTTTCGATTCTACATCCGTTTATAAAAGAAAATTGTTGACACTTATTGGGATCCCCAGTTTCTGATATTTTCTCGGAGTCTCTCCAACAGACTTTTCAATTTGGTCTTTTTCCATATTTTTGGTTCTGTGATTTCAGTCTTTACGAAGCTCCTTCACTTTGTTGAAGATTTTTTAGGTTTTCTCTAAATTGATTTAAACGATTGCTCAATATTTTTTGACCTGCCAAAGCTTTGCTCAATATTTTTTGACCTGCCAAAAACTACCAAATTTACACGATGTCTTTGAAAGTATTATATTGTATTGTTCGCGTAGTGAGCAGGAGCTAAATCAGGCCAAAATATTATTGGTATGTTATGCTTTTTTTGCAAACGGTAGTAAAAGTTTCTGAAGGCATTCCTTGATGTATAATTCCGAGCTGATAGTGCCTGTTATAAACAATGGGGTGTCTTTTTTACCGCATTCACAAATGGCCTGGCAAGCAAGTGCTTTTGCGCCAAACTTTTTGAACTAAATTAATCTTTATTCTTGTGGAAGGTCTTCTGCTGGCAACAAGTAGTAAAATTGAGGGCCCAGAAGCGTATTGAAGGCCAACTTGAGGTACGTTTCATTGTCAAAAACAAGGAAGAAATTGTTCTTCAGCATTTGGTTGTAAAAAAATGTCGCCCTCTCAATGGATTTTCTCAATAGATCTGTACTTTTTTTGGTTGTTTCTATACCATGAACACAGAGCTGCAGCAAATTTTGAAAGATGCTTTGAAGCATGCACGATTACGAGAGCAAACTGAAGTTGCGATTAAATATCTTCGAATAAAAAGAATATTGTTTTATTTTACTCCCGCCTGAAAACTATACGAGTATATGTACGTAATAATCGAAACCATGATGTGCTTCTAAATGCTTTTCATGCTCGAAACACATGAAAATAAACTTATAGAGTTACGAAGATCCAACTCAACTTTATTGCGCAACAAAATTTGGTCCAACCTTAAACTTTGTTTAACATTAATTTGTTTGAAATTTCCGATTCCGGTTGTTCTTATAGTTTACTGGGATATGGGAATAGACCTGCGATTAGAATGTTTTCTTGAATTGCGGTTCACAGTCAGGATAGCTAAATTGATGTACAACGAAAAATAAAATTATAGTGAATTTCACTATATAAAACCTGATGCATTTGAAATTCTAACAAAAATAAAGTTGATGCTTTGCTGCTCATTTTTCTTAAGGTGTTATGACACTACATTAATAATGCCATTAATAATCCGAGTAGAGAGAGAGAATGAATAAACATGGATATATGCATTTTGTATGAGCGAATAGGCCTCACTAGCCAATAATGTTAAACTGTTAAATATTAATGCCATAATTAATGTGGTGTGCTATAATAATGCGGCCGGCTTCGCATTATTCAGCTGCTAGCAGCTGAAATTTTGACAAGTTGGAAATTGAATGTGTCATATTAGAATATTTGACACATTTTAGCCTTGATTCCAGCAAACCTTCGACATTTCGATAACAGTTAATCGTCACTGTCAAAACGAACAGTTGTTTTGACTGCACTCACCTACTTGTCTCTTTCACACTAAATATTTCGATCTCTTTTCTTTTCGGATTAATAATGAGATGATTAATGCGCAAAATAATGTAGTGTCATAGCACCCTTAGGTAGGGAGCACTGTATATAGTTCATCAATGAAAATATTACTCACATACATTATTTTAATTAATTGGACACACAAAACAGTCGTAAAACATTATTACAACAAGTTAGTAATAGCCCATTATACCATTTGAAAAATATTTGCATCAAGTCTCAATTAGTGACAATGAGATGTGATATGCTTCGTTGTTTTTAAGTATTTTTAGAGTAGAGTCTTCGAAGTGACAGTGATTTAAAGTATTCGAGGTACGTTTTGTTTAGATTATTAATAAAATATGCTGACATAGATAAACATTATCTCAAAGACGGATAGTAATGATTCATTTGTGGTACGTATCCACCTAGTTTGGGCAATTCAAATGCATTTTCAAACCAATTGCAGTAAAATGAATAAAATAAATATCTTTTACGTGATTTATTTATTAGATTGCGTTTTTTTTTAATCAATAAATTTATTTTTAATAATTTACACACATCTCTGTAAAAAAAATAAAAAAAAACCATCAAATTTAGATTTAAAAATTAAATTTAACTCGCTCGCGTCGTTTTGTATTAAACCTACTAAATTATTGACAGCTATCTCTCTAACATAATCTCTTGCTATTAAATTCATAACAATTTTTTTTTAACAGATCTATTCCCGAATGGTAGGCAAGTAGAGTGTCTGGGTTTCCCATAAGTCATCTTCTGCCAGAGCTGTAAAAGTGGGCAAGAATTGAAACAAGTTTTTCACCTCTTCTGCTAATATCCAGCCCTTGCTTGAACAAGAAAGCAGTCCTTTGGCTCATATTTGTTCACAAGTCTAACTGAAGTAACGTCGGTTTACCTGAAGAGGATCACCAAATTCATCATGGACTCGATATCTACTTAACAAACATTGCACACTGCATTATGCGCTGTCAGAACGTGAATTTGTGCGCTTAGGGATGCCTTTTCCGGAGTCTGCCTGGAAAAGACAGCTGCCATAATGTAGGAGTGATTATTTGTTCTTTGCCAACCCATGATTTAAAGACTGTAAGTGTGAAGTGGAGTTATGTGCAAAATATTAAAGAGCAACATTAGTAGAAACATGGAGAGGTCGGTAGCCCTGCTCACTAAGACGCCAGTTCACAGAAGCGATCAGTTGGTTGCGGATTCAAATCATACCGTATGCTCATGGTTTGATTTGTTCGTTTTCTGTTGTTTTAATAGCCGGCGACTGGGCATAACACCATCACTTCACAAGAATAAAGTGTGGCACTTAAAAAGAACAGTGAAATCAATTGTAATCGGTTTCCCCCATATGTGTCTACCTACCGCCATTGCTAAGCGTTTGCTTCACAGGGTAATTTCTTGAACTTTGGCATTATCATAGAAAAAAATCAAAAATATAACAAGGCAATTTGCCAAAAAGTTCTGTTGATTTTATGCTTATGGCATTACATTTGCGCATCAAGTATATGGATAGATGAACCATTCTCCAAAAGTTGTTGAGGTTAGGCTTGCTTCTATGTTAGGTCTTCATGTTATGCCTAAATGTTCTTTGACATTTAATTGTCCAAATGATATTGATTTGACTAATAGTTCATCCTCTTCTCCTGTTTAATTAATGTCCTGTTATTTCTATTTATATAAGGCAGGCCACATCGCTTAAAGCACTTTTCAATTAAGTATGAGTATGAATGTGCCAAATTTTTGCTTGAATCTTTCACAAATCATTGAAAAACATTCGCAGTTTAGGATTAAGAGTACTGAATTTTACCTCAAGTTCCCTTAAAGATAACTAAGCTACACAGGTACCCACTGCTATATCGGCACTACTTGGGTATCTACGAGGTTCAACCGAGATTTATAAGATTCATAAGGATGAGCAATAGTAACCTATCTGTAAAAGACTAAGCTAGGTGATTGTCTCGATCTCCTGAATCTCGAATAGGGTGAGAAAGAAACGATGGCCGTTGGATCTGACGATAATCTGCACAGGACCGTACCAAATAAAAGCGAAGGTAGCCCTTACCACTTTTCCCTTTTATCTAGAACACGCGGAAGTGATAGTCCTAACCAAAGAAAAATGGGTCGCTAAGGACTGGGTCTACGAATTGGATATTGACGACACTTCCTAGACAATCTGCAGGTAAACAACTACACCTCCCGCTAAATCTGCAGGTAAACGAAGAGCCTGTATTCTCATCAAGAAGCTTGTAAACGTCCTCGTCCTTCTAAACTTGCATAGCAAGAAAATATCTGCTTTGATTGACCTGAAGCCTGAGTTATTTTGGTGCGCTTCATACAACATGACACGAAATGAAGGCCCATGGCACTAATGGCGAGAGGGTAAGAACCGAAAATACATGGCGGATCCCACTAAAAGCAAAAGCATATAATGAGTTTTGGGGGTCTCATCCGCTTTGATAATCTCGCCATAGCAAATCTTGGCAATGAATCAACGTGCAATATCCCCCACAGAAATGAAGTTCTAGAAGTAACTCTGATAAGCGAACACGCTGCGCAGCTTTTCACGAGATGGAGAGTTTTGCAGGAAGAGGATTGCTACAAACGGAGGCAAAACCTTATTTAAATTCCAGTTAGCTTTCTACACTGATCTGGACCACATTCTTGTGCTCTCCCTTCACGAGGATATGAATAAGGCAGTGATGTCTTTAACTGTTGCATTCAACAATGCTTCAGTGCGGTCGTGCAACTCCACCTGATCTATAGGGGCAAGAAGCCCCAGTAGTGAAACAGTGACATTGAAACTCTTTGCGGTAAATGCAGAATGGACTTTCATCTTGTCAGTCAAACAAACAAAGAAAAGGAGCTTATGAAAATCTTTTTGTGAAAATATTGCTGATACGAATGATTCGGCTCTGAAAAATTGTGAGCATCCATTAAGTTTTGGGATGTTTAATCCTCTGATGGAAAATGACTCTCCTGGTTACGAGGAAATATCTCCGAAATTTCCATTAAAATCATATAAAAACGCAATTTCAATTCCTATTATTTCTAGCGCGCCAATAAATTAGATTGTTAATTTATTTTGCCCATTGAAGCCACCAGAGCCGAAAATTCCTGCTGATATTCAGCGGCTATTAGTGAGTACTGTGTTTTGGTTCACGGTCATATACAATGCCTGCTTAAGACTTTCGTACATTCCTTTTAGCTGACAGGAAGTGACAGTTATATTCATTCCTAAGACAGGGAAAGCATCACATGCTAAACTAAAAAATTTTAGATCAATTTATCTCAGCTCCTTTCTATTGAAACTTCTAGAACGAGCTACGGCGTATTGGATTGCTAGCGCTTCATAGCACAAATCAATCGAAACAGGGCTGCATACTTTTGTGGAACTGGCTGAAAAATCTCTCGGACATCAAGGAAGCGTTAAATTATGTGTTTCCTCAGGTGATTGTAACAGGTCTCCAAAACTTAAATGTTTATTCGCAACTATTCAAACATAGTTAGCTTCAGAAATAGTAATTCAAAAGTCGGGGGGCTCAGTCATCAAGTAAATAAATTGATTGAACGACAGATTTATGTTAGTTCTAGGGGTTGAAGCTTGTATCGATACAATTTTGAAAAGATTGAAAAGCCAAGATCGGTAGGAAATTTTTGAGCATAGGTTTAGTAATAAGATCAATTTCCAGACGTTTTTATAATAATATTTTGCTTCTTTTAAGCTCAAATTTTGATTAGTTGTGAGTCGTGAGCATTGAAATTTGGTGAAAAGTTCCATGTTGCTGTGGTAAAAGGTATGAAAACTTATTCTTGGTGAATAAACGGTAGATTTCTTTTCATCACTTCTGGCCTATTGTTCGTTGGCAGTTCTGACTTAGTTTGCTTTAGGGTAGTTTTGTAATTTTTACGTTTTACTAACCATTTTTACCTGGATTAAGACTTAAGTTAATAAGAAAAATTATTTTCCGGAAGAGAAGAGAAGTTTTTTTTATTATTTCTAAGTACCCAGCAAACCAAATATATCGTAATTAAGTAATAAAAGAGTCATATTATACGAATTTTTTTGTCGTTAACGAGCTTGCAAATGAATCGAAAACGATTCATTGGTCCTACTAAAATGGCCATCCGAGAAGAATCATTTTTAACGATTCGTAAATGAGTTAGAAAAAATGTGGTTTTAGCGAGTATATATCGACCAGCAAACTAGGGGAAGAATCTATGTAAAATCTGCTACTGAGCCGCATAGGCCATAGATCACACACACATGGCTTGCATTATTTATTGCGTCGGTCATCCTAAGCATTGCTGCGTACCGTTTTACGAACAGGCTCGGTTTCGTATGAGGGATATGTCTGTTGACTGTCGAGAAACTATCGTTTTTAGTGAACGCTCACTAAATTGTTTGCTGGGTAAAGCCTGATAGTTTTTCACAGATTTTTTCAATCAAAATTGTATTTTGAAGCATTTGAGTATAACGTTTTGTGAAATATTGGCAATAAAGAAATATTACCTTTGGTTTCAGAGCACTCGAGAAAATACATTCAAAGGGTGACATTCTAGTTCTGGCCTTCCCGCTGAGTCTCTATTCTTCTTGTTCAATGCAATAAAAGAAATCATACAGATAAGATTGTAAATTTTGTTGCATATTCAATGGAAAAAGAATAGTTTGTATTCTTTTTTTGGCTAGTTGATAATAAAACCACTAATGATAGAAGACTAGTGCAAATTGTAACAGGAATTATACAAGGTGGACCATTTATTGGTTTCTTTTTAAATCATAGGTTATTTTGACATTGAAAGTTGTTTCTCGCTCGAAGTCTTGACAGAATGTTAGTATCTTACCCCCGCAAAATAAAATGAGTCGCTTTACGCTTGAACAACGTTGGGAAATATTGAAAACTTATTTCCAAAGTGAGTGCTGTGTAGCCCAAACAGTGCGTTTTTTGAAAATTAGTTTTGGCCGAAATGAAGCACCCACCGTACCTGCTGTACGCAAAATTGTGCAAAAATTTCAAGAGACTGGCATGCTAGTAGGCAAAACTCATAGTCCCCGTCGTCGCACAGTGCGCACAGACGAGAATGTGGCTGCTGTAGCCGAGAGTGTGAGACTCACTCCACGAACATCAAATCGCCGGCGATCTCAACAGCTCAACATTTCACGCACTAGCCTGAGGAGGATTCTGCACAAAAATCTCGGGTTATTAGTTTAAAAGGTCCAATTGACTCAGCAATTAATGCGCACGACCGTCCGCTTCGTTATCTCTTCGCATTTCGGGCCTTAGAGCAGCTTGAATTGGACAACGATTTTGGGCGGAAAATCATCTTTTCAGACGAGGCGCAATTTCATCTTGGCGGCTACAAAATTGCCGCATCTGGGGCTCGCAAAACCCGCACGTTATTGTCGAGAAGGCAATGCATCCACAGAGATTGACAGTTTGGTGTGGATTGTGGAGTGGTGGCATCATTGAACCTTTTTTCTTCGAAAATGAGGCTAGGAACAACGTTTCGGTCAACGGTGAACGTTACAGAGCCATATTATCCGATTTGTTTTTTTACTGAAATTGAAGACATGAGTTTGGACGACCTCTGGTTTATGCAGGATGGCGTGCCATGCCATACAGCCCATGCCACAATCGATCTTTTACGCACCAAATTCCCAAATCGTGTTATCAGCCGTTTTGGCGATGTCAATTGGTCGCGTTGGAGCTGCGATTTGACCTCTTTGGACTTTTTTTTGTGAAGAACCATGAAAAACCGATGTTATACCAATAATCGAGAAACGATTCAAGCACTTAAGGCCAATATCATCTAAGCAATCCATGAGGTACTGCCCGAAACCATCAACAAGGTCTTGGAAAATTGGAGTGACAGACTGCGCTACTGCGAAGCCAGTCGAGGCAGCCACTTGAACGAAATTGTGTTCCATCATTAATGGAAATGTTTACTCTTACAAACAAAGCCATAATACATGGAAAAAAATTGAATTTTGTTCATTTTATTGCATTATTAAAAAGAAACTTGTAATTGGCCCACCCTGTATAACAGTGTTGTTGTCTTACAAGACAACCAGTAAGTTTTTTCTTGACGGAGAGCTGCAGCGAAAATTACGAAGGGTTTTTTTGACGAAAGCTACAACACATTTTGTTTCTAAAAATTTTCCATGTTTCCCTAAAAAGAGTTGAATTTGAAAATTAAGATTCTGTTTGGAAGATATATCAGCAATATTTCTTCTAAATTAGATCATATGTTTAAAATTTTTATTTGACGTCCTTAGGATGATTTGCAGAAGTAAACGGATTTTCCAATGTGATTGGGCAGGTAAAACTTGCAATTTTTATGACAAAAAGCTTTAGTCACAATCAAACCCAGCTACAAAAGAGCACCAGATGCTTCAATAAGAAAGCACAACACTTTTAAGGTTTATATAGGCACTTGATTTGCCCTTGATTTTAATAAATGTCAGATATTTGATAGCAGTATGCGTTAAAATAATATATTTTGCAAGTTCATGTGACTGAAAATGAATGCAAAAGGCGCAACCATTTTAAAAGTTAAATTTTGTCAATTGCATGGATTGTGTGTGTTTACTCTGCTGTCGTGTTGAACAAAGATATCTGAATAGCATAGTTTATGTGTCATAAATTAAAACATGCACAAATCGAATTGAATATTAAATAAGCTCTCGCATTTGCATCAACAATTGCTAATTAATTTTCAATAGATACCGAGAATATTTATCAAAAAGTCTAATTGCTTTTGAGTAGATCATCAGCATACAAATTTGTCCAAACATACTGATATTGCTAAATAACAGAAAATCAATAGTAATTTAACGGTCGAATGGTTGCATTCAAACAAGATACAGGTTAACCAATATGGATTCTATTCAAATGCTGCACGCTGCGCTGCATTCGCGTTAATGACAGTCGTATATTTTTTTTTGAGTAAACAAGCAAGTTTATCCATCTATCTATACAAACTGAACGGAGTTCAATTTGCGGTTGCAGGAACAAGTAAATACCGTCCGCTAGCTGGAAGATCTTAATCTGCTACAGATTCGAATGAATGGCTTCACCATCATTATTCGAACATGCATAAGATTCTTGCATACATTATCGACAAATGAGTGCGTTGGCTTCAGACGAAGTCAATTGACTGTCCATTCGAGTTGATAAAAAGCTCTGTTGGATAGCTACATTATATTTGCGTTGATATCACAATGTATGTACAAAGTACAACCTATCATTACTCACATGAGAAGCGCACGGCTGCTTTATTTTTTTATCTGATTCATTCGCCTTAAAAATGTATCATTTTGAGTATGCAAATTCAAAAGTGGATATTTCCGATTCCATTCCGGATGAAATAAAATTTTCAGAATAAATTTTTCCTCGTATTTATTAAATGCCTGAATGTTTTTATGGAAAACAAAAACGAAACCAAGTATGATTGTTGAAAATCACCCACGAAAAGCTTTCGAAAACGTAAAAATAATTGCCAATTAAGAATCTGCATTTCTCGTGGTAAGGCTTGAATCCCTTTTTCAACGAATGTTATGTACAGTTATCAGAATAAATGGTACTTTTCATTTACCATGCGCCCATTTTGGGACCATTGAACTTTGATGGAATCTTCAACATCATATGTAACACCACATCAACAGGTAACGGCGGAAGAATATATTTTGGAAAATTTATTTCAACTTGATTCTAGTAAAAATTCAATCTAGTCAATTTATTGCATGAATTGAAAAGAATGGAAAAAATCGTTGTCGATTTGGTGGCTATTGACTAAATAAGATGATAACAATGACGTTATTTTTGATGATGCTTAAAGCTTAGAAATTTAAAATTCAAATTTTCCTTGTATGGTCCATTAAGCTGGGAAATGATGTCGTGTTTGAATGCAATGTCCAGAATCGATTCTATGACCGGTTTTCATCAGAAGAGTAGGTGAAATTAGAAAGTTCTGGTCTCAGATAACAGGTCGAGGTTGTTCTGAATAAATGTACGTGCGCATATAATCTTGGGTCCATGGTGTGCGATACATGATAGCTTTTTGTAGAAAAGATAAGAAAATGTTGAATATTAAAGAGGAAAAAGAACTTCGATTATTTACGACTTAAAGGCTCATCTTAATGAAAAAGGTCAACACCCTATTTATGGGCTTCATGCTATGCCATGATTCGAACGAAACAAATTTTATGATTGAGACAGAGTTGGAAATTATGCAAAGCTTAGGGCGATGACCATTTTAATATCGAACCCTATTTAGTATTCAGTCTTTGACTCTGGTATTCAGTCCTCTGGTTAAATCGAAGTGTTTTTTTATCTTCGTTGAATTGATAAAGTTGAAGCTGGCTTAAGAATAGTAAAAATTAAGGTTTGATGTCTGAAAAAATTATTTCGTGGCCCAGTTTTACAGATCCATCGACTAAGCTCCAAAATTGGTTAATGTAATAAAAAAACTTGTATTAAAATTTTTGCACGATGTTTCGTTATGGCTAGCTCCTGATCTAATGAGGATCTAATGATCATGAAAGACTTACAGATTCTATTTGCGACGTCAAGCTTAACGGGTGCTCGTCAGCCTTATACGCCATCAAGATAAGAAAGATGTGTCAATCCCAGTCCCCTTAGTTCTCCTCGACCACCTAGGCCAAATGTTTATTCAGCGTGTCGTTAAGCGTGTCGACCATTGCACCAGACTAGAGATGAAGAGACGTTATTCTTGTTTTTCAAATTCTCAGCAGCTACCACACTTCGCCGAAGATTCGGGACTCGAAGTCTCAACCCTGATCAGAATGCAGTTTTCAGGGTACGCCATAACTGCCGATCCAATGCAAAATGATTTGCTTCGCTACTGTAGCTGCCTCTTTGCTTGGAATATCGTATAATTTTGACCATTTACTGAAGTAATCGGCCATAACCCGAGTATATCAATTTCTCTCCTCGGACTCAGGGAAGGGTCCAGCGATGTCAACGGCAATTCTTTTGAACCATATTCCTAAGTTGAAGGTTCGCAGCTGTCTCCTTGTCCTGATGGAAGGGCAGGTGGTACATTTTCGGCACCAATCCTCTACATCTTCTCGAGCGCGGAGCCAATAGAAACGTTCTCGCGCTCTTAATTTCTTCAAGCGAAGTTTCAAATGTTGTAATTATATAAAATTCAATTTATGGACACGCCTATTAATATTTAGTAAAAAAAGTCAAAGAAGCATGAAATTTAGTATTTTTCTGAGTGTTCTCAATTTTGGACTCGTATAATTTTTTCTCGACTCTGCGTAATGCACATCACAAAATATATTAAAATCTTTTTCATATGCATCTGTAAAAAATCAATTTTCAACTATTTCACTACTGACGAAAATGACCCCCACATAATAGTCTACAACCTCTGATTGATTTCAGTTTGTTTCTAGTATAATCGATTTTTAAATAATTCCACAAGAAAATAACTTAATTGTGAGTGAGCTAGTTGTAGCTGAAATGTGGCACGTCGTAAATTTTCAGCCTTGATTTCAATTTAATGTGCCTTTTTGCAAATTAGAATTCTGCTGCTTCGAATTCAATTTTGTTATCACTAGTTTTACGGTTTAATAGTTTCCGACTCGTAAAAACTTTTTAAAACTTGACAGTCAACGCCATATATCGTTTAAGGAAAATAAATAAGATCGAAAAAATATAACTAATAGTCGGCAAAGCCAGATTGACTCTTGTAATTTTTGTAAATGTTGAATCAGATTTCAAATTGTAAATGTTAAATCAGATTTTATAACTGCGAATTGGCAAAAAATTATTTTAAAAATTAAGCATCGTTTTGTCAATGGGTTTTGTTTACTCTAATACAGGGGTCTCCAACCCGGGAGCCATAGAGCCACATGTGACTCTCTGAACGATTCCGAGTGGCTCTTCGAACGATTCACCGTTGTTTTTTTCGAATTTAAATACTTCAGAATATGAAATATGAATAGATAAATGAGGAAAAGTTGAACATGAATTGAAGTTGATCGTTGATTGAATTAAGAATTGAACTTTAACAGTATCGAAAAAATTCATGCTTCATACACACATTAAAATACCAGAAATTCATTCTATTATTTTTTCGTTGTTTACTTATTATATTTTAATTTCCTATTTTTTCCTATTTTGAATGAGCATTTTGATATTTGCTTTAGTAAAGATAAAAACAACGATAAAATTCGTTTCGTTAGATATCTTGATATTTTCATTGATGAATTTGAAACACGTTTTTCTGATTTCAAAAACCATGATCTTGCATTCAAATTTCTCAAAAGTCCATTCCGTTTTGATTCAGCAAAAGTTACAGAATTATCGGAAATTTTTGTGGTTAAAAAGTCACACCTTGAATTTGATATTAGGTTAATTGCACAAGAAAGTCATTTGAAAAATTTAACATACATTGAAATGTGGAAACGGTTAATTTCAGAAAACTCATTTCTAGTTTTGAATGATGTTGTGCCAAAATATGTATGCATGTTTAGTTCTACATATGTATGTGAATGTACATTTTCAATTCTTGTACGCCGTAAGTCAAAATATCGTACTATGATATCTCAGAAGAGCTTGGAATCAGAAATTCGTTGTGAATTGTCGAAGACAGAACCAGATTTTTCAAAAACGGCTAAATCCAAAGAATGTCAACTATCTCATTGAAACATTGAAGTAAACAAAATAAAGAAGAAACCCTATAAACGTAATTTATAGCTATAAAAAATATGATTTTTTTTTCAATAAACGGAAGTGGCTCCTTGAAAGAATTCGGAGCCACTAATTTGGCTCGTCCAAAAAAAAAGGTTGGGGACCCCTGCTCTACTATGAATAATGGTTTGGCTATCATTTTCTCGTAGAACTATGTTTCAATACGAATCATTACATAGCTTGATACCCAGCAAACTGCTCCTATCTGCAGCTATTTAAAAGTGTCACCAGTCATTTTCACGAAACAAGACGCCAACGAGCTAAAATGCTAAACATTCTATTAACAGAACAATTAGAGACATTTTAAGAAAAGGTCCATTAACTTGCACGACCCAAAAATATGAGTTTACGGGACTGTTTTTAACAACATCATAATGATTAGAAAAAAACTTAATTTGGGAGTTGTATTGTACCAATAATAACAAAGATGAGTGATTATATCCGTTCAGTAATCATCAGCTGCCAAACACGTTGGCGATAATGACATCACTGCAGATAGCTCTGCCTCTTCTAATTTTATTTAATAGGTCCCTGTTATCTGGAATTTTTCCGACTCAATGGAAATTCAGCTGTGTGATACCTGTTTTCAAGTCAGGAGATAAAGCTGACGTTACGAACTATCGTCCAATATGTATTTTATCTGCTATACCTAAAGTTTTCGAATGCCTTGTCTGTGATTGTATTTCACCTCTTGTTCGCCCTCTTATTATACCTAATCAGCATGGCTTTTGCACTGGTAAGTCAACCTGTACTAATCTTATATCTTACCATAATTATATTTACAAATCTTTTTTGAATGCATTGCAAGTCCATTCCATATACACAGACTTCTCTAAATCTTCCGAAAAACTCAATGTCAATCTTCTCTATAAGGAGCTTAGTAATTTTGGTTTTCACGGCTCTTCACTATGTTGGTTGAATGATTATTTAAGAAATAGGTCTTTGGTTATACTATAAATGGCAATAATAATTTCTCTAGGAAATTTTTTTCTACTTCAGGTGTTCCCCAAGGCTCACACTTGGGACCACTTTTATTCTTGATTCTTATCAATGACTTACATATGGTTTTCCAGCATATACAATTCTTACTTTTTGCTGACGACTGCAAAATATTTAGGGCAGTTTCTTCTTATGACTACATAACGATCCTGCAGTCTAATTTGGATAGTTTCTACACATATTGTGTTCAAAATTGCTTGTCTCTCAATCTATCTAAATGCCAATACATTGGTTTTAAAAAAACTAGATCAACGTTTCAACATACTTATACAATCAATGGAGTAACTTTATCTCAAATTAATTTTATTAAAGACTTAGGAATGTTAATGGATTCTTCCTTGAGTTTTACGGATCATATTAATGATATCACTGAGCAAAGGCGCATAATGTTAGGCTTTACAATTAAGAATACACATCATTTTAACAATATTCAAGCACTAAAATCTCTTTTTTTTCGCTTGTTCGTAGTAAATTGGAGTACAGTTCTGTCGTTTGGAATCCTTACTATAAAACTCATTCCCTAGCAATCGAAAAGGTTCAACGCAAATTTTTACGTTATATTGGGTATAAACTTAACATCTCTACTGAGGCATTTAAGTATCCCAGCATCTTGTCTCTTTTAAAAATCGATACACTCGAGACTCGTAGATGTTACTATGATGCCTCGTTTTTGGTGAACATAGTTAACGGGGTCATTGATGCTCTTGATATCTTACAGGAAATCTCACTTAGGGTACCAAAAAGAAGTACAAGGTCTAATGACCTCTTCCACATTCAGAGTTGTAGAATCAATTATGCACAAAATTCACCAATTGAACGGTTGAAAGCTATCGGAAACGTGGTTGCTTCTCATCTGGATATATTTAATGTAAATAAGGGTAGGTTAAACAGATTTATATTGGATTTGCTCTTATAAACGATTTTCCTTTTTCGACTTAATGTGGTAAATAATTTAAATTTAATTTTAATTTAACATATAATTCAGCTACTGTATACTTATTTCTATGGACAGTTGCCCGTTTATAAATGAATAAATAAATAAATAAAAGCCTCCGATACTTGTCTTATCCAATAATGTCCTGTCTTATCCCGATGCTCCTTTTTGCATCCATGCAACGGTATTCATTTAAATAAGACGGATTCTACGCCATGAGCTTTCGCAGGTTCACAAAGCTATTTTAAAGAGGCCGTTTAAGCAAGAGATCGCGCATCGAGTTTTTTGGGCTTCCCAATTATGCTGTAGCTTCGGAGATCGGACTTTCCGACGTCGTGGGTTGTATAACCACATCAGCTCGTACTGCTAGAATCCTGATGAATTCGCCTTTCATGCGTTCGGTGATACCTTTGATGTTTTTCCGCATAATTCGATGTATTCGGTCCAACCGTTGCCTTAGTTCGCTTTCGTACAGACGGTTTGAGGTTGCTCGGGAGGGGTTCCAAATATTGCATCAGCTGGTATACAGAGAATGTTCTCAAATATGACTCTGGCTGGTGCTTCGCCCGTTGACGCGTGCTCTGCTGCCTTATAAGCCATCAAGCAAAGAGGGATGTGTCGATCCCAGTCTCTTTGGTTCTCCTCGACCATCTTGGCCAAATGTTTATTCAGTGTGTTGTTAAGCATTTCAACCATTCCATCAGACTAGGGACTGGAGATTATTCTTGTTTTTCGAATCCCCAGCAGCTCACACATTTCGCTGAAGATTTGGGTCTCGAAGTTTCGACCCTGATCAGAATGCAGTTTGCAAGGTACGCTATACCTATTAATCCAATGTAAAACAATTTGCTCCCCTACTGTAACTGCCTTTTGGGTTGAAATAGCGTAGAATTTTGACCATTTACTGAAGTAATCGGCCACGACCCGAGTATACCGATTTCCCGACTTGGACTCGGGGAAAGGTCCAGCCAAGTCCACGGCAATTCTTTCGAACCATACTCCTAACTTGAAAGTTTGCAGCTGTCTCCTTGTTCTTCGTTTTCAGCTTTTGACGGAAGGGCAGGTGGTACATTTTCGGCACTAATTCTCTACATTTTCTTGAGCGCGGAGCCGATAGAACCGTTCTCGCACTTTTTGTAGGATCTTGCTTAGTCTCTGGTGGCCACGCGATGTTCCTTCCTGCATCTCGTGTCGTATTTTTTTGCTCAGCTTTTTGAAAGAACAATTTGCATTCTGCATTATCTACCGTCCACTGCTTCTCATTTCCGCATCAGCACACCATCCTCAATGTGCCATGAGTTTCATTAAGCAAAATAGCTTTTCACGACTGTGTCATACTCCGATATCCGGACGTCCCGTGGACTCCTTCCATACGATACAATGGCCCAATTTCGTCGTCGACTGGCTGAGCGTTTCTGATTTACTGCGATGACCATCCTTCGTTTTTTTCAACCATAAGTAGCAACCATATAGCTTCATGATTCGCTCATTTTCCTCTAGATGGTGGCAATTCCTACAGTTGGTTGGGCAAGAACGACCAGACAACGCATGAGCATTGCCATAAATCCCTCTTCTACAATAGACTATCTCATAGTCGTAGGGCTGATCTAGCGACTTGTCCTCCGGGATTTTTGCCACCTCAGCAAAGCGTGATTTGTTCGAAGAACCAATTTTTGCTCATGTAAGTACTCCTGGAATTGCTTTTTAGCCTTCATCATAGCCAGTTGTTTTCTCCTGGTTACACAGTAGTTTTTTTTTCGCTCTTTGAGAGAACTCGACTGAAGTACGACAACGCTTTTTCCTCGCGATCTATTTACTGGAAAAGCACTGCACCTATGCCGCTGTTTTTCGCGTCGGGGTCAGAAACAAATATCTTCTCTGGCTACGGATATGCCAGCACAGAAGCTTCACACAGCTTCGCCTTTAGTGTCTCAAATTTCTGACACTCATCGTTCCAAGCAAAGGGTTGGTTTTCCTTGCTCAGCTGATGTAAGCACTTGGCTATTCTGGCAAAGTCCTTGACGAACCTACGGTAGTGTGTAGTTAATCCCAGAAAACTTCGTAAGTGGGGTTTGTTATTCGGTGCTGGCCAACTTTTGACGGCCTCTAATTTCTCTGTATCAGTTTTGACACCTTCTGCGAATACCACGTGTCCAAAATATTTTACTTCAGCTGCACAGAGTGTGCACTTTTTAGAGCTCAGTTTCAAATTTACTGGTCGCAGCCTTGAGGGCACCTCTCCCAGGTTCCGTATATGCTGATCGAAAGTTTTCAAGTATACCAGACGTGTCTTCCAGCTCAATCCACGTAGGACGCATTCCATCAAGCACTCAAAACTTGCTGAAATGCATTACCGTGAATTGCCATAGTCCTGTAACGTGGCTTTCTTTCGGTTCTTCTTGTGAATTTCCACCTGCCATAAACCACTTTTGAGGTCCAATGCTGGAAACCACTTCGCGTCAGCCAAGGTGTATATTATGGCATCAATGCGAGGAATACACATTTCTCCTTGTTTACCCTCACTAAACTTCGCGCTGAGGTCAGATTGCTCAGCGCTGGTGTTTTCGTTGGTTCATCCATCCACCATCAAGTGTAGCTCATATAACGCTTTCGGAAGACATCGTCACGTCAGTAAGTTACTTGGTGGTGTGGTCACTAGAGTCTTCCATCAGAATCTTAGCATTTTGCCATCCAAGTCCAAACTGAATCCGTCCGGTCGGAAGAAATCCATGCCAAGGATGCAGTCATCAGTGCTGTTGGCAGCTAGGAATCGGTGCTTGACTTAGAGGTTGATACCTTTATCGCTTGGGCTAATTTTACTGAAGGATCTAAGGGCGAATGATTCCGAGTTAAGTATGAGTTTCTATTTGTAATTCGAATTCCATACTGTATTTCTTACCTCATTTCAAAAAACCATAGATAACTAAAGACTTTATTCCAGCAAACTTGTTGTCTATGCTATTTATCGGTAAAATACAGCTATTTGCATTCTAAAGCTTTCTCAAGCATCAAATGAGCTCTTCGTTTCTTGGCATTTATATTAGACACTGAAACTTAACATTGTTTATTCTTCTATAAATCAACGCTCCACACCATTCACATAACCTATTTATTTCGCTACACTAAGCAAGAAATCCCTAAAAAATATTCGTATGTTTTAACTGCTTCAGCTCACATTTTTCCCTGTCATATTAGTGAAGGTTTTTTTTTCAATCATACCATTTCAGTTATTTCCATGTCTAGACTGATGAATTATTCTACGTATTTTTCATTTTAAAATATTGGACATGCTGTCAGTGTCTGATACTTAATGTCTATCGGGGTGTTAACAAACAATTGAAAAGAAATTCTGAGACATACCTACATTCCTTTTCAGTTGAGGTGTTTTGAATATTTTCCAGCTAATCGTTAAAAGTTTGCCCTAAATAGCTTTCTCAGTTATAGAATACTTAACAATGAGGTTTTTAAAAGCATAATTTGAATTCTAAAAAAATAGTGGCGAGTGGGAGGAATGCAGTGAAAATAGTTTCCAAGATTTTAAATTTTATACCGTCATATATAATGGACGTAAAAATGTTGCACTTGGCTGCAAAGTAATATTACGCAAAAAAGTAGCATTATTTTTTTATTTGTTTATTTATTTTCCCAAACAAGGTATAATATAGCATATAAATGAAACAAACATAAAAATATAAAATAACAAATTTAAAAATAGATCTAAAAAGGTATAACATACAAATGAATACAATCCAAATAAATAAATTAACATTCAATAAATAAATACATGAAAGCTAAATATTGAAATAATTAATTAATCAATTATAAAATTAATTAGTCATAAGTCATAAGGGAATACTAGGCCGGTAGGCTAGAGAGGGTAGGATAAGAGAGCCTTGATAACTCTGTTTTTGAAGGACGCTTTGGATGGGGGAAACGTGTTGGCTCAAAGTGTTGAATATTTTGCAGCATCTATTTATTGGCTCATTATCAGCATATGCGGTGCTATGCTTATATGCAACTAGCACTCGTCGGGATCTAATGACTCTCACGGACTGATAAAGCACAAATCTTTCCTGTATATGGTCGACATTAACAGCGTCTCTAATGACATTGAAACTGAAGCAGGTAGGTAACATTAATCTTCGGGATGCAAGAGGTGACAAGCTTAGAAGTCTAAGATGAGATGCATATGACGGTAAATTGCTAAAATCACAAGGATGGTAAAGACCTTAAGAGCGAATAACAAGATTTACTTTCGAACAGATTCAAATATCTGGCTGTGAATTTCGAAAATCCGGTTCCAGATAATGCAAGTATACTAAAGAAGAGGGCGAACAAGCGCGGTGTATAGTGATTTTCTAACCCAAAGGCTCTGAAACTCCCTGGCGCGTCACTTAATGAGGCCAAGTCGTTCACTTGCTTCGGAAATCATTTTGTCGTAATGAAAGTTAAAGTGGAGCTTTTCATCCAGCACCACACCGAGGTCTAATATATTGTCAACCCTACTAAATGCCATATTGCTTACAAGATTCGTATAATGTACGAGCGTACTTTTTCCAGAAAAGCTAAATGACATTTTCCGATGTGGAGAAGTAGGTTGTTCACGCTGAACTAATGTTCGAGGGAGTTTAGTTTTAACTGAAAAATATGGCATTTGATGGCGACTTTATAGTAGAATAAATGTTCAAGTCGTCTGCATAGAGTAGATGAGGTACATTAGCTAAAACCTCTGATAAGTCTGATATAAAAATGTTAAAAAGCAAAAGGCCAAGATGGCTACCTTGAGGTACACCTCAATTGACATGCATTTCAATCTGCTTATTTTATAGCATTATTAAAAAATAATGCAATTAGTGTATTTTGTAACATTTTTTCTTTACAAGATTGCCACGACGTTACTGATCTTTTAATCATTAAATTGAATTAACCTTTGTTGAATGGCAATCACAGCTGATGATGTATTTTCGAACCAAACCATCTATTATATACGGTTCAAAAAGCTCAAAAAAAGAAAACACTAAAAATTAAATGAAAATTCTTCCAACAGAAATCATTTAGCAACAATTTTTCCGCTGCAAATGAGAAATAAATTGCTATACAAAAGAAATATTAGGTTCGCTTGAACTACTCGACAAATTTGTTTGATGATTTGTAGAACAAATACTCAATTTCGTATTTAATGCATATTGGTACGCTTAGTAAAGATTCATTGCATTGATCCTACAAAATTCTATGTATATTTGATAATAGCTACTGGTAGCTATTATCAGTAAAGCCAAGTAGAACAGTCTGTCAAACACTTTTGAGTGCAAAATAATATCAGCAACAGTAAAAAAGAAAAAAAAGAAAGAAGAAAATAAAGCATTTGCATAGAAATGAACTTTGCTGAAATGTTATCTCCCTGTCTAGGTTACAATTACAATCACTGCAGCATTCCACCAAGTCAGACATTCATACCTATTTATTTGAAACTAACACAGTTTCGTTTTCAAATACTTTTTTTCAGTCTTATGCCTGGAGCATACCTGTAGTGTTCTCTTATCTACCACTTTACTCGTAGCAAATCAGTCGACATTTCTGTTTGGCTGACCGTTGCTAACACGGAACACGAGACGAAATTGAAATATATCATGAGTATCATGTAACATATTATTCATATGTGAATATTTGTATAACACCCATCAACTATTGTAATCGTTACCTGTACATTCATTCGCATCTGAAAACAAAAACAAACAGCAGTTAGAATTGGCAACCGAAAAAAATTTAGTAGTGAAATGAAATAGCACTAAATAACAATAAATATTTACGTGAAAGCTGAACATGTTCTTATTAGGCTTAAGTCCAAAATATTTTTAAATTCTTCCTACTCAACACAGATGGAAATGTGTTTCACTAAATTTTTCGACACTAGATGGTAAAAAATGTTGAACAGTACGAATTTAAAAAAAATTGTTTTAAAATTAAAGATTTGAAACTCAGTCGTGAGGAAAAGGAAATGAATATGTTTATTTGTAGTGAGGAATGGAAATATATGTTAGAGCTGCGGTTGCTTCTATTTTCTTTTCAAAGCCTTTAAACTCGAACAGATTTCTGTTTTTAACCGCTTTCCCTTTATGCTGAAACTAATAAGAATTTCAAATTTTTTTTGAGCCGTTAAATTTGAAAATAAATGCTATCCTTATTCCAAATATAAAATATAGTCCAGCCAAAACAAGTTTAACCTCCGTAAAAATTCGAAAGTTTTGAAACTTTGCACATTGATTTATACACACCTAGGGATGAATATACCAAAAATTTCTTATGAATATGAGGCGAGCTCTAGCGGCAATTAGCGAAAACATAGCACTTTTTTGGTTTTTCGTTAAAATCTCGAGAACCGTTGGTCGGAGGTAAAAGTTGACAACATACGTGATTAACGCTTATTAAATTTGCAACAAAAATGATTGAAATGCAGACATTTTTTTTGTATTCCCAATGGTTTCCGAGTTATAGGGCGCTAAAGATAGCGTTTTTTGAAAAACCACCCGAGTGCAGTACAATATGGTATTTTTAATAATATTTGGCAATGGCTTATTTACATGTTTGGATACCAAGAATGACTGAAGAGATTAACTTCCAAACTTTGTATAAAAAGAAAGGTATGATATATATTAAACAATGAAATATACAGAAAAATCAATCAATACTTGATTGCGTCTTGGCAGATGGCCCTGCAATCAGCTCATCTTGGTCAGCTTCTGCACTTGCTGACTGAAACACAGTGAAAAGAGATAACTATGCATGAGATGATGGTGTGAGAGAACCATTATACAGACAAGAACATGATAACTAATTTATGTATACATTACAAGACAAGTTAATAGCAAAAAAATAGGACAGCCACATCTGTTCCCACATTCCTATACATTTGCAACAAATGTTGTTGAGGACAGCTTAAGGTGCTGCTGAATTTTCTGCTGTCACAGTGATCAGCTGATTGCTTTCAAACTTCCAACCCCACTCATAATAAGTTAATTCACAAGCCAAACTTGAATTTGGTGGTACACTCAAAAAGCATGACATCATCAAGAGAGGTTTGTTCCTGGGCGCATTGTACAAAGCCAGGAATACTTTGTTTCCAGCAGCTCCTACAGCGTCACTGGATGAATTTGGACTGTTAAATATTTTAGCAAGACCTTTCAGTACAGCTTGCTTCTTGATAAATTTAAAACAGGAAAGCTTCCCTATGCGATATGCAGCTGAAGTCATATCGCATCCGCTAAACGCATGCACAAGACGCATGCTGCCTTTCATTCCTAAAGTTTTCAATAGCTGGCTTGAATATTATTTCCTTGCTACTTTGCCATGGCCTGGTTTCACAAATAATATGTTTTGTTCAGTCGGAGTTAATGCCATGAAGAGAACAATAAGATCTACATCTTCACCGATTATTGCTACTTTGTGACAAGTGAAGGATTTCATGAGTGCTGTTCGGATGATCAATGTGTCAGCATCACTGAATGCTTGTTTCGTTTCAACTCCATGGATGATAAGACCAGTTATGAGGAATGAAATTAGTCCCGATTTATTCTTTTTGTTAGAAACAATATCATCCTGTTTGACTGTTACAACTGTTTTCTCTCCAAAGTTTATGCCAACTGACATCTTTGTTTTATATCCTCGGCTCTGCTCAGCTCTCTTTGTACTGGATGTGATGGCTGAATAACCATCAAACACCACCATGCAGCTGTTGCCACCATAATGCTTAAGAACATAGGCTACGTAACACTGGCAAATAGTTGGGATTGTCGGCGCATCTTTCGGCCACACCACCTTCTGTCATCATCTCCATACTATCACAATAGAATGCATCTCTGCGAGCTTTAATAGGTTTTTTTAATTATTTTTAAAATACTCTTCATCAATAACATCTCCACACAAGAAACATTTTGTTTTGAATCTAAATAATGATTCCACAGACAACATTGTTTGGAGCAACGAGCTACCTTGTGCTGATGAAGAGGGGTCTGCAGCAGACAGCTGTTTCAGGAATGCCTTTGTAGACCCATCTCGCGTGTACACTTTTCGGCACTTAGTGTGTTATCTAATTTTCTCAATACCAAAATACTAAGAACTCAAATTATCTTTTCATTGCTCACGATCTAGCAGTAACGATCTGATTCCTTGCAAACCAACAGTTGTTACACCAGAAGGTAAACTAAGAAATTTGTCGCACAACAAACAGTTTTCTTCGATTTCATAGTCAATTATGTAAACACCTCAATTATGTAAACACCTCACATTAGGCACTGACCGAACGAAAATGGGAAGAACGCACAAAAAAAAAAAGAAACGAATTAGGGCACATCACACTCGCCTAACGACGTGGATAGCAGTTATACCCGATTGAAACTAACCGCCGGCTAAGTTGTGGAATCAAGGAAAGGTAGTTGGGTGTGGGGACATCGCAGGAATGACGAGCTCCTCGACTTTTCTAGAAAAAAACAGTATTTTTAGCGCCCTATAACTCGGGAACCTTTGCAAATACAAGAAAAACGTATAGAATCATTTTTGTTGTAAATTTAATAAGCTTTAATTATGTACCAGTCAATTTGTGCCTCCGACCAACGGCTCTCGAGATATTATCGAATAACCAAAAAAGTGTCCTATTTTCGCTAATTGCCGCTGGAGCTCGCTTCATATTCTTAAGGACTATAATTCAATGTGCAAAGTTTCAAAACTTTCGGATTTTTCCGGAGGTTGGATCATTTTTTAAAATTTTTGGACTGGACTAATATTTATAGAAACAATTTATGTGCAGGAAAACGATTTTTGATTATAAAACTAATAAACAAATGTAGGCGTTCTAGCAGCTTACGACAAATACTAAAGTGACGGGCCGAATAAAAATATAAAAGATAATAAAAATATGAAGGGATAAGATCTTAAAGAGGTTCACTATCAAAGGAAATTGAATGAGTTTCGTTCAGATTATTTTAACTGATGCTTTATTACATTAAGAAAGTTTAAGTTAGTTTCGAAAAAAAACCCTTGCCCGAAAAAATCTTGTTCATTTTCCTGCGTAGTTTTCTAACAAGACAAGGCCTTTGGAAAAAAATGTAATCCTGGGCCTTTACAAAATCCTGTAGAGTGGCACCCACTTCGCTATCTTATTAAAATTCCCTGTCTCTGATTTGTTCCTTTTGAAATTTTCTACCCAATATGGGCACAGGGTACCTAAAAGTACATAATTGTTATTTTCAAGTTTCGATTTGTCATACCTTAAATCATCACAAAATTAACAGGATGTATTGCTAGTTACTAAAAAAAGGTGTGCGAAATTTTAGATTTTCAGAAAAAGCCAAATTATTCATACATATAAAACTGTAGAGGTATCAAATTGTGATCATCGTTTTTTTCTTGCTGTCCTTAAGGAGACATAACTCCTTCAAATTGAAAAAAAAATGTTTTTTTCAAAGGCTAGTTTTTATTTGAATAAAAACACATATCTTAGTAAAACTTTGTACATATACTTTGTTTGCCTTATACTTCATAACAAAAACTGTTTAACATTTGTTGTCCCCCCTGCCGTCTGCTACAATTTTTTTGAAAAAACAACACCAAAAAAACCTGGCATGCACGATAACTGCTCTCAGAAAAGTCTGGGGGAAAAACAAAAACGGGGCTTTGATCCGCATCAAAGTGGCCTTGAAATGAACTAAAAAAATTAGATTTGTTTGAAAAATAATAAAATGGCGACGTTTTTTCGAAAATCGAGGTTTTTTTCCCCCAAAAATCGGTTATAACTAAAAAAATTTAATGCCGATTTTTTCATCCGTAGTTCATTGTGAGCATTAACATGTGCAGATTAACGTGTTAAAATTTCAGGACGATTGGATAAATATGTTTTTCTTTATCATGCACGCCAGCTTGAAAAATCGTGTTTAAAGTTAAAATTCAATATTTTTTGTAATAAATCTTAACGAAATTTAATCTCCGTTGCCTGGACCATATAATATACCTTCTTCTTGCTCATAATCCTCCTCTTCCAAAGATTTTTGTTCCCTTCTTTCTGGCCTCTTTAGATGCCTCAGTCGAGTGTTTTTCCGCGTGGTTGGTTCTTGCAGCATCTCTATTTTCTGCATGTTTCAGCGCGCGTTGGCCAATTGTAATTCCCATGACTTGCATTATTTTCAAGATAGCCACAAATCCTTCATTGAATGTACATGCAGAGATATTTACAGCCATTATATTTTTTCCACAAAATGTATGTTTGTGGGCCAAATTCCAAACACAAGAATTATAGCTTTTAGCTTTTTAGGGGTATGGATGGCATTCAAAAGAGAGGATTTGAAGGATGATTTGGAAATCGTAAGGGAATACAAATTGCTTATGCTGTTGAATATTCTGCAGCATCTATTTATTGGCTCATAAGCTGCATATGTGGTTGAATGTGAATATTCTTTTAGGAAACGATTTGACCTGGTGTTCCTCACAGGGATATTTATCAAAATTTTACTATTCAGGAATTCTACACTAATAGCGCCTCTAATGACGTCGAATGTGAAGCACGCCGATATCACCATTCTTCTGGAGGCTAGTATCGATAGGTTTAAATTACCCAGTCGATTCTCATAAGGGGGTAGGCTATTAAAATTATAAGGGTTGTACAGTTCTCTCAAGGCGAAAAGTAAAAATTGTTTTTGTATTGACTCGAGTCTGTCACTGTGGGTTTCAAAAGCGGGACTCCGGCTAATGCAAGCGTATTCGAGAATAGGACGTACAAGTGAAGTGTATAAGGATCTTGTGACCCACAGGCTACGAAAATCTTTGGCACGTCTTTTGATGAAACCTAGATGTTTGTTCGCACGAGAGAGTATTTTATCAAAGTGTAAGGTGAAGCGGAGTTTTTCATCTAAGATAACACCGAGGTCAGCAATGCTATCAACTCGAGTTAGCATATTATTGCCGAGGAAGTACGTATTGTGTGTGACCGTGCATTTCCTGGAAAAACTAATAACTTGGCTTTTATTAATGTTGAGGGAGAGCTTGTTTATATTACACCACTGATCAAGTGAATCAAGCTTGGATTGGAGAAAGGGGGCATCCGATTTCGATTCAATAGTCTGATAAAATTTAAGATCGTCTGCATAGAGTAAATTACCTATGCCTGCTTGGACGTCAGATAAGTCGAAAATAAATATATTAAAAAGAAGTGGGCCAAGATGGCTACCTTGGGGTGCCCCAGAGGTAGCACTAACGTTTTTCGATAAAAATCCTTGAAATTTCACACATTGTGTTCGATGGCGAAGGTAGGAGGTCAGCCAGCTGAGTAGTGACTGGGCAATACCGAATTTCTAAAGCTTTAGGATTAAGATAGAATGGTCAACTCTGTCAAATGTCTTACTGAAATCAGTGTAGACTGCGTCAATTTGGTATCCTTTTTCCATTTCGCATAGAACGTCATAGATTAGGATTGTCAAACGTTAGTCAACAAGCGGAGAAAGTTTATCGTATACCACGTTTTCAAAAAGTTTCGGAATAAGAAGTTTAGGAACCATCTTGTGGCCTGACTTGAAGTTATCCGTATCCGCCTATATATTTTCTTCACATTTTATTTGTCAAATTTTGGACAATGATGTATATCTTTTTGCGGCTCGTCGCTATTTGCCCATAATTACTTCATTGTTGCAATCAAATTCTCCTGATGGCCAAATGAACGTTATTTTTGTGATTTTTGCAGTTTTGTAGTATCTTTGTTAAACATTTCTGCTATATCGATTCAGATTTCTTGTGCCTGCAGACTTATGTACTGCCGCGTTCGAGCTACTTTCTAGGCTGGGAGCTCCGCTGCATTAACAATCAATTTTAAAATAAAATCAGTCACATGTATGTACATATAAGCGGAACATTTATGCTAGTTTTATTACAATCTCATCATCGCGTCCAAAAATACATCCAAAATTCACTTGAAATCGTTACTAGTCAAACAATCATTACAAATCACATTTCAGACATTCAATATCATATATGCTAAATATCGGGATCCCTTATGATGTTTACTTTTTTGATATTTTCGATTTGCCGATTCATATTGTGTATACTCGTGTGTAGAAAATTGGCTTTCAGCCAAAATCCACTAAGATTTAAAGCTAATAGATCGTACTTTTCTGCACCTACCTATGTATCTTGTTCAGCATATTTTCGGATCGAGCATTGACATTTGATTTTAGCGAAATCCGGATCTCTTTCATTTTGGATTTTATGATCTGTTCCGGTATGGTTGAATCGGACGACAGACTGTTTGAATTTAGGTTGAAAAGACAAGCATGGGAATTTAGGATTTTTCTTATGTCGAAGAACATTCACAAATATGATTATTGCTTGATCGACGTTAATTTGCGGAACACATTGAATATAAATGTGGAGTCTTTCAGCAAAATGGGAGTGTGTGTTCCGTTGACTTTTAGAAATATGTTATTACTTTCCTTCCAGGTGAAAAAATCTTTTTTTTAATAATTTATAATAGTGTTCTTGTAGCTACTCGGCAATTAGATATTTAATCTGTAGATGCATGGTTGTCTTTCCAGTTGATATGATTATAGAACACTCAAAATTCCCGCTCTATGAAATCTGACTATCTCAATTTCATTTCCACATACTGTTCTTTTTCGCATCTAATTTACCGTCTTAACGTCATCAAATCATATCATGAACTTAATAAAACTTGCATATATTTAATTTTTTCTACCTTTGCGTCTATTTTCAGTGATTCAGTGTTCGAGTGTTCTGCGGCCGCGGTGCCAGCCAGTGAACACTATTACTATCGGAAAAGAGGTCAATCGAAAGGTGGCTCGAAGCCATCAGCGTCATCATTAGAACGCCAAGATTTTGCATCTGAATCCGAATGTGATTTTCAATCTGAATCTGATACAGACTCTGTCTCCGAATCAGAACGAGGGTCAAAGGCAGCGGCTACAGATACAGAATCAGAGTCAGAACGCGACGTTGATTCTGACGAGGAATTAACGCGTTTATCGTCCGTCTCAGATAATTTTCCAACTTGGAACCGTACACATCGCGCTCATCGTGGCCCTTTTAGTCCGGCTGCCGCCGTACACTTAGGCGCGACAACCGCGAATGATCCGCAACATCGTTGCTCAATCGATAGCTACTCATCTAGTGAACTTGAACTAAGCTCGGCTCCCTGCCCAGCTACTAATAGTGCTCTTATCAATAATAATAGTTTGCAATTACAATTATCTGATAAAATCGTAAACGGTAAGCGATTAGAATCAGGCAAGCGAGATCAAGTGATAAGTGTGCGATCTGCTCTTGAGCGTTCTGGATGCGAATCGGTGTTATTGCGGAAACGGAAGAAGTGCGCGGTCAGTTGCGCGGGAGTTTTCAACGAGAATCAGGGAAATTGTGGTGCGCATGCGACTAGTGATTTTCGTGTGAGTGACAGTGGTAGACAAATTGCAAACAATCGAGATTCCTATGGTCCTCAGAGTGAAGGTGATGTCGCGAAGGACTTGAGTGTCAGTGAAAAATGCGTCAAAGCCACAGGAAATAACAATTTATCGAAAGCAACAACTTTTGCCGCGAGGTCATCTCTGCGGAAAGGAGCAATGACTATTGGTCGGAAGTTAGACGCAATGTTATTCGGATTGCGTGCAATGAAATTGAAGGAGCGCCTGGCGATCGGGTTCGGTGCATCCTTGGTGCTATTCACGCTCCTGCTTGTGATAGATTTACAAATGGATTTGGGTGTTGCGAAACAGCATCTGATCCCAGCACATGCTCGTCTGCGATACGTCAACGAAGAAGATAAATCAGGTGTTTTTCGTGATTTTAAACGGAAATTCTTACAAAAGAGGTAATTGTTCTTACGTACATATGTATTTATGTTTGCTTTGGAAATGAATATCAATGCCATGAAATGATATACTTCGCATTTAAATTTAATATTTGATTTTCTGAACACCAGTTTTGGGTATTTTCTGCTATCTGCTCAAACTTAACTCTTCAAATCGTTACATTTTTTTTCGATAATTATTGACATTGCTTCGCGTGTGTTCCATTAACTTGTTATTTTTGTGGAAAACCATATTTTCAATGTTGAATCAGGTGGTTTCAACTTTATTGGATCATCGTCATTTCAATGCGACGTTAGTTTGTTAACAACGATATCTCAAAGCCAATTTGCTGTATTCAGGAAAATGCATAGTAACGCAAAATAATTGGTTATTGAATGTTCCACAGCGTCACATCTACAAACGCATTTGCCCTGGAGATAAGCTGGGCTGCAGTATTTTTTCCATTATTATTATTATAATTATTTTGTTTTTTTTTAGGAAAATATAAATTCGGTAACGTGTTGATAGTCTATTGAAATAATCGAGTAGAAAATTAAATAAGCAACGTGTACGCGTAGTATGGGTTAGATTTCGGAAAACATGTATTTGGAAGCAACAGTTTACTTAGCAATTAGTAAGTGATATGCGAATGCTCAGCGCCATTAGCAAGTAAATTTTGTTAAATATCTGAAATTATTGCAATAGGAATATTTTTTTAATGATCATATTTTCGTCAGCTTAATGTTTAATATAATTGTGCCAGTTGAATCATATATAAGAATTATTTCAGGCTATAGCATATGTAATGGATACATGGTTTTCAAGTACTTTTTCAAGTATGTGACTTTAGTTTCCTGATATAAGGCAATCAAATTAGTTTGATCTTTTTTGCCGAAATGTCTATTGTTAAAATCAATTGAATGTAGTTAGCTTTTTGAACAATTTTATTAGGTATGGCTGAAATTGTAGCTACTTCTGATTGAGGCCGAGATCTACTTGAGATTTACTTCAAAATAAAAATTATCTTTCATATATTTGACTGATCGCGTTCGCTTTTTATCACTTTCTACCTGATTTATTGATATTCTAATTGAGTGTGAATTCTGAATAAACTGATTATGCGGTACTAAGTAAATTGGTCGTGAGCTTCAGAATCCTCATTATACAGGTATTCTTAAATTGTATTCTATCAAGTTCTGACAAAATTCATATAAATTAGCGTATCACGAATATGCTTTTTTTAGAAGAACTTACATGAGCTTACTCATAACCAAAGTCAACTTAAATTTTTGGAAAAATATTTACCTGGACTATACTAATTTAAGTAAAGCTTATTGATAGATTCATCGGTTACAAGTATGTCATATAACTGTTTCTTTGCATACTTCGTAACAGTTTAACAATACGGGATCACTATATTAAAAAAAAAAACAAATTTTTTCATCATATGTCCTTTTTGGTATTGGAATATGTTCGAGAAACGTTCTGTCTATGGCTACTGAGAAACAAAAAGTGTTCTGAAATTTCAACTAAGACAAAGTTTATGGCTAGCTAGCTTCGACTATCCACTCCCTAAAACTTTAGCCCAAAAAAGTTTGTTCCATTTTCACAAAATGCTCTACGACCTAGAAGTTTTGAAAAAGTTTAGAAAAATAGTCTTCTTTCTTCAATTATTCAATCTTTTACCGATAAATTTGTCTTCAAGTTGTTGAAAATTTTTCTAGAGATGATATATAGAGTTAACTGCGAAATTTGTGAGAATTTCTAAAATAAATTTTCAAAATTCTTAAGGCAGTATTCTGGTCTAGAGGATTGATTTTGAGGTGATTTTACGGACGCAATAAAAAAACCATTAACATTTTTGGTATATATTTTTTTAACAGTCTTTTATTAACATTTTGAAAGTACAAAAATGTATTCGAAAAATAAAAAAAAAAATTGATGTAGATACGCCGGCGAAGTGAAGGTTAAAAAAAAAACTTGTCTCATGGTTGACATGATTCAAACCTTCCTGGTAATCTGAAACATAAATTTTTGGTGAATTCTGTAAAAAGAAAAACGTAGAATTCGTCTGACGTAGGCAATTTTTAAAAAAAACTTTTTTTTTCACAAAATGGCGTCCATGTAAACAAAAAAATCGTTTTTTGCCTCATTTTTCAACTTTGAGGATTTTTAATAAACAGTAGAGAAAAAAAATGAAAAATCCTTACGTCAGACAATAACTAATAGTGTTAAAAGAGTTTGTGCAAAACTTCACATAAATCGGTTCATTACAACTAGAGATATCATGTCAACCGTATCGAGAAAAGTAGTTCTGAGAAAAACGCGTTTAAAACTTGGAGTCTCGTTTCGGGCAGTTAGTTGGCGTGTCACGAAAATAGCTGTACCTCCAAAAACAATTCGAATTTCCGAAAATCCTTTTAAAAGCTTATTCTTAAAGGTCTAAACTTTGAAAATATGCAAACGAAAAAAAATCGATTTGATCAAATTTCTAGACCAGAATACTCCCTTAAATGAAACATCATTTATTCGTTTTATATTTATAAGATTTTCAAAATTTTCATCCGATTGACCTTAAATTTTCAGGATACATTACTGTACATGTGGAATAGGTTCAGGCTTCACTAAATGTTAGCCCATGTTAACCGTTTGACACCGACGCCGAATTTAGTGATATTTTAGGTAGCCGTATAATTCTTTCAACAAATAAATTTTCAGAAAATCAAGTTTGCGAAATAAATTTTGATCGTGTTTCACTCATGCATATGATAACATTTTGGACATTTTCGACCCTATATGTGCACTAAGTGCCCGCTATGTGTAGTGGAAAATTAGCTCTAAACGCTCTCATATGAACAAAATCGAGTTCAATAATTAAATATAACATGCGTAATACACTTAGAATAAATTTCAACCCTATCTCTCAATTATTCGGCATTTTATTTAAATACAAAATGGTTATGTCCTTATTGAAAAGTCCCATGCATAGTTAGTATTAACATTCTTCCCATTTCATGCTGAAGTGTTTGAGCTAATTGGACTGTTAGGTATCTTCTTATTACGAACTGCTTGGAATTCGACGGTCCTCTTGCTGCGCTTTTTCGGCAAAGAAAAAGAAGCAGTTTTGTAAGCTTTCAAAATTCTTACTAGGCTCTCAGCAGAATTTAAACCAGCTACTGGTTGGTTCTGCTTTTTAAGCTATAGGATTGTGACTTTAAAAACAAGCGATGACTCTTTTTAAAATTTCGAGTAAGAGCTTATCTCCTGATTCCGTGACTTTACCTTTCTGGTAAAGAACTAAATTTAACGAACGATTTGTACCAAAAATTGCATTTGATTAGAGGTAACTGAAAATATCACCAGTCTTTTATGTTTTTGAATTGCGTTGTAATTTACTGTATAAATTACATATAATTTGAAACCAGCAATATTCTTTGCATTATTATGATAATCTCAAAGCTTAAGAGATTATCCTTTGAAATAGCTGCTTCGCTACATATGACAGTAGGGAGAGTTACTCTTGGGAGAGTTACCAATATATTATTCCATTCAGAGCAATTCAGTACTACTCTTATTAATTTTTAGAGTGCTGTTATTATACCTAACCACCAGCAATGCTAAAATGGGACAATTGATATCTGAAGAATGGATTTTATGACTATTTGCTTGCTTTTAAGACAGCAAAAAATTAACAAATATAGACATAAGCATGCGGCGGAACTGGAACTCATAGGCAGTAGATCGCTAACTCGGACAGGAAACTTAGCAACCGCTATCGACCCCTTTTTCCCGACTGAAGTTTGTCAATATCGTTTGCGGATGAGTTCCAATATTATCCTGGACTTTTTGATTGAAAAAATGACCTATATAATAATTTGAAAGCTTGACTGATGTACCTTACCGAACAAAAACGTATTTCAATTAAAGTCCTCAATATAAAATTTTTTGGAACGACAGTGTTGGCTTGAACAACCTCTAACGCCCGTTTGAATATACTAATATCCTATCACACTTATCTAGTGATGTTTCTGTTGACTGTTGCATGACGACATGACGACTGAGCATGACGACAATATGGTTTAATAGATACTCAATAAGCTTTATAATATTTAATAAGCTAAGCTATTTACCACCAAAAATCTAAGCTATCCGGGGTTCACCTCTTGATGTCGAAGCCTACCATAAACAGAGGTGTGCCACAAAAAGGTAGAGGTGTGCCACAAAGATAAGTACAATTGTCAGTTGTCAAAAATATACTTCTTTTTGCAAACCGGTCATCTGAAGCCATTTTGGGTCAAACTACGCACTCTTAGCTTTTTTGTCACAATATCAAACTAGGTGATCAAGTGTTTACTACTCCATAAAAAGCCGCAGCCTTCTTTCCTTGCACTCTTCATCCATTTATACTTGATCCTTTGTCTACTTGATCCCAGTTGAACTTTGTGGCAATCCATAACTTCCAATTGCATCTCTAGCTACATCAGCTACTAAAACAATTATGACAAAAACTAAAAACATCTTCTAGTGCTGGCTTCAATGATCTTCCAACAATTTTCTTAAAAATGGCCTAAAGTCTCTGAAACTTCCACTACCTATTATAATCAGCAAAAGCCTTTATGAAAACATATTTTCTACTTCCTGGAAAGCAATTCTTAAACAGCCAATTCTTTAATCTGGAAATCTATCTTACGCTGCTAATAACCATCCGATATCACATCTTCTAGCTTTTTTTAAAGTGTCCTCTAAAATTCTCCTGTCCAAATTACAGCCATTTTAATTTGCCTCGTCGATTATACTATGGTTCGAGTCTTATCTTTTTGATCGCTACTGTCGTATTTGATACAAGCTCTGCCTGTGAGCTCTCTGCGAACCCAAAACTGGAGTTCCAAAAGGATCTATACTAGATTCTCTGCCATTTATAATTTAAGTAAATGAATACTTTAAGTAAATACTAACATTTTTTGAGTTTCTATTTCACACCTATGACCCTAAACTTTTTACAACTGTAATATCATTCTTAGTGTGGGGTCTGAAAACTGGGGTCAAACTAACAAGCTTGTGCTAAATAGTAAA
This sequence comes from Nemotelus pantherinus, assembly GCA_963978885.1. Lineage (NCBI taxonomy): Eukaryota > Metazoa > Arthropoda > Insecta > Diptera > Stratiomyidae > Nemotelus > Nemotelus pantherinus. Next base: position 30,508,492 of record OZ022265.1, on the reverse strand, counting down.
TAAAAATGTGATGCACTGGTCTTTGACTGCATTCCTCTACTCATGTCAGGAATTTTGGAATCATCTTTGACGATAAACTAAGAATTTATCTTCATATCTTTGATGTTGTCAATAGTGCCTTTAAAGTGTTCGCCCATGTTCTTAGATCATCTCAATCTTTTGCCACCTTTAAACCTTCTAGTCTTCTGTGCATACCTGTTGATCTCTTCAATGCATACCTGTTGTCTGTTCTCTACAGCATGAATATGATTGTAAACTAATCGAATTTTTCAAAAAAAAAAAAAAAAATATATATACTCGAACTCTGCTTTACAAACAGAGCTTTCGGGACTTGGAATACCCAGATGGATTGACTTTACTTAACTTTTAGCCGTTGTCCACTTGAGTTTTTTCTAGGTCATTGTTTTCTATTTCAAATTTGTTGCAAAATCCCCAGCTACTGTACTTTTAAGGACATGTAACTCCGTAATTTTTCCTGTGACATTCGATCCACAGAAATGTTCTCAATTGAAAAGTCTTCTGATTATTTCCATTCGGTTTTGCCTAAACTATTGAATGCACATAATACTCTGGAGTTTGATCTTCTGCCTCAATCAATTTATCTTTCAAAGAAGCTTTAAGCAAGAAAATTATTAGCATGTAATTAGAAATTTCCTAAGGTTGATTATAAATAATATAAATTAAAATAAAATATAGAAATTAGCCTTGATTTTAGGTTATTAAGAGGTAAAATGTTCAATGAGCTATTTATAAAAAAATCTCAGCTTAAATATATTACGACTTTTATATGACATGTTCGTGAATACTTTGAAGTTCGAAGGAATATCTTCTGAGAATTGTGAGCTTTATTTACTCCCATTAAGATTACGTTTCCCATTGTCTACAAGTACTAGCACCCTACAATTACTGATGACTGTCCCAAGTCTCTCTGGAGCCAGAGTGACATCGGGAATGAATTTTCCAAACACGGGCCTATGAAACGTTAGTGTCGAACCATTCAGTACCAACAAACTCAACATCAATGCCATCTTCATTATGCACCGTCGGCGAGTATTTTCGGTGGGTATTCTCCATTTTTATACTCTCCCATAGGTCACCTTTTATGATGGCAATCTCGTCAAAATTACGGAAAGAGTCCTGCAATGAGCTAAACTTGTTTCCGAGTTTCTGCCTTGAGTCATTTGGGGTCAAGTAGCAGCTCACGAAGATGATCTCTCTTCCTATTATCCACACGTGGGTGTTGTTGATCAATACGATCTGTTCCCTATGTTTGCCAACTATGTTTGTTGCTCTGCAGCCTTTCAAATATCTTTGGATGATTCTCCTGTCTATCCTTGCTCTTACAAGGCATCTGTTGCGTCTCCGAAAACTCGATAAACACTCGATCCCAGGCACTGTTAGCTTCGTGCTTCTTGAGCAAAGAAGTGTGTTGCTCTGCGGCCTACCTGTCCACACTTCCAGCAGTTGGCGCTCTGGTCTAAACTTTGTAGTTATGCCTTGTACGTTCATAGTTCAGTCGTTTGTAGCATCTTAGCATTCGGGCACTTATCATTCCCATCCGCATCCGACTAGACTTGAGGATTCTGGGTGCTGATTTTTCGTGATTAAAATTAAGTTGGCTAGTAATTTGAATCAATGGTGCCTGCTAAAATTTAAGTGGCAACTAAGATTTTGGAATCTTAGCGTCGAGAGTTTGTGATATTCATTCGTAAAGGATTTAAACGGTTTTGATACAGAGGTAGATATAAAGGGTCATACCACGGAACACCGCAAAGGCAGAGACGTAAGAACCTCTTTGATTGGACTCAATTTGATCAATATTAACTTTTTGATACGGTGTCCATGCAAGGGTTGCATATTCGACAATAGGTCTAACTAGGCTGCAGAAGAGGGTCTTAGTGGAGAAAATGCTGTTCCCTTGAATATCTTATGACAAAACATAAAGCATTGCTAACTTTGGTAACCATTGAGTCGATGTGATCCTCAAATGTGAATGATTGACTCAGTAGTACTCGTAAATCGAGCACTTTGGCTGATCTATTTAAAGGTGTAATCAAAGGTTACTATTCATAGATTACAGGATTATTTTCGTGTGTAAGACATGTAAGACTGACTTGTTAAGATTAAAAAGGAGACTATTACCAGAACACCAGCTGACGAATCTGAATTGCAGTCGTTAAAGTTTCTCACAACTTTGAAAATTTTAACGTCATTGCCATAAAGCAAAACAAACGATGACAGCAGATTGGTACCTACATCACTAATAAGTAGGGCAAACAGTAAAGGGTCCGCATGGCTGCCTTATGGAACACCAGACGTGGTTTAAATTTCAGAGGACAAGGTGAAAGGATAAAAGCTTATACACAATTCGTCAAGTAAGAATCAACCCAGTTCAAAAACAAGTTAGGAAATTGAAAGGAATGAAACGTATGTAGCTAAGAGTATAGAGCGATTAAGCTTCTCAATGGCTTTCATTAAGTATGTTTGTCAGTTTGGATGCCAACTTCAACTGAACTGGTCATATGATGTAAAAATTCAAAAATGGTTGATTGTGGTTGAACGACCTATCATAAAACCGTGCTGGTAAGGGGACATAATGGATTTTCAATGAAAGGCTAAAATATCGGTGGTTGCAGCTTGGAAAAGCTTGGCGATGCAGGGAAGTGTTGCAATGAACCAATAGTTGCATGCGCCATTACGATTTATTTTTTGAATATAGGAGTTATGGTGAAGTATTTCAAGAAATTAGGGAAGATGCCTGCTTTTAAGGATGTATTGAAAAAATTAAACAGCACAGATAGTAGTGATGACACTTAACATTTCAAGACCAAATTAGGTATGCCGCCTAGGCTAGGTGTTAGATTATTGTTAAGTTTATTAATAGATGCGATAGTGATGTCCTCGTCAGTTTTTAAATTCTTTATCTCCAAAGAGGAGACGGCTGAGTCCATCAAGTATATTTGCTCTAAAAGCAAAACAAATCATTGTGATAACGGCATCAAAAGATGTTGGAAGTTATTCAAACTCTATGGCGTATGGGATTTTTTTACTGTCAGGAGCTTAATTTCCCGTTAAAATATCGTCACGACTTGCCAGTGCGCTATCTTGAATGATACAAACCATACGTCTTTTTACTGTGGTATAGCAAAAGACGAAAGTGTCAAGTAAAATTATAAAAATTAAGTACTGTGTACTTATAAGTTTCTGGAGATAGCCATCACCGTTTACGTATTAAATTAGTGCTATTATATACTATTTGTATTAGTGCTATTATATATTATTTGTATTATTGCTATTATATACTATTTGTATTAGTGCTATTATATACTACTTGTATTAGTGCTATGATATACTATTTGTATTAAGTTATTGCTATTATATAATATTTCTAACACAAGTGACTAAATTCTAAAAATAATATGCCCGAGAGGTTTACCGACGCATACCAACTTAAAACACGGGGCTTTCAATTAATACCGAGTTGCAGTTTCTTTCATCATCGATTCTTTCCATACCGTAAGATTGAGTTGACTATATTAAAGTTTTGATACGAATTTTTGTTTATTTTCATGCCAGTAAACTAAATTGATACTCACTTCGAACGAATGTCAATATGTAAACACATTCGCTGCGGCAGTATACGTTCTAAAATTTGGATTTATAAAATGTAGACTTGAAAAGGTGCCCTTACGTAAAGTAATAAGGATCATGATTCAATAAAAAGACAGTAGTTGGAAATAAAAATTATCAACCAAAGATGTCTATGTATGTAATTAGTATGAACGTTCTTATATAGGTGTATAGTAAATATAAGTTCGTGCGACGGTGTCATATACTGTTTACTTTCATTCTTATAAGGTAAATAATGCTAAATGCGTGCATCATGAAAATATACACTAGAATTGGATAAATCAATATTTTTGTGTAGAATTCACTTGAGTCACATCATTTGTTGTCGTTTTGCCGAATTAAAGCATGGGAGCACTTAGTAGAAAATTACAATGAAAGTTATACCAAGCCTTAGATCAAATGATTGTCAGCATATTTACATTGGTAAGGAACTCTTATGCATGCTCATATTTAGTAGTAGATCAAAAGTAGATAAAAAGAAACCAAAGGTCAGCATAAAATTATTTTCCAATATAGATTTCATTTGCGCATGTATTTATTCCAGAAAGAAAGTAAGTAGGTATTATTATTAAATGAAAAATTTTAAGTAAGCATCAATTAAAAAGAATGGAAACTACCAAAGTCGTTTTTTTGCATTCCATGCGCTTTAGAGATGGGCACGTGTAGTTTAGTAATTTGATTGGTATATCTTGGCTCACGAGTAAGTACTCTTGCGTTAGAAAAAAACGTATTTTGCTATGTTATTTTGAAAGCTTAGCAAGCAATGGGCATTTACAACCTATTTATCAAAAGAAGGGCATAGCATTAGGCTTAATATAATTATACAACTACCGTCGAACGAATCCGCTGTTAAATTAGAACTAACTTCACGCCGTCAATTAATAGTCTATCGAAAAATTTCATTTGATTACATTGCCCAGGCCTCATCCGTGATTTCCATCCTGCCAAGTTCATTCGATTCTAGAGCAATTTGCTAGAAGCACACTAACTGCATTGTCGGGCGCAATTATTGCTGTGGGTATTTTCATATTTTCACATTCAATGTGGTGGACATTACCTTAATTTCATTCGATTATCGAAGAAGGTTTGCAATCACTACCATGAATAATTACGCTAAAACTTTGGGAGCAATCAACATGAATTAAACCTGTAAAACAGGCAAAAATGAATCCTGTAAAATAAATTGCATTTGACTAACGAGTGTCATTAACGAGCGTGTGTTGATGCAGTGGAGCGTAAGTGTATTATTTTTCCCTCAATAATTTTCGAAATGATCAACATGTATTATATTATTTCACTGAACGTTCCGAAATATACACACATATTTGGATTGCTCAAAAGCGGTGCAGTTCGATTTACTCATACACAAATCAACCTCTGAATGCACGAATAATTTTTCGAGAAAAAATAACAATCGATGAATTAGCGCTTGGTTATCATTTGAATATGTTCGAAGTACCTGTTTATAAACAACATATGTTTATAAACATATGATATTTTTTGCTTGTAAAACTACGATTTTGCTTGGACAAGTAGTAAAGGCGCTTGCACAACACTCAAGCACTAGGTCATTACCGTGTCATTTTGCCAAGTCAGCATTGTTTTCTATCGAGTAATATGTGCTGTGTCTTAATAACCTATATCAATTTAGTTTTTTGCCTCTCTTGAAACTCGTCAGCGTTTTGTTTTTTCGAAATGTTAATAATACGCTCTTCCGGCAGAAGTGTTTTCATTCTTAAAATGCTTGGTAAACCGAGAATACATATATATATGTAGTACAAACATGTAAGGTGTAGATGTCGCGATAGTCTTGTATCAGGTGACAAAGACTGTGTATACAGATCCACTTACAGCAATGAACATATTTTATGAAGCTTTGCCAAAAGTATTTTTGTGAAACAAGTTCAACGATCGTCGATGCTCTAAATAAACTTTAATAAGTTGTTTGTAAATAAACCGTGAAATTAGATAGAAATCATGCAGTCGTATTCTCGGTTTGATAGGTATTCTTGCGATATAAGTCTAACTGCGATATAGAGCTTTCGAAATACAATTTTATTAAGTGTTCCAAATGCAATTAGTTCCAGTTTTGGTCAAGGTGAATGAATTATTGACAGTTGGTCAGTTGTTTCCAGTGTGAAGTTTCACATTCAGAATTATAACATTTGATGTTCATAAAATTTCAGGAAAAAAACCGAAATAACGCTACAACTGTTAGAAAAAGGAATAGAAAACTAAAAATTCTTTTGATTCATAACAAAAAACTTTATGAAATAAGCAGATTATCCATTTAATACTATTTTCACATTATAAGTGTACGAATACAGAATTTGTATTCGTACTATACACTTACAATCCAATGCAAAAATTAGCAAAAATTATACTTCAATATTTGGTAGCTTAATAACGCTATCCAGGTGAGATTTCATCCAAGTGAGATTTTTTGAATTTATTTCTTATTCATCATTTCAAGCCGATCTTGAGACCCTTGACGTTCCGGACATTGTAATTTTTCAAAGATATTTTGAAAAGCAGCCACAAGCTCTGAACGGAATTGATATCGGCTCTGAATATGAGTTTTAAGTAATATCGGCAGTTGTACAGGATCTACCACCTCGAATAAAGAGTTGTATGCTTATAGTCATTATTCTGTTGAAAGATATAATAACCCTGTACACCAAGTTTTCCTGCAATCCTTAAATTGCTTCTCAAAATATTAATGAATTTCTCAAAACCATGATTTAATTGATGAAGTGCAAAGCTCCGACTGCTGCGACAGTGAAACAGCCCCAGATCATTACAGAGCATGTAGATAACAAATTTTTTTCAGTGACGGCCCATATTTCTTTCCCGTTTTTTCGCAAACGGTATCCTATTTCTGTGACTAGCTACAATGACGAAGGGTGTTTGAACAGCGATTCTAAACTGCAATCCTTGTTTACGGATCATACACAAATCTGGTTGTCAAAAAAATTCAGTGATTATTTCTCGGGAACGCGCCATCCGATTAAGCTTACATTTTCCGGATACATTGATGTATATACAGAATAGGTTCAGGTCTCACCAAATGCTAATTATCTTTTACCCTTTGGGACCGGTGGCCATTTTAGCTATATTTTAGATATATTTTAGATATGAAAACTATGTTTGTAAAATGAATTTCGAACGTGTTTTCAAGAAAGATTTGATAAGGTTTTAGAAATGTTCAACCCTGTGTGCGCAGTAGATGCCTAAAATGAGATCCCGAAAATTTGAAATTTTTTGAATTGCGATAATTTCTGGCAGAGCTACTGAATCATTATAAAACTTACAAAACATATTAATGTTACTAAGTTGTATACTTATATAGTTTTATATGAGCTTGCTGGCAACCTTGTAGCTGCGGTAGGCGCTGAAAGTGAAAATCTTCAAAACATCGACTCTTATGAAATATTTTCGCTTTAAAAAAAGCAACTCATATACAAATCTTATGCTTTGTCTACACAGTCAAAACAAAACTTTTGAAATTTTATATCAGACAAGAATGGTAACCCTAATTCACCTATTTTTTAAGTATTATAAATTTTTGTTCACGGGAACTCTTGACCCGATAATCAGATACAGTATACATTTACAAAATGTGTTGATCTTAAGTAGGATCAGGTCTGATGGAAGCGATTTCAAAATTTGGGTAATTCTTTGTCAGTGGTGCTATCATGAAGAATTGCTAAGAAAAATAACAGTTTTTTCCCCTTTAAATTCTTATTCAGGCACTATATTTTGATTAAATTCACACAGTTGTTGAATCTTAATCTAAGCCAAAAATTTGGTCTAAAAATTAGGCTGGAGCTGCCAGCTATGGTAATTTTGGTGTCCTAAATTTTGAAAATTCGCTCAGAATAATAAAACTCTTTGCCCTATAGCTTCCAGTGCAGTCATAGAATCATAACGAAATTCATATGGCAAATTAAACTTGTTGTAGACAATATTCAGTAGAAATCTAGTTCGAAAAACAATTATAGGGTTGCCTGCTATAGTTGATATCTTTAGTAAGCGATTTTATTGTAAAATTTTCAAATCGTATTAAAGTGATATTGTAGTGAAAATAAACAACAAATATTAAGATCTAGAAAATTGGAAAACTTTTGCGAGTAGTCACGCTGAATTTCTTTGTATCCCTTTTGTATCATATTATCAATACGAAATTCGCAGAGTAGGTTGACTTCAACGTGAGTCAGATGTGACATATTTTTGGCCTCGGTGCTAGCAAAAGGTTGCTACATTTTTGTTATTTTCATTAATCTCGCGAACATTTGCAATGAAAATAAGTAAACAATGTTAAAATTTTGTAAGGTTTGGACATTTTTTGGATGGCAACCCCAAACACGTTTCTATCTCTGTAAGTTTCGATTAAGTCATCGAAATTAAAATTGCTTAGGGTCAATTATTACTTAAGGTGTATTGGCTTTAGGTAGGAGAAGCAGCTAGTGGTAGTGGTCTTAGGTTGCTAGTGGTAGAATACACACTCAAAATCTGCACAAATCCTCTACAGTTTTTCGAGCATTAGTGTTTCTAGTGTCTTATGTTCTGTTTTTTTTCATACGTTTCAACAACCCGCTATATTGTATAATGTATTTTTTAAGAATGACTGCTATTTTACGTAAGAAATATCGTTGTTACCTCAATGATATAATGACAACTTAAATGACTTTAGACTCATTTCGAAACTAACTACAATAATACTTGTTTTGCTATCGATTTGCTGTCACGACTGATCAAAATATAATTGTTTTACAGCACTTTCAGCATTTGCAGAAAAATAGAAACAAATGGTAAACTCCTTATTTGTTGAGTTATTTTGATGCTGAGGGTGTGGATTATTAAATGAGGTTTTTTTCTTCTTGACAAAGCAAAGTGTTCTTGGTTCCTTACGAATCGGTTAGATATTTAATCATTTCATACCTAAGAGCCTTAACAGGCAGGCACTTAAATTACTAATTTACTAATGATCATTTATACGTAAATGAGTAATTTAAAACTTGTTTACACACATCCCTTGCGTAAATGATGAATTTTGTCACTCATTATCTGTCACACTTACTAATTGAAAAAATGGAGAAATTAAAAGTGTTCTAAGTGTATGTTGACTTTTTTGTCGTCTGATAAACGAAGTAGGAGTACAAACCGCGCAGGGACTACATTTATATTTTTCAAATATTTTAGATTTAAATTTGACATCCACTGAGATAGTAGAAATGGAGTGGACGATATATCTTTCCACCAATGACTAAAAAGCGGTTTACTGAGTTCCGCTGAGGTCGTACCAGCACAAGTGACGCCGAACGTTCTGTCGCCCAAACAAAGTCGTCACGCCAAAGATCGTTGATAAAATCGATGGAATGATATTAACTGATCAAAACAAAGAAAGTGCGTGAGGTGACTGAGGCTGTAAGCATCTCAACTGAGCGATTACATAGCACTTTACATGACTATTTGGACACGAAGCCTCGATTTTCCATACTCGTCCATAAGCGGAACCGTGTGACCACTTCAAAGGAGTATTTGGTAATATTCAGCTGCAATCCGAACGAGATTTTTGCACCATTTCGTTACTCTAGATGAAACTAGGTTCCATAACATCAAACCAGACACCAAGCAACAATCAAAACAGTAGGTTTCTTCGGGTGAACGTGCACCAAAGAAGGCCAAGGTGAGCCGGTCGGCCATCAAGGTCAAGACATCATTTTTTGGGATGCAAGTGTAATCATTACCTTGAAAAGGGTAAAACAATACACGCGAATATAATTCAGAGTTTTTCGACAGATTTTATATTGATTTGAAGCAGAAACGACTGCATTTGGCAAAGAAGAAAGTATTGTTCCATCAAGACAGTGTACACGTGCGTAGTCATCATGGAAAAAATTCATAAATTGGGCCACGAACTGCTACTCCATCTAGCATAATCTCCCAGCTCAGACCCCTGAAACTATTTCCTGTTTTCAACCTGAAGAAATGCAAGGCGGTAAGAGATTTGGTTCGAATGAAGAGGGCATCACTGAAACAAACGCCTATTTTGAGAGCCTTCACGAAACCTATTATTCAGAAAAAAATAAAAAAAGAAAGACACATAGAGCTAAAAAGAGCCTGTGTTGAAAAAAAATTGGATGAACGCTGGACTAAATACATAGAGCTAAAAGGAAACTATGTTGAGAAATAAACACTTATTTTCCGAAAAAAATCGTTTGTTCAAAAAGTAACTGATTTATCAAACTACCCTCGCATCATACGTTTTGCTTACTTCTTGTATCTTTTGTGAATGTTAATCCATTACAGCTATGATATGCGGCATAAAAATTGATTTAGAGTCAGAAAAATGTTCTAAATATTTGGCGGTCCACTAGCATTGCCTAACTTATATCGTGTGCTTGAAAAAATTTTTGGAGTTTTATAAAAGTTTATTTTGACATTTCACGTTTGAAAGCATTTTGACATTTCACGTTTGAAAGTATTCCAGAGTTTGCATGAAAGTATAAAATTGGCAGTACGCGTGTTAATAATATGATAGCTGTACAATTCTTCTCGTCGTTATATGATTTTTAAGGGAATATACCTGTGGATGATATAAAATTATTTAGGGGCTAACCGATGCTTAAAAATGCAAGAATTGGACTGTTACCTTGCTGAATTGTAGTTGAGTTTATCGTGCCGGAACAAGTTTTTTTTCTTATCATGTGAACAAAAAAAAACCTTTATTTAAAACTTCCACGATAGTTTCGTCGGAAAAAATCGAAGAAACAAGTTCGAAGGAGAAATGTTTCGATTAGCGTTAGTTTCTGTCAACTAGAGAGAAATTTATTCAAAGTTGATTCAGTGATTAAACGATTGTACCGTCAGAACTACCAGAAGGTTATATCAACGCATCAGCCTCATATTATTTATAACTGGCTGATCTCTCTACAGAGCACGTCAATATTAAGTCAAAGTCGTCACATAAGCTAATTAAACACTACTACGTACTAAGCAATCAGCAAGGGTTTCATTTAAGAGCTTGTACAGAAGTTTGGAGATACTTTCGCTAAATAAACACTAGTGTATGACTAAGAACCTATTAAATTTTATCACTGCGTATGAGTGAAGTGGTAAGGCAATTATCTGGAATATGTACCATTAAACCTGACACTTTTCCCTGACAACCAGTCCCAACAGAGTTGCTTCGGAAAATTAATTAATTCAACATAGTAAATTGACAGTAAACTGCCCACCTAAAAACTAATAATACAATACTCCTTCCGGCTACAAAAGGATAAACAGCGCAACACAACAAATTGCAAATCTAGCTCTATTAGTGCAATTATTTACGCTGTATTTAAGTAATCTGCTTGATGTAAACCAACAAGACTGATTCAGTGGCCTTGAATATGAACTTGATCGTCTTCCTTATTCCTGCTTGCAGACTATAATATGTATTTTATATCAGCTGCCTAAAACATTTAAACTAGTTTGATGACCTCTCAAATTTCAGAAGCGGTATAAATCGGCATGCATGTTTGCCATCAATGGTTGTCGATATTGCACTATAAACTCGTTACTTATACCCGATTGGCTGTTTACTTTATGACCGATAGTACGCATATTTATGTAGCTCATAACCAGAATCTAACAAATCAAAATGCTCTTATATGCATATAAAGATGCGAAACGCGTCCCTAATCCTGGCAATTCAACTACCCTTATCGTATTAAACATTCGCATGAGGATAGGTACTGTTATTGAAAATAATACTGTATCAAAGAGTAATGCCTGTTCTATGCTTACAAAAATTTTGTGTTCGATGAAATTAAAAACAACATACTGTTGCATATTCCTATGAAAGCTCGGGTGCTGAGACTGATGTTCGTTCAGCTACCTATGCTCTTGTTTTTCTAAATTAAATATAGCTTGCTTGAATCTATATTCCTTCAATAAATTCTCAACAATCCAATTAAACCTATTAAAAAACGTCTAGTTGGAGTGCTAATTGATGAGTTTTGAATGAATGAAAATTAGTATCTACCCCCAAACATCAATACAAAAACACTTTCGAAAAATAAATCAGTTTGACTCAATTCAAACTACATAAAAATCTCCTTATCACTCCAAGCTTTCTGTTTTTCGCTTTGGCAATAAAATATGATACGTTTGATAATCAAATATATATTCATTCGTGCACAAGGTATCATAACTCTTTCCAGTTATTATTATTAATAGCGTTTTGAACGATTCCCAAGGGCCAAACAAAATTGAATCTTTTTCTTCGAAGCAGCAAATAAGAAAAAAAATGTAAAATTGATTCCGCACGGCTCTTCTTTCGATTTCCATAGAACACACTAAACCACATACTGGCCGCACTTTCATCAACTTCACGAAGATGCTTTGGTGCGGTCAGATCTATCATGACAGGCACGTATCTATTTTCCGAAATTCATCTTGCAAACATAACTCAGTCTCGTGAGGATATCAACGGGCTGAGTGAAAAATTTATTATCATTCGTCCTGGGCACGAGCAAAAGGACGTCACGATGCCAACCAGTTCAATGTTATTAAAACATCGTATAAGCGTATAATAAAATTGTTATATGTGTTCAGTTCTTCTAAAGCAGTTTTGCTAGCTGAATTAACAGTTCAACTCGTTATTGATAGGTCACCTGTGAGGTTTGGACTCGTAAAGCATTGTAGATGTATTCGGATTTAGAATCTTTCTTTGAAAAAGCTTAACAGAATAATGTTAAGGTTATTCAATAAAATATACAGAGCTTAGACTGGTACTTGTAAAAAGGTTCGTTTATATATAATTGTGTCATGACTGTTGTGCTTGCCCTGCTTGTTTATGCATACGAAAATGTCGGACATAACCTCAAGACTGGCTATACTCAATGGAATAAGAAATGCACAGACACTAATAGAAATTCGCAAATAAAATTGGAAATAATTCGATCCCCAACTACTCCAAACTCTAATATTTTAATTGCATAATTAGTTATCCATCCACTACAACAGGTTGAAACATTCTGTATTTTACTACTGTGTGCTCAGGATCAGGACCCCATGCATGCATATTTCCAAATGCAATGCCAGAATACCTTTATTAGCACCTCGATATGGCAGCTCCCCCTCCTCTTGACGAGAATCTGCATAAAATTACCTTTAAGGCAGACGTCTAATTGCATAACGCCGATGCGCCACCCTGCAACCCGTCTAAGCTTACCGTTCAATTCCTCCTTGTAAAATGGCTCCCAGGCACTTGTTCAACCCCGTCTCCATCGAGCATTTCAAGAATAAACGCCCGGGTAATGGCTGACGGCTGCCAGCAAGTACGGAATGAATTTAGATACCTTTTGCATTAATTAGATCCGATGTCTAGATAAGACAGGCGCTTTATGTATTTATGGGAATCTCGTGCAAATGATGTTCGCTTTTCTATTAAAGCACCACCACCACTACCGCATCACCACTGCCACTCCGTTGTACTACATCGCCATCTACATCGATTCTTTGTTCTGCAACAAAAAATGAATAGAGCGATATTTCAAGGGAACCTATTTTCAATTAAGGCTCGACAAGGTATGAAATGTAAAATGGCTTTACGATTGAGATAATGTGGCGTGAAAATAAAGAGAAAATGGCAATCTTGGAGGAGGTAAGCTATATTTTTCAGTTTTCGATTATGAAATCCATTGAATTTTAATACAATCTCCTGATTTTTCGCGGAGGACTTGTTAAATATGACTTTGCATTGAGAAAGGCTATTAAAATGAATGAAAAATAATGATGATTACGGTTCGATAGACGGTATTATATGAATTCGATTTGTGCATGATAGAGTTTGAAGTTTTATACATTAGTTAAAACATTAAACGCGTTGTTCTTTGAACAAAGAAATTACTTCGACGCTTCTTATATCAAACGTATTTTCTGAAGACGCTTTGGCAAAGCAAGAAAATGAATTATCAGAAAAATTAATAAAATATATGTCACGCTTTAAATATGTTGAAAAAGGATATGTTGTATAAAACCGGAATAGATGAATTAAAATAATTAATGCTCTCGTAATTTTCTATGTTAGATGTGGGTTTTGAATTTTATATTTACATAATCGTGAGTATTTACTAGCATTTAAATAGATACGTATTAACTTATTTAAGTTTGTGGAAAATTTACTCCGTTTTATTCCGATTAACTACATTTTCGATGCAGAATCATCTTTATTTATTTTTCAATGCCCATCATTGAGTTTGCTCCTCCTTTTACACCAGGAAATTTTTTAGGGAGTTGAGCAGAGTTTAAACGTGGGCGCACTAGTATTGGGTGTACTAGCAGGCAGGCATTACAAAAATGCTGTAGATTCTATATTGACTAAAAATTTGGACTTGAAAACGCTGTGTGCAAAATAAATGTCCCGATTACTCACAATGAAACAAAAATAGCGTCGTTAGGATGTTTCAATCGAGTGTTTGGCAAAGTTGCACAGCAATAAATTTGAGTCTTTGCGTTTCATAACTAAGATTGAGACATTAGTCCACAATTTCATACCTGAAACAAAAAAAAAAACAGTCATAACAGTGGACTAAAAGCTCCATATTTGGTGCATTAGAAATATAACAATGTTAGCTTGAAGAGCTGTGGAAACATGAAACACGCTCCTTTCAGTACAAAAATCCAACGAAAAACTTTTCAAATTATAGCGATTTTGTGATTGTAGGCGGGTTATATCCTTTCAACTGGACTGAAGTCCAGACGAGAGGCTGCCCGGTAAATTTATGGCAAACCATCAACAGGATAAAAAAAACATTAATTGCTCTTGGATCAGGGAGGTGGGTTTATAATAGATAACCTATAACTAAAACAACAATGAACATTTTAGCTGTGTTTTTTTGGCTTATGGCTCGAAAGGGGACTTAGGAGACTTATCTGTTTCGAAAAATGATTTGCTACTGAGCTCAATTGCTTTTTTTAACATGAATGTTAAAGGGACGAGAAAAGTTATAACTCGGTACCGTGTTCATGTTTTAAGAGAGAAATGAAGAATAAAAGAAGTGAGTGATTGAATAATAAGGTTGGGACGCTGCTCTAAGGCACGGCAAGCATCATTTTTTCATAGTTGAAGCAAATTAGAGGAAAGGCTCGTAATATTCGATTTTTGGTCAATGTTACTATTTTAGTAAAAGAAGATTATGTTTCGGAGGACATGGCGTTTGAATCATGCCAACTTCTCAAGTGGGTTGAAGGAGCCGAAGACCAGGTAGAAGCATCTAATCAATTACTTGTAGGAAATAATTGCAGCTCTAGTATAGATAATGGAGTTCGGCTTGAAGTTAGAATGACACCATGTGCGTTTAAAGCTGAAGAGTTTAGGTACACTTGAGACGTCCAAAAAAAGCTCTTTTTGAGGATTTTTTTTTAGACACACATTGAAATAATTCATAACAAATGTTTACTTTTTTACTTGAAAAATATATATTTGTTGAAGCTATTGTAATTTTTTTAAGTCAAAAGGGGTAAAAAATTTTTTTGCCGTGATCACTGTAGCTCGTCGCTGGATCATCCTAAATAAAAAAAAAATCGGGGATTATTAGTTAAGGACATAGTGCTCCGGATGAACGAAGGACTTTGGGAGATTTTGATTTTTTCGAAAAATGGCGTTCGTTGAAATTCAAAATTGTATTTTCGACCAAAATTTCACTCACATTTTCGGCTATTGAAAAAAAAATATCGTCCAATCGAAAAATCCTTCGTTCATCTGGAGGATAATGACATATAAAATAAGTGAGGAAAATTTAATACTGATCGATAAAGCCGTTTTCCAGTTACAGTGATCACCGACTTCGAACACATAGTTTCGAGAAAAATGCTTTTAAACCATACAAAAAACGCTTTATGCAGTAGAGACGACTTCATTCAAAGTTCTTTATCCCCATAAAGAATTGTCCGATCCGTCTGAAATTAGCAGAGAATGCTTTTAAAATATGCTACTTTTAGAAATTGCAAAGAAAATAAAATCGATTTTCTCAAAATTCTAAGTGTACCTGCCCCCTTAACAGTTCAGAATCGAAGTTAAATAGCACATATGACAGTGGGTGCGCTTGAAAAGCAAGTAGCCGTTCAGAAACAGTCGTCGGAATTTTAAAGAGGGAATTTATAATAAGTACAAACGATTACTTTACTTTCAAGAAAGGATGAGAAGTTTAAATAACAAAGGGCTTGTAAATCTACGCTGAAATCTACGCTCTTCAGCATATTGCATAATTAACTTGGGGATACTAGTTTTGACAACAGTATGCAAGGATGCTATAGACAAGTGACAAGGATGCTATAGACAAGTGAAAAGAACAACTGAACAGAAACAGCAGAGCTACAACCAGAAATATAAGATGAGAACGAGGACAAAAGGTCAGATATCCCATAGCCTTCAAGCATTAAAAAAGAAGCCCGTGGCGAATAGAGCCGAAAGCCTGTGCAGAATCGATGCATACCACATCAACTTGCTTCTGTATGTCTAGGCCGGAAGCAACCAAGATAATAGATTAGAGGCCCAAGACATATCTTTTCTTAAGCTATGGTGCACCGGATCAAAAAAAAAATGGATGAAGGAGATAAAAAGCGAAAAACAACGTAGTTGAGTACCAAAGCACCAAAGTGCCTTATCAAAGTAAGAAAGGAGTGAAATAGGACGATGATTAGAAATGGGGCCTGGTTCACTGAATTAAGGAAGCGGCTGGTCGCAAAAATTTGAAACAGGCTAAACTTTAAGATTTCAGCAAGCTCTTATATATTTATACGTTGTGAACATTTGAAGCTATTCTGTTTAATTACCAAGCGCTTTTATTTATTTTGAACTCTTTTCGTACAGATCTAGATATAATGCATTTAATTGAAAGTGTAAAAAAATGAATGGCATAACAAAAGGTAAATAAAATTTAATTAGCTCTTGCCTTGTTCGCTTGCACGCTGGAACTCTTCATGGCAATGCTGCTATTTCTTTGGTTCGCCAATAGACCTGTTATTTTCCGGAAGGCAATTTTCGGTGTCGGATTGCGGCATTCCATACACGCTTGATCTCACCCATAGTAAAGCTCAAGAACTTTTCTTTTTCTTCTTGATATATGGCTAATTGTATTGAAGCTACACTTCTTTTACCAGACTCTAAAGGCTTTCTTCTGCATAGCTAAAAAATAGTCCAGCCAAGTATTTCCCGAAGAGAGTTCTGCTAGATTTGATGGGGGATGTAGCTATGATCGCCGGTAGGATATTCACCGTCAAGTCGCTTGTTAGTGCTGAAAATGCTTCGGAGGCAAGAGCTATGCCAGATGGAGACTCGCAGAATCCTTGTCTGCGATACATTAGTGTTAAGCCCCTTTTTAATAGACTTGAAGCAAATGTGGTCAACGCTCTGTGACGAAGTGACTTAAGACCCATAGGGGCGGGGCTATAAGCTGTTATTTGCTGGACTCATGAGCTCTGATTCACTCATGTAGAGCTTATCATGAACTTGTTTTTCCAGAAATAAAAAGTGAGAGTCGAAAATAGTGTTAGTCTGTAAGAAATATATATCTTTTTTCACTGAAGAATACTTTCGCAGAGCGTGATCTAAGTGGAATGCTGAATGCTGTGATAGAGGATCACTCGTTAGCGCGGCCACGGAAACACAATGTGCTTTTGTTGCTGGAAAGAAGCAACATTTGCTGGAAAGAGGCACGACGCCCTTTGATCCCAAAGAGTTCTGATTATTCTGACACAAGGGCTACTGAAACCACGATTACATAGGAGCAGCACGAAAGGCCGGTGGTCTTAAGAAAAACTAAGATGGGTTGTGTGGTGGTCATTCAACAATAAGTGCCATCCATGAAGTAATCGGTATGTGGCGACACGGTTAGACACGTAGCTTTGCGAAAATGCAAAAACGCCGTTCTTTCGGATTCACGTACGTTGTTGTAAGTTTAGGTAATAGGTTCGAAAAAAAAACATACGAAATAAAGTTTTATTAAATAAACACCAAAAATCTTATTTTTAAAAATAAACAAAAGTACATTTGAGCGCGAAGATATCATCAGACCTATAGTATTTTTAGTGGGTAGAAAATCAGTGAAGCAGATAGACATCCTAGAGATTTTTTAGTGACATTTCCTGGTAAAGGAGCTATGGAGCGAAATTGTTTGCGAAATCTTCTTCTTATAGATATATGTCAAACCAGGGAACTGTGAGCAAAAGTACTACTGCTGGAGCAGCGCAAGAGTTCATTCTCGGGACAGGCCTGTCAAATTTGGTGCTTGATAGATTCTTGCGGCTTGTGATGCCGGCTTGTGATGCCGGCTCTTGAAAAATTGAAAAGATTTGTTAGTCAGGCCGAACTATATGTTAATACCCTTCTCGTACTTAAAATGAAGAATCAGTTAAACAACTTAAGTTACATTTTGCAGTATTATCATTGAATTTACCTCATTTCAAATTATTATGAATTATTAATTTACTAAATTTTACAGCTACAAGTTTGACGTTGTCAGTTATAACTTTGATGGTGTTCCTAAAATGTTGTTTTATAATGGCTCATAACAAAATAAAAATGGCATTGTCGCCTGACTGAGAACAACATTTCTTATGATTCTGTAGTTTCTCTTTAACTTATCAACGGTCTCGTACTCTGTTTTTTCTGAAATCCAATTTTTCAAGGATTATCTTCTCTTCCGTTTTAAAGTTTATTTTATTGCGTAACTGACTTTTTCTAGAGAGCATTTGGCAAATATTTTACAAAAAAAAAAAACTTATTGTGATATGTTTAAAATTTTATATTTTCTTAATTTCAGTAACTCTTCTGGTTCAAAGGAAGCATCAACAACTATTACAGCGAACAGCAAGAGTCGAACAGATACGTCTGGTTCTGGACAGAAAAATCCCACGCAACCACAATCGCAAGATAAATTCGAGGATCTTGTGCGTTTGGTCGCAGAGAGTAAGAGAAACTCTGAAACCAGGAGTAATAATGATCAATCGGACGAATTAGATGAAAACGTAACACTGGGTGAAGTGATGGATATAAAACCCAGGTAAGTTATAGATTGGTCAACAAATTTGAACATATACTTCATTTGCAAACTTATGAATAGTCACATATATCTGCAACTGAACTGATCTGTTGCGAAATTTCCATTTACAGATTATTAATATTCGTATCTCTTTTTTTTGTAATTTTTAGAATCTAACTGTCAGAATCAACGAAAATTCTATCTACGATATTTTGTAATTTTCTTTCCGTTCCATCTAAAACTTTCGATGCTGATTTCCGTATTACTCAAACATTTGACATCCCCATTCGTTTTAAGAAAACGTATTCAGCATCCGTGTATTATAGATGTACAGTTGGTTTTATTCTTCTCGTCTCCACGCTCAGATTACTCTGCAATAATATACCAGCTCTAGACTTTATGCATTCCATCACCGCATTAAATCTAAAGCACTTTGTTTTGCTGCTGTTTGTTGAGTGGAAAGTATTGTTTTTCATAACTTTTCTCACATATGTTTGTTGGTTAAAAAAAAATATGCACACACGTATGTATAGTACATCAAATCGCAGGCTGCCTACTACTGGCATATTCAAGCATCAGCAAATGTTAATGTTCGTCACAAGACAAAAACACATTGTTTTATGCGGAATGTTGGTCGCCGCTATCGTTGTTGTCCTCACGACATCTGTACTACTAAGTCTTCAACTTCTTTTCAAGCCTGACGAATGCTTTATATTTCTTACGTTGCGAAAATGTCTTCGCATTTTTCAACAAGTGGAAAATCACGGAACACCCCTGCGTGTCAGGTGTGTATACCTTACCTGAATATGATAGAAAAACGAAGTTGATATTTGTGGTACAATGAGTTTCTCATGTCGTCATGAGGAATCGCTCAAAGTTACGCACGACGAGTGCAGAGATGAAGCTAGTGTTGTTTTTTAAATGGTACGCCATTCATTCTTTTGCGGGTTTCGTTTTTGTGACTGGTAGTATGAGGCAGTGCAGATTGCAGAATGCGGTATATATCTATCTTTGCGAAAAGTAATTCATATTTATGATGCAAGTGCGTTGCGCTGCTATGCCTGTGAATAATCCTCCCAAAATGAGTATTTTTACTTTTCGGATAAGATGACATTCTTTCGTTGGTAAACGTCAGTAAATTTTCGACTTCCTAATTTACTTAATTTTCACTAATTGATTCTCAACGCCATTAATAGTTGCTGCCATCAAAACTTCCAAAATATGGTTTAATCTCATTAAGAGTTTATTAATGGATATGTATAATTTGACAGTAGTGCCGTCTACTTTGATATCTTTCAGTTACTAATTTACCAGATATGCAAAAATTGATTAAAACCAGAGTATTTCAAAGCTTAAAATGCAAAAATGAAAATTAATTATTAAACCTCCCTGCATCAAGAGGTACTCTGTCTTATATATTGAATCCATTGAACTGAAGAAGCTATTAGAATAACAGCACACAATAAAATTTCATGCCACAGTCCGAACTTGCATGGAAAAGCTGGAAAATCTTTCACATGTCCCGTGTTAATGTTCGCGCAAGTTCATGCACATTTTCATTCGGATCATAAACCATACGGTAGAGCCAAGAAGCAAGCGAGAAGCGGAAACGAAAATGTTGAAATTTCGCTCTTATGAGAATTACGAATGTGCGAATTAGCATTTTATTAAAATTTAACTAGGCCTCTGAAACCACTTGACATGTGTACCGAAGAGCAAGTATGTGTTGTCTAAGAGTTATATTTGATATGATATTCTGTTGCCATCGTACGTAAGATGTGGAGGTGGAGAATTCATAAGAAAATAAATGTGCTGTAGAGTCGTCTGTCATCGTACTCGTTTGTAATGAGACCCTTGTGAGATCTTGACCGACTTTAACCCCTTCACTCTTAGACGGCTGTGAACGACCTGAGTTGTACGAAGCTACGGAACGATGTATTGATCGTGAAACGGAAGTGGCTAATATTTATTTTGAAATGTTTCCTATGCTAATGATATGACAAGTAGGCGTAACAGTGGCATATGTGCATAGTACTAAGATTGCAAAGCATTATGTTGCATAAATATGCATGGTGCAGACGGAATGATTGTCTTGTTATGAAGATAGTCTTTGCGAATTCCTGCTTGTTGCTGGAGTTTTGAATATACTTGAGTAGAAACGGAATTTACAATGTGAAAACGCACGTGCGAATGCGAGATGTTTATTAGTTTTTTTCTTTTGTAATTGTATGAGATTTTTCTGAGACAAAAAAATCGTCATCTTCCTGTTAGTCGTGCCTGAGCTATAGTTCATTGGCCACGTAAGTACCAGAACTTATTACGCTTTTTTCAGAAATTAAATACAGGCTTATACTGAACACTTTTATTATTGTGTTCGATAGCGATTGCAGTGCGCAACTTCTTGATTTATTTTTCAACCCCCTTAAATTATATGACCGACGGAGTGAATGGGCGAACTATTTCAAGAATACATCGCCGCGGCACGGCAACTTTACCGCGTGAGGGCAATATAAATTTTTATTGTATCTCGTGAATCTATCTGCAAATCGGCTGAGAACTAGGACCCGAAACATTCGTCCAGATACTTCGATTTGGCTGGGATTTTATAAATCCTGGAGATATTATGACAAATTCATCGAGAAACGCTTCGTCTATATTCCGCCATAGATATTTTATGTCGTTACTACTTGCGGCACCAAATTTATTAGAATGCGAATTTTCACTATTAAGCTTCGCGAGTGCGATCTCTAATTTCTGCATGACAAGGACTTTATGAGTAAATGATATCGTTGGATATAAGTCGAGGATGCTAAAATTTATCACAACTAACTAGAAAGGGGACCCCGTAGCTCTGCTCGCTGAGGCGTCAGGCCGAAAAGCGGCGTGCTACGGGGCCTGCGGGTTTGAATCCCGCTAGTGCCATAGCTGCAAGTGTGAGTGCGTGTGATTGGATATGAGGGTGCCAAATGGGCCCAAACTGGAGGCCTAATGGTGGCCGCATTCCCGGCAGCCCTCTTCACTAACCTAACCTAATCTAAAGTAAATAGAAATTAATGATCTCCCACTGCAGGTGGTCACATCAGTCAGGTATGTTTTATGAGCTGATTTATGGAACCACTAGGCTAAAAAAAGAAACAAGCTACTTTGTAGAAATACTCAAAAAGTATGCCCCAACTGTTCACTTGTCGGTCACCTTTCGACTTTTTACTGACCGACTGCCTGTCTTTACTATTCTCAGGTACACACTGATCAAAACATCGTACCAATCGGTCACAGGCAATCCGCGCGAACATAGCCTAATATGGTCATGGTTGACATCAGCTCATGCAGGAGTGAGCTAACTTTAGTATAGGTAACGGGCTCACAGAATTGAACGCTTGAATCGTTGTCGGAATAACTACATTGAGAACATGAACTGTTCGAGGTGATGTTGCGTTAGTCTACCAAAATAGACGAAAAAAACTTTTGTTGAAAAAAAAATATACATGTGAATTGTCTAAAGTAAACAGTACCCAAAAAAAAAAATTATTAAACGAGATGAATAGTGAAATGTTTTGAAGAATGCTCATCAGATTGTACATGTGCAAGCCAACAATCTCATAAGCAGGGCAATGAATATTAAAATGACTAGATATAAAATCGGATCAGGGGAATACAAAAATCTGTTGAAACCTGTCCTCGAATTTGTCTTTTATCTATATATTAATCATCCGTTGAGTTCATAAACTAATAGACCAGGTAAAATATCATTTTTCGCGTACTTAAATCGAGGATTGCTTCATGCTGTACTAGAATGTCTTACTTATAATGCGAATAAAAAGTGAAACTGATGCAGAATGGAAGGTGCTAAAGCCACAATGAAAACAGAATCCAGGTGCCAGTTACAATCAAGCGGATTAATTGATTCAGTTGCTGCTTAAGTGCTGGACACACAGAAAGCGATTCAGCGTGGCGTAGGTACATCAAATTTTGTGCGCCGTGAATCTGTAATGCCTAGAATAGTATTGTTTCGGCCACACAGAATGCGATGCGTCGACGACATTCTTTTTCGGCCGCGGCAGCTAACGCCAGTGCCATACAAATTGAAAAATCAGTCGGGCAATGATGGCGTGGCGATGATGAAGACGTCGTAGTCGAATATTGGGTTTTCGCAAAAGACAAGTACGCAAACTCTTCAAGTTAGCCAAAGCAGCTGATTGTAGAGAATTTTGGGACGAATACGAGACTCTATCTATCGGAAATAAGGAATGCCAGATGGAACTCCTGAAAAAATCTGTGCGGCAGAGTTGAAAGTATCTCGGAGACGGCTTGACGGACAAGCAACAGCTCGGAAACACTGAAGATCCTCGTAGATATATACTTCGCAAATTTTTTCGATGACTCCTTACCTTTCACTATCGATGGTATTTTCGAAGTTTTCACCAAGCAGAGCAATTGATACCTTCAAGCCCTTCAAGTCTCCTAGTCCGGATGGAATTCTGCCGGTCATACCTCAAAAGACAGGTATGCTTGCCGTTTCAAAGGTTGCCTAGTGCTAACTTACGTACCTGCAGCCTGGAGGATCGCTACGGTCCTCCAGGCTGCAGGTTTGGCTACGCTAAAGTCAACCATGCGTATCCGTGGGACTACAGGACTAGCAGTCTGACTTCCTTACTCGTCAAAGTTTTCGAAAGATTACTAGACCTGTATATCGAATAAAGACTTTGAACTCAAATTCTATTGAGGGTCCAATATGCGTGTATGAAAGTGAAATCAGTTGAAACGACTGTCCATAGGGTAGTCCTCGAAACAGAATGGGCACTCCATTAACAAGAATATGCTTTGGGAGTCTTTCTAGACATTGAAGTCGCCACATAACGGCCATTATGGAGAGCCTACATGCATTCAACACCCATCCCGCTATTTGTAGTTGAAGAAGCAACATGCTTAAACAAAGGCTCATATCAGCAGAGCAGGCAGGGGTGCAAATCATAAGGAAGATCCAAAGAGGCACATCGCAGGGAGGAGTTCTATCCCCTTTCTTGTGGCTGGAAATCATGGCACTTGCAGTTGTGGCCCAAGCTGACGGCATTGCTATTTTAGTCTCGGGTAGGTTTCCACATACTCTTCGCCAGCTCATCGAGTACGCTCTGAGGCTGGTTGAGGAGTGGGCGATTACCGTGGTCTTTTGCATCAACCCCAATAAGACGGACCTGTACTCTTCACAAGGAAGTAAAAAACTCCTGATTTAGACCCAATCAGGTTGGGTGGCACTAGGTTAAGTCTCAAGTCATAAACTAATTACTTGGGTCTTGTTCTAGAAGGCAAATTTAAAGGATAAAGCTAAGCGCACAAATAACGTGATTTACGCCAGCAAAAGAGTGCTGTACTGTATGTACTTGGCGATAGCTAGGCCGATCCTTGTTTACGGATGCCTGATCTGGTGGCAAGCAGTTAATAAAATATTATGGACAGTCGAGCGGCGGTAAAAGCACTGATATCTCACACATACAGATCGAAGTATGTACTCGACTGCATTCAAGCCCTGAATAGACTGGGTAACAATAGAAGAGTCAGAATCATCTGGGTCCTCGGTCACAAAGGCATTGATGGAAATGAAAGGGCGGATGCGATAGCCAGGCATGGGGCTAGTCTTCTACTGTCAGGATCGGTAGACATTCCAACTCCTATCCAAACAATCAAGTACTCGATCGACTCCAAAAGGATGTAAGGTGCGACATGCAGATGGGGTGCAACTCAGACCTGTAGGGTAACGAAAATCATGTGGGGGTCATACAATCTCGCAGCGACTAAATACCTCCTCGAACTAACGCGGACTGACTGCAAACGGCTGGTTGGCATCATTACTGGCCAATTTCTTGGAGCAGCATCTGCTATGAATATGGGACTCCTAACCAGCGACACCTGTAGGATGTGACAAGAGCCAGGGGTCTCAGAAACAATCCAACATCTTCTGTGTCACTGTCCGGCACTGAGGAAAACAAGACAGCGCTGTTTCGGTAAGCCCTGGCTGGTAAGTCTCTCGCACGTGGCGGAGAAGATGCTGAATGACATCCTTTAGTTCGCGAAAAAGTTCGGGGCCTTCGATGGCCGCTTGGACTGAACTTTCTTTCTTCTGGCCCATTTATCTGGTATCACTAAGGACCTAATAGGTGTGACCTTGTGCCAGCCAGTTTAACCTAACCTAACCTAAGTCAAACTAGTCCGATTGTTGGCTTGGGATTTC
Organism: Nemotelus pantherinus; assembly: GCA_963978885.1. Taxonomy (NCBI): domain Eukaryota; kingdom Metazoa; phylum Arthropoda; class Insecta; order Diptera; family Stratiomyidae; genus Nemotelus; species Nemotelus pantherinus. The sequence continues at coordinate 30,483,601 of OZ022265.1, read as the reverse complement.
ATTTCTGTTTATAATACTACTATTCTAAGCGAAACTCAACAAAGGTGCAAAAAACGCGATTGATGTAATAACCGGTGCCGAAAAGTGCATTTTTGAGTACGATCCCGAGTCAAAACATGAAGTTCGGAGTGACTCACAGCACCATAGCTACGCCATAAAAATGCTCGAATGACAAAAGCTATGTTCATTGTCTTCTTGGCGGAAAAAAAATGAAGGAAATATTTTAACAGGAAATAGTCAAAAGACTGAAGCATACAACTAATCGAGCTCACTCAGCTATCGCCGCTTGCTGGAAGCTGCATGGTGGCAATGCCCCAAGCTACACCTGCTTTGAATTCAACAGGTACTTGGCCCGGAATGGCATCACAATCCTTCTCCCGCCCCCAACAGACTACCTCGGCAGACTTTTTCCTTAACCTAAGTTGTAAACAGCCCTTAAAAGTTGCCTCTTGAATCTGTAGCGCAGATTAAATCGGCTTGGAAGCGCTGCTTGAAGGCAACTCCGGAAATCACTTACGAAAACACCCTACTTGCACTCTAGAGCTCTCTAAGAAAAATGCATCGCAATTTAAAGTCCTACTTTGAACAATTTTAGTGGTTTTTACCGATAACTTCAATAATAATTTTTCCCAAATTAAGGCCGGCGATACATGTAAACGTTTGAATTTAGACCGTTTTTCAGAGGCTTATTTAAAATAGAAGGAAGAAATGAATCATTTTGAAAGTGATCATGTTTATTTATTGCATATTAAAGTACAAGAATTTAATTTTATTTAATTTTTTTTTCCAAAATGGCCGCCGGAGTAACCAATGTCCTGAGACCCTCGTGGCGAAAGGCATCAATCGGTGGGATTTTCAGCATCAGTTACAGCAATTTGAAATCAAAAAAATGGGTTGGAGTGTGTTTATTTAACATGTATTTTCTAGTTGAACCAAGAAAAATAAAAAAAAAGTCTAAAAATCGTGAACTAGCACGCCTCTTAAAAAAAGTACGATTTTCACCCTTTTTTTCGATAGTTTTTGGGTCGAAAATGCTAAATTTTGAAAATTTTGTTGCCATTATTGAAATTCAACTAGAAGCTTAAACTATAGAGAAAACGTGTGCCAGTTTATGAGTTATCTTGCCCGCCAATTTTAAAAAAGTCGTTTCGAGAAAAAAGCGTATTTTTGATACACAGAAATTCTATGATTACAGCGACTTACCAACCAATCAGCGATTCCAGACCCATACAAAAGTCCTTCAGTACGTTTATTTTTTTAGATGTTAATTTAACTATTTATGCAAAAAAAAGAAACTCGAATTTTTGAAAATTTTAAATGTATCGCCGGCCTTAAAACACATTTTTTATACACACCCTTTATATGCCGATTTTGCAGGATTTCACATAAGAAAACTACAAATGATTGGTATTAAATGTTTTATAATATTATTTATTTATTTTAAAACACGATGTCGTTGTTCTACCTATGTTGTTTTTCTACCCATGCTGCAAAGCAGTTTCACAAATAAATAATTCCAATTTAGTTTTGACTGTCCTCTGTTGCTCGAAGTTTCAAATTGCGTTACGGCTTAAAAGCTTAATTTTCAAACCAAATCAATGTAGCCACTTCCTATTTTCTATTTTCTCACCTCTTTTATCGTTTCCTTAATTTACTCGAAGAGAAGATCATTCATAATTCCTTTATCCCTAATCGTTCTATTCCACCACGAAATAAGTTAGTAATGCTCGTCGAACGCCTTCAGATAATCAATCTGCTTGTCCGAAATGGCAAAAGCCATTAAATGGCTTATAATTAAGCTTGATAAATGCTTAGTGATTCTTGATTGTTCACTTTAATGTGCAATCAATTTCGACGTTGAAACGTTGAAATCAATGTATTGATTTGATATCGGTTTTGATTTACGTGTACATGCCAAAATGGTCACGTGTCTCGTACTCCACGATGCATCCCTTAAAGGTTGTCAGGTTGTCATTGGTCGTTAATTTGATTTGGTCATCTTAACTGCTCGAATCTATTGATTGTGTATAATTGAGGTCACGCACACTTTTGTTTAAGGCAAATCAAGGACCACGTTGCTCCTTGCTTCAGCAAACATGGCTATTATGGTTGTTGCGAAACTGCCCTTCTGCCAAGATAATTAGGCGTGAGGAGATGTAGTTATTGTTTCAAACGATAAGACGGATTTATAAGTGTATTAATTTATTAATGAATTGATGAAAGAAATGATTTGTGATGCATTGTAGCTGGACGAGTAGGTATTTTATTTGTATTTTATTTTATTTTATTTACTAGCCAAACAAGGCATAAATACATATAAATACATACAAATAAATTATTTAAAAAAAACAAGTGTACGGTACAAATAAATAACACATAAATAAATAACTAGTTGAATAAACAAATAAGTTTGAAATAGACAATAAGTAAAATAACAATGAAATAAAAGAAAAACAATTAAAAACGATAATTAAACAAGAGCTTAAAATTATGGTGTACAAATGGCTTGGATAAGGGAAGACTTGAAGGATAGTTTGGAAATCGTTGGGGAATAAAGGTTGCTAAAGCCATTGAAGACCCTGCAGCATCTATTCACCGGCTCATTAGCTGCATATATGGTGGAATGTGGATATTCCTTTAGTAAACGATTGGACCTGGTGTTCCTTAAGGGGATATTTATCACAAATTTACTAATGAGGAACTCAACTCTAATAACGCCTCTAATTACGTCAAATGTGAAGCAGGCCGATATCATCATTCTTCTGGATGCAAGTGAAGTTAAGTTTAAATGACCCAATCTAAACTCATATGGGGGTAAATTTTCGAAATCGTAAGGGTTGTACAGATCTCTTAGAGCGAAAAGTTTTATGAATAATGTTGGATAAGAAGGCAAATATTACATAAGTAAGATATTGATATCATAAGTTTCAGTCTGTTGTTTCCTCTAATCCGTCCAGACCTTAACTATTGCATTCTTAAGTTTTTTTTGGAAACAATTAACAACAGGAAGCCGAATTGCTCTATGTTGTGAAAATGAATGTACCAAGTGGGAAAAGATGCTTTTCAAATAACTCAAAGTTGATTATTTTTCCATTGAAATTTTAGGACCAAATAATGCACTCACCGGTCATGCCATAACAACTTTGCACATTTGTCGTTTAAAACACTAATTTGATGGTTTCAGCGCACACTAGTGCACACATTTGATGTTCTTGCAAGGACATAACTAAATACTTTATACAATACTTGCAGCTTACTTTATATTCAAATTCATTTAACAAGTCATTGTCAATTTTATTCCTCTGTCAAATGTCCAGCTTTTCAAATCCTCCTATTATCTGATAGTTGATGTTTTTTCATGTTTAACCCATTATATGCCCGGCACAAAATAAAATAGATCTTCTTTTCCAATGAAATTATAAAGAATTGAGTCTATTCACGTTTTCTGTTTTCCTTTTTGCTAAGTTTTTCCCTGGAATTTCACTCATTTGTTCCGGAATCATTCCCTTAGTATCATTTGTCTTCTTTCCTCGAAGCCAACAAAAGACTCGGGTTGTTAGTACTGGAGTTAATTTTGATGTATTTCTTCTACGTACTAATTATGTTCCCGGAAGAATAATTTTAAGGGTACAGGAATTGCATCCAACTTCATAAGATGTAATTTTTTGCTCTCGTCTGTGGCAGACAAAACACAGATTTTATCCTGTGATGCAACGAGTACATGCTGGCGGAGCCTAGAAGAGCGTGTTCCAATACTGCTGTCTACAACATGGCTGCAGTTTGTGAGCTTCAGTTGACAATTGTCAGCTGTTGTCTGTGACTTGAGAAAAGTAGATATCGCCGATTGTGTCCTAATGATTAAATATGCTTGCTATCAAGTGGTGGCAAGCAATAGGTATATTCAGACCGCGATGAACATCAATTATATCCTAACCAAAGCATATTATTCGACTCCACTTCTAGATGGTCTCTCTTCAGCAGGTAAACGAATGACTGAATCTATGAACGACGTTCCTTAGAAGTTCATAAATTCCTTTGACTAGTGCCCAAAAAAACCGACTCCGGTTGGAAGTAGGACCAGCGACGACGAGTCGTGGCAACTTCGAACGAGCGGAAAGTACGTATGTTGGCCATAGCCACCTCTTCTCTTGACTGGGCCAGTGTTTATTCGCTACATGGAACGTTAATAAGATTATGTTAGTTCTCGTTTCGATGGCATTGTTATATACTGATGCTAACGAGCAAGTGTTGGTGGTTTGATTTTTTCAAAAAGAACTTCTCTGATTTCTATACATCTCGACATACCCTTCCCTATACATACTTTTGTAAAACTAATATAAATCAGCTGTGGAGAAATTCGTAAGTTTGACAGAACATTCATTTGAAGCGACAACACTTACTCAATTTTTTTCAGCCGCCATGCATTCAAACTGACAGTGGATTACCTTCGCAAAAATGTATCTCACTGCCATGGTACCTGTTGCCCGGTGTCTCTGCTCTTTTCTATCCTACTGTTTACAAAATGATGATTATATTGCCAAACAAGAGCTTGAAAAGCAGAAGTATCAACGACATTTTGAGCTCACATTTAGTATACGTGCTAGCCTTCCTCTGACTGTTGCAGCAACGATGCGAATCCGAAAGCTTCACTTTGATCTCGATTCTCGTACTGGGAAATCGGATGATGCTTGCTGTACCTGTTTACGCGACCAGGTCGGTAGTGGTGGCTGTAGGGTAGTTTGTAGTCATAACTTCCTTTTGGTACGTGTTTTGTTCGCTAAGCTCCAGTCAACCTTACTCTAACCCGCCGTTGTATGTATTTCTGTTTTTCCGAACCGCGCGAATGCTCCTTTTGCTTGTGCGATGCTGTTTGCTTGCGATGCTTCATTTCCCCCGAGAAAATCGATAGACTAACTGAAACAGGAATTAGATCGTCACCTCTTTCTACTGAAGGATTTCCGGAAATCGATTTTGATACACATCGAGTCGTGTCGGGTTTGCCTCGCGTTTTTTTTTTGTTTTTGTTATTTTTCTCTGCTTTGATTCTGCTTGCTTTGTGATAGCATATTCGCTTACGTGATATATCTAGGATCATACTGGTCATTAGTATATCGAAATCGATAAATCGAAAAGGTTGTGGTTACTTTCGCCGTGATTTCATTTTCTTGTTTGAATCATAAGTAGAGTCCAATTGAATTTATTTTAACATTTAGTTGTATTTATTTGTTTAGATAGCTTGTTAAGATAAGATAACTTTATTTTGCCGAAAAACTCATAATTTAAAAACAATATTGTAACTTAATTATTCTTATAAGAGATCGGATATATGTTTTATCCATCCTACTTAAATATAAAATTGTGAGCAATAGAATGGAGTAATTATTATTAGAAACTATGCTTTTTCATAGGGAAAGGCAAAGAAAACCCTATTTCCCATTGGCTTAAGCTAATAATTAAAACTAGTATTTAAAAACTAAGCAACTAAACTATCTTGCATAGTTAGACTCGAGTGCAAAATAGATTAAAAAAAATTTATAATAATAATAATAATACGAATAACATACAATTGTTAGATCTACTCAAGATGACATTGATGTCTCAACAACTAATGACTAGACTAAAATGTTATCACAATTTGAACAAGATTTAACATATTTTTTAGTGCTTCGATGAATTGCATCCTTGACTGTACGCACATGGTGTTGCTTCTGAAGTCGATTCGTAGAGAAATAGTAGGGCAAGTTTAGCATAATTTTCAAAACTTTATTTTGCTTTATCTGTAGCTTCAATATATGAGTACGTGTACAACTTCCCCATACTACGCACCCGTAAACAATGGTCGGTTGAAAAATAGTTTTAAATATTAGAAGTTTGTTTTTTATGGAGAGCTGTGAATGACGGTTTATTATGAGATAGTATAATTTGATCAGATTGTCGCATTTACGAACAGTAGCTGCAGCGTTATCTTTAAATGTCAGTGTTCTGTCGAGAACTATACCCAGATATTTAATGTTCTCAGTATTCCAGCATATGTTTAGCCCATCGAGGTTTAAATTTGTAGCAGGAAGGAAACAAAATTTGCGTCTTCTAGTGAAAAATAGTGCCTGGGTTTTTGAGGAATTAATCTGGATTTTCCATTTGCTGAAATATTCGTTGAGAGACGAAAAACCACGTTCGAGAAGACTTGAAATCTCACTGAGGTCAACAGAGGTAGCAGCGAAGACTATATCGTCAGAAAACAAAAAAAGGTTGCTGCTCTCAGATGAAGGAATGTCGCTAGTGAAAATATTGTACAAGATTGGGCTGAGTACTGAACCTTGGGGGGACACCTGCTGTAATTGGAAATCGGGAAGATTTTGCATCGCCAATCGAAACGTAAAAATAGCGGTCGTTTAGCAAGTTGTTTATGATACGGCATAATTAGCTAGGGAATTGAAGATGTATCATTTTGAAAATTAATGCTCTATGCCACACAATGTCAAATGCCTTTTCAATGTCGACTGTGTTCAATCCAGTAGACTTTTTCTGCAAGAATCCATTTAATAAAGTATTTTTGATACAGTGTACTTGATGGGCAGTTGAATGCTATTTCCTGAACCCGAATTGTTCGGCGGGATAAATTTCATTAGCCAAGATATGTTGCTCTAGACGTTGGTTAATTATACATTCAAAAGTTTTGCTAACACAGCTCAGCAGGCTAATAGGCCGATAACTGCTTACGTCGTGCTTTGGTTTGCCTGGTTTTGTTATGCAGATTATTTTAGCTACCTTCCAATTGTTTGGGAAATAGCTGAATTCAAGACAAGCCTTAAATATTTTCGAAAGGTAAATATATCCCTTATTGTGTAGGTGCTTCAAGAATATATTTTTGACGTCATCAGCACCAGGAGATTTACGATTTTTCAGAAGCATTACTACTTTTTGTATTGCGACAGGACTGATATTTATTTGTTTATGTATTTTCAAAGGATAAATCTAGGAAAGATCCATGCTGTAATTTCATTCGAAGGCCATCCTTTAAGATTTAGCGGATTAAAAATATTTCAAGGCAGAAAACAAAAAACTCGCGTGTATAGATACCAGTATAAAAGTTAATTTTCGAAGTAAAGCAGAGGAAATGTGTCGAATTTATATCAGATTTTATATACACGTTAACATATCTCAGAAAAAAATTCAAGCATTGCACTGCCAGTGAAAAGGGTATTAAGGCTACTTAGTCAAACCAACGTTCTCTGTTAATGTTTTTTTTTTGCTCCACGAGTGCAACAAGTTATAGAAGCATATATACTTTCAGAGTACACAATTTTCAGGTTTCAAAATTGTGGAAAAATAAGAAGAAATGAGTCTTTTTACAAAATTATCACTGCAATTGTTTCTCATATGAAAATTCGACACCAGCATCTCTCAGTATGAAAAATATGGTTTGTGCCTAAAAGTGTTCACTAATGCCACAACCAAAAGTCTATTTAAGCGATCCGGTGAATGCATCGTAAGTAATGAGAGTATATGCTTTTTTTTGCTGCCACCCGCTAAAGTTTAAAAATTCAGCACATTAAAACATATTTTCATTTCAAGCTGCTTAGCATATGAATGTTTTATGGCAACATTTTCGATTATACAAATGACAAAAATTACCAATACTAGCAACTCTTTGCCGGCATCGCAACCAAAATGATACCAAATCTGCCTCACGTTAAATTCATCTTTTCCTGCGACCTTCTCTTTGCTTTATCAAATGCGTCAGAAGCTATAGGAGCAGAACGGTTTTGAGAGGTAACATCCGCAAAAAATTCCGTAATCCGTCAAAAAATTGCAAAAATCTAGTGCTGACAGCTCCGGTACTGCTATGTGAATTTCGTTTCACATTTATGACCGTGTCAGAAGTTATTGGGCACAAAAGCTTGATTTTGTTGAAAGTTCTTTGTCACATGTCTAACATTTATAAAGTTTCGATCTGACCTGGTTCTACTTAAAGTCAGTACGTTCTGTGAATTTCATTTTGATTTTATGATCTGTTCGTGAAAAAATGAAATGAAAATTTCGGGTAGCATGAAATTTGCAATTTGGTGAAGTTCTCGTACGATAATTTCATTAGAAAATGTACTAATCGTTTGTATTTTTTCCCTAAAAGTAATATTTGTTCAGCAAGTTTGATGATTTGAAGAATTGGTTTGCCAGTTTGAAATGGCTAGAGTGTTGCCAATACATTTATAATAACCCGAGTTCACATAACAGCCCACCAAAAATTCTTATCTTTCCGATTCAGCTACGTGGGCCAGGTCCTTTTGGCGGCGAGAGGTAAGAATCAAAGGAAAAGTAAGCTGAGGAAACAATCGTGCTTTTCAGCCTACCACTTTTGTGGTATTGCACAACGACTACTAGCAGGTCCTGGGTTGAACACTTTCTGTGCGTGGTGGTATTCAGTAGATTGAAAACCAGAACACATTTCCCTTCATAAAAGACTTTTGCTCTTTTGACTGAACTGAGTCCGTGAATCCTGCTGCCTAGAACCAAAGGTTCCTATACAAGTGCAGAGAGAAGCTTGTGGTTTTGTCAATTGTTCGCTCTAAAGCCTTGAAAAACTGCAAGTTGTCCTGAACAAATTTTATGCTTTTAAGCCTAGGAATATGCAGAAAAGATGTCTACGGGCCCTTTTTCGGGGACCCTTAAATAGACTCTGCGTGACCTTAGTGAAATAAACTCTATAGGAAAGAAGTTTCACTAGATTTTAGCGTTTTGCACTGGATACAAATCCGTAGATAGTCACAAAGAATATGTGCTTCACATTTTCGGTTAAATTTGGCAGCACAGTTTTGGTTAAATTTAACAGCATATAAGAAGTAGCTCAGCATTATGCTGTATATGTCCTTGAGCTCCGAGAAACTTCTCTGGTCAAGTATAATTATCTGGTTGAAAACATCTTCACCAGTGGCAGGGTTCTTCTTGAGATTCATCCCCGATGCCTACATTTAGCTAAGTATAAGGAATATTTTCCCCTGCAATGGCTAAAGTTGGACTTCCAGCTGATACTGTCCTTCCCTTCGCGAAGCCTGTAACCATAAGAGATGCTATCAGCAAGTTTGAAAATCGTCGGCTATGGAATCTTCTGTGATGATAACCTTCTTCCAATGCAACTGAGGTATTTTGCTGCAGTCATACATGAGTTACCTTTGACTTATTGAGTGTGGTCCTATCTGGAAATACTTCATTGATTTTCTATCTTCAAATCTGTTTGCGCAATGCAAGCTCTTCGAACAGTTTTGGAGCCACTGCTAACTGGATTGTATGATGTCTGGAAGCACATTTGTACTATTTTATTTGAAAGGTAGGAGAAAATAGTTACTTGCTTATGGTTGATCCAGCCCTCTGTCAGTCTTTAATTTTAAGGTGAGATATCAATCGTCAATTTGGAAGAGTTTTTAACTTTCAGCGAGCTTGATACGGTGTTGTTTGTATATTAAAAGAGGCAGTTATGGAACGGCCCAAAGTGCGCTCAAGACTTGGTAAACGGTGAATTTTTTTTTTTGACGAAAAATCTTCATAGGCTTTCTGCGAAAGATGTTGGATTATGTGAGATTCTACTCACTAAAAAACATCATCCGCTGACCACAGACATCTAAGTTGGAACCGTTTTTGCATTACTTCGACTCGGTTGTGCAACTAGCACCTATCAGATGCCCCAACGACTGCTTTCGTTATGTCAGGAGGAGTACGTTAGCCAACCCTCTCCTCTTTTCAGGCGCAATACAATCACTTCATATACTGAAACACGTACCCAACTGTCCTCAATGCAGCCATCGCCTTGCCAATCGCCTCGCGCATCGCAGGGCCGATTGAGACCAGAACGTTTCCCGTTCTCTTTTGAAGCGCAGGCACTTGAACTAAGTATGAAATGCATCATCAATTTCTTTAATGCAGTATTCGCAGTGTTCAGTCCTGTCATTCCCCATTCGATGAAAGTCTTTGGTAAAGTAGCCATGATCAGATGAAAATTGGCACAGGTAGAAATTTATTTTACTCTGGTCAAGACTAAGACAAGTTCTATGGTGCGAATCAGCCTAGTCGTCCATGTTCCCATTGTGCTCGTAGCGTTCCTCCAGCATTCCTTCCAAAGCTCAAGCGTACGTGCACGTGCTTGAGCGGCTGCTACTTATCTTCCTACTGGTACCATTACTGGAAAAATTGTTCGAGCTGATGCACGCAGGGGTTTGGCGCACATTGAAAGTCAAACATGTGACTGAGACCTCAACGCCTTGCATCAAACAGCGCTATTATGCCATATCCGCAATCAGACAAAGGCAGATTGACACAGAGTTTAAAGATATGCTAGATCTTGGGATGGTCAAGCCGTCATTTAGACCCTAAGCGTCTTCAATCTGCTTAACAAAAAAGAAGGACGACTCATACTGTTTTTGTTTCGATTAAAAGGTTAAGTAAGGTTCCGAAAAGAGACGCATACACTTTGCTATTTATTTCGGCAAAAAATACCAGGCAAAATATATTTTACCATCAATCAAAAAATTGAATGACTTTTATGGGATCGGGCCAGGCTACATAATTCTCCAGCAACGTGTGAAAGGCTCCTTGATAGGGTCTTGGTCGCTGACTTAAGGGGTCAGGTACACTTGGGACGTCCAGAAAAAGCTCTTTTTTCAGGATTTTTTTTAGACACACATTAAACTTATTAATGACAAATGTTTTTTTACTTGAAAGAAATATATTTGTAGAAGCTATTGTAATTTTTTTAAGGCACAAGGTTGAAAATTAGTCGAAATAGAGTAAATTTTCGAAGGGTAAAAAAAATTGTTTTGCCGTGATCACTGCAGCTTGTCACTGGATCATCCGAAATAAAAACAAATCGGGGATTTTTAGTCAATAACATAGTGCTCCGGATGGACGAAGGACTTTGGCAGATTTTTCGAAAAATGGCGGTTGCTGAAAGTCAAAATTGCATTTTCGACCGAAATTTCACTCACATTTTCGGCTATTGAAAAAAAATATCGTCCAATCGAAAAATCCTATAAAATAAGTGAGGAAAATTTCATGCTGATCGATAAAGCCGTTTTCAAGTTACAGTGATCACCGACTTCGAAAACATAGTTTCGAGAAAAATGCTTTTAAAGCATGCGAAAAACGCTTTATGCAATAGAGACGACTTCATTCAAAGTTATTTATCTCCATGAAAAATTGTCCTATTCGTCTGAAATTTGCAGAGAATACTCTTGAAATATGTTACTTTTAGAAAATGTAAAGAAAATAAGATCGATTTTCTCAAAATTCCAAGTGTACCTGCTCCCATAAAGCCTTATGATTTCACGTGTCTGAAAAACATAGTAATAGTCACGCAAAACTTCGAAGAACTTCTTCGTCGATTGGAAAATGTGCTGGAAAATTTAAAAGACAAGCAGGATTAAATATATCGAAGAAAAATTGTTAGTTTTTTCATCTTCAATTGAAATATCTGGGATACTTTGTGGATAAAAGTATATTGAACGTTTACTGCGTTAAAGTAGAGTATCTCTTTCAAATTATTTGGTCTAGTAACTTCAAGATCGTTTGATAATTTTAGGAAATGGTGTAATGATGCCGTCAGTTTACACTGGTGTTTGCCAGTTTAGTTGTCAGTGCTCAAAAATATTCAGAAGTACAACTAGTAAGAGCAATGTGAGCGTGCTTTTCTGCAACAAATTTCAAATTGCTAACAACATTTGTACTCACATGCGCTGAAAACGAATATCCGTTCGTTAACTTATCATCCAAAAAGATTCTGGCACGGCTTCCAAAGATCGCTGGTAGGAACTTTCGTGGTTTCAAATCAGTGAGGGTCCCGATGAATTCGCAGACCGGCGCTTAAACGCTGAGGCTTTGTAGAAGCACGTTTGGGTTAGTCGCCGAGACCTAAATGGCTGTTGAAGCTGGAGACATGTGGTATCTAAGTGGCTCAGAGTGCTACGTTGAACCGGTCGCTGGACATATATGTAGAACTCAGTAGAAAAATTAATCGAGTCTGTACTATTGGTCTAAAATGTACGCAGACTCTGGGATTTCACCAAATTAACCGAATTCTTCGTCAATTTTGGGCATGAAATGATAACCAAGTCGCACGGTGTTCAGGAAATGGAAGAAAGATCGGATGATATCGGAGTCCACGGGGAGTCAAAGCTTTAGAGAGATTCCGACGTGATGTGCTATGTCAACTTCAACAAACTGCCCAAAAAGGCAATAAAAGTGAATAATGAAAAAGTGAACCTGCATAACAAGCTGTCCATGTCTTGTCAGATGCTGCACCATATTTTTTTTGAGGCTTAACTAGCTCCAGAGTGCATTGGTCCCTTCATCGTAAGTAAGTGTTCTAGGGTGCTAAGTGTGCTAGGGTGTTAACTTTTTTTTTAACCTATTCGCAATCAAAATCACCTTTTGACATGTTTATCACCAATGTTAATGCGGTAAGAAAGGACAAATTACTTTACTGCTTACGGATGATTAACCTATTTCGGAACTAACCTATAACGAAACTTCTTATCAATATACGCTTAAATACCTTGCAAAATATATCAGTGCACGTGGGCCTGTTTAATCAACGGTTGTTGGACTTTTTCCAAACAGCCAGTCGTAAAGCCAGCAAAAAATGCATTTCTTATCCAATTTTGAAAGAGCAGACATTTCTTTACCGTTTCTGCCACTGATCACAAAGATTTTTACAGTGCTACTTTTGTTGAGATTTCGCCCATAATATGTTAGGAGCTGTTAAGGAAAAAAACTGATTTTTTAAACGTCAATTCATAATAGTTCAATAAGTAAAGATACAAAATGTAATTAACATCAACATGACTTGGTAAGAGTTGAAGAGGGACTACTTTTTATTTATGAGCAAGACTAGTCAAGAATAATTATGCATGATAGATTTAGAACGCATTTGCCAAGCGAAATGATGCATATGGAAATCTTGTTTCCGTTCTCTACCATTCATCTATATATTTTTTTCTCTGTTTTACCGTCTGTATTATAATATTATATATAATATTTTTCTGGAAACCGCAAATCAACTTGCTTAATACACTACACATTTTCAGCAAAGCAAAAATTTTATTGTTGCGTAATTCAAACTGCTAAGTTCATCTTCCCATGCAATCAATATCATGACAATCCTTTTACATCAAAAACCGTTCTTCACAGGATCAAAACCATACAATAGAATCGTAAAGCATGCTGTGAAGTAAATTTGACGTCGATTCCGAGAAAACAAGTGCAAAGCATTCTCGAGCAAGTAAACGTCTCACTAGGAATCCTCAATCCACTTTTTGATCTGTTTCCGGCAAGCTCTATAAATCCTGACAAGGAAAAAGCAACCGCGTCTAACACTGAAAAAACAAGTGGATTCCAATTTGTGCTCGATGAAGTAGAAAATATTTAAACTCTCATGTTATTACTCTCACGCCATTTCATTTAGTCTCGATTGGTTCCATCATTTCTGCCTTTCTGAGCACGACCAGCGACAAGACAATTCCGTGCATTTGCTTCTCATGGACCCGGGCACAAGGTGTGACGGAAGTACTATTCCCCAACCCACCATACGTTTACGACCGTCTGGTGTGAACCAGCAAACGCGGCAAACCATCATTCCGCTCCTATTCGCTAAGGGGCGACGTCGTCCTTGATGCGTATATATGTAGGACGAATAAAAGATTATGTTGAACTTAATGTTTTTGTTCACTTTACGTTTTTGTCACACCTGTTCTACAGCAAACGCGAAAAAAAACTTTTTTCATAGCGCGGTGACAAAAAGCTGTCGCATCGCTTCTAACGTGCTCCGCGTTGTCGGTCGCGGGTCACCAGTTGTCTTTTCCCACTTTCCAGGTTACCCCCGACCAAAACCAATGTCTGAATGACATTGAAAAATCGAATTACCGTCAAAATATCTTTTCCAGGGTGTCGGCAGAAAAACGCCAAGTTAATATGTCAGATGCGATAATATGGAAGCAGTATATCTTGTTTTACTCTGCGTGGGGGAGCGCATCTTGGTACTTCCTATATTGGAAAATTGAAAGCATGTCTCAAGCTTAAAAGTCAGATGGCATTGTTATCGGCTTTGGAGTTTTCGAAAATTTATGAAATTATCTGAAACATTTTGTAAATTAGAATCCCTTTAATGGTGGCGTTTTCAATAAACGAGCTCAATTTATTTACAGTGTGGTACAATCAGGTCTTAACACATTCATTTTGTTTTTTTCATAAAAAGTATTCAAGTGCGAATTTTGAACAAATAAAGTACATACTAGGAAATATTTCCCAAAGCTTTGAGAAGTATTTCTCAACATTCTGACCTAACACACGCCAGAGCTAATAAGCTGTAAAAAACACTACAAAAGTTCATGTGCCAAAAAAAAAATCGACCTCACAGTGAAGAAATCAATCACCATAAGATTATCAGGCGATAAGTTTTTACAATAGCATAACTTGTCGTCGTCTTCATTGTCAATTACTGCCCAACGATTCGAAAATGATGAACAGCAACTGATTCTTAAATGTCAAAGTGGCATGAAAGAATGGGACAGGCAGATTCCTCAGGATATTAAATCACTGCGTTGAGTAAATTCGACACAATAGCGGTAATGGAAAAATCATAAAATTTGATAGCTAAGATTTTGATGATTTTTGTGTGCTTAGTATGATTTGTATTGTTAATAGCTTTCTATTTATGGAATTTATTGGAGATATTGTCTACAATTGGTATATTTTAGAGTTTTGTCATTTTCGTATTTTGATGTTTTGTTTTTTTTTTTTAATAAGAAAGGAACACGTAGGAACATCCGGTTAGTTTCACTGGTATACAGTAATAAATAGTAAGAATATATAAACCAGCATTATCGAATTTTTTTTCAAATATTTACGCTCTGTATTCCCATCAGTTAATAGACATATGGATGAGATAGTCGTTGTACACTGACGTCTTCAGCCAAAATATTAATTATATACATCCTATAACTTAATGTAAATAAACTACTTTCATAAGCGAACATAAAAACTTGTATTAAAGCTCAGTTTGCAACTACGCAACGCACACAAATCAGCAAAATTTACTTTGGAACGTCTTCAATTTTCACGATGCTTCTTTTTGGATTTGTTTGAGACAATCACCTTAAAACTTTTGCTATTTTCGGTAATGATATGTATTAAAGGTATCCAGTAGTTAGCGCATTTACCCAATGAAAATAAATTTTTTGACTATATGGGTCTGGTCTGTTCGCTAATTTTTCGAGTGAAAACTTTTTTGGGATAAATTTGCTTCTGTGGTGGGAAAAATGTGCAGAAAAATTGAGAAGTAAAGGTACATATTTTGGCTAAAAAATTTTAGTTTTTACCCAAAAAAAGAAGATTCTAAAGTGAAATCTTCTTTTATGTCTCCGTTCTACTTCAAGTTTCATAAACAATGTCAAGTTAACAAGCTATGGGACTACTTGACTTCAGAAACCGCTTTGTTATACCCAACATTTTTTTGGCACAAAAAGTTGGTTATATTATTTCAGGAAAAGTGCCGAAGTCAGCAAAAATGACGTTTCGGGTACGTTTGTGCGCCCGCAAGCTTCAAACCTAATCCGAAATTCATTATAGAAACATATCTTATATATTACCATCTTAATTAATTTGTCAATATGCTTTTTCCGCATTCCGAAACCGGGGTTTCCCTAGAGATATTGCATCCTATTTCCAATGTAAGGGTTTGTATAGTGAATATGGTGGGTGGAATAAGTGATCTTGACTTTGTTTTTCCGAAGCAAGGTCGAGAGGGTGATGCATTTCTTGCCGAAGAAATTTGCTAGAAAGAGGCTGTCGATTTTTCATACGTCGTTTAAAAAAAACACATTGAGGTAGATAATGCTGCCAAAAAAATGACGCAGCTATTTTGTTGGAGAAACTCATCGCGCACTCCGTCAATATTATGGCCGACATAATCGTCCATTAGAACAATTAATTCCATTAACCATGGATTGTTTCCGCACCACGTTTACTCTCACTGATAATACGTATCCATCCAAACGTCGTTCAGTGCGTAATCAAGAAACCACCAAGATCCAAGTGAGTCCATTCGACTTCGTCCTCAACAATTAAACCTGTGTCCATCCACATTATGGAAAATTTTACGGAAGGATCTTGGTTTGCGGGCCTACAAAATCGAATTCGTGCAGAATTTGAAGCCGAACGACCACCGGTCACCGCGTAGATTCGGTGTATGGGCCCAAGAACAAATTGCCGCGGATACCAAATTTCAAAAGAAAATTTTGTTTAGTGAAGAGGCTCATTTCTGGTTGAATGGCTGCGTTAATAAAAGGAAACTGCCGCATTTCTAGTGATGAACAACCACAGGTTGTTGTCCAAACACCATTACGTCCGGAGAAAGTCACTGTTTGGTGTGCTTTATACGCCGGTGGAATATTTGGTCCATACGCCTTCAAAAATGCTGCCTACAAACATTACAGTCAATGGTGATCGCTATAGAGCTATGATCAATGACTTTCTCGCTATGGAATTGACTCCCCGTAATGCAGGAGATCTTTGAATTCAACACGATGGCACGACATGCCACACAGAGCTCAGGCAACGATCGACTTATTGAAAGAAGCATTTGAAATCACTCGTCTACGCCGACAAGCGCGAGACGCTGAGCCATTTGGAAGACAGCATTTGCCGCGTTATTGGTAGGATACGGCCCCAATTATTGGTTAGAGTAGTCGAAAATTGGACCTCTTGTTTGGACTTGTTCCGCGCCAGTCGTGGCGCTCACATGCCAGAAATCATATTCAAATCAAAATTGCAAAGAATTATCTTTCCAATTAAACCAATTTCATGGCAATCAAAACAATTGATCCGCATTTTATTTCAGGTCAAAGTTATATACCTCTAAGAAAACACCCTGTAGTTTAGTGAATGGTGCACAACCTGCTGCCGTATGTATACTTGATTCTAATTAGTTTGAGCACCTTAATCGTAGCTCCACGATGGCCTAAACTGACTTAACTAGGCAAGAGTAATTTCTCTAACTGACGATCGTCAATGTAAAAATCTTCAAGTCAAATTACTTCCAATCTTTGAAAATACTTGTCGATCTGTGACTAGACAAACTATGTGTTTTTTATCGCTCCTGAATTTTTGAATGTGTTTTGTCTTTTACAAACGATTTGCTGCAACGCAAATTGTTTTTAATAATGTTCGGAGAATATTAGTGCTAAAATAACTTGAGCCAAAAATTCATATCTATATATCTCTATATATATATATATATATATATATATATATATATATATATATATATATATATATATATATATATGTATATATATATATATATATATATATATATATATATATATATATATATATATATGTATATATATATATATATATATATATATATATATATATATATATATATGTATATATATATATATATATATATATATATATATATATATATATATATATATATATATATATATATATATAATCAAAAAATGTCAGTGAAAAAATCTCAGGAACGCGCCATCCGAATACATTGATATATTTTAATTTCTTAACAGATTTCGATATTTTTAGGGAAATCTGCCATTTTCCTCAGTGTCAATCGGTCTAAACACTAAGAACAGGGCAGACTACCCTCGAAATATCGATCTCTGTCAAAAAATGAAAATATATCTAGCTTCTAAAGGAAAAATCGGATTTAATTTAAAATAATACTTTACAGCTTTTCAACTCTAACAGTATACATTTTAACATTAAAAACCTTAGATAAGGTTCATTTCAAAAAATTATTGACTAGAAGTTGATTGAGTAGCTGGAATGAGTTGCAGCTGATAAATGGTGATAAATGACTTTCTTACACATCCGAATATTAAAATGTACCGATATAACCGACTCTAAACCGAATAACTTTTTTCGATAGTTGATTTGTGGGCTTTTACACACGTCAGGTTATCTCAAATTTTTAGGAGGGAAATAAAGCGAAAGGGCATGTTACGTTGATTCATGTAACGTCAACTTTTGAATTTTTCCTTTTGCTCTTTATAATTTTGCAGATATAGTTTCAAAAGCTGGATGAAATTTTTTTTTAATAATTTCTAACAATGTGGTAAGTTTTTCACCGATTTTTTCTGCTGCAGACTGTTGAAATCAGCAACTTTTACATAATAAACATTCTAAAATTACATTCTAAAATGCTTACAAAAACTGATCACAAATGCGGGTGATGCCAAGCACAAATGCGAGCATTCAGTTAATCCACGCAATAACGCAGTAGCTTTATAAGAAAATCAAAAATATTTTTTTGTATTGAGTTAACGAGCGTTAGGAGCGTTCAAAATCTCTTACAACGCTCTTTGTTAGAGATTTTGAAGTGAAAATAATTTTTCATTGTACAAGTTTATTCTCCAGGTTATTCAATGAGTTTCTTTTAATTCGGATGTACAGAGATTTAATCAGTACGCTAGCGATCTGAAAAGTAGGCCTTGAAAGATAGCTTTCCGTCAAGGATGAAACAGTATAATTTTATTTAACGGTATCATTCGAGTTTGACAGGTCACACAGACACACACTAACATGATGACCAGATCGCAAAATAAAGTGTGCTATAGACATTCGTCACCTAGTGGAAAGGCACAAGATAGGCACATATTAACAAGTCTCTGAAGCTGAAATAATTGTTGTTCTTCGGCTTGTAAACACTCGGAGGAACTACTAATTTGATTTCGCTTTTTTATCGCCATTATTTTGTTGGTTTCTTTAACGAATTGGCTAGTCAATTGTAGATTTCTTCATCAAGATATAGAGTTCTCGTGAAACTTGGCGTGTCTACTTGAACGCCCTTCACTATCAGCCGCATTCCTTTACTTCATTTTAGCGAAAGTAAAAATGTAGAATGATCTTTCATTTACTGTTTAAACATGTTGTGCTCCTGGACCTCCTGCGCAATCAAATAATAACAAATAATAACAAACTAAATAAGCCTGTTCAACTTTCAGTTCATTTTCGGTCCATTCTTCATTCCCTCACTACATCCTATAACTTAGCTCACTTCCGCATAAACTTGAACATCAAAGGGTATTCCCCGAGCTTTGGCATCAACATAAAAAATTTACAAGCTTCTATTTTGATAATTTTGTAGTATTTTCCATTTTTTGTATACAACTATCATACCGAACGAGCTTCCTCTCTCTCGTTTTAAATTGGGTAATCGCCAATGATTGATAAAATGAATATTCGCATTGCTCTATTCACAACAGAAGTCGATTTTTCCTAAATCAAATAACTCGAGATAGCTAACAGCTGTGAGAATGTTATGGCAAATTTAGTAGATTGAAGGATGGTTTAAGATTATTTGTTTGAATTGCGTCTAATTTTTTGCACTGATGACATTTACCGAAAAAACATTACATTACGTGCGCATTGAAGGCTAAGAGACTAAAAAAGTTGAAATCATGAGTTTTATTCATTTTCGAAACTACTGGTGTCAAACAAACTAAAAAGTAAATAGCACCTTGCAATTGATGGATTTCTTAAAATTGAATTTCTGTAAAGTTTCCTAAACTTCAATTCACTGACACCGAAAATACTCCATGTCAATCAAAGATGTGATTTCTCAAATATTTCTCTATTTTATGAGCTCTGTAGATTCCATTCATACTTAGTACAATAGAAAATACAAGAAACAAGAAAATCTTAGTACAATAGAAAGTACAAGAAAATCGTTTCTGTGTAGTTAATGATGAATGCTCACATACGTTTCATTTTTCGGAAATAAGAAACTCATCAGCACGAAATGCTCAAAATAAGAGCAGCAGTGATACATCTACCTGTAAATACTATCGAAACTTTTTGATTCGTAGCGTATTCCACCAGTTTGCCAAAGTACGTGAACTACAAGCCTATGCTTTCTAATTAGAACTCTCCTGTTTTGCTTTCATTCCTGAATGATTCTTTTGAGTACATTGAGTCCATGCATACATATCAATGTGAATTCGTGTAGGTATATCTTACATTGCTAGAAATGAATACGAATGAATTATTTGATTAATTGCAGGAACAGCGCATACAGAGTAAAAAAAAATCTTTTATTTCATGGCTCTACAAAACTCTTTTTGTTTCTTTCAGAAAAAATGCAACGTTTTTGGAACGTTTTCAACTGAGCATATCAAAGCGAGAGCTGTATCCAGAAAATGATCCAACCGTAGATGGTGTTATCAATGACATGCTTCATTTACCTATTCATCATGTTTGTAAGTAATATTGATTGATGTTTGCGAATGTTTCATTCACGTATATTCATCTTCATCGAATACATTCATCTCACCTTCATGTTTTTTTTCATTTAAAATCACTCTCATGTAACAGTTTATTTAGGCCAAAAACTGACAAAAAACGAAATAATCCAACTAGTGGAGAATAGATTTAGTGTAAAAATTAATATGTATATTAAAGCCAATTTTGCATATCGTTTATCCCATCGTGTATGATTTAAACAAAGCTTATTAAATTGAGAGACCACGTTCTCCTAAATGGATATTATTGAAAAAAATGAACATATCCAATTAATACAGGCAGACAGTTTCATCCCATATCTAAAAACATATATCATAGAAACCCACTTATTATAATTAAAATCTACCCATTCAGTTATATGCGTTGTTAATTAAAACCACATTTTCAGCTTGTCAGCAAACATAATCTTTTAATTTTTCATTTGTCGAAAATATGTACGTGTACGATTTGCGTTTTAAGGCCAGACTCTAGCATAAAAACAATATCTTGTTCTAAATTTTTGTAGCAGGACATTTGAGACAGTTTTCAATGTTGCTTTAGTATTTTTCTTAATCGAGATAACAAATGCTTTTCAATTTTTGTTTTATTTATTTTGATGTTGTCATTTATAATACTTGTATGAAAGAACAATGAAAGTTTTGAATTTCTCATTCAAATAAAGGTCAATTTTCAAAACTGTAACTAATTATTGCGTACTCTGGTAAAAGCTAGGTAGAAATGGTTGCTGGCCATTTTAGAGATTAAAAAATCTAGGAGAGTGAGCATATATGATTTTTATTGATATATTTCACTTTCTAAATTTGTTACGCAAGTGGAAAAACCCTGAGAGCCAATACCAAGGCAAGGCTGACTTTATTAGTTATTTGCCAAACAAGTTCTATCTAGAGCGCCAGCTGAAAAAATAAAAAAAAGAGTCCTAAATAGATTTGTAATATTTACTTCCGTATGAATTCGATTCCCTAGTTGATTCTATCATTTGAGTTTTTCTCTGTGAATGTGGTGTCAATAATGGCGAGTAAATACGAATATGTTAAAATTTTTTTTTGTTTTATCTTTGTTGAATTTTTGTGACCCATATCACTGGAGCTACAGTTCAGCATAAAATGTCTCAGCTTTTTAAACATAAATTTAAAAAAATAATGCATGATTCTAGAAACATTTATGTTCGCAACATCGTTTAAAGCTTATGCGAAGTTCGAAAACAAGCAACTAAGCAAATTTAAAGAAGAAATATCGTTTCTCTATTCTTTAAGGTTAGACGTAATATACAGAAGTGTCTAGAAACGAACACATATATTTTTAAATCAAACTCAGTCGTGATATACCATTATTTCAGTTTTTCAGCCCAGTTTTTCTCAGTTTTCCGGGTTAATCAGTATTTCATTTGCTTATTTCCTGCTCCATATATTTGTAATATTCTGCCGTATGTTCTTTGAAGGATCTAGTTTGACACCTTTTTCAGCAATAGTCGCATTTTTGCATTTCAGGTTAGACCAGATTCGACCGGTTTGCAATAAAACGACCCAAATAAACAGGGTTCTGCATTCACTTAAGTTGCTGATTTTACAGTAATTGTATGATTAAAATATTATAAAGGGCCTTTTTTTTAGTGGGTTCCGGTTTTGAACTTTGAATTAAACAAAAAGTATCAGTCCTTTTTTTTCCAAAACAAAAAGAATCATTTCTTTTTTATTGCAAAATTTGTCTCTTTAAATTTACTTTTTGAAGATAATCTTGTGTAAATTACTGCCGCGACTATCTCTCAAGAAGCCAATTCTAGAGGTCTAATTTTCGACTATTTTTTGAAGTAACTGAGGCCATATACCATCAATGACGCGAGCTATGTTTCTTCTAAAACGCTGGTTTGCCAGCACAGATCCAACGACTTCATATATCTTTACAAGATGTAATCCAACGGAGTCAAATTGCACGATCTCAACTGCCAATTGACAGATCCATTTCTCAAGACAATGCAATTTCCGAATCTCGTAATCAATAAGTCGATGGTTGCGGTCGCTGTGTGGTACGTAGTGCCGTCTTGTTGAAACCAAACCCACCTCCCACTCATATGATGCAAATTTGGGAACAAATACTTGTTTGTCATCGCTCCGTATCAGTCAACATAACATGCTCGTCGAGTTCATCTTTGAAGAAGCATGACCCTATGATGCCACCAGCATGGTGGATACAGTGGATGGTGGATGCAGTGCATTTTTTTTGGATGCAATTGTGTCCTCATGACTTGGGGGGGTTTTTCCTTCCCAGATATGGTAATTTTACTTACTGAGTAAGTCATCCAACCAGAAATAAGCCTGTAAAATAGGTTCAACTTCCAGTTAATTTTCCGTCCATTCTTCGAACGGTCGACGCATCCGATGGTCTTACGGCTTTAATTTGTGCACCAATTGAATCTTGTAAGTCCAAAGACTGAGATCTTAGCGCAACATTTTTCACAAAGTGAACGGACAAATCCTAACTTCTTGCGCACGCCTGCAAATCGAAAAATCTGGGTTGCCAGCAACACTATCTTCAACAGCTGCAATATTCTGTTCGGAACGCACTGTTTTTAATCCTGTCGTTGGTTTACGGTCCAGCAACGGGACGTACTTGCGAAAATTTGCAATCACAAGACGAACAGCACGTACTGATGGACGATAATGCGGTTTATAAAACTCCTGAAGCGATCTTTGAGTTTGCACAGCTCGGGAAAAAATTTTCATGACATGTCGACGCTTTTGCGGTGAAAATCTGTCCATGGCAATTTAAGTAAAATCGACAGTAACTTTGACAGCTGTCATCAACTCATTTGACAGTGGTGAGTTTCAAAATGCGCCAACTGCAAAAACCACTCTTTATATAATTTTATAAATTAACATAATTAAAATAGTATCGATAATTCAGCAGGTAGTTTTCTAACAATAGAGTGTAAATGATATCAAATTTATTTCCAAGTTTCATAAGACTTTCAGGCTGTAAATCACCAATGGTTGGTGCAATCGCTATAGGTAGTGGTCGCACCAACCGTTTTAACTTTTAACTTCCCTCAATTTACCACTCTATTGTGAAATTATGAGCTCTTACTTAAAAGTGTTACTGCCCAGATAATCAGCCTCAATGATCTCATCTTCTTATACAAGGTAAGTGTCCTGCGCACCGCAGCCTATTGAGCCTTGTTTCAACAGTAATCAGAATTGGTAAGTTCTCGTTGAATTCCGCGATCCATCCTGAAATTAGCTGACTAAACAAAAATCTTGCTTTTGCGAAATCAAATCTGCGGTCTATGAATGTATTTTGCTTTTAATAACCTGGCTATGTCTCGTATTTTCGTTTTGTTTGTTACCTAAATCAAAAGATAAAATTATTTGCAATCTCCTGCGCGTAGTGGGAATTCACAATAAAAATTTAAAGAAGCTGAACAAAACGTTTTATCTGTTTTACCGTCGTTGGTAGTTGCAAATTTTTTTAAAGACCTTTCACTTCCTCTGTGAATGACTTTACACCAGCAGTGCTCACCTGGAATCCAAGAAATTCAATTTGACTCTTGCCGAATTCACGGTAAGTGTCAAGAATCGTAAAATTTTGTGACTAAGTATTTATGTGTTTAGGTCGTTCTTCGTTCTTCAAAGTAACTAAGAAAATTTTTGACTTCCCTGTGCTTTAACAAGTCCATTGCATAAAAAAAAATATTGTTAGTATGGTGCTCAGCAAGCAGTTTTCTAAATCTCGATTTGGCCTTCCATAATTCCGATTCCTTAGATTAAGGACGTTCTTGTATTAACTCCAGCATTCTCTGCAATCAGCTTTATTGGATCTTTCGAAGATATTTCATACTTTTCGTCTGGGGTATCTTATATCTCTGTTCCATCAGATTGGCTTGGGGTTGGGCTTAAGACAAGAGCATTTGAAAGTTTTGCTGAGTTTACTCGATAATGTATGTACTGGTTTCTTCAGGTCTACAATAGATTTAAATTTTAGGGGGGGAGATCCTTAACTTTTATTTGTGTTCCAGGGGCTATGAAACGGTTGAGAATCGCAGGTAGAACTATAATACAAGGTGAAGTCTGACTAGAAAATGATGGCTGTTCATAGACCCTCCAGTTCCCTATCAGCTGTTGATTAGATGATGTCTAGTACTTTTGAAATGAGGGGTCCTCTGTATGTTGGAACATTTCCCCAATTTGCTAGGACTAAACTATAGCTTATATATGATAAAACTAAGTGTAGCCTCACTTCTTTTATTGATGTGTTGACTGCCCTAAAAAGTGTGATGTGCATTGGCATCCCATCTTACGAACTGTAATCTATAAATTAACTTTCGTGTATAGTCAGCTGTTATTGAATGAGTCACCTATTGTGGTGCAAATTTATCTGCACGATTTTCAAAATTAATCAGTGATTCAATTTGCGGGTGACTGACAGTTTTCCGTTCTCAGTCAACCATGCTCTGATCTTTCTTTTAGAAGGCACTTCTCCGGGCGTCGGTAACTGCTACCTACACCCTACACTATCTTGTCGAAGCGTGGCCAGAGCAGATCATCAAACTGGATTGTGTATCTGGATTATGTACACAAGCCGTCTGCCCGATACCACCAATTTGTCAACGTTCAAGATCTTGTGCTCCCGAATGGTAAAAGCCAGATTTCCAGTTTCAGGGCAACATCTGGTTTCATTAACATAGTGATACCACCTTCGCTTTAGGTAGTGCTGGAATGCCCACATTCCGGAATGCAGTATTTATAATATACCTTGTTTCCATAGTCCAAATCCTAAACTAATACTTTACACCAAAACCACGTGAGCTCTTTGTTGCACATGAAGATCTCAATACACCTGAACCAGACGGAGAGTTGTTGGATCTTTTGTTGATTATTGTCATTTTTCGGGCTCTTAGTTGCGGGGTTTTTACACCCCGCGCACCTCTATTTTTTCCTGTTAGCTTCTTGATCAAGTGTTGCTCTATTTGATTATAGAAGGTGGAATGCTTCAGCTACTTCAGCTCATTTCTTGCAAAGTGCTCGCGGGTTTTTGCTTCTTAAGTCCTAGCCCAGCTAAGCCGTTATTTTTTACCCCAAAGTGAGATGGTTTATTATCAAACTTTTCGACAATGCACAGCGCTGCTCTGTACAACACCAGTGCTTTTTTATATTTTTTGGCCGATTTGAGTATAATTCTCTTCTGAGATGCAACACCTGTATTTCACCTAGAATATATGGAAAGCTTTTGCTCCGCTTTGGTTCAAACCTCTGAGGTTCAAACCATACTCTCCAAATCCAAGTCAACGTGTACTCCAGCGCCCGCAAGCATTCACTTTATGTGCTATCAATAGCTGCCGTCTGCTTCTGTTGCTTGTTAAGGTTGTGGTCCGTTGTAGCTTGGAGCTTCTTTCTGAAAGCGTCCGGCACCGGTTCAAACAACTTCTTGTTCTAAATTGAACGCTCTTTAACATTATTTCCTATGTTTTTCAAATGATTAACCTCCATATTTCAATATTCCAACTGTTTTCTTTTAAATTGCATCTGATCTTATAGTTAGCTTTCTTTCCTCTAACTCCATTTCGCAGCTAAACACAGTGTCTAACTTGAATCATCGTATTCTTAACCTTATCATCTCTATTACTCTTTCACTAACTTGAATCATCGTATTCTCAACCTTATCATCTCTATTACTCTTTCTCTCTCTCTTCTCTTCTCAAAATAAGGTTGCAAAATGAAATGCTGAGTTTGAATTTTTCAGTATTTTGGAAAGTTGAAAAGATACGGTCGTTCGCGATCATTCAACAGGTGTCAAAACTAACCAATAACCAAATGCAGCGCGCAAAATAACAGATTATGTAGCTTGTGCATCCGAATCAATTTTGGCTGTAGTTCAAATTCGTATTCAAATTATCTACAGAAAATCGAAAATGATGATGGAGATGGGTTGAAAAAATGAATTCAGTTAATTAAGTTTTATCAAGACAAATCAATATACTTCAGTTATCCTTCAATCTATTTTGATCCCTTACTTTTCCAATAATGTTTTACAAATCTGAAATTATCTTGAATAGCTTCCATGTTTGCCATTTTAAAGAACTTAACAATTCTTTTTGCAGAATGATTGTTTTCTTATTCTGTCTGTTGTTTGACCTTACCAATTCCTTCGTTTTTTCACTTCCAACAGTCCTTGGTCGAATGAAATGTACTTAGAAATGCGGTGCTCCGTTGTGGTTTTTTTTTTCAAAGTGAAAAATAATTGAAGCATCTTGGGTTTTGTCTTTGCATATCATTAGTATTCAGCTTCACAGTTCGTAAAATCATTTTCGATTATTCGAATCAGTATTGTTGTGCAAAATTGAAAAGAAAGACTGGATTATTGTGGCGCGGACGAGCAATTCAGTTGTCTTGTAGATATACATATGTGTTTAGTGCGTTTTTACAGAATTGAATGAGTTCGTTATTATAAAAATCAAAAGTACGTTTTTTTATTACGATAATCTTTCGAAGTTAAATGTAATGCAAAAATGATTGGTATTCATTGTAATCTGATAAAGAGTACTAATATTTATCAATCAAAGAAAGACTGGTAAATAAATTAATATTTTGTGAACGGTAAGATTTATCTATAAATTGAAGCTAGAAATGTTGAATTAAAAAAATTCTACATTCTTAGTTGGCCAAAAATTGCATTGGAATTCTTGTGTATTTTCATTTCCGTGGACATTTAAATTTTACTTTGTTTATTAACAGTTTTTCTTATGCAAGTAGCTGGATATTATTTTAAAAAGCATATTTTCAATTTATTTTTCTTTTTATTTATCTATTTCTTTCTATTTATTTTTCATCCATTTTTTAACTCCATATCCGGCTCGCTGCTTCCTTACACTCTCAGTTCCGGTTGAAAAGATTATTATTTGCTAGTAAAATTTCAATGTCAATAATTGAGCTCTCCGCTGATTGACTCGTTTACATTTATATTATTAACTCAACTTGAAACTGGAGTTAAATTCGAATCACTTGATAGTTTGGTTTCACATTGATTCTGGCTCAACAAATATATTTATTTTGGCAAGTCCATAGTATATTCTCTCTTTCTCGTTATCAATTCATGCTTAATGCATTTGGGTACTAAAAATACGCCAATTTCATGCAATAAATGAATGTTAATTAGTTTTAAATTATTCACTCACTTCAATAATTACATGACTATATAATTCAATTTTTTTAAATTTCCAGTTCAAAAGGACGGTGGAACGCAAATAAAATTGGTAATCGAGTTTCCCCACGAAGTGAAAGCGCTTTTCAAGCCAATGAGGTAAGTTAACGACCAGAAGATATGCATACATTTTCCTGATTCAGCAGTTCGTGCTTAATCAATAATTTTATCGTATAAATGAATTTTCAATTCAAAATTAAAGTCGTAGCATGATTAAATTGTGAATTGAGACGAAATTCAGCTACTTCATTAGCCAAAAACTGTGAACGCTGAATGAAATATTTTTGTGTGTAGAGTGGATTGGGCTCTAAAATTGAACTTTTGTTTTTGACATAAAAACTGATATCTGAACATGAAAACTTGAAAACTTCATTATTTATGAATGAAATGATATCAAATGAAATTATATTAAACCCAATACGAAGAATTTTGCTGTAACGCAATAATTTTATTTTTGCGAAAAGTAATATACTTAAAGTATGAAAATAATGCTATCTGTACTAAGAAGTTGTTTTGACCATATTTTTCTACTAGAATTTATTTGAAAAATGTCTCGTCCTAGTGTCCAGCAATAATCTGCTAATATGCTTCGAATCCACTCACCCAATTATCGTTATTCAATGGTTAAAACGTCCTAGTGAAACTTTATCCGTGCTCATTGCTGACGACTTCTAAATTCGCAAGGAAAAAGTCAAAGAAGGCATGCAAACATTATATTTTCAAGGACATGTTGCATCTCAAAGCCAAATAAGCTATCAAGGCTCTTTGGCTATTTTGTTGTAGTAATCTGAGCGTCTGAGCGTTTAAAAGCTTCTAAGCAGATCGTTCCAGACAGTTTAGCTGTTCATTAAATACTTGATCTCGTATTTTGTTATTGGCGTACTTTATTTTTATGTTATTGATTTTTGAAATTGTTCTTTTAAATATACAAACCCAGTACCAGACTTAATCACTGTCTTCATAGGCATTTTCATATACCCAAGTTTGGTGTGTAAAATTCGCAAGCAATGATATACCTATGGGTTTCAATAAGAATGAATTTTTGACACTAAAATAAGGGGCTTTATTTTTGGCTTATCATTCAACACAATGATTTTATTTGACTCTACAGTCTCAATAAAACAGCAGTATTTTATAGAATCAAGCCTAACAACTGCACTTTGGAAATTAGCTGGTTCCTTTGATGAATTGCACAGACGATAAAAAATATATCAGTCAAAGTTGATAAAAAGGGCGTCCCAAGTGAACTCATTCTTCTCCTCGCCGGAGGCAGGGACTGGCAAATAAGGTGC
Organism: Nemotelus pantherinus; assembly: GCA_963978885.1. Taxonomy (NCBI): domain Eukaryota; kingdom Metazoa; phylum Arthropoda; class Insecta; order Diptera; family Stratiomyidae; genus Nemotelus; species Nemotelus pantherinus. Next base: position 30,454,808 of record OZ022265.1, on the reverse strand, counting down.
AGGATGCATTTTTATATATCCTTGGAGTGACAGCTAAGACAGAAATAGTTGATCTTACGCCCAAAAGTTGGCCTGCGAGAACGACCATTACACAGTGAAAAACGCTGTGGCTTTTACTCAAGGGTTGTTTAAGGGGCGTGTGTCCAAGATTCAAGACTGGCTGGAGTACTCTCCGGCTCAAGATTTCTTAGCATCTTTGAGGTATTTTTGTCTGATGGCTAGTTTGACCGGTGACATTGGTGTAATCAAGGATGATACCTATGCAGTTTGCCAGTTCTTCGGCCATACAGTAGCCCCGAATACCCCTATGACAAGGTTCGCAAGTCATTTGCACTTTCACATTTTTCGGCAGCAGCAGTTTTGGACACTGTAAAATAGTCATCAGTCATTTTGTACATTTTGCTACTTTGTCTGCGCAAAAAAACCATGCGAATGTTTCTAATCGGAATTATATTTATTTCAGTATCACAATTACTCTTATCAAAATGCCATTTCTAAATTGGCGGCAAAAAAACGTTGTAAAGGTTTTGTGGAAAATCGCCTTAACTACTGATTCAACGTGAATTATGCTTCCCGAAGGAAGTTCCAGTGAAGATAGGACCCGAGAGTGGAAAGTCGTTCAATCCGTTTCCTTCCTATAAACAAAGGCTATCTACTTCGTTGAACAAATCATCGAACGAACGCTCCTGGCTGACAAACTGTTAATTTAGTAGATGTTTGTGCCATCTTTTGTGCTAGCATAAAGAATATGTTTCTGATTTGAGGTAAAAGAAGTTTGCGCATTGTCCACATAAATATTGAAAGAAGTAACATACTACCAATTTTTTTTATAGCTGTACTATACTTTTTGGGTGAGAGGGTCAGATCGTAAAATAAGAGGTAAAAGCTACATCCTTGACGACGTTACAAAAAATTTCTGCACCATTTTTGTCTGCCATGCACTAGAAATAAATCAGCATGTTTCTTGATTGACTTCCGTTGGAATAGTCGTGGTATCCTTGTCATGAAAAATTGTGAAAAACAAAGACTTAATCATATTCTTAGCAAAAATACAATCTCCTAGTTTCTCCAAGATATCGGGTGTTACCAGTCTGTACCCATTAGTGCGTAACCCACTAAATCTGTTATTTATTTATTTACTTCACCAAATAGGGTGTAAACACAAAAAAAAAAAAAAATACAAATTTAAAAATGCTTTCTTTAAGCTAAATTAAAATTACATTTCCACATGATAGCAGACTTTTGTCTGGCTATCAATTCGATATGGAAGTTATAAGGAGAGGAAAAAAACTAGTTTAAAAGTTAAAAGCAGCAAATAATTTCTGTTTGAATGGTGGCTTAGAAAAAGATGAGAAATAGTGGTCTGAAAAATTGTTAAATATTTTGCAGCGTCTATTTATCGGCTCCCTGTTTCCATAGGCAGTGTGATGTTGATGCTCAATGAGGAGACGTCTGTGTCTTGTCTGTCTTATAGGATTGTTCAAAATGATTTTATAACAAAGATATTCTACGGTAATCAAACCCCTAATAGCCTCGAAAATAAAGTATAAGAATAATACCGCTCTCCTTGAGGAAAGTGCCCACAGATTTAAGAGACTAATCATGTAACTATAAGTTGGAAGACTATCAAAATCGTGTGGATTATGGAGATCTTTCAAGGCAAAAAGCACAATCTGCTGTTGAACCGATTCTAGTTTATTGCTATGAATATCAAAAATAGGATTCCAGAAGAACTAAAGACATAAAATGCAACCTTGCAATCCATTAGTTCTTGAATTGTTTCGGATGTTTTTGAAGAAATCCTGGCTGCTTGCTAGCTCTTGCAAGAACTCTGTCATAATGAAGACTGAAAAGCCGCTTTTTAGCCAGGACGACATTGCGATCTACGAGACTATCAATATTTTTCAGGAGCTAACTATTCAGGTCGTAATCAAAATTGAAAGTAGATGTCTTCCGAAAAAAACTTATGGCATGGCATTTTACAACTTTAGGAGTAAATTTAATTTGGTAACACCATTGCACATGTGACAAAAATTTCAGCTGAAGAAAATTTCCATCAGATTCCGATTGAATGGTATGGTATATTTTCATATTATACACACTAAAAAGGTGTGGTATGACCAAAGATTCGAAATAAAAATATTGAACAGGAGCGGCGCTAGGAGGCTGCCTTGAGGCAGAATAAACGGTAATTTTTTTTGAAAAGAAGGCCTTGGAATTTAGCATGTTGCATTCGACTTTGAAAGTTACAATTCAACCAGTTTAGAAAGCTTCCTAAGTTACCAAATTTTTGGCGCTTCTGTTTCAAAATATCAGGGTCGACGTGGTCAAAAGCTTTTCTGAGTTTAGTACATATAGTATTTATTGATTTGACGCTTTTTTCCATTTCGCAAAGCACAGTCGAGACTATTATCATTTAAGATAGATAGTAGACTGGCTTTTTCTGAAGCCATGTTGTTGCCTGCTTATAAGTGGATCAATAACAATTGTAAGTTTGTCACAAACAATTTTTTCAAACACTGTTGGTATAGCTGACAAAATGGCAAAGCCTCTTAAACTTTCAACTGAGCACTTATCATCACTTTTAAGAATTGAAGTAAGAAATGCAAAAATGTATCGCATGACAGCGTTTTATTAAAAATTATATACAGGGGTGATATAATCGTTTCTAACACTATTAACTTGGAGGTAGCAGGTCAGGTCCAGAGCTTTTTTTCATGGCAAGTTATCTTATGGCGGTTGAAATATCTTCTCTGATTAAATAGAGTTTAACAACGATAAGCAACTGGCAGATTTCAGAAAAAGGCGCCTTAGATGATCTTCTGATCAGACAAAACACTTCTTGAAAATGGTCGACCAACAAATCGCAATTTTTTTGTGGAACAGAAGAAACTGAGTTGCTCTTGTACATGGACGAGGGATAACTAGCAGCTTTTCGCTTGGTGTTCAGGAAATGGAATTTTGTTCGGCCAACTATATTACCATAAAATTCATGAGTCTTTTTTTAAAAATTTTTTATATAAGTCATTCTGGTTTTTTTTGTCAACATATACAGGGTTTTTATTATCCTGAAAAGCTTGTTTGTCTGATTTTTTAAACACTTCAGATCCCAGACAGTTTGACTTATTCGTTCATCTGCGGAACGTATTTCTCAGCCGCTTCAATAATCAACTACTATAATAGAACCACGGTTTCTGATATTAACTCTTCTTTTGTTTAAGATACGTGGAGAAGCAGGGCAGCGCTAGCTGCTTTCGAATGGTGAAGGTGAATTTGATCCAGTCAGGCTCAAATCAGGAACCTTTTCATGCGCTGCAGCTTCCTATACTCCTTAATTTATTGCGAGAGTTAAGATGCCTAGACATTAAGAGGTTGTCCCGACATTGAGCCTATCAGCTAAGAAGGTCTTCACATCTGAATGTCACTCAGATGCTCCTCAGTAAGAGTGCCTTTATTTCTGTCACTTCTATATACACGCAAACGCAATTTCTCGACCATGAGCTCAAGTATGCTTTTCCGGGCGTCTAAGGGTGGTACCGCTTTTTCATTTAGAATGAAGTAAGCCTGTTGTCTAATGTGAATTGTATCACTAATTTTGGCTATCCTTTAGTCCTTTATCGGAAAACCAGGGTCTTAAAGTCTGATGACCTCCTGTTTTCCGCCGGATCAGAATGGTGGCAGGGATTTCTGATTCTCAAAAGCTACCAGCCACTCTTTTATACCAACCCGCTTCATTCATTTTAAGCGCAAGACACGAGCTGACCTTTTGAAGTTTGCATCAGACTCTGAACAAAGCCTGCCTTACCTTCAGCCAGTTTTGCGCAGAGACGATCTCACTTTCTTTGCTTGTGTCGATCACACATTTCTCAGGCCATTGAATCAAAACGCCGATTTAGCCCTCAAGCAATCGCCATTAGTTAAGAACTTTTCGATATTTTCTTCAGCCGACCGTAGTCGTTTCTGGTCAGAATTCACAGTGCTTAGAGGAAGCAGGTGGTTCCCAATAAATTGTGCTGTCCATTCTTTGTCTCTGGCAAACAATATCACAAGAGGGACTTTTGTAAGCTTCCCTAAGACTTTAAAGGATGACGTTCTAGTAAAACATCCCCAAGCAAAGTCATTGAGCTTGAATTGAGTTTCAATACACAACGAATTAATAAGCAAACGCCATTTTCAAAAATGTTACTCCTGGTCTAGTGTACTCATGACGGCGTAACTATCATTACAAAATGCTAGAACATTTTCCTGTGGGCAAAAGCTTCCTAGATCTTCGTCAGGACTCCGGGAGTAACATATTTTTGTTTGTGGCTGTAATAAATTTTAACCATTCAATCGAGATCCTGCTTGTTTTGCACTGTTTGTTAATTTTGTTCTGAAGTTCTGTTGGTTTTTTTTTAGACAAATTTGAACTCCGTATTATTTGAAGCCCGTATCCTTGTGGTAGTAAATTTTAAACATTTGATAAAGAGATTAGTTAAAATTCAGAATTAACCGCAATGTTGTCGGTTTCGACAGATTCATCATTGGATTGAAGCTTTGAATCGTTTTTTTTTTTTGAGAATATATGTCTGGATTTGTGACTTTATTTGTTTTTAGCTATTTTAATACTATTAATTTCTTTACTTCAGCTTAACAAAAATCCACCGTTAGGTTCCGTACAGGTTATGGGCATTTCAAAAGGCATAAGCCTAACTTCTCATTCAGAAAAAAATCCTACACATGCCTTGCGATCGATGAAAGAACCCAAGTTTTTTTTTTGCTCCACAGAAAAGCCAAATAACTTAAAAACAAATTTTCCACAAACAGTGTGAAATTTCTTCGTTCACTTTAAAAAGCTTATTTTCCACAAATGCAAATGAATCTACCAGGATCAATAGAAATATTTTATAAATCAATAAATCTTAATAACAATGAAATACAAAAAAAAAATTATGAGTGGTAAATTCATAATAGTTTAATAAAATTGCTTTTTGGTAGGAAGTGTGGGATGGTACTGATGTGTCGTAGCCCAAAAACAAGACCCAAACTAGTCAAAGCAAATATCAATCTGTAATAACAGTAGCTAGAGAGATCAAAATTAGTAAGCATTTTTTTGGTTGCAAAACCTTGTTGACGGCTGTAATTTAACGATTATCAAACATTTATCTGATATTCGCCCGCTTGACACGAGATTTCTAGGATTTAAGGTAAAAATGATGTTTTCTATCAAAAGTTATTGTGACTAGCGTAAAATTTTCAACAGCTAAGTTATCTGTGAGTTGTCTCATGACACAGTATTTGTTAGTGGCTACTGCGATGGAAATACTGTCAACCAAAAATTTTGGAAATGGGACAGTTCGTCGGAAAATTTACACTTATCCTTTGAGTTGAATAATCACAAAGACATTCTAAATAGTTGATACCAAATATTTATAGATAACCAACTATTTAATGCATTCTTATACGTTGAATTACTTTAAAATATAATTTTCATCGTATGAGTCTTACCCACATTGGGCGCGTTTTATCCAAATGTGTGATAACGTCATATAGTTGTAAGTTAGAAAGAATATTAATTTCGAAATGTTTTCAAACAATAATTTTAAAATTCGAACTGCCTTTTATTCAGTTCAATCTTATGTTAGCACTGTATTTGTGAATCTTTTACACCTTATTTATGAAGCTCAGTCGCATGAAAGATTCACAGCTCAAAAGGCATAGTACTTGCTTGAAATAAAACTTAAAATATTAAATCTACTCACCATTTCTATAAACAATTCACCACAAAATCCTCAAACCTAAATCATACAAACTTATCAACGACAATTTAACGTAACCTGTCAAATATCTTTTCATTAATTAATACCGACAGTGACAGTGGACTGTCATTTCTATTTAACCGATAATAAAGTTTTGCCTTCCGAAAACGAGATGCTGAAGCTTGAAACTATGTTGGATGATATTATTATTTCATTTATTCTGCATTATGCTTACTTGTGATGAAAATCCCACTGCAGTACTTGCAGTCAGATTTAGCGTTACTATTGAATTGGAAATACTTTTTGAAATATAGTAAGATAATCCGATTGCAATCTGCTTAACCATATGTTATCGTTTCGTTTCATTTCAGATTTCCACGGGAACAGCAAACGCTGCCAAATCACTTCTACTTTACGGATTTCGAACGGCATAATGCTGAAATAGCAGCATTCCATTTAGATCGGTAAGTTATATTTTGAATAGATTCACTCTAGTACTAAGTGGGCAAGGCTCGTCTTGTTGTATCTATCGCTCAGTTTATATTCAATACTATCGTCAGTTTTTTTCTGCTTTATCGCGTCATTGAATAAGTGCATAGCATCACCTTGGTTGCTTGGTGCTTAAGTTGTGCAATACTCTTATATTCTTCACCTGACAATCTGCGGCGACTACAAAGCGCCGGTGGCTTTTCTGGAATCAGCACTGATGAAAATATCATTCTCAAATTTATTAGGATCGTAGATAGTGTTCGTTCAATAGCTCCATTACTGCAGTTGACATTCTTCGAAAACTAAGCGCTTACACATAGACAGGTTGGCTCTGCACATAAACATTATTTTGTTTTGTATTAGTTTGCTGAAACATATCAACGCAATTATTTTCATAACGGGACATAAGTATGAACACGAAATCTAAGTCAGAGAAAATAAAGTATTAACCTCAAACAAGATCCATATAATTTTTATACGAATACAACCACATGCCTGATACTGTAATCATCGCACAATTCCTTACCTGTCCCTTCACGAAAACTAAGTTTTTCAGGAGAATTACACTATCCTTGCGTTATTTTCATCGTTTCTTCGAGCGGAATGAAAGGATTCGTATCGTTTTCAGAGCCTGAAGACATTATAGATCCTTATGCAATATTTTTGACTCTCCTGCCTTAGCAACTTTGTTGCCATGGCGGATATGAAGCCATACCGTAGACGGTGCAATGCACCTTGCTCAGCTGGTCTTGAATACTTTTCCCAACTTTTCTCGGGGATTTTGAAATAAACGATATCATAACTTGCGTCCTGAAAGGAGAAATTAGATTTTTCCTAAAGTATATCGTCTGCGTTCTCATATGCCGTGTAGTTGGCACAATGGTGAGGCGGATGCACATGTGTATTTTGAAATCTTGAACATTTTCTTTAATTTTATCATGTCAGCTCCTTTTGATACTTATAAGTATGTTTTCCATGATTATGTGTTTTTCTCTTCCGTGTTGCTTTCGTTAAGTGTTGAGGACAAGTTTAATGCAGAAATTTATTTTATGAAAAATATAAGAAAATAAACTATAAAATGAAAACCAGATTTGCTTTCATATTTGTCATTGCATGAAATGTACAAGCAAAAACATGAAATTTTCGTTGAAAGTATTACATGACTAGTAAACAAATAAACAGATGACAGTTGCAATATTTCTCTAAGTTGAGAAGACGAACGGTGAGATTTCCATTTAAAAAGAATGGTTTTACTTTCCATTTGATTTATTTTAGATAAATGTTTTTACTCCAAGATCGGTTTTCATTCACAATGGAAATCAATTTACAAACGGAAACATAGTTCTTGCCAGCAACAGAACGAGTTTCTTATCCTATAAATAAATTCGAATTGAATATCCTTTGAAAGAAATCAGTTGAGTCCAGTGCGACTGTGAAATCGTAACGACGTGAAAAAAGTCTAGCTAGAACCTGCATATTTGGGCCGAACATCAACAGTTTTCAGTATTTCAAACGGACGAAAGAATAATATTATTGACGTCAAAGTCTCTCAAGGATATTATTACGATTTTACGACGGCATGTTTACAACGATTTATGTACAGTCAGGAGCTGAAGATTTAAAAATTGTTTTATTACCACTGCAGATTTCAATGGCTTAGTCCTAGATGAGCGGAAGTTTTGCCCATTGTTTTCATACTGAATGGTCGCAATTTATTTTGAGTAGTACTGCTGTTCAATGCAAAGCAAATGCAAGCGAAAGAAAAGATTAAATACAGGCAATCATAAAAGAAGCAATTATGATCAAGCTGAACGTTAAAAAGTAATTTAAAAAATGCTTAGTTTCAATAAATAAAGCTTTCATTGAGACCACAGTTGCACATAGACATAGCTAGGCAAAATTTTACTGAAAGAATAATGGAAGTAAGTACTTCTTACTTGTTGTTTAATGGCTTTGATAATTATTATAAAAAAATATTTTCCCATGTGAATCTGGGTCAGGCACACTATTCGAAGGTTTGTCTTGATACTTTTTATTTCAGCAATAGTCCCTGCAAGAAATTCGTTTTATTCCAGTTCTTATGGCCTTTACAGCTATTTTTGTTAATGGTATATCTTCGATTTAATCATTTTGGCATATTTTTTGTTTAGTTCGTTAGTTGAGAAAATTGAAACATCCGGCCGGCAAACCTTTTCGAGAATTTTCACATTAATATTCAGGCTTGTATCATGAACATAGATATACAAGTTAAATATTTACTAAGTGATGCGTACAAGAACTGTGCTGAAGTCGGCATTGGTATTATTACTAAACTAAATGGGATGCTTGCGTAGCTATCAGCTTCAAAAAAATAACACTAGTATACATTAAGATCCATTCCCGAACATATGTCGATTCTCACTCGGAATGCAAACTCCATAATCAGAAATGCTGTAGCTCAGCGTAAGAAGTTAGTTCCTAGCCAGCGTGCCAACTTATTCCATATTCCCAAAAAACCACTTTGACCTTGAAATTGCGCCTCCATTTACGCAATGCATTATCTGTCAAAGCAACCTGAGAGTGTGCAGGTATTTTTTGGTAGAGAGAGCCGTATGTGAGCAACGAAAAATTTAGCTTGAGTATGTGGTTGTCGAATCTTATCTTGCATCTCTTTCCGTTCCATGCGATTTCTTCCAACTTTCCAGCCTTATTAACAACACAATCTCAGGTTAGATCAGTGGAATTTCGGTCCGTATACATATATGGAGTTGGTACGCTGGTTAGGAACTAGCTTCTTACGCTGTGGCTGTAGTATTGAACTACATGATTGACATCATGTTCATCCAGGAAACATTCTTAGAACCAGCTAAGAACAATCTATATTCTAGCGATAGATTGACAGTTAGGAGTGAAGGCACTGCATTCCTCGTGAGAGGGGGTGTCAGTCATATCGACATAGAAACTTCCATCCTACATCAAGAAGAGCCAAGGTGCACACTGGTTCTTTCAAGTAAGTGGCGATTCCCATGTACATACCTACTAGAAAAATTAACTTCCGCAATGATCTAAGCAAACTATTCGAATACTAAGATCCTGCAGTTTTCGCAGAAGAACTAAACACTCATCGTTGCAACTGGGAAGACATGAAGAGTAACCATGCTGGAATTGCGTGATAAAAGCTCGGCCAATGGAACATATATTGATATCAGCTTTACTCCATGAAAGTGCCCTACCTGCTACCCTTGCCGGTTAGCTCAGCTGCGACGGTCGGGAGGTTTGGGCGGTGTAAAGCTTCATGCTAAGAGCATGCTAATTTAAACAACCACTGACAAAATGGCAGCGCATATGGTTTGAGGCTAGTTTCATCCGGGCATAATTACATAGCTGTGTGCACTTGTTCTTCGGGAAAAAAGACTAAATAAATTGTATCGTAGGTGACGACGTTGATCCTGAGCTGCTGGAACTGTAAGCGGAACATGATGCGGCTTTCGATAACTCTACGGTTCGGTTTATGAAGCGGGCGGTGAGCCACTATGCCAGAGATGTGATGGACCAGGAGCGTACGCAATGCATGATACTTGCGAACGATATCACTCTGGATGACGAGGAAGCTATAGTTTTTCCTTGTTTTTTTTTTAGGCCAAATGGACGGCAAACAACAAAAATTGCATCGCACAGTACTCTTTTAACTCGAAAAAAAATCCTCCTAGTTTTTGGTGAAAAGTCCACATGATAAAGCGATGGTACTATACTTCCATACGCTGCACCGCAGAAAATTTTAACGAAATTTGTGCAAATTGTTCGCCACGTAAAACTTTCAATCAATTACGACTCCGTTCCAGACTAAAAAAAACAAAGGAAATTTTCTTATTTCATATTCTTTTTTCTTCTGTTTTCTTACTGCTCGCAAACTAACTCAAGCAGCGGCGGCACACGATAGCGATTAATTCGCATTTTAAGCTCCGAATTAAAATCAAAATAAATCTTTTTTTCCCCGTTTCTAATACGACTCCTGATCAGGCAATCTCTCGTTCAAAACTGTCCAGCTGGCCCGTTTCTTTTTTTCGCACTTGTGTTATTTTCCTCTTTGGCTTGTCGTCCTCTTCTTTCTGCTCTTCATCTGGTGTACTTTAAAGCTCCGTCTTAGGGCCACATTTGTCCATTCTGTTTATCAATGATCTTCCCAGTGCTTTTAACACATCTTGTCTTCTCTATGTAGATGATTTAAAAATCTTTCGGATGATAAAAAAATACTGCTAACTCTTTGTTTCTTCAGGAAGATTTGAATGCTCTCTCTAGTTAGTGTAACCAGAACTGTTTGTCACTTAATGTTTCCAAGTGTTTCCCTATGTCCTTTTATCTTAAGCTCAACACCCATGTCTTTCCTTATGTTGTATGGAGTGCTATCCTCTTTTCTGCCGAACATTTCTCTGATCTTGGGGCTGCCCTTGATCTTAAGCTGAATTCGATATTCATGTCTTAACTATCACTAGAAGGGATTTTCAGATTGTTGGCGGTGTTATTTGTTCCTGCCACAATTCATTTCGTATTTCTATTGAAGTCCATCTGTTTGTTACCCAAGTCCATTCTATGCTTGAATATTGCTGTCAAGTGTTATGTCTTCGCTTCGAATACCTCTCAGATGATGTTAATTTCAGCGAAGGTTTATTTATTTATGATATTTATTTATTTATTTATTAATCCCTTGCGCTACAGATATAATTCCAATTACAGCGTCAAGAAAGCAAGAATAAAAAAAGAATGAAACTTAAAAAAGGAAAAGAAATAACAAAAATAATTGAATAATTAGAAAACTAAAATTAGGACTACGGTAAATAGCAATTCAAGGTAACATTTTCAATATATGTTTGACTTGTAAAAAAAAATTGCGGGAGAGGACCAAGCTTAAGGGCATTGTGCGTTCTGGCTAGGCGCAGCAAGGGCGAATGGAAATAGACTTCCGTATGTGCAAAAGGAACAGAAAAACCTCAGAAGAACGACTTGGACGACTGGACTTGGACACGTCTGGTTATCTGTGAACCGAGATCTGTTTGAAGAAGAAACACTCGGCGAGGAACAACCTCCGTGATTGCAAAGAGGACATATGAAGGAGGGAAAGACGAGAGGAGTAGGGACAATAGGGGATATTAAATTTAAAAAGAAGTGAGCGAGTGAACCTGCGCTGGACAGATTCAATGGCGTCAGATAAATACTGAAAGCGCGGAGACCAGATTTGGCACGCGTATTCTAGAATACTACGTACTAAGAAGACATGTAAATGATTACAGGAGGAAATGTTGGTAAACATATGCGAAGAACGCAAAACAAATCCAGCAATCCTAGAGGCCCTGGACGTCATGTTCATAACACGAACATCAAGCCTTAGCTTTTTGTTATAACAAACCTGAAAATTGTTATCACACCCGTGCAAAATGACAGATAATCAACCATCAGAAGATCATTAACGTCAATACACGCTGTTTCATATCTGATCTGGTTTTAATGCAAACCAGATCGAAAATGAAACAGCAGCACTCAAAGATAATGAGTCCCGTCGTTGGTTTAGGTAATTTCCCAATTTTGACTTGTCCGGTATTGATCGAAGTCGATGTCTCTTAGAATTCCATAATAACGCATAAAAATCACCGGTTGAAATTGATTCCAAACTGAGTATCCATGAAATAGCTAACACTCTTCAGGTTTTTTGGTCAACAGTGCAGGGACACATTCACAAAATCGGGAAGGTATATGGGTCCTATATCAAATGTCAGGGACAGAATATATGAGACAGACAATGTATATGGGTCCCAAGCCAATTGTCAATAAAGAACAATGAATGAACAAAAAGTTTCTTTTAATGAACAAAAAAATTCTCTATTGTCTAGAAGATGAAGCATTTTTACTAGTGATGAAACATGGATCTTGTAGGACAACCATAAGCGCACCAATCAAAGTTTTTATCCAAATAAACTAGCTGTATTCACTCCTAAACCAGCTCAGTTTAAAGTATGTAGGCTGTTTTGTGCGTTCGGTGGAACTGTGGTGGCATAATTTATCTTGAGCTGGTAAAACAGGGACAAACAATTAAAGCTGTGTTGGATTGCCAACAAGATGGATTCCATAGCGACTTGCTGATAAAACGGCTACCTTTGGTCCATAGAAACGAAGTCATTTTGCAAAATGGTAATTTCAGGCGCGATGCTGCAAAATTAACTCAAGAGAAAAATAAGATAGCTGGACTGGGAGTTTTTTCCACATCCTTCCTATTTTCCTAGCACACAAAAATGAAACATCCGTTAAGAGATAAAATTTTGAGAAATATCAATGATGTGCAAGTTTACCTAAAATCATATTTTTCATCAATACCATCTGATTTTTATAAACAGGGAATTTAGATCCCATCAGCGAGTTGTCCAAATATCCTAAATAATTCTGCCGATTATATTATAAATAAGTTATACAAGTAACATTAAATAATTTCGTCAGTTTAGTTGCAACTGAAATAACTTATTTCTTATGGGTACCTCTATTATATACTATACCTCAAAAGCGTACAGAACCTGCATCTTCGAACCTGCAGCCCTTCATTGACATGTTATTACAATATTTCCTGAAGTGAAAAATCCATATAAACGCGAAGAAAATGCAAGCTATCTTCATAACAAAACGACACAGACAACAACTACTGCTACTAACAGTCGACAACTAGACAACAGACTGGCAAAAAACTGCCAAATACTTGGAAATGACATTTGATGACCAACTTTCATGGAACACACACATAAAAACACAACTGCAATACTATTACAGGTATACGGAGAGACTACTTAACAAACAAATCATACAATCAATGTTCTCTTACGGCAGCATAGCTTACTACCAGGCATCTAAGACAAACAAAAACCAACTACTGATCTGTCAAAATCTGGCTCTAATGAAAATATTCAGAATCCTATGGTACGCTAGTAATACGAGCAGTAGTACAAAGAAACCACCAAGAGAAGGACAGTCAAAGTACCTTTTGAATCATCTCTCTTATATAGGGTCAATTTCAGGACTACGGAAATTATACCCGCTGCATAAACAAGGATAATGTATCATAAATATATTCAAACATGATGTCTGGTATTCTCCTAAATGGATTAATAAATCTATTCATCGTTATTGATAGTCGGAAATAACTATCCAAAATCTCTTACTGTTGATTGTCCAATGACTAAATGGGAAACATCGAGTAAGAAAATATGATGCAAACATATGATTTTCTATCGAGCCATTTCTGGAAAAAACAAAACGTCAATATTGAATTCCATCTTGGAATGATTAATTTAGCGAATTTGTTCTTTTGCTCGTTTGCAAAAATGTCTATATCATTATTTATCCTTGTAGTATGTGGCGGAGTGGTCTAATATAATTTCGTTGCCAATGAAAATCAAACATCTATTCACATTTCCTCTTTCAAACATTTTCGTTTGTATGACAGTCTTTCGTACTGTGGTTTTAGTTAGGATATAAACATATTTGAGACATTGAAAAAGTGAAAAGACATCAAGAATCAAAATAGACTAGATTGAAGAGAATAGCTACGAAACGTAAGAATACAGAAAATCTAACGTGTTTAATTTATAAATCACTTTTCAGGCTCCTGGGATTCCGACGTACGATGCCCGTAACAGGACGTTTATTAAACATTACCACGGAAATCTACCAGGTTGCCGACGATGATTTATTAAAAACCTTCTTCGTATCTCCGTCCAGCAATTTATGTTTCCATGGTAAATGCTCGTATTATTGCGATACAGCGCACGCCATCTGTGGTAATCCGGACACACTTGAGGGATCCTTTGCAGCATTCTTGCCGGCATATGAACAGGCACACCGAAAGGTAAGATTAATGATAGCATTAGAATATTACACGATAAAATTATTGTTGTGCCATAAAGGTTGTATGTTGTTGTTTGTCTGGCCAGTATTGTTTGCCATTGAGAGCGAATCAGCGAACTTGCTCGTCCCTTGAGTGTTCTCAGATGCTTGGTGTGCGATCAACTTCATATATGATATGAGACCTCCATATCCAACGGTGGACTGACTAACGTGTGCACCTTGTACAAAACTTTGTTCTCCCCGAGCAAGTTTATGTGAAATTTGAACTTCGATGGAAATCATGTTTTTAATGGAGATGCGATCCAAAGTTGCTGTTAATAAGTCAGATGAAATACTTGTTTTGTGTAAGCTCACTGCTAATATTTACTGCTTTGAGTACCGTCTGTCAACTTTGTGAGCCAAATTCAATTTTAAACTTTGCAAATACTGAAATATTATACCTCTGCACAAAAATTTTGTTTGATGGACATCTCTCTTCTCATCAAGCAAATTAAAACAACATCAGATTGAACCCGCCTTGAAATAGCAAACCATCTTCTCACCAACTCCGTCAACAGAGGAACGTTTCCTTTCATTCAACGATATCTACCTTGCCTAATCCATCGTCTTCACTTCAAATCAAATTCCTACTTAAATCAGACAATCTTCAAGCATTTCAAAGTGGCTTGATTACAGCCCTTTTGACGTTCTAGCCATACAAGAATCTGAGCTTAATTAAATTGCAAAAGTCATGATGCATTCGTTCGTCTTCTCTTGCAACTACTTTTATTGCATCTTTTATTCCCTCGCAAACCAACACCAAGCGTCCTTTTAGAGCAGCGAACGTCCTTACGTAGGCTCCGTGCACCGTGGCGATTCTATTAAAACATAACTGAGATATTGCAAAGAACTGAAAAATAAAAATAAATAAATTTCAATTTCAGGTTTGGCGGCATCCTTGGAGACGTTCGTATCATAAAAGAAGGAAAGCTCAGTGGGAAACGGACGCAGACTACTGCTCGATGGTAATTTACATTTGTTCCTTATACTCTACTTTAGTAGTCATTCAGTACTAACACAACCGCTACTCCGTTGCTTGGCAGTCACAGGTGTCCTTATCGTGCTTCGCGACGATCCTGCCGTCTATTCAAAATGCGATTCCGTTCACAGTTTGTAGCTACAATATCTAGCACTATCTGGGTGCAAAAAGCAATTTTTCTGCACTTTTGGTTTCTTTATTGGTTTAAGTGCTTTGTGTATGAAATAAATTCTTTACGACGTTGAAGAAGAAATGCTGTGCTTGTGGGAATTTCCGAGATTCGAGTCAATAGAATCTGAGAGTGGGGAGAATCGCTGGCGGAAGATAATTTGTGTTCTTTGTATTGATTTAATCAAATTAGATATGTTCATAGCTATTGTGTGCTTGGTAGCTTTTAGGATTTGATTAACAAGTTCATGAAAGGAAGATGGATTGATGGGACTTGTCGAAATTGGTTTGTACAGATAAATTTTATTCGACGAAATGTTATTGGTTGTGTATGCATGTTGTATAGGCATAACAATTGTCCAAGCGCATTCGGTGATTAATCATCTATTTTTTAAAATTAAGCTGTCAGATCTGTTCAAAAGCCAAATTAATCTGAAATGATATTTTCCTAATGAGACACTTGGTCTGAAAGAAATCCGATTCATGCACTGTTTAAAGTATCCAGTATCCAAAACAAAGCAATTGAACTTGGTATAGTTGAACGCTGGCTTTTTACAACATTTACAATAATACATATTCATTTGCTAAATAAGATATTTCGCATAAGAAAATTCAATGGTAGCATCTATTAGTGCAAAAATAATAAAAAATACTGGTTCTAGTGGGGGGTAGGAACGGCAGTCAACATTTTACACGATAAGTTTAGAATAGGAAACCTGTCGGCTCGATGGGTGCCGCGATTGACCAAGCTTGACAACAAGCGAATACGCCTGTCAATTTTGGAGCAGTGTTTGGACCTGTTTTTGCGTTGAGTCGTCACCGTTAATGAAACCTGGATTCATCACTATGCTTTAGAGACCAAGCAACAATCAAAACAATGGTCTTTTCCAGGCGAATCTGCTCCAGAGAAGGCAAAAACTGTCCCATCGCCCGGAAAGGTCATGGTCACGATTCTTTGGGATATGAAGAAAATAATCCTTATTGCCTTTTTGGAGAAAAGACACACAATAACGGGGCAATATAAAAGTGAATTATTGGGCCAATTCGATGAGAAATTGAGAGAAACATGGTCCCATTAGGCCAAGAAAAAATACGGTTCCACCACGTTCACTCAACCGGAATCGTTACGGGCAAATTGTATGAATAGCGCTATAAATTGCAACCGCATCCACCCAGTGGCGTGGCGTTCATGGAAGCAAGGGAAGCTTTGCTTCCCTTATATTTGGCTGATATATATTTTAAATTCATTTATTTAATAATCGCGAAAAAAATCGTGCTTAAGAATTTTCTAAATAAATTTTCCAAAAACGAATAGTGAACATCTCACGCGGCTAAGGTGGCAACACCACCGAATGAAAATAATGAGAGAACAACACTAATGGAAGCAAGGAAAAAATTGCATCTACGGGCGTTAATTTGACTCCATGTAGACTGTATTGTGACGTCATTCAAAAAAATGTGCTTGTACTAGCTATTTGGAAGCAATGAAGAAATTGATTCTTAGAGGAATTCTCGTCTCAAGAGAGAAACTGAGAGAGAAGTTGCGTACGTATGATTGCAGTGGAACTTATTGCCACGTTCCCTATACGCGTATCATTGCAATCATTATAATTTGCTTGTGCGTATTTTTTTATTAATGAGAATGTTTGCTGTAGTACGTACACACTATGTGAATTTTGAATGAATTTGGGAGGTGGCAAGGGCTGCCAGAGACTGCTGATTCGATGAGCTGTCATCATTTTGCTTGAATGTAGTTACTGAAATTTGTGCTTCATTTTATATATAAATTTGGTGAAGGTATTTATTTCACTAATAGTTAACAGTATTGTTGAAATTAAATTGATTTGAATTGTTTAGAATTGAGTGCGTAGAATTATTTTCTGCAATCGCATGATTTTTTTTGCTTTATACTTAAAATAGTGAGAGTGTCATTAAAAGGTGGATGCATTTATTTGTTCCGTAAAAAGCATGGATCAAAATTGCATAATTAGTGACTTTTTCGATTTCCTTTTGGATCTCGATCTTGCGCGGACAAAAAAGACATAATAAAAAAACCAAATTTTGTAAATTATCTCTGTAACCAAGCTATGTATTCGGGATTTTATTTGCGAAATCTATTTGACTCGATCTCATTAAAAACTGAACTCATTGTGCTTTACTTTAATGCAAATTTACTGGAAAAATCTTGTCAAGATATTTTTGAATATACTACCAGCAATAACTCAGAAAATAATTTAAAGCAAATTTATAAATTAGTTTGTTTAGTTCTAACATTACAAGTAACAAGTGCAAGAGAGAGTGTAACAAAAGCGTCCGCAGAGCGCAATTTTTCTTGCTTAAAAAGGATTAAAGCTAAGGAATAGTACAGATGAATAATGCCCATTGAAAATGTTTTCTTAGAATCATGTTTGAAAAGGTTTTCTTAAAATCAAAATAAGAAAGACGAATTGATAATAATAATAAATTTTCAATAGAAGTATGCATGAATTTTCTCATCAAATTGGATTTATAATAGATTTTTTTTTAAACTATCACTTCATCTATTTTATATTTACTAACCGTTATTTTAAAAATATAAAAATATATGCTTTTCATTATGAGAATGCTATTATTTTACTGTTATTTTTTATAAGTACTTGAATATTGAAATTTTCTTTATGTGTGAAGGACTATAAACATTTGATTTGCATAATCACTGTTGTGGTTATTGTTGCAGTAGTTATATTTAAAAATGCTTTATTTACGTAGCTCGCTGTTGCAACTTCGCTAATTTATATGTTTGCAAATATATAATTTTTGCAACTATCTATTTAAAGAGAAAATAATTATGTATTGGTAGCGTGGAAATTAAAATACTGATAATACTGATATGTACTATCACGTCCACGTTCGTAATTCCTAAAAGTTTTTATATTAGCAATGTTAAAAATGGCTAACAAGAGGGTTTCTATTAATACGTAACAAATTTGAAGAAAGCATAGCTTAAGTCTAATTGCTTCCTTATGGTAAACTATCACGCCACGCCACTGCATCCACCGTACTAGCCCGATCTAGTTCCCTGCAAATGTTTTCTATTTCCCAACATGAAAACGTGTCTCGCAGGATAAAATTCTGCTCGAACGAGTAGGTCACCGTCGAAACACAAACTTACTTTGAGGAACTTGACAAATTGTTTTTCTTGGAGGAGCTAAAAGAATGGCAGGGATGTTGGGAAAAGTGTATCGTCCTAAAAAGGAAATAGCGTTAAAAATACAACAGGAAATTTTTTTGAAAAACCTGTGTCTTCATACCTGGCACGGGTTCTTAGTGATCCACCCTCTTATATCATATCTGCTTCGTATTTTATTTCATTGACAATTATTTCAGAGAGGTTTTTTTTTTCATTGACAATTATATCAAAATGGAGCTACAGCCTCAAGGATACCTGCCTATTTATTAAACTTCTACGAAACCTTATACTACGTAAGACCAATATATCCTGTGAATTTTGTATAGGTCTCGTCAAAAAATGGAGTAATTTGGTTTCATACTACCACTCTTGTGAGACGGGCATTTAAAAAAATTAAGCTGACGTTTTAATTTAAAAGAAGGTTATTCAATCAATGATTTAAAATGCTGTAAACGACTTTATCGAAAATCTTCTTGTTGCCAATAAAAATGGCTGCGACAGAAATGCCTTCAGCTACGTGAGTGTAAATATTTTGCTGAACATTAAAGCAGCAGTTTTTCATTTATGACTCCCTCAAAGATTTTACTGGAAGTCTAGGTAGGAAAATCAGTCTTTAATTGCTAGGGTCACCAGTATCATTATTTTCGTCAATCGGGGTAACAAGAATACTTTTCAATATTTGGTAAAGTGGCCATCAATCTTTGAGGCGTGGTGTAGAGCAATAATATATTCTATATTTTACTTTCTGCAACTGCTGCAACTACATTTTTAAGCTTCCCATAATTTTAATTTTTTTCTCCCTTGAAATCAGTTTTGTTTCAGAAATAAAAATCGATCACTAATTTTGTTGCTACAGTGATAATTATTTAACTGGTTACATTCTTAATTTATTCCTGCTCACACAAGAACAAGAATCAAAAATCCGTATCACCGTGGCTTCATTAAACTTAGCATTTAGGACTTAATAATCGAGCGTTTTCTTGCGCTCATTGATGAAGAAAACAGTCCGCATAATGTAGATAAATAAGAAGAAGAATCCTTATTTTTTAGTTTTTAAAATACAAAAATTTTAAAAAACAAACCATAAGGTTGTTCATAAATGATACACATGAAAATTATACACTTTCAATATAAGAAAAATAAATGACTGAATTTTAGAAAACATGAATAACATTAAATTAAAAAAAATTTAATTAAAAAATGATACCATGAAATAAATATGCTTTTAAAATTCTATCGACCATTGTACTGGAACCACTGTAAACTTAACACACTTTATTTTTTGATTTTACTTTGGTTAATATTATTCTTGCGATTTCATTCTTCATCTTCTTCACGATCGATTGTAACTTGACCAAGACAATCGTAGGCTCGAGGCTGCTCCTCACACTTGCAAATCGATTGAATGTAAAGAATGTCCGGTCAGCATCATCTTACTTATCCAGCTTACTCATTATGTTAGGGTACCTTCTCAAATAACAGTTCCCACATATAAAAGTTTACCCCGTCGTGACCATGGCAAACCCAAAAGCCCAGAACATCTACACTTCCATCCAATGACCTCTTTTGCTAATCCTTCAGTGTTGTTGCCTAAACTAGAGGCTTTTAGTGTGTGTTTGCGCTTAAACTACCGTTCTCTCCGGCTTCCCTTCTGTGCGTTCTATCTAGATCCATCGGGATCACTTCCGATATCATTAACATAACATCTTCCGACATTGTGCGGTAGACTAAGCCGATGCGCAGGGTTGTTCTATGTTTAACCGTTGCAATCCACACTCTCAACTTCTTCGTTTCGCTCAAATGTCCGCCCCGTAGAGTGAAATCAAGTTGTTTGTCACTATGAGCAACTTCTGTGTCGTTTTGCGAAGGCTCCCAATTTCGAGCTTCAATCTGCTCAATGAAACGACGGCTCTCAGAGCCCTATCACATACCTCAAGTAGCTCAGTAGCTCATATTCGTGTCCAGCGGCAATCCCAGATACCTTATCGACTTACTGGTCTAGACCTCTGCAAAGTTTACTTTCATCGGGGTGACAGTCGTTATTCTTCCTTTCGTCAGCATGACGATTACTGTCATTGACAGTGCCAGCTATAGACCAGGGTCGGTCATCAACGATTTTAACCCCTCATGACTTGGTGAAGTCTGAATTGAGTAAACTCTTCATTTCTTGATGTCGTGGTGGCTGCCACTTCATTGGTTTTACACACCAAAAGCAAATCCGTTGGCATTTTTTGCCAAAGCAGTCCATCTTCAGAGGTCAGGTTCGAAGTTTCATAGTTGTACTTCTTTGTCAGTGACAAGCAGCAGCCATCGGTTCCTGAGATAGTCCCACATCATGACCAACAACTAGCTAGCGACCGTTCGAAGAACTTTCTCGCTGTGTCAAGCTTCCGGACCGGACGGTATGAAGACGAGCAGTCCAGGCCTCCGTTCTCCTAATCGAGGAGTGATAATCTGTTATCAAACAGGAAACAGAAGTTGATCAAATAAGTTCATTATATGTAAGAAACGAAAATATTATGACGAGCAATTAAAGAGCATTGACGAAAATCTGGCGAGCAATAAAACTAGACAAGCTTACAAAGTAGTGAAATGTTTAAGACGCGGATATCAGCCCAAGACGACACTCTGTAAAGACGAAATCGGCAACATCATCGCCGAAGATAGCCAGATTAAAGAGAGATGGGCCTGCTATTTCAAAGAACTCCTTAATTCTGCACATGGCTCAATAATATCAGAGCCGATAGACATCTCTGACGAAGTCCCGATCGCACTTCCAACGCTGGAAGAAGTCAAGTCTGCCATAAAAAGCCAGAAAAACAACAAAGCGCCGGGCACTGACGAGATTCCGGTCGAACTAATTAAATATGGTGGAAGCTGCCCTATAAAAGCCATCCACAAATTGATCCAGAACATCTGGGGTCAAGAAAAAATACCGCAGGAGTGGTGCAAATCCATCATATGCCCTATCCACAAAAAAGGAGACAAACTTCGGTGCGAAAACTACAGAGGCATATCGCTACTTTGTACATCCTATAAGATACTGACGAAAATATTAAAGGATAAGATAAATGTATACGCTGAAAAGGTCTTTGGGGAGTACCAAGGAGGCTTTAGGTCTGGTAGATCAACTACGGATCAACTCTTCACAGTCAAACAAGTGCTTGAAAAATGCTGGGAATTTAACATCGACGTCCACCAGATTTTCGTGGATTTTAAAGAAGCATATGACAGTATTGACCGAATCATACTGTACAAAATAATGCTATACTTCGGCATCCCGGCAAAACTAGTTCGGCTGACCAACATGACGATGACGTCGACAGCATCACAAGTCAGAATCAACAACAGTCTGACTGACGCCTTTGACACAAATGTCGGACTAAAGCAAGGAGATGGGTTGGCCCCTCTGCTGTTCAACCTAGCACTTGAGTACGTGATAAGGAAGATTCCTGTCGACACAGGGGGTACGCTTCTGTATAAGTCGAACCAGTTAATGGCCTACGCGGATGACATTAACATCTTGTCCCGTTCCTTCACATCCGCCAAAGAGCTCCTGTTGAAACTTGACCAGGAAGCCAAGGAAGTAGGCCTAAAGATCAATCAGACGAAAACAAAAATCATGACGCAAACAAGAAAGAAGACCTCCATTAGACAAAATATAATTCTTGACGAATATAATTTAGAGAATGTGGACGAATTTATATATTTAGGCTCGAAATTGACAACGAAAGGCAGTGAAACTGACGAAACTATACGGAGAATACAGCTCGCTAATAAAACTCTCTACTCCGTTCTGGCCCTACTGAAGACCAGCTGCATACACAGGAAGACGAAGCTCCAAGTCTACAAATCAATCATCAGACCTGTGCTGTGCTACGGATGTGAAACTTGGACCCTTACCCAAGCATCCGCAAATATGGTGAACGCCTTCGAAAGACGGGTCCTCAGGCGTATAATTGGAGCTAAACAAGAGTGCGGCCAATGGCGGATAAGATACAACCACGAGTTGTACGTGGTTTTTGACGAGCCGGAGGTTGCTACAATAGTGAAACTGCGGAAGCTGCAATGGGCTGGTCACGTGCAACGAATGGACGAACATCGAGTACCTAAGAAGGTATTCGACGGAAGGGCCGAGGGTCGAAGACCAGTGGGAAAACCCAGAAAACGCTGGTCTGACTCTGTCAACGAAGACTGCGCAAAGCTGCTCGGATTTCGAAATTGGAGGACGCGGTCATTGGACCGAGACAACTGGAGGCGTCACCTATGAGAAGCCAAGGCCCGAGAGGGGCTGTAGTGCTACGACGACGACGACGAAACAGGAGTTGTATCACTTCATTTATAGCCACTTTCGAGTTTCCAATACAAAATTTTACTCATCGATAGACACTCCATCAGAATTTGAGGGCCTTCTATTCCTCATTCCAGAGATTATGTCAATCAGCTCCTCTTCCTTTAAAAGAGGAAAGTAAATAATCAGCCGTCTTTTCCGAATGGATTGCGATCCGATGGTGCCACGTCCTTGGGAGTGCTAATCCTTTTATTACCATATTTACCTATTTCTTACCCTCACCCTACCGGACCGAGATTACCTCCACGGAAACAGCCTGTTATTTGCAGCGTTTGCTCTTCGTTACGGATGTGGCCAACTTCTTCATTGCTGTGTCTTGCGTTTGCATGGCAAAGCGATGCGTCACAGCTCAGCGATTTCATCGTTCCATCGGTAGATTTATTTTCTTCACGGAAGGGTTTCCATTGGAGCATCGATGTATCGTATGCTCTGCGAATCTGCATCATGATACTAATAGCAGTTGCCTCAACTGCTTTTTTAGAGCACTTAGGGGTGGAGCTTCCCTTCCAGGCTTGCATTTAGTGACAGCACCATCTCTGTTCTGTTTAGCCTGACATTTCGGGGCCATGCGTTTTCCAGAGTGAGCGGTGCTTCTTTGTCTGTAGTTCTCTATCATCTTCAATTCAGTCACGAAGACCTCCAGTTTTTTCGATTTGTTGATTAATAACGGTTAAATGTTAGCTTATAAAACTGTTTCAAGCTAATTCAATTTTTTCTAGCTGTTAAAACCAAACACATTAACTTAAAGGACAATTTTCCCTTAAACTTAATAAATATCAATGTCCTGACCGCAATAAAATTTATTCTTCTCCTCAGTGTCTTCAGTAGACTTTAAAAAAGAAGGCAGACTGCCCCCAAAATATCGATGCCTGTTACGAAATTGAAATATATTTAGCTTCCTAGCTATAAATTGGTTTTTGAATTAAAATATTGAATAACGCTTTTAGTATATAAAGTAGTATAAAGTAACAAACAATTCCATCACCTTCAAATATTCATATGAAATATAAAAGTTGTAAAAGTACCCATTTCAAACGAAATTATTTACAAGCCAATGTTCAACACAATTATTCTCTTAAAATGTCGAAACTAATCGTGAAATGAACTTGACGTAAGAGTAGGTGCATGGTATTGTGATAAGGGCTCAGTTTGATTTGTCACATCTTGAGAAGCTTGAATGCTGCTTGTCGACATATTAGGTGGAAGAAGTTGTAGGCGAAATTTAACATTGCTACTACATTTTTCAATGATTTTAAAAAATATACGCACTATGAACATTGACGTGCACACAAGCACACTCTTTATACTGTTTCTGACATTCCATACTCACACATATTTTTTTCTTCAATAAACAGATCCGAGACATTCCACCTTACGATGAAGGACGTCGCCTTCTAGACTTAATGGACATGTCAGTGTTTGATTTTCTCATCGGAAACATGGATCGTCATCACTACGAAACATTCAAGTAAGTAGTTATTTAGTTTGGATTCGCTCATTTATCATCTTTCTTTTATGGGCATTGATATATTGCATCATTCGATTTTATTATGAAAGTTTTATTGCTGTTCTAAATAAAGTGATTTGCGTTTGACCAATTTACTGCCGAAACCATCTCATTCTATGTTGAATCGGAAATATTGAAACCAGCACAAGTTTTGCTAAATATTACTAAATCGCTGTCAATTTTCCTTCCTTTGAAGTTTCCTTTAAAATATATCAATTCAACTGGTTGATTTGTTAAAGCTGTGAGAGAAATATTTTTTTTTTTTTGGGTACTCTCCACTCTCGCTGCCCACTACTTTCTTGTTTCAGAGCAAATAGCAATGCTGAAAGAATTCCATGCTACAACCTTTTTTCGGTTCTTTTGCCGGGAACGGTATAAACTCGCATACCTAGTCATTAGTCTATGAAAAATGTCTTGTTAGCGCACTTCTAAGGTAACCCCGTAATTAGGTTTTAATGAGCTTCAAAAATGCAAAGTAATGAAATTCCTTTAGCGGAAAATTCACCAAGCGAACACTTCAAGGACTGAATGGTAATATATACGCCATTGCACAGAAAAAAGTTGAAGCTATGTCTTTACCTTCTCTTACAGCTAATTGAATAAGAGTTCTCAATCCCAATGTCCCTTATTATTGGTGCGGTGACCGAAAATGTCTTGAAAGTCGATGAAAAGTTTGAGAATTTCGAATACGAACCTCAGAATAATGCTGAACGAAACATTTAATGTCACAAAAGTTACAGTTACTTTCAAAGTTATTTTTTTGTCTTAGCTGAAGATTTTGTCGGTATTAACTGATGTTGTAGAGCGAGTTCGGGCATAGAAAAATTCGAATCGATTTGCATGTCTTGAAAAGTCTATGGAGAATTGCTAGATTAAAAAAAGGTGACAGTCTTTTTCAACTCGAATCGGTTTAAAATGAAAGTCTAATGAGTAAATAAAATTAGATTGCCTTAAAAAGGCTACCACCACCTTCGGGTATGATCAGGAATAGAAATTTAGTTTCATGACCAAAATGATTCAAATATAATTTTCTATGAACAGCTCATGATTTAAACGGAAAGTAAAGTTTTCTCGCAATAATGAATAAATTTTGCAATGGTGGAAGAAGTTATCAGAATTTAAAATTTCCGAAATTTTCTTTGTTTCCTTTTAAGCACATAAAGATTTCCAAAACATTATCATAGCCAAGCTACAAACATGCAAAAAGGCAAGACTGCCACAAACGAATTCTCCCATTACAGTCGAAAAGTCCCCAAAAACGTCACTTTTTAGAAAAAATTCCCCAAAAAGAAAAAAATCAAGTTTGGTCAACGAATAACATTTCATTTACAGAGTTACAACGCGTTTTTATATAATTTACAAAATGTCTGAAAAAATATCAATGCACTCTTTCAGTATCATTTCTTCGGTAAATTCGAAATGAATGGACTCATTTCCAAGAAAATCACGCACTCTCATTAGGCCATCAACACTTGCTATATCAAATCTTTTTCAAATTTTATTTATTATTATATTCACAATTGAATGCACTCTCTCAACTAATACGTTGGAAAACGGCAACGTGAAGAAGAAAGGCCACCTGGAGCTAAATTTGATATATGTTTGTATCATTGTTCACCCAAAAAGTTTCTATCTTACGATACTTCAATCCAAATGGACTGTGAAATTTGCTTTTTCAGATAGCATCAAAAATAACTGATTTGCAATAAGACATTTTTAACCGCAGTGCAGAAATGTACTTGGACAGCCTCCCATTGGTTAAGAATTTTCTCAGTTGTCGCCAACCTCGAAAGCCAACTTGTTCCTGCAAGTTTGTCAATTTTAAGCGGAATTTTCTGGTTCATTATGTGTTAAATGTATTTGTATTCAATAATTTTTTTTGCTGCTTGAAGAAAACCAAGTATAGCATTCTTTGATTATAAAATTTAAATTTGCTGTTCGTTAAATGCGGTTTCTCCTGCTTAATGAAGAGAATGGCAGATGCATTACACAATCACAAAATCATTGTTCATGGTTTTGAAAATGGATGCAACTGATTGATGTCATCCTATTTTGGCACTCGCAACGTAGGTTAGGTTAAAGTGGCTGCCGGTCCGCAGAGGTTTGCTGACCGACACACTTAGGCACACGAGAGGCCCGTTGTGATGTCACAATCATTTGTGGCTCTCTTCTTCTCACTGAACTCGGGAAACCATCTGCTTCGCTTGACAAATCGCATTATCCCCTTTGAATTGACCAGGGACAACTCGGTCAGATTTGAGAGAAAAAGAGCACCCCCGCCAACCTTCTCCTTGCCAACGCCCGGCACTGACACAAGAGGTGGAGGACGGATTCCTCCTCATCCTCAGACCCACAACTCCGACAGAAATCGTTAAACTTTTGGGGGTGACACCACCACGCCATTTATCCCTACCAGAAATGCGAGTTGTTAACTCCAAATCTAGTAGGCGCTGCGGAGCGATGTAGTGTGGAACTCCCTCGACTAAAATCCTCGCATGGCCGAATACTGTTCTATTCCATGCCGAGATACAATTTAATCTCACAGCAGCAAGATTATCTTGCTGTAAGATAAGTAGATTGGTTTGCAGCCAATGAAGTAAAACGAATAGTGCCTTAGTAGGGGTGGTGCGGAGCGCACCAGTTACAAGTAGTGCAGCCATTCTCCGCACTATTTCAAGCTGCTGTTTGCAGGTAGCCTTAATAGCACCCTGCCACCAGAACGCCACCCCAAACAATAGAATTGGCTCAACCACAGCAGTGTAAAGCCAAGCAGTAGTACAAAGTTGTTATCTCCAATTCGCTCCTATGGCTCTTTTACTGCAGTGAAGTTCGTTGAATGCCTTTCGAGTTGTTTTTGCTACATTGTAGGTCTATATTAACCTCGAGTCAAGGATCAGCCTTAAGTATCTGAATCTCTGGCTCAAGTTTATGGAGACCCCATTCAATTTGGGTAACTCAAAAAAAGGAACTTTGTACTTCCTTGTAAACAGCACTAGTTCCGTTTTATTACGATTCACATTCAAGCCGCACTCACGACTCCAACGTGAAAGTATGTCAAGAGAGTGATTTAGCCTCTCCGATAGCGTAGATAAATACTTTCGCGACACTGCTACAGCTATGTCGTCTGCATAAGCAATCACTTTGCAGCCTGCACGGTCCAGCCTCATTAGAAGAGTATTCTCGGTGATGTTCCACAGCAGGGGAGAGAGGACTCCACCCTGAGGTGTGCCCATACTGACTCCTCGTCTTACGCTGGCACACCCCAGGGAAGAGATAACCACTCTACTTTTGAGAAGCTGTACAACAAAAGCAATCAACCGCTCGTCTACATGCAGCACCGAGAGAACCTCAACAATTGCGTTAGCATTTACGTTGTTGAAGGCCCCCTCGATGTCCAAGAAGGCGGCAAGCGTATATTCCTTAAGAGCAAGAGATTTCTCAACTTGCTCAATAAGGACGTGAAGAGCAATCTCAACAGACTGTGTTGTGACTGTGAGATCAACATAGGATCGATTGATCTTTGAATATGGTAATCAATGATCCTTTCCAAAATCTTAAGCAGGACTGAGCTAAGACTAATTGGACGGCAGTCCTTCGGCTTAACATGACAAACTTTTCCTGCTTTCCGAGTAAACATAACTCTAGTTTCCCGCCAGCTGGTGGGAACATACGAAAAGCGCAGGCAAGCGTTATAAATCTCTCTGAGCCATGGTAGCGATACTTCCTTGGACTGCTGAATGTCAGCCGCAAGTACACCATCAGGACCCAGGGATTTAAACGGCTCAAAGGAGTTAATAGCCCACCTCAGTTAAGAGTTTGATATTCTGAGCGGCGGCGTTATACCGTAAGTTAGTTCCGTTTGGTGCACTGTCCCTATAGGGCAATAATTGCCTTGAAAATGTGCGTCCACAAGAACGTTTAGAGAATCTGCGCTCGAACTAGCCCAAATGCCCTCAGGGTTCATGATCCACCCCATAGCCTTTGGTGTCGTGCTCAAAACCTTGCGGAGTCGATTTGCTTCGCTGAGACTCTCTACGTTTCCACAGAAAGGTCTCCATGAGGACCTCTTTGCCTTGCGTATGGCACTCGCAACGTAATACCTATCAAAATTTTCTATCTTCAATCCATCCATTTTCAATTGATTTTTTATTGCAGATGCCAAGGTGACAGAATCGCCAGCTTTTCTTTTTATTAGCCTGCAAAATAATTTTATAATTTTTTGCGAACCCTCACTAAAATATCGAATCACTGGGCACAGCATTTTAGTCCAATCAACAGCAGTATTTTCATCCAGTACTCTATTGTGAATATCATGTACAAGCTCTTCCAGCACGTAACGTGCCATGAAATTTCAAATCAATGCAGTATATTTTGTACCATGCAGTTTGATGTCATCGAAATTTCGGATCTATCATCCAACTTGTTCAACAAGGTTCCAGGTGATTCACAGTACGCAGAGAACAATGTTTTGCTATAAATGCCGATATTTTCAACCTCACGATTTTCCTTTTTCTGAAAATATTTTCGTTAAAAAACTCAGTTGCTTTTTTACTGGGTCCAGCAATATCCCTTCTTTTTGCTTCTTTATGAATTTTGCTGTTTGCATGCAAAAGTACATTTTTTTTGGGTGGACCCAATATTGCTCGTTTGCAGAGGCTGCATGCCGCCTTTTAATCAACTCGTAATGTAGGCATGACCCATCCTAAATGTAAATTCAAAAATATGTTTATGAAAAATTATTCTAAATCAAATTTTTCCATAAAAATCGGACTCTGGTTTGGCTTAGTTTTTTTCCAGGAAGCCCACTCATCTATATTGAAGATTTACCAATTAAAACAAAAATCGCTACACCAATATGTTGCGATTATATTATTTTTTGTAATTCAGTATTTTCAAAGGGGTGGCTTTTGTTAGGCACATACATACATACATAGATGTTGCTTTGTTTTTGCTGAAACACAGTTTGTGGGCTAATGATTCCTTGCGTTGGTTGCTTTTGAAAGTAACAACAATTTTATTTTAGCTAAAATATTCCCGTGCGAGAATTGGTCAAAGTAGCCCTACAAAACAACCAACGAATGTCTGAAGTAGCCAATGAATGTTTTGCCCCGCGAAATAGCAAATGAATGTTCTGCCCGTGTTAAAGAAGTTTACTTTGTTTCATTTTCCTGCCAGCGAAATGCTTCAGATATTTATGATACTTTTTGTAACGGCATTGACCGCATGGCTTCGTTGGCTTTTTTGAATTGGTTTTACTGTGTTTTGATGTAATGCAAGTCAATTATCTTAAATTTTCATCGATGTGCTTATAATTATAATCACCGGAGATTTTCTTCTACTAATACGCTGTCCACTCGAAAGAGTGAATCCTAAAAGCATTCATATTAAATCCAATATATTTTCACTTACCGCTGCTGAAATGCTCAAACATTCAATTTGCAGTTTTTCCATTCAATTGCAAATCGTACTTAATACTTTCCTTTGAATTATTCAATTACGGTTTTCAATTTCTTTCATCGAACCAATGAAAATGAATGGTTAAAATGAACACTTAGCTCGACTCCTTGGAAAACAACAAAATCTCCATTGCGATTGATTACCGGCAATCACTTCAATCGTTTCTCATTTTCTCTAAAACGATTTTCATTCCCTCTTTTCAATTCGAATGAAAACTCATCTCGTTGGCCTTAATGAAAATCTCCCTCTGCTAATTACACAGCGTTTTATTTTCGCTCTTCACCACAAGCGCAATACCTTGAAGGTTGTTGGCTTCGTCGAAACCGATTAATTTCTATTGGAAACTTTCGCCGATCTCATCATTGTCTGGCCGTAGTTGCTGACTTAGTCGCCGTTTTCTTAATTATTACTCAAAACGATCCGACTCTCATCGAATTATCCACGTAATTGCATTGAAACGTAATTGCCTGTCTTTGATAAAATTCTAGTCGACAGAATACATCTTATTCAGACGCTTGCTCGAGCCAAGCAAACATCTGACCTGTCTCTATAGTTCGAAGCGGAAGATTCCGTGTTTGCTTGTCTATCCTTGGCTTATTTCCATCTTTAATGATTTCCATTTTCTCGCTGGTTTACGTCGAGTACTGAGAGCACTTTTCAAAAAGTTAAGAAACTCGTTCTCTGCAGGACCGCTTCTCGCTAACCACAGACCCGTCGACAAATCATCGGGGAATCGGAAGCAGTACAATAGATGAAAAATAGTGGCCGAAGTAGATAGGGTCGATTTACCTACGTATCCGCTTGAGTTGAGATGACATTTCTGTAATTAAAACCAATCGCCGTACTCAACACTCCTTTGCCCGTCCCAGGACGATTGATTCGCGAAATCGAATTAATAAAGTATGCAATCAATAATAGGTGTACACCGGATCACTGGTGACTATCGTTTATACCTTTCAATAATGTTCTTTGTTTTCATCTGTATTTGCAGAGTTTTTGGAAATGACACATTCACGCTCCATTTGGATCATGGACGAGGCTTCGGACGACCATTCCACGACGAGCTTTCCATCTTGGCGCCAGTACTTCAGTGCTGCTTGATTAGAACCAACACACTGCAAACTTTGTTGAAGTAAGTATTTTGTTGTGTATGAATTGCATCATGAATCAAACTTTTGACTTGTTGGGAAAAAATTTGATACATTTTTAACCTGTATCATCTCTCCAGGTTTCACAATGAGAAACTGCTTTCCGAACGAATGCGTGAGTCTATGCGACGTGATCCTATAAACCCGGTGCTTTGGGAACCACATCTCACCGCACTGGACCGCCGAGTCAACATAATTCTGCAGGCGATCCGCGAGTGCGTCAAGAAAAATCCAACTGATGAAGTGGCCATTGCCGAAGATGACATCTCATAGCGTTGACTTCTTCGCTATTAACGAGAATATCTTAGATTCGCAATTGTTTTCAAGCGTATTGAACTGAATTTAACTTTGATGACTACCAATAGAGTCCAGGGTACGACGTATGTCAAGCAGATACAAGAAATTGAACTCATCGCAAGTGATAAGAATTATAGGAAACATAATGAATACAACTTTTGGGAGAGAGACAGTCAACCAATATAACTATTCCGGTTCCAAGAACCATTTTATCAAATTTCGATGACATGATTAAGTCTTCTAAATGTTTTTTGGTGTTTATTCGTAGCTAGTGCCAAAACAACTGAACGTTAGAGTATTTAAACAAACTACCCAAGTAAAAAGATAAAACGTTATAGTAGTCACGTTATATTCAAAATATTTATTAAATATACATTGTGAAATCTTTTATTTTTGTTAAGAATATATTTTTTATTAAATTGATTGCTAAAGAACGTCAAGTTGAAATTCAAGCGTAACCTGTGTAAATATTAAATAATTTTTTAAAAAAATAAATAGACTACTGTCAACTTGAAATACATTTGCTTAAATATGGCAAAAAAAAATATTAACCACTATCGCATTGTGAATTTTCTTAACTATTTATGATCGTAGCCAAACACAACTCTTGATTTAAGACTATACTTCAAGAGCTTTCTGTACAATTGTAGAACCTTTTTAATTTTGTTAATTCTCGTCTTTGTTTTAGTTTAAGTGTCTTTTTGTTTTTGTTGTAAATTAAGCGATCGATTTACTGTCAGATAATGCAGAGGCTGAGATCGACATAAAGACGAATTTGAGAAACGTACTGAAAGAAAATGACCAGATTTGAAACTTATTTATCTTATTAAAAAAAATCACATCGTTTCGAAGTTTAAGAAGCGTTGGTGAATGGGTTGAAACACAAATCTTGTGTGATTTTATGAAGTCAAAATGAATATATTTGTAATAAATGAAAAGTGAATTATTAAAATATGAATTATTAAAAAAAAATTAAATCCGCATTTTTATCGAGCTGATGTAGAAGTCGCTTTTATATGTAACTTTTTACCACGAATTCCAGTTCTGATGGAGGAAAATTTAGAGTTTGAGCAGAATACGTTATTAAAATGTATATGGCCGGGTAATTTAGCGTGAATGTTGTTGAAAAAGTTAAACGAACACCCATGAAAATTTGTTTGTGTCTTTGTCCACTCTACGTTTTCCTTTTATGAAGATTTCCCCTATTTTGGAGCAAATTTAAATGCCGTTTTATTCAAGCGAACTTCCTCTCTCATGGATGGAATTCAGTACGTGCTAACATAAATTCAGAATAGCACCCAATTTCGACTAGATTTATCCAAAATCCGGTTTATTTTGAATGTCAAAAGTCAAAACAAATGGCTGGTGAATCAAGTAGATTTGTGGTCAGTTTAGCCTTAAATCGATCAGGAGATCGATAACAGCTTATTCGATTGCCAGTACACGTCGTATTGTATATTCTCGTAAAGTGAGAAACTAAACAAGTTTCGTGTATCGCTCTTTTGGTTTCAGGTGTTAGATAGAACACTCAATCTGAGTGTGGTGCCGTAAGGTCACTAATAGTGATAATTACATCAGATAAGTTAGGTTAGGTTTAATTGGCTTACATAGGGCCACAAATAGACCCATTTGGTCAGTAGCGATACCAGATAAATGGACCCGGAGAAGGAAAGTTCAGTCCAAACGGCCATCGAAGGCCCCGGATTTTTTTTGCGAACTGAAGTATGTCCTTCAGCCTCTGCTCTGCTACATGTGAGAGACCCATCAGCAAGGGTTGACCGAAGCAGCGCTGCCTGGTTCTCCCTAGTGTCGAGCAGTGGCACAGAAGGTGTTGGATTGTTTCTGAGTCTCCCGGCTCTTGATACTTACTACAGGCGTCGCTGTTATTTCATTCCATTTTCATTTTTCAAGACAGTGGCCAGTAATGATGCTGACCAGCCGCTTGCAATCAGTTCGCGTTAATTCGAGCAGGTACATAGTGGCTACGAAATTATACGACCCCCACATGATTTTGGATTCCCTAAGCCTGACAGCAGCTTTTGCAGCAGCGCCCGTAACGAAGAGGTAAAGTGGATGGAGATGAAACAGGACATTCAGAGCAGACGAATGAGTCGAGGCTAAGGCACCTGTGGTCCAAAGAGCCGCAAGCCGCTGAACTCTGTTCGTCATCCTGGCAAAGGTAGTCTTATTCACTACTGGCCACCATACCAAGCATCGGTAAGCAAGGATAGGCCTGGCTATCGCCATATGGATCCAGTGCGTTAAAGCAGAGCTTAGACCCCATGTTTTACCCAGCACTCTCCTGCTGGCATAAATCGCATTGCTTACCCTCTTTACTCTCTCCTCTAAATTCGCATTCCAAGTGAGCTGGCTGTCCAAAATAAGACCCAAGTACTTACTTTGTGACTTGAGGCTTAACCTGGCGCCATTCAACCTGATACCGGACACCGTAAACAATAAGTACGGGTAAGTTGTTTTTTTAGTAGTAATATTGACTCATTTAAGTGCCTACAAGTATTTTCAGAGTAACTAAGTATTTGGCAGCTATCAATATTTTGTTCAAGTAAAACAGGTTAAACAAGTTTTATTTTGTTTTTGTGATGCTTGATGTGTAGTAAAAGAAATAAAAAGTTAAAACCCTAGAAGCATCGGACATTGGCGAGCCGATGGTGCACAAAAGAGCGACGGAGAAAGTCACATGTCTTTTCAGGCCAGCAATTAACATCAAGGTCTCATTGGTAATGCAACGGGGCATTTAATAAGAGGCATAGAATGAAATGGTGGCCAGGATCGAAGAGAAAAAGAACGCTGGCCGCGACTAGGCCCAGAAGAACACCCAGAGTGTCTCAAACTAGAGTTGAATTGGAATCTCCTACGCACAAGCAGTGGAAAGTAATTTCATCGACGGAATTCCTCGTCCGGATAAGTATTTTATTATAAACTGTTTACAGCAACAATGTTAAAAGCAACATGTTGTCTAAAGACATAGCACTGTTCCGACTCCGGGCCTAGTTTAAAGTGCTATAATAATGTTGGTAACACCCTAATGCCTCATATCGCATCGAAAAAAAACTCCACAGATGTAGCCTCTTGAAGTGCAGCTATCGCATATATTTCAACTTCGTCAACGACATCATAAACAGAATCGTTGTCCGCTTAATAGGAAATCAAATACACCACAATTCACAAATTTAGGAATCCTGTGCTTCCGTCGTAAATTTTTAAGCACATCGAAGTTAGATACATCTGTCAAGGCAAAGTTAACACGGATTTTCCATAGAGATGAGAGGCACCAAGCATCAACTGTCGCAGCAAAATCATCGATAAAATGGTTGGTAAATTTCGCAGTGAGTGTCTTGTCGAGCATCCAATATCCTATCAGGACCCGAAATATTTAAAGAAATCAAATTTCGTTTTGGCAATTGTAAAATCCAGCAGTTGACGGTAAAGATTCAGAATGTCGCTGTCCCCATCACTGAGCGTAACGCAGAGTTGTTTGCTTCGACATTATAAGTACTAGTTTGGCATTAGGCACAAGCACGAAATCCAACACGCCATCTCTTACTTGCATGATCACACTGTGACTCACTTGAATGACCAATAATACAGTCTACTATCAGTGTGTACCTTAGATATTGAGGGCCTTTTGCTCTGAATCTGAAACAAAGGCCTTTTATTTATGTGAATCAAGTTTAGATTCCCGGAAGGGGTAATACAACTCTTTTAGAGCCTGTGACTTTAAGAGTACATTGTCACTGGTCAAATTTTGTATACCATACTAACCGTTGACCATCTTCTTTCAGTGGCCCGACATCAAGTCCGAATTTCCCAAAAGCGTAGAGCCTGGAATACTACTTGGCAGACCTGTCTTTAATTTGAAGAAATTTAATTTGATACAACTGTAAGACTAAGTTGTATGCATTTCACAGTCCTTCTAGGTATTGAAGATCCCATACTATTCGTACTAAGCCATAAAACTTGCTGTCTTGAGGATTAGTGCTAACTAATTTCTTATGTGTGGCATAAAATCAAAGCTGCCTAATTCACATGTGAACGCATTAGACATCAAATCGCCAAAAATATGGGCATAACCACTACAAAAGCCAATTACTATCAGGTCCTCATCCATCCTATTTGAACTTACGCATCGCCAACCTGGATGAACTGTTCAAAGACTGCCATGGTCAAAATAATGATATTCGAAAGGAGAATCCTGCACTTCTACACGGGCAGGTCCTACAAACCGGTGACTTAGTTGCCGAAGAATTGTTTGCTGTACCAAGAGCCAAAGATCTTTTCAGTTAAATTTAAGGGATTTCGCTTTAGGATTTCAAGATATTTCGTACAGTATTATTTACATTTCTTATTCTACAACGAAATTAGGACGTCACTTCTACATGTTGTCAACATACAAACGAAACCATCAAACCTTCTGGATGTTATCGATGCAAGCAAAATTGCAATACAAAATTTTACAATTTCTATCTTTTGAATTTTTTTTTAATATTGTATGTATAGTTTTTAGAATAAATCTATAAAATGTAATCACACAAAAACAAAAATTCAAAGAAAGGATATCCTACTTTGTTTTTTATGCAAATAAATAATATTCAAAGAACGTAAATATTTATTGCAATTTCGAGTCATATTCTTTGATAACATAAACAAGCTTCTTGATAGCCATCTGAACATCATTTTTTGTGATCTGATGGTATGCCACAATACGAGCAAAGTGCCAGTCCCTGGCGCTGAGTTTAAGGATAATTCCATGTCCTCTGTCATCTGTGATTCCGTTTTTGATTTCATCTTCAGTGCATTTTAAAAGTCGATCTGCCAGATCACTTGATGAGATTTTTTCATTGACTAATTTGATGAGAAGAATATTGCTTTCCACTGCTTTCAGGTCAACTGTGATATTAGCACTTTTCACTTCGTGAATTGCTGCAATGCAAAAATATTTCATGTTATTATGAGATAAATAAATAATTAAATGCATAAATTTATTATTGGTAGTAAAAGGACAATTCAACACAATAAAAAACTTGAATATTTTGTTTTTTTTTTTACGGAAGGGTCTAGACTTATTCATTCGAAATCAAACAAAATTTTTAAAACCATTACTTGATACTTTTCAGACCTGCTTGAAAAAGTACTTGGGCCTGCATTTCGAATAAGTCGAACAACATTATTTGAATACAGAACAAAACAAAAATATCCAAGCAGCGGATAAATCACGAAAATCAGTCTTTCTTTTTGTGTAAACCAAAAAGCATGAAGTGTAAAACAACATTACTCTACCTTTTGCAATATCCATGATTTTCTGATGGTCCTCTTCGAGACGTGGAACAATCTTTTCGAGCGAAATAATTCCGGTCGCAGCCAGCACCCCAACTTGTCGCATGGCACCTCCGAGCGCCTTTCGCATCCGTCGGGCTCTGTTCAAGGATAATGGAAGGAAACATATTAAAAACACAAAAGTCAGAGTAATGCAAATGTCTATTATTGTTAAAAGAGTATTCGGAAGAGTACTTGAGATATTTCCTTACTCAGTGATGAAATCTCGAGTTCCAACCAGGATCGAACCTACTGGCGCTGAAAGTCCTTTACTAAGGCAAAAACAAACGGAATCAAAATCCTTGACGATTCGCGCGACAGGAACTTTAAGTGCTTGAGCTGCATTAAATACTCGAGCTCCATCCATATGCATTTTCAAGGAGTGCTCTTTGCACACTTTCGCCAGCCGCTCCAGCCAGTCAAGAGGCAGCACTCGGCCGCCGCACATATTGTGAGTGTTCTCGACAACTACCAGCGTTGTAATGGGTTCGTGAAAATCGAAGCCACGAATTTTCTTGGTAAGCTGCTTTGTGCAGAAAGTTCCATCGGGACGATTAGCAATTGTATTCAGCTGGATACCACCTATATGTGCTGCTCCACCTGCAAGACATACAAAGATAGGTCGAGGAATTAAAAAAAATGGCTAGTCGGTTGGTGCACCATATACTAATGGATTTCTGGCAGTGTCAATAAGGTAAGTGAAAATGCAGCAGTTAATGACGAAAATGCATCTCTTTGCCCTCGTTTGAATTGAATATTGAAAAAAACTATAGGATAATAGTCTTTTTATGAAAGTTCTTAAAAAAAATTAAAGTCAAGAAGGAAACTATTTAGCTATTTAAAAATTGAAACATTATGATATGATGCTTTATCGGAGTGTCTTCTGTGCATACAAACAAAGTACTTGCTATCTAATTTAAACTCAGTTTGTAATTTGTCATTTCTTGTCATTTTCAAAAACGTTTGTCATTTCTTGCCACGTCTGAGGATGGTTTGCTTATTGGCGCTCACTTTTTTTTACAAGCATGTCTGGGTAAACTCGACTTGATGAAACACAGCCGGGAAATTCTACCACCAGAGGGCGAATAGCAGGGGTCGAAAATTGAAGAAAAACAAACAAAATTATACAAAAAAATACTCGAGAAGATAACACAATTAAGAAAAACAAACAACCGCGTGTCCACCTTACCTCGAATTCGCTCGAAATTTAGTCGATTTAAGATATCGAGTCAAAGAGGTTTGAATAAAAATGTTTGGTGCTGGTTTCAATGATATTTAAAAACCTATTTGGTTTGCAATTGTGAAAAATGCGTCATATCAGACATTATGCATGACAACGGTTGGGTACAAGGAGCCTTCTTGGAACATTAGTAAACAAAATTTTGAACTGGGAAAATGCTACTTGCCTACACCAACCATATGCACACTTGCGTCCTTAAACTTCACACTCTTCAAATATTCTCAACGCAAACAGGACGGGCTTTATGGCGCACTGAAACCTTTATTTTTGGCTTAAACCAACGGTTTTTGTGTTAAAATGTTCGGCAAGAATGAAGACTCGGCATAAAATATTTCTAATATGTTAAACGTAAATTTAGACTTCTTAGCAACGTTCGAGTGATGAGCTTTGCAATGAAAAGTTGGCCTCATATTTGGAGAAGAGACATTCCAGAGACGCTAAAACCATGAGTTGTACGCTATCTACCTAGAAGCAGGTAAAATTACAAAGATAAAGCTCGGTAGATGCCGGTGAGTGAAAACTAGCCTGGTCTAAGGACCCTTTGTGTCAGTTTTTATGGTGAGCGGTACGAGGAGGCCTTGGTGGTGTTTCTACCAATACTAATTCTATACTAGTTTCTAGCAATACTAATGAATTGTCAAATAAACAGCCAATGGCCGTAATATTGAATGAAATACCGTGTAGAGTTTTAGGTAACGCTCAGGCTGGCTGGCCTGACAATCTAGATAGGAACTTTCAGCAACTTCTTTTATTATGAAGCCAAAGTTTAAACATGGTGCACGCCCTCTTAACACCTAGGGTCGGTGTCTGCCCACTTCCAACCAGGTCTGCCTCCAGAATGGAAGCATGTTTTTCCGTATATATTTTTCGTTTCTCGGCTAAATTTGATTTGCCAGCCCATTTGGTCCTGTACAGATAGAAGCCTATTGTCTTGATTTTTATTCAATCATTGTAGCTACTGTGGCTCGACGGATGGATAAAACGCGCCGTCCTTTATGTTTTTTCTAGGAGCAAGCTGACCCCATTTCCTAGTGACCCATTTCAGCAAAGAATAGCTAGAAAAGCGATACACCAGCATCCATCGTGTGCGAACAAGAGGCACTAGGAGAATTAACGGCCATGTTTAGAGCATCTTGCGCCAGAAGTAAACTTATTTTTGCCTCGTTGCCTCTCTCAAGCTCGCTTCTGAAGTTTCAATCTAGACGAGATGCTATATTTCAACATTCTTGAATCGTTACATCCGCAAAAGATTAGTAAATGCAGTGGATTGCATGTGCCATGGTAGTGTCCTTAACCATTCACGAAAGCACTAGCTACGTAGATAAACCGGGGGTGTGTTCAATGTGCATGCTATAGCTGCTCCAAAAGTATAGCATAGCATCACTGTAGCAAGTGTCAAAATTCGCAGTAGCTAGATGAAGCAGCTATGGATATTGGACAGCCAAGAGCTGCTACGTAGGTCAGCCATTACACAACACAGCTCGATAAAAAAAAAATTTTGAATTTTTTTAAATTTTAATCTTTGTATTTACTTAAATCAGCTCAATACTTGCATCACACTTTGAAAATTGTATTGAATTTCGAAGTTTTTAGCATACAGCTGCAGAAACCACTATAATTTTCCTAACATGTTCAAAACGTTTCACTTAGTTGCGTCTTTTGACGCCATATATATGAAAAAAGCGAAAGAGAAACATTGAAAATTAGATGGCACACAAATCAGCGTACGGGGCCTGTTGCGCTTCACACCCGCCTTCTAAAAACCCAAGATGAGTGGCGCTGTGTAAAAGCCTACTTGAAACTGAAGTTGGGTTGAGGTATTCAAAAGTCCGTATTTAGTTTATAATAGCACTACGTTCAAGTCTATTCTTCATCTCTTTTACCACCAAAGCGTAAAAAGTGCTTTTCATTTTCATTTCTAATCCGAAGTGACGTTTAAACATTATGTCAGCTGTTTACGCACGTCCATTTTGCCTTAGCTACTTCCTTGCTATCCTCCAAACTACGAGCAGCACATAGCAGCTATTTCGGAATCTTGGACAGCCCGACTGACAAATAGCAAGCATTGGACAGCCAGAGCTGCTAAAATATCAGCTACTAGCGGCTATAGCAAGAATATTGAACACACTCCGAATCGAAGGATCGACTAGGATTGGTATTGAAACTTTTGAAAAATCAAAGTAAGTTTTCGGTTTGACCAGATCAACGGATTTTGGTTAACATTTTATGCAGAGTGTGATTTCCCTGAGACAATCGTTCAGTTATATCTAAAATTTTAGTGTACGAATTTGAAAGACTTTTGAAAGAGGACAATCAATAGTTGATGATTGTAACATTGGCTATGTACTTTGCTTTTCAGCAGAAAATAATTATTAACAAGCTTTTGCCTGACAAAAAAGCATACACCACAGAGATTACCATAACATCCGTTCCAAATGCTGCAAAATGCTACAATGTACTTTCAAAATGTGAAGTAGAGGTCAGAAATTATTTTATAAATTTGGGAGAAGCAACGATCACGGCATTGGTGGAATACGATTTTCAATAGTATATGGTTCGATGAGATGGCCGAAATATTTCAAATAGACATAAATACATTCTTTACATTTTTAAGCAAGTTAGAAAATAAGTCATGCGCGATTTAAACTATTACCCTGATATATTTTCGGTTGAAACCAAAGAGTTGGCTGCATTTTTTAAATCTAAACATTAAACCTTATTATCTAAATTGTACAGATTTAGGGCCCCAAGTGCCAAATTTTTAACTGTATTTTTTATATTTGTAGACTCAACTAATTTTGCAAGCTCTCGTATGATTTGTCTAAACCTACTATGATGAGCACAAGAGAACACATCATCATCAATCATATCCACAAATTCAAGCTACTCACAGTTGCGATTATTTTCCACTTTAGTTGCACTCAATCTTCCTCAGTTCAGGGTTCTATTGATTGAGGGCCTACTCCGTCTATGGAGGGATATATGTATTTAGTCGCTACGGTATTTCAGGCGATAAAATACTGTTGCCAACACCAAAAATCGAATTAGATTTTTCAATTATACTTTATATTTATTTAATGATTTGGATACGCCCTATAATTTAAAGGCATTATCTTCAAGAGTCCCGATGAGAACCTGTTTTCTACAAGTAAAAATAAATCATTAGGTGTAGCTAATCACTGGCTGCCGCTTTGAAAATGAATTCAGATTTTAAATGAAAGAAATTTTTTACATAAATATAAATACATAAACCTATCACATTTTGCTGACTGTCACTTCCGCCTAAGTTTTCAAGAGTGAGTTTCATCTCCCGTCATTATTTGCTTTCGGCCCATCGGGGAAATGTTATTGCACACAAAAGTGTGAGTGCATGGAAAGAACGTGGGAGTGGAATATAAGTGGACATTCCAGTATTTGTAAAATAAACATAAAAAAAGAGAAAACAGTAAAAACTGAAATGAAAAACAATGTACAGCCTGCGTTTATCAGTGCAATGCAATCGGAAGCTGAAACTTGAATTCCATATTACATTAGGGACTTCGTAAATTTTTCATGCAATATTTAATTAGACGTACTTATATATCATGCACCATAAACAATCATTGTCAAAAGTCTGCTCTGGCATGGAATCCGTTTCTCGTTCTCTAAACAAGATACATGTCGTGCTGAATCGGAACGCAAGCGCTCTCATACCATAGTCGTCGAGTTGATCCAAAACCGTTCTAGATTTTTTGTTTTTTTTCCGAAAGTTTTGAAACGCGCAGGAAAACTAGCACGACGGTAGTGATACGGAAATTCGTATTCAAAGGGCAAAGAGATACAAACGTAACGAATCGCTGCATTTTTATGACCTAGCACTAGAGCTGGACAGGATAGGTACTTACCTTGCTCGTACAGGAATGTATGAGATAAATCACCGACAATTGCTTCCGTTCCACGTCGACTGCAATGTACCATCACTGGAAAAATATGCAGAAAGAATGCAATTCAGTTACTAGCTACAATGGGCTCCTTATAAAGCACGGCAAACAGTGAGTAATGTTACCTACAGATATCTAATTTTCAGGAGTATGTTTGTTTGTGGTCGGCATCGGTGTGGAGAGAGGATTCGTTTCAGAAGCTGCATGAGAAGATGGAGCCAACTTGTTTTGACTGCACTACGGTTACGACTGCCATTTTTGGGCACCCGAGAAAATGTGTCTATTTCACCTGAGCTGGGTGAACTTTGCATAAGGAGTCCAAGTCACAGCGTGCAGAATTCAAGTCGTTTGTACCCTCAACAGGACATGCATCGAATAAATTTAACTTCTGTAAAGAACACATTTTCCCAGTCTTGTGTAACCGTTTCATCAGTGCTCATGACATTTTTTGGGCTATCTTCACTTTCCACTCTACGACTTATATTACCCTTGGTAAGCAATTACATGTTCTGAAGCGTATCCGAGTGATTTTCTTGCCTACCTAGTGTCCATTGTGTGAGCAGTATCAATTCGACCATAAAGTCATCCCATTTCAAAGTGCTTCTGTACACGAACGAAAGGTAGTCGGAGAGCTCAATTATTCGCATTTAGATTTTGACCATTGTTCACTTCAGCTTTCCCATAGATGCAATCGAGCTAAAATGCGACTATAAAGCGAATTACTCGTACTTACTTGCTATCAAGTTTCCCATGGTGCCACTGGCTACAAACAAAGCAGCTTCTTTGCCAAGGAGCTCTGCTGATCTCCTTTCCAGCTCGTTCACGGTCGGATCCTCGCCGTACACGTCATCACCGACAAGAGCATTAGCCATTGCCTGTCGCATTTCATCAGTCGGTGTAGATAACGTATCTGATCTCATATCGACCGTATAATGTTTGTCCACCCCATTGGCCTCCTCGCCATTCACAACTGAACGTGATGCGTACATGCTGCTCATCAATGAGGACGATAGAAGCTGTGGAAATAAGCAAGGCTATATGAAGCTTAAAAAAAAATTAGGAAAGAGTTGATGTAATGAGTTGAGGTTAAGGACGACCGATTTGCTGATGTTTCTGTGTGAGTAGAAATGTTTTGTAAAAGAGTATATTTAATATAACAAAATGCAAGCTACTGCCGTTTTCAATTTAACTCAGTATAAAATCTTTCCAAAGCAAAATTAACATGGGTGAAATACACTGTTATCTTAAAATCTTTAGAAAAACACTTTTTGTAGTGCAATTTCTTTTTGATGTGCCTATTTTCAAAAGCTGTGAATAAGACGTTACAATCTTACAAATAAGTACCTACACTATTTTACAGCTTATTTAAAGCAGTGCACTTTTCGAACTGTAGATAGCTATAACAGTGGTCAAGCGCATATTTACCATTTTTGAGTAAA
The DNA here is from genome assembly GCA_963978885.1 of Nemotelus pantherinus. Classification (NCBI taxonomy): domain Eukaryota; kingdom Metazoa; phylum Arthropoda; class Insecta; order Diptera; family Stratiomyidae; genus Nemotelus; species Nemotelus pantherinus. The sequence goes on along the minus strand of OZ022265.1, from coordinate 30,411,670 downwards.
TGTGTCCCTAAAAAGCTGATGAGCAGCGAGCGCTAGTTCCGCACCATTATACTAATAGTGAGAGATACTACAAATGGTAAGTTTGAGTTTCTCTGTAGTTTTATGATAATGGGGAAAACATATAGGTTTAAACTTCCAGCATATCCTATGAGCCATACATTTTCAGGAAAATCAAAGCCAACCCGAAGCTTTCGGCTCCAAAACTTGATTGTTTCTGAGTGAAGGATAAGTTTGGCAACAAAAAGGGAAATCGTACAATGCTGAAGCCACCCACCACTTGTTTTGCAAGCAAAGCTCCAATGGCCGAGTAGCCCGTAAGAAACCATTCTTAGTATGAAAAATCAATAAAGACAACTAACCTGTACTTAAAGGCATGCCTGTAAGACGTCTGACTTTTGGAACACAGCAATTTTTGCGGTTTAATCCAATTTCAACTTTTTATCTCAAACGGGATATCCTACGTCTAGCTAAATGCTGAGCGAAATAGAAAAAGCATCAAACCTACTCATCATGATGGTACTAAAGAGGTACTATTCAAGGACAACTAGAAGTACTATTCAAGGACAAGTAATTACAGTTACACCAATAAACAAGGCGATTCAAATCGTCTTGAAGGGCTCGATGATCGGAAGGAGCTTTAATAACGCGCTTTGATAAAGTTCGTTAGGCAAGGAGAAGCAATCACAATAGGAAGATCGTTGACGAACAGATTAACTAGCAAAGGTCAAAGAATAGATCCTTGAGTTACACCGGAACGAGGAAAAAAGGAGAGAACGAGGAACCACAGAGAAAGGCATACCAAAACCAAACAAAAAAGTGACTTATTTCAAAAATGATCTGCTTAATTTGAAATGAATATTGGCCGAATTAGTTTTAGTTTCTCTACATTTTTTGCATATATTGTTCAAACCACAAAACTGAAATTAAAGATGTCAAGTCACGTAAACAAACACTTTGTAATACCATTGACATTCCGTCAAAAGCGTCACAGTTTCAAACTTAGAACCGAACTTAAGAATAGACGTTTTATAGCGCAAGATTTAAGAAGTTTTCGCTAGAATATAGTTGAGACCAGGACCGTGAAAAAGGCCAGCGTAGCGTATTGAAGGACATTCCAATCAACCCTAACGATATATTAATTTTTTCGGCACGTATTTTAAGTTCAATAATATTGGTCTTGGGTTAGTGAAGAGAGCTGCCGGGAGCCCGGCCAGCATTAGGCCACCAGTTTGGGCCCATTTGCCACCCTCATAGACAATCACACGCATTCACACTTACAGCCATGGCACTGGCGAGATTCGAACCCGCAGGCCCCGTAGCATGCCGCTTTTCGGCCTGACGCCTTAGCGAGCAGAACTACTGGGCCCGCGAATATTGTTCTTTAAAAATGAACTCTCCGATGCAGGCCCTTCATGTTGTCAGCGTATAATTTTTCTAATATTGAACCAAATGTGCTCCAGTTATTCGAATTTACACGGTTTGGTATGATTTAGGTCAATTTCGACAGTTTGCATAAAACACTTTCAAATTAAAATAGTTTATAACGCCTAAATTAAGTGTTTTGACTTGAGAAAAAGTTAAATTGGGATAGCCATGCTTATACTTTAATTGGAAGCATATATGAATATAGGAGAAACCACAATAGCCACAATATATAAAACTATTTAAAACCAGAATAATTAAATTGATAACTACAGAAATTTGGTATCTCGGGTCTCTTATTAAACTGGTTAGACTCTTATTTTCGAAATAGGACGCAGTACGTTAAGTTTCAGGGTATCCTATCCAAAAAATTGAAGTTTTATCAGGTGTACCACAAGGTAGTCACTTGGAGTCTCTTTTATTCAATATTTTCGTATCGGATCTCTCTGAAGTTTTAGCAGACATCCCTCACCTTTTTTATGTAGATGATCTGAAAATGTACAACACAATTAAATCGAAATCTGACTCAGTTTTCTTTCAATCGAAACTGCTTTCTCTTGAGCAGTGGTGCAAGCAAAATAATCCCGACATTAATGTCAGTAAATGCCAAGTCATCAGTTTTTCCCGCAAAACCAGTAATATACATTTTGATTACCGCCTCAATAATGTCACAATCAATAATGTTGACTATATCATCCACCTCAGGGTTACTTTGGATAAAAAGCTGCGTTTTAATTTACACAATGACAAAGTCTTAAGCAAGGCTAATAAGCAGCTTGGATTCACCAAAAGACGTGCGAAGAAATTCAAAAACCTATGGGTCACGAGGTCTGTATACATAGCTCTTGTTCGGCCATTGCTGGAATATGCATATATTGTCTGGCATCCTACCTTTGATGCCCATAGCGATAGGCTCGAATCGGTGCAGAAGCAGTTCTTGCTATTTGCGTTGAGAGATCTGTATAATCCTTACAAATTTGATAATCTACCTTCATACAGATACAGGCTAAATCTCTTAAATCTATCAAGTCTATCTTCGCGGAGGATAGTCATATGCTCCTGTTTTACTTTTGATGTTATTAGGGGCTTGATCAATGTTGTGTCCCTGTCCAATAAGATCACTTTCAACGAATCAGTAAGGCAGACGAGGCACAGTTTACGCTAACAATGAGCCAATCAATAGATGTTGCAAAATGTTCAATAGCTTCTCAAAACACTATTCCCCAACCCTTTCCCGACCTGGGTTTAAAACTGCTCTGACCACGGTGCTCACGTCATGAATGCCCTATCCAATTCCCTACCAAAGGTGGTTATATTTTTAAAACTCGTTCATTATTGTGTATTGTACAAACTTATATAAATTGTTAAATATTAATTGTTAGTGTTTTTTTGTACGCCTTGTTTGGTTGAAATAAATAAATAAATTAATGTTATTTTTGACAAAGTCAGCAAAACCTAATTGTGCTTTAAAAAACCGTCGCATAAGTTAAAGAATCAACTCAGTAAACACCAATTCAATATTTTCCATTTACTTTTCAATTAATGAAAAAATGAATCTTCCATTCTCTAGTTTTTACCGATATGTATATATTTGAAATTGCTCATTTCTTCTCTCATTTATTCCTTCGATTGGAACAAAACAGGTCTTTTGTATGCAGATGCGTTCATTGCGTTCTTGTAATTAATGTAAACTGAAATTAAAATTCCACAGCCGAAATGTACGTAATGACAAGGACAGAGAACCATCCGTTAAATTAAGGGATGATTTCGAAACCAAGGGAAAATAACATTAATGATGACAATACGTGACGACGGCCCACAGGATGAAAATATTTATTAGGGCGAATGAACCGACAATAATAGGGAGGTCGTTTTGTAAAACAAGTTTTCAGACTGTTGCTGCTGCTGTGACAATATAATTTGTGGTGGTGATAATGAAAGCTGGCTGCAATTTAAAGACAATTAATATTCGGAATTATTATTTCAAAAAAAGGCTTGAATTTAAGCAAGTGTATAAATTTTATTGGGACGAGTTTTGTAATTTTACACATTTAAAGTGATGTTTTCATTAAATTTTTGCACCAAACAGTGTTTTCTCAAATAAATTTATGAGAGATTACTCTGGAAGTTATATTTTTATCACTTTAATATTTTAGGATCTCTTTAAATTCGGTTTATCAGTAAGATTTGGGAAAGATAAATCATTTCGTGGTTCGGAACCGTATCATTTTTCATGCATAGACAATTAAGGTACTTTTTGCATATAAGTGCTCAAGGAGTTTTTACTTAGTGGGGACGCATTTTGATGGGAATTAGAAAATTTAGAAATCCTCCCCTTTGCTATAAGTGAGTCAACTTCCTCACTGAATTTAGAAATGTTTAGTTACATTATTTGCCTCTCAGCACGAGTCGCAGCGTACGGAAGATTCTGCGCTGATGCTTAGGTAAAAGAATCGTCTACATAGGGAAAGGTATCATCGTGAGCGCTGATTTGCATTGACAAGATATTTGCTAATTAAGAAAAAGTGCAACTGCTATGCTAGCAACTCGACTAGGATCTTCACTCTTGCAGTATTTCAGAACCGTGTGGTCACCCATGAAATAGGATTGAGCGAAATTGTCATATATATGGTATCTGCTCACGATGGTTGGTCAACTTTGGAACACAAAGCCGAAAAAAATTACTTTAAAAAACACTGTCGTACAAAAAAGTAAATAGTAGACCGTAATGAAAGTAAATTCCATGGCAGATCGAGATCTCGCAGAGAGGGGAAAGAAAATATTGGATGGGGAAAAAATCGAATAACCCAAGATTCTAATCGAATTTTGGCATCTAAGAAAAGATGTCAAATAATTGGCATCTAAGAAAAGATGTCAAATATTGGAGAGCTATGAATGTGAATATGTCAATTCTAAATTATGAAACAAATTGAATCTGCTTATTATACGCAGTTAGGGTTTTCATAAAATCGATTTTTTATTTTTTGCATTATCGGAATGTATATTTTATTTATAATATTCCTTGAAAATTTCAAATCGATCCGATAAGTTTTTTCCGCGATATATGCATATTTGTAATCACGTCTCGAACTGTTAGAAAGTAGGTGGAGAACAGACCGAAGTAGTAGCTGCTCTTTTCTTTCTTTGTATTCCTAGGTATATCTGATTATCTGTCTTTACCACCAGATGTTGCTGAAGCTATATTTCCAATTTACATAGACCTCTGTGATAAAAAGTTATTGGAAAGATGTGTTAGTGGTTTTACGCAAAACAACAATGAGAGCTACAATCAGTTGATATGAAAAATAACTCCGAAAATTGTTCCGTGTGGCTCAAAAATTGTTGAAATAGGAGCTTATATCGCTGCCGGGATCTTCAATGAAGGTACAACGTCAAATTTATATTACATGAATGCAATGGGACTATCAATTGGGCCCAATACCCATGCCTATGTCGAGAAAGAGAATGCAGAGCGCGCCACGATCTCCAATTCGAGAGCGCATGGGAGTACGCGAGAGCGAAGAATGGCTCGTAGACAACATCAAATTGAAGTATTATAAGTTGCTGATGCTACATAGGGTACATCTTATAGCCTTAAAATAGATGACTCCATGTAAGTAAAAAAAAATTATCTATATGTCAGCTTCTTCCGAAACTTTAAAGGCGTTTTTCTGAAAACTATGTTTTCCAAGTCGGTGACCAAGATTTCTAAAAAACGGCTCAACCAAACGGTTTGATATTTTAACACAACTTTTTCAGATATATTCCTCAGATATTGATCGAAGAAATAAGATTTCGGATTATTATTTCTATTTCTTTAAACAATTTAAATGGCAATTTTGGTCAAAAATTCGATTTTTTTTTACGAAGCTGCCATTTTGTCAAAAATCTAAATTTCGATTATTCTTTCAATCAATTCCTAGTTTTATCTATTCACCAAAATAATATTTTTGTTTTTTTTTACTTCAGATGAAGTATACCCGAGAAATTGTGGTCACCGCCGAACACTTTTTTTGGAAGACCTTCAGGAGATCGTCTGGAAGAGCGCACCAGATCCATATTTTTACAAATCATTAGTGCCGTTATAAACTTAGACGTTGTCATTAAATGCATATATACTTTTTCTTTTTGTAAAATAAAATACCTTTTCACAAAAAATTTATAAAAAAACGTCTTTTTTCGGCCTTCTAACTGTATATAACCCTTTAAGTGGGTCCATCGTTGGCTAATCTGCAGAAATCACTCAATATTTGAATTAGTATTTTGTAAACTATTGGAAGGAATATAGCGCAACAGCACCAAAAGACATATGGAATAATTGTTACTATAAATTCAAATGAACCTAAGCCCAACAAACCAAGACGAACTAGCTTAGCGGCTCAAAACTTTAAATTTGAAGTATTCTTGGGTTTACACAAAATCATGTCTGAAGATTTGAAATCAATGAAGAATAATCATAAATCAATCGATATACCAATATTTACAATCAATATCAACAAACACTACAAAACTGACTTCTCTCATGAATATCTCAAATTAGCACGAACCACACCCGTTTCGAATGGGATGATCAGTCAAATCCATCAAACCAGCCAATATCAAATCTGTAAAATCTAAACAATAATAAATAAAATAATTTTCGACTTTTTAGCGTCTCTTTAGTACAGATTCCAGTAGAACAGCAAAACACTATCGGCGACTTTAGATGCAGTATATGTCATTAATTATGCTCTCAGCAAAAGAAATCCCGCAGATCGGGTGGCTACCAATTGGAAAGCTCCAGCCAAAGATACGCACATGGGCATAATAGAGGCCCATTGTGATACCAGAAATGTCAATTTCTATCAGCCACTATAATCCGGAAATGATTTAGTTTTAATAAATCTATGAAGGATAGATCAGTCAGACCTAAGACGAATGGGGCCCCGAGTGGGGCCATTCTCCTTTTTGCCTGAGCTGCGCACTGGCACACGAGATGGAGAATTGATTGTTCTTCACCCTTCTATCCACTGATATCATTATAACATAGCACCCCGGAGGGGACTACAGGCTAAATTTAATAGCTGTTTGGTGCACAGCATGCATCCATGGAGAGTCAGAATTGTCATCCGGCCTCAGACTCAGGAAGTCGTCTTTGCAGTATTTTTGACTAATAGCTAGTTTGTACGAAGATATCGGTGTTCATAATGAGAAGGGTCAAAAGACCTCCGGCAGCGAGGTGCTAAGCATTACCTGTTCGTCAGCAACACACTTGTCAGGGGTGCCTCTATGCTTAGATACCCACTCTATTTACCAAATGTATGGACATCCGAACACGGAAGAAATTTTTTTTCAGATTTTTTTTACAAAGTGAAGGATATCCTTCAGCCTCTGCTGCTCCACATGCAAGGGATCCATTAGCCAGGGCTCATCGAAGCGGCGCTGTCTGGTTTTCTCCAGTACCAGGCAGTGACACATGTTTCTGAGACTCCTAGCTCTTGACACTTCCTGCAGGCAAAGTTAAGTTTGTTTTAATCGATTTAAGGTGGTATTCTGGTCTAGAAATTTGAACAAATCGATTTGTTTTTGTTTACACATTTTCCTAAGTTTAGGCCTTTAAGAATAAGCTTTTAAAAGAATTTTCGGAAATTCGAATTATTTTTGGAATTACAGTTATTTTTGTGACGCGCCAACTAAACCAACAAATGCGATCAACAACGAATTAACCGCTCCGAGGTACGACCTTCTCAAGCTTCTAAAGAAATTCGAACTGCTCGTATGGCTGAAAGAGCTCCCGAAAATATCGATTTTGAAGTTAAAGAAGGAACATCGCATAAGACGGGGATCTCTGATTAAAAAAATCGAAGTATAACATACCATTAAATGACTCAAATTACCCGAAACGAGATTCCAAGCTTTAAACGCGTTTTTCTCGAAACTGCATTTTTCGATACGGTTGATATTATATCTCTAGTTGTAATGGACCTATTTACGAGAAATTTTGCACAAACGCTTTTAACACTATTAAATTTGGTCTGACGTAGGGATTTTTGAAACTTTTTTTCTACTATTTATAAATAATTCCCAAAGTTGAAAAAATGAGGCAAAAAAACGACTTTTTTTTTTACATGGACGCCATATAGTGAAAAAAAAAGTTTTTTCAAATCGCCTACGTCAGACTAATTCGACATTCTTTTTTTACAGAATTCACCAAAAATGTATGTTTCAGAACACCAGGAAGGTTGGAATCATGTCAACCATGGGAAAAGTTTTCTTTTGAGCCTTCACTTCGCCGGCCTGTATCTACATCATTTTTTTATTAATTTTTTTAATACATTTTCATACTTTTAAAATGTTGATAAAAAACTAATCAAAAAACAGCTTTTTTTTATAGCTTCCGTAAAATCACCTCAAAGTCAAGCCTCTAGAGGCACACATGCTGTTGAGATATTTCAACCATCAGAAGAGAGAGATACATAAGGAAATGCATAAGAATACATGCTTATTTCATTTCCTTAAATCTTTCTGTTCTGAGTCTCAACCTTATATCAGCTAATGTTCGAAATTTGATGCGAAAAGCAACACGCTGTCGTGAAAAATAAGTTAGTCCATATTTTTATGACAGCTCGAAGTTCCTGCGAATTATATTTTGAAGAAATTGGGGCTGCAGAGCAACAATATAAAGCACTTCACTGAATTGGGAAAGTTTCTTGAGTTGGTAGATTTGAATTTGTAAACAATTAGCTGTAAAGTATAGATATAAGCTAAATTACTTAAATTCATATTAGAAATTTATCTTAGATTTGTCAGTAATCATAAAAAACAACCTAAAGTAGTTTTGTTTAGTAGAAAATAGTAATTAAGGACAGAAGTTAAACCCAACTTAATGGGTGGTGTCGATGCGAGTCGTTATAAGCCAACCTTTTCCTCGTAAAACAGGAATTAGTACTTGAAAAAAAAATATATATATATTCTATACGAACATATTCTGTGTAAATATGAACTTTCATAAATAAACATTGACTAGACGTCCATGCAAATATGTAGTATGTTGCTGGTAGAACAATTTTCACAGGAGATAGATAAACATAAAACCAAAATTGATAATATAATAAATCTGCAATTTTCCCATTCGAAACCAGGGATAATTAAACTTATTGTAAATTCTTTTTAGTGAAGCGATATTATTACCCTTGGTAGTTTGAAAGTGACATGCTCAGCAAAGTGAAATCCAACTAGCTATCAGAAATTTGCTTCATCTGTACTGATAATCTTGCCCTCGCGATGAAAACATTCTTTGGAGGGATCTTATCTACATGGAGCTTGTAAAGTGATCGTTGGAAACTAAGCTCCCAATATGACTTAACAGTAAATAATCGGAATCGATGTAATCGAAAGTAAAAGTAGGGGTGGCCGAACGTGTTTGAGCACTGGGGACAATTTCCAATAAAAATTTGTGAAGAAAATTTAAGGAAATGTCTGCACTAAGTGTCTAAATAAATATTAACTTCCGATTCGCGAATAATTTGCAACGAAGCCAATTATAATTACTGTAACTCACGAATACTCACATTCAGCAAAATTCAAATGGCACCGATATGAAGTAAAATAATCACTAACAAATTAACTTTAGCAGCACGTTTTTCAGTTGTCGTCGGCGGCCCCAAGCGATAGTTTTGAGAGCGTAGCTAAAACTGAACGTGCGCGCTGTGCTATCTTTATCTTTAGCCATTGAACTTATTGAAGTAGAAGCTGAATACTTGTCTTCTTAGTTTTAATCAAAAGAGAAAAGTGAGTCCATTACATAAAATATTGTATAGCAGAATATGATGTACTTGTATAAAAATATTCTGCTTGCAAGAGAGGCTCGTCAACTGTGAGTAAACAGCAGATACTCCTTGCGGTGCCTTACTTTCACATCGGCAAAATTTTATGAATACTAAGCAAGCGAGTGCGATTTGCTAATGCTAATATAGTGTAGTGAAGCTGTTCGTCAATTGAAAGTCACATGGAAACAAGTCACTTATGTTGTTATCAGTAAACGAAACGTAAATGAAATTAAATTAGCTTATCAGATCAAGTTCATAAAAAGAATACGTCCACCGTTTCACTCCAGCTATGTCTCATACGAAACGATTTGCGAAGTCACGATTATGTTTAATCTAAATTATTTGAATGAAAGAATATTGGGTGATTGGGGATTGATAGAGGGGGTATATCAGTTCGAAAAATTTTTTGTTGATGTATTTTGAATATGCTGTGGCAAACAGTTTAATACAATTAGCTAATTTGCTGTATGGAAAAAATTGGCTCTTTTAGATGAAGATTAAAATTGCTTTTACGATGCTGCTGTCATAATCTGAATCGTAATTATAAAGAACTCTATAGTTTTCCGAATATGCCTAGCTCTAACTTGCAGTTGTGTGATGACGATGTAATTTAACCAATCTTGGTGTTAAGTGTAGCCTAATTCGCTAATTTTTAGCTGCTTGAAATAATTTTGTCTGCATGAACTCATATATTGTTCAGATCATCCGATTAATATGTCGGTATGTGTCGACTACCATCATCATACACAGGCACATGGATGATGTGAATGATAAGTGAATTATATTCTGAAGTCAATTTGTGTGCCTGGGAGCGTGCGAAAATATTTCCAATCCCAAAAGCGCCAGGATCCTGTGATGGTCTCTCGTCCCATTTCTCTCCTCTCAAACTTTGGAAAACTACTCGAAAGGATCATTAAAATTCATCTAAATCACTTTATAGAAGAGAACCAAATCATACCCGGTAGACAATCCGGTTTTAAAGCCAAATACTTCACAGTGGGCGCATTAATGGTTTTGAAAAGTATCCAAAACAAAAAAGTTTTAGGTGCATGTCTCATTTGTCTGCAGAAAGCCTTCGACTCCGTTTGGATTGAAGGACTCGTGTACAAAATGATCAAATTTGGTTTCCCAACATGGTTATTTAAGATTGTTGATAATTTTCTATGTGGCAGAGAGGCTTTCGTCACCTTCAATGGGGCTCTTCCGGACGAATTTCCAATCGACTCAGGTGTACCTCAAGGCTCCGTTCTCGGACCTATCTTATTCAACATTTTCACAGCAGATATCCCAGGAATTTCAAATAATTCTGCCATAGGTGTTTCTGTCAATCTATAAGCAGATGATCTCCTCTTCTGGAACTCGCAGCATAACCCGAACTTTGTAACAGCGGTGCCACAAAGGTACGCTAATCAGCTCATGCCATATTACTCAAAATGGCGACCCTTGCTGGAGCTGTAGTCAACACGTCTAGATAAGCCTCAACAAGGCAGCCGGCACATACCACCACATAGGCTGTATCTTCAAGTCGAACTCTATCATCTCAACTCGAGCAAGAACAATCGCCTATAAACAATTGATACGACCTATTCTCACTTACGGTGCCCCTATCTGGTCCTCCGCTTCTCCTTACGTAGATGAGAACCTGGCAAAATTGAAACGCCGCATCCTCCAAAACTTCACGTCACTCTACTTTAAGGCGACTGGCCACTACTATTGGAAAAGCAAACTATACAAACAATCAAAAATAGCACCTCTTTCCTCTTACTTGGTTTATGTAAAAAACAATTCTATTCGATGCGCTACAGAGCACCCCGACCCCGTCATCCAATCAGTTCATCCTAGACCCGGATCTTAACGATTAGACCTTCATCTCAAGTATAGCTCATAGGCAATGAGCTTCACTCACCACAAATGAAGTTCCCGGTGAACTTGTTTGTTTTTTATTGGCCAAATCCAATCATCTCTTACATCCCACATTTCTCTTGTAAGACACCTCAAATCCAGACACGAACCGATTTTCTCTCACTTTTCCTAAAAAATACCCATGGTAACTAAGTGGATAAACTCAGGTACAAACATATATGGTATTTGAAAAAATCCAAAAAGGATAGAATTTCGAGCCGCGAGCCACTTAAAGCACATCTCAAACGTCCATCTATTATGTTAGAGAAATAGTTTTAGGTGATCTATTTCAAAATTATTCCCCACTTTACTACCACAAAACCTACCTCTCTCAGTCAATTAGTATGTTTATAGTTGAAATATATAGATAAATCAGCAAATGTTATCCAGCAGTACTTAAAATACTGTTTTTATGAACCGTTAATATGAATTAAATACATATATGTATATATCTGGCTTCTTTAGTGCCAAGTTCATTGTAAAATCACTTTCAATTAATTATTCTTGATTGAATTTTAAAATTTACTTCTTAATTCTACTCTGTTCTTGCAAAAGAACATTTTAAATGCATTATTCAAAGTGGATTTATTCACTATTGAGTTGAAATGGAGATGAAAATGTTAATCGAAAGATAGTAAGACCAATTAGTAATATCTCCCCAGCTTTCAGTCTCCTCATTCACTTAGTATTTTTTCTTTATCGCATTCGGATGAATCACAAAGGATCTACGTCATCATCATCAACTCGACATAAAAATTACTTTTCTGAATTAAAAGTCAAACTCACTTTTTCTGGCTTTAGTGGCAAATCTCATTCCAGATCTTCGATTCGATAAAACTACTGATGTTCAAAGAATGGAGTAGGAAAAAACCACTTATAAAAATTGAATCTTTGGTTAGACTTCGGTTTTTTTTTTATTCGATGAGGATGAGAAATAGCAGTCTTAACTTGGATCTCAACTTTTTTAGAGTGATATGGTTGGAATTTTCTTTGATGAATTTTGCATGGTCAACTGACGGATAAAATTTTGGAGTTCTCTCATTAGGAACTGTCCATTAAAATTTTGTAATTTAGGGTTGGGAGCATTTACTAATCATTTAAATTGTAATACGTGCATAATGTCATATAGTCCTTAGATTCTGTTGAAGGATTTTTTCGAATATTGATAGTAATAATATGAAAAATTACTTTAATTAACTATTGAAGCTTATTTAGACAACTGTTATTATGTCTCAATAAAATATAATGATGTTGTACACTCTAAAAAGTGGGTCTAAAATTAATTCTTTGATAAAAGTAAATATATTCATTTTTCTGTTTAAAATAACGAATCATATTTTTTTCTACACATTGGATGTGTATTTTTTGCTTTTACGTCATATCAGCTGAATAATAAATAGTGTTTTGTAAACCTTAGCAAAAAGAGTGTAAATTTACTACTACGCTACTCTCATTTACACCAAAGCTGTAAAATTGTATCATTTGCTCGAATTTGACTTATTATTGTTATAACATTGTGACGAGAGACGGTGATTTGGCTAGACTGAACGAGTCTGATATTTCGTGATCGTTGCTTTGAATAGCAGCAGTTAAGTGTCAGTCTTTTCGTGTAATAAGCGTAGAAGTGTAGCTCTAAGTTAATTAAAAGTGTAGCTATAAGTGCTATAAGTTAATGTATATAATGCGTACATAGTGTATATATTAAATTAAAATAAATTATAAACTTAAACGAATTGCAAAAAGTTTTTGTATTTGACAAGAAAAATATTTGTATTTTGCTTACTTGATTTGATAGGACTTTATTGAAACCCGTTTCCTACTATTATAAGGGTAAAATTCAACCAAAATTTTTTTGAGTGTATTTGATGCTTCAGATATTAAATATTTAGCCAACTATGCTGCCTACCTTGTACTTGTGTCCATGAAAAATCAGACTTGGGGTAGGCTTACCTGTGTATAGCCTTCTGTGCAAATACTTAATCAATCATAACAAGCAGAAATTCCAAGTACGTATAAAATAAAGCAAATTTTCACTACTGCATTTTTACAGTGGTCATTTTTGGCAGTAAAGTAACAATTTTATTTTATACATATATCAATGACTTATTTGTTCAAATCAAATTATAAATACAAAGCATTATGTTAATATATTCGGCAACATTTATCGTGTGCTATTTCGAAATTTTCAATGAATGCTCAAATGAATAGAACTCCACGCAGTACTATCCAATAAACCCCATAAAAAACTTTTAACTTTCACTATTCCTACATATTCGCTTTTTCTTGCGGTCCAAAATCGAGCTTGGACGTAAATATGTGAATATTACTAGTAAAAGGACTCAACCATGTAGGAAAACACATAATTTACCGCACATCATAACTCAAAAGGCATAAAAGAGCATTTTTGTGCACGGGTCAGTGAATTTTATCCACTTTGTGGTCGAGTTCCCATGTCTTTATTAAATTTAAATAAATGGCTCGAACACACTGTACAGCTTTCTCTCTAGGCCATATTAACGACATCACTAGAGACAGATACTCGAGCGGAATTTTAAAGTGATGAAGAAAGTCAGCCAACTTTTTCTGCAGGTTTTCCGTTTTCAAATGGTTTACATCTTTTGACCGCATCACTGTTTATTCGTAAGTTTGTATCATGCCAACTCTGTAACTCGTAGTGAGTATGTATTTGTTTATGTTTGTTAATTCATGTTCATTTGTACTTCTATTTATAGGGATTTGTGCCTTTGCTTGCATAGTTTTTGCATTTATCGACAGCAAATTCATATATGCATCCTTGTTGAAGTTTTCTATTGGTGTCGGAATGATATAGTTTATAAATAATTCAAAGCCATTTTAAATATGCACGCTCTTTTTGGCAGAAGTGCCGAAGCTTAACATTTTGTTACAGGAACATACTTGTACTTGAAATAACCGAATTTGAAAAAGGCATTGGAGTGAATGAAAAGATTCTAAGTTTAAATCCTGTCGCTCCGAGCTGCATAGAAAAGTCTGATGGTAGTTGGACTCAAAGCAGCTGCGAGACGCTTAGTGTGTTGCTGGACACTCACTTTGCTTGTAGTGAGGAGACATCTCCAATATTACCGTTAGAATCATTGGGGAATGCAAGTTTGATTCCTGTTAATTTAATACAAACATAATATGGGCCGTTTCTTCTTTTGGCCCATTCAAGTCATCAGGCTCGGATGGTATTACTCCGGCTTATATTCAGCGGACATTAGAGAGCACTATTCTTTGGCTCGTGACCATATACTATGTCTGTTTAAGACTTTTGCATATTCCTATTAGCTGGCAGGAAACGAGAATGGTATTTGGTCCCTTAGGTGCGGGCAATCTCGCACGCTAAACCAAAGATTATTACCTATTTGTCAAAGCCCCTTTCTATTAAAGACTATAGCGAGAGTTGTGGGGTATTGAATTATCAGCGCCTTGGACTCAAGTCTGATGTCAAAATCACAGCAGGCTTATACGAAGGATAAATCTATAATAAGGTGACTATATTGGTGCAGGGTATGCCTGAGCCAGAGGATATCGACTATACTATTGCCCACTATACTATTGCCCATCTGTCTATGACTTAAGAGCTTGCGGTTCGGATTCCAAGGAGGAAGGAATAGGCTAGAAAATTATCTGTAGGAGCAGATGCTGTGGAAATATATAACGAAGCAGCGTAGATACTGGACTTTCATCTTTTTACGCTTTAATTTCCAACTTAATATCTATCTACACTTTTATGACATGTTCCCGCTAATCATCTAGTTCACCTTGGTTTTCTGTTCATTTGTCTATTGCCCTTCGCAAGAAAGAGCAGTCGCGCTTGGTACACTTGCCTAGTCTTTCTGATGATTCGCTTCAAAATTTCTGTAAATACCGAACAAAGGCAAAAAAGGTATTGAAACAGCTTAGCGGAGATACTTTGCGCACAAGGAGTCATCCTTCCTTTCTCATAATTCAAAACCGTTTTAGTCGTACATCAATTCCCTGAACACGTCAAAACACTTACTGGATAGATTTCGTTTAACGGTGATGTCGCCTCTTTTCCCAAAAACATTTGTGAGCTAATGCTGCTTTTTTTTTCCTCAACTTTTGGATCATCAAACTATTTCAATCTTCACAACAACAACACCCAACCATCTTCAATTTTTCGTTTCGATTTCATTACAACCGTCCCCTTGAAGATAGAAGCTTTAGTATCCGTTTTAGACCCTACAGCCAGCAATGGTGCTGATGGTATTCCGGGTGTATTTGCTATGTCTCTACCTAAATGTTTAAGTGTTCCTCTTTCTATTTTCATCAAAGCTTTTCCACTGGTGTTTTCCTTCTGTATGGAAAGTTGCAAACGCTTCCAATTGCCGACCTATTTTTTTCATTCCTGTTTTCCGAAATCGCTCAAGCGAACAGGGTACATGGCGCCATTAACGATGTGCTCTCCAAGGAGCAACATGCATTTATTAAAGGCCGTTCAGCGTAAACAAGCTTGGTTGAATTTCTCAACTCCGTTGCTGGTTTGTTGGGTGCTGGACAAAAAGTTTATGTCATCTACATGGATTTTGCGAAGGAATTTGACAAAGTAGACCATACAGTGCTTTTGGATAAGCTGCGCAACTTCAACGTATTCAGAATACTTCATTCCGGATTTACCTCCTAAATTGTTAACTGTACTTATCGTGTTATCTTCAATGATTGAAGACATCCCCTTCTCATCCTACATCTGGTGTTTCGCAAGGTTCCATCCTCAAGCCGCTCCTATTCATATTGCGCATCAACAATCTTCCCATTTGTTTCTATTCCGTTTCCCTCCTCTACGTGGATGACCTTAGCTTCTGCATACTATTTCTTCATATGAAGATTGTCTGTTTCTTCAATCAGTTTACACTTTACTGCTTTGAGTGATTGGTGTGCTGTTAGCTTTCTTTCCCTCAATATTCCTAAATATGGTGCTATGTTCTTTACTAAAAAACCAATTCTTATCCACTTTGATTATACCCTCTCCGGTATTATGTTGCTGCAAGTAGACCAACAAAAAAACCTTGGCGTTATTTTTGATCCTCATCTGGAATTTGAAATGCATGTTCAATTCATTTCATCGATAACGTCAAGAGTGGCAGAATTCATTCTTCGTTGTTCTCGTTGCTCCCTTAATAGCTCAACTTGTGTCTGTCTGTTCACGTCGGTAGTACGTAACATCCCAACGGGAATCGCGGTAATGTATGCTGGCGTAATGCATGAATCAAACAATGCTGGTAATGCACGTTTCCGACTTCCAAAGCTATTTTCCAGCAATTATAAGATATACTCGTAAACATGACTTGGAGCATGGAAAATGCTGCAAGAGAGAAAGCTCGTATGTTATAAGTCCAAGACTGGCCAATGAAATTCACTCGCAGAAACAAGGGGAAAAGAACTTGCGAGCATACATCGGTTATGAGTAGTCTGCTATATAAAGCGGAAAGATGAAAATTTCGAAGCATTTCAAATCATCACGCACGGGTAAGTAAAATGTATGAAGACAATTCCTCCTAGTAGCATAGAGCATGCGCTTTTGGAATTTCCAATGAGCGTCAGCATGCAAAAACCACACATGCAGAGATACGATCGGCCGCCGGCCAAAGCTTTCATTCATATTGAGGCGTATAAATGGGAGAATACGATGCCGTACTTTCCAAAAAGCTCTTATACATAAAGCTATAGAGCTAAAAGAATGAGTTTCCCCTTGTATAAATCTTCCCAGCCTAGGACATGCAATGTTAAAAAGAAACAACGCGTAATGGTCCGGTAATGCTTACACGCATTACGCGTAATGCTTACCGAATATATCCGTAAGCATTATTTTTCCCGTTGGGATACTAGATTGCTGCTCACAAGTGTGGTCTTCTCATTTCGTGTTCAAGTCAGATGCAGTCGAGTCTGTCCAACGTGAGTTTAATCGTTAGGTCTGTTCGCGTACTACGATTAATTGCAATTAATTGCAATGAAGCCGTTTTTGTACTCCGTTTTACTGAATACTGAAAATTTCCCCTCTTTCAGTAAAATTCAGTAGGATCTGAGCTACTGAAAAATACTGAAAAATGTCAAACGATTTTTGGCGTAATGTTATTATGAAAGACGATTATTTTTGTGGCGATGGTTTATCGCCGTTTAGGATGGCTTTATAATAACTTATGTTCTCCCAAAAACCGACAACTGACCCCTTTGTTTGTCAATTTTCAGGAAATGCAATGAGAGCGTTTTCGTACTTTTCCTGAATTTCCTCCACCACATGATTCAGGAAAATTCAGTAAAATTCAGTGACTGAAAGTACGCGAACAGACCTGTTGTCTTCTGTATAAGTTTGATTTCCCCTACTGTCCTTATAATGAACGGCTAATATTTTTAAGTCTTTCCCCGTTGCACGTCCGTAGATCGTGACTTGATGAATGTTTCTTGTACAAAAGTTATGTTGGCCTTTGTTCTATGTTTCTGTTTCCGAATTTGTATGGGTCTCTGACCGACCTATCAGATCCAGTCTTTTTTTACTATCCGTTTTGCGTTTACTGAAGTATCTTTTCGGTCACCATTACTGAAAATGCTAATCAATCATAATGAGCATCAGTTTGGCTTTTTTTCCGTACCTTTCTTTAGTTCTTAGATGCATGTTCTTTAAACTTTGTCAGTTCGCTTATAAGTTTGCTTATGTTTCAATTTTCTTTTCTCATTAGTTATTATTATTTTTCATCTTCACTATTTCAGGATAACCCACTATTTATTCACTTTCGCTTTTATTATTCTATTATCATTATTATTTCCCTATTTCTATTTCTTACTCTACTTTATTGTATTTAATATTTGTGTTGTTTATCGTATTTGAATTACTGAATTTTCATGCATTTGCCGTTTTTATCTTTGTTTTTATATATATATATATTTCTTTTCCATTTTACAATTGGATATATATTTGTGAATATTAATAAACTGAACGACAGAATGGGGAGTCGTATATTTTCCTCTGACCGAAATTTGAAGCTTTGTTTTCGTTTGTCTTACTACTGCAGTATTTTAAGTGGCTATGCAGTCCCTTGCTGGAATTTACATCTCCTCAAAGTTAGTCCTTGAATGCCGTACAGCGGATTTGGGTGCCAGGATATAGGGACATTGATTGGAACTGTTATGCGGACCAACTTACAAAGGCTAGCACGCTTTCACCCGAAGTGCTTTTATGTAATTCCGATGGCTTTAGTTAAATTGGCCATCAGATAGAAATATTTAAAGGACGCTAAGAAGTTCTGGGCAGAAAAACTTTCCTGTGCGATCAATAAACAATTGTGGAAAATTTCTAACATTAGCCGCACTAGAGAACTTCTCAATTCGAGAAAGGAGTTTCTTCATAACTGGACAGTGTCTGTTTGGCAAGCATACAACATAGTTAGGTGTCCTTTACAACGACTTCTGTTGGAGCTGCAGATGCGTGGAGGTAGAAGAAACAATTGTTAATTTCCTGTGCGAATGCCCGGCCCTCGCCGGATGAAGTATGAAGTCCCTCGGCTCATGTTCTTGTACTTGTCTAACCGTACTGGCTTCGGTGGCTTTACGGGGATAACCTAGATCATCAAGGACTCAGCGTGGCTCTTCTGCTAATAGGGGTTGTGCATTACGCAATGTGGTCTCACAATGAGCTCTTGCAAACTTAAGTGTGTCTTCTCCAGAGTCTGTCTGAATGAGGCAGACGCGGATCATAGCCTCTAAATTCTGATTCCATCACCTGATTTTGGCAAAATTCACACAGTAGCTGGCCTTAACCTTAAGCCACGATTGATAGAAGTTTGTTCCAAAAATTAGGCTGCAAAATTTTTCGATTTTTGTTTCTTTTTCGCGTCAAGATGAATTTATTGCTTGTTGTATTTTTACGAGGAACTACACAAGTTTTTCCAAACTTCTTTTGATTATTTCAGAATTAATTTTTTTCTCTAGACTCGCAGGAATTTTTTGGCATCTGTGATACTTTTCAAAACGTACGTGACAGTTTTCCGACGAATATTTTTTTTTAGATTTTTTTGATTGGCTTTCATAATGTTTTCTATATTTGTTTGGAAGCACTGCAGATAACATACACTTTTACTTCTATGATTATTTGTAGTCTCTTACTTACTGTTGTCTAGAATCCCTTGATTTTTGTCAGACTTGCATTATTTTTCTTAGATTCGCATGAGTTTATTCAATTTCTTTGACAAATTATTATAATCACGTGGTATTTTCTGATTCCAATGATTTTTCCTTGATTTTCCAAATTTTTTTTACAATCCCATGATTTTTTCTGCACAAGTTTTTCCTACACTCACATGTTATTATTCAGACTTGCAAAATATATCCTATATTCGCATGAGCTATTTTCAAGAACAAGAGGTCAATGTCCCTACAGTGCTACCGTTTCGCACACAAACATTGAAATAGAATATCATTTTCGTCGAATACTTAATTTTTTCAGGGTCGTAGATTGCTTTTACCTGTCAACGATTGTCTGTAGTTAGGTTGATGGTCGCATGGATGCGTTTCGTTTATTGATTTGCTCATTCCTGCTAAATTAGCAATTAAATTCAACAGCAAAAAGAGATCAATATCGTATTAGATTATTATCTTTAAATTCCGGTGTGTCTCATAGCAAATATCAGAGGTCTGTTTCTAAACGCATGTTTGTAAATATATGCAAGTTTTTTATATATTTCATGGTTTTCTTTGAAGTTTTCCTAAACATTCCCAGACTTCTGTTATCTTTTACCTTAATCAATATTTTAACCGAATACCCATCTAACCCAGAGAAGAAATTAATAATAGTTTACATCAAATATTATGATCTTAAAGCTATCTATTGATCTATAAAGTTTCAAGAATCGTCAAGTATAAACGATGACCAGGATGATGCCATATCTACAACCACGGCAGCCTGAAACCAAACTACGAAATTATTGGACATGGGTCAATGCTTTCGGCAAATAAAAGATATTTTCTCGTCTCTCGGAAAATTTCGGATTATCCCTTCCTGTTCTTGATTATTTCGTAAGCTTTAATTTACTAAAAGCTAATTTCCGTAAGATGTCCTAACCCTTCCGATACATAAAGGAATTTTTCTATGAAACCCTTTCGCTCTTATCTGATTTTCATTTTGTGCCTACTTCATATTCGTACAGAGGATGACTCTGAGGTATTTTCATCGGATGGCAGATGGTTGTGGTCTTTATTGTTATAGGAAAGATAACGATGAAATGCGGGGGTTTGTTTGTAGCACAAGCATAAGTTAAAGTTTGTAAGATATATTCAGTTAGGTGAAAGTGTTGATAGACTTCAGAAATGGTAAGCTATTGTAGCATAAAGCTTCATCTTGGGTGGATGACAAAATTTAGACCTGAAAATGGAAAAGCATATTATTATATTTCAACCACAATTTTGCTTTTTTGTAGCTTCAATATTAGTGTTTAGATACACAAAATGCATAGATGCACATAATGTATTTTGTTTTTATTTATGCTAAGTGTCTTTATACATATATGAATTTCCGAAAGAAAGAAGATATTTGAAAACAAGTAATTGCACAAAATTCACAAAATCGTGTAGTGATTACTGTGTTTCTTTTCTTAGTTGACAGCTTTCCGTTACATTACCTTCATTCGAAAAAATCAAATCGACACAAAACATTATCGTATGCAATTTATACTTTCCGTGCAGATTATATCTAGGCAAAGGTTCTTCATCAGAATTGTGTTTATTGTGAGATCAAAAACAGAATGTGACAAATCGACTATGATTCCGGGTGTGCGTAAAAAGTTATTCAAGGTCAAGGGTTTCGGAAATTCGATTTTCTGAAGTAACTCGTTAGCTATATGTTTTAAAATCTAAAAATTGAAATAACCACGATTCATATTTGTTGGAAAGGTCTTTATTACCCGTCCATCACTCTCAAAACGCAAAAAAAATATTTTTGCTTAGGGTTTGTTACAGTTTTTTTCAGATATCTACTTCACACGAAAATGCTATGGTTATGATATAATTTTTACTGATTTTCGAAGAAAATTAGTATTTAAATCGTGTCGCTGAAAATTCATCATATTATATATATATATATATATATATATATATATATATATATATATATATATATATATATATATATATATATATATATATATATATATATATATATATATATATATATATATATATATATATATAAGATGATTGGTTTGGTAAATAATAATAGAAGTGTTTCTCTGTAATAACAAAGATTATTTTATTATTTTGTATAAAATTAACCTAATTATAATTAAAATAACTTAAAATTATTAATTATCATACCTGTAATAACAAAAAAACAACATTCAATGTTATTATTTACTCTGTGTTGTTCTGGAGGTATGATATTAAATACCGTTTTACAGTTACTTTCGTTGATGATTTGAGATATACGTGTGCACTTCGTGGCTTACATCGTTATACTGACGCTGCTTGTGCACTTCAACATTTCATTCGTCGGATAATGCTGCGTAAGCGTTTATTGTCTTACTAACACATCGATCCGAGTCGCTTACAATCTTTACTTGTGTGCTAAATTAAATTAAGTATAAGATATTTTTCTTACATCTCCCCCCCTAAGAATAAAAATTTTGGTACAAAATTTTAATACGGAAATATGCAAAGTTTTAATTATTTACATATTTGCTTTATAAAAAGCTTGGGATCGGAGTGAGTTTGGATACATGAAATAAATTTGATTTTGATTTTTTATGCCCAGTGTTAATTTCATACATTGTATTTGATATTTTCTTCGTAATTTTATATGGACCAATTTTTAATTCGTCTAATTTGTTGCGATTCAATCGATTTCCATTTTCAACATATACTAAGTCTCCTATATCAAAATTATTATTTATCCTATTTCTGTCATATAAGCTTTTATTGTAGTTGTGATTTTGTATGCTATTTTCGAAAGCTTTTATTCTATCAATTTCTAGAGTGTTATCATTTTTCTTTGTTCTTAATTCTATTGGTAATATTGCAGTATCTTCACCTTGTAATAAATATTTTGAACTGAATTTTGTGACTGTGTGTTCTGTTTCATTATATTTGTTTACACAGTTATGCGCAATAGTAGTCCATGCTAATTTTTTGTTTTCTTCATTCATTGCACATCTAATTTTGTTCAGTAAAGTTTGATTAAGTCTTTCATTTAAGCCATTAGAAAATGGTGCATTTACTGCGGTAAAAATCATCGTTATATTATTTTGTTCTAGGTAATTTTTGAATTCCTTAGAATTGATACCTGGGTATTGATCTGTTAAAACTATATCTATATCATATTCTTTAAGTACATTTTCTGCTAATTTAATCAAATCATTTGCATTTTGTGTTTTTGATGTTGATATGTTGGCAAATCTTGTAAAATGATCAACAAGAAGATGCAGATATTTCTTTGTGGATCGTGAACCTCCGAATCCACCTATTGTATCTATAGAAACTATTTCAAATGGTCTTCTTGCAGGACCAAGATGAGACATTAACCCAATTTTATCTTGTCTTCTTGATTTATTTTTTATACAAATCTCACAATTTTTGCATGTTTCTTTTATATGTTTTGAAATATTTTCCGCTGTATAATATGGCAATATTTTGCTTTGCATTTGATTTATGCCAATATGACAGAAATTTTTATGAAGGTTGTATATAAATTGTTTACAGAATTCTTCCGAGAGTATGATTTTTTCTTTTCCTCGCATTTTTTTATAATAAACATTATTCTTTACAATTAGATTGTCTTTCTTATGTACTATATTTTGATTTTTCTTTTGATCATTATAAATATCTTCTATTTTTATTAAATTAACAATTTTCAATAGATCATATTCATCTTCTTCAGACTCTAAAACTGAATTTCTACTTAAGCAATCTGCTTCTACATTATCTTTACCTGGATGGTATATTATTTCAAAGTCATATTGTGATAAGTAATAAGTGAGGTCACCTAATTCTTCATCTGTTCTGGCTTAAATATTCATTTTTTCTAGTGGTTTGTGATCTGAAAATACTTTGAATGGTCTATTTATGAGCCAATGTTGCCAGTATTTTACGGATTCTTTAATTGCTGAACATTCTAAATAGATAGCTTTTTTTCTTTTTTGAGATTCATTCAATTTTTTTGAAAAATATGCAACTGGTTTTTCTACTTTTTTATTTGGTTGTGGTTGTTTCAACACAGCGCCTATTCTTTGCAAACTTGTATCTGTATATATATGGATTGGTAAGTCTGGATTAAAGATAGCTAGTACCGGTTGTGTGCAAAGAAAATTTTTCATATGTTCAAAAGTTTTTTGACATTCATCAGACCAAATGAACTTTTGACCTTTTCTTAATAAATTATGTAAAGGTTCAAGAATTATTGAAATTTTTGGTACGTATTGATTGTAAAAATTAATTTTTCCTAAAAACTGTCTAATGTTCTTTTGATTTTTCTGTATTGGAAAATTTTTTATTGAAATTAAGTTATCTTTTATTGGAGAAATTTCATTGTATTTTATAATATGACCTAAAGATTGTACAGTCTAATGCAAATGTACATTTTGAAAATTTTAATCTAAATCCTTCTTTCAATATTGCTTCTAGTAATTGTGATAGATGATCTATATGTTCTTTGAAAGATTTTGAAAAAATTAATATATCATCAATGTAGTTCACTGTAAAATCTGATAGTTTATGTTTTCTTATTATGTTGCTTAATATTCTTTGAAAAATAGCCGGTGATGTTTTTAACCCAAATGGTAAGCAAGTCCATTGAAATTGTCCCTCTTGAGTCACGAATGCCGTTTTTCTCCTATCTTCGATTCTCAATGGAATAAACCAAAATGCTGAATTTATATCCAGTTTTGAAAAGTATTTGCAATTTCTTGTTTTTACTACTAAATCTTCAATTAGTGGAAACGGTTGTGATTAGGGAACTACAATTTTATTCAAGTCTCTAAAATCTATGCATAGTCTTGATCTTTTATTTTCATCTCTTTTATATGATAACGTAACTGGAGGAGCAAAAGGACTATATGACTCTTCTATTAAATTTCTTTTAAGTAATTGTGAAATTTGCTCCTCTATTTCTTTTTATCTTCAATTGTGCATCGATAAGGCCTTTTGCTACAATATTTGTCTACTATGAGATCAATTCTAGCTTCGTAGTCTTTTACTGTGCCTATATCATATTTATCTTTTGCAAATATATTTTTATATTTGTTTACTAGATTCTTTATTATATTTTCTTCATTTTGATTCAAGTGATTTGTTAAGACTTTAAAATTGTCTAAATTCACATGTTCATTGAAGTTTATTTGATATTCTTGTTATTCTGTGAGATTAGAATTTTTCTGTTCTATTTCTAATCTCTCATTTTGCATTAATTTGAAATTCTTTATGCAATCTAATCCTATTAGAAAGTCATATTTGAAATTTTCATCATCAATCATAAATACATCTATGTATTTTTCTATGTTCATAATTTTCGCTTTGATTTTTATCAAATTTTCTGATATGTATACACCATTAATCGTTCTCAAGTTAACTTTCATTCTTGAATCAGTTTTTTCTCTTTTCAATTGAACTAATTTTGAATTTATCAATGAAATATTTGACCCTGAATCATAAATAGCTAATGTTTCTAAAGTGTCATTCAATGTTACTTTGAGTCTAATTAATGGTGGGAATATTAGTTTTTTTGGTCGCTATCACTTAATTCTGCTTCTAATACTGAGCTGTTAACATGTTTTGTTCCGTCATTTTTATTTTTAAACCAACACTCAGCTTCAGGGTGGAAACGTGTACCCTTACCTTTATTTTTACAAATTTCGCATGCTACCCTCTCTACTTTTTCTCTATTAGCATAATTCTTATTCTTTTTTATATCCACATTTTTCTTGTGAACTACATAAATGTTCCAGTTTTCCTAATTCATTATACAAGTTTTCTGTCTTTTTCAATTTTTCTCTATCAATTCTATCAGCTACAAAATTCGGTAGAACAATAGCAATTAAATCAATCAATGTTCCTGAATCAATAGATTTTCTTACTTCCAATAATAATTTTTCCTTTTTTATTGCATATTCCATTAGAGAGCCTATTTGATACTTAAATTGCAATGCGTATCTTATTGAAGACCATCCTTTATTTGCAAATGTGTCAAAAAAACTTTTTTTCCAATTTTCCCAATTTTCTTCAATAGTTAATTTCAAAAGTGTGCAACGATACCAGTCTGTAGCACCTTTTTCCATGAATGATCTTAAAAGTTCAATTTTTTTCTCATGTTTGTCAATATTGAATCGTTCACATTCTTTTTCAAAACTAGTCATCCATTGATCTGCATTTGAATTTTTTCCATTAAATTTTTCTATTGTAAATTCTTTAGCAATTTTACCAATATTAATTTCTTCAGGTTTTTGACTTTTCTCAAGAAATTTTTCTAATAAACATTTTAATGATTGTTCTGTAGATTCATTAACATTTTCTTGTTCCTTACATTCTTCTTCTAAAAACACATCATTAAATTGTAAATTTCCCCCTTCATCTACATAAATGTCTCTTAATTATTTCGTCAAATTTATCCAAACTTTTCTAAACTGGCCTCTTCTACTTATTGATTTCTTTACCTTAGCGAATGCTGACGTTTTCGTAAGCACCTCATGATACACTCCGTTCAAGTAGCCCGGTGTCATTGCGAAAGTCCGGCCGTCTGGTGTAGCGATGGAGGTGACACATATCACATTCGTCTTGGCTTCGTCTTGTGTAGTCAGCACTTTGAACGTGAATTGTAGCTTGTCCATTTCGTAAATGTTAACAAGAATGTTGTTTTATAAGATGATTGGTTTGGTAAATAATAATAGAAGTGTTTCTCTGTAATAACAAAGATTATTTTATTATTTTGTATAAAATTAACCTAATTATAATTAAAATAACTTAAAATTATTAATTATCATACCTGTAATAACAAAGAAACAACATTCAATGTTATTATTTACTCTGTGTTGTTCTGGAGGTATGATATTAAATACCGTTTTTACAGTTACTTTCGTTGTCGATTTGAGATATACGTGTGCACTTCGTGGCTTACATCGTTATACTGAGGCTGCTTGTGCACTTCAACATTTCGTTCGTCGGATAATGCTGCGTAAGCGTTTATTGTCTTACCAACACATCGATCCGAGTCGCTTACCATCTTTACTTGTGTGCTAAATTAAATTAAGTATAAGATATTTTTCTTACATATATATATATATATATATATATATATATATATATATATATATATATATATATATATATATATATATATATATATATATACATATATATATATATATACAGTGGTCCTTTGATAATTCGGACAGTTACGTTCCATGGCGTGTCTGAATTACCAAATTGGCCTGATGACCGAGCACATTCATTAACTAATATTTTAAGTACCTTATGCATATAACAAAATCGTTTTATTTAAATGTACAAAAATTTTATTTGCTCAAATTCATAATTATAAAGTTAGAATACCTTCACTACTCAGTTCTTGAATCGCATCATCTGCAATCTATTGGTTAACTTCTGAAAATTGGTAGACGTCAGGAGAAATATCATTGAGCAAGTCGATAATTGCATTTTCTTCAGACCTAGCAGTTATATGTTCTCTCAATTTGGAAATAGGCAATTCATCTTCAGATTCCCATTCAGCGACTCCTAAAAGTTTATTCCAACATTTTCGCAAAGTGCTTTCTGTGACAGAGTTCCATGCGTTGGCGACAATCATTGCAACATCTTTGAGATTTAATTGTTTGGTGCACATAAGAAAACATCTAGGGTAGCCAAAATATGGCAAAGAAAACTCTTGCGGTAACTTAGTTTCTCTGCGGGCAACTCTGTAATCCTTCAAATCATCGACCTTCCTGAAAATTTTTTGATTATTGAAAATAAATTCATTTTATTGGTAAATTTTGACTCTTATCCACCAAGTCAAATAAAAATTTTCCAAATTCCGCGATAAACAAGAACGGCAACCTATGATCAAATTACCTCTATTTTCAGCACTCAAAACTTCTGTT
Source organism: Nemotelus pantherinus (assembly GCA_963978885.1). Classification (NCBI taxonomy): domain Eukaryota; kingdom Metazoa; phylum Arthropoda; class Insecta; order Diptera; family Stratiomyidae; genus Nemotelus; species Nemotelus pantherinus. The sequence continues at coordinate 30,384,432 of OZ022265.1, read as the reverse complement.
CACGAGAACTGACGACCGGATAGTGCGATCAATATGAAATTTACATGATCTGTTGGTATTAGCTAGCATCAGGTCTGATAGAAGTGATTTTGAAATACAGGCAACATTATGGCAGGGGTGCCATCATGAAAAATTAAAAAAAAAAACAATTTAACAAAATTCACGCATTAAGTAAACCTTACTCTAAGACAGATTACATAGAAATTTGGTTGAACACTTAGTATAGGGTTGCCAGCTATGGCAATTTTTGTCTGGTAAATATTATAAATTTGCTCAGGAAAACAAAGGTTTTTTCCCTGTAACTTCCGATGCAGTAGCGAAATCAAAACGAAATGCTGCATTTCTAATATTGAAGAAATTTTGTTGAAAAAGCATGAAAGAGTTGCCAGCTGTGATGAATCTCGTAATTGATTAACATTTCTTTAGCGATGTTATCATGAAATTTCCAAATGGGAATGATTCTGCAATGACAGTTAACAACAAATATTTGGGTTTCGAAAATTATATTCACTCCTACAACTTCCAGCGCAGCCATTCAATCGAAATGAAATTCACTGGGTGGATTTAACTCAACGTGATTGCCAGCACCAGACAATTTCGTGAATATTGCACCTACAGATGCGTCCATTTTGTATGTATACGCAAAGCATTTACAATAAAATAAGCAACCGATATTTAAATTTTCCGAGCTTTGGAAATTTTGCGGATGGCAACCCCAGACATACTTTAATTGCTAAAACTTTCGATGATATCCTTGGATGAAAACGAAATTCAAAAGTTAGGTTGATTAAGCACGAGCATGTTATGGTAGACTTATTGCTGCTGATATGATACTACAAAGAAGGGTTTTACGTCTTCATACATTTTTAAGTCACTTTAGCATAATTTCTTCGAGAATCAATTTTCTAGCGGTTCTGATGCGCTAGACTTTTTTTTATGAAACCGATCGCATTCTTTCTAAATAAGAAGACATTTACAGCAAAATAATAAATGTCAGGTAATATATTTTTAAAATAAGGACAGTATATGCTCAATAATTTTGGACTCACAGCAAAACCAGTCACTGTTTAAGCTCTCGATTTATGAGTTTTTCCTTACGCCTTAATTTGGTTTATAGGTTTGGCATACCAATCTACACCGAATGTCAGCTCTTTAAAAGATTAAATTCTACTTGGGTTGAAACATTCGTAAATCGTATCTCAAACCAAATGGCAGCATGTTTTATTTGTTTGTTTCGGAAGAGTTAGGTAGAACTAAAATACTCAAAATTTTGCACTGTTTCGAGCAGCTTATTTGCAGAGCAGTCTATTCCAGAACTTTTCAAAACCAACTATTCTAAACTATGAACTGGAAATCCTTGGACTATTTTCTAATTCATGCAAAAAAAAAAACACTTTTTCTTAGTGGAGCAGTCATATTTCAACTTTTAGAAAACACTTATAGTATTACAGAGATTCAGTATTTCTATACTGTTACATGAAATAATTCAAGCTACCAGGCAGAGTTTTCAGCTAAATTGGTCTTCAAATGTTATCACACATACTAACGTACATACTAACATCTACCAATAATATTTAAAGAATATACTCTCTTCGATTACAAATTGGACAACGGAGTCTAAAGTACAACAGTTGAAACTACATACAGTCACTTTATTTGTCATATGGGAAAAATGGCTGCTTGTTTTAAAACGATTTTCATTCGATTGTGCGTGTAACTTTGGCTCAATGCATGCATTTATAAACACGTCTAAATCTAGTTCGCTAAGTATCTGGAGACCAGCAACAAACACAAAACTGTAGGTATTGTATAGTCAGCTGTATATGTTTTATTTCAAACTGTTTGTAATAAATTTAGTAATATGAATTTGAACTAATTATTTTTATATATGGTTTAGAATATATTGAATTATATTTATAACATATTCAATTTATACATTTATTTATAATATATTCAACTTATACATATATTTTTAATCAACAACATTCCTCGTAACAATCAATTAATTGACAAAGTAATTCTCTTTTATGTCATTTATGCAATCCTTACAGTTCATCCTAATGCAATCTAATCTTGTCCTGAGGAATATTGTAGATTCACTGTTCCCAGCGCACGATGTAAGAGCAGAGAACAACCACACAGTCCGCCAGGAAGATATCCCTTTGTTCACTGAAGAAGAACTACGAAGCGCGAGTGCCAGAATGAAGAACCGAAAAGCCCCAGGCCCGGACAATATTCCAGTAGAAGTCCTAAAGGTAGTGGTGGAACGACACCCGTCAACATTACTGCATATGTACAATGTATGTTTACTAGCGGGCGTCTTTCCGTCACCCTGGAAAGTGGCGCGACTAGCCCTAGTTTCAAAGGGAAAGGGAGATCGTAACACACCATCAGCGTACAGACCTCTCTGCATGCTGGACACTGCGGGGAAACTTTTGGAAGGGCTGCTGAAACCTCGACTAAAAGCAGCTATACGAAGAGCAGGTGACCTCTCGAAAAACCAACATGGATTTCGCAGCGGCCACTCAACAATAAGTGCCATCTGCGAAATAATTAGCGCAGTAGATCGCGCAGAGGCCGCTTGTCATCGAGCTAGACCCATTGTGTTTTTGGTAACGCTGGACGTTCGTAACGCCTTTAACTCGGCGAGATGGACAGACATACTGGATTCTCTTCAGCGACATTTTCAAATAGAGGAATACTTGCTGGCAATGGTACGGGATTACCTGAAAGATCGCCATTTGATCTGTGAAACGAATCAGAGAACTGTACGCAAAACCATTACAGCTGGGGCAGCACAAGGATCCATTCTCGGACCAGACCTATGGAATGTTGCGTATGATGGTCTCTTACGCCTCGAAATGCCGGAAGACGTGCTCTTGGTGGGCTATGCTGATGATGTAGCCGCTGTCATCACGTCTAGAAATCCTCATCTCGCCCAACTCAAACTCAATCAAGTAATGAGAAGGGTGGAAGCCTGGAAGGAAAGCCATGGTCTCCAGCTGGCGATCGCGAAAACTGAGATTGTCATGCTGACCAAGAGAAGAATACCAACCATTATACCCATGACGGTTGGCTCTGAAGTACTTGAGACCAGAAAATCGGCTAAGTATCTTGGAGTGATATTGGACTCGAAGCTGGCTTATGGGGAGCACATCCGAAAAGTATGCGATAGGGCGCTACTGTCTGTTATCTCGCTTGGGAGACTCATGGCAAACGTTCACGGTCCTAGTCCGAGTAAACGTAAGCTCCTTATGACGGTGGCTCATTCAATGCTGCTGTATGGTGCGGAGATATGGGCCACTGCGTTAAGGTTTGAAAAGTATCGAGCTAGGATGGTGAGCGTCCAGCGTAGGGGAGCGCTGCGAATTGCAAGCAGCTATAGAACAGTTTCAGGAAACGCCGTGTTAGTGATAGCGGGAGTAATCCCAATTGATCTATTGGAAAAAAAGAGGAAGGATGTCTCATATACTCCTGAAAGCCTGACAGAACGGAAGTAAGCCAATGGGACACCTGATGGGTGGAAGTAGCACGGCCGAGCTGAAGTAATGCGAAAGCGGTTCCGGCTCGGACCTCCGTGGTTGGCGGGTGACGTTTTTTAGTGAGTAAGAATCTCACATAATCTTGTTTAGTTCGCAAGATACCTATTGAAGGTTTTTGACATCCACTCCCAAAAAAAAAAAAAAAAAAAAAAAAAAAAAAAAAAAAAAAAAATTATGCAATCTAATCTACAGGATTATCGTGGCGGACACATTAATATATCAATATCAATATTTCATATCTTCGATTTAGGAGCAAACATCTTTTTTTTCAATTGTTTGTTTTACGACATAAAATTATTAGTTATTATTAGTATACAAAACTATTTAAAACATTATGTTCATGACGTGAAAGATCACTATGCACTGAGAGCTTACAAATTTATTGCTCAAGGCTCGGCCGAATTTCAGCACAGCTGACAGTTAAAGGTGCCGAAGGACTACGTTACAGAGTCGAATTTACATTCGTAATAGTGGCGATATAGACCAAATGTATGATCAAACTGCGTCTTAACTGCAAATGAAGGGAAGAATCATGTAGACTAAGTGCTGTTAGACGTGAAAGTGTTGCAATCTTTTTCTAACTAATGAAAAAATAACTAAAGACAACATCAGACCCAAATCTTTTAAGAGGATTTTAGACATGAGTCGATGCGCCCATGTGTTTTAAGATAACACGAGTCAAGTCAAATCCAGTTTTTTGAAGGTAAGGCTAAGGCGAAAGTGGTCGGATACGTTGATTAAAATACCATAGGGCCTTTTCACACTTGTATTCTTGATGCACTCCTCAAACTGGTTTACTGGGCAAGAGACGGAAGAATCAAGAGGAATTTTCTACTTTTTGTAGAGTAGAGAATTCCTCTTGATTCTTCCGTCTCTTGCCCAGTAAACCAGTTTGAGGAGTGCATCAAGAATACAAGTGTGAAAAGGCCCATAGACTTTATTGCTTTTCTTTCGCTCTTTGTCATTTGTAGATGATTAGTGGATGCTTATTTTGCTATACGTATGCAGAGGTGCATGATAGTTCCAATATATGTTGATGTGGATGATTATTTTAATATTAGTTAAGCACCATCGCCTCGTGTGATTTTCCTAATGATATGACGTTTATGTATCAAGTAATTATAAATCAAAATTCAAAAAAATCAAAACGGCTAAAAATGTCCAGAACATCGTCGTCATTAAGCTAGGAACATTGTTTTTATTGTGTACCAATTTCTTCCTAGCTTGTAAATATATTTTAATTCAAACCAATTTTTTCCTTTCGAAGCTAGATTAGTTTTGGATTACTCGAAATACATCGATATTTCGAGAGTAATCTGCCCTCTTCTTCAGTGTCTATTGGTCTAATCTTAAAATAACTTAGGTATCTTATTTAAGGTGCTTACTTTTAAAGAATTGACTAATACTCATTACCAGCTAATTATCTATTAATTATATACTTAAGTACATTTCCTTGGTCTGTGTTTAGTCGCCTATCCATCGGGGTTTTCCATGTGTTCAAGCTTTCGTATGCATCCAGTTTTTGTACCTGCTGTACTTTTTTAATCACGTTATCCCACGTTATGCCGTGCTCCTCCTCCAGGATGTGTTTCGCTACTGCTGATCGTACTACCGTTGTGTTCCTTTTCCTTCCTGAAGCTGCTTCCCGCTTATGCTCAGTTAGTCTAACACCAACTAACCGTTTCGTTTGTCCAATGTATATTTTGTCGCATTCTGGGCAAGTAATTTTGTATATTCCACATTTCACCTTCTTATCTTTTTTGTCTTTCACGTGACATAATTTTGTACTTAATTTTTTTACCCTACTGGTTGGAACTGCTTTTATGTCAAAGCGTTCAAGAAGTTCCTGAATTTGCTTGAATATTGACGTAAAAATAATTGGAACTCTTATGGCTAGTTTATGTTCTTCTAGTATAAAGAGCGTCGTTAACAGATCACGCTGTATTTTGTCTTTCTTCTTTTTGACAAGGTTTCCAATTATTTATTCGTCAAATCCATTTTTTCTCGCCGTAATAATGGGAAACTACCATTCTTGGATTTAATGGTCATACGGAAAGAAGGTTTTTTTTAGATTTAATATTTACCGGAAGCCCACACACACCCAGAGAACCATACATTCCACGTCTGATCATTGGTATTCACAAAAAATGGCGCCCTTTAACTCGATGATCCACCGACTATTAACAGTACCCATGGATCAGGAAAATTTTAACTCAGAAGTTAAATATATTAAAGATACCATAATCATACCATACTATTATAATCATTCATACATATAATTCTCATTTTCTTTAACACTTCATAACGTTCAGACAAAGCTTCGATAGTATAAAAAACAGGATGTTGAAATAAGAAATAAACAATTAAGGGGAGCTCTGCGGGCTTCTCAAATCTCTTCGGGATCTATTGGAGTATTATTAGAAAGAAGGGGTATTTAACGAATAAAATAGTCTTACAGGGTGAAAACGCACTTCGAACAACAAAATAATCCTAAAAATTTCAAAATTTGAAAAAAAAATCTATCTTTGAAAGGTTATGTCTCGGAAACTATCGGGTTTACAGGGAAGGTTTTGGCTTATGGTTAAAAAAATGACTGAATAATTTTTATCATGTAATAAGTCTTTTATGGTGTAAATTGGCAAAAACTAAAATAAGTCGAAAATTTCTAGATTTTTTTCGATTTTGAAGAGGTTACGTTCGGCGCACGAGGTCACAAACGGGCTTATTCATAAGAGCAGCATCATAAACAAGTCAGCGAAAAAATCAGAGCTACCGGATTTAATGCAAAGTCTGATGTTTAAAGTTACTGGACTCTTTCGGAAACTGACAATTTTATTGAACATTTATGTTATGCGTATTAATCTTATGTATTTAATTTTTAATTAATCTCAAAGTTTCTGGTAGTCATTTAACTGATAATATGGCTTTTGTCATTGCTGTGCATTGCTTTTTCAATTATTAGAATGATTTTGCCCACTAAATAAATAAAGTACAAACACTAATGCGAAAGAATTTTTTAAAAACATTCGGATGATTTCTTTTCATTTTCCGAATGAGTTTGGTGCAAGCTCCTTCTATATTTCTTTCAGTGTTTCTTTTTTGTTCACTATTTAGTCAATCAACATACTATACACAATAAAAGCAGCCGCTTACCATTGTCGGCAAGAAATTTTTGTAAGTTGTTTGTTGTTTGCATGCAAAATAAACTTTTACAAGGCAAAAACATTGCAGATCGAATAATGAGTAAGACAGAAGCACGGCAGATTACTGGCCAAAATTTGTTTGATTAACATTGTGCCAGATAAAATTTGCCGAACATCTGCCATCAGTGTGATCACCAGGCCAGTTACCTACCTGTAAAAATTGGCAGATATCTTGATTGTATTTTTCTCAAAGATGATTGTCTATTAAGAATTGTCGATGTCCCCTTTGTTCGACTACCGATGTTCCCTTGCATCTCAGCGATGGCCGCATCCTTAGATCTCAAAAAATTGAACAATTGAAGATATTGCCGGACGCATGACATCGTTGTCAAAGCGTATGCAGCAGAGCTGCATTTTTAATTGAACTTAGTCATATGAATGAGCCGGATATAATTACATTTTCACAATTGGGAAACATTATCTCTATTCAATTGTTTAATCACCAGCACATATGAGAATTCCTAAATATGCTTCAAATGACTCAAAAGTTTTCGACTTTAAACCATTTAAAAAATCTGCTGACTCCTGTAGTAATAAACAATTATTCTCTTTGGCCTGAAGCCTTCCAATTTGTTTATCATGGAAACATATCGTACATTTCCTTTGATAGAATTGGGTTGAATACTTGCAGTACACAAATGACTTGAGCTTGCAGGTTTGGTTGCAGGTTTCGTGAAATGGTACATCTGGTGAACGTTCTATAATCTATCAGGTGAAACTCGCCAAGTGACTCTTTTTCCTGTCAGAGCTTCTGTTTAAGGTTCGATTTGTACTCTGTCGTCAGAACTTTTCGGGTCCTCTTTGATTAGGGCAGTTTCATATTTTCACTTGATGTCCAATGCTTCGTCAACCACAATCAATCAATGAAAACATATTTTAGTTATGATCAACTTAATCTTGTTCCAGGAACATTCGAATTTTTTCTGGGTTATATCTTTTAAATCATCGTCCTTCGATTGTACTGCTTCTAATTCCTCCTTGCGCAAGAAAATTTTTTCAGCAATGCTCCTTGGCATCTTCTCAAATAGTAAATTATCAAAATTCTTCAGCATTGCTCTTAATATGAAAATCAACAAGTCTATCAACAATTGACTTTAATACATTAAGAACAGTTTTAAATAATGTTTCTCATCTTAAAATTAGCCTAGTGAAATTTAAGACGAAAGAAGAATTTTATTGATTTTTTACTGTTACAAATCATTAAGTTCTTATCTGCATCAATAATTGTAGTCTGCATCGTGTTTACACATGCATAAAAAGAAGACATATTAATTTTCGTTCTGATAGTTGTTATTTCTTAAAACACTTCTGCAGGCTGTAAAAAAGTGATAATTTGCCAATTTATCCATATAAAATGTGAAAGGGTACTTATGTACATTTTCATTCAGTTTACCGTGCACATAAAGGCTAAAAAATTTAATAGATGCCAAAGAATCTTGCAATTCATCAAGTGCTAATAACTTTGAAAATTTCATCTGAACGTCGACTGACAAATAAATCCAATTTGCTTTTGTGGGCCGCGGAAAGAGTGACAATCTTAAGGCAATGCACAAATTGCATGAAAGTTCCCTGGACGACAATAGTATGATTAGAATTGCAAAGTCATTCCGTAAATGCAGCCTGGTTGTAGAATAATTTTAAGTCGGAATGTTGCACAAACTTTGAGTCAATACTATCGAAAGAGTTTGGAATGTGAAACTTAGGAAGTAATTCGCATAATATAATGAACAAATAGATAGCGGTTTGCGATGACAAAGTTTTATATTTGAACTTAAAATTAAGGTATTGCTTTGTACAAATAGCTATTTTTTGTTCATTCGAACAACGCATGCATATTTTGTTTAATTAGATCCTACTTAGGATTTTTCATTAATTTGGAAAGCTTAGCATGTTCGCAAGGACACGTGCGACGTTTTACTTGCTTGAGTACAGTTTAATAAACATTTCGGTCACGAATACTGTCGCGAAAATCGAAAAATAAACTTGACTTCCGTATTTCGTCTTTTTACTAATGTTCGAAGAACAATAGTATTAAACTCGTTTCGCCGAAAATTCATATTTCTTTATATATATATATATATATATATATATATATATATATATATATATATATATATATATATATATATATATATATATATATATATATATATATATATATATATATATATATCAGCAAAATGATTAAGGGAGATAATCTCTGGAGTGGCCGATTCGATTGAGCTGAAATTTTCGGAGAACGTAGATGTATATAGTAGGTAGGTCCACAACTTTCTCAAATTCAGATATTCTAAACCTTTTGGCGGCGGCGAGCGTTTTAGTGAATTTTGAGGTACTCCTATATTTCCAAGCAGTGTAAAGTTTTGTTAAAGAAAAGTATTGGGAATGAAAACTAATTATGTTTTAAGCTTGTTTATGATAAAAAATTGGAAAATGTGAGCCGTGTGTGGGTGCAGGGTGCCTAAAAGTAGGCAAGGATTTTTTTTCAAATTTCGATTTGTCATAACTTCTAAGAAAAACAATGGATCATCGTGAAATTTGCAGAGCGTATTTATGTTGACCAAAATTTAGCACATGTGGATTTTTAAGATAGTGCGGGTAACCCTGTAGCTACGGCAGGCTCCTGAATAAAAAACCTTCATATGATTGACATTCCTGAAAAATTTTTGATTTTTGACAAAAAAATCAGATCGTTGATAAATCTTAACCTTTGTCCATCATGTCAAATTAAAATTTTCAAAATTCCGATTTGCACAAGAACGGCAACCCATCACCAAATTACCTCTATTTTCAGCACTCGAAAGTTCTGTTCACGAGAACTGACGACCGGATTATCCGATCATAATGAAATTTACAGGACATGTTGGTATTAGCTAGGACCAGGTCTGATAGAAGTGATTTTGAAATAAAGGCAACCCTGTGCCAGTGGTACCATCTTGAAATATCACCCAGAAAAAAAACCGGTTTTTTGCCTATAACTTCCGATTCAGCCATCAGATTTTGACAAGATTCATCCAATACTTGGATCTTATTTTATGTAACATTTGATGAAAATTTGGCTGAAAAATTAGAATAGAGTTGCCAGCTGTGTTGATTTTTGTCTCATAAAGCTTGCAAATTTGCTCAGCAAAATAAAGCTTTTTTCCCTATAACTTCCGGTCCAGTATAAAAATCAGAACGAAGTTCACGCAGTAAATGGACTTTAATGTGAACCAAATGTCATAGAAATTTCGTACCAAAATCATGAAAGGGCTGCCAGCTGTGACCATTTTTGTAATTTTGTTTAATTACTTTACTGACCGATTATGTCATTAGATTTCCAAATGGAAATGATACTGCAATGAAAATTAACAACGAATATTAGCGCTTTAAAAATTTGAAAAGTTTTGAGGGTGGCAACCCTAAAATTCTTTTCACCCGTATAACTTCCAGCGCAGTGATTCAATCGAAACGAAATTTACTGGTTGGGTTTAACTTAACGTGAAGCAGAATTGGTATGTATTATGCTTTGCTGTTGATACAGGCTAACCAGCATTAGCCATTTCCGTAAATATTGCACCAACAGATGCTTCAAACAACGTTCTCATATGCAAAGCATTTGCAATAAAAATAAGGAATTCTTTTTTAAATTTTTCGAGCATTGAACATTTTTCAGATGGCAGCCTCAAACAACGTTTAACCGCTGAAACCTTCGATGAAATCCTGCGAAGAGAACGAAATTCAAAGGATACGTTGATTTGAATATGAGCTTGTTATGGTAAACTTATTGCTGCTTCGTTCGGAAAGTGTTTCCAGCACTGAATTATATGTGTTGAGTTTTGTTGCTTTGGATAAGGAATGGTTGATATGGTTCTAAAAAACAGTGTATTACGTCTTTCCACACTTTTTTGTCACTCAAAGACAATTTCTTCGAAAATTAGTTTTCTAGCGGTTCAGGTGCGCTAGAGTTTTTTCGATCTACAGCTACATCAGGTAAGCTTTAAATTCCTCGCCTTGGTGAAAGCAGGTGCGCCCTTTCGTAAAACATTTACTGAATCATTTCTCGGGAAAACTTTGCCAAAGAAAACTTTAACCGACGAAACTAAATGTGGTTTAAAAACCGAAGAAAACTTATTTCTATCTTGTCTTTTCCGAACTGGTTGAAAACTCATCTGATTGCAATCTTGAATGATTTTATTAAATTTGAACTTGAAGGTACGAAAGATGAATGTTGCCATACATACATCATGAATATTTACAGTAAGATGGGGATGAAATTGTGTCTCTGTAATGCAAGATTGCTAGCAGGAACAGGAGTTTCAAGCATATGGAAACGCGGAGTAAATTTCAAATGTGCTAAGAACTTTCAAAAAGCCAGTTTAGAGATTTCAAAAGTCTTGTTGTTGATTCGCTTGCCAGGTAAATATTTTCTGTCTATTTAAAGCTGTAAGACAAAGTTTAGCCCTCGAAAGCTAGAGCTGGTGTGGAAATATTTTCAAGTAAATTATAAAAGTAGTTTATTCGACCAGAAAAATATCAACAAAAAAAGGACAAGTAGATGTCTGCTAAAGCGGTTGTGAGTGAGATTAAATACTGTAAGTGGAATCGTTGCAACAAGTGTTTGAATTTTAATTGGTAGAGTGGAGATTTTTGTTGAAATGTGTCGTTTGGGAAATTTCTGCTACAAGAAAATGACTTACTGGCAATTTGTTTGGAATTACCTATCGCATATGAGAAAACAATTAAATTTTTTACGATAAATAAATAAACGTTATTATTGTCTGGCAGATGAAATTAGTTATAATTATTTCCAATGCCATTCTTCACAGCACATATTTGATTCAAAATAAAATCGATAAAACGCCATTAGCTCTCGAGAACTGCTAAACCATCAAACATTCTGCGACCGGAAAGCCTGAAACTAAGAATAGTGCGACTTAGCTCCCCAAAAATTGGAAAATTAAATAAGAGAGCAGCATAAATAATAAGAGAGCAGAAACATAATGGAAAATTAAATAAGAGAGCAGCACGAAATTACATTGTGTCGCGTAAGAGTGTGAAAGTGTCACCATGATGGACTTGTTAACGTAGCACAAAGGCCAACGTCAAAAAATCGGAACCATTGAGCTTCCGTGTGTCGAATAAAGTCATTACGAATCAGATATTAAATAATGAATGGGTTAATTTATGAGGATTTGGTGGCAGGCTGTAATTCGTCGGACCAGCTTCAAATATATCATCGACTCCTTAGGCATCGGCGTCAGAAGCCTGCCAAAGCCCATAAACCTACCATTATTCCAAATCGAGCTTGACTTTTCCCTTGTAATGATTTATTTATAATTTTGCTCGTCTGTTAGAGCAAAGCGGTGTCGATTTTGTAATGCAGTCAATCGTTAGTGGTTTCTTATGAGGAATATTCAATGTCAGGAGTTTTATAAGGCTTAAACTTGAAGCAAAAAGAAAAAATTGCATCTAAAATAAAGTTAATTAAAGAATATGGGAAAATAAGGTTCATCAGATATGGTGATTGATCGGATATTGGATGGAAATCACTTCCTTGCAATTTCATATTTACCTACTATAAAAAATTATCGAAACCAAGCATTAAATATAATTGAAGTAAAATTTGGTATTTTGGAATATGGACTGAGACTATTAGAAATTTGGTCGCAAAAGTAATAAAAGAATGTAAAAAGTAATTGGGAAATTCGATAGAAGACGGTCGATAATAAACAAAGCAGTCAAAATGAGGGCAGTCAAGCTATTATGGTTCAAGATCAAATGGCTGTATGACATTCCAACTCAAAAGTAAGAAGTACTTTGCTAATAAAACGGAACACCCAGATTCCGGATCGGTAAACATTAAGGTGATTACTCCTAATGCCGACCTGGTCCAATAGTCGGCCACACGAAACTTTTTTGTCTCATCCTTAACCTTAAGTGCCATATTTCAAACAAGAGATACTGTTCTTTCCTTAGATGCCTTTTTAAAGAGTCTGATTCATGTTTTAGGGACATGGTGGTGTGATAAGATTCAAGTGAAGAATATTTGGCTCTTCCCTAAGCTGCTGAGAATATAAATTCACCTCTACTGCTGCTTCTGGCTGAAGAAGTAGCTGCCGCTTTACAAAAGAAATGGTCTGGAAGAAATGGTCAGATAAGGAAAGATTTCAGAAAGAAAATACTCTTACGTTTTAATTCCTCAATCTTGACAGTCGCCTCTTATGTTTATGGCTCACCGATCAAGACTTACTATTTTCCCGAAATATTCCTTAATTTATTGCCTTTATCACACATGTTGCATTTAAAATATGTATATTATATGAAAAATATTTGTTTTAGATCTAGTTGGCTTTGGAATGACATTTTTAAATATTTATATTAACATGTAGGTGATTTATAGGTATCGTTGGCTTTATTATGAATATTCTGGCTACCAAGAACCACTGGTTCTTGTAACAGTGACAATGATAATTCAATGATCATAACAGCGGCCGACTTTTGGGACAATCATGGGAAACATTATGTACGACTTATAGTCAGCGAAATTGATTTAGCCGCACAAACAATTTCGAACCGAAAAAGTTTTTCCTAGATATTTTGTTGCAAGTAGGGACATGTTTGGACATTTTATTGCGCAGCTCAACGCAAGTGTTTCATTTTAGGGATTACTAATAATTTTTCTTAGTTTCATATGACAGATTATTGCTAGATATTGCTTTTAGTCAATTCAAAGTGCGAAGTTGATGTAGCCGCAACAGAATATTTTACTGTATTTCAAGGTTTCTTTTGAAATTTTAAGTATTGATGAGTAAGTATTTATTATCTTCTAAGAGTATATATAGAATAAATATTATGTAGTAGTTTTAGTAATGAAATACTATTCACGATAATGCCGAAACAAAAGTATCTCACTGGAGAAGAAATGTCTAAAATTCAGGCATTTAAAAAATCAAACCTTTTAAATCAAAGTGGTAAGAAATTACTTCAAGCTACGTGATAAATACAACAAAAAATGTTATAAAAAATGAGATAGAAAAATATCTGCTTAAATAGATGAGTGGAACAAATTTTGTCATCTACTAGCCACATAAAGTAAAAAAAACCTTTTCAAAAGCTGCTACTCAAACAACACTATAAATTAAATCGGTTGCAGTTCTAGAAAAGTAGTTTGGATATGATGGATAAATGGAAAACCGTCTTCTTTTCAGATGAACAAACATTTCATCTGGATGGACCCGACGGATTCAATTATTGACCTACGTCAAAATAATTCTCCCAATATGAGACGCAACTTTCAAGGCGGAAGACTTCGATTTGGGCAGCCTTTGGTTACCATGCCAGGACACTCCAATGAATTCAGAAAATTATGTGGAACTGATAGAAGGAGTTTTAATTTCAATCATGGAGCAACAATTTTTCAGCTAGATAAGGCTGCGATCCGCGTTTCCGGGCAAAGCAGTGGTTTATTGAGCGGAATATTACCTTTTTGGACTAGCTCGCTTGTAGTCCTGACATAAACCTGACAGAAAATGTATATGAGATCTTAGCTATGGAAGTATACAAGAATGGACGACAACAATCTAGTAATATTTCAAACCTTCAAAATGAAAGCAAACAAGCAACTGACATTGAAAAATTGCAAATCTTGTCACCTTGAATTTTTACCGTTATAAATAAATATTAAGGTCACATTAATTACTGGTAAGTTTTTCTTTAGATTTGATGAAAATATATAGTATATGAAGTTGCGTTTGTAAGACTGTGTTTAAATCAATTTCGGTTTAGAATAGAGTTGTTTCGTTTTGATTTTGTTATTTAGTTTAAGCGATGTTATTAGTTGTTGCTTGCAATGTTAACACACTTGCATCCTTGCCAGAATTCCGATTTCAATAAAAGGTTATAGTACTGATGACAGACTATAATCGAATCTCGCACACGAAACTAAATGAGCTTTGAGCTTCTCGAATCTTTACCGGTAGATAGATACACCTGGAAAAAGTTCCGATCTAATATTTCATAGACAATTTTACTTCTTTGTGAAAGTGAATATTTTTAGCAAAGCAAGAAATTATCTTTGAGTGACTTTAAAATGTATAAAGACGTAATACACTTCTTTATAGTATCATATCAGCAGCAATAAGTCGACCATAACATGCTCGTACTTAATCAACCTATCTTTTGAATTTCGTTTTCTTCCAAGGATATCATCTAAAGTTTCAGCGATTAGTCTATGTCGGGGGCTGCCATCCGAAAAATTTCCAAAATTCAGAAAATTTAAGGATCGGTTGCTTATTTTATTGTAAATGTTTTGCTTATGCATATAAAATGAAAGCAACTGTTGGTGCAATATTTACGAAATTGTCAGGTGCTGGCAATCATTTGTTAGCATCATAGCTGCTTCACGTTGAATTAAATCCACCCTGTGAATTTCGTTTCGATTGATTGACTGCGCTGAAAGTAATAGGAATGAATAGAATTTTACGGTTACCACTTTCAAAACTTTTAACATTTTCGAAACCTAAATATTTGTTGTTAATTGTTATTGCAGGATCATTCCCATTTGGAGATTTAAGAAAATTTACAATGTTCAGGAGACAAAAATTGTCACAACTGGCAACCCTATACTAATTTTTCAACCAAATATCTCTATAATTTGTCTTACAGTATGGTTCACCTACTGCGTGAATTTTGTTAAAATCTGGTGGCTAAATCGGAAGCTTTAGGCCAAAACCAGGTTTTTTTCTCGGTGATTTTTCCAAATGGCACCACTGTCACAGTGTTGCTTGTATTTCAAAATCATTTCTATCAAACTTAGTCCTAGCAAATAACAACGTGTTCTGTAAATTTCATGTTGATCACATTGAACTTGACATGGTGAACAAACGTCAAGATTTATCAATAACTTGAATTTATTTTCAAAAATCAAAAATTTTTCAGGAGGGTCGATGGTTTGAAGGACTTTGTTTCAGAAGCCTGCTGTAGACAGGGTTGCTCCCACAATCAGTTTTAGTCCATATCGATACGCTTGATTACTTTTAGGCACTCAGCACCCACACAAGGCTCAAAAATTCCATTTTTTTATCATGAAAAAACATAAAACATAATAAGTTTTCATTTTCAATATTCAGTTTTAGCAAAAGTGAAATCTGCATAGAAATATAAGGGTGCCTGAAAACTCACTAAAATGCCCGCCGCCGCCAAAGAGTTAAAGAGAGATGATGAAGATGTTCTCCAAAAGTTTCATTTCAATCGGATCAGCCACTCCAGAGATGATGAATGCATGTTCGACTAAGCGTGCTCCTTATTTCAACCAAACTGTATCGATGGTTATGTAACACTTTGATCCCATGACTGCATCTGAAGCAATTGGGTAAGAAAGATTTCCAGGGCTACCACTCGCATAAGTTTCAAAATTAAGGATATTTTCATTAAAAGCTGCTTGCCATATGAAAATTTGATGGCAGTATCTCTTAATACAAACCTGATGAAAATGCCCAGTGAAGGCAATACTTTGTAAGCGCTGCAGACCCTGAGAAGGCAAAATTGAAATATTGCATATAAATGCGAAATTATTCGAAAATTTATGCAATGTGAAAACACTAAAGATGCAGATTCATGAGTCTGATCATGTCAATTTCCGAGCTTTGCCTAGATTTATATCATAATTGTAATTATTGTAAGTAAAAATTTATAAAATAAAAAAAAGCTTAGCATTTTTGAGAACGAAAATCAATTATATCCTATTTCACCCTCAACTCCGCTTTTTCTTTCGTTTGGCGGTATATCAAAAACATTTCGTGCTGACGCTAAAATGACGTACTTGCACCTATAGATTTCCATTTCATTCTCTATTCTTAAGGAATAAATTGTTCGTTATAAGTCGTAAGGATTTGCAACCCTCCCAAGTCAATTTAATATTCTTAACGTGACGTTATTACTGCCAAAGTTATTCATTTCGAAAGCTTGATAGAGCCAAGTCTCACGCAAAGACTCCTCACCATTTCTCGTTTCGTTCGCTGCTTCTTTCGTTCTCGTTTTTCGTTTCGCGCTTCTAAAACACATTTACATAATGAAATTATATCGTGCCAAACCCTTAACGCCACCGCATGCTAGTGTCCTGCCTAGATTATTTGTAATCGATATTGAGGCCACAGCCAACACCGCTCAGCGGATGGCCAGTCTATGCAATATACTGTTTGGAAATCAACGAACCTGAAAGCATATTGTTGTTGTGTTATTAATGTCTGGTCTTGGTTGCTCCACTAAGATTTTCTGATTTATTTAATAAGCTAATTGCCGACATGAAATACTCCGTGAATTAATCCTTTTCCGATTGAAATGACTCAGAATAGTAAAAGGAAAGGAGGTATTTACTTTTAGATGTCATTTGTATATCCGAGTATTCTTGTGATGTGATGTCACCTTTCCGTCAGAGGTTTAATGTTTGAACACATATAATATAAGAATGCAGAAAAATGTGCAATGTTTTATAGAAAAGAAAAACTATTTTTGAATTTTGAACCACTTTTGCAGATCATACAAATTTTCATGTGTTTCCATACATTGCATGCATACCGTAAAAATTAGTTCCGCTAAGAAATTATGATTGCAAAAAACACCGGTTTCAGGAAAAAAAATTAGTTTTACCACTGCGAAATTCCTCGGTCCCACGAATGTTAATTTTGGTTCTCGGAGAAAATAAAAATCCCTCGAAAAATTTCATCGATTTTCAAAAATCCCCTCATTTAATCCCCAAAGTCATCGGATCTGACACAACTGGTCATGGGACCGAACCTTGGAGGCATGTGCTGTAATTATTTATCAGAGATACTTCGAGGGATATATTAAATGCAAAAATTATTGATTTGCATCGAAAATGAAGAATCTTTTTCGTATAAGTCTAAACTTTATTAAATATAGTCAGCGTATGTCCTTGATTTAATAAGTTCCACCGAGAGTAAATGCTAGCAAAAGTACGTACACCATGACATTCAAACTTTACACGAACGTGTATTAAATTCCAAGCATCACAGATCTGAAAAATCATGTCACCCACTTTCAGACCAAGTACAGAGCTCATCGACGAACAAATACAACCATCCGAAACCTTCGAACAAAAGGACTCTCCGATTGTTTGCAGATCGCTCTAATTTATTCTGGAAGCATATATACGAATGTCAACATTTGCATTAATTGTAATTCATCTACAACAGAGTTTCTGCCCTGTTTTATAATTATGCTAGAGACTACATGCGAATAAATAATAAAGTGAATGAATACTATCTCGCAGCCTGCTTGATTCTATTGAAAACGAAACATATTCAGGGGTACGTCAGGCCGCACAATCATCGTTGAGTAGCCATATTGTAGCTCCGCTAGGAAGTACCTACGCCAGAAAAGAACTTGCATACAGCATTCGACTCCATAGAATGGGACTTGACCGGCAGAAAGTATAATGGAAACGACATCTCATTCAGAACGAACCACATTATTTCATGGCTAGAGGGCGTGGGTGTTTCGGACTTGAAACTTTTCATTATATTCGGTAATTGTATTTCAATTGTCATATTATTGCATGTTTTCTGGTTTTTAATTCTATTACAATAGACAGAGTAACGATGTTCGCATGCCAAGTATTGAATGAGTGTCCGGAGCGTTCGCTCATTAGCATATTCTAAAAGCCTAAACACAAAGCGATCTAAATTATTCATTTTTCAGACAAAATATATAATTATCATTCATCTAATTTCAAACGAGTTATTTAGATTGCTGTGGGTTTCACTGACGTTGATTCACAATAAGCTATTCAAACTGCTTGATCTGCCAAAATTTGAAGCCAACTATTTATTTCAATAATAATCTGAAATCCACTTTAACATTTTTATTGTATTTTATATATATACATATGTATATCTAGAAAAAAAGATTCAGCGAAATTATCATAGGAGTGTGAACGGATTTTTTCACGAAATATTGCCGTATAAGTATAAGAAGTATCTCTAATCCTTTTGGGTTGGCGGGCATTGTAATGAACTTTCAAGTCTCCCTACGATCAGATGAAACTCTACCGAAAAAAATATGCAAAAAAAACTGAGATTGTATTAAGATTCATTGTGATAGCCTTTTAGAAATGTTTAACACTTAGAAATTTGTAAAGGAAATTTCTAACATTTTGAGCTTAAATAAATCCTGGTAAAGTCATCAAATCAAAATGAAATCAACATGACATATTGACAGCTATAAAGGATAGACCTACGCAGTTTTTTAAGAGGGCAATCCTTCAGCTACGTCAGGTATGTAGATACAGATACTTCAAATCATCGAAACCCCCGAAAACAATTCGCGGTTTGGCAACATGCTGTTTCTGCACAATCAATTTAAATCTTTCGAAATTCTTCTGCCTAAAAGAGTGGTAACTCTACAATAAAATACCTCATTTTAGATCACCCTTAATATTTTGACCAATTCAAGTCCGGATCACTATATCAAACTGAAATTTACGCGTTGTATTAGTCCTAAATAAGACCACATCTAATGGATGTAATACAAAAATGTTGGTAGCCCATCTCGAAGTATGGGATGGCAGCTACGCTGATTTTGGCCATTTTATGACCAAAAAATAGTACCAATAAATTTTGAAGTTGTAATTTGCTGCAATGGATTTTTTTGTGAGTTTCGGTGCAGAGAAATTAAATTATTAGTAATAAAATTTTATGTGTTTCAGGTTTTAAATATCCGATCTGATGATCTGGATGTAACAAATAAAATCAACGTAATGAATTTAAAACGTGTTTTAAATGTGAATCGGATAACCTTTTGGATGCATATACTTTTTTTCCTGAATTTCGATAATGGACTGGAATTGTTTATTTTATTTTCCTTTGCTTTTTTGGCAGCCGGTGTAAATCCAAGCATACATCTGTTTTTGCTTAGCAGAATAAAGCATGTCTGCAATGCTTTAAGATATTTACTTCTAGAGTTTATTTCTTTGCAGAAGTGATGCCAAACATACTAATTAAAACCCTGTAAGATGGTGTGTGTGTGTGTGTGTACTTGAGCTGCGAGCGAATATTGAGCAAATACTTATTACCACTGATTTACACAAATATTACTGTAATGACTGAACTATTGCTTCCCGTTTCTTCCTCACTTGTTTCAATCACTGATTACTGCTGATTCAAGAAACCCACAATACTAAAAACAGTAGACACCAATTCACCGAATACATATAGCATCAGGATAAGAACAAACAGTCGACCGATTCCAACAATACGTGACATTATTTAACCGAACGGGTTTATTTGAATCACTAAACAGTATGTAACAAACGAAAGCCTTTAACGTAAAGATATATTTGAATTGCACTTAAAGTATATATCTTCAGAGCTTTGGATATTTGAAAATATTAGAATTTCAATGGTTTTTCATCTGGCGCCCAGTGTGGGCGAAAATTTCATATAATCGAAATTTTCACATTTCGCTCTCTTATTCAAAACTATTTGAGTTTAATTATTGGAACAAGGACATTCAAAAACAAATTAAGCATTCAAATGCTTCTAAATATTTTTATCTGCACACTGTAGAAAAGCACAAGCAATATGTACAATTTCATTCTTTGTCACTGTTCCAGTCTTTATTATCTCTGTACAGTTGCAAAGACTACATTGCTCATCCCTCATTCATGTGGATCTGTTTTCTTCCTTAACATCGCCACACATATGTTTTGGCATTGGATAACATTTGTTGTGTACATTTCTGTTGAACATATACATACATGTGTAGGTAGAAAATTGGAGTCTATGTGAAAAAGGCTGCGTTGCGCTTAGTTTTTCTTACTAATACGGAAACTCACTGGAGCATCAAACCCAACGTACGTGAACAATTAAACAAACTCATGGCTGGATAGCTAACAAAACAATGTTGTATGGTGTTTGGTGGGTGTCAGATTTAAGCCGTGTGTATCGTTCTACATACTGTCAGTTTGTCCTAATTCCCTGTTGTCTGTCGTAGGCATTTGAGGACTTGAAAAGTTGGGAAATACATACATATGCCCTGATGCTGAAATTTTTTATGTAAGAAAAAGTTTAAATTTAAGAAAACAGTTATTGAGTTAAAATAACAAGTGAAATTTACTTGAGTATGGGACAACATTTTTGGTTGAAGTGATAGTTCCATGCTACTAGTGAATGTTATTCCTTAGCTCTAGGTCAATTACAATTAAACTATAAGAATTACTCAAAATTGTTATTACAAACATTACAATATTATAAACATTACTGTCTGTAAAGCAGAGCAGTCAATAAGTATTTTCTCAAATTTTCAATTGAAACGCAAATGATTGGTAAATTTTATCTTTCGTCAGCTCTGTCAAAGTGCAACATTCAAAATTCCGCGTTATACAAGAACGGCAACCCATCACCAAATTACCTCTATTTTCAGCACTCGAAATTTCTGTTCACGAGAGCTGACGACTGGATTATCCGATCAATATGAAACTTACAAAACAAATTGGTATTAAATAGGAGCAAGTCTGATAGAAGTGGTTTTGAAATGCGAGCAGCCCTGTGACAGTGGCGCTATCTTGAAAATCTACTGCGAAAAAACAGCTTTTTTACTTTGAGTCACATTTGGTAGAAATTTCTGCGAAAAATTTGGATGCAGCTGCTAGCTATGGATATTTTTGTCTCCTAAATTCTGTAAATTGGCTCAACAAAATAAAGGTTTTTGCCCTAAGCCTTCTGATCCTTCATTAGATCAAACCACAATTCATGTAGTAAATGCACCTTACTGTAAGCCAAATTTCGTAAGAATTTCGTCGAATAATCGTGAGAGGGCTGCCAGCTATGGTATTTTTTTTTTACTTTTTTGATAAGAAGTGAACCGTGTTCACAAATTGATAACCGTTATGAATAAATCGATTTTACCATTATTTCATTTGCGTAATATGTCATTGAATATGGTCTAATCAGTTGGAGATGCTTCCAACTGCTAATAGTAATTCATTAAAGAATCATAAAAGTTTGTTTAAGGTTTGTTGGTGCTAATACCTTGAGATCTAGAATACAAAAAGCATTAAATGAAACAGCCAATATTGCAAAGAAAAGGGTTCATCCATTAATGCTCAAGGATCCAGTATAGTACCATTCACCAGAAAAAGAACATTTGAAAAGGAACCCTAATATTTAGGACACAGTCTTATGTCCGCAGGAAATTGTAAAATATCTAGGAATTGCCTAGATAAGACAACAGGACTACAGGTACAAATCAGGAGACATTATAGGTCGCCTCAAAATTCTGAAGGTCATCAGTCCCATTATGGAAATGTTGAACTTCGGCGATCAAATAAACACCAAAGCAGTCTTTGCAAAGAACATCAAAGAACATATAGAAGGATGGCCCACCAATCTAGTACAAAGGAGCGTAAATATGATATACGGATGGTTCAAATATGGATTGTGGAGTAGGAACAGGGATCGTAGTTCCCAAGTACAAAATGCACTTCCTTCTATTAAAGAAGGCCACTATCTATCAAACAGAACTATCTGCCATACTTGGAGCATCACATATAATAAAAACAAGGAATACTATAAGGGTATGAATTTAGATCCTATCGGATATCCAAGCGGCTCCAACGCAGTATTTAAGTAGGCAAAACGAGGACACCAAACTTGACAGCAATATTCAAGATACTAGGTATAAAGGAGAGGAAAAGGTGTACACAGGTGGAAATATTAACGAAAGCTTTAGAGGATCTAATAATAAAACCGGATAATTTAGAGCCCCTGGTAGTAATATAAGAAATATGCTTATCAAATTTGAGCTAAGGATCAAACATTACGCCAAGATCTCTAAAATTATCAACGACATTAAGAGGATAGCCACAAACAGAGCAGGCGAACATCAAAGGTGAAATTTTCAAAGAGAAAGACATTTTGTGACATTTCCCGATGTTCAAAGTGAGAGCATTGGAAGCGCTTCAAGTCTGTAGGCTGTTGAGATCGTTTTGTAAAACCATACAGTCATCTTTTGACTCAACCACTCGAAACATCTTGAAATCGTCGGCATACAAAAGACAAGAAGAATGGATTAAAGGAGGGAGATTGTTTATGAACAGAAGAAAGATAAGAGGACTAAGGATGGACCCTTGCGGAACACCTGATGCAGGACAAATAGGAATTGAAGAGGAGGAATTAACAGTTACTATACAGGTACGATCAAGGATGTAAGAGTTAAACCAGGAAAGAAGAGGACCAGCAATGCCATCGTACCTTAGCTTTTGAAGAAAGAGGCTATGGTTGACGGAGTCAAAGGCTTTGAAAAAGTCGGTATAAAGTACATCAACCTGCTTTTGATGGGCAAGAGCGGATGCGACCGTGTGTGTGAAGGAAAGAAGGCTGGTTAAAGAGGATTTACCTTTGACAAAACCAAAGAGATTTAGCCAGGATATTTGGAATACCGTCGGAACCACTAATGGTATTGGCATCGATATCGTTCAACAGAAGTTCAATTTTAAGAGGGTTCGTTCGAAATGAGTGCAATTCAGGAGAGAATGTGGAGGGAAGATTTAAGGAATTAGAAGAGGATTGTTGTGAGAAAAAAGAGGAAAAGTAAGAAGCAAAAAGCTCACACATTTCTTGTGGAGTGGAGGCAGCTGTATCACCCAAGTGCGTACCATTGGGTATACTAGGACAATTTTTCAAGGAACGGATGAATGACCAAAAGGATTTCAGGTGATTGGTTCTAATTGATGCTTTAACGCCAGCAATCACACTCTGTCCAGCAATCGCGAGACGAAGATTAGAGCTCTTTGTTTCTACTTTTCCCTCACTCAAGGACATAACAAATGCCCCGTCTAAGAATATATGCAGATTTATGAGAAGCCTGGATATAACGCAGAGGAGGCACAATATGCCCAGAAGGTCGCAGTGCTTGGGGTCTGCAGGACCCACTCCAGGCTATCAATTAATCGAATCAAGGAAGCCAATCTTTTCCCCCAGATAACACACGCACTTTCTTCATAAAGTAAAATGTTCAACCTTTGCATTTATACATTCACAACAATTTCAGTAAATGAGAAATATTGAACATATCGGCAAATATGTCGATTGACGAATGAGTTACGGTATATACCCCTATTTTTTGGTAACAAGGCTATGCAACATTTTATCTACAAGACGTAATTCAAAAGAATCTCTGACAAATTACTTTTTGCGGAGCGATATAGGCTACTGTATCAGTAGCAATAAAACAATTTTCTATTTGTGAAATAAGATATGTAAATTCCACATTCCATTGTTTTCACAATAAAATATATTCCTAGTCATCATTCTAGATATTATTAGATTGTTTTGACACAGTCCATTCAACAACAGGTTTTGTGGAATGGCCATTAAGTACTCCTTTCAATACTAATATTGATTTAATATTTAAATAACATATATATATTTTATTAAATAACATATATATATATTTTATTTTATTAAAAATATCGTTCAGCAACTAAATATAGATTCTAAGTGTCCTTAACATCAAACTATTATGTAAACGATAAATCTCGTGGAAGAAGATAGCGTTACTTTTATTGACTTTTGATTGCCATCAATTTCAACGTTCAGTTCAAATACGAGCATATTAGAAAACTTATCGAAACATTTATATCTTGTCAGATTGACGAATGAGCTCCCAAAATTCAATGAATGTAAAAATATTACAGCCAAAATTCATCCACGAGGAACATTCATTTCCGTCAATGTAAGATCTAGAGAAATGTCCCGAACGTTTCAGGTTTTCCTGGAGCCTTACTTTCACAAACCATGTTCTCATCGGTCACATGCTCATATGTCATATCCCAACCAAAAACTTTCCGAAACTTTCACATTCGAAAACTTCGAAGCATGTACAGTCTGACGTGTGTAGATGTTTCAAATTATATAAACCAAGCACAAAGAAAGGCAAAACTGTTTTAAACTATTGAAAATGATGATAAGTACAACTAAATCCGATGCAGACAAAAATAGTTGGTTTACATGTGTCTATAAAGTTAATCTCCACTTTTTCGAAGGGCTTGGTTGTTTTAAAAGTCCTATTCTACATAACAGAATGGAATGGAGTTTTGAATGATACTACAAGAGACCGCAAGGACTACAGTCCCGATGCTCCGAGTGAGTTACATTTTTTATTCACTTCATGTTGGCATCCAAACGACTGTGTGCAATGCTAGAGAGGGGACTGTTCAGGGAAAGAGTAAAACTTTGACTGCCACTGGCTGCTTTGACATATTCGACAGGATAAAAACGAATTTTTAAAACTTTTGTTTGGCTTTTGTGTTTTCTTGTCTGTTCTTGTAGCTAGATTGAGAAATGTTTTCATCATATAGTCCGTTAATTTGCTGTAAAGTCCCTATTGTATGAGCATTTATTTTAAGTGCCGAATCATAATTACCGATCACTCTCACTTGCAAAACAAGGGTTCTTTGGTAAGCATTAGTATTCTGGCATTTGTTAAAAAGTTTTTGATACTGAATTGGTTGCACAAATGAAAATTAAAACCTATTTGATCGAATTGATTTAACGATATTTTAAATACACTTCTCTGCAGATTAATCACTGATTGTGTAAGTGAGTTTTTGTTGGTGAAAGCAAACATAATGTACATATATCATTCATTGTCTCAACCATTGATTTATTATACTAACACAAAATTATTTTTCAGTTTTCATCCAACCCGCAACAACTGTTGCTTCCGAAAACGAGCAATCATAATTTTTCCCTCGAAATTATCCTGAGCCCTCATTATGGAGATTTATACTCAAACCCAAGTGAACGAGCGATATTCCCAAATGGCGTTTCTCAGGACTCCATCACCGCTGCAAAAGGAAAGGCTCGTCTGTTATCCAACCGAAATTTCCCGTCGGAGTCGAGTGCATGTGTGTGCTCGTACATCAAATCAATATTCAGTCTTTTGTAGAACATCTATGGTGTACGGGCTCATGCATAAATTCATGTGATTGTTTTCAATTGTACTATAATTTGCATATCAAATGCCAACAACACGTCGGCGGCAACCTCAGACGATATCTTTTATGATTGCGAGACTAGGGCTACGTTGAGACAAGAAGGACGCCAAAGAGTTTCCGAATAGATAGTGGATTATAGTATCCAGGAATTATGTACTACAAGTCTAGTAGATTTGTAGCACAGAGAATCCAAAAATGATATTTCCGAATCGAGTGCACATGGAAAAGGACAAAAGACCTTTTCATCCACCCAGTTATCACCCTGTTATTTAAATAGGGGTCTTGGCTCTTTGAACTATCAATTTATTGGACAGATAAATGAAGCAAACTTTTTATAAGGGAAAGTCTTTGGTAAATAAATTTCTGGATACTATTTGTGTTTTCCTATGAACTGGGACCCAAAAAATGTTAATTTTTTATGCAACCATGCGATGATGTGAAAGTAAAAAAGTGAAATTCATGTTCAACTAATGTTTACTTCTTTAAGAACAGCGAAAAGTATGCATCGATCAATAGACATGTTTTAGCACAAAACTGATGCAAGGGACATTTTCTTTAAGTACATCGCGTAAACAAACTTCTGATAGACTAATAGACATAGAAAATGAGGACAGATTATTGTCGAAAAATCGATATTCGTCAACAATTTAAAATATATCTCCCTTTTAAAGGAAAAAATTTTTTCAAGCTGTAGCTTAAAATCGATCAGAGCATCTTTGCAATAATTTATAATCGATAATTGTCTAGCAAGTTCGTCATATTTAATAGTCTCTCGACGAATTGTGACACTTTAAGTTTTAACTACGAAATCGAATGAAAAACAGCGAATTATTTGTTGAACTGTGAAAATGTTATGAGTGGAAATGTTTTCCGAGCTATAATGTTTTAGTTACGAAAGAAAACTGATTTGATTTGAAAAAGTAAGGACTCACAAGTCCGCAAACTTTGTTTCTGAAAAAACACAGCAATTGGTGTCAGAAGTGGATTTTTTTTTTGTATTTGCAATTCAATAAATGAGTTCCAACGGGCTTTGGAAGTTCTACAAACCATTTCAGAGCTAATCTGCCTATTTGAGCCTGATGAACGCTTTAAAAGGGTGAAGAGCGAAAACGTGAACGTTTATAGAAGCCAAGGAAACTTTGCAACAGCTAGCAATGACTGAATAATCCACATTTTCGGTCCGCTGCAAAATAATTTTCCGAGGACAAACAACAATCTTGAAGTGAAACATCGTAACTTAAAAGTAGTAGGTGGAAAAACGAATCTTGGAGGAAAAGAAACACCTCCGCTGTTGTGGCAGGCAGCGGAATGCCACGAAGACAGCGGACCGCTGTCGCGGCGGACACCAGCCTACCACGAAGACAGCGGACTGCCAACCGGATAGCGGATTAGAGTTGGGTCATACTAGAATTTTCGCATACTAGGTATAAATAAAATTACATAAATTTTCAATTTTTCCCATCATTCCCAAAACATTAATTGCAACAAATTTTCGTGCGCTCTGTTGTTTTTGAGTAAATGATATCGTGGGATATAAGTCGATGATGCTAAAATTTATCAAAACTAACGTAAATAAAAATCAATGATCTCCCACTGCAAGTGGTCACATCAGTGAGGTATGCACTATGAGCTGATGTCTAATGAGAATCAGTGCATACTTTCGAAGCCACAAATTTTAGCGTATGCGTGGTTTGAATTTACGGATTTTGAGATTTTATATTCTGAAAGTGTGTATTTTGCTATCATAGAATTTGTTTTTCTGTATTTTGTAACAATAATTTTAATGTACGGATTCTGTTTTTACTTCCTATTTGTGTGCGATTGCTCTTTGTATTGCTTGTGCTTAATCATCATTTATCAGTCCTATCACATACACTTTTTAATCAATATTTCATGGAACAAAGACTATGTTTGTGCACAAAAAAAATTATATAAAATTTCATATAAAAAACATAATAAAATATACTTCTTATTCCATTATTACACTTATATATGCAATTTCGAAACATTAAAATTAAATTTTCAAAGATAGAATACAAGTTTGGCTTTAGACAGTCCTCCCCCATCTTCAGAAAAGTTTAAAACTTATATGTATTACCAGCGAGATCATTTTTAATCACTTGCTTAACTATGCAATTTTGCTGGCAAAAATTTATTTATTCGATCAGGCTTATACTCGTAATAAGTCAATGCCATATGGCGTCCTTGACTACACTATAACAAAACCTCGCTCGTATAAAAGGGTGGTAATTTGAATAAAATTATTTTCGTTTTAAATATGGAATTCTTGTGTGATTGAACTTTTCTCTGCCGATAGGATCAAGTCGTTCTTATTATATTTTCTTGATAAGCTTTTTTTAATCAATCACATGCCATTTAATCTAAATAATTTGGAAATTTAATCACCACAGTGAACAAACAGTATAATGCGATTGCAGCTCCATACAACTGCTAGGAAAATTATTTGAATCCGTTCAAAATACCGTAAATATAATCAAGACATTTTCTGAATAATTGCCTGCTCATCAACTATAAATAACAGTTGCTGTTGAACCACTGAGGGCATACCACGACTATCAAAAATAATAAACCCTTTCGGTTTACATTGAACCACACCATTCAACTAGGCCTGGGCCGTAAAACCTAGACTGAACTAGAAAATTCTCTAAATTAGCTTGGCCGTGTTGGATAGCTATGTTTTAAGTGGCTCCTTCTACTGCAGCAGTTTATTACAAAGACCGCGGTCGCTCGGCAGCCTGCTATGCACCTGTATATTTCAATTAACAATTCAGGACCGAACCTTTGAGTTGCTCTACTGTGGAGCGAATATTTCGGATTAAGGCATAGTGCATTCACGCAGACAAACATTTGAATAGAGTTAAAAGCCACTAACCAACAAAGAAGATTTGATGTTGGAAGCTTCTTTGTGTTCTGTATATAATGTGCTTCCTCTGGACGAAAGTTGCATAAATTTATGCTCCTGCATTCACTTAGATGAGAGAACAACGTACAAATCCACGTACCGATACGAAGTTTATATGTATGAGCGTGTTTCAATGTGGCTGCAAGTATTCGGAATACGAGCACTAGTTTAGGACTATGAACATTTTACGGTTCTTATTCCGAGCTTAGCACGTGATTTAGCTATAAATTCCAAACTCGAAGGCATTGCGGAACGTAAGTAGTAGCATTTTAAATCAAACATTATAATTTGGCCGAAAAGCCTTGGAAAGTCTGGGCTGGTGACTTAGAGCGCTGAGTTGGCCATGCGAATCCGAGCTATGTGTGAGTTTATGAATTCAAAACACCATGAATTCCACAATGAGTCCAGCATGGTAACAATGAGAGTAGTATAATGAATATAACAGAAAAAGACAAATATAACAATCGAATTAGTTCAGTAGTAGCTCCAATTAATTAATTCGCAATAATACACAGAATGATACCTCTCAAGGCTCCCAAATTCATGTTAGGGACACTGGGCGATGCATGACATTGATGAGAGCTGGTCAATTATCCTATGTATTACCACTCAGTAAGTAGCCATTCAGTGGTAGATACACATGTGGAAGGCATTGTGTGATTAACAGTTTATGGGTAATTTATTAAATTGCAAAAAAAAATTATTAAGAATATGATGACTGCAAAATAGTTACAAATTAAATATTACAAATACTTATTCGGTCATACATAAATACATAATACATAATTATTTGGTCGCATATCAACGCAAATGCAAATCGAACATTGGATACACTGCTAATTGTTCTTATGAAACAGAGTCCATGTTCACTGTTGCAAACACGATAATTCAGTATGGATAAGCTTTGAAATTTTTACCTCGAGTAATGAAGTGAAAAATAATTTATATGCGCATTGAAAATAACCCGAATGGTTGCAGACAATTTTCCAGACACCACAAGTAAACACGATATCTACTATAGAATTTTGGGCTACTAATTTGAGAATTTGTGAAAAATAAAAGAAAAGAGTTTTGGTGAAAGAACAGTACCTTGCGAAACGCCGACATTGGTGGTGTGGACACAGGATTTGAGTCCATCCAGAACAACTTGAAAGGAACGATCTACGAGGCAACTTTTAATCCACTTGATGAGGACGGGGTAAAGACCAAATGCACGAAGCTTGGCTAATAGGGCAGGGTGAGAGAAACGACCATTGCTTCACCAAAATTATGGAGACAACGGTTCCATCTCTCAGTGAGAAATGTAAGTAAGTCTCCATTGGAGCGCTCATAATGGAAACCATACTGGCGGTCATTGATAAGATGGCTCAACTCAAGATATTTCATTAATTTTGAGTTCACGGGAGATTCTAACACCTTAGACAGAACCGAAACGATTGCAATAGGTCGATAGTTAGAGGGATCACAGGCCTCTCCCTTTTTTGGTATGGGCTGAACGTGTGCAAACCTCCACGCGGAAGGAAATATTCCAGTCGAATATGACAGGTAAAATAGTTTGCGCAGAGGTTTAGTTAAGGCGGAGGCGCAAAAAATATAGGCCCTTGCTTGAAAGCACATATTGGAGGAGTAGGAGGACTCAGTGATGAAGATGGCAAGTAAGAGCTTGTAGCAATAATCTCAGCAAAAAGATTAGCTTTGTCCAGTGACTCAGTCAGTACGATACCACCATAAAGAAGAGGTGGTACTGAGGAACTGGAGAAGTTGTTCTTAATCCTTTTCACAAGTGCCCAGCAGCCTTTGCTTCCTTTCCGGCTTGCAAGAACCTTCTGTTTAATATTTTGGTCAAACTGGAATTTAACTCTTCTGATAGTGGATGTACAGGAATTGCGAGCAGTTTTATAAAGTTATTTAGATTCCTCAGATGGAGATAGCTTGTAATTTCGGAATGCCGCCTTCTTAGTGCGAATAGCCCCTTGACATTCGTAACTAAACCATGAGGTGGTGGTTGGCTTAGTGTTCTTGAAAGCATGCGGGATAAACGAGTACATTCCATACCATATGATGTCAGTTAAGATGGAAGCTATATATTCGACGTTCTTTGTTGCAAAGCAATTGGACCAGTCGATCTCTCTGATGTCTTTTTTAAACGCAGTTCAGTCAGATTTGCGATAATGCCAGACTAGTCGTTTGGTAAGAAACTGATTAGTGTTAATCAGAGAAGAAGTGTTAAATTGGGCCGAGATCAAATTGTGGTCCGAGTTGCCAAGAGGCGCAGAAACTGAAATCGAATATTAATCTGGGTGTGAAGTTAAAAATAAATCTAAAAGATTTAGATAGAATAAAATTAATAAAATGTTTTAAATTATGGGTTCTTTTGAAGCTATCACAGTTTTTGGATATCATCTCCATTATGGCGTGGTCAATTGCACAAACGATTAGTCTACCCTTAAATAATTTTATGATTGGACAGGAAATTATTGATTTTCTCTTTTCACAAAAAGTCCGATAAATTCAACAGATTTCATAGTGAATAAGGTTTCTTTTAGTACTGCCAGACTGACTCTGTTCCATGTAAAAATATTAAGATTTTTTTGAATTTACATTGTTCTATGTTTCCTTACTGTGCATCAAAGTGTTCTGATGGAATGCCGTTAAGAAATGTGCACTAAAAACTGTTGGCAGAAAAAAAAACTATTCTTATATTAAAAATAAAAAAATAAAAACAAATATATTTATCTTTCCTATTTTTTTTATCTACAGCTAGTTTTGAAAAGTTTAGATGATAGTAGAACTAGCACAGTCGTAGCACTGCAACCTTTTTCGGAGGTTCCCTATTCCAGCATATGATGTTTCTATCCAGAATCGGTTAACATCTTCTCGGTTTGTTTTATTATCTGGTCTACTCATCCAAAAAGGGGCGATTTGCCTGCCGGATATGCCAAAAGAGTGGACACGTTTTTCACGGTATTTGTTTTTTATCAAAGCCCAAGCATTAACTCATTTGCGAGGTAGGACCAATTCCGACCAACTGGCACAACTAAGGTATACCTGTTCATCAAAAGCTCCACTGTTTTCGTTGGGAAAACCTGAAATTTTAAAATAAGACAAATATGGGCCTTGGGAAGAGCACACAAGAATACTCCAAGTACTTATTTTTGATTTGTCCATTCGTTAGGAAAGTTCTTGAGAAACTGAGATGAATCAGCTCAGGAAACTGAGATGAATCAGACAGGAACAGGGAGTTCTTTAATATTTTATTTTGATGCAAACTGAATGTTTTAGGTTGATTTGGCGATAATACTGTTGAAAGAATAGGAACTCAGCAGTTCAGGCGAAAAAGAAATTAACGATCGATCACTGAATAATCGCTCTCTGTTCTTCGGGAAGATTAAGTTAACTTGTTAACGTTTAAGATGAATATAGTGAAAATTCCACTTGTTTATTTCTTAAGAGGGTCAGATACACCCAAAAATCGAATTTGGTTTTTTTCCATCCCAAATTCACGAAATTGAACTGTGCCTAAAAAAATACTTTTTAAGTTTCTGCAAACTCGCAAATTTCCCCGAAATAACAAGGAACGCGAATTGAATGCCTATATGTGTGGTGATAACAAAGTAATTAGCGTTAAAAGTTTGATTTAAAAAATAAAGCATAAATTGAAGGTGGAGGTTAGCTATAATAGAAACTTATGAAAAATACATATTTCCCTTGAAATATCGGTATCTGTCAGAAAATTGAAATATATTTAGCTTCTAAAAAATATTAAAAAATTTAATAAAATTTATTTTTTCGAAAACTAGAAAAATCTAATCAAATGATGATGGCACTTGGCAGAAACGAGAGTTTTCCTCAAAAAACAACAATGGACCGTAAAGCTATGTCCGCAGTATGACAGAGCCACTACTCCTACAAACAACCAAGAGATGATTATGAAGCATGGAAAGCCTGAAATGATAAAGAGTGTTCCATCAATCCCAATGGTTCAGCTGGTAAGATGAAAGTCAAAGAAATAAGAAAATTTTCAGGTGGTGCACAGAGAGGAGAAAGATGCCTTACAAGACGCAAATCAGTGATGGGAACAGCAAAACATTCAAGAATGAAGTGAACGACAAACACATGTATTTCTATGAAGGCAAGATCAAAGATATCTCTCTCTCTCTCTATTAATAAAAAAAGTTTTGGAAATTTAGTCGGATTATTATTTATTTTTCTCTTATAGTAGACACATAAATGTACGAAATCCGACGTGTATATAGATATATATATATATATATATATATATATATATATATATATATATATATATATATATATATATATATATATATGTATATATATGTACTGCGACTGTGAACTTTTATTGATTTTCGCACGGCTTTAGTACATACGTCCAGTAAAATGTACAATTTAAAATCGTAGATGGTCTGGGGGTTGGTGAGCGAAGCGAGCAGGGGGCAAAGCACCCTAGTTAAATTAATTTTTCAATTGTTCAAGTATTGCTAAGCTGACTTTTGTATTCATTCACGATGAATGCACTAGTCATGTGCGAATGGCTGTGAAGAAGGAATGAAGTGGTAAAAATATGGCAGATGGGAAAATTATTGGAGGCAAAAGAAGATTGACAGATACAGTTTTCAACAAATTAGCCATCTTTTATGGCAATGCCATTCGGAGCAGCAAGTTTGTAGCGGAGATTCAAAATAAACTCGGGGCTATTTATTATCATTACAGGTTTGTCAAAATTTTGAGTGAAACATTCTTAATTGCTATTTTTTTATTGAATATTATAGATCCAATTTTCCCCTGCAGGGCATCCGATAGTAACTCACAACACCATCTGTGCCCCAGAGATACGTTAGATTGGTCCTGCAAATACAATATGGCTGTAAGTGATAAAACAGTGCAGGCGTCCAAGCACAAATCGTCAATACCTATAGCCACCATAGATGTGATTAGGAAAACTTTCACTGAACTCAGTGATGAGTCTTTGCTGTCACGGTGACTCGCCAAAAATTCAAACGAGTGAATTAACAAAATAATCTCTTACAAAATAACAGCCTAAAGCTTTATTTAATAAGCTTTATTTTATGGGTTATAGTATTTATTATTTTAAATTTTTATTATTTAATTAGGTTATAATTAGAGCTTAACATTGAACTCTCAAAGACTCTTATATAACAAACATTAGTAATTTATAAAAGAAATAATCTTTGGTTTTACAATGAAAGTGTAATGTTTTCATATAAATAGAAATATAAACAGAATTTAACTGTTAAAGAAAAAGTTAACGACTTTATCTTGATCTTCATATTTCCTTAATTGGAAATTAATTTCATTAACATCATTAACAGTGCTGTGCCTCTATTTTGGCTTCAATTAAATTAAAAATAAGGATAAATAATAACCTAAGATTAGGTCGAAACTAATTGCAATACATAGCTACATATTCTAAATTAAGGAAGACTAGTTTATTTAGTACTTTTTGAATGCAAATCAAATATTATATTCAACTCCAACCCTGTTTATAAAAAATTTAAAGTGATTGTTCAAGTGCGCCTTGGTTTCATTCGTGATAAAGACCTAATAAAAGGATTATAATAAATATAATAAATTTTGTAGCTATCACTTATTACAAAGAACGTACCAAAAACCATTTTTTTTTGTGCAGGGCCTATTGTTGAAACTGGGACTGATGATGGAGTTTTAATATTCAATGATGGACAGAAAAGCCAAGTGAGTGTCCTGAAGACACTAGGAGCCGATGCAGGAAAACACCGAAGAGGTGGCGCGAATGTCATTGATAAATAAAGAGTGCGGCACGGGCAGAGGGGCTTCTTTTCTTCAACCAATGAGACCAGAGCTGCCAGGAGATGTCTTGGACAGGAAGCAGAAGTAATACAACTTGAAAAAGAAGGACTTTGCTATTGTTCTGGAAAAAAGTAAAATAAAAAAAGGCGAAAGTAAATGGCTGTGTACCTTTGTAAAACTACTAACAACTTTTTCTCAAAACTCTTTTTCACAGTTTGCGTGCAAGGTTTTTCCGAAACGGTAAGAGCTACATGCTGAACTTGTCTGCTATTTACTTTCAAATAATCATAGGGATTTCGTGCAACTCTTTTAACTTTTTCGCAGAGAAAAATGGTGTTTTTGGCATGATTGTAAATTTTGATGTGATTCAAAGTAGGAGATGAATTTTATGAAACCCCTATGACAATTTTTTCATACCAATTGGAATAACGTCTGACAAAAAATTAATTTCTTTATCTTTGAACGTTCTTGCCTACGCACAAAATCTGACCACATGTTCTCCCTTCCCACGAACATCCCGTGCTCAGAGAGTTCTAAGGAGGTATTACAAACATATACAGGTTAAATTAGCGCAAAGAACGGACAAAAGCATAAGTTAGTTCCAGGGAGACCTACTTTAAAGCAAATAATTATCGAATAAACCTTAATTCTGGAGTATTTTTGGTATCAGACCCCCAGTCGTCAATTGGAGCTGTTAAATAGTTCTTCGTTATCAAACTAGCGATATATAACGCTTTTTCTGCAGCATAAGTCTATTTACGCTATATATTATAATTTTTTCTGTATATCCCTTTGCGGTTTATTTGTAGACCCCTTTGTTATAGTCTCACAAACAAGACTTAGCTTTTGATATAAATAAGGTGTATTTTATAGGCTGTGCTCGTACGATTCATTCAAAATCGATTATATTTAGTACTACATTGTCGTGATAAGGTGCTACTTGAGTGAAACTTGTTTCTTTGCTTTCTTTCTTGGGCTTACTTTTCCCCAAAATTACTTACGGCTCTTGAAAAAATTTAACTAGGTGGGTATACCTACATAAATTGATTTACGAAAAGATAGAAATGGATTTAAAAATCTACTGCTGCTAATCTAAAGAAATGATTATTTTTTGCTTTATGTGCAAAAATTTTCTGAATTCTCATCGGAGATAAGACTACCAAACAATTTAATGGTAAAAGTAAAGTTGCATAATTGTTAAAACAATAAACACTTTAGCTTCAATAATTTACAAATATATATATTTGTTTAAAAAACTTTTAATAAGATTGGCGATTTTAAAATTTAACAGAGCAGATTTAGAGCCAAACAGTGCATAGTTTAATTCAAAATTCATTTTAGCCATCCCACAAAAACAATTTGATTCTGCTTTCGGAGGCTTATTCCGCAAAACGATTGAATTTCCCGTATCAATTATTTTCTGCTTTGATAAGCTTTAGAGACGATATACGGCTTAGAGGCTGACTTACTGAGATACAGAAATTTACGATCGTATGCTAAAAAGATGGTTAAAGATGCGATGAATGCTTATCATGCCCACATTGAAGCCTCCGTATCATCCTGTCAACAGAAACCCTTCTGGTCCTATATCCGTTCCCTTAGAAAGTCTCCCTCTATCCCTTCTCTGATGCACCTTAATGATTTGTCTGCTTCCTCGTCTAAAGAAATATGTGAGCTGTTTGCTCTTTTCTTTTCTTCTGCTACCTCTCAACCTAATCCATCTTTCTCTGCTAATATTCCCTCTCCAGATGTTAATAATTGTTGTTTGTTTTTAACGAACCCGTTGGAGGTCGAATGTTTGCTTGCTAACCTAGATAGTAGCACCAGCTGCGGACCCGACGGCTTACCTAACATATTTGCAAAGTCATTGTCGTCATCCTTGTGTGTTCCTTTATCTGTCCTCTTTTACCTTAGTATTGCTTCCTGTACGTTTCCTTCTTCCTGGAAGTCAGCAAATATTTATCCCATCCTTAAAACCGGAAATTCATCCTGCGTCTCCAATTATCGTCCCATATCACTTCTATCTTGCTTCAGTAAGCTTCTCGAAAAAGTTGTTTACAACAGGGTTTACCCTCTAATTGAACCTCTTCTCGCTTCTGAGCAACATGGTTTCGTCAAAGGTAGGTCAACAGTATCCAACCTTCTTTCGTTCACCAATACTGTTGCCTCCGCTATCGACCAGCAAAAGCAAGTGGATGTATTATATACAGACTTTGCCAAGGCTTTTGACTCCGTGAACCACGAAATCCTCCTTTCAAAGCTTGATGGTTTCAATATTTCGGGTCAGCTCCGTTGCTGGTTTTCCTCATGCCTTCATGATCGTGCTTGTTTTGTAACATTTCACTCTTGTTCTTCTTCTCCCTTTTATCCTACTTGTGGTGTCCCGCAAGGGTCAATTCTTGGTCCTCTCCTTTTCCTCCTGTTTATTAATGATCTTCCTTCTCTCTTCAGCTCCCCGGGTTTCTTGTACGCTGATGATCTGAAAATTTTCAGGGTGGTTGAGTCAGAGGATGACTGCTCCCAGCTGCAGGATGACCTATCTGCTCTGGGCAACTGGTGCTCTGTCAACTGTATTTCTCTTAACGTTGCTAAATGTTTCCAGATGTCCTTCACATGTTAATTATCCCGGATCACGTTTCCCTATTCTATCCTTGGCTCTTCCTTCCATCCAATTGATAATTTCATGGACCTTGGTGTTGTGTTTGACACTAAATTAAAATTTGATGTCCACATTTTGCGTGTCACATCCAAGGCCTCGCGCTTGTTCAGCTTCATTATAAGAGCGTCCAGACCTTTTACGGATATTTCCTCGTGTGTACGCCTGTACATCTCCTTCGTGCGTAGTGTCCTCGAATATTGTTGTCAAATTTGGTGTCCTCAATATCGTTTCTTAATTGATGCTGTTGAGTCTGTACAACGTAAATTTACTCGCTCACTATTCCTTAAGTTCCGTATTCCCTACTGTGAGTATAGTATGCGTCTTTCCATCCTTGAAATCCCTACCCTTATTTCACGCAGAGTGTATTTCGACGAATGTCTCTTATATAAAATGATTACTGGTTCTATTACTTATATCCCCAGAGCGCAGTTTTCTGTTCGTGACCCGGTACATTCTACCAGGTCTTCATTTATCCTCAACGTACCATTTGCTCGTACTCATTCATATTTTTACTCTCCTCTTATACGCTTGCCTAGGCAACATAATTCTTTGAATTTTTAATGTCATATCTGTGTTGAATTATGATTTAATTTCACCGCCTCATTATACTTTGTTTAGTCTTAATTTATAGTCTCTTTTCTTTTTACATATAAGTTTATTCCTTGTCTAATCTTTAATTGGATTTGTATCTGTTGATTTAGACAATAAATAAATAAATAAATAAATACGTAGTCTAGGCTGCTTTATAGACAAAAAGAGAACCGTGATCACAAATTAATAGCCTTTATGAGTAAATGATATTGTTGGATATAAGTCGAGGATGTTAAGATTTATCACAACTAACGTAAACAAAATTAATGATATCCCAATGCAAGTGCTCACATCAGTCAAGTATGCACTACGAGCTGATGTCTGATGAGAATCAGTGCAGACTTTCAAAACCACTTAGTTAAAATAAAAAAATCAATTTTAATCACGTCACAAAAACCATTCCATTTAATTCTTGGTTCTCCACTTCCAAATTTGTTCTGCTTAAGTCTCTCTCAGCATGCCCAGCATAATCTTTACGACTCTGGTCTTAGCACATTTATTTATAGAAATTTCAGGTAAAAAAGTAAGCGAAAGTAATCCCACGAAAACCCTCGTACGTGTCTGGGGGTTGAAAATCTGGTAGAGAGCTTCATCACAAATTTAAAATCAATACGAATACGAGTGTGGAGTGATTAGTTTCTCGACTCATTTAACCCCTGATTAATTCAGGTACCTATTCAGAGTTAGGTGAACCCAAAACTTGGTGTTTGTTTCCTCGTCCGAACCTGGTTTCGAATAAGGGACCCCACACAAAAAAAGCCAATGCTCAAGCTTCATAGAAACTTTGGATATTCAAATCTTAACCGCGGTCGAACCCAGAATTTTTTGATGACCATATATTTGACCACTGCCATAAAGAATGACTTTTCCACCACCTATGCGGCAATTAAATGCACAAGTAGTATAGTAACTGTGACATCGATGATAAAATCAGGATTAAGAGGATGTGGTGACTTCCTCTCTTAGCTCAGGTATGTAAGAAAGATCTAGCCCTTGAAGTCTATGATGGTGTAGATATTACTTGAAAACAGTTATCCTTCAATGTCTATTGAAAATACATAGTGGCAAAATTAGTTTGCAATATTTCACAGGCATATATTTTGTCTCCCAATGGGTCACATCATTAAAGATAGAGTTTGCAACCGAAATTAATGAGCTTCCTGTAATTTTGATCCAAGCCTGTTGTTCAAGCTGAGTCTCAATTTATAAGCTGAAAAAACATACGGAAGCAAATATTACAGAACGTAGATCTCTCGCATTGCATGCTTCATTAAAACTAATCAGCTCTCTCGACGATTATTGCTATTTAAATGGATTATAATTACAGATTACAGTTTTCCGTTTACCTGATTATATTATGCGTACAATATAGCATGAGTGGTGAGAAGAGCGCACTTGCTTTTGAGGGTAGAGCATAGAAAAATAGTCAATGATGAGTTTGCAAAAAGTTCCATTGTGATAAATTTTACAGCTTAAATGTTTTGTGAATCCAAGTGGAGTCGTTGAAGTGGCTCATCACGCTTAGGTGGAAAAATAGTTTTGCTGAAAATGAAGTGGATCATGCTTACAGCACTATCTATAAAAATGTGCATGCTTAGCACTAGATTCATAAACATCCACGGGAGGTGCACTATTCATAAACATTCATCTCTCAGACGAACATATTATATTGATAGATTTTGTCAGCAAAGAGCAATAAAATACACTTTAAATCTTTCAAACTGGTAATTAAACATTAGTTTTCTGCAATGTAAATAAGTTCATTAGTGATTCTGAGCAATCGACACGTAATAAACTGCGGTGATCCATACTATGAATTATACACATATGTATGTGTTTTGCTCGGCCAGTGAAACAAATGCTTATGAATCTAGGGTTAAATCATATGTGCCATGTTCGCTCTAAAATATTGCAAACGATGCATCAAAATTTTAGAATACAATTCACAGGCAATGTAGTTGCTGATGGACCATTTAACTATGGAATTATCTTCGCTGAGTTTAACACCAAAATACTTAGAAAATCTGGCTTTTGTCTAGATGCAAAATTTTCAATATTGGATCCATAAGAGTCCGACTGAATGCAATGATTCCAAATGATTTCCTTTAAATGACAAGGTAATTGACCATTTAACAGACATTTTCATTCGAATGTTTTTCCAGAATAATTCGCTTTTACGTTCTGATTTCGATTTCAGAGAAATCAATTGATTACTGCATTTCAGCTGAAATATTTCTCGGGATAAAAGTGTCATGCTAGAATTGTCACTTCACAGTGAAATGCAAAAATATCCATAAAATAAAAATGCAATCAAAAATCGGGGCTGGAAAATCAGACGGCTTTCATTGACGAATGATTCCAATATTGAACAGCAGAATGTCATTAATGAACAAATTTAAGATTTTTACGTTATCTTAAACTATGGTCTTGGTGTGAATGAAGCAGTTTTTCTCTAGCGAAAAGTTTTATTATATCATCGATGTCAAGTTAACTATTGTGATTAAAAAATTTCAATAAATTTCACATTGGTTTCATTTTGAATGCGGAAAATTATACGCTCAATTACAATATTCATTTTAATTTTCCTGTTTTAATTTTTTTCAGCAGCTGGGCTGACATGTCAAAAAATGAATACGATGTTTTCGCGTATCAGTTTTTAACGAACAAATTTCTTAACGAACACATTAATCATCAGTAGACATCGGACTATATGCACGAAAAAAATGCTGAAACATGCATGCAAATACGCACAAAAAACATTAAAATGTGTACAGAATATGCTCAATAAAAAAGAAACATATTTATTTGGAATACATAAACATTTTATTCAGCATCACATAAAAACTGAATTTTGTCTCTATACATTCAAAATTGCAATTTAAGTATTTGCGAACCCAAAAAATTAAAAAGTTTCACATCAAGAAAAGATTTTTCTTTGCAAATAAATAGCTATGCAGTCTAATTTTTGTGACAGTTTACAAGAATGTATTTTTCAAAATTTTCTATTTGAAATTTGTGCCGTTTGTCGCTAAATATCATTTTGTACACAGAAAATGAGCGTTCGAAGTCAACTGATGTCAAAGGACAAAATTTAAAATTTGGTGGCATGTTCTTCGAAATGCCTTCAGGCAAGGTTTAACCTGTGCTATTGATAAAAGAATTTATTTCCTTGATGATTTCAAGGCCCGAATATTTCGAAAAAAATAATTCTAAGTTTGTTTCGAAGGTCTGTAGACAATGATTCTGGAAGCGCATTTGACAAAACTGCTGCTTCTTCTAATAAATGAATCGATTTGCATGGAAGAAGATTTCTGTTTTCTAGCTTTTCGATAATAACTGGTAACTGGCTGAAGTATATTTTAATTAAAGCTAGATCCTTTTTGATCATGGTGTCTGCAAATGCTTCTTGGTTGAGTTTAATTGCGAGTGCATCGGACGTATTTTCAAGGACCTTACATGCAACTAAGTGCGGAATAGATGGTTCTATCGTCAATTTCCCAACAATCAAACTTGCTATATAGCATCCACAAGAATCAGTTGTTTTATCAACTGATCATAATCATCATTAATTCTTCGCCTCCATTCGTCTCGGTTCACTGACCGCGTCCTCCAGTTTGGTACTCCCAGAAGTGAGCTGCTGTCAGCAGCTATCGAATCCTGCCAGCGCTTGCGTGGTTTACCGACTGGCATGGCTCCGCTCGCTCGCCCCTTGAGAGACCGTTTGGGGATTCGATAGTCCCTCATTCGTTCGGAGTGGCCAGCCCATTGCATGTTTTGTAGTCGTATGACGGTAGAAACTTCCGGCTCGTCATATATGGTAAACAGCTCGTTGTTGTATCGGATTCAGCATCCATTTTCTTCCCATATTGGAGCGAGGATCCTTCGCAATACCCTTCAATCGAACGTATTCAAAGCTTTTTCAGACGCCTGGGTCAGCGTTCAGGTTTCGCTTCCGTATCATAGCACAGGTCTAATAATTGTTTTATAGATGCGGAGCTTAGTATTTCTGTGTACGCATCGAGATTTCAAAGTGGGAAGCACCGAAAAAAATGACTTATTGGCTAATTGAATCCGTCGTTTGATTTCGTCAAGCTCATTCCCATCCTTCGAGAGGTTCGTCCCTAGGTACATGAAGTTGTCTACGTTTTCAAGGCTTTAGCCCCCTATCGTTATGTTTTGTCTTATTGGCGTCCTTTGCTTGATTGAGTCATAACTTTTGTTTTTTGTTCGTTAATATGAAGGCCAACTTTCTTGGCGGTTTCGTCTTGAGCTACAAATACTTCCTTAGCATCTTTGAACTAACGTGACATAATATTGATGTCATCAGCGTAAGCTTCTAGCTGCGTCGATTTAAATAATAGAGTTCTTCTCGTGTCAACGGGGATTTTTCTGATGACATACTCAAGCGCTAAGTTAAAGAGTACCGGAGCTAATCCATCCCCTTGTTTTAGCCCTGTATTCGTCGAAAACGAGTCGGTCATATTATTCTGAATCAGCACCTGTGACTTGGAGTCAGTCATGGTCATTTTCACCAGTCGTACCAACTTTGCTGGGATTCCGAACTGCAGCATGATGTTAAATAATGCAGTTCCGTTGATGCTGTCGTACGCTTGTTTGAAGTCGACGAATATTTGATGGACATCAATGTTGAATTCCCAGCATTTTTCCAAAATTTGTTTGACCGTAAATATCTGGTCAGTTGTCAATCTTCCACGACTGAAACCACCTTGATATTCACCAAGAATTTTCTCAGCGTGATGGGAAATCCTTAACTCTAAAATCTTTGTCAAGAGTTTGTATGACGTACAAAGTAGTGATATGCCCCTGTAGTTTTCGCATAGCAGTTTATCTCCTTTCTTGTGAATGGGACATATAACACTTTTTCGCCACTCATCCGGCATCGTTTCTTGTTGCCATATGTCTGTCACCAATCCATGGATAGCCCTTAAAACGGAAATCCCGCCTGTCTTCAGGAGCTCCGCGGGGATCCCATCGATGCCCGGTGCTTTGTTGGGTTTCAAGCGGTCCATGGCCTGTCGGACTTCATCTAGTGTAAGAGGGTGAGATGAGGCACTGTCAAGGTATGTACCAATTAGTGATGGCGATTCGTCGGGTGCGGGGACATTTCCGTTCAGTAATTGCTAAAATCCATAATAAAATATTCGAAATGCCTTTTCGAATTTCGTTTAAAACATCCTCATACAACGTGACCAAGTATTTTTTTGCGAATCGTTGATTCCTCAGGAATGATTTGGTTTGTGCAATACTTTTTCATGAACTTTTTAAATATGTCGTTATTGACCTGATTATTACAGCCTATCAATAACTCACATAAATTTTTGCAAAAATGTGTTTTTTGTGAAGAAGAGGTAGAACTGAAAGGTGTCATTTGAGTCAATAGTTGCTGACGGCTATTGGCACACTTACTCTTTTCAGCTACATGCGGTACAGTTTTTACATGTTGATCAATTTGAATTTTTCCCGACGGGGGGATATGTGTTTAATCCAATTTTCCATTAAAATTCGCGTTGTATATTTAACGGGTGGCATTTTCGCGGAAAAATTTATGGAATAAGTTACACAATGTCAATATTTCTAAGTGCGTATTTATCAACGCAAGAACGAACTATCCAATGAAAAAAAAACGCTCAAATTGTCGTGATAATGCCATCTAGAACACCAGGCCGGCATACTACACAGTTCCTTCCTTGACTGTAGTGTGATTGTAGGCAGTATTGTATTATAGTGTCTGCAATATATGCTACATACATACAGTAATGTTGAATTTTTTGGTTTTTTTCTTGGACTTTGTATGCCTACCTACCGATTCGACAACACTTTAGTACTATGGC
The DNA here is from genome assembly GCA_963978885.1 of Nemotelus pantherinus. NCBI lineage: Eukaryota > Metazoa > Arthropoda > Insecta > Diptera > Stratiomyidae > Nemotelus > Nemotelus pantherinus. The sequence continues at coordinate 30,340,857 of OZ022265.1, read as the reverse complement.
CCAGTTTTATAGTTAGCGCGGATCATGTTCAATTGAAATAATCTGTTATACGTATTTCATTGTAGTGAAGAAAGCCAAAGCGTACATTTTACCATTTAAAACTTAGAGTAAGTTTGCAACAGAAAGTTTACAGTTAAGTCTATAGAAAATTCGATTTGTTTAACTTAAAGTTTTACTTTTGATTAAAAGTTTCCTTGTCAAAACACTTTCACATTGCCTCGTGAAAATGAAAAAAATCATCGCCGCTTGATGGAATTTGATGTTACTATCGATTTCTCACGATCAGTGTTACAAAATCATATTTTAGATTATATTTTAGAACGTGTATGCCGTAGTTTCTGTGCTATATGTAGTATGTAAGTTTTGTAATAGCTTTGGCTTTGATAAATCAAAAAGCGTAGTTGAAATTGTATGGTGTCTAATTGAAGAACTAAATTAAAATTTGCATATTTTACACAGTTTAATGAAAAATATGCATTGCAAAAGAATAAAACTATATTTATGCAAAATATTGCACAATGTTCATTATATGCATTCTGCATATGGAAATACGCAATTGCATATAATCCGATGTCTAACGATCAGTACGATTCCTGTTACTGGAGTTGCAAATAGCTCAATCACCATCATCGCCCCACTCAATTTGCTTGTACACTGAAACGAACATCCCTGCCTATTCTGAATTGGAACATAAATGAAAATCATTTGTTTTAGTTGCCATTTTTTCATATATTTTATTTCTTTAAGAATTTTCTTAGCTATTGCTAAATTTGAATATAATAAACCGTCTTGTAAAGCTCATCGACTTCTATCAATTTCTTCGGGAGCGCAATCTTTTTATGTGCTTCTGGATAGTGTCTGCTATAAACATTAATTTTCCTGGCTTGTACGCTACTTGCGAATTGTAAATTATTAGTCCCAGCATAATTCTTTGGAGACGAGGAGGTACTTAGTTTAACGGTTTCGTAAACAATGCAACAAGTTGATTATGGAACATTTCAAATTGTACATCTTCACCAAAAGTATATTGATGATATTGAGTACACCCAAAGAGAATCGCCAGGAATTTTTCTTCAATTTGTACGCAATTCTGCTGAATAGGTATCAATTGAATTAGCTGATGCATATGCGATAGGCTATATTGCATATTTCTATATGCATCAGTCGAAAGTTTAATTGATTTGGCAGGGCTACAATATTTCAAAACAGGACATCGCAAATTTTTTTTTAATATCTGAAATCTCGATTCGTGACTTTTCTCTTAAATCCATTTATCACTTTGTATTTTAAATGTATTTTTATTTAAGTTTTTCCCGATAAATAGTTTGAAAAGCCACCCAGATAATTATCATCTTCAAAAACCTTTGGAGTTCTTTGACCGAAGTAGGAGTTTGCATGGTCCAAAAAAAAAACGCGACTTTAATTTCGAAGAGAATGATGATGCATTCCACTCTGGTTTCCACAGCTTTCCGATCTATGAAGACATTTGTTCGACACAAGCTTTCTTATTTAAATCACCCGTTAGGCTGCGTTAATGAATCAAAGATTCTAAGGGCGAGAAATTCGCTTGATGCATCGATTACATGACGGCAGGATACAGCATTGTATGTATACTGAATAGTGGCAATCCGCACGTTACTCTATGGCTCGGTTTAACCAATCGATATGCACCTCAGGTATACCCATGAATAAGAAAATGTTTTTTCAATAACAAATTTTCACATTTCTATAATCTAACACTGTCCATCAGCTGTCATGTCGCCAAAGAGCCTACGGCATCAGCCAAGCAGAACTGATGTCGTGGGTTGAGAATTTCATAGTCATACGTAAAACGAACCATAATTTATTTCTAACACTGCTAGCGCAGCGATTCGTTGCCGGTGTCAGAAACTCATTAATCATCATCCATCACCTCCTTCCATACCCGAACTTGCTCGCATCGAGCATAAAAATGAATTTTTTGAGGTAACCTACTGATTATTGTCCGAAACGGATCTGAACTTTTCATAAGGACATGTAACGTTCGGTGAGTGGCAAAAATCTGAAAGCACTTCAAATGCTCTGAAGCACAACGAATAGTTTCGGTACCTGGAAAACGTTTCAAGCGAAATCATTTCTGTGGCGAGGCAGACAGACTTATTGAGTGTTTTCGATTTATTGTTCCATGGCCGAAACGTAAAATTAAATTTTACGGATGCATTCGAAATTTTAATTATGAATCATTGGCAATGGATGCGTTCCGATGCGGTAGTTCTCTGCGAATGCATATTGCTGTAACCCCAGAAACGCCACCATGCGGCAGTTGTTGTTTAAAATTAAATTTAAATTACCATTGTTTGCCTGAAATGCATTTGAAAAGGTACATATAGAAAAGCATGCATGAACTTTTGTACAAACACTCATCTCTAAATCAAAATTTACACTTTATTTTAATTTAATATAATCAAATGTATTTCAAAGCTGATTATTTCACCTCTTTGGCAGGAGTGGCAACAGTGACGTATCGAAAATGTATAACATATCGAACTATTATTATTTACGCCGCGTCCACATTGGCCATGGGAGATGGCATAACATTCGACTTGCCATGGAAATGGAAAATGTAGACGATACATGGCATACCATATATAATGGCATACCATAAATGTCAAGCCATATGGCAAGACATTTGCATGGCCATGAGTATCGCCATATTCTGACAGTTGCTCATTTTCAAAATGGCGACGTCGAGGGAAATAGTGCTACGAATACTAAATGAATACAAAAAAAAGATTGCTTATGGAATTATATGTTCGCTTCTTCCTCTATTTACGCCTTTCCTCATATTCCGCTTCCTCTAACCTTTGCAGTGCTTTCAAACACCATATAGCGCGCACATGTTCACTGCTGAGCGACATTTTCAAAATGATATGGCATGACATGCCGTTGCCCAGGCACCAGATGACATGCCATAAACTGACATTCGTCGCCTTAATAACATGCAAGTTGTTAAAAGGGAAATTAAGTGCCTTAACGAAGTCGTACTTCCCTCAAGTACATGATTCTACTCATAACTGTAAGAGGCAAAAAATGCATAATTTAGAGGCTACGAGCAAAGATTCGTGTCAAATAATACGTATCAAAAGAACCCTGCTGGAGTACAATTAGGCGACGCATTCTACACGAACAGACTGATGATACCTCGTTTAACAATATAAATATTACTTCTGAAACAGTTATGCATATGTGAATAAAATTTGCATCTCAGTAGGTAAGTTAGTTTTCTCGTGACCTACTTGATTATTTTTAAATTTAAAATTTGTTTTTTAATTTGAACATCAATGTTCCTTCAGAAGCTACCCAGCAAATACAGCACTACTTCTAAAGTGCTGCAAAAGTCGTGAGTAAACCCGTGAATGCTTTTAATGCTAGTGATAGCATTTTACCCCAAAATTCACCTATTTACTTCACATTACCCACGTACGTGTAAAATGTTTTGTTTCATGGTTGATCGTTTCCATCCCACAAATAGGAAAAAGACAAACGATAGGAATACAAGGAGTGCAAAAGCACTGCTATACTACTGCTGAAGTGGTGAAACTGCAGCACGTAAAATGTACTGCTGTACTACCGCCTTAGAAGCAGTATAGCAGGACATTGATATGGCTGCTCAGCTATAATGTCACCAATAGTATATTCGCATTACTTTGCATTCATGCCATCACATTTGCATTACTTTGTATTCATGTCATCTTTAATTAGAGCAAAAAAGACCTGTTTTAATTATAAATTTCAAAATATTTCACGTATCACTTGCGAAGTATGACTGACACTTGACGCATGGGCAAATCGATTTGATTTTTGGGAAACGATTTGAATTGCACCATCTGGTCACCAGTTTGGCAGTAGTGCAGCAGCACTTTATATTCATTGTAAATAGGGAACCGTAAATATATAAGAGATTCATCAACGTGTCGGAAAACTACAACAACTAGACAGCCTGTTCAGGAGTTTAGCAGTAGTACAGCAGCATGTATAATCATTGACCCAGCAAACGTGCGTTCAGCACTTTCGCATACAGTTGTAAAAACTTTTCTATGTGTTGATACATTTTCTAATGAGTATATATCTTTTCTATTTCTCAATGATTATACATGTTGCTGTACTACTGCTTAACTCCTGAACAGGCTCTCTAGTTGTTGTAGTTTTCCGACACGTTGATGAATCTCTTATATATTTACGGTTCCCTATTTACAATGAATATAAAGTAATGCTGCACTACTGCCAAACTGGTGACCAGATGGTGCAATTCAAATCGTTTCCCAAAAATCAAATCGAGTTGCCCATACGTCAAGCGTCAGTCATACTTCGCAAGTGATACGTGAAATATTTTGAAATTTATAATTAAAACAGGTCTTTTTTGCTCTTATTAAAGATGAGATGAATACAAAGTAATGCAAATGTGATGACATGAATGCAAAGTTATGCGAATATACTATTGGTGACATTATAGTTGTGCAGCCATATCAATGTCCGCTATACTGCTTCTAAGGCAGTAGTACAGCAGTACATTTTGCGTGCTGCTGTTTCACCACTTCAGCAGTAGTATAGCAGTGCTTTTGCACTCCTTGTATTCCTATCGTTTGTCTTTTTCCTATTTGTGGGATGGAAACGACCAAACACGAAACAAAACATATTACACGTACGCGGCTAATATAAAGTAAATAGGTGAATTTTGGGGTAAAATGCTATCTCTAGCATTAAAAGCATTCACGGGTTTATTCACGCCTTCTGCAGCACTTTAGAAGTAGTGCTGTGTTTGCTGGGGAGAAACAGAAAAGATAAATACTAATTAGAAAATGTATCAACACATGGAAAAGTTTTTACAACTGTATGCGAAAGTGCTGAACGCACGTTTGTAGGTATATCTCAATTTTATATGTATATTTAAATATATATATATACATATATATATATATATATATATATATATATATATATATATATATACATTTATTTTTCGTGGAACAAGACATTTATTTTTCGCGGGGCAAGACAATCATTTTTCGCGGGTCAATACCAGTGATGCCATTTTAGCTATATTGTAGCTAGATTTAGCTACAAAAAGAACTTGTTCAGCTACAAAATTGTTCATCTAGCTATTGACTACAAATTTAGCTAATAGTTTATATATTATAAATAATGTAAATTTTTGCTTTGATTGCGTTAGTTTTCGCTAGTTTATTAATATTTAAAATACTCAGTGCTTGAAAATAATTTCCTCAAATTCTAAGGTAATCGCTAATGCTTTGGGTAGTACTACTACTACTACTACTACTACTAGTACTACTACTATGTACTATGTCTTTCTGAACATAGAAAAATAATAATCTTCAACGAACAGTGTTATTTCTTTTGTTAGGTGCGAAGAAAAACCGAGAGTTTTAACTCATTAGGAACAAACTAAAATAGGTAAGACAAACGAAATATGTTTAATATAAAATACCTGCCTAAATTTGAAGACAAGAACCGAAAAGTTCAGGCGTAGACATAAAGTAGCAATAAAACGTAGACAAGGTATTCGCACAAAACCCTAGAATATATTAGGAATCGTGCTCAGTAGTAGAACTAAACGTTAGAATTGTGCTAGCAATGTTTTTTTTTTCTTCATTTTGTAGAGTTTTTCAACACAGCGAAAAACAAAGACTTTATTTTCTCCGTTGGGAGCAGCACCTGCAAAACAACATCGTCAACAAAACCAAGCTACAATGTGTATTTTCGTTGTGAGCCGTTGCGCATTGAGATCAATTGACCATTTGAGTGAAGTGGGTAAGAAACTAGCAGTTGAGTCCAAAAGTTGGATCAAAAGCAGCGCCATAGTGAAAAACTTTATATTTCCATACTACAAATTGGATTTAAAGGAAGATATTAATCTCTATTTCTAGTAATTTTATTGACGAGTCTACGGACATTTGCCTTATAAAGTATTTGGGTGTAGCAGTGAAATGTTTTAGTGATATTCAGCAAAAATTTGTTACAATTTACTATGCTTTGATTGAGCTAGAAAGTGGAACGTCTGAAAGTTATATTACTGCCATAAACACGTACTTAGAAACCTACAACCTAAATATTGCAAATATAGTTGGGGTAGGGACAGACAACGCAAGTGCTATGGTCGGAGTCAATAACGGTGCATTTCAAACATTAAGTCGCCAAAATCCTTTTTCAATACTAATAAGATGTGCTTGTCATTCCGTTCAGCTTTCAGTTTATGTAGCTGCAGGATCATTTCTTCCCCAAACGTTAAGAGTTTTTACTTGCAGAAATCTATAATTGACTCTCTAAATGCCTTTGAAGGTGATACGGAGTTCATAAACAAGGTGGTTGTCAATAAAGCATTAGTATCAAGAATCATTAATCAATAGTTAGTGCTAAAAGCCCACTTCAGTATAGTCCAAACGTCAGAAGAATTTTATTTAGCAAAAATGATGATGAAAAAAATGAAAGTAATTCTGTTGAACTCACTAAGTTCCTTAACAATTTTTATACGGGATCGTATCAAAATCCCGAATCACAAAAACCCGAATCAACCAAATCCCGTATCTTTCGAAATTCCCGTATTCCGAAGCTTTTATTTAGGAACAAATTTCAACATAAAGACATATTGTTTTTCTTAATTTTTGGTACCTTACCAAATATTTCTTCTTCTTGGATACTGATTCTCTTCCATTAATTTTCCTTATCGTCATTTTAGCTACAATAAAAAATAGCTGAATGAAAAATCCCGTAGTTTTGCATAATATAGAATCAGGCAAATATTATGCAAAACTGCGGGATTTTTCAATCGGGATTTTGTATTACGAGATTTTGTAATACGAGATTTTGGAATACGAAATTTTGTAATACGAGATTTTGTGATACGGAATTTTGTATTACGGTGTTTTGTAATACGAGATTCTGTCTTACAGGATGTTACAGGACTTTGTAATACGGGATTTTGTAATCGGGATTTTGTAATCAGGATTTTGTAAACGGGATATTGTAATACGAGATTTTGTACCCAACCCTTTTTGTACTATTTTATACTATTAAATTAATTAACTACTCATTATCCGATGTACATCCAATATTTTTCCATATGAATTATAAACATTAGCTTAGTAAAACTGTGTTCTAAAACCTGGAGTTTTTTATCGTTGGAGTTAGCTACACTTTTTAGCTACAATGGGAACTTTTTAGCTATTTTTAGCTATGTTTTTCTTAAATTCTAGCTACAACGGCACGAAAAAAGTTGGCAACACTGGTCAAGACATTCATTTTTCGCAAGGCAACATATTCATTTTTCGTGGGGCAAGACATTTATTTTTCGCGGGACAAGACATTTATATTTTTTATTTGTTCGTATCTTTATATTTTTTATTTGTTCGATTTGCTATTTCGCGGGGCAAGACATTTATTTTTCGCGGGACAAGAAATTTATATTTTTTATTTGTTCGTATCTTTAGTGAATTTTTTACAGGATACGTTGACAGATCTTCCAAAAATAGTAGACATATTTTCCTGAAACTTGCAGCAGCAACATGAGAAAGGAAAGTTTACAGAACAGGTGATATCATTCTAATGAAGCCATTAACATTTTCATTATTAGCAGTAATACGTTGCAGCATGGGCCCTGGACACGTCACTGGAGATTATTATATTCAAATATCTTGCCAATATTTTTTAGCGTCAACGTTCGATACGAAATCAGAGTGGACAAATCTGCAATTTCGAGGATTGTATATCTTTTCACGGAAAAGATGTG